>JALGPY010000003.1:111137836-112387836 GCA_023055425.1 Linanthus parryae | reverse complement strand
TCTATTCTAAACAGTGATCAATCTTTGTGTTTGACTCAGTTCTTGCAGGATATATAGTTTCCTATTTTGCAGGATTGTTTCCTAATATGTTTGAATGCAGGATGGAAATCAATATGTCAAAGTTATTATCCACATTGATCTGCTGCATCTAAAGCTTCTCAAGCTTCTAACAAACAAGATCAAGTCAATATCTTTGAAGATACTGAGCAACTAGCCGTTGGGAGAGCTGTTAGAAGAGTCAAAGACTTGCAGCTGGATTTTAGAAAAGTTTGTTAATGAAGATCCTGCATATTTTCAATTCAAACAAGCTGCATAAAAGGGATTTTGAATGAAGAATTTCGAGGACACAACAGAGCAGAACATACAGAGACATTCAAACTCCATAGAGGATTGACAAGCAACCAAGATGCAGATCCACATCACTCAATCCAATCATCTGAAGAACACTGCACATTCAGTGAAGACTTAGCTACCAGTGTTCTTCTCTTCTGATCATCATTTGTATATCATTTAGATAATACTTTCATTTCTTATTCTCGTGAATTGTTCGAGGTGAACAATAGATAATTCTCAGTTAATCATTTAGATAGAGCTGGTACTATAGGTTAGTGAGAACCACAAGCTCTAACAGAGTAAGGCATCTCTCTGTGCTTGAGATCGAGGGCTTAGCTTTTGATTAATAAGAATTAATTTGAAAATCCTGCAGGGCTCAAGACCTTGAGGTAGAGACGTAGGTCCAAGTGGACTAAACCTTATAAATCACTGGGTCTCTTCCATTTAATTTACTACATGTTACTTAGCTTATATATTGCTCAAACAAGTTTTTGTTCAAGGGCTTAAAACCCATTTCAAGGCCTTAAAAATCTTTCAGCCTTCTCTTTACTATCTGTTTTGATTCCAAGGACTTGAAACTCATTTCAAGGCCTTGAAATACTTGCTGCACTTCACAAACTTCTTTCAAACCACTCATTTAGCATAAGTTGCAAAAGTTGCCATACTCTATTCAACCCTCTTCCCTTCTATAGTATTGATCATGTAGTTATTCCTACTGTACTGTTCTTCAATTAGTATCAGAGCTTGTATCACTGCATAGATCTAACAATCTTGTGATTATGAGTACTGTAGGAGATGGTGGTTTCTCAGAATGAAGAACTGCTAATAGACCTCCCTTGTTCTGTGGTGACAAATTTGTGTACTGAAACCCTTAATGAAAATGTCCATCAATGATCAACATAAGGATTTTTGGACTATCATTCAGAAGGGTCCTCACATAATCTATACTGAGAAAGATGGGATCAGAACTCCCAAAAATGTGGATTCACTTTCTGCTTCTGAATTAGATCAATTCAAAAAAAAATTACAGAGCTATGAATCTCTTATATTGTTCTTTGAGTGCCGATGAATTTAACAGGATTTCAGGACGTAAGACTGCCACGGAGATATGGGATAAGCTTGTGGTGACCTTTGAAGGAACTAGCCAAGTCTAGCAAACCCAGATCAACATATTCCTTAGGAAATATGAGTTGTTCAAGATGAATGGAGATGAATCAATCAGAGACATGTTCAAAATATTCACTGATATTGTCAACAACGTTCATTCATTGGGAAAGCACATTTCCAATTAAGAAAATGTTAGAAATATTTTGAGAAGTCTTCCTAAATCAAAATGGAAACCAAAGACTACTTCCTATGAAGAAGCTCAAGATCTATCATCTCTTCAACTTGATGACTTGCAAGGAAAGTTACTTACACATGAGATCTATATGAGTGAAGCTGATGGATATCTACCAGACAGTTCCAAGAACTTAGCTCTCAAGGCCAAGGAGATTAAATCATCTCAAAGCCTTGAACCAGAAGAAGATGATGATGAAGATCCTTTTGCCCTCATTTCCAAAGCCTTGACCAGGATTCTAAAGATGAAGAAGAAATTTGGAAATAAAGACTTCAGCAAGGACAAACACATATCCTCCAGTAGCAGAGACTACAAAGTTAAATCTATCTCTCTTGGTAAGAAGACTAAAGCAATGAATTTCTTTGAGTGTGGTGATGCAGGACATCTAATCAGAGACTGTCCACACAAGAAAAGCAAACATGTTCAGAAGAAAGACTATGACGGGAGAAAGAATGCTATGGTAGCTTCCTAGAGTGATTCTGATTCATCTAGTAATTTTGAATCTGAGGAAGAACAAGCAAACATCTACCTCACGGCCAAGCATGATGAACGTTTTGAAAAGAAAATTGAGGTAATGGTAAACTGGTTGATTTCTAAACCAACAGATGTCCTAACCATCTTAGGACAATGCTTTAAATGAGGAGGACTATCCGGAAGAGATTAGAACTTTGAATGAAAAGGTTCATGCGCAAGCAAAAGATAACTTTGAACTTGTTTGTAAAAATCAAAGCCTTGAAATCTCAGAAGAGCTCTGACAAAGATTTCAAAGCCTTGGAAACCAGTTTCAAGTCCTTGAAAACTCAAGTCAATGAAGTAGTTACTGAAAAATCTCTTTTGAGTGACAAAATTGTTGCTCTAAGACATCATTATGATGAATTGGAAGAACAAAAAATTACTCTAATTGAGAAACTTCAAGATGCTAAGAATGCTATGACAAAGCTTGCTGGCTCAGAACACAATTTGAATTTGATTCTTGGAGGAAGGTTACAAGTTGTTCACAAAACTGGTATTGGATACAATCCAAATTTTCCTAGAAATTGCAACACCACATTTGGGAAGGCTAGTAACAAAACTTCTCCTAAGTTCCATTACTGCAACAGAATTGATCATGTTAAAATGACTTGTCCTTTTTGAAGAAGAGACACTCAAATAATGAGGAACAATTTTCCTTTTCAACTTAAAGGTCATGTTGGACAGATTTGGGTTCCAAAATGGGCTATGCCAGCTAACATGGTTGACCCTGAATATGAATCTAAATTCCACACTTGGTCTAATAGCTAGGTAAGGAAGTGAATGGTGTTTTCATGATGTCGCCAAGAGTAAAGATCAGATGGTTCATGGACAGTGGATGCTCCAGAAATATGAGTGGAAAGAGATCTTTATTCTCAGAACATAATGAGCCATATGAAGGCTCAATAACACTTGGTGCCAAAGGGAAGTGCAACATTTTGGGTATTGGTATATTTGGTTCAGACTCTAAAAATTCTATTTCTGGTGTCTATTTAGTTGATGGTTTTAAATTCATTATGCTTAGTGTATCTCAACTTTGTGATAATGGTAACAAGGTTATCTTTGAAAAAGAGAAACGTGTGGTGCAAAATGAGAAAACTGGAATTTTCATTCTCACTGCTTCAAGGTCAAACAATGTATATACTTTACACACTAACAAAGTTGCAGGTGAAAGCTTAAAGTGTCTCAAGGCCTTGAAAGAATATTCAAAGCTTTGGCACAGAAAGCTTGGACACATCAGCGTTCATACCTTGAACAAGTTAATCTCTACAGATCTGGTAAGAGGATTTCCTTCTATCAAATTCAGAGATGATGAAGTATGTAAAGTTTGTGCTGAATGTAAGCAGTCAAGGAGCTCATTCAAACCAAATAAATTTTTAAGTACTACTAGACCCATCGAACTACTTCACATGGATCTTTGTGGTCCTATGAGGACTACAACTCCAAAGGGTAAGAAGTGTATGTTAGTCATTGTTGATGATTATTCAAGATTTACTTGAGTTATGTTTCTTAGAGATAAATCTGAAGCTCTAACTGAATTTTCAAAGCATTGTAAAGAGCTTCAAACTTTGAAAAACATGCCAATTGCTTCAATCAGAAGTGATAATGGTAGAGAATTTGATCAGCTTGAGTTTAATTTATTTTGTGCTAAGCATGGTATATCTCACAACTTTTCTGCTCCAAGAACTCCTCAACAGAATGGTGTTGTTGTAAGAAAGAACAGGACTCTTGAAAATATGTCAAAGACGATGCTTCTAGTGAACAAGTTACTCAAGTCATTCTGGGCAGAAGATGTGAACACAGTCAACTACATACTTAACAGGTGCCTTTGAAGAAGACCCCCTATGAACTTTGCAAAGGAAGAAAGCCAAATATTTCATATTTCAAACCTTTTGGCTTCACTTGCTTTGTTCACAACAATGGTAAGGACAACCTTGGTAAGTTTGATGCAAGAAGTGATGAAGGTATCTTTCTTGGTTAATCTCTTACTTGCAAAGCTTATAGGGTTTACAATAAAATAACTAAGTTTGTTGAAGAAAGTAATCATGTCATTTTTTATGAAAGCTATGATGGTTCTTTGAGTGAAAGTTTTGCAGACTTGAATTTGAACAATCATGAGTCAGAAGATGAAGCAGAGACTTCACATGGTTTCAAGGAAAGCTTGCAGGAAAACGGGAATTATTTTCAAGGCCTTGAAAGTGGTTCTCAAAGCCTTGAAATTGAGGAACAGAAGAATCAAAGTGATCAAGCTACTTCCTCAAGATCTCAAGGGATTGAAAAGTTACCTGGAGAACCTGAGACATGGACTCCAAGAAAGATATTCAAATATCTGTCATCTCATCCAGTTGACAACAATATATCTAATCCATCCACGGGTACACAGACAAGATCTCAATTGAAAAACTTGGTGTGCTTTTAATGCTTTTGTTTCTCTTGTACAACCCAAAAATGTGAAAGAAGCATTACAAGAAGCAGACTGGATCATTTCAGTGCAAAGTGAACTCAATGAATTTGAGATAAAGAAGGTGTGGAATCTTGTTCCTCCACCAGAATATTAGTCTATCATTTGCACAAGGTGGGTGTTCAGAAAAAGGTTAGATGAAATGGCAAGGTAATCAGAAACAAAGCCAGACTAGTAGCTCAAGGCTACAATCAGGAAGAATGTATTGATTATGAGGTGACTTTTTCTCCTGTTTCAAGTTTAGAAGCAATTAGAATGTTACTTGCATTTTCATCTTACATGAACATTTAACTTTTTCAAATGGATGTCAAGTGTGCATTTCTAAATGGTTATTTGCAAGAAGAAGTTTATGTGGCTCAACCTCCTGGATTTGAAAATGATGAGTTTCCAGATCATGTTTATAAACTTGACAAGGCTCTCTATGGTTTAAAACAAGCTCCAAGGGCTTGGTATGAAAGACTGTCAAAGTTTCTACTTGAAAATAGTTTCAAGAGATGATTAGTTGATAAAACTCTTTTCATAAATACTCATGAGAAAGATAGTTTGGTAGTTCAAATTTATTTAGATGATATTATGTTTGGAGCTACTAATGATTCTCTTTGCAAGGATTTATCAAGTCTTATGAGCAGGGAATTTGAGATGAGCTTAATGGGAGAATTGAACTTCTTCCTTGGACTGCATGTACAACAGATGAAGAAAGGAATATTTCTGCATCAAAACAAGTATACTAAGGACTTGATTAAAAAGTACAATATGTCTCAGTCCAAAGTTACAAAGACTCCTATGAGTTCTACTCTAAACTTATACAATGATCTAGCTGGTAAGAGTGTAAATCAGAAAGAGTAAAGAGGTATGATTCGATCTTTGCTATATCTCACTGCTAGTAGAACACACATTATGTTTAGTGTATGTATGTGTGCAAGATTTCAATCTGATCCCAAAGAGTCACATTTAACTGCTGCCAAAAGAATATTTAGATATCTAAATGGTACCAAAGACTTAGGCTTTGGTATCCAAACAGTCGAACTTCTCTCTTTGTGGATATTCAGATGCTGACTTTGCAGGATATAAAGATGACAGATAGAGCACTTCAGGGTGTTGCCAATTCCTTGGTTCATCCTTTAGCTGGCATTCAAAGAAACATAACTATGTGGTATTATCAACAGCTGAATCTGAATATATAGCAGCTGGAGCATGCTGTTCACCAGTTCTATGGATTTCATTGATCAACATTGTATTTACTTTTATAAACATTTTTTCTTTTAAATCAATATTATTTTATTTCCTTTCCCACGTTACACACACACACACAAATTTAAATTTCATTCTAACTCTAAAGATCTTAAAGAGATTTGGAAATATTTTAGTTTCCTTATCCAACTCAAACTCTCTAGTATTTATATTTTTCTATCTCTCTCTTCTCTCCGTATCACTCCTGTCTATCTTTTCTTCACTCCCAAACCCTAATGAGCACAAGAAGAGAATCCCAAAGAATCAAGATGGGTGGAGATTCAAAGGTGGTCTCAGAAAAGAAGAGGAAGACTGCAGAAGATGTGATTCAAACTATCAGTGGTGATTCTAGTTCCAGAACACCAACTGAAGAAAATGTTCCTTATCCTCCAACGAATAAAACCAAGAAAGATATGACACTAACTTCTAGCAAGAAAAAGAAGGCAGATCAATCTGCTGGTGAGAAACAGCCACAGGAATCAGTGGCAAGTCCAAAGAAGTTGAAAAAGAATAAGCCTACAATTGTTGACAAAGGAAAAGAAAAGGTTGTAGAGGTTGCACAAGAGAAAAGCACTGGCAAAGAACTGCATATCTATTCAGAAAAGCCTTAGTCCCCTGGTAAGAAGATATCCAGCAAGTGGTTTATTTCTCAAACTGCTAGAGGTCAATGGTTAGATGGTTTTGCTTCTAGACCGTAGCATATTGTAGCATGGTTAGTGTTAATATGCTGAATACCATGAATATGGAGTGTGTTAAGAGATTTAAGAAAAGCTCTCTTTGGAAAGTTTTAAACCCTCCTGAAGTGCCTACCCTAGGTTTACTAGGCTTGTCTATCTGAACTTGGTGCAAATCAAAACAACTGTTAACCTAGTGATTCAATCTAAAGTTGCTAGGATTACATTGGATTTAGATCACTCAGAATTTGCAAGTGTTCTAGGCTGTCCCAAGAGGTACAACACTGTAAACTAACCCAACAAATTTGAAGCTTTGAAACTGGCTAGGGAAAAATTATTTCTACCTAATGTCTCTACCTCCTCTAAACAGTTAACACACTCTGTGCTAACTGTTAAAGCAAAATTTTTGTTTACTATCTTGATGAGGTGTGTAGTGCCTAGGGAGAATTCAAAAGAGCTTTTGACTGACATGATTTTATATTTGATGTATTTGATCATGCGTGGGTATGAGATTGATCTTCCAACAATTGTGATGGAACACATGCTCTACTCTCAGACCAAAGAAAGAAAGCACCCTCTACCTTATGCAAATCTCCTTTCTGCATTCTTTCTTCACCTTGACCTTCCCTCTGACAGAGAAGAAACCATTACTACTGGTTTTGGCATGCTTGTTGAGAACGCATTTGAGAGAATTGGTGTTGTGAAAAACAGTGATGGTATATGGAAGCTATACTCTGATCTGTCTGAGAAGGATCTCCAATCCAAGAAGTTTCCCAAACCTAAGGCCTTGACCCCTCCTTCAAACCTAACCTCTCAAACTCAAGGCCTCTCCTTGGTAATTCAGAGACTTGACATTCTTGAGAAGGATATGGATGAGCTGAAGGAAAATCAGCATGAGTTTGGCACTAAATTCAAGAAGGTAAAGTATATGGTTGAAAGTATCTTCGAGAGCATCAATGTACTTCATGTGGAAGAAGAGGTGTCTCATGCTGCAGTTGGATCAAAGAGGGATGCAGAAGGTTCAATTAAAGATCTGTTCAATCAGCATAGAACTCAGGATGAGGCTACAGGGGTGGTGGACAAAGGAAAAAAAGCAGTTCAGGAACACGGTGATGAAGAACAGGAACAAGCTGATGCTGACAGTCCAGACTATGGGATGGTGATCAAGGATCTCAAGAAAAAGAAGAAGAAACTTGTCATTCCAGAGGATGTAACTGAAGAACAGTTGTTTGAAGAAACTGGAGGTTCTAGTGATCATGCAGATCAAGAAGAGCAACAAGATGATGAGGACGATGAAGAAGATAGTGGTGAAGAAGATGTTGAGCCCAAGGGTGGTGGATACCCAACCCCCTAACTGTTGCCTCTTCTTTCTTTCTTTTTCAAGGCCTTGAATTCATCTTGAAAGTCTTGAAAACTTATATCTTTCAAAAACTTTTTAATTAAGTTTTTCAAACTTTGATCCAACATTTTCTCATTTTTTTTTATTAAAGTCAAAAAGGGGGACAAGTTTAGGAGTTTTATTTGTTTTATAGCTTAGCGATCTGGTTTAGATCAATAGGCTTTGTTGTTAAACTTTGCTACTGTTTTTGTTGCTGATAAGTTGGATCACTTGGATATCTTGTGTTAAATTTTAGTATCATGGATTTTGGTATGCTCTAATGAATATTTTTTGCAGATAATAAACTCCTTAAGGGATTTTGGTTTTGTCTTTTATCAAGAAGGAGATTGTAAGTTCAGCCTGTTTCAAAGGCTTGAAACAGCTAGTCTGTTTCAAGGCCTTCAAACTGATTTCAAGGGTTTGAAACTAGCACTGCAGATTCTGGCATAAACTTAGAGGGAGCTTTTGATCCTATTCTAACTCCGACTCTCTTGTGATTCTTTATATGTTACTTTATGATGAAAGACAAGTCATTCTTCTATTCTAAATTGTTATTAATCTATGTCTTTGACTCAATTCTTGCAGGGATATATAGTTCCCTATTTTGCAGGATTGTTTCCTAATCTGTTTGAATGCGGGATGGAAATCAATTTGTCAAAGTTATTATGCACATTGATCTGCTGCATCTAAAGCTTCCCAAACTTCTAACATACAAGATCAAGTCAATATCTTTGAAGATACTGAGCAACCAGCCGTTGGGAGAGCTGTTAGAAGAGTCAAAGACTTGCAGCTGAATTTTAGGAAAGTTTGTTAATGAAGATCTTGCATATCTTAATTTCAAACAAGCTACATAAAAGGGATTATGAATGAATAATTTCGATGACACAATAGAGCAGAACATACAGAGACATTCAAACTCCACATAGGATTAACAAGCAACCGAGAAGAAGATCAACATCACTCAATCCAATCATCTGAAGAACAATGCACATTCACTGAAGACTTAGCTCCCACTATTATTCTCTTCTGATCATCATTTGTATATCATTTAGATAATACTTTCAGTTCTTATTCTCGTGGATTGTTCAACGTGAACATTAGATAATTCTTAGTTTAATAGTTAGCTAGAGAAGGTACTAGATAGGTTAATGAGAACCACAAGCTCTAACAGAGTAAGGAATCTCTCTGTGCTTGAGATCTAGGGCTTAGATTTTGATTAATAAGAATTGAGCTGAAAATCCAGCAGGGATCAAGTCACTGAGGTAGAGACGTAGGTCCTAGTGGGCTGAATTCTATAAATCATTGTGTCTCTTGCATTTACTTTACTGCATGTTACTTAGCTTATATACTGCTCAAAAAAAGTTTTAGTTCAAGGGCTTGAAACCCATTTCATGGCCTTGAAAATCTTTCAGCCTTTTCTTTAATATTTGTTTTGATTCCAAGGACTTAAAACTCATTTCAAGGCCTTGCAGTACTTGCTGCACTTCACAAACTTCTTTGAAACCACTATTTTATCATAAGTTGAAAAAGTTGCCATACTCTATTCACCCCCCCCCCCTTCTAGAGTATTGATCCTGTAGTTATTCCTATTGTACTGTCCTTCAATAAATATTGTAATATTTCAAAGCGATAGAATAATTTCTTTCCAACATTTATTATTTGAGTGGGAATTGAAATACGGTTTAAATAATAGTTGACATACAAATAATTTTCTTAAGACTTATATGCCCTTTAAGGGTTTGAAAAAATATCTTTGGTGATAGTTGTCTCATTCTCCACTTAACTCAGATAGTGCAGTACGCTTAGGCCTTACTAGCCTCCAATGTATGGTATAGTCTCCATAAAATTGCCAAATTATACAAAGAAGACAACATATATGGAAAGACAATGAGGGACAGATAGTTGATAGGATATAGTGAAAATTTTGGATACTCAATACTTCTTATATATGGGTGAAAGTAAATTTGAAAAGGTTCAAACTGAAAAGTAACAACTACACGGGTATGATGTAGATACTCGTTCGAAAAGACAAGAATTGAATAGTCACAACTACTGAAGTTTTAACTCATTTAAAATTTAATTTTAAATTACAGATCTAATTTGAAGAGTCAGAACTCTCTGAATTTGTATATATGTCAATTATTTATAGAGTAATTTCAAAATTTTAAGTAAAATAATAGAACACAAAAACACTATACCTTTTAGAAATTAGTATAGTTGGATACTCACCCCGTTTCTGATGTTTCTTCATCCTTTTCTAATCGGGTTGTTTCTCCTGCTTCTTCATTCTTTCTCAAAATGTAAAGTTCTTGTAGCCGAAAAATACTACATGCCCTTCAGTGAAAACCCAAGAAATGTTATTTTATTGGGCCGAATTGATCTGATTAATCAACTTATCAGCCCTTTTCTCTCCAGTCAATCTTTTTGACATTTTCGGTTCTTTAATAACTAATGGTGTTGTTTGATTTCAAGTCTGATGGTGTTGTGGAAGCCGTGGAAGAAGTCAATTTGCTGCAGCTCAATCTACTGTGCTCAATCTGCTGTCGGTTTTGCTGCTCAATCTGCTTAATCTACTGCTCAATATGCTACTTCTGCCTACTCTTCTGCTACTTCATCTCTTCTCCCTTAAAAATATTTTTTTACTGGGTTTGGTGGTAGAACAAATACATATTGTTTTTGTAAAATGAAGAACATTTTATGTTCTATGGCAAATTTGAACTGTGTTATAGGTCCAATGTGATTGGACATGTAACTTGGAGGGAACACTTAAATTGGTGAAATGTTTGTTTTGGTAAACTTTTAGGAGGAAAAGTAATCCCATATTTTTACTTTTTACTGTGAGTTTAGCACATGGGCAGTTGTCACATTTGTAGTATAAAGAGGTACTTTATTAAGGGCAAAACCCCCTTGTCCTTTAATAAAGAACTTTTTGTGCGCATGAAAGAACAACATGAACGGATGGGGTATTACTCATGATTCAATCGTCACAAATGACATTTTTTTTTAATAATTTTCTTTTACACAAACCTGCAAAATGAGCCTTCTTCAATTTAAGAACTTTAAGATCTTACGTACTTTAAACTTTGAAAGGTATAGCGCCAGCTCTACAAGCGGCAGCTCTGCTGTGCAGAAATCTCTGTGGCAAAGACGTTTCTATACGCTGATTATTAGCTGGTATTGTCGAAGGCTTTGACCGCTTCTCCTTCAGCGGCCTCCACGGATCCCTCTATGACGTTACTTCCTTGGCCGGTTAAAAATTCTCTCTCTCTCTCTCTCTCTCTCTCTCTCTCTCTCTCTCTGATCATTTATTTCTCAACCCATGTTTAACTTGATCGGAAAACACAAAACCAGAAAACAAGTATACCGAGTGTACATTTACATTTATTGAAAAACACAAACCCAAACAAGAAGAACTCCAAGTGTTTGATTTCATGTCTTTGTGAAACGCAAGTACTTTTTTAGAGGTTATGGGCCTATGTTGTCGCTAGAAAGAACCACTGTGGATTAGGTGGATTGTTGGCGGTGGTGGTGGGTTAATGCTTGTGCATCATTCACGGTGGTATTGGGGTAGTTGGAGTACTAATAAATCTAAAAGATTGAAAGGCTATTATGATCAATGTTAATATAACATATAGTAAGTGATAGAATTATAAACTTATTACAAGGGATACACTTTTAATAACACAAACTAGATTCGTTTTGCAAACGGTTGTTAGCTCATTGGTAGAGCGTTTGAAGCCCCTGCATGAGGTCCTAGGTTCGATCCTGTTTATATGATGTAATTCTAAAAGGAAAGTAGATTCATTAGATTTTGCTTCAAAGAAAACAAAGGAAAGTAAAATGAATGTTTAATGGAATTTATTTTCATTTCCTTTTCCATCTCATTGCTTAAAATGTAAACACGCCCTAAAGCATGACGTTTAGACAAACATAGAACCATTAACCAACTGCAAAGTACTTATTTGCTTCTTACAGGGAAAGGAGTGTCATGTCCATATACAGACTATTATCTTGGACATCATAGCCAAGCAGTTCACATCTTTTATAATCCGATTTGTAAAGCATGATGTTTTTTCTTTAGTTCATGACATAGCTTAGCGTACAGGAGCAAACTGTAAAATTGAATATATTTGTTCTTCCGTTAAAAATAAAACCCAGCTCTACAAGTTTAATTGTTACATTCTTCTTGGAAATGGATAATAGTACACGTCTATTTGGAAGTTTGTTTCACAACAATTCATTGTCCTTCTTTAACTAGAGACATGGAACTATTTACATAAGAAAAATAACTATCTAAAATTATAAGATAAGATAGACTTATCCATATCTAGTTCATAGAACTTTGTGTTATCTCCACTTGCATTAAGTAAATCCTCATTACCTTTAGCCCATAAAAAAAATAGAGGCCGGTGAAAACGAGCAACATACTCGCGCGTGACACTGCATCTTTCAGAAAGTAAAGTAGGCGTTACTAAATATTGTGTCAAATTCCAGTATTCTAAATAATATAATAAAATATGGGTATCTTGCGAGAGAAATGTAACTTACCAGCATAATGCAAGAAAGTATGGCTGATACGATTGCTGCAACTGAACTAAGCATGGAGACAAATACAGGTCCTCTTTTCTTCATTGCCCACACATTGAAGCTTGACAATGCCCATTCACTATGCCACCCTATTTATCATTTCATACGAAAAAAAGTAACACGATTAAGTAATACAGGTAAAAAGTCATGTAATCAATCATGGCTATAAATGGGTGTTTAGAATACCAATAAATAAAGGAATATCAAGTTTCTAGCACCATCGATATTCCCGTATTTATATCTCCATCTTTTACTAGCTCATAGATAGCGGTCATAATATCTACAAGTAGCTGTGTAACTGTAGACAACGACAAGGGCGCTGGAAAGTCACCTAAAATCCATGCCTACACATGATGAAATAACGATTAGAAAGAAAAATTAGTCATGAATTTGAAATGAACATTCCTCATTATACTAATCTTAAAATGATGTTCTTACTTGCAAGACAACATTGGAGGATAGAGCAATATCATCAAGGATGAGATAGATGCACCCAATAGTCTTCTCTTGGTTAAGCATAGAACTACTACTCACAGTTGAAGGTAGATCTACCATTTGAATCTCTTTTACTATCTGCTCATCTTTGGCACTTTTCATTATATCCGTTACTACTGCACCAATCACACACAACGATATTCCTAAAATCTTGACCTTGGTTTACATGCACTTGGCCTTAAGTTTTTCAAACATGACAAAGATTGGTTTTTTTAATTAAGACTAAGAATAAAGAGAAAAATTGATTATATAATTGATAATATGATAGTTACGTTTGGTACCCGAAAGTTACTTCAATGAGAAAGACGAGACTTGGAATAAGGTTTGGCATTGTTGTGGCACATACTGGCGAGGTTAGCTTAACCCCTTTTAGAAATAAGCAATGGAACAATGTAACCCTGTTTCCAAACACAAAGAGTGAATAGTAAACATGTCTCTAAGTATTTCAGATGAACACACTTTTTCACCATTAGCTTCAGTTAGAGTATGATTTCTATATTTCATTATTTTCTTGCGTTTTTGGGTTCACCAATTGGTTCAACGTACAGTTGTTATTATATCTCAATGATAAAAGTATTCATACATTAGAAATACTGACAAGACGATGATACAAAACAAAATAAAATAACTTGTGATATAGAGCAACGTTGAGTAATGAGTAATATTTGGTAAAATGGAGTATGAAGAGTAAAATGATGAAAAATTGATTAGAGGGCGCATCAAGAGAATTTGTGGAAACTCACTTGGTCACTGCCACATTGACATTATCAACCCATTAGAAGAAGAAGAATATAAGTTTGGGGCTATGAAGACAAAATTAAAGAAAGTAAGGGCTGGTGAAGCAATTACAAAAACAATATTGTTGTGCTTGTGTAACGTTAAGACTTTAGAGATCTATTCCATAATTATTTTTAGCAAATTGATTATAATTGTTATGGTTAAAGAGACTAGATAATATCTCTAAACTTTCTCTCGCTTGTATCCATATACCTATTCACTTCATCTTCTGTTAAATACAATGTTTGTTTTTATCGGTTCATTATATCATCATTCATGAAACCATAGAACTCTCATATGGCATTAGATCCCACCATCTGAACTCCAAATAGACCATGTTGCAGTAATGGCCAACCTTCTCTCCTCAAATATTCTTTATCTTCTTTCAAACATCAACAATTTAATGTCATTTTGACTTGGTAACTCTAAATATATGTTATAGAAGCAACAAAATGCTACCATCTTCAAAATTAAAGTTATGTTCGGCTCTCTTGATGGAATTAACCTTGTTCACCAAAATATCTTCCAAGATGACACTGTCTCTCCGACATCACCTATCAAGTAAATATTTTATACATGGCACACTTAATATCAGGCAATTTGGACTCTTCTATAAGCGATGCTTGCTCAAGAGCTCTCACGCATTTCATTGGTCAGCCCTCTTGTCATTTTATTAATAGGTTCTTAAACGCATCTAAGTGTCTCATACCCGTTTGAATATCATTTAATTTTAAAAAGGATCTTTAAACGTTTAATAAGTAATCAGACTCAATTAATGTTTATATTCAGAATATTAAGACTTCGTGATAAATTAGTTGTTGATATGGTCACTTTAAATTATTAAGATCTCCGCCTTTACACCTTTAATGTTCTACCTTTTAAATATCATGTCATTGTTTACCCACTCGCACCAGATCTGATAATTTATCTAAGAACTACACATTCTACTTAAATATGAGGAACATAGCTTAGAATATCATTTCTTCTTCAGACTCAAATGCACACTCTGTCATATTTTACTTTTCACTCTGTTTCACTTTCTTTCCAAAAAAATATTTCACTCATGGTAATCAAGGTTGTGGAAAGTATAACATAGAGGGGCCTAGAATGTTAATGGTAATTTAAAATTTTATTTGACAACTCAAGGAGTCATTTGATAGTCATCGTTTTTTCAATAGAGGTCTTCTAGCTCTTATTTGAATCACGATGGATATTATTCTAATAGAACTCCCAATTCTCAATTTCCTGATCGAGAATTCTATACTTCCCTGAAATGATGTCATCTTATGCACTATTTTTAAAGTGGTCAATCCTGAATAGCTAACTACTATACATAAATAGTTACTTCGACTTTATCCTTTTTGTGTTAACTAAAATTGGCCAACCAGCATCTAGTCCTGAAAATTTATTTATGAATAATACTTATTCTGGTTCATAGCATGTTGTAGTGAGTAATGGAAATTTTCTCCCCATCCAGTGACTGTACGACTCTATCTAATACAATACGGCCTCGTTTAGGTAAGGGATAAAAATCATGGGGATAAGAGCTAATTGGGATATGAGGTGGATATGATTGTAATGGGATAGGACAGGATAAGCGATATTTGGTTTTGAGTGATTGGTTAGATCATAATATGAGATTGGATCAGCTGATCGGATACGTTTTAACATATTTGGTAAGTACATGATAAGAGGTAGAATATGTGTATAAATGACCACATTATCTTGTATGTATAAACTCACTTTTACCAGTCTTTTATGTAGTAGCTGATGATCTTGGTTCATATTGTTCTAAATTTGTATTTTCTTATTTTTTGCGTTTATTTCATCTCATCAAAAGAATGACGCTAAGGATGTATTTAATATTTTTTTTGTTAATTATGAAATGAGGCTAATGTTAAGTTTTTTAATACACATGAACACACACATATATGTGTGTTAATACACATATGCATAACACTAGAGTGGTACAAGGTTGTAGGAAAAAAAGTATACTCGAATAAGAAAAAGTGGTTTATACATGCTCTTTAACTTGCTCCCACAAACACGGTATAAGAAGCATGATGTACAAAATTATCCTTATCCCCCTCCCTTATCCTTACCCAAATGTAGCCTGCATGTGTCAAATTTAACATCTATATGTGCATAAACGTTGATTATACCATAATTTCAAATTTGTGTTCGATGTAAATTAATGTTACATTCAGGACAAGGTAACATGCAACATACTTTATCAAGGTATGAGCAGTCATGAGTTGTATGTTGCATGTTACCTAGTCCTGAATAAAGTTTTTAATAGACTTCATCTTCCTGTCTATTCTGCAGGAATAGAAATTGCCTGTCAATATATCTTAAAGGTAACATATATCCAATACCTTATGTATATTTTACTACTGTTTATGAACACCCTTATATCTACTTCGGAGTGATGTTTAGAGAACTGCATGTGTTAATGTATATATTTTTTTGTATTATGTTTAGTGATGAATTTCTAAAATATACTTAGTTGTTACCTTTACTCCATATATGTAATGTATTAGTTGTGTTTCTTATGTTTAAATCTCAAGTTGGCATTTCTTTCTGGTCACTCTATATTTATTGTTTGAACATATGGAGGGGTGATTATGTATCATTTATGTGCTAAAAAATTCTATCTAACCAGGGGCGAAGTCATGTAGGGGTACGGCGGCACGTGCCTAACACGTTCCAACTGTAAGTGTACAGTTGTCGGTGTAGTGATAAAATTCCGAAAATTCGAGTTGTCGAACCCAAGAAACTTCTTTGTAAATTAGTTAATATTTCTTAACCTTTTGTGGGCAAATCGCAGTTGTTTGTTTTTCTAATTCTAATAAAGTAAAGAAAACACAAATCTCAATCAGCCGTTTGAATTGTATCACGGTTACCGAAGATGGATTGTTGTTGGTTTTTCACAAAGTTGACAAAGTCAGGATATCTCTACGGGTCACTAGGTATTTCTCACTATGTTCGATTTATGTCCTACTAACACGATGATTCTTCATTCTAGCTAAACTAGCACGTTTATGTTGAAGATGTCTCATCCAACACATATACTTAAGTAACCGTTTATGACTATACTGAGGGCGAGACTCTACCAGCCTTTTGTAACCGTGTGCTTCAATTTTGCGAGGATATGTTCAATGCGCTGAAGTTTAAGCAATATCGGAATCCTGCTTTCCAAGCTAACTGCATGGTGAGGCTCTACCTAGAGGACCTATATTTAAGTAGATCATCGCAAGGTACCGCTATCTGATGATGTACAACATACCAAACTCTAAGGACCATTTCCATCAAGGTGAATGGAAGGTGGATGCCAACTTTATGTGCAAATTGTTGATGGAGGCTCATGGTAAATGGGAAAGTCGCACGGTGATCGATTTGGATTCTAGTGAAGATGATGAGGTTGAGGAAGACCCTAGCAAGGACATTGAAGTTGAGGAAGACCCTAGCGGGGACATTGAAGTTGAGGAAGACCCTAGCGGGGACATTGAGATTGAGGAAGACCCTAGTGAGTTCGAGGATGACCCTAGTGAAGACATTGAGTCGGAGGTAAGTGTGAATAGCTACAAGAAGTATACGTATTAGGCTTCTTTGATTTCCTATACTTTTAATACTTTTTAAATTTTTGGTTTTCGAATAAGGCCATGAGGCAAAATAATGTTTGAGGTTTCTTAGAATGATTTACCATAGTCACTTTTGGGCTAGAAATTATTCATTGGTGATTTTCTTAGGTTAATTTTGCTTCTATGGTGAAGGATAATACTCATGTCTAGAGGATCATTTTTTTAATTTAATAAGTTTATGTTTTTATTTATTTGGAGTACTATTTGAAAATTTGAGCATGTCTTGTGTCTTGTTATTGTTTACTGTTGCATAAAAAGCGTTCATAGAGTTAGAATGCGAGAACAGAAAGTTTGTGGGTTTTGAAACTGTGCCGCAGTTGGTATTTAATGAAGCAGACGTGTTTAAATTATAAATTATGTTTTCGCTGAATTTTTCTCAGGTAGTAGACATTTTCAGGTATCTGCCATAAATATTTCAGACCCAAATGAGTTCGTTAGACTTAGATACAAATTTCCAAAGTTTGTTGTTCAGTAGCAAAATTACAAAGTGACTACCTGTAGTATTTTTGCTTTTAGCCTATCTTCCTGATCTTGGATGAGTCTCAAATTTTTATAGAAATTAGTAGATACATAGGGATATATCTTGGTGAAAGACTAGCCAATTTTGAGGAATTTAAAGTCAATTTATGACTTGGTAAAATGAAGTTTTTAGTCTGGTAGTCGGTGACAGCAGTTGTGCTATTCTCTGCATAACTTGATTTCTATAATTTATTTTGATTTTAATCTTGTTGATTGTGAAATAAGACTCAGAGAGGTTATTGCATACCAAAATTTATAATTTTTACCTTCTCTATTGACCACTTTTCGAATTTTCAAAGAAGGATGACAAATAATTTGTGTTCAGCTTGTGAAAATTGCATGTGTAATTGATTGTATGATGATCAATGTGTGATATTTCATGCCTAATTGCGTATTATATGCCATTTATTTATGTTTACTTGTACTCCATGATACTTCATGAATGATACAATAGGTTATAGTGTAGGACTATAGACCACATCCATACAACACTGTAGGGATTTTCTTGTTAAACAATGAAGGTAGAAACTTCTAACCTATTCGAACACGACGAATGAGGAATCAAAATAATTTTAAGTACGAAGTAGTTAAGAAAAAACCATTCAAATCAAAGTTTGTATGAGCAGGCAAAGATGATAAATGACCTCATAGCGAGGAATTGTGAAGTACCCGCATGTTATGTTGGTTATGAGTTTTGAAATAATGTAGGAAGAGCTAGGTGTACTTATGTTATGTTCAAGACGAAGGTGACAAGAAAGGAAATGTGTTTGAGAGATGTTTGGGACGTGAATTCAATTTTGTGATTATAGATACTTCTTAGCTAGTTTGTCGAAGTTTATACTTTTGAGTTTTTTATATGGAATCCTATGGTGGTTGAATTGGCTACTTTGGGGATTTTTTTATAACAATTTGTTATGGAGGTAGTTTGAGAGTTTTAATGTATTGGGAAACACTAAAATATTGACATTATGCTTAGAGTTCTATAGATCGCTGATATACCTTGGGAGTTTAATTTTCTCTCATTGACGACAGTTTGTCACAAACATCTCATTTAGAGTCTTGTTTTCAGGTCTATAGTTTTGAGCATTTCCCATATAAGTTTGATTTTGATTCGGGCTTTAGAGTTTTCATTGTTGCATAACCTGCTTTGGGATCTTATACATCGCTTAAGAGTTTGACCTCCAATATTGTGTTGTATTCTATAAATATTGCGGAGTTTTGGGAATTCTTGGGCAAATTCTTAGTTGACGACCGCTAAGTGTGTAATTCTTTGGAAGTCAGACTTAGAATACCCTTATGGCTTGATAACCCTTATGTTTGTATTTTAATAAGAGTATTCTTTGACTCTTGTAGATATGGCCACCAACCTAGTGAATCCAACAACGGAGGATTTTCAGCTGAGCCACCCAACGAGAACACCGTTCTTGGAAGGGATGTCAATTGGGGAGTTTATCGGAGCAGTCTTGGATAGGTGTGAGCATTGGTTTTTCACTTTTGTTGGAGGATGGGTATTTAACAACCTCCTAGTTCAGAGTCATTGCATTGTGGATTCATTGCCTAATGAGCAACCTTGGAATACAATTATTAGACAGTATATTGATTTGGTTGATGAGGGAGGATGGTACCTTCCTAATCAAAAGTATTTACATCAAGGTCAATGGATGATAATACCACACTTCATGAACTGTACATTGTTGTTATCTCTCAAGCCTTGGGAGAAACCTATGGAGGACCTATGGAGGACTCAGGAGATTAGCGTGGACGATAGCGGTTTCCCGCCCACCCCTCGCCTAGAAAGAATTTTGAGAGTCGTATCTTATGGTTTCTTCAAATATTATAATTTATTTTAGAACCTACTTTTAAGTTACTAGGAATAATGAAATTTTGGGATTCTAATTGGAATAGTCAATCAAAGAATATTGAAGTTTCTCCTTTTGGTTGGAGTATTATTAGCTAGTCTTGATGGATCACATTTATTTAGTACTGCTAGTGTCTCTTCTTACCTTGTCTCATCTATATTTTGTGGAGGTTATATTTTTCTTGATTCTCTCCTTCCTCTTCATTAGATGACCATAAAACAGTAAGAAAAAAGGGGAATCATTCATGCCAAACTGAAGTCTGAAAGTGAGGGGCTAAGCTTTGGTTGTCATCTCTTAGAACATTGGGTGTTTATGTTTGGAGTCTTGTTACTGAGCTATTATTTGAGGAACGAGACGTCTCTTTGTTCATGTTTTGCCTTGGAGTTACATAAGTCATTGGGTTGTATCATCATTATGGTGCAAGTGTGATATAATTCAATCAATTGTTTATTCTTAATCTGACTGAGAGTTCCGATGTTCAGCCTTGGGCAATCTGAAGACCTTGTTCCCGGTGACAAAAAGTTTATGATGTGGTGGCAGATATCATTTGAGTTATTGGTTGTTGAGATTTTGGGAACACTTTCTCTTACCATAGTACTAGAAATCAGACAAATGTGTGTTGTAGCCTAACTTATTATGGTATACTCTCACGTTTGAGGAAGTTAGCACATATTGTCGTTTGGCATGTATGATTGGAGCATTATCACGAACTAATATTTGGACAATGGGATGGTTATTCACCTCTGAGGTATTTATCGAATTTTATGCTTATATTAGATTGCTTAGAGTTATATAAATTGTTGGTGTACCTGGGTAGTTAGGTTTTTCTGAACTGCAGTAATCTTCACGGATGTTGTACTTGGAGCTTTGTTAATAGAGATATGTTTTTGAGGATTTATCATTAAAGGTTATTTTGGATATTAGTTTGCGAGACTCGTTATTGTAGAACCTATTTTGAATATGAATAAGTTGCTTGGAGTGTGTGTCTCAGTATCGTATTTCCTCAGTTCGAGGAAAAATTTATTCGTAGATGTCGGTAGAACGGCAAAGGTAAAGGAAACCACCGGGTAACATCGAATATCATGATAGTTAAATTCCTAAGAGTAGGAGGAACCATTTCACTTTGGAGTTCTGTACACTAACTCTTCGATTCTCTGTCTTGTTTTTTGTACCACTAGGAGAACGAGACATTTATTTATAGGAATCGGCCTTCGAGTTATAAAATCTGTTTGGATGCATTTCATTGTTGAGGAATTGTAATCTGGAATCTTTTATTGGTTAATGTTAACGTTCTCTAAGAGTTATTAATTTCAAACTTGGGAGATTTTATGACCACACTCTCTGTGGAAAAGCAGCTTATGATACAATAGAAATTTCATCTGTAAGAGGGTGCTTGGACTCGTTAGAAAGGGGGATTATAATGAAGGCTTTCTATATGTCGCCCAAGACCGTGAATTGATGGCAAGCACCAACAACTAAAAGACACTTCGACATGTGAACTTATTTTTGTTTTTGATATTGTTGCCTTATAGTTAGAATACATGAACGAATAGATTTATGTTATAATCTTGACTCTGAGTCAAATTGCTGTGGTTGCTATTTTGGACTAAGAGGTTACTCCTATGTGGAGAACACTAATATTTTACGTGAGACCTATTGTGGGAATAAATGCCTCAGAGCACATTGTCCTTGAAAGTTGGTTGTGAATGGTCAACACTGATCCAATTTGCTAATCTGGATTGCATGATATATGTGACATCATTGCATCTTTGTAGTGCTGCATAATAAGACAAAAAATTATCAATAGGCGATAGTGAAGGAATCGCGACTAATTACACACACCAAAACTGTTGTACCCAGTAGAAATCAACAAGAAAGAACAGTAGAAACTTATTGGACCAGGATGTCTTTCACATTACCACGAGCACCATTATCACTCACGAAATCTTTAACTGTTGAAGGAGTTGTGTTGGAACAATCACCTGCAATCCCTAATCCATAGCTTCGCCACCTAATTAGGTGATTACGTACGACTATGTCTTGAAGAAAGAAGTGAAAAGCTTGGGCAATACCTTGTTCCATAATCTAAAGTGATATACAATAATCTCAGGGGGAAATATCGAGCAAACCTTAAACCTTAGTGAAAGATCATGACATGTTCTAAAGCAGCTTGTCACATACCCATCATATGTATTGGATCCCGTACCAAAAGAATTGACCATGTTAAGATTCTAGATACCATGACAAGAGGCACGGGAAACAAAAGTGTTAAGCTTGTAAAGATATTGTGCGTTTATTACCTCACTGAAGAGACAACATGAGAGGCGGAGGATAATATGAGGAAGAAATATCCTCATCTTTTTGCCGAGATATTTTAAGTTCCGAGGGCGTCACTCTTCTAAGGGGGACCGGATGTAACCCTTCGGTTTTAAATACGTCATTTTAGTACTCCTTATAGTATTTTGCTCATCATACATGACATAAGGTTTGAATTTAGTAGTTATACCCTAGAGTAGAGACTCATACCTTAGTGGTTGTTGAAAATTTGGTTTAAGCTTCGGGGACGAAGCTCTCTTTAAGGGGGGAATGATGAAATACCCCGTTATGTAGATACGGTTATTTTATGATATTATTGGGTGTTAATATAATATTACTATAAGTTTTGAGTGTTAATATTTATTATTTGGGATTTATTTTCATAGTTGACTTGGGGGTTTTGTGCCTTTTCCTAACTTAATTAGTGTCTTTTAACTAAACTAGGGGGTAGTGGGTGTCATTTTAACTAAACGTGTGGGGGGGGAAATGTCTTTTAATATTAATTTACATCATCTTCTTTCCCAAAACTCCTCCTACGGGTAGGAGAAGAATTCCGTCGGCTTCCTCTCCACCTTCAACTCTTCAAGTTTGATCCTTTTTCACCCAAAAACAATCCTAATCCACTCCCAACTCAACATAGACCAACAATTTTTCACCAACAAAACAATTTGACCTAAAATCGTGACCCAATTCGGGATTGAAATTGTCGCCGGTGGGTTCCTATTACTCGCCGGATTCTTCACCCAAAAGCCTATATAAACCCACCTCAATCAACCTCTCCCTCTCAATCACACACTCTCTCTCTCTCCCGACTTCGCTATCCAGTCAGCCGCCGCCGTCGCCGTTGTTCCACTCTCCGTCCTCTTCCAGTTTGTTCTTCAATTCTTCTTTGTTTCTTTGTAAATTGGTTGTTTTGAAAATCCATTGTTGGGTTGAGAAGTGAAGCTCCAAGTGGGTTTACTTTTTATGAGAGAGAAAGGGGGTTGAAATTGGTGTAAACATTGGGGGTTATTTTAGTTCATTATGGATCTTGTGGGGGGGTGCTGGATCTTTTTCAAGGAGCGTTAGAGGTTGTTTATTTAGGTTGTTTTGCAACACAACTATATCCAATTATGAGTTTTTATGAAAGGTTGTTTATCTAGACTTAACCAACTATCCATGATTTTGAAAAGAAGATAATTCTTGGACTATAATTATTGTGTGCTTTAATTTTTAAAAGTAATAATAAAGTTAATCAATTTCTTTAGTCTAAAAAGTAAAATAAATTATCTTACAAGTTTATAAATTAATTATACTATACTATAGTATGTTCTTATAATGACAAACGTTAATTGTATATTGAGTAAAAGTTGTATTTCACTTATTACCTTATAAGAGGTATATACATTATATCATGTGTTTATAATAATAAAAGCTAGTTTTTATAAACTATAATTTAAATAAAAAGCGTAGTTTTACCTTAGTAAATTTTGGGATTATAATTGGGAGGTTACTTTGCACGTTATAAGACTCTTGGGAGAGTATAATGATTATACGCTTTTACGTTATCGAGTTTTGGAAAAATAACATACTTGGTTAACTAAAAATTTATTAATTTCTTTATTGTAAGCAATAATGTTACTTTGTAAGTTATATAATTATATTTTAGTATGTTTTTACAAATAATAAATGTTAATTTTATAAAGCGCATTTTATTATAAAAGAGGTGGTTCACCTTAGCAAAGTTTGGGGAGTGTTAGTAAGTGATTTTATATGTTGCATATAGAACTTTGTGTGCAACATGTTGATTAGAATATTAATAAATTTGTAGGCAACGATTTCATTGACGAAGGATACGTCGAGTATTACTAGGAAGTGATTTGCATTTTCTTGAGATTCAAGGTAAGTAAAAGTGTCAGGCCTAGCGCCCTTTCCTTCTATCGTGTCAAAACTGTGTTTAATGATTTATTGTCTCAAAATGAAATATCTGCTTTAAGTGTTTTTTAGCATCTGGTGAATTTTACTAAAGTGGTGTTATCACAACTATCACATGAGAAATTAATAAGACGTAATGACGTAAAGTGGAATAGTTGTACCGGGGAACATTTTATTTTGGGTTTGGACGATGTTGACTACGGTCTCTCGAGCCATTTTAATTTTATTTCACTCGGCTGCAACAGCCCTGAGTCGCTCCTTGTACTTTCCTCTCCGGTCGCAAGAAGTCTTAGGGGGGTGTCGACACTTGTGGTCTTGGTAGCTTGTGATGGTTGGTTCTTCCCGGTGTCAACATGATAATGAATGCGATTTCTAAGGATGGACTTTTATTGTATATTTTGAAAGGCCCCATTGGACAATGAAAAGAGTTTGGGAATGTTTCCCCAACTGAAATGCTAAAAGGAAAATTTGGTGAATTCTTGTTTTGCATTTATACTCATACGTCATCTCTTTCTTTTCAAACTGTGGTTGTCTTATTTAAAATCATGCCTCATAATCTGTTAACATGCCTGGGTGCTTATTTACTCAGTATTTCCGCTGACTTTAGAAACTCTGGTGTTCTCTTTTTTTTTCACCACATGTCTATATGATGGGAGCATAGCTTAGCGGGGACGCGAATCATCACTTAGATGATTAGTAATATCACATTTAAATTTCTTAGAACTTCTTTTAGTGTCATTAGAGTTTAGTTGGATGTCATGCCCATGTTTGAGGCACAAAGACTTCAGTTTTAATAGAACTTTACTTTGGATCCACTAGTTAAATCTCATTGTATTCGGGTTTAATCTCGAGTACGGAGTGACAACCCTGGGCTTCCAGCTTGGACATTTTAGGGGTGTTACAGCCACTTTCGGGTTAATCATCCCATAATCAATATCTTCCCTGCCAAGATCAGAGGGTATCACCGCTGTATACTCCACTGTGTGTTCACCTCCTACATATTTGCGTAGTCAGCGGTGCATGTGTCTCCTTTCTCAATCTCGTGATGGGTAATGTCTTGGCCAACTGCCAGGTTCTTGTCACTTCCCATCTCAGCTTCTTTGTCATTTTCTCCCGTGTTTGCTTCATTGTTTTGGTCTTCTCCAAAAGCTCTCGGTGACTGTGTTATGTTCCTTGTTTTATTAAACTCTCTTGCGTGGCAGAGCAAGAAGTTGTCGTAACCTGGGTTAAATGCCTCGTGAGTTTCCTTTGTCACAACTTCACAATCATGGCCTTCGTGTGTAACCCTACCGCACCAACAACAAAGTGAAGGAATCCTCTCATATTTAAAATCAACCCAAATCTCTTCGTCTAGAACTTGAATGTGAACTCCCATCGGTAATTGATTAGCTACAGAAATCCGGCAACGGACCAGTATGAAACTTCCATCTTCGTCACTGTCGGTTTTGCTATCAGATTCCAGAACTTCACCAATCTCACCCATAATCATTCTACAGTGTCTGGTTTGAGCATGATGTGGAAGGGGATATTCACCAGTTGAACCTAGACGTCGATCGTGTCAAACTGTACTCCTTTCACATCCTTCACCGTGGACCATGGCTGCAACAAGAGAATCTTCCCATTCACCGCCCAAGGTCCACCGGCCGCCACCCTATCCATACATTTTTGATCGGGGAAAACAAATATGTATGTGTTAAAATCAACCTCCATCATGTTAACCTCTTATCCTCTATTCCGGATTCGGCTTAATACCTTTCTTATTGTTCTTGAGTTAACCGTAGTTTCTGTTGCGAAGAAACCCAGTAGACAGAAGTTGAAATCCTCCTCCACTGCTTTGCAATACTACGGGCTAAACACGATCTTCTTCTTCTATGTCTCTATGTAATCCGTGTAAGATTTCTCGGTTGCTGTGAATGTTGTCGCCATGAGAGGTAGATCACTGTTGGCTTCGTTGCTGAGCAGGTCACCGTCGTCGAACTCTGCGGTCGCCGCCTAGGATTCTGCTTTTTGCGGAGCTGTGAAAACTACAATCTTACAAATTTATAACAAAATTGATTTTTAATGTATATTTAATGATTTAAAATAAATTATTAATACTAAAAAAAGTATATACAATATAAGTGCCGGTATTTCTTGTACATCTGAATACTACATTTTGTATTGTTATGATTCAATAAATTTAACGTCTTTTAATTGTGTTTTTTAATTATTTAATAATTATAATTGTTTTTTTTTTGCCAAAACAAACACTTCTTATATTACATAGCAAACCAAAGCAAAAGTGAGAACGAGTACAACATTGTTACAATGGTCCTTCCTTAGTGGCCAAGACAAAATGCAGGAAGGAGCCATTCTAGAGGGCAGGTGGCTAGCCTTTATAGTACACAGCCAGGAAACCATAGACAAGACATTCTGGTGGCCAACCCTTATCTTACAAGGCCTGAAAACAAAGCTAGATACATGACGACAAGACTCCTTAACAGTACTGCGAGAAGACATAACCAAAAGCAGACAGCTTCCAACCGGCTTAGGTGATGGTGGAGGGGATGACTCGAGGCATAGATCGTTGTTGGATGTCATCGTCCAGTATCTCTTGTAGTTCCGGAGGAGCTATCTGGTGGAGCTGGAAGGCTTCAGTGAGTTGAAGGCCCGCCGAGGCGAGCTAGTCCTCCGCTCGATTGGCCTCCCTGTATGTGTGCTTGATCGTCCAAAGTGGGTGCAAGGTCAGGATGTGCATGCAATCCATAATCATGTTATAAATATTGGTAGAATAAGGGGGATCATGTTTGAGGATTGCAATCAAAGTTGTGGAGTCCAGGTTGATAATCAAATGGTCGTAATGATAATGATGGGCAAGAACTAGACCATACCAAAGAGTCTTACATTCGGCTTCTATAACCGAGGAGAAAGGGACAGAAGCAACATACCCAATAATCCATTGACCTTTATAATCTCGAAAGATGCATCCACTGCCACTAAGGCCAGTAGTGGAATTAAAAGCCCCATCGGTGTTAAGTTTGATGAAGTTGGGGGGAGGAGGTTGCCAACTAACATGAGCAATATTAGATTGTTTGGGACATTTGTAAGGTTGAAGTAGATGTAAAGTGTGTGATGTAACTATTTAGTAATAATAGTAAAGGTATAAAAACCTGTTTCGTTAAAGATAAAATTGTTGTGAGCCGTCGAGATATTCCAAAGTGTATAGAAAAAAAGTACATTCCATGGGACTTTATTGTTCAAAGTAATGTCATGACTCTTAGTTTGGTGCATTATCCAATCTTGGCAAGCATTGAAATCCCAGAATTTATGTGGATCTGGAGAAATGGTGTGTTTCCAAACAATAGAAGTGTAATGGCAATCTCGGAAAAGATGAAGTAAAGTTTCCGGGTGATTGCCACACAAAGCACAAGAGTGATCATGTAGAGGTCCCAAGTTGATGTTCAAAGGGAGACGACCGCAGATAATTTGCTAGATAAAACATTGAATTTGTTAAGTGTGAAGACTGTTTTGTAACCTAGTCTAAATTAGAGGGGCTTACAAGCAATTCATGTATTACTATCTCTATATAAATTAACCTAGCTCTAGGGTTAGGGCATCACATCACAGAGAGAGGCTGAGAGATCTTTTGTACCTTTTCATTCGTTCATCATAGTGAAGTGGGTGTGGACCGTGGATGTAGCCAATTTGGTGAACCACGTAAATCGTCGTGTTCTTGTTCGTGTGATTTCGTTTTGCTTTTCGTTGCGTTGTTATATCGCTCCGGGTCGATCCTAACAACTGGTATCAGAGCCACGTCAAAACGGTACAGAGAATCGGAAACAAAGCAGCAGCAGCAGGGTGGTTGATCGCAAGAAGACGAGTACTGAATTGTTTTTTGCGGCAAGGGTTGCTGATTGTTTTCTTCGCAAGAACAAATTGAGGTAACCATTGTTTAATAGGCTGCAGAGTACATTATTTTATTAGTGGTTGGTATCGTCTCGTTGCCAACCTACTGTGAAAAGCACAAAGTTTGGTTCTTTGATTTGTTACTGCTGTTGGGGTTCTTTGACCACCGTGAGAAGGCAAAGTAACCAATTTTTTATTAACAATAGTTGAATCAAATTGTTATTATTAATTGGTGTGTGGGTCTGCTTGCCAACTCGTGAGGAAGAGGACGAAATAGGTTTTGCTTGGAGAAAGCAACACCCTGCAGTGCGCTGCCCAGCTGCTCTCACAGGAGAAGCTATTAGGTGCTTCTCGCACACGGTGCTGCAACGTATTGATCGCGCGTGTTTGCTCGAAATTTTGTTTTGGACGTTTCTCAGCGCTCAGGAATCCGATTGACTTGAAACAGGAGTCAAACTTGGGGTTTTTGGACGTTCCAGATCTGTTGGTCAGGTCTATTTGTTGAGATTCTGCACAGTTTGAGTGGGAGTGATGGCGGACGACGGAAGATTCAAGATTGAGAAATTCGACGGGACGAATTTCAGCCTATGGAAGATGCAGATAGAAGACTATTTGTATCAGAAGGACTTGTACTTGCCGTTGGACGGAGTTGAGAAGAAACCAAGCGAAATTAAAGACGAACAGTGGAAGATTTTGGACAGAAAAGCTCTAGGACTTGTGAGATTGAGTCTCGCATCGTCAGTTTTGTTCAATGTGTTGAAAGAAACGACGACGAAGGGTTTGATGGATGCTCTCTCACAAATGTATGAGAAACCTTCAGCAGCGAACAAGGTGTTTCTCATGCAGAAGCTCTTTCACATGAGGATGACCGAGAGTGGTAATGTTTCCCAGTACCTGAACGAGCTGAACATCGTCATAAGCCAGTTGGAATCCGTCGGGATTACATGCTTTGACGACGAGATGAAGGCACTGTTGGTTCTGTCCGGGTTACCCAAGAGTTGGGGTGGCGTAGTGACTGCTGTGAGCAATTCTGCTGGAAAAGACAACCTAGAGTACGACAACGTGGTGAGCACGGTACTCGGTGAAGAGATGCGCAGGAAGAGCAGTGGATCTAGCAAATCCTCTGATGGTGCGTTGTATGTCGAGCAGAGAGGAAGATCAGCAGACAGGAAGAACGGAAACAAGGGTCGAGGTCGATCTAAGTCAAAGTCAAAGTGGAAGAAAAAGGACATTAAGGACATCGAGTGCTATAACTGCGGTGAAAGCGGACATTTTGCAAGGGAGTGCAAGAATCCGAGCAAGAAGAAGTCAGACAACCACAAAGGTAATGATTCTATTAATATTTCTGAAAGTGATCCTGAAACATTAATATTATATGTATCCTCAAAGGAGGATGTGTGGGTGGTCGATTCTGGTGCTTCGTTCCATGCGACAGGTAGAAAGGATATTCTTCATAATTACGTGCAGGGTGATTTCGGGAAGGTGTATCTCGGAGACGATGAGGCATGTAAGATTGTTGGGAAGGGAGAAATCCAATTGAACTTGGATAATGGAACAGCTTTGCAGTTGACTGATGTCAGACATGTTCCGATTTTGAAGAGGAATCTTATCTCGGTAGGCCAGCTTGCAGCATCAGGTTGCAAAACTACTTTTGGAGTTGATTCCTGGAAAGTAACAAGAGGATCTATGGTGATCGCTCACGGTAAGAAGGAGGGTACTTTGTATGTGACTTCAGGAACGGACAGTACCATAGCTGTCGCGTCTTCTGATATTGGCGCAAGTACCTGGCACCACAGGCTAGGAAACATGAGTGAGAAGGGCATGCAGATAATGCTAAAAATAGGCAAGCTCAAGGGTTTGAAGGAACTTGATTTGGAGTTTTGCGAGGATTGTGTCTACAGGAAGCAGAAGAGAGTCAGCTTCACCAAAGTAAGCCGCGGTAGAAAGCTCAACAGGTTGGAGTTAGTGCATACAGATGTATGGGGTCCAGCGAATGTAGCTTCTAATGGAGGTGCGTCTTACTTTGTTACTTTTATTGATGATGCCACTAGAAAACTATGGGTTTACTTCTTGAAGCACAAATCAGATGTGTTTGATGTGTTTAAGAAGTGGAAGGCTACTATTGAGAATGAGACAGGTCGGAAACTTAAGTGTTTGAGATCTGACAATGGTGGCGAGTATTGCAGCAATGAGTTTGAGGAGTTCTGCGCAGAGAACGGCATCAAGAGACAGAAGACAATTCCAAACAAGCCTAGACAGAATGGAGTTGCAGAGCGCATGAATAGAACACTCACAGAGCGTGCAAGGTGCATGAGGATACACGCTAGATTGCCTAAGTCATTTTGGGCTGAGGCAGTGAACACAGCTGCATACTTAATCAACAGAGGTCCATCGACAGCACTAGATTTTGGATTGCCTGAGGAAGCTTGGACAGGAAAACAGGTATGTTTGTCGCGTTTGAGAACATTTGGATGTACCGCTTATGTTCATGTTGATGCAGAACAGAGGTCCAAGTTAGATCCTAAGTCGAAGAAGTGCGCGTTTATCGGATATGGCTTGAAGCAAGCACCGAGGCAGTGGTACAAGAAGTTTGATAACTTCATGTCTAGGCAAGGATACAAGAAGTGTCAAGGGGATCACTGTTGCTACTTCAAGAGGTTCAAGAATTCTTACACTATTCTCTTGTTATATGTGGATGATATGCTTGTTGCAGGATCAAGCATGGGGGAAATTCAGAAGCTGAAAGAGAGCTTATCTAAAGAGTTCTCAATGAAGGATTTGGGACCTGCGAAGCAAATCCTTGGCATGAGAATCAACAGGGATAGAATTGGCAAGAAGCTAGTTTTGTCACAAGCTGATTATGTTCAGAAAGTCTTGAAGAGGTTTAACATGCATGATGCTAAACCAGTGAGTACTCCGTTGGCGAGTCACTTCAAACTTTCGAAAGACCAGAGTCCAGCTACAGATGAGGAGAAGGACTACATGGCTAAAGTTCCTTATGCATCTGCTGTGGGAAGCTTGATGTATGCTATGGTGTGCACACGTCCAGATATTGCCCAAGCAGTGGGAGTTGTTAGCAGATTCATGAGAAATCCCGGTAAGGAGCATTGGAGAGCTGTGAAGTGGAGTACACAGGATCTAGCTTTGTGCTATGGAGGGTCAGAGATCAGTTTGAAAGGGTATGTTGATTCAGACATGGCTGGTGATGTGAACAGAAGAAAGAGCACTACAGGCTATGTGTTTACACTTGGAAGTGGAGCAGTCAGTTGGGTTTCGAGGTTGCAGAAAATTGTTGCCCTATCTACTACTGAAGCCGAATATGTAGCAGCTACGGAAGCGTGCAAAGAGATGGTTTGGCTACAGAGTTTCTTGAGGGAACTTGGGAAGAAGCAGAGGAGTTGTAAGCTGTATAGTGACAGTCAGAGTGCAATTCATCTGGCGAAGAATTCCACTTTTCATGCAAGGACGAAACACATTGACATCAGGTATCACTTCATCCGTTCATTGTTGGAGAAAGACGTGATAAAATTGGAGAAGATTCACACGAGCCAGAATCCTGCGGATATGTTTACCAAGGTTGTGACCTTGGAGAAGCTGAGAACCTGCTCGGCTTCGGTTGGCCTAGTTACATGATGAGAGGCCAAGTCCACACTCATTGAGGATGTTGAATTGAAGCTGGGAGAAGTACACTCAGAGTTAATCAGTCTTCAAGTGGGAGATTGTTAAGTGTGAAGACTGTTTTGTAACCTAGTCTAAATTAGAGGGGCTTACAAGCAATTCATGTATTACTATCTCTATATAAATTAACCTAGCTCTAGGGTTAGGGCATCACATCACAGAGAGAGGCTGAGAGATCTTTTGTACTTTTTCATTCGTTCATCATAGTGAAGTGGGTGTGGACCGTGGATGTAGCCAATTTGGTGAACCACGTAAATCGTCGTGTTCTTGTTCGTGTGATTTCGTTTTGCTTTTCGTTGCGTTGTTATATCGCTCCGGGTCGATCCTAACAGAATTTTCGGGGCGACTGGTAAATGTCAAATCCAGGAAAAAGTTGTGGTTGTCGGAGTTATGAGTTTGGAGTAGGCCGCCTTGGTAGTGCATTTACCATTATGAGATTTCCATAAAAAATTGCCTGGTCTGAGAAAACAATGAAAAGTTGTTTTATATATGAGTTGTGTAACGTGGGGGGAAGTTGAATAGGTAATTCGTTAATATTCCAGGTTCCGTCCGGGTTTCGGTAGTGATTTATAGTAAAAGACTCAACTTACAACGGTAAGGGACCAATTACCAGATTTCGAATGGGCCCTATTGGGAGCCAAGGATCAGTCCAAAATTTAATAGTGGTACCATCTCCAATAATGTGTTGTAAATGATGAAGGAAAAATTTATTCTTGATGGTACATAATTTTTTTCCAAAAAGGACTAGCTGTGGTATGTGGTGTGGAGGATTGGAAGAAATGAGAGTGGGGAAAATATTTCGACTTAAGGACCGAAACCCACCAACTGTTTGTGAGAGTACCTATGCGCCAACAAAGATTCATAAGGTGTGCAGTGTTGTTAAATTTAGCATTTCGAATTCCTAGACCGCCATGGCGTTTAGGTAATGTGACATGATCCCATGCCGCAGCATGAAAAGAGTTTCCCCACATAAAGTTTCTTTGTATTTATCAATTTGTTTAAGAATTGATTGAGGGACGGAAGTCGTTTGCATTGTATATTGAGGTAACGAGTTGAGACAATGGATAGCGAGGATTTTCTACCTGCTAAATTTAGGTATTGTGCTTTCCAAGTGGACAGTTTATGATTAAATGTATCAATGATATAGGCATAGTCATGTTTTTTGCCCATACCTGTAAGAATAGGAACTCCTAAGTAACTACCTAAGTGGTTTTTAATGGGGAGGCCACAAGTATCAGCAAGTTGATGCTGATGTAACTGGGACACCTTAGGAGAAAAAACTAATGAAGATTTAGTTGTATTGATTGTTTGTCCATACTGATAACAGAAGGAGGTTAATAGATTGTTAAGCGTTTGAAAATCCTTTTTTGTTGCTTTACCAAAGAATAAAATGTCGTCGACAAAGAAAAGATTGCTTAAAGGAAGGCCATGTTTATTAAGCTAAAGGGGTAAAAAATTATTTTGAGTGATGCTAGTTTCCAAACTTTTGGATAAATTATTTGGACAGAGAATGAAAAGGTACGGAGATAATGGGTCACCTTGACGGACTCCACATGTGGGATGGAAATAGTTAGTACGTTCCCCGTTCCAAATGATGGAATAAGTTGTGTTAGTTACACAAGCATGGATAAGTTTTATGAAATTGAGAGGAAGATTAAAGTGGAATAGCGTTTGAAAAATGTAGTTCCAAGATAGTTTGTCGTAAGCTTGGGAAAGGTCCAATTTAGCAGCAAATAAACCTTTTTTTTTAGATAAATAGCCATTTATTAATCAATGGGAGAACCCAATAAGTCATCATTTATTACATCCAATGCCCATTCGGGCTCTTGAAGGTACCAAAAGTCTCTAGTGTCTTCCAACATGCACCTCTTGGCAAACCCGTGGGCACATTTGTTGCCTCTTCGAAAAGTGTGCACCAGCTGGTAATTTACCCTTCGAGATAATACAACAATTGCTCTATCTCTCTCGCAGTTTCAGAGAGTTCTTGAAACTGACCTCCTCTCTCTCCTTTCTTTCATCTTCCTCCATAACTTTACAACACTCAAAGAATCCATCTCTAGAGTGACCGGATTGAGTTGCATGTTTTGGATGAGCTTTGCACCCTTCTTGAGAGCCTCTTCTTCATCAGATCTGGCTGAGCCCCCATACACTAGCTCTGAACATTCATCGGCGATGAAGAGGCCATTTTCGTCTCGGACGATGATTCCGGCGGTAGCTTTCTGTTTCCGGTGGTCCCAAGTAGCATCCGTGTTAACTTTGAGCCACCCTGGAGGCGGTTTGCTCAAATTCGCCGATGAATTCCGGCTGCTCTGAGTCGATTGTCTTTCCTTCCCCTCACAATACTGATTCTTGAAATCAGATCTCATATCTGCTATGATGGTAATTAGCTCTTCCACCCCTTTTAAAGTATTATCACCGTGCACTACTTTGTTTCTCCTCCACCAGATCCCCCATATGACACTGACTAGAACTTCTCTTTCATTTTTTTGGAGCTTGGCAAAGGTACTCTGGACCAACCTTTGAACGAGCCTGTCAACGATTGAACAAAGTCATGGCCAAAGACAGCTTCCCAGATCTCCTTAGAAGCCCTACAGCCAATAAAAAGATGAGTTTCATCTTCTTTCGAAATATTGCAGAAACAACATCTATCATAAGTTAAAACTCCCCTTCTACGTAAGTTCTTTTTAACAGGTAGGCCTTGATGCAGAGCTCTCCAAGCAGGGAAGAGAAACTTTTGGGGGGCATCAAGACTCCAAAAGGAATTCCACCAAGATAAGTTACTGTCTTCTGAACTTGTACTTGCATTTGTGATCGCTTGTTGTTGAAGCACTTTATAACCTGATATGACCGTATATTCCCCGTATTCTTCATAGTGTCATTGCAGCTGGTCTGGGAGATCTATTTTGGGGACGATAATCCGCTGAATTTCCGCCACATCCTCCTCCCATAACGCACTCCTCAGCTTACTTAAATCCCAGGTACGATTCTCTTCATCAATGAACTCAGCTACAAATCTATTTTCATTATGTTGACATGGGGTAAAAGGTTTGAAGAGATATGGCCTGAGAAGCCAAGGGTCGTGAAAAGCTCTTAGCCTCTGGCCATTCCCTAAAACCCACCTCGTACCACCATCAATAAGCTTCTTCCCTTCCATAATACTCCTCCAGGCAAAAGAATCTCTGGATTCAACCTTATCCCCACGAATCCCCGTATGTGAATAGTATTTGCTTCTAAAAACTCTTGCTAACAGGGACTCAAGATTTTTTATTAATCTCCAATATTGCTTAGCTAAAAGAGCAATATTGAAGTTCGTGATATCTCGTAGACCGATTCCCCCTTTGCATTTTGGAAGTTGAAGTTTATCTTTGCATAACCAGTGGATAGGATTGGAACCATCATTGTTTCCCCACCAAAATTTTGTGATAATGGCAACCATTTTGTTGCATAATTCATGTGGTAGTAAAAAACAACTCATAGCATAACAAGGAATAGATTGTATACAAGTTTTGATGAGTACCACTTTTCCCGCAAAAGACAGTGCCCTTTCTTTCCACAACTTCAGTTTGTTTATAACTTTTTCAACAATCTGTTGGAAATTGACTATTTTGTTTCTTCCGACAGATGTTGGCAGACCAAGATACTTGTCGTGCAATTTCTCCAACTTGGTACCACACAGCAAACTCAAGCGAATTTGCACATCCTTGCTGACATTTGAGGAAAAAAACCGCTGCGGATTTGTCCAAGTTAATTTTTTGACCAGCTGCTTTTTCGTAGTGTTGTAGTATAGTAGTGAGATGGGAAATCTCTGTTGTATTAGCTCTTGTAAAAATTAAACTTTCATCCGCAAAGAAGAGGTGGGAGATCACCGGACCCTCTCTCGAAGCGGTGACCCCTGACAACACTAACTGATCGAGAGAGCGCGCGAGAGAGAACCTCGCCGCACATAAGGAATAAGTAAGGCGAAAGGGGACAGCCTTATCTCAATCCCCTACCGGGTTTAACTAGCCACAAATCTCTTCCTTTAAAACTGAACGAAAACGATGCCGTCGTAATACAATCAAGAACTAGGTTGGTCCACTTTGGACCGACACCCAACTTGGAAAACACGTCGCGGATAAAACCCCACTCTACTCGATCGTACGCCTTGCTGATATCAATCTTCAAGGCTACATAACCTTCTTTCCCTTTCTTCCGAGTCCTCATAGAGTGTAGAACATCAAAGGCAATTAGGATGTTATCCGTTAGGAGTCGTCCCGGGAAAAAAGCTCCCTGCTCCTCGGAGATGATTTTTGGCAAAATCCTCTTAAAACGATTAGCCATTGTTTTCGTAACTAGTTTGTATATAACATTACACAAACGAATTGGACGAAAATCCGATGGTTTTCTAGCCTGCTTGATTTTAGGGATTAAAGTGATAATTGTATGATTGACATCACATGCACTAATCTCTCCATTTAAAATTTTGAGAACACAACTACTAACCTCATCACCAACAATGCTCCAATATTTCTGGTAAAAAGGGCTGGGAATCCGTCAATACCCGGAGACTTTGTAGGACCCATCTGGTGAAGACTTTCTTCTACATAGTAAAAAGCCCTTCCATCAATAAAGCATCAGACCCTGAAATTCGTTCAGTTATCGGATCTAGCAGTCTGCTGAAATCTTCACTGCTAGGATTACTACTAGTAAAAATCTCATTAAAATACTCCTCTAGGCTTCTGATAATGTCTTCTTCTTTGGTACACCAATTCCCCATACAGTCTTCAAATCCACGGATCATATTTCTTGCCTTCCTGCCAGTTGCTTTTTGATGGAAGAATTTGGTACTCCAATCTCCCTTTCGGAGCCATTGAACCTTCGACCTCTGCTGCCAAATATCCTCTTCCCTGCTGAGAAGTCTGTTTAATTCTTCTCTCACTTCCCGTCTCTGTGTTCTGACCGCCCTCGACTGGTAACGAGACTCAATTTTTTGAAGTTGACGTTTACAATGTCTAATTTGTCTTCTGATGTTACCGAAAGAAGTTCTTTCCCATTCTTTCAGCTTGATCGCCACCCTCCCCAACTTTTGGGAAATTAGCGTATTTCCGACAGTTTCCCCCCAGCTTTGCTGTATTTGCTGTCCGCATCCCGCTTCTTCAGTCCAAGCCGACTCAAATAAGAATCTTTTAGATGTTCCCCCACCGGCTTCTTTACCGAAAATATCTAGAACAAGCTCTATCGGACAATGATCTGATGTCGACGCCACCAGATGATTCACCCTTGCATATCCAAAGATACATCTCCAATCTTTGTTTGCAACAATTATGTCCAACATTTCTCTAATGTTACTTTCATCTTGGTTGTTATCCCAAGTGAAAATGTTCCCTGAGAAACCCAAGTCGGTGAGTTCACATTGACGAAGAACCTCCTGAAAAGGTTCCAATTGACTCAAAGTGACATGGCGCCCGCCTCCCTTCTCTTCATTAGAAATTATGGCATTAAAATCGCCCATAACACACCACGACACTTAATTAACCGGTTTGAGTCGTCGCAAAAGAGTCCATGAATTGTGTCTTTCATTCCTTTCCGGATCACCATAAAAACAAGTAAGCTTCTACGGTTCTTCACCTTCCTTAAGATCGACCAAACAATCTATATAATAGGCTGAAGAATTGAGGATAGTGATTTCTACATTTTCAGTCCATAGAAGAGCAAGACCGCCTCTTCTATCATCACTGTCCACATAGAAACCAGATTGCATACTAACCTTCTTTCGTAACTTTTCCATCTCTTCTCTGTGTAACTTGGTTTCCGTGAGGAAAACAAAACTGGGCTTCTTTTCCTTCAGAAAATCCTGAAAGGATCGAACGTTACGAGGGTTCCCAAGCCCTCGTACGTTCCAGCATAAGGCATTCATTGTGATAGGCGGTGCTGCTCTGCAGCCACTGCCTTCTACTTGCTTCCAAACCATCACTGGTGGACATAGACATGTCATCATTGATTTCTACTGTCACACTACACTATCTCTTACCACCCCCTGATATGAGACCGTGTTCGGTGACCACAATTATCTCTTTCTTGTCCGTCTTCCTCTTCGTTAGGCCATCCCCGTCAATGCTTTCCGGGCTTTTACCAGGGGATATGTTGTTCCCAGTCTTCCGCTTCCTGGCACGCACTTTCATATTTTCTTTTCCTTGTTTGTTCCCCACACCAGTATTAAATCCCCCAATATTATGAACTTTATTTGGGTCAACTTGATCCTCTGAAAATCCTATCTTCCCAATAGAGGGAATATCCATCTAATTTTCAAAATATTTTGGGGGATTGATCATAATCTTCTCCTTGCCTTTTGACTTATCAAATCCCATATTTTTCGGCCTCCAGTCCTGTCTTGTAAACTTCGTTTGACTTTTCTGGATTGACCCAATCGCCGGAGGCGCCGGCGGCTGCACGTCGACCTGAGTATCCGTCCCCCATCCATGCTTCAATGGCTTCGGCCACCCATTGATAGGTTTACTTGGACGAGTTAACATCCAATCACCATATTTCGCTGTCCTATCTTATGCAATCGACATATCTCGTATTTTACATTTGCTAAGGTCGTGGTCAAGACAACCACACCATTTGCATATGTATGGTAGCTTTTCGTATTTGTAGGTAATCGGAATGGACTCCCCACCGTCCAGTTCTACAACACCTTCTCGGTTAAGGGGCCTGTTTGATAAGATCCTGACACGGACTCTTACAAACCTCTCCTCTTCCCGTCCTTCTTCCCGAGCTTCCGCTTCATAAAATTCTCCCATACTTTCCCCAATTAGTTCTCCTATCTCTTCAGTAATCAAGGTAAATGAGAGCCCCCAAATCTGGACCTAAACCACTGCTTCATTGAACTCTACATCACTTGCCCGCTGGTTGAGTCTCCATTTCTTCAAGAGAAGAAGTTGGTCATCGAAGACCCACGGTCCCCCCTTTCTAATCTCCTCCATCTTCTCATGGGATTCGAACTTGAAGAGAAACAGATTAAAGCCCATTTCAATCACCCTCAATTCTTCATCTGAGGTCCATAACCTCTTAAAAAGCTCCCTCATGGATTTTGAGTTGATTGTTTTGTCTCCAATGAACTTCCCAATAAGACAATTTTCAAACTCTTCAGTGACCCGAGCAATTGTTTCCTTCCCAATCCGAACGGCTGCCATCTCCCTTGCCGTAAGAGAGATCTTCCGTACTGATCCTTCAATTCCATTGTTCATGGTGAAACCCTAGCCTCTCTAGAGAGAGAGAGAGAGTAGAGAGCTCTAGAGAAAAAAAAATCTATAACCTTTGTTCCCAGTTGCTTAAGATGGAATTTTTAACGTCACGTAATGTTGGATTACCTATACATAACAACCTTAGTTAGTTCTCTTCAAATAAACCTTTTTTAGCCTTACACTTTGAAATGTTGTACATTGCTTCTTCTGCTATTATGGTGGGATGCCCGACGGCCGGCTATGAAGCCCGCTTGAGTAGGGGCAATCCATTTTATCAGATATTCGCGGAGACTCTTGACAATATTTTTGTATAAATATTGGGGTTGTTGGGGAGTATTATTTTTTGGAATGAGGATAAGGAGAGTTTGGTTAATATGACTAGGCACCTGGCCATGGATAAAATACGAGTTGATGGTGTTCAATAAATCCATTGTTAGATGTATCTCTCTCGTACAGAATCAAACGACAGAACATGGAGTTTATTTGCCTCACTACCACAATGAACGTCACATAAAGGAACTGAAGGCCATGAATTCCTCTGGGTAGTTGCCAGCAACAAACTACTAGTTCAGTGTTGGTCGAGTCAGGTCTTTAATGCTTCCTGGTCCAAAGCCGTCGATTCTCAGATCCTAATGGATCTGGAACCATCGGTCCCTTAGGTTGACGGTTCGGGTGATCCGGCTCAAGTTCTTTCAATTTTGATTCGGTTTTATTGCTGTTCTACCCGAAATTATACCGTTCACAGGCCTAGTTACTCTCACACGGACCAACATCGAGCTGCGGAGAGATTTGCTTGTGCTTGGCAAAAAAAAAAAAAAAGATTTGCTTGTGGCCGTTTGCAGCCTTTGGGGTACCGAATGCAACTACAGATCTGCACGGCTGCACCTGACTCGAGACATAAAAAAAGACGTGGGTTTTTCAATTCTGTTGTAATCAAATATGTCAACAGCAGCACTATCCTAAGGGTTCATTGATAGAATCCGAGAGATAACCCATGTACAACCTTCATTAAGTAATGCTATGCTACGATTCAAAAAACATATACATTTACAAATTCATTTCATATCTAACACAATTTGTCCGAACAAGGTTTGGGTACTAACATTGAATTTTTCAAAAATAACATATGGCCCCTGGATGGTACTAGCCCTTCGACTATACATGCGTCTACCAGGGTATGCAAGTCCACCCCTATTATAGAGAGCCGTTCCAAGCGGGGAGTGTTTAGACTAATGCGTGTGACATCATCCCGTTGGTTTCAAACACGACCAGAATGTTGCATTCTTGACCAAATCAGAGGCTGAATATTCACCTAAAATGTCTACCTAACGAGAATGTTACAAGGTTTCTGCACATATTTCTGTTAAATTTAGCTTTCAATACTAAGTTCATTAACCCAAAATTTGAAACCGTGGGAACCGAACACTACTTAGAAACACCTGGTACAAAAACATCTCTAGTTCCATCGAGAGATGAAGTCAGTGAACAGCACCAATCTTGACATACTACCACCACTATAATGGTAGCAACAAAACAGCAAGTGACAGTGTCACGCTTAACTCATCCCCTGGCACCTTCTCGGTTCAGCTTCTCTGCTTGAATAGGTTAGAGACAATTCTTGGTTTGGAAAAGATTCACAAAAACAAGCTTAGATTCAAATAGTAAAACTTACAACTGTGTCATCCTAACTGTATGAGTTCCGATTAAAATTACCCATTTTAAACAAAAAGAACTGAAATATTGCATTCATCCCTAACAGACCACTTTGCTGAGTTATTTCATGATCAAGCATTGACATTTCAGAAATCGGGCAATTGACAAAAGATAAAGCAATCAACCAACGCATCAAGATCCAACAATTGTCATTGATTTCCCCCAAACACTTCGATCAAACTATAAATAAATTTAGTTGTACAACCGTTTCGGATAATTGTCAAATGGGAGGAAGTTCATGCAAGATGGAAAACCAAACGCCTCTGTCCAGAGTAAGTAACCAACTAACCGTGAAGACACGGCTTAATCTCACTGTGGTAGTTCGTTAACAAATCATCACCTAGGAACGGATTCACCAATCTCTATTCCAAGAAAAGAAATCCCAATCAGAAACTCTATACGAATGATTTAAGCAAATCAACACAAGTTAACTCTAGACAAACGATAAAAGCAAATCAACACAAGTGAACTACAGTCACACCCATCAGAACAGTCTTCAATTTCAAAAATGTAAATGTTACAATACACGGTCGCAATATGATCCCCAAACGAATTAGTTAACCGCAAGATCACACTAAGATGGGCTAAACCAGCCAGATTTAATATAATTTCGGCTTTGAAATATCAGAAATCTAAGTACCCTTAAAAAAAAGTCATAAGCTCCTAGCAGGATAAGATTCATACATGAAGGAAGCCACATCCAGAAACAGCCGAGTATGTCACGTTCCATCAATTTGATCTGGGAAAAGGAGCAGTCTTGTTACAAATGTGCGTTTTACTACATAGCATGATATTATGAATACTCACAACAGCTAAAGCTAAGACATTCGAGTTGTTATATAGAAATACGGTCCTCTCGTGACAACTTCCCTGGACTTGGCACTTCAATACAAATGAAGATGACATAGCAAGTAATCATTCACAATGTACTGACTACCTTAGTCTAAGACGTTAAGTTATTTCTATTACTCTTTTCTTCTTGACCACATTGAGACCAGTCTTAGATAAGAAAATTGACGAGTATAACAAGCATGTTCGGCAATTGTCAAGGGATATTCATTCAAAAATTGGGATGACAACGTTGTTCGTAATTCATGATATCCACCATGTTCACTACATATATAAAGACGTCATGTCAAGGAATCGCATGACCATCAATATTTGAATGAAAGGGAACCAGAAATCGGATCTGGATCACCAGCACAACAAGCCTCAAAATAATGTTTACTAATTTGAACAAGAAACAACATAAGTTGACCTATTATACAGTCGGATGATTCTCCTGTTGATTTAAACATAAAATCGATAAAATTTTGAGTGACCTGTTCTTCGTTCTACTTCTTTATCCTTCTCAATGAATAACCAAAATTTTAAGTGTTCACAAAAAGTATCCGTACTTGATAATGACGCACTGAAATGTAATGGGCAGGTCTTGTAAATTTCCAGAGTATATCTTTCAAGCATTAGGAACTCATGTGCCTGCAGGAACCAAATACTCCGGTCAGATACCTGAAGAATTTCAACTCCAGTATAGCTCTATCTTGGTCACTAGGGTGCCTATGTAAGGATAGCATTATTGCAAAACCTATGAGAGCAATTTCAGACAAAATATAGTCAATTAGATAATGAAGGCTGAATTGAGAACCCCACAGCGTCAGATCTTCCATAGGAGGATACTCAATCCCTTGGTGATCTAAATAGAGTTAAACAACAAGCCCTACCAACCTCTATGTATGCATATATACATCTAAATGTATGCTACATTCACATTTAGAGAAACCAGATAAGCGTGTCAAAGAGAGAATAAATATCAAGCTTCTCACTGAAGCTCGCAATAATACACCAAGGGAGCATTATAACACATTAAATCTAATGTTTACCGTCTTGGTCTTATACATTGCCTTTTTTTCAAATAACAAAGTAAATTCTGGGCCCTTTTTCTTTTCACTTTCATGAATATTTTGATAACCTGGAACCAACTTACTTATTACACATAACTTTGCAAGAAGAATTCACAACGGAGATCACACATTCAACATGAACCAATCGAACATACACATGGCTTGCATCTACAACTTTAAAATATAATAGAGCACTACTCAACATGCTACAAACATCAGGATTGTAGCCACACTTATTCACTCAGTTTTTATCTATGATTATGACTAGGCCATCATACAACTCTTAAGTTAGATTCCCTGAAGACAGTCAAGGGATGAAGAACGATAGTCCATACTCATGAACTCCGAATTGGCAAATTGGAGAGCTACTTGGGTAACTTGAAAACTACGGTGCAGAGAGTAAAGCTATATTGTACCGAAACTGAGATAGAGACGGATGCGGCATGAAACGGAGACGCCACGCCGATGTTGGAAAAATGGATTAACGCCGACAAGCCCATGTATACTTATTCTAATGTAAAGCACCACTTAACAAATAAATAAAAACAGCACATTACCAAGAACTGACCGTGGTTTTTCTAATATACTAGCTTCAAAGTCCTACCAGAAAGTAAAGTAGTGCGGCCATGATTAGAGGAAATAAAATCGTTTGTTTTACATAAGCCCAGTTTAAAAAAAATACACCTAAGAATTTATTTTTCCTCAATGGCATCTCTCAAACGTCTCCCTGAAAGAGACACGTCTCCCTAGCGTCTTTCAGGTGATATCATTTTTTCTATCACCAAAACACCTCCTGGAATTTCTGAGACATTTGCAGGACAGCAAGAGTGCCTAGTTTCAGAGACGTCTCTGAGTTTCCGGAATGAAAACGGCACCCCTGATGGAGTGTCCGTGCAACACAGGAGTAAAGTATCTAAGAAGTTCTCTCTCATTTAATAGAAGCTTGAATCAATAGCTGAATCGAAAAGAAGTGTGTGCAGCAATTTGATTGCTCAGTTTTGAAGTTAAGGTGGGAGATCATCATCAGCACTGTGTGCCTCTATCTTCTAAATGTTGTCAGTTTGGAAAAGACACAATAGACGGAAGCTTGTTGGTATCGCATGTAAAAGGAGCGACTGCTCCTAATATCACAAGACAATCTGCATTAACCCGACCCCAATTAATATGCATGGTTACCACTCTCTAAAAGGCCTCACCACTAACCGAACTCCCAGCTACCATTAGACAGGCAAAGCTAAATCATCAAACAGAAATTCCATTTTTTTTATACACAACTTTTCTGGCTTGATAACATCCACTGTTACAGATTCACTAACCATTCAAAATCTCATGATGACAAAGACGAAGAAGAAACTATTAATCTTTAATACCAGAGAGATCAAGGCTTTGCCCAAAAAACCCACACACCAAGCTCGTCCCATAAATCTGCCACTCAATGCTCAACGAGATGTATTCCGTACTAAGTTACCTGGGCAGCTCAGGTGAGGGATTTATGTCGGGTAGGTATACAAGAATCGAAGTACCCTATTTGCCAAAATAACTGATCCAGGACTCGGCTAAAGACTGTCCAAAGTACAGGGGTGTGGGGAATGATATGAAATATTTTCTATTTGTTCCTGTCAAAATATAAATCTGCAATCAGTCTTTAATTTTTAGTGCATGAAAGGAGTCTAAGGAGCTCATTTTATCATGTCAACAACCATCTTGGAAAAAGAAAATAAATATATGAGTGCATTCTTTTCTGGGGGCTTTATTAGTAAGTATTATAGGGGAGGTGAGTGTAGATGCTGACAAGCGAGATTCAGACGAAGATGACCCAAACGACAACTTCAAGCAAAGGTGAAGACAATAAAATGAACATGAATGAAATAGGCAAGGGAAAGATGGAAATCAAGCACCAACTAGCTCTCTGACCATGGTTAACGACCTAGAAGTGTTCGACGGGAAGGACAAGATCGGATGCCATATCACATATCCGGAACCACAAAGTATCATGTCAACACAGGAGCGGCAAAAGAATAAAGAGTACAGGAAACTTAGGTGATGCAGGATGATTCCTTTTGAACCTTACAAGTTTGTGGGCTGTAGCTACTCAACGTTTTCATAAAAACTTGTAGCACATGATGGTTCAGTGATTTGGAAAGCAGAAAGAATCATTAGATACGGAGAAATTCGAGGAGGAATTTTCTATAACAAGGGGAGTATGGTGCAGGATGATTCCTGTGATCCTTACAAGTTTGTGCTGTAGGTATTCATAGGATCAATATTTCCATAGGAAACTTGTGGCACATGATGGTTTACTGTATTTGAAACCTAAATCAAATTTCGGCCATGACAGTGCTAAACAAAGTTCAGTTCTGAACTTCTGATGCTAATCAAACTGGAAACCGTTGGACCCTACCAGCAGCCTTAACCTGCAGCTAAGTGGCCCATACTTGCAGGCTTCCTGCAGCTGTAGTTGTTTGTTATTTAGTTTACTTATCCACAAAGTCGAAAGCTCTTGGTTTGTTCTTGCTTAGCCTTGAAGTTAGGTAGTTTTGAGATCATATTGGTCTTTCTAGACCTTGGGGCAGCAGCAGGGCCTGCCTAAGGGGGAGGCAGGCGAGGGCAGCCATTTTAAGGCTTAAGCCTCTGGGCTGGTAGGGCCACGTAATTTATACTAACAATTAAGGATAATAATATACAGGGTAAAAGACATTTTCCACCCTCCGACTATGGAGAAAAGACATTTAACCCCCTGATTTATGGATAAATACTTTTTGCACCCCTTTTAAAAGATGGAGGGTGGACAGATACCACCCTTCTGTTACAATCCGTTAGTGGAGGGGTGCAAACTGACTTTTCATGACCATTTTACCCTTACAAATTGTGGACAAATAACACTCTTCTTTTTGTTCATTTAATTCATCATGTTCTTGGTGTTCTTGAGCACCACCTCCACTACCACCAACACCACCACCACCAAATGCCAACCCGACCACCATCACCACCACCAACAACAAAAACAAGTTGAACAATCAAACTAAAAACCCAGGTTCTACGATAAATCATCCGAGAGTAGACTCCCAACTCCAGCTCCAAAAACGTCATTGATACTAACAAGTGGAACAAGAAATTAGGACTTAGTACACAAATTTAAGTAAGGAGAAGAACAGAAGCAAAGAAGGTGAAGGATCTGTAGCAGTAATTAAAACACTCCACAATAAAGTGAATCACGGATTCATCGCTGATCATGAAGATTAATAAAACGACTGAATTAGAGGAAAATAACTCTCATCGATTTGGTAATGTTTTATCTCTAAAATTTGTCATTATCCAAATCCAATCAGCACAAGCAAAGACAGCCAACAGCGCCACCACCGTCATCTTCTTCCGGCACAGTACAAGCTTACCAGTTCAGTGCAGTCCTAGATCTTCTTCTCAAAATGGGGAACCACGAAAACTTGCCAGTCCCTGTCTACTCCAGTCTCCAAGCGGTTTACGGAGACGCATCTCAAGTCGAAGAAGCCCAACTCTGGTTCAACAATTTGAAATCGAAATTCATCGAAACCTTCGGCCATCCACCCTACGTCTTCTACTCTCTCTATCTCTCTCTCTCGTCCTTCCTTCGATCTGCTCTTGGTTTCGTATTTTAGTTCACCAGTTCTACCAGATCTGACCGCTTTGAGAAGGAAGAGAATCAGGTCTTTTTCATCACCAGTAACCATTTCATCTCATCTCTGGTGGCTGGTGTTTCGTCGGCGACATGTGAAGAAGAAGATAAGAAAGGCGGCGGCGGCAAGGACACCAGATCCGGCGACGGGTGACTTTGACGGCGACGGTCTTGTCGCTCTTGGAGCAGACGAAGCGACCGTGGAGGCGGGAGGTCGGCGACGAGCCATGGAGAAATTGGGAGGAGAGATTGAGGTATTTGAATTGAGTGAGAGGGAGTTGCAGGAGTGGGCGAGGATTTTCTGTCGAGAGCTGGATGAGGAGGGAAGAAGATGAAGAAAGAGAAGAGGACTATCTGTCGATGCTTGAGAGGGAGAGAGAATAATAGTAGGCTGTTAGAAATGAGAGGAGAAGGAGAAGTATTGGCATATATAATGGTGTAATTTCATTAAATCTTGAGGGTATTATGTCTTTTTGCCCCTCCGTTAATGTAGTGTTAGTTTTTAACTCTGACAAGGGTGCAAAAAGTATTTATCCATAAATCAGGGGGCAAAATGCATAATCGGAGGGTGGAAAATGTCTTTTACCCTAATATACATTAATGCAAGTTTAATATTGTATTAATGTTAGTTTGGCGGTAGTTACTATATTTTGCCATAGATCTGAGTCAAGCTCAACTCTCATAGTCATAGATGCCATTTTATTTTTATAAATTATTTTTCTCAAAGTCAAAAAATGAGTTTTCTTTAATTTAGGGCCTCAAAACTTATACTAGCTTTAGGCCCTGAGAGGTCTAGGGCCGCCCCTAGGAAGCAGCTAGAGCTTTTGCAGGCTGCCTCTAGGGGTTGATTTTGTGTTTGTACCTGTTTAAGGAAAAGAACCTAGAGCTCTCTTGGTTTATAATCAACGACACCCAGAGTTTCTATATTTCCTAGTTCAATTTCCTGTCTAATTGCCACATAATCTATTTGTAGGATTAACCTCCTTCTCAAGGTGTAACTTGCCCCTATTGCAGATAAATCACAGGTTCCTAACCTGTGCTGCATTATCAGGTCCTCTGTATCATAAGCAATTTTCATTATATCCCGTATTGCAAACAATATGACATAAAAGGGGTTGCATCAGGCACCTCATAATAGAGTATTTTTTTACTTTATTGACTATGAAGCAGTAGGTGACTGTTAAGCGACGCGCCGTGAGTCCAGTGCATATCTAACAAGCAACCTAGGAAAAAAATCTGAGAAATGAATCCCACAGAAACCTTGCAAGACACACATTATGATAACTAGAGAAAAAAGAAGGAACTAAAGAGGATGCAACCTAGCTCAACCAGTGAAGAAAAAGATGGTATCCCATGGAATATCAATTGCGTCGAATACAGTATGAATCGTCACAACAATTCGAGATTTGATAAGAAAACCCCTTCACCATAGACTCTTCCTTTATCATAAACCATGAGTCTGCTATACCGATGCTTCTAAGATACAGCAGATTCGACAGGATAGGGTATCTTATTTTCACAAGCCTCTCATATGGCAGTTACTTTATGATCAGACTTTGCTCTATAGTCGGGTCCACAGAATTAATCCCAAACAGGCAAACAAGAAGTGTTTGAAGGACAATTTTTGAAGAGACAATACACGAGGCTTAAGTCCTAGGTCTTATAAATGTGTTCATAGAATGTAACATGAAAACATCTAGTTTGTACTGAAAAAGAGAGTAGTTCTTCATATGCCTAGAATACAACGGTCCTGAGCATTTGAAGACTCAAGTACTGCTTTTATACTTTTAATATAGTGTCAAATTGTCCCGGTGCTTCTGCAATCCGTAGGCATCTAAGCATGTTGAAATGATACAGTCCTTAAGGTAAGTGTGTGAATATATAAAACTGAACTAATCTTGCTACTGAAATCCCAGTCCTCTTTTGGAAAAGGTCGACTGCTTGTGCTGTGGAACTTCAGTCTCTTTAGATAAGAAAGGGATTGTCTTTGAGAAATTTGGAATGGGGATTGAAGGGACTCAAGTCGCGAAAGACAATTAAATGGGGGTTGGAGTTACGGGTGATGCTTTGAGGATTTATTGAGGTTAGAGAAAATAAGCAGCATGTATCACTATCCACAAAACAAGAGAGATGATACAACTGAGTATGCACAGAGGAGCAGGTGTATATCCAGCAGGGGTGCGCACCACTCAGTCTTTATGCCCCACTTAATGGAACATAAGCAACATCAGATTCTATTTTCATGACAAAAGTAGCAAGAAAACATATTACTTAAGTCAGAATTAAGCGAATAACAGGAGTGGAAGTCTAATTTGAGTCCTTAATATATATGATTATCACTCTGTTTGAGACTTAGTGGTGTAATAAATGGGTTCTTTGGTAAGCTAAACATAACATAGAATATATCCAAAAAAAACACCTTACACCCCGTGTTTGAGCTAGTTATATGTTTCCTCCCTCTCATTTCATATGCTCCACGTCTTCATTCAATCATAAATTATGGGGAAATCCAAGATGCCCCTATCACTTTTATTCTGTGACCTTGAAAATGACTCCATAGCTACTGAGAAAGCTATAGCCAGAAGCTATGATTTACCACAAACAACAAAGCCATCATTAGTCTCCTTTTTTTCTTTTCGCTCTATCTTCTCTATTAATACCCCTATTTACAATGTAAACATACCAACAACCATATTTCCATCTGAATACAGGGATACAAAAGCACCGCCATCATACCACCCCTACAGACGGGTAACCATCAATCACCAATTCACCATTACCACCATCCTCTAAGAAAAAGGTCATGACAACGAGAGAGACATTCACTGCCACTTACTGCTCACAAACAACGACGACTGGAAGCCCAAGTGCATACCTTATTTTCTCTCTTCCAGTTGACCAACAACTCCAACCTAGAAAAATAACGGGACATTTGAACATCAAAATTGAAGCTCTATAGTCAAATCTAAAACATCAAAATTTCGGTTCTCAACCTTTATGAGGCGCTTCACCTCCCATTCTCACCATTAGAACTTCTGACACAACCCCAAGAGAGTTTAATTCAAATGTACATCCTGACAACTGATAGGAGATATATAATCCCTCCGTCCCGCAAAGATTGTCCATTTTTCTATTTGGGATGTCCAAAAATAATTCGTCCACTTCCCTTTATTTATGTTTGAAATTGGATAAATTGATAACAGTATCCAATAGAAAATAGTTATAGTTGTGTTGCAAATGGATAAATGAGGGACAATTGGTGTCAATATATTCAGAAAATCTAATCATGTGTGCAATTAAATCTCCCAGTGCCCAGGGTTGCCGCTCGGCTGTGTGAGGGACCAAAGAAAAATGAAGTTTAAATTTTACCCACGCAATTGATTTAGTTGTTCTACTTTTTTATGGTAAATACTATTGGGTTGCTTTAACTATAACAATGCGCAATAATTTCAATTGGTGTGGTTCAAAATAACCTTGAGATGGAACTGAAAACCAAAAAGAATGTGAATGGCATCCTCCCTAGAAGCCCAAGAGCCCCCAAAGAGGCAAAGACCTGCCCTGGCCCTAACTGGTGGACATGCTCCAAGATGCTCATGTTACCAAACTCCAATAAAACAATTTCCCAACTTTATACTGCAATTTTGTGATACCCTTTTCATAATTCTTTTACTCCAAACCCAGACATTCCATTGCAGATTTACAAGTCGAAAAGAAAAACAAAGTTCTCATGCTCAACTTATTGGCAAGCGAAACAAATACAAGCAAAGATAATAGTAGCTGAGTATTCAAATTGAAGCAAACAGTTTCACTGTCATTATATTGTTGAAAGAGAGGTGTAACTCACGTCAAACTAACAAAAACATATATTAGAGGTCGGGAGAGGTCCGGCAGAGTGTACCCTGAGAAAGAGCTCTGCAACTCGACATGCTCAGGCGCGATGTCATCGTCGCCGTCGCAACTGCACTGTGGAGAGGTAACAGCGACTGCACGCATCCAAGCTCCGATGGACATCTATCATTCACAATGCAATTTTATCAAAAACGATTGATTAAGCATTATAAAGAGCACAAGATGTGGAGGGAGACACTAATCGATACCTAGAGGAGAATCGACCGAATGGGGATGAGTTGGATCTGGTGGGGATAGAGAACTTCGATGACGAAGTGGCGGATCCGCCGGAGGGAGCAGAAGCTGTCCGGAAACTCGATTTCGCGGCGGATTTCATTGAAGAAATTGTTGTTCTGCTGATGAATCTACTGCATTTGGACGCCATTGGAAGAACTGGAAGATGCTTCCAAAAACCAGAGTGCAAAAGGAGGCTTGCCTAGGGTTTTAGAGATCTCGTGGTCGTGGCTACAGCACAGTCGAGACGTTCAAATAGGAAAATTACATAAGCCTCCCCTTCATTCTTGCCTAATAGCATAAACTTTCATAACCCGAACGGGTGTAGTTGAGTTGTTCGGGTGAGCATTCTTAAGACTTTGGGCATTTGCCTTGAGGTCTTGAGTTCAAACTTTGGGGCAACCCAATGACAGCCTATTGGCCTTCTCAACTACGAACATGTCAGCCCGGGTTTTCTCAGGCTGGTTTGTCTCTCTAGTGTGGTTTTCAGGCTATTGCACTAGAGCGGGGGTTTACCCAGTGCGCACGCGAAGGGTAGTGGTTGCGGGTTCCCACGTCATCAAAAAGAAAATAGCATAATCTTTCATAATAATTAGGGTTGTTAACGAGCCAAGCCGCTCACGAGTAGCTTGGTGTTCGACTCGAAAAAAAACTCGTTCGCGATCGACTCGAATTTTAAACGATCCTAGCTTGAGCTTCGTTTCAGAGCTTGTTATATAAACGAGCCGAGCTTGAGCACAGTGATACACAACTCGATAGGGCTCGTTAATTTGTTTGTTTATTGACTCGTGATTTGAGTTCAAGACTCTAGCAGTAAACATGTTCGTAAACTCGAGAACAAGCTCCATTAGGTGCTTGTTTAGAAAGCTCAAACATGTGTGTTTTTATTATCTGTAAAATTTTGTGACTACACGAGTTTCAGTACCTTATGCATTTAACGCACGAAAATCACCATCGTTACAACTTCATTTTTTGTTTCATACAATTGAATGAAATGAGTTACAAATGAGAGGTTTTAGATATTAAATATATGTTATGTACGGTCTATATTCAATCGCGCGTATTTTTCTCTTTATTCATGACCTTATGCATCTGGAGTATGAAATAATAAATATTTTAGTTACTTATTGCTTAAACCGAACCCAAAAGTTCTCAGAAGCAGTTCAACTCAAAGTAGAGATCAAACTCAAGATCGTTGAACTCGCGAACCAAGCTAAGCTCAAGATGAGCCACGAGCTTGACAAACTATTAATCGAGCCAAGCTTGAGCTTCATTTCTTGGCTCGTGGAAAGCTCGAGATCGAACTCAAGTTCATAAAAATATGATGAGTCGAACTTTAGCACCATGGAACTCGACTCGGCTGAATGACACTCCTAATAATAATCTCAAGACAAAATGAGCACGCAGTTAGTAAAGCACATCGAGTTGTCAAAATGTTAGTGCTAATTATCACCCTCTATAGAAATTCGTATGAGGTGCGGTGGTGTGATAGTATGTGTTAGCGCTGGACATCGGCCCTATTACCCGAAAATCTACCCCGCTCGGCCTAAAAAATATGTGGGATTGGGCCTAAGTTTCTTCAAAAGGTAGAGTCGGGGCCTTGATAAGCCCGATTGAACTTTGGTATGTGCTTGGGCTCGATCTCTCAGCCCAACCCGTAAATATAAAGTAATGAATATATGTTATCATAGATTTATTTTGGTTTACTTCATCCAAACTGTGCATAAAGTCCAGCCCACTGAACACAAGTCCAAGACCACACAAAATCACAAGTCTAATGTCTTTACCCTAATTTTCTACCATATGGACACACTTCTCAAGCGCCACTGAGAGATCACCGACTTTGAGCCTCCGTCATTCTTCCTTTCCAGTCTTCGACTTTTCATGTTTGGTAAGTTGCTCGACGTTTTACTCAAATATGTACACTCGTTATGCTCTCATTTCTCCATCGATCTACCATTTTTTGTGCTCATTTACTTCGCCACCACAATACAGTTCATTGATTTGATTGGTCGATCTAGCGTATGACTCCATTCTTTTACGAATAGTACTTTTAGAGACCTCTGAAATAGCTTGATATCCGTTGTTCTGAGTGTGTGAAATTAACCTTTATCTAAGTTGTTTCTTACATCATCTTCATCTGCATCTTCATTTTATCTTTATATAGGTCTTATTGTTTAATTTTAATTTAATTTGGTTTATGTTCAACTCTATTGATGCAAATCAAATTAATTTATATTATGGACTAGTACATGTATATGTTATATTAACTGACGACAGTGTGGATCATTAATTATTCTACATTTACACGAACAATCGAGATGATGGCCTTTTCTATTAGAATGTCTTTTACGTGGATTTATGGTGATCACCATTTTATTTATGAAGTCGACACTACACCTAAGGACTTTCATAGTTCCATTTTATATTGCCCTGAAAGTTAAAGATCTGACATATATGCTTTTATACAATTGTCTGCATTATGTTAATGCATAATATGTTTGTTATTCGAGATCATATTTGAAAGTGTGAGTATGCAAATGTTAATGCAGCTAAGATACTCTAGAGGGGGGGAGGTTGAATAAAGTATGCCAACTTTTTGCAAAACTTGCTAGGGAGATAAAAACTTGTGCAGACAAAGAAGTTCAAGGCTTTGAAAACTAGTTCAAGCCCTTGGAGAAGATGCAGACAGTATAAAGCAAGCATGCCTTTTTTCAAGGCCTTGAAAACAAGTTCAAACCCTTGAAAAACAGACAGTTTTGTATGCTGCAAAAACTGTGAAAAGAAATGAACTGTAAATGCAAGTGACAAGAAATTTATAGAGTTCAGTCCACTTGGACCTACGTCTCTACCTCAGGAATTAGATCCCTGCAGGATTTTCAACTCAATTCTTATTAATCAAAATCCAAGCCCTAGAACTCAAGCCCAGAGAGTTCCCATACTCTGTTACAGCTTGTGGTTTTCCCTAACCTGTCTAAGTACCTGCTCTAGCTAAATGATTAACTAAGAATTCTCTATTGTTAACCTTGAACAATCCTTGAGAATAGATGTAGAGATAATACAGAAATGATCTACCAGTACAGCTCAATACAGAAGTACACTTAGAATGGAAAACTGCAGTGAAGAATGCAGTGAACTTCTGTGGAATGGATTGAGAGTTTAATGTTCTTCTTTGTGCTTTGTCAATCCAGAAACTTGTCTCTTGTTTTTTCCCGTCGATTCTCGCATTTTGTTGCTTCAAAGTGAGCTTTATTTAAACTGTTTGAAGCTCTGCAAATCTTCCCAGATTTTCAGGAACAACTTCCTATTTTGTAGGCAACAGCTTTGACTCTCTTTAATAGATTTCTCCAACGGATAGTTGATCACAATCTTCAGGGATATTGTTGTGATCTTGTCCATAAGCAATCTGAGAAGCTTTCATAAGTCTCTGATTGATCACAGGATCAAAATGTCCAACTATTTCCAAACTGCACAAATTCAGTTTAGGAAACAATCCTGCAAATATTAGAAACAAAATTTCCTGCAATATCAAAGTCAAATAGATGATATTCTATGATCAAAACATGTTAGAATAATTTTTCTATCATCATCTAATAACAGTGAAGCAAACATATAAAAGATAGAAAGGGAATTAACTCAGAGAGTTTGCAGAAAACTCCCCCTGAGAATGTTCATACAGGTTAAGCAGTTTCAAGGCTTTGAATCCAGTTTCAAGGCCTTAAAAATAGCTAAACTATTTTCAAGCCTCTGAGACTAATTCAAGACTTTGAAAGCTGATTCAAGGCCTTGAAATAGCTGAAATATTTCAAGCCTTGCACAACCTGATCTTACAATCTCCCCCTTGATGAAAGACAAAACCAAATTCTGTTTGATCCTTAGTCTCTGCAAAATAAACTGATTAGTTCACAATTTATGATAACACAGTAATTCCAAAAAGATCCGACTTATTCATGATACCAACAGAAACTAAACAGTTCAGCAAAAAGTAAATAAAGCAGATAAACCTAGAGATAAAAGCTACTAAAACCTAGAATTTTCTCCCCTTTTTTGACTTTCACCAAAAAGATAGAAGATGTTGGATCAAATGTCTGGAAAATTTTGAAAACTTAAAGAAAAACTTTTAAGAAGATAGAATGGTGAAGAAAGAGTAGGCAAGATTAAGGGGTGGGATCTTCATCTTCATCCTGATCTCTTTCCTCTTTCTCATCTTCTTCATCAGGCTTGTCCTGCACCTCTTGTTCCTCTGTATTCTCACCAGCAACAGTTACTTCTTCAGTCTTATCCTTTGCAGCAGCCTTTCGAGATTTCTTTTTATTCTTCAAGGTAATCAACAGCTCATCTGAGTCAGGGCTATTGATTTCATCTTCTTCCTGTGAGGCATGTTCTACTACCTGCTTTCCATTATCTGAAACTGGAGCAACATCTTCCTGGTCTGAATGCTCACTAGAAAAATCCTTGTCAGAGTCTCCTTTCTTTGTAACTTCAACATCCTCAGGGAAATCAAGCAAATTCATGCTTCTGAAGATGCTTTCCACCATGTACTTGACTTGCCCAATTTCACTTTAGTTGCTTTGATATCCTCCATGTCCAACTCCAAACCATCAAGCCTCTGATTGTCTGTTGGCTGAGAAGTCTTACTTGAAGTGGGAGTCAAGGTCTTGGGCTTAGGAAACTTCAGGGGCGCTCACCTTTTTTGGCTGACCGCCTAAATGGAAAGCCAGAGTCAGGAGTTGGCATCAGCAAAAAAATATTTCACCCAACAAGTGCTCGCCGAACCAAGCTAGATAGTCTCCAATCACTATGTTCTGCTAGAAGACGTATTTTTTGAGTTCTACCGAGCTATAAGGGCCTGACCTATCGAAGCGCTTGAAAGCGGCTTAAACCGCATCATTCTTTCGAAGACCCCACCGTGGTATCCTAGGAAGTTGTCATTGTATACTCCCGCGGGTCGGAAGTGCAACAACCCCCTTATCCGGCTCGGACAAGACCGGGAGGGCGATGCTAAAAGTAACGGCGGAAATCAAAAGCATAACATCCCAAATTATTTATTTATTACACAGTATTAAATATCTCATAGTCTGTAGATATTACACAAGCGTTATCAAACTACTACATTATTCTTGCTAACAAAACTAGATTCTACTTAAGGTGAAATCCAACTAAGTGAGTCTCGTACCCAGCTACACCTTAGTCTTCAGCTCCTAAACCTGCGGTGGGAAGGAAAACAGGAACCGCAGTTTCAAAGTCAGCATGGAAATACTGAGTAAGTGACACCCAAGCTCGTAAAACAGAAGACGAAGCATAACTTTATTTTCACAATAAACATACAGAGATATAAATCATAAAAATGTAAACTTGCAGAGTAAATCAGGAACTCAAATATGAATTGTAAAACTGTAAGAAGTGAACCTAATGCATCCAGTAAGAACTCTTACAAAATTCTCAGTCTTTTGATCTTTCTTTCTCATCTTTCAAACGGGGAGGGTTAGTCCCATTCTATTTCTTCTTATCTTTCTTAAATATCCAAATCTCAGAGAAACTGTATTATTAACGGTGTTGATACGGGGAAGAATCTACTATCCATCTCGTATACTCCAAGACCTTAAGTGCCGGCACCCCCCTAAGACCTCTTGCGGCCAGAGAGGTGAGTACATGGAGCAACCCGGCAGGTTGCGACCGGGTAAAAATAAAAACGGTTCGAGTGGACGAAGCCAACACGACCAATCTAATCACAGGCCGAGTGAACAAAGTCAACTCGAAAATAATAAGCTTCTCCCGCACAAGTCTTTCCACTTTACGTTAATTACGAATTATTATTATTCGTGAGACAATATCAAGCAAAACAACTTTTGTAAAATGTAAGAATATCTCAAATAAAGCATGTAAATAACAAATAAATTTTGAGACAAGTAATCAAATCAACTTGCGACACGAAGGGAGCTTGGCACGCAAGGCTTGGCATGTTCACTTACCTTACTTCCGCAACAACTAGCACGTAAAAGCTTCTGCAAATGCACTCTGTCGTCGTCTACAAACCTGTCTCTTATAAATTATATTTTCTTATTCAATCGCAGGTCCAACAATACAAGTCTGACATTACAAATCCTATCGAGAATCCTACTTAGCCTTTAGTTCAACCCAATTTTCTTCTATCACTTCCTCGACACTTATTTCTTAGCTGTTTTTCTAAATAACGGATATATACGAAACGACGTGTCTTATTTTTAAATGACTAATAGACTTTATATTTCTAAAAGTGGCTAAGTATTTAAAGAAGTTATTTTATATAAAAGACATGATATAATAGTGGGGATGGAAACTAGTTTATATTTATGAAAAGGAATTATTACTATTAACTATAACGATATTGAGTTGTTAAGAAAACCGCTTCTAAATATTTAACAAGACGCCACGGTGTTTACAAGCTAACAAATGTCATTTTTTACAAGCTTTTGACAAATCAAATTGAAAGCTAAGTGGCGACAAAGTTTATTTAAAGTTTTTAATATAAACAATTCTAGTTTAATTTTTCACGAACAACCCGTTTACTATTTAAACACCTGAATCATATTTCCGGGACGAGGACGAAGACTAGTATTTTTAGAATTTATTTTTAATCCAAAATTATTATTTTTATTTTTAGCGAAAAGTGTCAAGTTTGTATAAAAGACATGTAGAACCCCCAAGTTATATTAAAAGATAGCAAACACCCCAACTAGTGACAAAACATGATAGTTAAAGCATACTTCCTACCTACTGTTTTCTGAAAATACAAGAACACCCCCCCCCCCCCTTTATCATGTTATAAACTTTCTGAAAAAGATACTTTAACCCCCCTTTAACAACAACTTCAATTTCATCAATCTAACTTGGATTCAAGCTGTGAAGCATCAAGTGAGAAAACACAACATATTCTCTACAATTAAGCTCAAATCTCTCATGATAATGTGGGAAATAACAATAATATATAGCTCCTAAAAGGTGTTATCACAAGCCAGGAGGGCGCTGCTAAGAGTAACGGCGGACATCGAAAGAAAAACCTCCATTATATTACGATATTGTTAAACATTACACATGAGTCTTCAGATATTACATGCTTTACTAAGGACTACGATATTTAAATGGGGAGTTTAAATAAAGAGTTAGAGCGGTGAAAGGAGGAGGTGGATTCGGTGGTGGCGGTCAAAGTTTCCTTGCCGAAGAAAAATCTCAAGAAGATGAATGCAAGTTGAAGATTATGACAAGAGAAGTTATAGGGTATGGTTGGAGCACCATCATGTTGGGTGATTGGGTGTAGCGCAAACATAAAGTCTTGCGGTGGTCACACACGCGTTTACTCAACGTTTAAACACGTAAAAATAACGTTTGAAATTCTAAAATTTGCATGAGTTTCCCCTAATTTACAATTAAAACTCATAATTCGCCTCTTAAATCACCGATTTATCCTTACCAATTATACAGGTATAAAAGAATTATTTTCAATAATAATGTTAGTGAAATATGCATAAAAATTGCAATAAATACAATAGTCAGAACCTCTAAAAGTGATTGAATAGAAGATCAATTTGATAAGTAAATTACTCGAGAAAATTTCAGGGTAATCTTTCCTTTGGATAAAGTAAATAAACGCAGTTTGTCTTATTCTCAAATTACGAAATTACCCTCACATAAAATACGGAGTATTACAGCTGTCGCTGCCATATCTGCCGCTTTCTTAGCCTTTAGGAAAAAAACATTCAAAAATGTTAATCAAGTTAGAGAAACATGAAATTTGAATTGTGTTATTAGACAAGATTTGTTTAACATACCGGAGATCCTTACGAAAGAGAGTAAGGCGGCTACACCCAGCAGGCGATGCTCACGAAGAACATGGTAAGGATATTTCCTTGAAAACCTTTTTCATATCTTTGGTGGTCTGTATATCATCAACTGTGAAACTATCGGTAGCCTCATAAGCGTCCTCGATAGCTTGAGCAGCGATGACATGGGGAGTGGGACTTGTGCCATTGGCAGGAGGTGGCTCAACAGCGTCGCCGCCAGCGGTGGTCGGGCAACAACATCATCGACAGTGGGAGGTGGTGCAACAACATCGTGACAGCAGGAGGTGGCACGCAACAGCATTGGCGGCAGCGGGAGGTAGCGGAACAACATCGCCGACAGCGGGAGGTGGCACAACAGCTTCGCCAGCACCGGAAGGTGCCACAACAGCGTTGCCGTTAGCAGGAGGTGGTGCAACAGCTTCATCACCAGTGGGCTGGGGGGTGCAACAGCATCTCCGCCATTGGGAGGTGCGCCGAAAGTTTTCTTCACCTCCTTGGGGAGAACAGTGTTTGTGCACCGACGTGAGCTTCATGACAAGGGCCGACAGGGGTCTTTGGGGTTCAAGCCGGTGGAGGTGTCCTAGTTGCTATGCAATATCACTTCCAATTTCTCGGCCTCCCATATGACATTTTTGAGACGGTTGCGGAGATTTCCGTAATTGGTTAACGGCGCCTTCAACTTCTGCCATCATTAGAAGAAGGGTCTGATCAATAAGCAATAGATTATCATGTAGAATGTGATAATCGACCATGTCCCCATGTATGAGTTAGCCACTACAGTGAGGGCTGTGAAAACCCCCGTGGCTGCCACGGTTGCTTTGCACGTAACGGAGGTGGAACCAAAAACGGGCATTACCAACAACTTTGGGCTTAACCATTTCACCAAGCAGATGATCTCGCTCCATCACTGTAATCCGCAGCATCTTTAACTACTGTGATAGTAACTGCTTAGAGAGAAGGAGAAAGAAGTAAGTTTGTTTTTCTAGAATTTTTTTTGCAATGGGGTTAAACACTTTACAGAGAGAGAGAGACAGTTTACCGGAGTGGTTGACTGGTATGGGGGATAAGATCTCTTCAGTGGAGCTTACTTAATTGTTGGATTGATTGTTTGGTCCAGCCATAATTCCGAGAGTCAGAGACAAAGAAATATTTCAGTATTACTTCTAGAGAGAGAGCTTGAGAGTTGAAAGATGGCTTTTCAACACTTGATATTATCATGTAGAATGTGATAATAACCCATGGCCCCATGTATGGCTAAGCCACTACATTGAGGGCTGTGAGAACCCCCGTGGCTGCCATGGTTGCTTTGCACATAACGGAGGTGGACCCAAAACGGGCATTACCATCAGCTTTTCAACACTTGAGATTATCATGTAGAATGTGATAATCGCCCATGGCCTCATATATGAGTAAGACACTACATTGAGGGCTGTGAGAACCCCCGTGGCTGCCACGGTTGCTTTGCACGTAACGGAGGTTGACCCAAAACGGGAATTACCATCAGTTTTTCAACACTTGAGATTATCATGTAGAATGTGAAAATCACCCATGACTCGATGTATGAGTAAGACACTACGTTGAGGGCTGTGAGAACACCCGTGGCTGCCACGGTTGCTTTGCACGTAACGGAGGTTGACCCAAAACGGGCATTACCATAAGCTTTTCAACACTTGAGATTATCATGTAAAATGTGATAATCGCCCATGGCCCCATGTATGAGTAAGCAACTACATTGAGGGTTGTGAGAACCCCCATGGCAGCCACGGATGCTTTGCACGTAACCGAGGTTGACCCAAAACGGACATTACCATAAGTTTTTCAACACTTGATATTATCATGTAGAATGTGATAATCGCCCATGACCCCATGTATGAGTAAGAAACTACATTGAGGGTTGTGAGAACCCCCATGGCAGCCACGGATGCTTTGCACGTAACCGAGGTTGACCCAAAACGGACATTACCATCAGTTTTTCAACACTTGATATTATCATGTAGAATGTGATAATCGCCCATGGCCCCATGTATGAGTAAGCAACTACATTGAGGGATGTGAGAACCCACGTGGCTGCCACGGTTGCTTTGCACGTAATGGAGGTGGACCCAAAACGGGCATTACCATCAGCTTTGGACTTGGACATTTCACGAAGTATATGATCTCCCTTCAACACACTATAATCCGCAGCATCTTTGGCTATTGTGATAGTAACTGCTTAGAGAGAAGGAGAAAGAAGTAAGTTTATTTTTCTTGATATTTTTTTGCAATGGGATTAAACACTTTAGAGAGAAAGAGAGATAGTTTACCGGAGTAGTTGACAGGTTTCGGGGATAAGATCTCTTCAGTGTAGCTTACTTCATTGTCGAATTGATTGTTTTCTCCACCCATGATTCCGAGAGCGTGAGAGAAAGAAAATTTTCAGTATTACTTTTGGAGAGAGAGTTTGAGAGTAGAAATATGGCTTTTCAACACTTGATATTATCTGTAGAATGTGATAATCGCCCATGGACCCATGTATGGGTAAGCCACTACATTGGGGGTTGTGAGAACCCTCGTGGCTGCCACGGTTGCTTTGCATGTAACGGAGGTGGACCCAAAATGAGCATTACCATCAGCTTTTCAGCACTTGAGTTTATCATGTAGACTGTGATAATCGCCCATGGCCCCATGTATGAGTAAGCCACTACATTGAGGGATGTGATAACTCACGTGGTTGCCACGGTTGCTTTGCACGTAACGGAGGTGGACCCAAAACGGGCATTACCATCAGCTTTGGACTTGACCATTTTCACGAAGCAGATGATCTCGCTCCAACACACTGTCATTTGCAGCATCTTTGACTACTGTGATAGTAACTGCTTAGAGAGAAGGAGAGAGAAGTAAGTTTGTTTTTTTTGATTTTTTTTGCAATGGGGTTAAACACTTTAGAGAGAGAGATAGATAGTTTAGCGGAGTGGTTGACACGTGTCGGGGATAATATCTCTTCAGTGTAGCTCACTTCATTGTCGAATTGATTGTTTGCTCCAGCCATGATTCCGAGAACGAGAGAGAAAGAAAAGTTTAGTATTGTTTCTGGAGAGAGAGGGCTTGAGAGTTGAAAGAAGGCTTTTCAACAATTGAGATTAGCATGTAGTATGTGATAATAGCCCATGTCCCCATGTATGACTAAGCCACTACATTGAGGGCTATGAGAACCCCCGTGGCTTCCACTGTTGCTTTGCACGTAACGGAGGTTGACCCAAAACGGGCATTACCATCAGCTTATCAACACTTGAGATTATCATGTAGAATGTGATAATTACCCATGGCCCGATGTATGAGTAAGCCACTACATTGAGGGCTGTGAGAACCCCCGTGGCTGCCACCGTTTCTTTTCACGTAACGGTGGTGGACGCGTACCAGGCATATCCATCAGCTATGGACTGGAACATTTCAACAAGCAGATGATCTCGATCCAATGCACTGTAATCCGCAGCATCTTTGACTACTGTGGTAGTAACTGCTTAGAGAGAAGGAGAGAGAAGTAAGTTTGTTTTTCATGATATTTTTGCAATGGAGTTAAACACTTTAAAGAGAGAGATGTATAGTTTACCGGAGTGGTTGACACGTGTCGGGAATAATATCTTTCAGTGTAGCTCGCTACATTGTCGAATTGATTGTTTGCTCCAGCCATGATTTCGAGAGCGCGAGAGAAAGAAAAATTTCAGTATTACTTCTAGAGAGAGAGAGCTTGTGAGTTGAAAGAAGGCTTTTCAACAATTGAAATTATCATGTAGAATGTGATAATCGCCCATGTCCCCATGTATGAGTAAGCCAATACATTAAGGGCTATGAGAACTCCCGTGGCTGCCACAGTTGCTTTGCACGTAGCGGAGGTTGACCCAAAACGGGCATTACCATCAGCTTATCAACACTTGAGAATATCATATAGAATGTGATAATTACCCATGGCCCCAGGTATGAGTAAGCCACTAAATTGGGGGCTGTGACAACCCTCGTGGCTGCCACCGTTGCTTTTCACGTAACGGTGGTGGACCCATACCGGGGATTACCATCAGCTATGGACTTGACCATTTCAACAAGCAAATGATCTCGGTCCAACACATTGTAATCCGCAACATCTTTGACTACTGTGATATTAACTGCAAAGAGAGAATGAGAGAGAAGTAAATTTGTTTTTCTTGATATTTTTGCAATGGGGTTAAACACTTTAAAGAGAGAGAGAGAGAGAGAGAGATAGTTTACCGGAGTGGTTGACACCTGTCGGGGATAATATGTCTTCAGTGTATCTCACTTCATTGTCGAATTGATTGTTTGCTCCAGCCATGATTCTGAGAGCGAGAGAGAAAGAAAAGTTTCAGTATTACTTCTAGGGAGAGAGAGCTTGAGAGTTGAAAGAAGGCTTTTCAACATTTGAGATTATCATGTAGAATGTGATAATCGCCATGGCCCCATGTATGAGTAAGCCACTACATTGAGGGCTATGAGAACCCCTGTGGCTGCCACTGTTGCTTTGCACGTAACGGAGGTTGACCCAAAACTGGCATTACCATCAGCTTGTCAACTCTTGAGATTATCATGCAGAATGTGATAATTAACCATGGCCCCATGTATGAGTAAGCCACTACATTGAGGGCTGTGAGAACCCCCGTGGCTGCCACCGTTGCTTTTCACGTAACGGTGGTGGACATATACCGGGCATTACCATCAGCTATGGACTTAACCATTTCAACAAGCAGATAATCTCGATTCAACGCACTGTAATCCACAACATCTTAGACTACTGTGATAGTAACTGCTTAGAGAGGAGAGAGAAGTAAATTTGTTTTTCTTGATATTTTTTGCAATGGGGTTAAACACTTTAAAGAGAGAGAGAGATATAGTTTACCGGAGTGGTTGACAGGTGTCGGGGATAAGATCTCTTCAGTGTAGCTTACTTCATTGTCGGATTGATTGTTTGCTGCAGCAATGATTCCGAGAGAGAGAGAGAGAGGGAGAGAGAGAGAGAGAGAGAAAAGTTTCAGTATTACTTCTAGAGAGAGAGCTTGAGAGTTGAAAGATGGCTTTTCTACACTTGAGATTATCAATGTGATAATCGCCCATGGCCCCATGTATGAGTTAGCTACTACATTGAGGGTTGTGAGAACCCCCGTGGCTGCCACGGTTGCTTTGCACGTAACGGAGCTGGACCCAATATGGGCATTACCATCAGCTCTACAACACTTAAGATTATCATGTAGGATGTGTTAATCGCCCATGGCCCCATGTATGAGTAAGCCACTACATTGAGGGCTGTGAGAACCCATATGGATGCCACGGTTGCTTTGCACGTACCGGAGGTTGACCTAAAATGGCGACTATTTCACCAAGCAGATGATTTCGCTCCAACACACTGTAATCCGCAACATCTTTGACTACAGTGATAGTAACTGCTTAGAGAGAAGTAAATTTGTTCTTCTTGAATTTTTTTGCAATGCGGTTAAACACTTTAGAGAGAGAGATAGTTTACCGGAGTGGTTGACAGGTTTCCAGGATAAGATCTCTTCAGTGTAGCTTACTTCATTGTCGGATTGATTGTTTGCTCAAGCCATGATTCCGAGAGCGAGAGAGAAAGAAAAGTTTCATTATTACTTCTAGAGAGAGAGAGCTTGAGTGTAACACCCCCAAATGGTCCAAGACGGAGACCCGGGGATGTCACTCCGTACCCGAGAGGAGCCCGGATACAAGGAGATTTTATAACATGGTTCGCAAGCTCAAAACATCCACAGTAATAAATTAAATCCAATTAAAAACAATGTATTATGATAAACCTTCGTCCTAGCCACAAACCGGCAAAACAACTAAAGTGTTTAAACTACTAAACAATTCAATTCCAAATAAAACAATACTACTAATAATCCATGTGATGCGCGTCCCCTTCTATGCCCGATAACCTTCTTCGAAACCTGTGGTGCGGAATGAAAAAGAAACACCACAGTACAAAATCAGCATTGAAATACTGGTAAGCAAACATCCAAACATGTAAAATGATGATGGATAGTTATAAACAATGACTCATTTGTAAGTAAGAGTTTTTCGCAAACACAGCGGTAATAAAGTTGACTCTTGTATTAAGACATAAGAGTTCCCAATTCCATAATATTTCCAAACCAATTTCCATAATCATAAGGAAAAATCCGAATCCAGTGTTAACTTCATTCCGTTAACAAAACCAAACAAATCCATTATTGCTTTGTTGTGACGGGGGAAAACCAAATAAACCACAGCTTCCATGACCTTAAGTGTCGACACCCCCCTAAGACTACGCCGGCCAGAGGAGTGAGTACATGCCGCTATCCGGGGACTTGCAACCGGATCAAAAAGAGACGGGACCGCAGCCAACACCGCCCAAAGAGAATAATAGAGTCCCGCACAACATCTTCCACTTTACGTTATAGTTCATTCATTATCATGGTGATGTTTTCATCAAAAACATTTAACAAGTACAAATCGCATATTCCAAGTCATGTATCATGTAAACACATTTTGAGACGTAACAAATCAAATATTCGTTTGACACGAAAGAGATAAGCACACTAGGCTTGGCACATTTACTTACCTCAAAGCAAATTCCAACAATAGCAATCAACCAATGTACTCTACGTACTCGTCGTCGACGAACTCGTTACCTACACATAACAATATGCTAATCAAACCAATATTCTAGCAATATACTTGCTATACAAATTACATGCATATGATAGTCCATGGTTTAGGGTTCTAACACTTCCCCAACATCTCATTCAATTCATGCCATAAAATAATCCCAAAGCTTTGCTTCAAAATTCCCTAACCTAAAGCATACATAATCCATCATAACTCCACCAAATCTATTACTCCAGTTTCCCAAACAGATCATGGTCGATAAACAGTTCCATTGGATTTAAAACGTTCGAAATAATAAGTTTAGCCTCAAACGGATCTTAATTTCGATTCCTGAATCAAAAGTTACACTAGTTTCAAGTTTCCAACTTCATTCAAAATATCCATACGGGAATTGTCAATCTTCATGAAACTTTTCCCCCAAGCATCTAGTTCATCCTATATTCATACTAAACCTAATATAACATGATTCCCACACTCAAATGAGATTGTTATCCACCTATTATGATCATACAAACTCCCAAATCATTCAATCAAACTTCTCTTCCAAACTAGGGTTTCTTCCCAACACCCAAGAACATGATAAACCCTAAAACTTGATAATAAATCTTACGAATCCATGAAAAATGATCATAAAAATAACAAACTGAAATTTAAAGATTACATGCAACATACATGAATCATGAACAAGTGATCACAAGATCAAGAGATCAACAAGAGAAAAGAGAAGAAGAAACAAAACAACCAAACCCGCTCAAACCCGCCGCCCATGGAGGTGGACGGAGAGAGAAACGGACGGGGTAGAGAGAAAAGAAAGAGAGAAAGAAAAAGAGAAAGAAAGAAAAGAGAGAAAGAGAGAGAGAGAGAGAGAGAGTTACCTTGCCGGAAAAGAGAGAGAGCGGCGGCGGTGGGGTGGCTGCAGTCGGGTAGAGGGACGAGAGAGAGTGAGAGAGGGACGGGTAGAGTGAGGGACGTGAGAGAGATTAGGCAAAATAGGGAGAGTGAGGGTTTTTATGAGAGTTGGAAATAAAATCAACTTCATAAGTAGGAAACCCTCCTGGATTAGGAAACTTTTATGTAGGAAGAAATTTAGGTCAAAAGACACTTATTTCCCCTTAGTTTTGCCAAAAGACAAACACCTCCCCACACTCAAGTAAAAGACACTAAAACCTTTGATTAAAGTCACAAAGTTCTCCCCAAACTCTCAAAGCATTATAATTAACTCTCTATAATTACATTACCTTCCCAACACTTATAATAATATCACAAAATACCTGTAGTCACAAAACGGGGTATTTCATCCTTCCCTCCTTAAAGAGAACTTCGTCCTCGAAGTTTAAACAAAAACCTCCCTCCTAAAAGAGAAACTGTCCTCGAAGTTTAAACTAAACTTTTAACCACAATACGGTATACACCTCTCCTCAATAGTACGACTACTGAATGCAACCTAAGGTCATGAATGATATGCAATATACTATAAGTAGTAATTTAATAAATAAATAAAAACCGAATTACGTGTAATCCTTCGGTTTACATCCTCTCCCCCTTAGAGGAGTGACGTCCTCGTAACTCAACATACCTCGTCAAACAGGTGAGGGTACTTCTTCCTCATATCATCTTCCGCTTCCCAAGTTGCCTCTTCAGTGAGGTGGTTTGTCCATAAGACTTTTACAATCTTGACACTCTTGTTACGGGTGTTCCTTGTATTGGTATCTAAAATCTTGACAGGCTGTTCTTCATAACTCAAAGACGGGTCCAGTTCTACTGGTTCGGGATCTAATACATGAGATACATCAGGCATTTACTTCTTCAGTTGCGATACGTGAAATACGTTGTGAACACGACTTAAATTCGATGGTAAATCCAATCGATAAGCCACTTCTCCAATCTTCTCTATAACATCATATGGTCCAATGAATTTCGGGCTCAACTTCCCTTTCTGATTGAACCTCATGACTCCCTTAGTCGGCGAAACTTTAAGAAATATTTTTTCTCCAACTTGAAATTCCAACGGTCTTCTTTTCTGATCAGCGTAAGATTTCTGTCTATCCTGGGCTGCCTTCATTCGTTGCTGTATAAGTCTCACTTGATCTGTCATCTCTTCGATAAGTTGTGGACCAATTACTACTGTTTCACTTATGTCGTTCCAACACAACGGTGTTCTACACTTCCTTCCATACAACGCTTCATGTGGTGCCATCCCAATACTGGCATGATAACTGTTATTGTAGGAGAATTCTATCAAAGGTAATCTATCAACCCATGAACCTTGAAAATCCATAACACACGATCTTAGCATATCTTCCAACGTTTGGATTGTTCTTTCGGTTTGTCCATCTGTAGCCGGGTGAAATGCCGTGCTAAACTTCAACTGAGTTCCCAGTGCCTCCTGGAGTGCTTTCCAGAAGTGAGAAAGAAAATTGGGATCTCTGTCGGAAACTATAGAGCTTGGTACTCCATGATATCTCACGATGTTCTTCATATATGCATCAGCTCTTTGTTCCATATTCCATGTGTCTTTCATCGGAATAAACCTTGCTGTCTTGGTTAATCTGTCAACTACGACCCAAATCTGATTCAGTCCATTCTTTGATGTCGGTAACGCAGTTACGAAATCCATCGAAATAGAATCCTACTTCCAAACTGGGACATCTAATGGTTGTACTAAGCCTCCCATTCTTTTATGTTCAAACTTCACCTTTTGACAAGTTAGACATTTTGCCACAAATTCTGCCACTTCTTTCTTCATGTTAGGCCACCAAAACATCTTCTTCATGTCCTTATAAAGTTTGTCACCTCCTGGATGTACTGAGTAGGGTGTGTTGTGCGCTTCTCGCATCAACTTCTCCTTAGTTTCCGTACACTTATGTGGTACACACCATCTTCCCTTGTAACGGATACTTCCATCTTCATGGATCTTGAAATCTTTTGTCTGTCCTTCTGCAATCTTCTTCTTTATCCTTTCCAGCTTCACATCTCCTGGCTGGTTACTCCTTATTTCTTCTAAGACATCTGGCACAACTGTCATATTCCCAAGGATACTCTTTACTCCGCCTTGTTTCACTACTTCAATTCCAAGTTTTCGGAACTCTCGGCATAGCCGATCTGGCAAAACTAGCATAGTATCCAAAGTATGGCTCGACTTTCGGTTTAACGCATCAGCTACTACTTTTGCCTTCCCTTCATGGTATTGGATACGCAAATCATAATCCTTAATGACTTCTAACCAACGTCTTTGCCTGTTATTTAGCTCTTTCTGCGTGAAGATGTACTTGAGACTGCTATGATCTGTATACAATCTACACACAGATCCATACAAGTGATGTCTCTATATCTTTAATGCAAAAACTATAGCTGCAAGCTCTAAGTCATGCGTAGCATAGTTCTCTTCATGAGTTTTCAGTTGTCTTGAAGCATAAGCAATAACTCTTCTTTCTTGCATAAGCACGCATCATAAACCCTTCTTCGATGCATCACTGTTGTAGATACTGCTTTATGACATGACAGATCTTGGCCACGTGGCAACCATCCAGCACACCATATTGTGCTCCACACACACAGGATCACCAGCCGAGCTGATCCATGTGGGGGCTGCGAGACAGAGCCCTCGCATACCACTGCACGGGACTTGTAGGGACTTGTGGTTTGGAGGCTAGGGTAAGCCCTGTCGCGTGCGAGCCAAGCCCGCGCGCGACCTTTAGTAACTGTTTTGAGAGATTTATGGCACGAGCTCCCTAAACCCGGTCAATCCGGTCAAACCCGGTCAACCTCGTAACGGTTCCGGTACTCGCGCACCACATGCTCTAACGGTTCCTATATACTCGGACGAACGTGCCGTTATGGTTAAGCCAATTAAGCCGCCATTAATGGGCGCATTAACCACACTACAACGGTCACGTTCTCCAGTATATATACATCGTTAACCTTTCCATACAAAGGAGAACAACACTGCCATACGCGGAAGCTCTGCCAAACCTCTGTCTCTCTCTCAGACATTGCTACTGACTTACTCTCTCCCTACACACACCCCTATTCTTCCTGTGCGATCCCTGATCCACTACGTACGGTGTACACGGAGGTCTCCCTGCCGGAATCTCTTGTGCACATTTTGGTGAACCCGACGTGAAACTTACCGGCAAAAGCAACCATGTCTCAGGAGGATGATGTCAGCAACCGGTCGCCTTCCACCGAAACTCCCTCGGGAGACGAAGCCCGCCGTACTCCGACGACTCCCGGCGAGGCACCAACTTTGGAATCTCTGGACGCCACTGTCCAAAGTCAGGCAAAAGCTCTCAAGTCTCAATCTGCGCAGTTGGAGCGGATCTTAGCCGTTCTGGGCACCCTCGCGCCAAATCCTCCACCAGGTACCGCCATCCCTCAGGGAGGAGGAACCCCTACCGCTCCAGGATTGGGAGTGTCGGCCACGCCTCCCAACCTTCATCTGCAAACTCCACCATCAGCCGCGCAGCTGCCTTCGGTCCAAGGATCAACGGCGCAAATGCTACCCCCTGCCGCTCACGCCTCTCAGCCCACGGCTTTGGCGTCTAACCCTACTTTGCAGTACACTCTGCCTCCACCAGCGACGATTTGGGGAAACACGGGCAGTCAATACACTCCCAATCCTCCGGCGGCATATGTGTCGCCACCGCCTACGGCAACCCCTCCGGCAGCTACCGAGGGAAGCCTCCCAGAATGCATGACGTCCTTGCAGAAGCGCGTGGACTCCATCCTAGCTCATCAATCGCTCGCGGATACCATCATCCCGAAGCTAGACAACGATCCACCCATTCCACGAGAGATCTATCTCATGCCTAACCCGACGGGGTACAAAGCTCCCAAATGGGATAAGTTCGAGGACGTCAACGGGAACGCTCATGAGCATGTCATGCGTTTCATTGACGTCATGGGTCCATACGGAGCTGATCCCAAGCTGCTGATGCGAGAGTTCCCAAAGACTCTTGGGAATGTAGCATACAAATGGTACCGGACGTTGGAGCCCGGATCTGTGAAGACCTGGGACGACATGGTCCAGAAGTTCTACACCAAGTTCTTCCAGATGGAAGAGAAGGTGACGATGATCCACCTCTCGCGGATGTATCAGAAACGCGAGGAAGATGGAATCACTTTCATCAAGAAATTCAGAGCGAAATCCTTGGAGTGCAAGGATCCCATGCTCGAAAGCCGGCTCGTAGAGATATGCCTGCAGTGCATGCGAGATGAGTACGAGAGCATGCTAATCAATTTGCAAACACCCACGTTTTCAAAGCTCATCGAGTGCACGATGAACATCGAGCCCATTGTCGAGAGACAGAGAAAGAAGAGCGCTCCAGAACGACCTGCGAGCGGCACCACCTACAAGATCGGCAGATTCGGCTACAAGCGAGGACGCGAAGCTGAGGTCAATGCAGTTTCGCCCCAGAAGCAAGCAAAAGTTACAAACTTCGACGCACCGCCTCTGCCATGCTCGGTGGAGGAAGCGAGCGATCTCTGCAGACAGTGGCGCAAGGACGGCATCCTGCCGCCGCTTGAGAAAGCACCCTCCAAGGAGATGACGAGGGACCCCAAGTGGTGTGAATACCACGGCAAAGTCATGCACCCCACGGCCGAGTGCAAGAAGCTCAGATTCGCGTTCGACCAGAAGATGAAGAACGGCGAACTCATTGTCAGCGACCACCGGAAGGACGTGCGCAACAACCCGCTGCCTGCCCATACAGATTCGGGCTCAAAGGGCAAGGAGGTCGCCATGATCTCGATAGTAGACTTGGAAGAAGTCGCAGACGATGGTCTACCCATCGTTGCTGAAGTCCATGAAGAGGAAGACTATAGCATGGATACGGAGGATGAGCGTGCCGACCGCATGAAAGGGTCGCACGGCTTCAGCAAATTCTTCGATGAGATGAACTTCTCAGAAAGATGCCGATCGGATATGACAAAAGCAATCTTAAGGATAGCGGAGGACTACGAAGAGGAGCTCGTGGTCTCCAACGGGAAAGTCATCAGGGCGTCCCGTCCTACAGAAAAGATCATGACCTTTTCTGCCAGCGACAAGAAGACAGATGCGAGCCACCAGAGGCCCCTATACGTGACCGCCATCATCAACGGCGTCGAATTTAAGCGAGCATTCGTCGATGGAGGAGCAGCGGTCAATGTTGTTCCACTCCACACACTGAAGCTAGCAGGGATCCCCGAGCACAAGGTGGTCAAGCGTCCATCCCCGCTGGTGGGATTCGGGAGCGACTCTAGGATGACGATCGGATGGATCCGCCTAGGCGTTCAGATCGGTAAGATCAAGTGTTCGGCGAAGTTCTACGTCATAGATGCGAACACCACATATCACATGATCATCGGTCGAGCCTGGATTCATCGCTTCGATGCAATCCCTTCCACGGCTCACCAGATGATGAAAGCTATCTGGAACGACAGGATTGTCGAAATACCGGCCTCAACCAACCCATTCAACTTGGATGAAGCACATCTCAGTGAGGCGGTGTGGTTCACCGAGATGGCCGACGAGCAAACACCTGGACCATTCAACCCTACTCCTTTACCTCTTTGGGAGGACATCAAGGACCAATCACCTGCAGGCGTGATGGTAACAAGGGGAGATGCAAACGAAAAGCCGCCTACATACGAAGAGGCGCCGCGTATCGCATATCACCGCAAGAGTGTGTACACTCTGAAGAGGATCGCAAAACATGACCCCGAGGGCAAGGAGATAGAGAGCTTCTACGCCAACGGGAAGAAATGCTATCGCATATGAAGGTGCGCGGGGACGTCCTCACACGGGCATGGGGATGTCCCTGGGCAAATCAACCAAATCGAGCAAGTTGCGCTGACAGAAGAGCCAACACAGGGCACTCTAGATGAGAAACTCAAAGAAGCGCCCGAATGCATGGAAGACAGGCCAAGACCACAAAAGCAAGAGCTTAAGGAAGTGTTCCTCAGCCCGAACGAGGAAAAGAAAAGGCCAGTCTTCCTGAGTGCGGACCTCACAAGCGAAGAGGAGCAAGGACTGCTGCAGCTCCTAACTGAATACAAGGACGTGTTCGCATGGGAATACGACGAGATGCCGGGTCTGGACACGAGCATCACCATGCACCGTTTAGACATCATCCCAGGGTCTAAACCGGTCAAGCAAAGCACCAGAAGTTTCAGGCCAGAACTCAACGTGAAGATCAAACAGGAGATCGTCAAACTCCTAGATGCCAAGTTCATAGAGCCAAATCACCATCCCACATGGTTGGCCAACATCGTGCCAGTGGTGAAGAAGAACGGACAGCTCCGCATCTGCGTGGACTTCCGAGACCTCAATCGCTTCTGTCCCAAGGACGATTTCCCATTGCCTAATATCGACTTGCTCATTGATTCAACGGCAGGCCATCGCATGTTCAGTTTCATGGACGGCTTCAGCGGGTACAATCAAATCAAGATGGATCCCGAAGATGCAAAGAAAACTGCATTCATCACTCCCGTGGGGGTATTCAACTATACGGTAATGCCATTCGGTCTTAAGAATGCAGGCGCAACTTATCAGCGGGCCATGATGGCTCTATTCCACGACATGATGCACAAAGAAGTGGAATTCTATGTGGATGACTTGGTCGTCAAATCCAAGTATGAAGCAGATCACCTTGCAGACTTGCGAAAGGTATTTAACAGATGCAGGAGCTTTCAACTGAAAATGAACCCCATGAAATGCGCATTCGGCGTGACCTCGGGGAAGTTTTTGGGGTGCGTGGTCCATCGCCAAGGGATCGAGCCTGACCCTGCGAAAGTGTCAGCCATCACCAGCATGACGCCACCTCACAACCAAAGTGCCTTGAAAACATTCTTGGGAAAATTGTCATATCTGCGGAGATTCATCCCGGCAATCGCCGAAATCACATGCTGTTTCAGCACTCTTCTCAAGAAGGACGCCGCGTACAACTGGGCTCCTGACCATGAAGCAGCATTCGAAAAGCTAAAGGAGATACTTACATCCCCAAAGATTATGATCGCGCCTCAACTGGGATCACCGCTGCTGCTATATCTTACATCAACAAGGAGATCTATAGGAGCACTCTTGGCCCAGGTATATGAGGGCCAAGAGAGGCCTATCTATTACATCTCTCGCATTGTGCAGCCTGCTGAATCAAGTAGTGGTGGTCACCAAAAGCGACCCCATAAGATACTTGCTAACTCACACTACTCCGGGCGGGAGATTGGCGAAATGGTATATGACCATCTCTCAATACGACATCACATGCGTGAAACCAAGAGCGATCAAGTCGCAGGCGGTAGCAGATCTGTTGGCACAGTTCCCCGACAACAGTCACGAACCTGTGATCGAGGAGGAGCTCGAAGGCCCTGAAATCTACGCGATTGACGTGCCCTATTGGACCCTCCACTTCGACGGTTCGTCAACCAGAAAAGGTGGAGGCATTGGGATAGTCTTGACAAAACCGGACGGTGAAGTCATACAGATGTCCGCAAAACTCAACTTCGCAGTCACGAACAACGAGGCGGAATACGAGGCTCTGATCGCGGGGCTCCGTGCAGCGAAAGCTTTGGAAGTGAGCAACTTAACAGTCATGGGAGATTCCAAGCTGATTGTTAAGCAGGCCTCGGGCGAATATGGTTTAAAGGAGATCAATCTCCTGCCATACCGTACCCTAGTGCAAAAGCTGATGCAGCAATTCTGCGACGTGAAATACGAGCACAAACCCCGAGCGGACAACAGGCATGCAGACGCCTTAGCAACTCTGGGATCTAAGGTCAGCATAGACAAATGTCCCGCAAGGATTTCCATCGAAGTGCGAACATCGTCGGCATTAACAGAAGATGCGTGCGACGACGAACACATGGATGACGCAGACTGGCGAAAAGCAATCCTGCAAGCTATTGCGAAAGGCACCAGCAGCGAGAGCTGGGCACTCACGAAAGGATACTGTATCCATGACAACACCCTTTACTACAAGGGTCCCGGAGGAATACTCATGCGATGTGTCTCCGAGCAAGAGGGACAACAGCTGCTGGAAAAGATTCACCAACACGCTTGCGGGGAAAGCGAGGTGTCAATCTACAGGAAAGCTCAGAGATATGGCATCCATTGGCCAAGCATGTCTACAGCCGCAGCCCTGATACAAGGGAAGTGCGAAAGTTGCGCACTAATCAAAGATTCTCTACTTGTCGCTCTAATCGACGACGACACAGACTGGAGAAAGCCATTGTTTGAATTCCTCACCAAGGGCACTGTACCCGAATCGAGAAAAGAGGCAGACAAATTGAAGAGGAAAGCTTCTCGATATGTGGTTCAAGAAAATCTGCTTTGGCGAAAAGGTCACGAAGGCAACTTGCTGCGATGCCTAGACGATGGGGAAGCACAAGAAGTCATGGACCTCTCCCATCAGGTGGAACACCAGGGAGGTGCGAAATTATGCAGACAACTCCTCTCAATCGGATACTTCTGGCCCACGATGGAAGTCGATTGCCGCACCAAGGTGCGACGCTGCCAAGAATGCCAATTCAAAGGAAACCTAGTGCACGCTCCCGCCGTGGATCTACATGCATTAGGAACGCCATGGCCATTTCACACATGGGCTTTGGACTTCATCGGCCCCATCCGACCAACGTCACATGGGAACCATTTCATTCTCACTGCAACCGAACTGTTCACCAAATGGGTGGAAGCAATACCACTGAAGACGGCAAACGCGCTGGCTGTGGTTAACTTCATCCAGGAAAACATCGTATGCAGGTTCGGAATCCCAAATACTATTCTTTCAGATAACGGTACTCCTTTTGTTAATCGTCAGGTAGCTACCAAGCTCGCGGAGTACAATATCAGGCAAATATGCTCCACCCCCTATTATCCAAAGGGAAACGGGCAAGCCGAAGCGACTAACAAAACGCTGTTGCGAATTCTGAGCAAGATGGTCGCAGATGACCACAAGAAGTGGGCCGACTCCCTTAACATAGCTCTGTGGGCCTACAGAACTTCTCCAAGGACACCCACAGGGGCCTCGCCATTTCTACTATGTTATGGGGCCGAAGCTGTGGTACCTGCGGAGGTCAGAGTCAATTCGGCAAGGCTGGCCTTCCACGCGCTCTACGAAAACCAACGCGATCATGATTTAGTCTTGCTGGAAGAAAAGCGATAACAAGCCAAAAGGACTAACAAGCGGTACCAAGAACGAATCGCTCGCGCCTACAACAAGACAGTCCAGCGACGGGATTTCGCAGTTGGCGACCTGGTCTTGCGCGCATCTGACCACTGCATGCGAGAAGCAACTCACCCAAAGTTCGCAGCTAATTGGGAAGGACCCTTCGAAGTCACAGAAGTCTTCGATAGCGGCTACTGCAGCATACGAAGGTTGCACGGCACAACCTCAACTCCAAGCTCAGTCAATATGCGCTGGATCAAGAAGTACTATCCTTGACTTCTCTTATTTCATACGTTTTATGATAACGCTGCTTAATGTCTCATGTGGCTACGATATTCGCAATCTCCTCTCCCATATGAGAGGATTGTAATCCTATCTCTCCCATATGAGAATGCTATAATAAAGAATTCTCTCAAATGAGAAGTTCATATATCTAGCTGTTTATATCGTTCTATTTAATTTGCTATTGCTGTTAACAAAGGTTTGTTCGCTGCAATATCAGCAAATACAAACGCGATCTTAATTGATCATTAGAGCCTATCTCTTACGATAGCAAATGTGATCCCAATCGATCATTTAAAGCCTATCTCTTACGATAGCAACTAAATACAAATGCGATCTTAAGTGATCATCTAAAGCCCATCTCCTACGATGGCAGCCAATACAAATGTGATCCCAATCGATCATTCAAAGCCTATCTCCCACGATAGCAGCAAACGCAAACGTGATCCCAATCGATCATCTAAAGCCCATCTCCTACGATGGCAGCCAATACAAATGTGATCTTAATCGATCATCTAAAGCCTATCTCTTACGATAGCAGCTACACGCGAACGCGATCTTAAGTGATCATCTAAAGCCCATCTCCTACGATGGCAGCCAATACAAATGTGATCTTAATCGATCATCTAAAGCCTATCTCTTACGATAGCAGCTAAACGCAAATGCGATCTTAAGTGATCATCTAAAGCCCATCTCCTACGATGGCAGCCGCTACAAATGTGATCTTAAGTGATCATTAAAGCCTATCTCTTACGATAGCAGCCAAACGCAAATGCGATCTTAAGTGATCATCTAAAGCCCATCTCCTACGATGGCAGCCAATGCAAATGCGATCTTAAGTGATCATCTAAAGCCCATCTCCTACGATGGCAGCCAATGCAAATGCGATCTTAAGTGATCATCTAAAGCCTATCTCTCATGGTAGCAATCAAATGCAAATGCGATCTTAAGTGATCATTAAAGCCTATCTCTTGCGATAGCAGCCAAACGCAAATGCGATCTTAAGTGATCATCTAAAGCCTATCTCTCATGGTAGCAATCAAATACGAATGCGATCTTAAGTGATCATTAAAGCCTATCTTTTGCGATAGCACCCAAATGAAAATACGATCTTACATGATCATCCAAAGCCTATTTTTTGTGATAGCAACGAAATACAAAAACGATCTCAATCGATCATCTAACGCCTATCTCTTGAGATAGTGGGCTATACAGATGCGATCTTATAATGATCTTCTCAAGCCTATCTGTTACGATAGCAATTTTGGTTAATTATCCAAACCCGTCTGATATGATGGCAACGCGAGTGCAGAATCATCTTATTAGATCTTCTAAAGATCCGTCTGCTATGATAGCAGTTTATGCGAGAAACGATCTCAAACAAAGCCTATCTTCTATGATAGCAATTTGCACAACTCAACGATCCTGATTGATCTCTGGAAAATTATCTGGAACGATAACAACGTTGTGAACGTGATCTCATACGATTTACAACGACCAATTACAAGCCCATCCGTCAAGATGGCACAGCTGCGAAATTACGATCTCGAATGATCTAGCGAAATATCTGTAAATTGACATCGCATATGTGAAATCATTACATGTCATTATGCAAGGCAAAACAAGCCGAAACGCATGCGAAATTGTATTTTGTTGCAAAGAACAGATGATACAAATACTATTTATCATTATGAGTCAAATGACTTACAATTTATCTATCTAGATAGCAGCTTACAAGCGAAAAGCTCGCATCTAACTACACAGCCAACATGGCTTACAATACATTCGAAAAATGGCTCATAAGCCAGCAGAAACGCGATACGGAAACCCGGACTGCAAAAAAAAATTAACCGCCCTGGCTTCAAGCGCCGACTACACGATGCCCAAATCTGTGGGTGACATCTGTAGCAAAGGGGATCTCGCTCTGAAAAGAGCCACATGAAACCATACGCTCGACATTCCGCTATCCGACAAGACCGTTGTCAGATATGCTCCCCATAACATTTGCCCAAGGAACCACCGGTTCCAGCGATCAAGCTGCAAGCAGAAGCTCCAACGGGCAAGGGCTCCTTGTAGACGGGGATGAACACAGCGGTTTACAACCCTGAGTTCAAGAACGTGGGGGCAATGAGTTCTCCTCCAGGGATGCTGGAGGAGAATCACGCCGTTCATTACGAGACGGTAGCACGGTCACTTCGGCGCTGCACCTCGCCACAAGGCGGCCGGAAACATGACCTGCACACATAATACACGAAGAAATTTCTTCGAACACACATGAGGTATTATCTGCATCCTCTTTATGACGGTTATAAACAGCAATAAGCCTCATAAAGTGGATCTTGGAAACTATTTCTATAGCACAAAGCGCAAACTCAGGATTCAAAACTTGAAGTTGCCATGAATCAACGAAAAGCAAGCGTTGAAGCCAGCAGTCGCAAGGACTCACGGCAAAGCACATGTTTGGGATAGAAGAGCCCAAATGGCAAAGACGGGGTTTATATAGGCCCTGTAGAGACTCTTCGGTTGCCTAAGATGAGTCAGCAAAATTCAAAAAGAGGGTAAGTTCAATCACTTATGCCTTGAAAAGCGGTAACAATCAATTACCCTACTAAAGGCTACGACGATTCGGTTGCGTATCCTAATAAATGACAGATAGTCATGATTCGGATGGACTTCCCAACGGAAGCGTGCTTATCTGCCGAGAAATTAGCGCGAAAATCAAGCAAAGAATCAATTGCTGATGTCATAATTGGATATACACAGAAATGTCCAATCAAATCCCGAAAGGGGCAAAACGGGCAAACTCATTGTTTGTTGTTAAAAAAGAAGGGGGAGAAACCCTAGCAACATTACATTAATGTTTCAAAATATTACATTAATGTCTCAATCATTTTCCTGTTTTCTTTTCAAAATTTGAAAAGTCAAAACAAATTTTTGACTAAGGAGTCCTGGGGCTCGAACTGCTCGATCAGCCTCTCCACTTGTTGCACTTCTTGCTTTAGTTGCTCGCACTTGGCATTCATTTCATGATACAGCTTCAAAGCTTCATCAACCTTTTGCTTCTGCTGCTCCACCTTCTGCATCTCAGCTGCGAGATTCTGGTGCCCGAGATTCAGAGTTACAGCTGCGCGAATCAGTGTAACTCTGTCCTTGAGGAATTTGAAACCAAGTCTGCCTTGGACTTTGAGCACGAGATTTTGGCACATGCCACACAGCAATTCGGCACTCTGGGCCGAAATGGTCGCAGGCGTAGCCGCACACAGCTGCTCTAGTATCCAGATGGCTTCAGTAAGGAATAGCCTCCTGTCAAAAGGACTGATCTCCAGACACCTCACAAACGATCGGGGGTATCTGAGGCGCATTCGAACCACCCAGTCTACATCGGTTTGCTTCAAACCTGAGACATCAAAAACAAGTCATGATGTCAAAACTCGCAAGCAAATAATGCGACGTGCGAATGGTAAAATCTCTGCTTACCAGTGCCTTCCAGAATTTCATGAATAGAAGGAATGCGAGCCACCGGGTTTTTCGAAGACTGCCCTCGCTCCATGGCTCTCCTATCAGCTGCGAGCTCCAAACTCTCATAGTTAGGAGGAAGAGTGTAAGCTGCACCAGCTGCGATTACATTCCCAACCTGCGAGCCCCAAATGCTCCACGCAGGAATAGGTGCTCCTGGCTCAGTCATCGCCGGAGGCACAACCGAAGTCGCTGGACGGAAGACACTATCAGATGCGAAAATGTTGGCATCACTTGTCCTTTCCTCCTCACCACCGGTACGGACACCTTCGTCCATCGGCACGGCATTAGCTTCGACGTCATGGGAAAGTTCAATGACGTCCTCGAGATGCTCACTTGTGTGTCCGGCAGCTGCGACGGCCTTCTCGGTATGAGAGCTCGAAATTGGAACATGGGATGCAGAAGCCTGGCCTCTCTGCTCCAGCTCAGGTTCCTCAGCATGACCTGCGATATCAAATGCGATAATATGAGGTAACCTGTGTTATAAGTTATTTCGTTATCTTTGCTAAAGCTAAGGATAAGCACCTCCACGCGAAGGTGGGATAGAGGTATCCTCATCATACACTAGGGACGTGGAACCGTGCCCTATCAGTGTATCTTCACTAAGCAAGTCTTTAAGAGAGGCGTGACCTGGGATGCGATTAAACCAGTCATGACTTTGTCTCAAATGGTCACAGCCTAGTACATGCATATCACTCAAAATGATTACCTGAGGGTTCTCCGCATTTGCTTACCAACCAACGGCGAATGTCAGGCTTTGACACACCGTGCTTCAACGCACCCACAATTACATCTCTATAAGTAACTGCGAGATTGAAGATCTCACCTTTATCGCCACCTGCGATCTCTGCGAAGTCCGCTTGGACTTGCTCTAGCTCTGCTGCATCCTCGCCGGGGACCTCATCTTCCTCCTCCACATGAGGAGCCACTTCTTCGGGAAGCTCGTCTTCCTCGCCATCTGGACGCACTAAGTCGTCAACATGCAGCTCCTCGAGGCTTCGCTGTTTCACAAGCTCGAGCTCCTCTTCCTCTCGCTGCCTTCTTCTTTCAGCAGCCTCCGCGGCTGTCTTCCGGGATTCAGCAAGAACATCCTCACTTATAGGATCATCTGAAATGCCAGAATGGGCATCTTTCTTTTGCCTCTTGGCCACAAGGCCACCAACGGCTTCATCATCATCATCTGCGAATACAAAATTGGTTCAAAGAAAAGAACTGCACAGAAGTCATGATAAAGGACAAGGAAATGCGACGGAAGTACCTCCTGATTCTTCCTCGCACATCACAACTGTTGCTTCTTCATCACTTGCCTGGGGCTCCTGTCTCTCTTCCTCCTCTTGGTTGAATGGAACGAAAGTCTCAACTGCGAGATCTTTTCGCACTTTGCTGGGCATACGACCCTTACCTTTGTCCTTGACAGAAAGGGACCTCACTGGGGGCGAAGCTGGAGCGCTCCTAGGGGAAGAAATCGTAATTCCCTTTTGCCTAGGTCTTTTCACTCTCGGCGCCGCAGTCGCTGGAGGGGACGGGTCATCTCTAGGAGGAGACGGAGCCGGAGGGTTGTCTATCAGCGAGTCAGCAAAAGTGTTCATAACCCCGCGAACCTTTGTTTCGACCTCGGCATCCATCCTCCATGCTAGCCGATACGATTCCCCTTTCCTTCTGGTGGCAACAATGGTGTCCACCAGCGATTTGGAACGGTCACCAGCTGCGAACCTCCGCACGTGACACTAGACAATACAGAACAAAAAGCATCAGTGCAAGCAAATCAAAGAGCTCAAAGCACACAAGGAAACTGCTTACCTCAGCAAACGCCTTGCTATATTTGATGACCTGCGTGTCACCCTTCTTGATTGCATCGACCTGCTCCTTCAGAATGAAATCGGGGCACAAATGATTCTCGCGGTCCAACAACGAGTAGCAACCGTACTCAGACTCGCTCAAACTGCAATTGGGGCGAAACGGAAAAGAGTTTCTCTTGATCAAGGGGGCCCTTCCTGGCTGCGCCGCCGCCTCCGTCTCCATCCTCGTCTGCTGGGCAATCCAGTATGCGATCCAGTTCTGGGAACAACCACCCTTGCGAGTTCCCGCAGGCTGCTCGAAGGGAAGATTGCTCATGAGGACCGTCTTGCACTCCTTTGTCAGCAAGCGCTTGTAGCACCCTCTGACGATAGACTGGGGCCAGATTGATGGGGCCACCGCATCGAAACCAAACTGAGGAGAGACCCGAGTGGGGTCAACATCCACTGTAAGCCTTTCATATCGTGGCGCGAGCTCGCGAATGTGCTCTGCAAGTGCAGGAAGAGAACCTCGCAGACACCAGCAAAAGAACTCACGATAGCGCTCGTGGAAATGCGGCCCCTTTTCAAAAAGAAGGTCTTCTGACAAGACCATGCCTTTGGAAGGATATAGCTTTGGAAACCACCGCACATTCTCGACACGTGTGGCGTAGGGCCTGGCAGTGAACTCCCTTCGTTTGTCGCATATCAAGCTCCAAATACACTTGGTGTTGCTTGCTCCAAACCATCTCGCAGCTCTCCCGCTGTTGAACGCTTCCGTCTCGCCTGGGGGACACCACTTCTCAAGTGGGAGGGGAGTTGGAGCATAAGACGGCCAGCGCTCAAAAACCCACATTGTCAAAAAGCTGATATTGACAAAGGTCAGAACATCGAGACGGCCGCGCGATTCCCTCATTGCCAGAACCAGCTGGTCCAGCCTATAATATAACGTGCCCAAGACCAAGGGTCCAAGTGCGACCCTCTGGCCAAGAGCGAGCCTCACCGCAAGTGGCAGCACATGGTAGAAGACCCCGTCATGGGGGTGACCATCAATCAGATACCTCGATAGCCAAGCACAAAGAAAGGCGCAAAGAGTCAGATGATAACCCTTGCCCTCTACGTAATTCTCGGCCTTCGGGTTTCCGCTCAAAAGCTTCTTAGTAATGCTGTTGCTCGCATAGTCTCGGAAGAAGTACTGCAACCACTTGTTCCAGGTATTCTTCGCAGATGTATCAACCAGCTGCCAGTTCGGAAGAGGTTTCGTACTGGTCCACCGAGTGGAGATTTTCTTTACCTCTGCTAGGCACTCCTCCATCTGCGCGTACAAGGCCAATTCCGCAGGTGTTCTTAAGTGACTCAAGGGGTCCACCTCGCCCATGGGGGAAAGCTCATACAGCATTTGAACGTCCTCGAGCGTGGGGGCAGCCTCGAACTCAGCAAAGTGAAACGTGTGAGTCACAGGCGAATAGCGGGACAGAAGGTCTAGAAGCATGGACTGATCCAACTTCACGGCAGCACCCTTCATAGCACGGACAGCGAAGAAAATGCCGGCTTTATCGAGAGTTTCGGCGTAATTACCCAACACGTGGTCAGTCCACTCATCCATATAGTCCAACTTCTGGACAAACGCCTGAGTAGAAATTGCAGTGTATGGGAAGTGCCCATTCTCGATTCCCAATCGAACCACATCCTCGGAGCCAACTAACTCGAGCAAGGCTGAGTTAACTGGGCGAGTCAGCGTTAACAACTGCTCAACGGGAACAGGATCAGGCATCCTCTTCGCCTTCACCCTCGCGTGGTAAAAATCTTTCCCACCCAGAAAGGGGGCTTTTCGCCACAGAGCCTGCGGAAGCTCCGGCATCTCTTCATCTTCTTTGACGGGTCTGGTTACTCTTGTTTTGGCCATTCCTGCGAAAGGGCAAAAAAAAAAAAGGGGGGGGGAGAAATACCACACTTCAGTTTGAATTTTGGAATTCGAGATCTATGCAAAGGAAAGCAGACAGTTCCGGTGCCGATTTCAGAAATTGGGGATTTGCAAGACCCAATATTGTTGAAAGATTAAGAACGAAGCAGGTTTAAAGATCAAAACCTCTTCACAGACTTCATGGGTTTACAGATTCAATGCGATTCAAGGCAAACACTGGTAGTTTAAATCAAAAGTAAACGAGGCCAACCTTGTTTCCTTGAAGCCTGCTTGGAGATGCACAATTGAAGAATACGATTTGCAGTCTTGAACTGATGATTGATTATTTGGATCTGCTCCCGAAGATCTCCGGGTACCATTCACTTTAAGAGAAAGAAGCAATGCTTTGCAATGATGGGATACAAGGTATTTATCCAGAAGAATGAAGGGTTGCGTCCCTTCAGTAGTCGAATCGCAACCGTCACCGTCGTGTCGCGCAATCACAGGACGGGCTGACGTCACGCCTAAAACCCTAAAGGTCAGACGGCACGACTCTAGGGGTTTTAGGTCATAATTACACGCACGGGGGCTGAATCTACCCGTATTTGAATTGGTGCGTGACGACGACGCGCATGTTGGTTTCCGCGCATGGAAGCCTATACAGCTATGAGCCTTCACGCGCAGAAAGGGGGCTAATGTAGATACTGCTTTATGACATGACAGATCTTGGCCACGTGGCAACCATCCAGCACACCATATTGTGCTCCACACACACAGGATCACCAGCCGAGCTGATCCATGTGGGGGCTGCGAGACAGAGCCCTCGCATACCACTGCACGGGACTTGTAGGGACTTGTGGTTTGGAGGCTAGGGTAAGCCCTGTCGCGTGCGAGCCAAGCCCGCGCGCGACCTTTAGTAACTGTTTTGAGAGATTTATGGCACGAGCTCCCTAAACCCGGTCAATCCGGTCAAACCCGGTCAACCTCGTAACGGTTCCGGTACTCGCGCACCACGTGCTCTAACGGTTCCTATATACTCGGACGAACGTGCCGTTATGGTTAAGCCAATTAAGCCGCCATTAATGGGCGCATTAACCACACTACAACGGTCACGTTCTCCAGTATATATACATCGTTAACCTTTCCATACAAAGGAGAACAACACTGCCATACGCGGAAGCTCTGCCAAACCTCTGTCTCTCTCTCAGACATTGCTACTGACTTACTCTCTCCCTACACACACCCCTATTCTTCCTGTGCGATCCCTGATCCACTACGTACGGTGTACACGGAGGTCTCCCTGCCGGAATCTCTTGTGCACAACTGTAAACATCAAACTCGCCAGAATCATTGGGTAAAGCTAAGACAGGTGCCGTCGTTAACTTTTCCTTCAATGTCTGGAATGCTTCTTCACAATCTTCGCTCCACTTATACCTTACCGTCTTCTTGGTTAGCGTAGTAAGCGGTCTAGCGATCTTCGAGAAATCTTTCACGAAACGCCTGTAATATCCTGCTAATCCGAGAAAACTTCTTACTTCAGACACATTCTTTGGAGTAGGCCAATCTTTCACTGCTGAAATCTTTCCTGGATCCACGGATATTCCTTCCTTGGAGACTATGTGACCCAAAAATGGAACATGTTTTAGCCAAAACTCACACTTCGAGAGTTTAGCATATAACTTCTCATGTCTCAAAGTTTCTAACACTTCTTTGAGGTGTTCTTCGTGTTCTTCCTCGCTCTTTGAATAAACAAGGATGTCATCAATAAAGACGACCACGAAACGATCTAGAAACGTTCTCATAACACGATTCATTAGATCCATGAATACTGCTGGAGCATTGGTTAGACCAAAAGGCATAACGGTAAACTCATAGTGTCCATACCGCGTTCTAAAGGCTGTCTTCGGTATGTCCTTCTCGGCTACTCGAAGCTGGTGATACCCTGATCTCAAGTCTATCTTTGAGAAAACACTCGCCCCTTGTAACTGATCAAACAAGTCGTCAATTCGGGGTAAAGGGTATTTGTTCTTGATTGTTGCGCTATTCAACTCCCTATAGTCAATGCACAACCTCAAGCTTCCGTCTTTCTTCTTCACAAACAGTACCGGTGCGCCCCAAGGGGAAACACTCGGCCTTATATAACCCTTTTGAAGTAACTCTTGCAACTGATCCTTTAGTTCTTTCAACTCTACGGGCGCCATTCTGTACGGTGCCTTTGAAATTGGAGCTGTTACAGGTGTTAAGTCCATAGTGAATTCGATCTCCCTTCTAGGTGGCATTCCTGGAATTTCGTCCGGGAACACATCGGGAAAATCTCTAACTATTTGTATTTCTTCTAGCACGTTCTCCTTCTTAGATATGTCTTAAACATAACACAAATAAGCACTATTCCCCTTCTTCACTTGGTTGACTATGGTCAAGGCTGACACTAGTCGGATACATGGTTCTTTTGTGATACCACGGTAAGAAACTTTTTCTCCTTTTGGACCTTTAAGCCTTATCTTCTGATCGTGGCAGTCTATGACTGCTCGATATTTACCCAGCCAATCCATTCCCAATATGACATCTATTCCTCCAAGATCAAACTGTATCAGGTTTGCTGGTAGGGTACTAGCCGAAATCTTAACTTCTACTCCTTCAAAAATGGCGTCACATACTGTTACATGACCGGTTGGGGTAGCTACGGGGATGGATATTCTAGACGGCTTATTGAGACTCAATTTTTCCACAAACGATGATGAAATAAACGAATACGAAGCTCCGGAATCAAATAGAGTAAAAGCTGGTTGATCATGAACAAGAAATGTACCAGTGACTACTCCGTTTGCTGCTTCCGCTTCAGTCCTGCTCATGACAGCGATCCTTGCAATATTCCCATTCTGTGCGGTAGTTCCTGCCGTACCAGTCCCATTGTTGTTGGCGTTAACTGGAGCGTTGTTGTTTCTATTCCCGTTCTGAACTCCATTGTTCCTTCCATTGCCTTGGTTGTTCACTTGTTGTCTACCATAATTGTTGCCTCCATTATTGTTGTTGTTGAACTTTCGGTTTCCTTGGTAATTGCCTCCTTGATTGCCTTGCTGGTTTCCATTTGGTTTCGATCGACACTCAAACGAACGATGACCCTTCTTGCCACAGTGGTAGCAAGTGACAAGGTTTCCTTGACAGTCCTTTCCTGGATGATTCTGTTGACACTTCTTGCAGATATAACGGCGAGATTGCTCATCTCCATTATTCTGCTTGTTACCACGATACTGTCCTTGGTTACTTCCTCCGTGGTTAGACTTAAATCTCTTGTCCTGACCACCTTGGTTAGTCCTACTCTGATTGTTTCCATAGCCCACATCGTTCTCAACCTTGCGCTTCCCACGCTTCTCATCTTGTGCCTCTTGAATACGCCAAACGGCTGCAGCTCTATCGTAAGCTTCCTGGAGAGTATCGTACGTCCTGCACATCAAGTCTTTCTGCAGATGAAGTTCGAGACCAGACATGAACTTCCTGACTTTAGTCGCTTCATCAGGCATCAGCTGACCTGCGAATCGGGATAATTCCATGAATTTCTTGAAGTACTCGGTCACGGAACCGTTCCCTTCTGTCAGATTCACGAAGTCTAAGTACTTTTGATCCTGGACATGGTCCGGATAAAATCGAGTGCGAAGTGCGGTTTGAAGAGCTTCCCAATTGAAATTGGGTTGCGCCAAAAAGTTCTGACGCGTACTCCTCCACCATGTATTAGCTTCATTCTTCAAGTAGAATGCCGCGCAAACCACCTTGCGGTCTTCGGGGCACTCAACTAGTTCAAGGATCTTATACATCTCATCGATCCAATTCTCGAGCTCAACAGGATCCTCATTGCCTATGAAGTTCTCTGGCTTCATGTCTGCCACTTTCTTAGCATAGTTGGCGTTATTCTGCTCTCCCTGGTTCGCGTTCTGCACCATCTGAGCAAATTGCGCGAAGAACTGCTCCATGTTGTTGTTGTTGTTGTTGTTGTTTGGTGCGGCCATTGGTACTTGGCGATTTCTCCTGGTGTAGTATTGATGTGGTCTATCAGTCATAATCCCTACACTATAGCCTATTGTATTACTTATAAAGTACCAAGAAGTACAAAAAATCACGCATATACGGCATGTAGTGCTCAATTAAACAAGTAATGTCACACATTGATCCTCATTTACATCAATTACTCATGTATTTCCACATAGACTGATCACGTCTCAACTTTTCATCTACTTCCAAAATTGGAACAAGGATCAATCGATCAAGCAAAAATTGCGAATTTTGGTGTGCAACACCCTCTCTGAGTCTACTTTCATAATCAAGAAGAATCAACTCAATATCAATTGTGGAACTCAAAATATAAAGAAAATACCACAGCTGCTGTCACAGCCCATCAGAACAGAAACGTTGACTTTGAAAAGCCTTAAACTGACTTTAAAATTCTCAAAATGAGCTAGGCTTTCTCCCAGAGTTAGCCAATCGTGTCTAATAGTTGTCATAAAAATTTGGGGTCAAAACAAGATCTGGAAGATAGGTAAACATCAAAAATGCTACAGCTAGTCACTTTGAAATTCTGCTACTGAACCGTCAACTTTGGAAATTCGTAGCTAATTTCTCCAGAACTCATATGGGGTTGAAATTTTTATGGGAGATTCCTGGGTATGTCTACTTTCTGGGAAAAATTCAGGTAAAAATAACTCCAGAATTAAATACGTCTGCTACCACAAAAAATTCACTGCTGCGCAGATTCAACAACACCGAAAATCAAAGCTTTCGCGTTCTAACTCCATGAACACTTTCTAAGCCCATAATCAATAATAACAAGCATAAAACAACCTTAATTCATCCAATCATACTCCAAAATTCAGAAAGCTAAATTTATAAAACTCCCCAAATCGGGTCTTCAAAACATAAACATTATTCATCCCAAAGCAAAACGCTAAGAATTTAACTCTAGCCCAAAAGTGACTATTCAAGAATCGTTCTAAAACTTCAAATGTTGCTTGGCTCCATAGCCTTATTCAAACTAATAAATAAAACTTAAAGCATCTAGTCTAAGAAATCTAAAGAACTCTAACAAGCTTAATCGTCGTCCTCATCGCTTTCGTCCATCTCTCCCTCTTCATTGGAATCATACTCGTGCTCTTCATCTTCACTCGGGTCTTCTTCACTTTCTACATATTCCATGGGATCTTCTTCAATCTCGGGGTATTCATCGACATCTTCCATTGGATCTTCTTCAACTTCTTCATCGTCACTAGAGTCTATAATAATCACCTCTTTTTCATCACTAGAGCTTATGTAGATCACGTCTTCTTCATCACTGGACTCTATCTCAATAACTGTATAACTTTGCCACTTAAGATAAGTCTCCATCAACAACTTGCATATAAAATCTGCACTTACCGTCCATTCACCTTGACAACGATAATCCCTATCATTCAAACGATTCATCCTGCCCATGATGTTACTATACTTCGTAATAATTTCCCCAAACATGGGTTTCATAGGTAACGCCTTCACCATACAGTAAGCCTGAAAAGCTGGATTTCTATATCGAGGAAAATCTAAGGCTTGAAATCTATCTTCACAATATTGAAACACATGGTCACGAAAATCTGGAAAATCTTCACCTTCGACCCAACGTGTCACAACAGGATGCTTCTCTACTGGCAACACACGCTTCCTTGCTGTATGCTTAGTCCTAGCCATCTACAAGAGGAAACAACTTAATAAATCTCTAATTTAAAAGGCATAGACCGTAATCCAAATAACTACTCTTCGCATCCAATAATCATTCCCAAGACTCCAAATTGATGGTTACAAGACTCTTGAAGAAATTTCCCAACGAAGTCTCTAAAAAGAATAGGTCTAAACTTAGAATCCAATTGGAATACTTCAAAGATTCAATTGGGTGGATGGGACACTTGCTTTCTATCCTATTTTCTAAACACTTACACATAACAATCCTATCCATACTACCCAAATTCCCACGGCTCGTCAAATTTTAAGTTATTTCTCCTATATTCATTTTAGTTGCCCTAACAAGTTTCAAATTCCTTTTTAGAATGCCGGCTCTGATACCACCTGTAACACCCCCAAATGGCCCAAGTCGGAGACCCGGGGATGTCACTCCGTACCCGAGAGGAGCCCGGATACAAGGAGATTTTATAACATGGTTCGCAAGCACAAAACATCCACAATAATAAATTAAATCCAATTAAAAACAATGTATTATGATAAACCTTCTTCCTAGCCACAAACCGGCAAAACAACTAAAGTGTTTAACTATTAAAGAATTCAATTCCAAATAAAACAATACTACTAATAATCCATGTGATGCGCGTCCCCTTCTATGCCCGATAACCTTCTTCTAAACCTGTGGTGCGGAATGAAAAAGAAACACCACATTACAAAATCAGCATTGAAATACTGGTAAGCAAACATCCAAACATGTAAAATGATGATGGATAGTTATAAACAATGACTCATTTGTAAGTAAGAGTTTTTTGCAAACACAGCGGTAATAAAGTTGACTCTTGTATTAAGACATAAGAGTTCCCAATTCCATAATATTTCCAAACCAATTTCCATAATCATTAGGAAAAATCCAAATCCAGTGTTAACTTCATTCCGTTAACAAAACCAAACAAATCCATTATTACTTTGTTGTGACGGGGGAAAACCAAATAAACAACAGCTTCCATGACCTTAAGTGTCGACACCCCCCTATGACTACGCCGGCCAGAGGAGTGAGTACATGCCGCTATCCGGGGACTTGCAACCGGATCAAAAAGAGACGGGACCGCAGCCAACACCGCCCAAAGAGAATAATAGAGTCCCGCACAACATCTTCCACTTTACGTTATAGTTCATTCATTATCATGGTGATGTTTTCATCAAAAACATTTAACAAGTACAAATCGCATATTCCAAGTCATGTATCATGTAAACACATTTTGAGACGCAACAAATCAAATATTCGTTTGACACGAAAGAGATAAGCACACTAGGCTTGGCACATTTACTTACCTCAAAGCAAATTCCAACAATAGCAATCAACCAATGTACTCTACGTACTCGTCGTCGACGAACTCGTTACCTACACATAACAATATGCTAATCAAACCAATATTCTAGCAATATACTTGCTATACAAATTACATGCATATGATAGTCCATGGTTTAGGGTTCTAACACTTCCCCAACATCTCATTCAATTCATGCCATAAAATAAGTCCAAAGCTTTGCTTCAAAATTCCCTAACCTAAAGCATACATAATCCATCATAACTCCACCAAATCTATTACTCCAGTTTCCCAAACAGATCATGGTCTATAAACAGTTCCATTGGATTCAAAACGTTTGAAATAATAAGTTTAGCCTCAAAGGGATCTTAATTTCGATTCCTGAATCAAAAGTTACACTAGTTTCAAGTTTCCAACTTCATTCAAAATATCCATACGGGAATTGTCAATCTTCATGAAACTTTTCCCCCAAGCATCTAGTCCTATATTCATACTAAACCTAATATAACATGATTCACACACTCAAATCAGATTGTTATCCACCTATTATGATCATACAAACTCCCAAATCATTCAATCAAACTTCTCTTCCAAACTAGGGTTTCTTCCCAACACCCAAGAACATGATAAACCCTAAAACTTGATAATAAATCTTACGAATCCATAAACAATGATCCTAAAAATAACAAACTGAAATTTAAAGATTACATGCAACATACATGAATCATGAACAAGTGATCACAAGATCAAGAGATCAACAAGAGAAAAGAGAAGAAGAAACAAAACAACCAAACCCGCTCAAACCCGCCGCCCATGGAGGCGGACGGAGAGAGAGACAGACGGGGTAGAGAGAAAAGAAAGAGAGAAAGGAAAAGAGAAAGAAAGAAGAGAGAGAGAGAGAGAGAGAGAGAGAGAGAGAGTTACCTTGCCGGAAAAGAGAGAGAGCGGCGGCGGTGGGGTGGCTGCCGTCGGGTAGAGGGACGAGAGAGAGTGAGAGAGGGACGGGTAGAGTGAGGGACGTGAGAGAGATTAGGAAAAATAGGGAGAGTGAGGGTTTTTATGAGAGTTGGAAATAAAATCAACTTCATAAGTAGGAAACCCTCCTGGATTAGGAAACTTTTATTTAGGAAGAAATTTAGGTCAAAAGACACTTATTTCCCCTTAGTTTTGCCAAAAGACAAACACCTCCCCACACTCAAGTAAAAGACACTAAAACGTTTGATTAAAGTCACAAAGTTCCCCACCAAACTCTCAAAACATTATAATTAACTCTCTATAATTACATTACCTTCCCAACACTTATAATAATATCACAAAATACCCGTAGTCACAAAACGGGGTATTTCATTGAGAGTTGAAAGAAGGCTTTTCAACACTTGAGATTATCATGTAGAATGTGATCATCGCCCATGGCCCCATGTATGAGGAAGCCACTACATTGAGGGCTATGAGAACCCCCGTGGCTGCCACTGTTGATTTGCACGTAACGGAGGTTGACCCAAAACGGGCATTAAGATCAGCTTATCAACTCTTGAGATTATAATGTAGAACGTGATAATTACCCATGGCCCCATGTATGAGTAAGCCACTATATTGAGGGCTGTGAGAACCCCCGTGGCTGCCACCGTTGCTTTTCACGTAACGGTGGTGGACCCATACCGGGCATTACCATCAGCTATGGACTTGACCATTTCAACAAGCAGATGATCTCGGTCCAACGCACTGTAATCCGCAGCATCTTTGACTACTATGATAGTAACTGCTTAGAGAGAAGGAGAGAAAAGTAAGTTTGTTTTTCTTGATATTTTTTGCGATGGGGTTAAACACTTTAAAGAGAGAGAGATATATAGTTTACCGAAGTGGTTGACAGGTGTCGGGGATAAGATCTCTTCAGGTAGCTTACTTCATTGTCGGATTGATTGTTTGCTCCAGCCATGATTCCGAGAGAGAGAGAGAGAGAGAGAGAGAGAGAGAGAGAGAGAGAGAGAGAGAGAGAGAGAGAGAGAAAAGTTTCAGTATTACTTCTACAGAGAGAGCTTGAGAGTTGAAAGATGGATTATCTACACTTGAGATTATCATGTAGAATGTGATAATCGCCCATGACCCCATGTATGAGTAAGCCAATACATTGAGGGTTGTGAGAACCCCTAAGGCTGCCACGGTTGCTTTGCACGTAACGGAGGTTGACCCTAAGCAGGGCATTAACATCAGATTTTCAACACTTGAGATTATCATGTAGAATATGATAATTGCCCATGGCCTCATGTATGAGTAAACCACTACATTGAGGGTTGTGATAACCCCCATGGCTACCACAGATGCTTTGCCCCTAACGGAGGTTGACCCAAAACGGGAATTACCATCACTTTTTCAACACTTGAGGTTATCATGTAAAATGTGAAAATCACACATGGCCCCATTTATGAGTAAGCAACTACATTGAGGGCTGTGAGAGCCCCCGTGCCTGCCACAGTTGTTTTGCACGTAACCGAGGTTTACCCAATACGGGCATTATCGTCAGTTTTTCGACACTTGAGATTATCATGTAGAATGTGATAATCGTCCATGGGCCCATGTATGATTAAGCCACTACATTGAGGGCTGTGAATGAACCCCCCGTGGCTGCCACGAGTTCTTTGCGCGTAACGGAGGTTGACCCAAAACGGGAATTACCATCAGTTTTTCAACACTTGAGATTAACATGTAGAATGTGATAATCACCCATGGCCCCTTGTATGAGTAAGCCACATGGCTGTGAGAACTCCTGTGGCTGCCACGGTTGCTTTGCACGTAACGGAGGGTGACCCAAAACGGGCATTACCATCAGTTTTTCAACACTTGAGATTATCATGTAGAATGTGATAATCGCCCATGGCCCCATGTATGAATAAGTTACTACATTGAGGGGTGTGAGAACTCCCATGGCTACCACGATTGCTTTGCACGTAACGGAGGTTGGCCCAAAACAGGCATTACCATCAGCATTTCAACACTTGAGATTATCATGTAGAATGTGATAATCGCCATGGCCCCATGTATGAGTAAGCCACTACATTTAGGGCTGTGAGAACCAACGTGGCTGCCACGGTTGCTTTGCACGTAATGGAGGTGGACCCAAAACGGGCATTACCATCTGCTTTGGACTTGGCCATTTCACCAAGCAGATGATCTCGCTTCAAGACATTGTAATTCGCAGCATCTTTGAATACTGTGATAGTAACTGCTTAGAGAGAAGGAGAGAGAAGTAAGTTTGTTTTTCTTGATTTTTTTGCAACGGGGTTTAACACTTTAGAGAGAGAGAGAGATAGTTTACCGGAGTAGTTGACAGGTGTCGGGGATAAGATCTCTTCAGTGTAGCTTACTTCATTGTCGGATTGATTGTTTGCTCCAGCCACGATTCCGATAGCCAGAGGGAAAGAAAAGTTTCAGTATTACTTCTAGAGAGAGAGAGTTTGAGAGTTGAAAGATGATTTTCAAAACTTGAGTATTCCTTGGGTAAACTTCAAAATGCAATGTTGCCACAGTCTTTGATTAAAAGCATCAATCTTCACTTCAGCCATCATCGAATTTTTGTTAACTGAAATGTACACTAATCACTAATGGTGTTACCTAACTGATATGCCGATTCTTAAGAAGTGAAGATACTGGAGCTACTTGAAGCACTTGCGTAGCTTCTAGGTCTCAGGAGGCAAACTGGGCATATAAAAGGGAAAAAGGCTAATGCATCACAATGAAAGTTTGATTGCCAAAGACCACCCTAGACTTGTAGCTCAAATAATTAAAAAAATTGATTTTGGCATCTGAAGGTTAGATTCATATCAGCTCTCATGCATTCTCGAATCTCTTATGGTGCCGGGTTTTGTTTTATTGATTTAAATTTGAACCGCAACTAATAATGTATTTCATGACGTCAGCAATGCTTAAGGAGTGTCACTAAGCTATTGAAGTTTATGGGTGAAGTTGTTGGAAGATGATGATGACGACGGCAGAAAATAAACCGTGGTTCTGTGTCATTTCGTAGTTCTAAATTAGATTTTCAGCACCATGCTTGGTATGCAATGCGTAAGATTGCGAAGGTATAGAAGCAACGATGGGTACTTCGTCAATTGAACCTTAGTTTTCTTCTAAATTCAGACATCCTTTTCTAAAAACTAGTGAAAAGGTACATTTTAATCCGGTGGGCAACAAATCTTGCTGCCCTCCGGCAGCGGAAGAGTTAAATTGAAATAAAGTACTCCTGAGCTATTACAAGAGGACCTGTAATTCCAAATAGGACCGACACATACAATAGTAAATAAACCTAATAGGAAAACTGATATCCTCCATCAACCACAATAACTATAGGATCAATACGCCAACACTATGTTGCCAGAAATGTAGAAATCTCAGTGTTTTTCGATCGGGGTCATTCGTACTAAAACACGGTACGTTTTCGACCCGGATCGCTAAACGCAGCATTCCGAAATTTTCAGAGAAGGGAAGAACTTACCTGTTCAACGTCCTTATCTCTGTTATCCATCAGATTCATTATCTCCTTATCTTCTCTAGTTTTGCTCTGCTTTCTCAATCTTCAATATCTCTGTTATGGACATCTGTTCGTATATCTGGTCTAGTGTCTAGGTTAGGAAACACTCTCTTTAGTAGGAAGAATTTTGGGATGATTGTGTTACTATGTTATTTATTATTATATAACAAATATATCTTTGCTATTCCTAAAACTGTTAGCTAATTGGTACGGTAAAACAATAAATATGAAATTTAATTTTTCTAAAAGGAAACAAAATCACAAATCTCAAATAGTCTAATTAAATATACAGTAACTGCAGTGTTAGGAGACTGAAACGGATTAAATCAAGAAAAATTACTTATCAACAGATTGCAGTCAATGATATCACTGATAATTCTAGAAATATTTAACTTTGAGATGTTAATCGATGTTATGGTAACTGGTTCCGAGAAACAAGTATTAACGTACATAAATTTATTATTATGGGACTCTTTAATACATGTAGGACAAATTGTTTCTTGTCCCGGACAACGTTCCGAAGAAGCCTTCCCCCAGCGTACCCCGTACCGAGACCTACCGTGTCTCCCGTTCCCTTTCCTGTTCCACGTACCGCAGCGTTCTCCATTTCTGGTAACATAGCTCCAACAACTACCTTAACTCCTAATCAAAGGCAATTTGATCAACAAAATCCATTTACTTATCTTGCCAAAGGAGTTACAACCAATCCCAACCTCAACGGGGCCGACATATATCCAATCCCATGAGTTGGTAGAATGGTTATTGGTGGAAAGCCATAATAGACCCACGAGTAAATATGACGTGGTGCTCTGATCAATACATCACAGGACACGTCAGGAACATATAGGAATCCATTTTATTTTGTCTGCCACTCATTCTCTTTCTTCCTGACGTGTCATGTGATGTATTGATTAGAGCACCACGTGTATTTGCTCTTAGAGCAAACAAAAATTTCTCCACAAACAGCCAACTTTTATCCAACTATAGTTGAACAATGTTCTTGATATTGTATATTAACCAGGCTCGTTGCTCTAAAAAGGAGTTGAAGGAATCGTGGAGTATAGAGTTCGAGAACACAGAGGCAGAGAAGAAAGTAGGCCATAGAAGAGACCTCCTTTATTTCAGAATTAAGTCCGGGTTGGTTATTAACCCCCCCCCCCCCCCCCCCCCCCCCCCCCCCCCCCCAAAACAAAAAAAAGGAAAACCTACCCAATTGATTTCAATTGGAATTGGATATAGCAACTCCTTGCCTCGTTGGGCAACATAAGTAAATGGGTTTTTGTTGAAAAAATTGCCTTTAATTAAGAACTAAGGTAGCTGTTGGAGTATTATTATTGGTTTTAGAGTTATTGTGGTTGATAGAAAAATGGAGGATACCAGTTTTCCTATTAGGTTTATTTAGGATACCAGTTTTCCTATTATGTTTATTTACTATCATTTAACATATTTGTCATTCCTATTTGGGCATTTATAGATCCTGTTTCTCAGAAGTATTACAATTCATCTTAACCTTCATCTATATAGGTTCTTATCATTGTATAGAGCTTCTAGTTCAGACCCTGATTCTTTCGCTGCCGGCAGGCAGCATGGTTTGTTGCCGGCCGGACCATCTTAGTTATCTCCGTCTCTTGAAATCATACTGCTCCACTTTGCTAATTCTTCTCCACTCTTTCCCTCGCTGATTCAGCACCACTATTTTTGTTCAATTTTGTGCTGTCCACTGGTAATCTAGTTCTATCAGTCAAGCCACCACAGGTCAGGGTTACTGTCTTCAGATTGCCTGTGGGCTGTGGAGCACCACTCATCCTTGAATCACCATCACGGTTGACTGTCACTAGAAGTTTGCTGCAGGAAATTGTTCTGATTGTTCCAAAATCATCAGCAATTTGTTTACCTTATCATTTGATCTCGCCCCACATCACCTCTGATCGATTAAGATTACAACCATGGTCGTCTGCTCGCCTTTAGAGTCAAGTCTCGCCAAGCAACTCCGTGTATAGTCGCTGCACGTATCTTCTCTCCTGGTGTGCATTGTACTTCGCGCTGTTTGAGAGATCAACATAGATTAATGAGCCTCCAAATCTAGAAGTTTGTATATTTTTAATTTAGTCCTGCTGCTTTTCTGGAATTACAAGGAAGTCCAACAGTTTGTACTCTGACCAAATAGTTTCTCTGTGTCAATTTGACCCGCATATTCTTCTCAACAATTGAAGCCCTGATTAATGTTCATCCCAAATCTGACCCTAAAGGTTCCTGAGTTTTATGTTACCCCTTGGATCTTGGTGATGTTTCACTTGGATGACAACTTTACGACCTGCAATGCTCACAGTTCTAGCCTAATTAACGTTTCCACATTCCATCGTGTCTACGAACAAGTGATTGTCACACTACTGCATTTTCCTTCTACTCGTGCTGGAAATGTGATGTCTAAGAGTGTCCATTTGTAGTGTTCTTAGATGTGTGGGATTGTCAGTTTGTGATTGCACGGTCAGTTTCATTCTTTAGGTGACATGCTTTACATGTTCCTCCTTTTAAGTTCGGTTCAAGGGAGGAGGCGGACTTACATGCCCTCACCATGTTCCTTGAAGAGGCATGGACCTTATCTGCGTCCATGTTTTCTATGATCTACTCTGTGTGAGAACAATTAGGGTTTACAGAGAATTAGGGAAGATGAAGAGTAAAGCGGCTATGATATTTACATTCAGTTAACCTTGCTAGAGTCAACAAAGGCTTAAATACAGTAGAATAAAAACAACCGTTGGATTATTATCAGAGAGCATCCAACGGGTATATTAGCTGACTAGGATTTAGGGTTGAGAACCCTTTGAGACAATGGGCTGCTGTATAAGGTAGTGGGCTTGAGCTTCTGGGCTTGGAAGACTTGGGCCTGGCTCTTGTATTCTGGATGTGAAGGCCTTCTGGACCAGCTACTGTAATGGTCTGTTAATACCCCCCGTTAAACTGATGGTCGGTGGACGGACCATGAGTTTATTCTTGAACCGTTCAAAGTCTGCTGCTGGAAGAGATTTTGTGAAGATGTCGGCGACTTGATCAGAACCTGAAACAAAAGCTATAATTAGTTGCCGTAAAAGAGCTATCTCACGCACGTAATGATAATCGAGTTCTATATGCTTCGTACGTGCGTGAAATAAAGGGTTGGCTGTTAAAGAAAGTGCTGAAATATTATCTGTCCAAAGCACAGGGGGCTGGGGAATACAAAAATGTAAATCACGAAATAATTGTTTAAACCAGGCAGATTCAGCAGCAGCAGAGGCCAAGGCGCGGTACTCAGCCTCGGTCGAAGATCGTGCAACAGTTGGTTGCTTTTTCGAGGACCAATGTATGGGGTTGGGTCCGAGAAAAACAACCAGACCTGTAGTGCTACGGCGATCCGTTGGATCGCCGGCCCAGTCAGCATCGGTATAAATATGAACTGGCAGGTGGCCCTTTTGATATAACAAACCATGTGTCTTGGTTCCTTGAAGATACCGAAGAACACGTTTAGCGCCACTTAAGTGAGTATAAGTAGGACAATGCATAAACTGACACAAGTGGTTAACGGAAAAGGCAATATCAGGCCTACTGAAAGTCAAATACTGGAGAGCTCCTAGGAGCTGACGGTAAACAGTAGGATCTGGTAGAAGTATGCCTTCATTAATATGGTATTTAGTTCCGCCAGCCAAAGGAGTAGGGGCTGGCTTGCAAGAACTCATATTAAAACGAAACAACAAATCTGTAATATATTTCTCTTGGTGGAGTAAAATCCCACTGGAGGTCCGAGACACTTGAAGGCCTAGGAAATATGAAAGAGGACCAAGATTGGTCATTTCAAACTCGGAACCAAGTTTAGTGACAAGAGAAGAAATGTAGGAAACATCGTTTCCGGTTAATATTATGTCATCAACATAAAGTAAAAGTAACGTGATCTGGTTACTGTGATGACGAATGAAAAGTGAGCTATCGGCATAAGAAGCCTTAAACCCAAGAGAAAATAAAAATGTCGTAAAACGCTCAAACCAGGCACGAGGAGCCTGTTTTAGCCCATAAATGGATTTGTGTAGACGACAAACATGATTAGGAAAGTTTGGGTCTACAAAGCCAACAGGTTGCTTCATATAAACAATTTCTCTAAGATGGCCATGGAGAAAGGCGTTTTTAACGTCTAATTGAGTTAAAGGCCAAGAGAAAGAGGCTGCAAGTGCTATAACGCAGCGAACAGTGGCATGTTTAACCACGGGACTAAAAGTTTCGTCGTAGTCGAGGCCCGGGGTTTGATGAAACCCTTTGGCAACTAGTCGAGCTTTGTAACGAGAAACTGTCCCATTTGGGTTAAATTTGGTCTTATAGACCCACTTGTTGCCAATAATATTCATATAAGGTGTTGGAGGTACGAGACTCCATGTTTTTTGTTGTATGAGGCTGCCAAATTCAGCAGTCATAGCTTTACGCCACTGTGAATGCTTGGAAGCCTCAGTGTATGATGTAGGATCAGTAAGTGGTGTGTGTGTAAGTGGAGTAGCATGAAAACCAGTATGTAGAGGCATGTAATTAGAAGTAGAAGCATGAAATAACAGTTTCTTTTTGAATATTCCGGATTTGCTGCGAGTTGTCATTGGATGATTACCAACAGTATTGTGGGGAGGGGATTGGGGGATCATCACTGGGCTTTGAACAAGTGCCGTGCCTCGGCTGGGTGGCTGCTGTGCCTCACTCACAGCCATGCCAGAACCTCCAGTGGGCTGCACAAGATCAGGGCCCTCAGATTGGTGTAGGTGCTGCATAGCAGAACCCAAAGGAGTACTGGAACCAGACGCTGGGCCAGGGGTGGGGGCTGGACAAGGGTCTGGACCAGGTCCTGGAGTAGTGATAGGACCAGATTGCTGGGCCATATTCAAGGGACCTGAAATAAACACAGGTGAACCAGATGAGTTTGTAGAATTAACAGGTAAAGCAGATGTAGGAGCAGAGGCATAGGGAAAGAGAAATTCGTCGAAAATAACATCGCGACTAATATAAAATTTGTTAGCTGATTTGTCAAAGCAAAGATACCCCTTATAACCGGAAGCATACCCAAGGAAAGTGCATTGTTTGGTCTTAGGATCCAATTTGGAATTAATGTAAGGAGTTAAACGTGGGTAACAAGCACATCCAAACACTTTGAGGTGTTTATAATCAGGTTTAGAGTGAAACAATAATTCAAAAGGAGATTTGTTAGAAGTATTAGAGCTAGGTAAGCGATTAATGAGATAAGTAGCAGTGGATATAGCATGAAACCAAAAATTTTTTGGAAGAGAAGCATTGTGAAGTAATGTTACTGCAGTTTCTACAATGTGACGGTGTTTCCTTTCGGCAATGCCATTTTGTTGTGGCGTATTAGGACATGACTTTTGATGTGAAATCCCATGTGAAGCAAGAAATTTTTGAAAAACAAATGCAGTAAATTCACCTCCACCATCTGATTGAAGGATTTTAATTTGATATCCTAATAATTTTTCAACAAATAATTTATATGATGCAAACACAGCATGAACATCAGACTTAAGTTTTAATGGGAACAGCCATGTAAACCTTGAGAATTCATCAATAAACAATATATAATATTTGTAACCGGCAAATGATAGAGTGGAAGAAGGCCCCCAAACATCACTATGAATCATGTGTAGAGGAGTATCAACTTTAGAAATAGAAGCAGTATAAGGTAAACGAGAAATCTTCCCAGCTAAACACGATTGACATAAGTTACCACCAGATTCAGCAGAAACAGAGGAACACTGTAAACATTTAGACAAAACAGAGTTGGATGGGTGTCCAAGACGCGAGTGCCACAGATTTGACTTTATTCTTTGACCCAAATAAGCTTGAGAACCAGAACCAGACGGAAGAGACAGAGAAGACATAGGGTAGAGGCCGTTTTTACTCAATCCTTGATATAAAATTTGACCTGTATTCATATCCTGGATAGAGAATGAAGTCTTATCAAATATAAATCGTGCATTGTTATCAGAACAGAACTTGTTTACTGAAAGTAAATTAACAGCTAGACGTGGAACATGTAAAGTGTCAGATAGCAAGAATTGGGAATTAGCAGTAGTGAGATAGGCAGTACCAGAATTGCTTATAGGCAGAGAGTTTCCATTACCAACAGTGACTTGGTCGCTCCCTGTATATGGCTCGGATACGGACAGATTGCGAAAATCGGATGTCATGTGGTTCGAGGCTCCGGTATCAGTAAGCCAAACACCTGAGAGAGGAGTCTCGGACTGTAAGGAGGTTGCAGCCATGGCGGAGAGCTGCTCAGGTGGTGTTTTGCCCTGGTAGGAGTAATCCATACGGTGCCAACAATCGATGGCGGAGTGGAAATCATGTCCACAAATCTGACAGGTGATAGGTCCTGAGCCTCCTCGACCCGTACCAGTGACTCGCCCCCTTGAACCGGAGCGGCCGGATGAGCCAGAACCACGACTTGACCCGTAACCATAACCTGAGCCCGAACTGAAAGCACCAGATCCAGTACCCGAATAAGATCCGATTCCGCCATTATAACCTGACCCGGAACCGTAACCGGATCCATAACCGGACCCGTTACCATAACCGGATCCGAAGTTTGACCCAGAGGGGATCCGACTACCACGATCATCATAGCGACCACCACCACCGCGTGAACCACCACGACCACCGCCGCCGCGGTTATAGTGTCGGCCACCACGGCGGCCACCACGAGTAGTATAGAACGCGGCCGGAGAAGACGAATCGGCGACCTGAGCCTGAGATTCCAGCATCTGTTCTTCAGATCGAAGAAGAACATGAAGATCTTCAAACGTGATAGGATCAGATCTGATCCGAAAGGAGGAGCGAAAAGTGTTATACTCCGGCGGGAGGCCGTGGAGGGCATAGAGCAACATGTCTTCGTCGTCGATGTACACAGAGGAGACGGCAAGCTTGTCTCTGATGGATTTGAGCTTATGCATGTAAGTATCGATGGAATCGGAGCGTTTTCTGAGATTTTGAAGAGACGATTTGAGATGTAGAATATTGGATCGGGTCATTGACGCATATCGCCTCTCAAGAACTAGCCAAGCAGATCGAGAAGTCGTTGATCCGATAACCTGGGTTAGGGCTTCCGGCGAGAGAGTGGTGTTTAGGATCGTGAGAACCGCTTGGTCCTGAAGAACCCAGGCAGAGTGAGCGGGGTTAACGGTGGTGATGCCCTCAGAGGTGGTGAGGAACTCATCGGGACAGAGCGTGGTGCCATCGAGAAATCCGAACAGAGAATGGGTTTTGAAGATGGAGGAGATTTGATGCCTCCAAAGAACAAAATTTGTGCCATCCAATTTGAACGGTAGGAGATTATGGATGGTAGACAAGAGATGAACCGGCGTTGAAGCCGGAACAGGTGAGAGAGACATAGACATCATCAGCGCTCTGATACCATGTGAGAACAATTAGGGTTTACAGAGAATTAGGGAAGATGAAGAGTAAAGCGGCTATGATATTTACATTCAGTTAACCTTGCTAGAGTCAACAAAGGCTTAAATACAGTAGAATAAAAACAACCGTTGGATTATTATCAGAGAGCATCCAACGGGTATATTAGCTGACTAGGATTTAGGGTTGAGAACCCTTTGAGACAATGGGCTGCTGTATAAGGTAGTGGGCTTGAGCTTCTGGGCTTGGAAGACTTGGGCCTGGCTCTTGTATTCTGGATGTGAAGGCCTTCTGGACCAGCTACTGTAATGGTCTGTTAATACTCTGCCCCATGACTCAATAAGGGAGCTGTGATGATACCATGGCCCTCTGGCCGGCCACATCATACAATATTGAGGCACTCACCTCCACCACGCAAATTTTTGTGGCCATCCAACATGAAATACTAGCCTTTTCAAAGGAGTTAACAAAACTATTACCTTAACATGATAATTTTGTTCAGGCGATCTTCTTAGTTTGGAGGCATTAGTAAAAGGTGCCAAAGTACTCATTTGTGAATAAAGGATGGTGTTTACGAATCATTGGTTTGTGAAACCTGTGTTATGTCATATCAGGTAACAACTACTACAGTTGTTTTGATGACTTCTGGGTTCTCTGTCCTTGTGTCTGTCTCACACTCTCAACACATACATGTTTATGTACGTCAGCCTCTCCTCTTCTACTCCTTCACTAACTTATAAGAACCAAGAGTCATATTTGCTCAATCTTTCCGTGAACTTATGAAAGTATCTAGAACGGGAAATTTTCACTTTAATGAGCTTGTCCGGGCCGAATTAAACCAAAATAGCCATCACCGGAGAAAAAAAATGCCAAAATAGGTTCCTTTTAAAACCGACATTGGGATTGTCGGTTCTTGGAGAAAAAACCGATAATACCAATGTCGGTTTTAAAACTTTAGAACTGACAGTACGATTGTTGGTTCTGTACTTAGCCAATTTCAAACTATCTTTGGAATTAAGAACCGACATTGGTATAGTCGGTTTTTACTCCAAGAACCGACACTCCCAATGTCGGTTTTAAAACGAGCCTATTTTGGTGTTTCTTTTCAGTGGAGGTTATTTTTGTTTGATTCGTACCTGATGAGCTCATTCAAGGGAAAATTTCTCTAGAACGGTATACAAGCTTTCCATTTCCGCTTTGCCAGTGTCACTACAACGAGTTGCTCCCTAGTCGTTCGTGAGCCTCACTTGATAATTTCTTTAGCTCAATCTGGTCCGTTTCCACCAAGCCATGTGGTGTTCCAGGTGTTATAAATCCCTGTAAAATCCTTTTTGTTTTTACTGCTTCCACCAAGTAGAAAACCATCTTCCCAATGTGGCTAGCGGATCTGTTAGGTTTTGATGTGCCTTAAAGTCCAAATTTGAATGAACTTTTGATTCTCTGTACTGGCTCTTTCTTTACTTTTTCTGTGTGGTCAGTTGTACAGTTTCTCATTATTCTTGGTTTGTTCAGTGTTGCCCTGCTTCCAATCTCGATTCTGGATCGGTCTGTTCCAAAGTTCTTTAATATGGCTCGCTGTCTCTGTTTCCTGGTATGGTGTTGTAAGCTTTTGATACTCAGATTATCTTGTTCTTGTATCGGATAACAGTCCACTGGCATATATTGTGTTCTAGGCTGCTCAGCTTTTCATTTAGGCAGTTCGACGGTGTTTTCTATAAGATAGAGCCCATTCTATAAAGTCGTCACTCAGGGACTTGTGGCCACACAAATCGGGTTTGTTTTGGGACCGGAGATATCTCCGATTTTTAGCATATGATTTTTTCAACTTGTGACGAAGCGAAGAGAGAGAAACCTCCATTTTCATTTCAATGACATTTGAAAAAAATAAGTTGTTAAGAATCAGAGATACCTTGGTTCCCAAAACGGCCATTGTATGACATCCCAATAGCTTAACCGGAGACATTTTTTCCTATCTGGACTGTATGTTGCCTCATAAAGACTTGTGTAGCGTTACCTGGACTCTTCTAAATCGCCGCCGTACCCGTGTCGATACGATCCGACATGGGTGTGGGTATGGGATGTGTGGCGGGTGTGGCTGGACTCATCAGGACGCTTTGACTACGAGCCGCTTACTCAAACCACTGAACTGGGCCAAGGGTTTAGTTATATTTCAGTTATTTTCAGCAGACCTTCAAAAGAAGAATCGGTTTTTGCACTAAATTTCAATATATTTCTTGTAGTGTAGCTATATAACAGTTTTATACACTAAAACTTGCCTAAACATATTGCAATTCTGTATTTTCTGCATTCTCATGTATGACATTTTAAAAATATATTTTAAAACAATCATTTTTCTACCATATCCCCGCACCCGTGTCCAGAAGCTGGATACTTTTTAGCCGAGTCGACGTATCATACTTTTAAATAAACTTGCGAATCCGATCTCCGGATCCGTATCATATCCGATACCCGCACCCAAGTCCATGTAACCTTGTGGATGATTTCCAGCCTTGAATATCAAAAACAAACTTTTACCTGCCGGCTTCCCTTGTCTGCATTTACGGAAGGTACTTGAGCCCCTACCTTTGTCAAAAAAGGTGTCTCTTTCCTACATTAGAATCACCATAGCTAAGGGCCTGTTTTTTTTACTCTGCTCTCTTGTGGTACCACTAACAGGGTAAGACCGTTGCTGTTTTGATTTTGTGGTTCTTTGTTAGGTCTGTATTGGCTTTGTTGCTCTGCCCTTGGCATCAATGTTTTGCCTATTGGGGGTATGCCCCCTTCTTCTATAGTTGTCCCTTCTAATCCAAAATTTACATTCCACCAAAGAAAATAGGTCTTTTTCCTACCTTAGGACCACTATATCTATCTTTTAACCCTTGCTTCATTGTCATTGTCAGTATTTCGGCACATGTCCCGATCAATTTTCCTCTGTAGTTCCTATGGTGATTGATGATTGTGCAAACTAGGCTTTCCTATGTTGTGAGAGGTCAAATGATTTGTGTTTGCCACCACGAAGGTTTTGGTAGAATATATTAATTTATATGATTCGTTTCTTGGGTTTAAAAGAGACGAATTGGGTCGCAGGTAAGTGCAGTTTTTACCTTTAGACTCCATTACATGGTAAAGATGCTGCATCAAGGAGACGAAGAGAAAGTAAATGTCAGGAGGGGAGTGAGTAATGGAGGTGGTGAATAGGTGGGACAAAACATAGACATGTTACATGAGATTCTGGAAGAGGGAGCACAGGGGGCTGTGTAGGGAGAGGTTGTGGAACTTATGCTTTTGATTGAGACACTTTGATAGGACTGTTTCCTGTTATCAGTCAGTCGCAGTCAAGGTACTTGTATCCCCAAAAGGTAGTGGGTGTTGATACAATTCCTCAACCTAAACAGACGTCAACGTCCTTTGACAACGTAGGGGGGCTGTGCTATTTGTCCAAAAAACACGATTTTACTCGCATCATGGTAATAATTTAATCTGAAGTTATGAACTCAGATTTTGGTGGGTTTGGGACAACTATTTGTCCGTGTGTGTTTTCCTAGTGCTTCTTGTTAGCTTACCTTTCACTCGCTTAAGGTTCAATAAACACAAAAATACTGCTTTATTTTTAACGGATGAATGAGTGCAATAGTGGTGCCAGGTTTCTACTGGAAATAATATACTTTCATTTATTTCTTTCAGATGTCAATTGTAATACTATCACCCTTGACATATTTATCGTAGTCTCCATTGTCATGTTATACCTAAAGTTTTACAGAGTTCTGTCCACTTTTTTTCTGCTGCTAATTTAAGCTATTATCATATGTTCATTTATTTCAGAATGCTGCTGAAGGAAGTGGGCCATCATTTGGATTGCAGGGGGAAGAAAAGGTCAAAGAAGAAACAGTTAAGAATCAAGACAATGCTCCTGGTGAATCTCGGCAGGTACAAGTCTAACACTTTTGGATGTGTTAGAATGTTGTTACTTGTCATCACTTCTCACTCTTTATTTATTCTTTGTTTCATTTTAATGAATAAAAGATGGTGTGTAACACTTATTTTCTTTTTTATGTTTGTGTGTATTATAGGTTGATCGGATATTGGGTTGCAGAATTCAAGGTGGTATCAAGACCTTGTGTCATATACCTCCGACAGTTACAAGTGACTTGACTACAGAGAGTTTACTGCTTCCCCAAAATGATAAGATAGCAAATGAAAGCACCAATGGCGATAAAATCCTTTTAGATGGAGATGCTACTGAAGTCACTACAGGTGGCTCCCAAAACACAGCTGATAAAAGCTTAAAGAATGACAAAAGGGCAGGAAAGTTGCATCAAGATATCTCAGCTGCAAATTCTGACGGTCCAGAGAAAATTGTATCCAGAGGCGAGACGACCATTGTTGGTTTGACAAAACACGAGAGTACTGGGGTTTCATAAAAGAATCAACATGTTTTCCATGAAATAGAAGTCACAGGCGCAAACATCCAAAAGGAAGCAAACAGCAACCCTGATGATAAAACTCGAGCGTCCAGTTCACCTGAACTAGCTCCCTCTGATGGAGAACCAGTCTCGTTGGAGTTCTTAGTCAAGTGGGTGGGTAAATCTCATATCCACAACAGTTGGATTCCTGAGTCTGAGCTTAAAGCTCTGGCAAAGAGAAAGCTAGATAATTACAAATCGAAGTATGGGACAACAATGATGGACATCTTTGATGAAAGATGGAAGCTGCCTCAGAGGGTTATTGCCGTTAGATCCTCGGAAGCTTGTCCACTTGAAGCTTTTATTAAATGGACTGGTCTTCCTTACGATGAATGCACTTGGGAAAGAGTAGACGAACCTCTGATTCCAAACATGTCTCATCTGGTTGATTTATTTCATCCATTTGAACGGCAAACATTTGAAAGAGATGCTGGGAAAGACGATATGCCAAGGAGTAATCAACCAAATGATATTGTTGCACTGACTGAACAACCAAAGGAACTGGTTGGGGGTACATTGTTTCCACATCAGCTGGAAGCACTGAACTGGCTGAGAAAATGCTGGAACAGATCCAGAAATGTAATACTTACTGATGAAATGGGTCTGGGGAAGACAATATCAGCTGCTGCTTTTCTATCATCGTTATATTTTGAGTTCAAAGTTGTGCTTCCTTGTTTAGTTCTGGTTCCCCTTTCAACAATACCCAACTGGATGGCTGAGTTGACATCATGGGCTCCTTACCTCAATGTCGTAGAGTATCACGGGAGCGTGAAAGCAAGGGCAATAATCCGTCAGCATGAATGGCATGCCGATGATCCAAGTGGGTTGAATAAAAGAAGTTCTTCCCATAAGTTCAATGTCCTTTTGACGACTTATGAAATGGCTATGGCCGATCCCTCACATATACGTTCAGTTCCTTGGGAAGTTCTTGTCGTTGATGAGGGGCATCGTCTAAAGAACCGAGACAGTAAGCTTTTCACCTTGCTCAATACGTTTTCATTCCAGCATCGTGTTTTATTGACTGGTACTCCTCTTCAGAACAACATGGGCGAGTTGTATAATTTGCTAAATTTCTTGCAACCTTCTTCATTTCCGTCAATGACTTCATTTGAAGAGAACTTTAGTGATCTTACCACAGCCGAAAAGGTTGAGGAACTGAAGAAACTTGTTGCTCCGCACATGCTTAGTAGGCTTAAAAAAGATGCAATGCAGAATATACCCCCAAAGACTGAAAGGATAGTTCCTGTTGAATTGTCATCCTTTCAAGCAGAATACTATCGTGCAATTTTAACAAAGAACTATCAGTTATTGCGCAATGTAGCCAAAGGAGTTCCACATCAGTCGATGCTAAATATCGTGATGCAGCTAAGAAAGATCTGCAACCATCCTTACCTCATACCAGGTACTGAGCCCGAATCTGGGTCAGAGGACTTCCTTCATGAAATGCGGATAAAAGCTTCTGCAAAGCTAACTCTGCTGCATTCCATGCTTAAGGTATTGCATAAGGAGGAGCACAGAGTCCTTATATTTTCACAGATGACTAAACTGCTCGACATCCTTGAGGAGTATGTGACCATTGAATTTGGAGCCGAATCATATGAAAGAGTAGATGGATCAGTTTCTGTGGCTGATCACCAAGCAGCAATTGCCCGCTTTAACCAAGACAAGAGCAAATTTATCATCCTGTTATCAACACGCTCATGTGGCCTTGGAATCAACTTGGCAACAGCTGATACAGTTATTATATACGACTCTGATTTCAACCCACACGCGGATCTCCAAGCAATGAATCGGGCACATCGAATTGGTCAATCAAAGAGACTTTTGGTGTACCGACTAGTTGTACGTGCGAGTGTTGAAGAGCGTATGTTGCTGCTTGCCAAGAAGAAACTGATGCTCGACCAGCTTTTTGTGAATAAGTCTGGATCTCCAAAGGATGTGGAAGATATCCTTCTGTGGGGAACTGCAGAGCTCTTTAGTGATTCATCTAATCTCAGTGGTAAAGATCCTGGTGAAAAAAATAGAAGCAAAGATGAAGTAATTGTAGACATTGAGCATAAGAACAAGAGGAGAGCTGGTGGGCTGGGTGATATGTATAAAGATAAATGTACTGATTACGGTAGAAAGATTATGTGGGATGAAAATGCAATCCTTAAATTGCTTGACCGTTCAGACCATCCAGCTGAATCCCCTGATAACGCTGAAGGAGATACAGAGAATGATATGCTCGGTTCAGTAAAGGTGAAGCCCATTCTATTATTAACCTGATAACATTCATACATTTAGCTACTAAATAAGATTTTGAAGGCATGTTTTCCTTAAACTACTGTTAGCAAACTGGAGTTTGGTACTGTTTACCCTGTCGAGTAGAATTGCATGAATCATGAAATATCTAGTTTTTCTTATTTTGGAGAGTGCGTTATTTGTAAATTTGCAGTTACTCTCTCTCTCTCTCTCTGAAACAATCATGCTGGGTTATTTTAGAGTCATTAACTGTTGCAAGTCTTCTCATCTGAAAGACTGCCGTTTGATTGTAGTTTGATCAGCGCCTTTCAGTAATATATGCTTGTTATCATATATTAACCATATATTTTCTCACTGTTTTTCTGCTCAAGTTAGCGGCGAGGCTGAATAAAAAATACGTGAATTTTGAACTTGGATGTGATGAAAGTCACGATTTGTATATTTACCCCAATTCAAGTATGGCATTAGCATTCTGGTCATTACATATTGGATGTTGGATAAGTGGGCTCTGTAAAATCCTTGGGAAGAATGCTACACTTTTCTTGTGATTAGGAGGATAGCCACTCTCAAATTTTATGCAGAGTAGGATGCAATAAAAGGTTCGGTGCTGGTTAGAAGCCTTGTTACTCTTAATCTTAGAAATATTTCAGATATCATCAAACTTAAACTTATATATCCTTAATTCCATCTTTTACAGCCTCTGTTGAATAGAAGCTGCCATTTTTGTTAGATTTGTTGTAACACTTCATTTTGCTTCATTGCGGCAAGGTTAATTGGTCTGATTGGTATTTTTTTTAAATCTATTCACAAATTTATAGTGTCTTGTCTTACTTTAACTTTATATGCTTCTCCTGATGTCATTAATTTGAAATTCATGGTGGTGGAGTTAAATAATGTTTTGAACTCGAAACGTGCCCCTTACTGTAGTACTACTGTGTATATCCAAGTACTTCAAATAATTAAATTAGGCAACTTAACGAATCTTCATCTTTTTTTACTTGATTCATGTGTGTATCTTAGTTTTCTCTTGCTTATTGTCTCTTGATGATCCACCCAATATGTTTTATGTTTTAATCTAGTGTATATGGAAGTATTGAAGTATAGAACTAGAATTTTGGAAAGTCGACCCATACAACTTCATGCCAACAATGTGTCATTCTGATTCTTCAGTCTCTGGAATGGAATGAGGAACTAAGAGAAGAACAAGTGGGAGATGAATCATCTTCTGCAAATGCTTCTGAGAAGCAGGATGAGAATCCAGTTAATTTTAACGAAGAAAATGAATGGGACGGACTCCTACGAGTGAGTAACGAATAACTTGTTAATTTCATTCTCGTCCCTCACAGAACCATTACATGGCCTGCATCAGAAAGTCGTATAGAACTGTAAATTGGAAAGATCTCTGAAGGTTAATATTAGTAGCTTAAGCTGATTGAATGATCTCATCTATTGCATTGCAAGATTCATAACCTTTATCGATTGGTTAGTCCTCACTGAAACAAACAGCGAGGTACCTGATTGACACTTGGTCAGATAGAAAAGCATTGTAGACAAATTGGGGTGTAGAACTGGTGAGATAACCAAATGAAACAAACGTCTATGCTTTGGATTAGTTTACTATATACATTAGTGAACTTATTTTAAGAAAGTGTATATATATATATATGTTTTGGGGTATTTTTAAAGTCAAATTAGTAGGAGAGTTCACTTATTTGTCTTAAAAGGTGATTGTATTTTCAACTGCATATCCATGTTAGGACTGTATTGATCAGTGAAAATTGGTGAGGATGAAGTGGAAGTTGTGTGTTAGGACAGTAAAATATTGGGTTGCAAATTCTCTTGTTTGGTTTAATAGGTGCACTAGTAGTGGGAACTATAATCTTGCACCTCATAACATGTTAACCACCAATTTCAAACAAAATGACTTTGTGAACCAGAGCATGCAACCATGATTATACTCATATGAAATGGGAATCTCTTTCTCACATTGTTCCATCATTTTTTGGTCCTGCAGGTGGGAAAAACACCAAAGTGAAGAGGAAGCGGTTCTTGGTAGAGGTAAACGGAAGAGAAAAGCTATTTCTTACGGGGAAGCATATGTTACAGTCCTCACTGAAACAGATAGCGAGGTATCATTTTTTGAGTAATTAGGATTTGAATCTTAGTTTTTTCCTTTAAACTTTTATGCTAGCTGTTAATATCATGTGGGAGCCGTTGTCGCACATCCAAACAGTGCAGATGTGAGTGCTTAATATAGTATAATTCGGGCCCTAACTCATATGTTGTCCTTTTGAATAATGGGTTCCCAAATCATACTATGGTGTTCCTCACGATTCTTGATCTCCCAACATTATAGTACCTTCTATTAGTAACCACATTTTACTTGGTCTTATAATGTTCCAATTTTTGCTTAGCAGAGTGGCTCCGTAGAAGAGGCAGACCCAAAACCAGAGCCAGAGAGGGAGTACACACCATCAGGAAGAGCTCTGAAGGAAAATTGTGAGTACGAATCCATCAATATGTATTTTGTTACTATGAGCTTTTGGAGCCGTTGTTTATACGTGCTAATTTTACTTCATCTCAATAAGGGTCTTATCTGGGAGTACTTGCAAGTTTCTTACAGACTCCCTTGCATATTTGTTATTTCATTCTACTCAATCTTGCTCCAGAACTTAGTTACCTGGATTACCACTCTCCATCCAGTATGCCAAATGTGATGTTTGTCACTTGGACATTTTCACATTTGTGGTCAGTCACTATCCTTATGGTTCTATGCTATTAGACGCGAGTTTCATTTTCACTAATTTGCTATAAGAGGGATCCTGTTTCAGGTTGTTTTATGCTATGTGCAGTAAGTAGGGACAGTTCTGGGAATAAAATTTATACTTTTAGATTCGGGTGCATAAATTGAAATTGGGAAGTCCAGGGATTAGAAAGTTTTGTAGTCTCCTGTTAGATAGAGCTTTCTTCCTTCCTGAAGAGCTGATTTCTGACCACCACAGAGAACTATATCCCCCTAGCCCACCCCCAAAGTTACACAAGCGAAAGGCACCGACACACATATCTTGACATCAACCATCAAAGGAAGTAAATTTCTTGAAAACAAAACAAAATCATAATATTATCTTGATTAAAGACTTCATTTAACTGGATGAGTAATAATACCTGTCACTGTTATTCTTTGTATGACAGCACTAGGCTTCGTGCCAGGCAGAAGGAGCGCCTTCTTCGGAGACATTTGAAAGAAACTTCTGCTGTTGACGGGGATCAAGAGACTCAGTCAGTTCAACCTGTTGTAGACAAGGCTCCGACATTTGACTTGAAGGACGTACTTGATCTAACATATTCAGATCTACAACATGAACTAAAGCGGAATATTCATGTGTTTACCTTGTCTTCCTTAGCTCCTAAGCGCAACGGATGATCGTAGGGTGCTTGCTTTCACGTGCTCTTCTTGCTCCCACAATCTGGCTCGAATCACTAGGACGAGAGCTCTGATCCACACCAAGTTCCACGCAATGGAGGCTAGTTGAAGAGAGAGTCTAGGGTTTACTGTATTATGATCAGCACATGATCTCTACAGTATTGTGTATAAAATAATAGGAGGCTGTCTCCTTATATAGACAGACTTATAGCCTATTGCAACATAACCCCCTAGGGTTTGTCCTTGCTACTAACCCCATAAGGTTTGAGCTTGTCTCACCTAAACCCATAAGTTTAGGTTAATTGCATTGTGCACCCCACATGGGCGCACATAATGCTAACATGACTTGAATGAAAGCAGTTCCAGTAAGATGTTTGAAGGACAAACCAGCAAGAAGAGAGCCTCTCCCCTGGAGCTGCCAGAGGTGTTGCCAAGTGATCAGTTGCCTGGTACCAGCTGTACAAGCTCCATGCCGAGCAACAACTTGCTAACTGTCTGCGAACTCTGTGCTCCCAAGGCTAATCAAATGGAGTCATCCCAGAGAAGTTCTTCAAGATCATATAGCAGCAGACAAGGTAGACAACTCATGCAAACAGAGACTCCTTTTCAGTTGGCTCCTTACTCTGGGACTTCAAATGAGAAGATGGATATTAGAGGCCAAGATATCACCCTGGAGAAATTTAAACTACCTGATGCATCAGAAGATACTTTCTCCCAACGGCCTACGAGTGGCAACTCTAAGGGCTATTTACCTTTCGGCTCGGTACTCTCTCTCCAGCCCACACACAGAGCATATGGTTTTGTTTGGACTCATTGTTGTCAATACTTCATTATTTAATTCACCATTCTTCTTTTGCAGCATCTTCGTGCTATCCTCCCACAAAGAGGTCCTGAACATTCTGAAAATTTGGGGTCCAGCTTCTCCGACTTTCAAGGAAGGATGTCCCCCTCAAGAAATTCCCATCCTGACCTTCTACCCAGCTTGTCATTGGGCACCCAGACTAGAGACTCGAGCTCTTCGATTCAGGAACATCCAACAATGCCACTGCTGCAGGAGTTTAATAGTCCGGACCTTTCCCTAAAGCTTAGCCTTCAAGAGAGGGAGATGATTCCCACACTGGGTTTGGGAGAGTGTCCAGCGCCATATACATCACTTCCTGAAAACAACCGGAATGTCCTCGAGAACATCATGATGAGAACAGGGCCTGGACCTAGTAGCCTGCAGAGGAGAAAATCAAAATTGGAGACATGGTCTGAAGATGAACTCGATTTCCTTTGGGATGGTGTTAAGAGACATGGACAGGGTAATTGGGATGCCATGCTTCGAGACCCAAGGCTAAGATTTTCAAACTCCAAAACTGCAGAGGATTTGTCTGGAAGATGGGAGGAGGAACAACTCAAGTTCATTGATGGTTCAGCTTTTACTTCACTGAAACCAGTTAAGACTGTGAAACCCGACAAGTCACCCCTTTTCCCATCTTTCTCTGATGAAAAGATGTCACCGGGATTGCAAGGAAGTAAACTCGGTGGGAACAGTGAGTTCCAAAATCACCTGACAGATTTGTTGAGAAGCCAGGGCTTTGAGCAGCCAGGGCTCACCGCCATAGAGGTGGTGAGCCCAAGACAACTGGTATTAGAGATGGAGAGAAACCATAAATTTATAGAACCCTTTCCAGTGTCTAGGTACACGTGTAAGTTGAAGGTGTTATTGGAATTTGTGCTGAGGGAGTTATTTTTTCTTCCATTTACGTAATTATAAGTAAATATGCCACTTAAATGTTTTTCCACACTTCAAATTGACAATATCTTGAAGACAATTTTACCATTGTGGATATTTATTTGCACCTCGCACGTGCAATAATTAATATTAACGTCACATGGTACTTCTGATTTGAGTCGGAAGTAAGCTTTTTCGGGCTAAGAAATTTTAAGACATAGGAGTAGTGTTCTTTTATTTCCCTAAGATATCTGTTATTTCCCTTAAATATATCTGTTATATTACAATAACACTATAACATTTCTTGTTTTGCCAGCACAAAATACAGTATGCAAAAATACAAGAACAATTTCTGAAAACTTTAAGATGCAGTTGATTATATAATGATGGCATGATTTTCTTAGATAATGTCATGAAAATTTTGAGATATGTTATTTTAAGAAAATACTTCCATATATGTTTGATTAGCTTTAAGAGTGATGCTAAGTTTCACCATTTATTTTTCACCTTGTATTTTACCTCCAATGTGTGAAGATATGATTGTTGATAATTATTTATTTTGATATCTTTTTAAAATCCTATGACACATGAATGTTTGTGTACTTGATGCATTAATAGTTTAGAAAACATATCACACCAATAAAACAAGATTTGTGAACTCTTCTCTTAGAATTTCCAAACTGCACCCTATATTTCTAACTTTAATTTTAATTTTGATGAATAAACAAACTTACTCTAATTTCTAATAGCGGTAGCAATAGCAATAGGGTGGGATGGCCCATGGTGTGGAGCTAGCCCAATGCAAGGGTCGTGTACTGGCGAGTGAGTCAAATGGCGAGTGATCAATTATCACCATTTTTGCCAGTTCCCCTAACAATCAATTTTTGTTTTGGGGGAAAATGGAATATCTCCGTACTCGCCCCTAAAATCTCACTCTCGCTCTCTTCTGTCATGGACTCAGTGATCTTCGCTTCAAAGAGTAACTCCCCCCTCTCTCTTTTTCCCAATTTGAGGCATTTCTATGTGGACCATGTCTGTTGTATACATGCTTTAGCAATAAACTTTGATAACTGAAAATCCGTTGCTAGTGCATTCACAAGTTTCCTTTTTCAAGCTATGTTGGTTGATTTCAACTTCATGATAGGTCCAAGAGCTCAATAATTTCACAGAACCCTAGTTTGAGATTGAACAATCTGCAGTGTGAAAGCCTATAAGTTCTGTATAAAGCTAGATTTTTCTGTAATGGGCTTCTTTCTTAATGACATTCAAGAGTGAATTCAACAAATATGTTTCATGTAGCTTTATGGATTTTGAATGTGGATATATACTTGTTTATGTTGGTTTATTACATTGTGGATAACGGGTAGAAACTAACTGTTAGAGACCATTATCTCATGGTTTCAATCTTTCAGCTATGGTGTGAAGCTTTGTTATGATGGAAATAGATCTTGAACACCAACCTTCAATAGAGAATTATCAGGGAGATAATGAAACGGGCGATGGAAATGGGGCTGCTTCGAGTAAGAGTGGCGAATGTGGTAAAGAAAATTTAGAGTCTCATGATGGCAGGGAATTCGACTCCAAGGAGGAGGCATTTTCGTTTTATAAAGAATATGCCAAATCTGTTGGGTTTGATAGTATAACAAAAGCTAGTCGTAGATCAAGAATATCTGGGAAGTTCGTTGATGCTAAATTCGTGTGTACAAGATATGGAACTCCGCAAGAATCAACAGCTGGGATTCTAGAAACTGACAGTAATGCAGAGAGCTCTGCAAAAAATGCTATCAAGAAAAAACGAGGAAGAATAAGTAGGTCTTTGTCGAAAACTGACTGTAAAGCTTGTATGCATGTTAAGAGAAGGGAGGACGGGAAGTGGGTGGTTCTTAATTTTATTAAGGAACATAATCACGACATTTTGTTCAACCAAGCCTGGTACTTAACAGCTCATAGGAATTTAGACCTGGGTAGTAAAAATTTTGAGCCTCTACCTTCTAGCAGGGAAAGATCAAGAAAGGCGAATGGTGGAGAAAAGAAAATTCGTAATCAAAGTAGTGGGATCTCAGATAGTAACCCAAAACATTTGCCTTTGGAAGGAGGAGATTCAGAAGCTATGCTCGAACATTTTATCTGCATGCAAGACGAGAATCCCAACTTCTTTTATGCCTTAGATTTGAACGAGGAACAACGTTTAAGAAATGTTTTGTGGGTTGATGCCAAAAGTCGCCTTGATTATGGAAATTTCGATGATGTGGTCTTCTTTGACACCCTGTATGTGAAGAATGGGTACAAACTGCCGCTTGCTCCTTTCGTTGGCGTGAACCATCATTGCCAAATAATGCTGCTGGGTTTTGCATTAATTGCTGATGATTCTCAATCTACTTATTCGTGGGTGATGAAGGCATGGCTTAGAGCAATGGGCAAACGCGCTCCAAAAGTGATACTGACGGACCAAGACAAAGCCTTGAAAGAAGCCATTGCTGAGGTATTCCCAGATTCTCATCATTGTTTTTGTTTATGGCATGTTCTTAGCAAGGTTCCGGAGAAGCTCAGTTTTGTGTTGAGGCAGAATGAAAATTTCATGAATCAATTTAATAAATGCATTTTCAAGTCTTCCACTGTTGAGGAGTTTGAAAAAAGATGGTGCCAAATGGTTGACAGATTTGATTTGCTATGTGATGCATGGATTCAGTCATTGTATGAAGATCGTGAAAGATGGGCTTCTGTATACATGAGGGACATATTCTTGGCAGGGATGTCAACACTTCAGCGACCTGAAAGTATGAACAATCTCTTTGATAAGTGCATACAACGTACAACTTCATTGAAAGAGTTTTTAGACCAATATAAGGCAATGTTACAAGACAAGAGCGAAGAGGAGAAGTCGGCAGATTTTGAGATGTGGCATAAACAGCCAGGTCTAAGATCGCCTTCCCCATTCGAGAAACAAATGGCGACCTTGTACACTAATGCTATATTCAAAAAGTTTCAAGCTGAGGTTCTGGGGGTGGTGGCTTGCCATCCAAAGAAGGAAAGTAAAGATGGGGCAACCACAATGTTCACAGTTCAGGACTTTGAAGTTAACGAATACTTCACTGTGGTGTTCAATGAGATAACATCTGATACTTCTTGCACATGCCGTTTGTTTGAATACAATGGCTTCCTTTGCAGACATGTGTTGATTGTTCTTCAAATGTCTGGTGCACACACTATTCCATCTCAGTATATTTTGAAACGCTGGACAAAGGATGCGAAGAGTAGACAAACAAGGAGACAGGAGCTTGAGTTGGTCGCATCAAGGGTTCAACGGTACAATGATATATGTCAACTGGCATTTAAATTAGGCGATGAAGGGTCACTATGTCAAGAGAGTTATAATATTGCATGCAATGCACTGGAAGAATCTTTGATTAGGTGTGAGAATATGAACAGCTTGACTCAAACAGTGTCAGAATCTTGCTTCCCTTTCCCTCATTCTGTCCATGTCTGTGAAGAAGTTACCGAAGGTAACATTATTAACAACACAGATAGGAGCAGTATCTCCAAAAGGGTACAGGTAATTGGCTATTTCAAATGTCATGTGTAACTATAAATAAGTATCTCCATAATTACTTAAACAGGCTATGTATTTCTATTTTGGTTGCAGTCAGGATCAAATTCAAGAACTGCCACAGTACCTGACAATTGGCAACAAACGGTTTGCTCATTGCTTTTTTGTTGTATTTTTTATTTTATGTTAGATGTAGCCTGGTTGAGATTTTTTTTTTTTTTTTTTTTTTTTTTTTTTACTATCATTATCATTAATCTTTTTTTTTTTTTCTTTTTTTTTGTAATGTGGTTCAATACGTTGTAGGAACACTCAGACTTTACAAGCAACAACCCTTGATTGTTCCAGTCATATCCAAAAGAGCATGCAACAGATGGTATGCTGCATTGGGTGTGTTTGGATGAGCGCAAGTAAATGAGCAGTTTAGCTAAAGATCTACATTTATCTGGAGTGTTTGGACAAAGCAGCTGAATGTAGATTAATTTAATTTTTATAATAAACTAATAATATAATATATAAAAAAATTGTAATTTTCTCAACAAAAAAAATGTGATTTATTGTTAAAGTGGGAAATCCGGAATCATTCATGAAATCTAGAAATCTGGTTGTGTCATGGATAACAACATAGCCTTTGTTGAATTTGAGGTATTGACGAGAGGTCCAACTAAATCATGACACGTGTACATGGATAACAAACTTGTTGGGTAATTGGGCAAAAAGAATTCCGGAACACACTGATAAATAAAAAAAATCCGGATTTATCCTTAATTTGCCGGAATTCCGGGTAGCAAATTTCCGGATGCCTCTTATTTTCCGGAATTCCGGATTTAATGCAGATTTTTGACCCTCTATTTGAGATTGTTGACTATTTAGTTCCTCTCTATTTCCTCTTATCCAAACACACCAATTACTAAATCTAGTTCTTTTTTTAATATGTCCTATATTAATATTGTTAATTATAACATACAGTTGGTTTTCAAACTGGGGAGTTTGTGCTTCCTGTAGGGGCAACTGAATTCAAGTGATGCAGCTCTTGCTGGTTACTATGGCCCTCAACCTATCGTGCAAGGGCTGGTATGCCACTATGAAAACCCTTGGTGATAGCATGTTGGCAAAGACTCCACTTTGTACTTTATTTTACCAGTACCTTACACGGGTATTCTTTCTTGCATTGTTGGACCAGTTGAATATAGTGACTCCAAGCTGTGATGGCTACAATAGCAATCAACAGAACTTGCAGAGGCTGGTAATGCATCCCATAAAAATTAACAGTTTTTGTTTCATCATTTGGTTGTCGAAGCCATTACTCTAATGTTTGTTTTATTTATATGTATCAATGTCATTGAAGTGCTGATTTCAAAAACTAATCACAGGGACAACTGAATTCAGTAGCTGCGGCACAAGATGGTCTCTACCTTACTCAACCGCGGTTGCTTGGACTGGTATAGCAGCCAAGTTCATAATAGATGTACTAGATGAGTAAGACGAGTATGATCATTAGCTTTATGTGCTCGCAGGGACATGTTAGACCACAAACTAGTCGGAGTTGTTTGAACATGCCGAATACTTCTCAGGACATGGTATTACTCGATCGACTCTATGCTTTTTGTATTGGCTTTACAGATGGAAACAAGACTCATATCTGATTTGTTTCTGTTGCAGGACAAGTCTGAGTCTCAAACAGGAACAACTAGATTTCATGGCTTGGCAAGGAAACCTTGTAAGTCGAACCAAGGTAGCAGTTAATCAGGTTATTTTCTAACAAGGAAGCCCTTGCTCGCATTTAATGTTTGCTAATTGTAATTTATTTATGCCAAACTCTATTTTACATACCGCCTACCTTTAAATGAATATAATATGGAAGCAGATTGAACGCCATTTATTACTTTTCTACTTGTTCAATACTTGTGCACTTCCTGACTTTGTAAACTCAGCATACACTTATGACGGATTTAATACTATTACAATAGGATACTAGTTCGGTATAGTTTTAGTGTGAATGCTACGAGACATTTTGGTCTACTTAATTTGACTATGATTTATTGCTTAGATGCTACTAAAGTTAAGTTTCGGTCCGATATCAATGAATGATCACTACCATAATATTTCTTGATAGTTAACAATGAGTTCAAACTCTTAAAATCCGCAAAGTAATACTAATGTGATTAATTGCAATTTCATACTTGTTCAATACTTGTGCAATACTTTTCTACTTGTTCAATGCTTGTGCACTTTACCTTGTGTACTTCTAAATGTGTTAGCTTAGTTGTAGTTGTAACTTTGCTCCATGGTCTATCTAATGGAATGTTTCTCTTTTCTTCAAAAAAAAAAAAAAAGTAACAAAATGCTGAGAAACGAATTTACTAACAGCTAGCTCAAAAGAAATGCTAAAAGAAGATGAAATGAAAATCCACATTTTATTGAATTCTCTTACTTGGTAAATTTGGGCTTGAGCTACTCTCTTATCATTGTTTCCCCTTCGGATTGTAATTCTCTTGTCCTTTTTTTCCGGGCTCTTATTGGATACAAGTATTTTTTTGTGATTATCTATTAATTTTTTTGATTAAATACTTTTGCGATAAAATAATTGAACTTAGCATTAATAAAGTGGGTAAAAGACACCCCCCCCGACTATGGGTTATATACAAATACACCCCTCGTGTTTGGGTATATACCAATACCCCCTGTCGGAGACAACAAAGCCCCTGTCAATGGATGTAGGCTAGACAACTACCACCCTTCTGTTAAGTCAGATTTTTTTGAGACCATTCTACTCTTGGAAGGGTGAATTTACATAAATGTCCATACCACATTGTCTTGGTGTTGCTGGCGTTCTTGGTCTTCACGCTGGTATATTATAACTTTTGTTTTTGTTTCTTGAGGGGCCGATGTATTATTAACCCACTTGGGCTGACAAGCCCAAATTGTCATTTACAAGAACATTGTTAGCCCAATTCCGGGGATGGGGTGAATCCTTCCCACACAAAACAAAAGTAGCTAAAGAAATGAAGGCGTAAAAGAGAGTCTAGATAGACAACGAAATTCTAAATGTTCGAAAAAGGGGTATATGCATGACAAGAAACTTTTACTTCGCTTCATTAATAACTTCTTTAAGAGTCAATGCTGTGAGCGCCCTTTAAAAAACTTCTTGCTGGGGGGAAGGGTATGGAAGTGCTGTGTCTAGTACACATATGTCCTCATTTAGTTTTGAAGTCTTCGAAGAAATCGAGTCAATGGCTGCAAGTGTCGTGGATTCCTCTTCTTTACTTTTGGAAATGGAAACCTTCAATTGAAGGAGTTGTTCTTCGAGAAGTCGATTGCGCTCTCTTGTTTCCCATAGAGATTTGGTTTGAACCTCGAGCTCTTCTCTGGCCTTGTCAATATAGCCTCGTTGAAGCAGAAGCTCATCCTCGATGCTCGAAGAAAGACGCTCGACCTTAGAACATAGCCTTGAGTGTCATATAAAGTCCTCAACCTTGGGGTATAGAGAAGAGATATTCATATTTATACTTGTAGAACGAGAAAAACTTTGTTCACTTCCTTAACCATTTTTGCTAAATCATTAGTAACAACAGCTTGGTCCATCACGTTGACAAGATGTTTCCATACCTCCCTTGCTAACCAGTATTTCTCAAACCATCACACCCTCAGAACTCGGTCCAGGTTCGGGAACTTAAGTCAGCAAGCAAATGTGCCAGATCGTCATTGTCTTGAAGAGCTGAAGGTTGAAGTGGCTGAAGAAATGTGCTGTCTTCCCCTGAAAATAATGCCATGGATAAGGTGTGGATCTTCAATGGAAATAAAATTAAGCAAGAAAGTGAGGAAAAATCGCTCACCTCACAAGGCAGAGAGCGTTAAATGCTCATCTTGTGTAACATCATGACATGCAAGGGTGGAAACCCCCTTTTCTGCTTAAGAAGGAGAAGCGTCCAATGAAATACATGTTACATGCAAAGATTTGAGGTAGGTACTACGATGCTCACCTGACGAAGGAGTAGGTGTGTACAATATAGTCAAATGAACTTTATCATAACGAATGTTATTTTCCAATCCTAAAAGGCCTGGTGAAGAGTAAGAAAATAAATATACGAGTACGTGGAAAGATAATGAAAAGCTGAGTACCAAGAAGCATACCTATACCAGCAGGTCTCACAATCGATTGGACCTCTTTATGCTTTTAAGGGGAATCGTCTGACACCGGGTTACAATTTGAAGAAATACTGGCCTTCATAGAACCCTTATCCTCGTCATCATTGACTTGAGTCGGTTCATGGGTAGGATTACACCCATATTCGTCATGAATAATTTGAATCGGTGCATGGGTGGGGTCAGAACCATTCCTAATCCTAACCAGACCCAATACGGGGAGCTCGTGGCCGTCTCCTCTAAATAAACCTAGGACGTCCTCATAAGATTTACGGTGCAGGAATCGTGATGGATTAAGTTAATGTTACTGGAAAAATGGTTAAGGATACGGACAAAGTGTTTCTTGTTCTATAAATTATGGATATGAATTCGTCTCATCTATAACCCAAGGTTGATGACTTTATCCGGCACTTGAGGCTACGTTCTAATGCCGAGGGTCATTCTTTGGGCGTCGATGAGGAGCATTGCTTCTACAAGGCTATATTGACAAAGCCAGCAAAGGGCTCGAGGCTCGAACCAAATCTTTACATGATACAAGAGAGCGCAATCGACTTCTCCAAGAACAACTCATTCAATCGAATGTTGCCATTTCCAAGAGTAAAGAAGAGGAATCCACAACACTTGCAGCCATTGACTCGATGTCTTCGAGGATTTCAAAACTAGATGAGGGCATGTGTACTTAGACACTGCACCTCCAGACCCCTCAACAAGAGGCTTTTGATAGAGCCCTCGTAGCATTGGCTCTTAAAAAAGTTAATGAAGCAAAGTAAAAGTTTTGTTGTCATGCATACACCCCTTTTTAAACATTTAGGATTTCATTGTCTATCTAGACTCTCTTGTACGCCTTCATTTCTTCAGCTACTTTTGTTTTGTGTGGGGGAGGATTTACCGCATTAACGGTATCTCATGTGGACTTTTAGAGTATCCCGGTGGGCTCTCTTTACGTCTTTCATAGTAGCTTTTCTCTCTTACTCTCAAAGTGGAGTGTCTCCCCCAAAAACCCATCGTCGTCTCTGTAAGACCTCCTATTTATAAAGGCACGAAGTTAATCTTTTGATATGCGTACTTTATCTTGTATCTCCAGTGTGATTTTGATTGCAAACACCATCTTATCTTCAACCTTGGAAATATAGCGAAGATTTTAATATCTTCTCTTCACATCTAACAAAGCATTATTTATGAGATGTTAAAAAAGATAATGTAGATATCCTCATCATTATCCTGTACTTCTGAATGTATTTGGGATTTTGGGGAGCAAATATACCTGGATGTCGTCTGACTTTGAATTTGCAAATTTCATATGTCAGAAAGATTGCCTTGAAATTTGAGTGCCAACATGCTGCCCCTTTCTTTCCAGAAAAAAAGTCTCGCTTTACATCCTTGAATGCCAGTTGTTCCGGAACTGAAGTTTGTCTGCTTCTCCATCGTATGGTTGAATTGAGAAGAAATCTTAGACCTTCATCGTGTGGAAAAACTTTCTTTGAAGATGCTGTTCTTGTAACACCAATAATGCCATTTTTAAGTTCTGGAAAATAGTACACAAAAGAAATAAAAAGAAAAAGAAAATACATTTGATGGCCCACGTGACCCCACAGGGCACAACGTGTTCGGCTCCTCCATGCACCCACAAATATTTTCAACTGACCCCTGAGCGAGTGCAGTTATTTCAAACAAGTCATCTAGTAATAATACTAATTTCATACATCCTAATATATAAACTTTACTCTTCTATTCATGATTTCATTCATACTCGCCTGATTTCACCAATTTCATTCTTATGCTACAATCCGCTGAAGTATATATATATATATTTTTTTTGTTGGCCTGTGTTGTATATATTTAAGGGTTGGAATTCTGAATCATTAAACCCTACTTTCCCTAACTTTAATAGTCAATTTGTGGATGTGTTGTGAATGGTTTGCACATTATACTGTATCAGATACAAGTTTGGGTGAAGGTATTGTTCAATTACGAAGTGCCAATATCAAACCCTTGTTCAATGGTTGTTCAGTTTCTGGTGTGTTGATACTTCATTTCTATCCATGCTATAATAATTACTTGTTTTGGTGGTCTTCTCTCTCTTTGGTGTTTGCTTCTCCTGAACTTGTTGGTCAATAACCTCATGCCAATAGTCCATCATTTCCAGTATTTGACAGATCGACGTGGTTCTCTGTAAATATATTTAGCTTAAATATATACAACTCTGAATTATTAAACCCTACTTTAACATTTGAATTGGAAGTCTCATTTTGGGGAAACTTTTATTTGGAGAGGGTTGTGTTTGAAGAAATGTTTTCATAGAAGGAAAACAGGGAGTGGAAGATTACATATTTTTTTGACCTCTTAGTATGGAGACTGGGAAGTCTGAGTTTGAATTATTTTCAATTAATTTTGGCCATATTTTAATATTGATTTTATTTTATTTTCCGGAAGGTCGTATTGAAGATTTTATTTATATTGATTAATTATCTTTTCCTAATTCTTAAAGAAGAATACTTGGAAGCTTAATTTCTATTCTAAGTAAATTGAAATTGTTTTTCTAAAAGTATTGTTTCTTTATACTATTTCTTTATTTATAATTGAAAATTAAGAAATAATATTTCTTTATAGAAATTAGATTTTCTTTATAAGTAAAACGCTTTTATCATTAATCAGTTATTCTATAAATAAGAGTTTGAATTTAATTTAATTTTAATAATTCCACATTCATAATTAATTGTAGGGTTTTGATGCAGGTAACGCAGTGTAATAACAAAATAATCGTGATCAAATCCCTCCACGGATTGCATGCAAGCATTTCATAGCATGATAAAGGAAGAACACTGTGTACCTTAGTTTGAGTGATCACTGGAATCCTTCTCCACGTGGAGTGCTAGCAACGGAAGAAGGAGGCAGAATCACGCAAAACAGAGCAAATAACTCCTTATTAACCACATATTGGCCCCTCTACTAATCCTGTCCAGACACAGATTAGTCCGCCTTGCAAATTAGTCCTGCTAACTTTGCTTGTGGTTGCGTTTTGATCATTTAATTAATTAGTCCAACTAATTAATATCCATATCCAGTTTACTCTAAACGGTGTGTGAACCCATATATATTTCTACTTAGTTGGTAGTAACCATTACTAACATAGAGTGGTGTTTAGCAACACATCTATGTCACCCAACGAATAGAAGTAGTCACACTAATAGAAACCATGTGCCCAATGTTACCATATATTGTCCTTTTGTCTTTATATCCGAATTGGACACAAGACATAATTGTCACACTCGTATATCCAATCCATAGTTTCTCGATCATGGGAATATGCTTATCCATGCAGACAACATCAATATTCCATATTGATTTATTTGAGTCTGGCCAGACATTCCATAAGCACCATCCCTCAAGTGGTCGTGGATATTTAGTCCCCTTATCCGGGTGAGACAAATCCTCTCTACATCACTACCATGTCTCAGCTGGCTTCCTATTATGTTCGATTACTATCTTTATAGTTACCCGGTTAAGGCGCAACGTTTGATAACATCAAAGCATGATATTTCATAACTAGAGTATCTAGTGACTTTAACTCTAACGATTACAATACCATTGGCACTACGAGAAGCACTTGTGACGTTGACATAATCTAATTTAGCGTTCTCGTTGTCGGTCAATCTAGTAAGTCATTACACCTAATGCATACCAGTGTGTTAGAATTGATATCTCCATATCAATCTACCCACATACTAGTCTATAGTGATTGTCCTGTTAATCAATATAAGGGACTAGGGATATTTAAGATAAACTACACATTGCAATCTAAGGATTTCATTATATTAAATATCTCCATAAATAATATATGAATATGCTAGCCAAACCATGTTCATAATAAATCTAGATTGCCTCTAATGCATCTATTCCAACAGTCTCCCTCTTCACTAGAGCCAATCTGGTGCATCTCGTATGCCTATAAATCTAGTGTGTCCTTCATAGTTTTGCTGAAGAGGCTTTGTAAGCGGATTTGAAAGTTTCTCATCTATTGGAATCTTGCATATCTTCACATCTCCTCGATCGACAATCTCTCGAATAAGATGGAATCTCCTATGTACATGCTTTGATTTCTGGTGTGACCTGGGTTCCTTAGCTTGTGTGATCGCCCCAACGTTGTCGCAATACAACGCAATGGAATCCACTATGCTAGGAACCACACCAAGCTCATTTATAGACTTCTTTTTCCAAACAGCCTCCTTTTGATGCGCCTGGCAGCGATTTACTCAGATTTAGTTGTAGAATCAGCAACCGTCTCTTGCTTGGAACTCTTCCAGCTCACAGCTCCTCCATTCGGGCAAAACATATAGCCCGACTGCGATCTGTAGTCGTCCTTGTCAGTTTGGAAGCTCGCGTCAGTGTAACCCCTTACACTGAGTTCTTCATGCCCTCCAAATATCAAGAATACATTCTTAGTACTTCTCAAGTACTTAAGGATATTCTTGACAGCAATCCAATGACTCTCACCCGGATTGGACTGATATCTGCTTGCCATACTCAACACGTATGACACATCTGGTCTAGTACATGATGGATCCTATGGCCGACACATAGGGGATCCTACTCATGCGGTCCTTCTCAATCTGATTGGAGGGACAATCAGCCTTCGAAAGGGTTACTCCGTACGACATGAGCAAGAATCCTTTCTTTGATTCTTGCATGTTGAACTGTTTCAACACGTTGTCTATAGTCTTTGAAACCATTGAGATATCTAAAAATTCTTTTGACAGCAACCAAGTGTGATTCTTTAGGATCAACTTGAAATCTAGCACACATACAACCACTAAACATGATATCTGCTCTACTTGCAGTAAGATATAAAAATGATCCAATCATACCTCTGTATTCTTTTACACTCACACTCTTACCAGTTTGATCTTTGTTTAATGACAATGTAGAGCTCATAGGGGTTTCTGCTACCTTGGACTGAGACATATTGTACTTGTTTAACAGGTACTTGGTATACTTGTTCTGATGCAGAAAAATTCCTTTCTTTATTTTATGTATATGAAGTCCAAGCAAGAAGTTGAGCTCTCCCATCAAACTCATTTCAAATTCCGTGCTCATAAGACTTGAGAAATCCTTGCAAAGAGAGTCATTAGTAGCTCCAAGTAGAATATCATCAACATATACTTGAACCACTAGAATATCTTTCTCACGAGTCTTTATGAAAATGGTCTATCTACTAATCCTCTTTTGAGATCATTTTCAAGTAGAAATTTTGACAGTCTTTCACACAAACCCCTTGGAGCTTGTTTCAAACCATAAAGAGCTTTGTCAAGTTTATAAGCATGATTTGGAAACTCTTCATTTTAAAAATCAAGAGGTTGAGCAACATGGACTTCTTCTTGCAGATATCCAATAGAAAGGCACATTTCACATCCATTTGAAAAACGTTTCATAGTTTTGTGAGATGAAAGTAAGTAACATTCTAATTGCTTCTAATATTGCAACAGGAGCAAAAGTCTCTTCATAATCAATACCTTCTTCCTGGTTGTAGGCTTGAGCTACCAGCCTTGCTTTGTTTCTGATTACCTTATCATTCTCATCTAACTTGTTTCTGAATACCCACCTGGTACCAATGACAGATTGATCTTTAGGAGATGGAACAAGATTTCATACCTTGTTCCTCTCAAATTCATTGAGTTTACTTTGCATTGCAATGATCCAGTCTGCTTCTTGTAATGCTTCTTTCACATTCTTAGGTTCCTTAAGGGAGACAAAAGAATTGAAAGCATTGAGGTTCTTCAACTGTGATCTTGTCTGTGTACCAGTGGATGGATCAGATGTAATGTTGTCAACTGGATGAGATGAAAGATATCTGAATCTTTTCCCTGGTGTCCATGGTTCAGGTTCTCCAGGAAGCTTCTCAGGTCTTTGTGAACTTGAAGTAGTGGCTTGTTCACTTTGATTCTCTTGAGGTTCTTTTTCAAGGCTTTTAGACTCATTTTCAAGGCCTTGAAAATTCTTCTTGTTTTTTTGCAAGCTTTCCTTGGAAACATTTGAAGGCTCCGCTTCATCTTCTGACTCGTGCTTGTTTAAATTCTAGTCTGCAAAACTTTCACTCAAAGAACCATCATGCCTTTCATAAAAAATAACATGAATGCTTTCTTCAATAAGCTTTGCTAGTCAGTGAATAACAAAGAAAAATACCTTCATCACTTCTTGCATCAAACTTACCAAGATTCTCCTTACCATTGTTGTGAACATAACAAGGGTAACCAAAATGTGTGAAGTAAGAGATGTTTACTTCCTTTGAAAAGCTCATAAGGAGTCTTCTTCATGATATGCCTAATTAAGAACATGTTAAGTATATAGTTGGCAGTGTTCACTCCTTCTGCCCAAAAGTATTTTGGCAACTTTTTCTCTAGAAGCATTGTCCTTGACATGTCTTCAAGAGTCCCGTTCTTTCTTTCAACAACACCATTTTGTTGAGGAGTTCTTGGAGCAGAGAAGTTGTAAGAGATGCGATGCTTAGCAAAAAATAAATCAAACTCAAGTTGATCAAATGCTCTACCACGATCACTTTTAATAGAAGCAATAGGCAGGTTTTTCAGTGTTTGAAGTTCTTTTCAATGCTATGAAAATTCAGAAAGAGCTTCAAATTTGTCTCTAAGAAACATCACCCAAGTAAATCTAGAAAAATCATCTAAAATGACTAACACGTACTTCTTATCCTTTGGATTAGGAGTTCTTATTGGACCACAGAGATCCATATGAAATAATACAACGGGTCTAGTAGTACTTACAAAGTTCTTTGGCTTGAATGAACTTACAAAGTTCTTTGGCTTGAATGAACTCCTCAACAAAATGGTGTTGTTGAAAGAGTCCCGTTCTTTCTTTCAACAACACCATTTTGTTGAGGAGTTCTTGGAGCAGAGAAGTTGTAAGAGATGCGATGCTTAGCAAAAAATAAATCAAACTCAAGTTGATCAAATGCTCTACCACGATCACTTTTAATAGAAGCAATAGGCAGGTTTTTCAATGTTTGAAGTTCTTTTCAATGCTATGAAAATTCAGAAAGAGCTTCAAATTTGTCTCTAAGAAACATCACCCAAGTAAATCTAGAAAAATCATCTAAAATGACTAACACGTACTTCTTACCCTTTGGATTAGGAGTTCTTATTGGACTACAGAGATCCATATGAAATAATACAATGGGTCTAGTAGTACTTACAAAGTTCTTTGGCTTGAATGAACTTCTTGTCTGTTTACCTTGAGCACACGCTTTGCATACTTCTTCATCCTTGAACTTGATAGGAGGTAAACCTCTGACTAGGTATTTAGCAACTACCTCGTTTAAAGTGTGCAAGCTAATGTGTCCAAGCTTTCTATGCCAAAGCTTTGAATCCTCTTTCAAGGCCTTCAGACACTTCAGAATTTCTCCTGCAACTTTGTTAGTGTGCAAAGTATAAACAATGTTTGATCTTGAGGCAGTGAGGATTCAAATTCCAGATTTTTCATTTTTCACCACACATTTCTCTTTGTCAAAAATAACTTTGTTACCATTATCACATAACTGAGATACACTAAGCAAATTGAATTTCAAGCCATCAACTACATAGACATCAAAAATAGAGTTTTCAGAATATTTACCAACTTTACCAATACCCAATATGTTGCATCTTCCTTTTTCACCAAGTGTGATTGAACCTTCAGATTGCTCATTTAGTTCTGAGAATATAGATCTATTTCCACTCATGTGTCTTGAGCATACAATGTCCATGAACCATTTATGTTCTTTGCCTTTGGTGACAGCCTGCACACACCATTCACTGCCTTACCCAACTGTTAGACCAAGTGTGAAATTTAGATTCATATTTGAGGTCAACCATATTGGGTGGTCTAACCCCTTTACGAACCCAAATTTGTCTAACTTGTCCTTTAAGTTGAATTGGAAAAGTGTTCCTCATTATGCGAGGGTCTCTTCTTCTAAAAGGACAAGTCATCTTAACATGACCAATTCTGTTGCAGTAATGGCACTTAGGAGAAGTTCTGCTTCCAGCCTTCACAAATCTGGTATTGTTCTTTCTAAAAATTTGGATTGTAACTGTGCACAAGAGATTCCGGCGGGGAGACCTCCGTGTACACCGTATGTAGAGGATCAGAGATCGCACAGGAAGAGTGGGGTTGTGTGTAGGGAGAGAGTAAGGCAGTAGTAATCTCTGAGAGAGAGACAGAGGTTTGGCAGAGCTTCCGCGTATGGCAAGTGTGTCCTCCTTTGTATGGAAAGGTTAACGTCCTATATATAGAAGAGAACGTGACCGTTGTAGTGTGGTTAATGCGCCCATTGATGGCGGCTTAATTAGCTTAACCATAACGGCACGTTCGTCCGAGTATATAGGGACCGTTACAGCACGTTGTGCGCGAATACCGGAACCGTTACGAGGTTGACCGGGTTTGACCGGATTGACCGGGTTTATGGAGCTCGTGCCATAAATCTCTCAAAGCAGTTACTAAAGGTCGCGCGCGGGCTTGGCTCGCACGCGACAGGGCTTACTCTAGCCTCCAAACCACTAAGTCCCTACAAGTCCCGTGCAGTGGTATGCGAGGGCTCTGTCTCGCAGCCCCCACATGGATCAGCTCGGCTGGTGATCCAGTGTGTGTGGAGCACAATATGGTGTGCTGGATGGTTGCCACGTGGCCAAGATCTGTCAGCTCAGAAAGCACTATCTACATTAGCCCCCTTTCTGCGCGTGAAGACTCATAGCTGTATAGACTTCCATGCGCGGAAACCAACATACGCGTTGCCGCCAGGCACCAATTCAAATACGGGTAAGTTCAGCCCCCGTGCGTGCCATTATGACCTAAAACCCCTAGAGTCGTGCCGTCTGGCTTTTAGGGTTTTAGGCGTGACGTCAGCTTGTCCTGTGATTGCGTGATTCGACGGTGACGGTTGCGATTCGACTACTGAAAGGACGCAACCTTTCATTGTTTTTGGATAAATACTTTGTATCCACTGTTGCAAAGCATCACTTCTTTCTCTTAAAGTGAATGGTACCTGGAGATCTTCGAGAGCAGATTCAGATAATCAATCATCAGTTCAAAACTGCAAATCGTCTTCTTCAACTGTGCATATCCAAGCAAGCTTTGCGGAAACAAGGTTGGCCTTGTTCAATTTCGATTCAAAATACCAGTGTGTGCTTTGAACTGCGCTGAATCTGTAAACCCATTTAATCTGTTGAAACTTGTGAAGAAGCTTCAAGCTTTGGACCCAATTGCGGCTTGACCCAATTGCGGCTTGATCTCTCAATAATAAGGACCTTGGATAGGGTTTTGAAATCCCCTGATAATGCAACCCTCTAATTTCTGAAATTGATACCAGAAACTGTTCATCTTTCTTTCTGTAGATCTTGATTCTCGAAATTCAAACTGAAGTAGCATATTTCTCCCCCCTTTTTCTTACTCTTCCGCAGGAATGGCCAAGACAAAAGGAACCAAACCCAACAAGGAGGACGAAGAGATCCCCGATCTTCCGCAGGCTTTGTGGCGAAAAGCCCCCTATTTAGGTGGCCAAGATTTCTACCATGCGAGGGTTAAGGCGAAGAGAATGCCTGCTCCTGTCCCAATTGAGGGATTGCTAACACTGACTCGCCCGGTTAACTCAGCCTTGCTCGAGTTAATTGGCTCCGAGGATGTGGTTCGATTGGGAATCGAAAATGGGTACTTCCCCTACACTGCGATTTCTACCCAAGCTTTTGTCCAGAAACTGGACTACATGGATGAGTGGATCGACCACGTGTTGACCAATCATGCCGCGACTCTTGATGAAGCCGGCGTATACTTCGCTGTTCGTGCTATGAAGGGTGCTGCCGTGAAGCTGGACCAGTCCATGCTTCTAGACCTTCTTTCCCGCTACTCGCCTGCGACTCACACATTCCACTTTGCTGAGTTCGAGGCTTCCCCTACACTCGAGGACGTGCAGATGTTGTACGATCTTTCTCCCATGGGCGAGGTGGACCCTTTGAGTCCTTTGAGGTCGGCTGCAGAGATTGCCTTGTACACGCAGATGGAGGAATGCCTGGCAGAGGTAAAGAAAATCTCCACCCGGTGGACTACTACGAAAGCCCTTCCAAACTGGCAATTGGTTGATACGTCTGCGAAGAACACCTGGAACAAATGGTTGCAGTACTTCTTTCGAGACTATGGGAACAGCAGCATCACTAAGAAGCTTCTGAGTGAGAACCCAGAGGCCGATAATTATGTGGAGGGTAAAGGCTATCACTTGACCCTCTGTGCTTTCCTCTGTGCTTGGTTGTCGAGGTACTTGATTGACGGTCACCCACATGATGGGGTCTTCTACCATGTTTTGCCACTTGCTGTGAGGCTCTCCCTTGGCCAGAGAGTCGCACTCGGACCCTTGGTCTTGGGCACGTTGTACTATAGGCTTGATCAGTTGGTTCTAGCCATGAAAGAGTCGCGTGGCCGCCTCGATGTACTGACTTTTGTCAATATTTCCTTTCTGACGATGTGGGTTTTCGAGCGATGGCCATCCTATGCCCCGACTGCTCTCAAACCCGACAAGTGGTGTCCCCCAGGCGAGACGGAGGAGCGTAACAGCGGCAGGGCTGCGAGGTGGTTCGGAGCGAACAACACCAAGTGCGTTTGGAGCTTGATATGCGACAAACGGAAAGAGTTTACTGCCAGGCCCTATGCCACACGCGTTGAGAACGTGCGATGGTTTCCAAAGCTGTACCCCTCTAAGGGTGTTGTCTTCTCAGAAGAGCTCCTCTTCGAAGAAGGATCGCATTTCCATGAGCGCTATCGCGAGTTCTTTTGCTGGTGTCTACGAGGTTCCCTTCCTGCCCTCGCAGAGCATATTCGTGAGCTCGCGCCAAGGTATGAGAGGATTACCGTGGATGTTGACCCCACTCGAGTTTCTCCCCAGTTCGGCTTTGATGCAGTGGCACCATCAATCTGGCCCCAGTCCATTATCAGAGGTTGCTATAAGCGCTTGCTAACAAAGGAGTGCAAGACAGTATTCATGAACTGGCTCGCATACTGGCTCGCATACTGGGTCGCCCAGCAAACGAGGATTGAGACGCAGTCGGCCGCGCAGCCAAGTAGAGCTCCCTTGATCAAGAGAAACTCTTTCCCGTTTCGCCCCAATTGCAGTCCGAGCGAGTCTGAGTATGGTTGCTACTCGTTGCTGGATCATGAGAACCATTTGTGTCCTGACGTCATTTTGAAGGAAAAGATCGCCGCAGTTAAGAAGGGCGACACGCATGTCTTCAGATATAGCCAGGCATTTGCTAAGGTAAGCACTTTTTCCGCGTGCGTTAAGCTTCTTGATTTCCTTATGCTGATGCCTTTATTCTGTACTGTTTGCTGTAGTGTCATGTGCGGAGATTCGCATCTGGTGATCGCTCCAAGTCATTGGTTAACACCATTGTTGCCACCAGAAGACAAAAGCAGCCGTTTCTGCTAGCATGGAGGATGGACCGTGAGGTCGAAACCAAGATTCGCGCAGTCATGAATGCTTTTGCTGACTCGCTGATAGACAATGCTCCGGCCTCGTCGCCTCCCGGAGATGATCCGTCCCCTCCAGCAACTGCGGCGCCGAGAGTGAAGAGACCCAGGCAAAAGGGAATTACAATTTCTTCCCCTAGAAGTGCTCCAACTTCTCCTCCGGCGAGGTCCCTTTCTGTCAAGGACAAAGGCAAAGGTCGCATGTCCAGCAAAGTGCGGAAAGAGCTCGCAGTTGAGACTTTCGTTCCATTCAACCAGGAGGAAGAAGGAGAGAGGCAGGAGCCCAGAGAAAGTGATGAAGAAGAAGAAAGAACAGTGGTGATGCATGAGGAAGAATCAGGAGGTACCTCCGTCGCATTTCCTTTCCCATTATCGTAATTCTTTTGCAATTCTTTCTTAAACCAATCATATCTTCGCAGATGATGATGATGATGAGATCATCGGTGGCCTTTTGGCCAAGAGACAAAAGAGAGATACCCATTCTGGCATTCCAGACGATCCCATAAGCGAGGACGTTCTTGCTGAGTCCCGGAAGACAGCCGCGGAAGCTGCTGAAAGAAGAAGGCAGCGGGAAGAGGAGGAGCTCGAGCGTGTGAGACAGCGGAGCCTCGAAGAGCAGCATGTTGACGACTTAGTGCGTCCAGTTGACGAGGAAGATGTACTCCCCGAAGTAGTGACTCCTCATGCGGAGGAGGAAGATGAGGTTCCAGAAGAGGATGCAGCAGCCCTGGAGCAAGCCCAAGCAGACTTCGAAGAAATCGCAGGCGGCGATAAAGGTGAGATCTTCAATCTCGCAGTAACTTATAGAGATGTTATTGTGGGTGCGTTAAAGCATGGTGTGTCAAAGGCTGACATTCGCCGTTGGCTAGTAGACAAGTGTGGAGAACCTTCAGGTAATCATTTGAGCGATACGCATGTACTAGGCCTTAGCAACTTGAAACAGAATCATGACTGGTTTATTCGCATCCCAGGTCATGCTCGTTTTAAGGACCTGCTTAATGAGGACACACTAATAGGGCATGGTTCCACGTCTTTAGTGTATGACGAAGAGACTTCAATCCCACCTTCGCGTGGAGGTGCTTGCTCTTAGCTTAAGTAAAGATAGCAAAATATCATTCAATGCGAGTTACCTCATACCATCGCATTTTGTATCGCAGGCAATGTTGAGGAACATGCGCCGGAGCAAAGAAGTCAGCCTTCTGCGTCCTATGTTCCGATTCCGAGCCCCCATACTGAGAAGCCCGTCGCAGCTACTGATCACGCAGGTGAGCCTCTCGAGGACATCATCGAACTTTCCGACGATGCTGAAGCTGGTGCTATTCTAATGGATGAAGATGCCCATGCTGGTGCTGAGGAAGTAAGGACAAGTACTGCCGATGCTTCCGCATCTGAGAATGTCCCTCGCCAAGCAACCTCGGCTGTCACTTCGCCTCCGGCGATGACTGAGTCGGCGGCACCTATTCCTGCGTGGAGCTTTTGGGGCTCGCAGGTCGGGAATGCAGTCGCAGCTGGTGCGGCCTACACTCTTCCTTCTAACTATGAGGAGTTAGAGCTCGCGGCTGACAGGAGAGCTATGGAGCAAGGGCAGTCTTCAACGACTCCAGTAATGCACATTCCTTCTCTTCGTGAGATTCTCGAAGGAACTGGTAAGTAGTGATTCACTGTTTGCATCTCGCATGGTTCATTTGCGAGTTTGATAGCATAACTTAGCTTTAACATTGCTTCAGGTTTGAAGCAAACTGATGTGGACTGGCTAGTTCGGATGCCCCTCACCTACCCCCGATCGTTTGCAAGATCTCTGGAGATAGGGCCCTTTGACAGGAGGCTGTTTCTTACCGAAGCCATTTGGATTTTGGAGCAGCTGTCTGCGGCCACGCCTGAGACCATTTCTGTCCAGAGTGCCGAATTGCTTTGTGGCATGTGCCAAAATCTTCTTACCAAAGTTCAAGGCAGACTGGGTTTCAGATTTCTTATGAAAAGAGTCACTCTGATTCGCGCAACCGTAACTTTGAAGCTCGGCCACCAGAACCTCGCAGCTGAAAAGCAGAAGGTGGACCAGCGGAAGCAAAAGGCTGAAGAAGCTACGAAGCTCTATCATGAGATGAATGCCAAGTGCGAGCAATTGAAGCAAGAAGTGGAGCAGGTAGAGAAGCTGAGCCAACAGTTCGCACCCCATGACTCCTTGATCAAGAATTTGCTTTTGACTTTTTGAATTTGAAAAATAGCAAGGAAATGGCTGGAACATTAATGTAATGTTTGAAACATTAATGTAATGTTGCTAGGGTTTCTCCCCCTTTTTTTTGTAACAAGAATCAACTTGCCCGTTTTGCCCTTTCCGGGATTTGATAGGATATCTCTGTGCATATCCAATAATGACATCAGCAATTCATACTCTGCTTGATTTTCGCGCTAATTTCTCGGCAGATAAGCACGCTTTCGTTGGGAAGTCCATCCGAATCATGACTATCCGTCATTTATTAGGATACGCAACTGAATCGTCGTAGCCTTTAGTAGGGTAATTGATCGTTACCGCTTTTCAAGGCGTAAGTGATTGGCCTTACCCTCTTTTCAAATTCTGCTGACTCATCTTTGGCAACTGAAGAGTCTCCCCAAGGTCTATATAAACCCTGTCTTTGCCATTTGGGTTCTTCATCCCAAAAATGTGCTCTGCCGTGAGTCCTTACGACTGCTGGCTTCAACGCTTGTTTTTCGTTGATTCATGGCAACTTCAAGTTGTGAATCCTGAGTTTGCGCTTTGTGCTGTAGAAATAGTTTCTAAGATCCACTTTATGAGGCTTATTGCTCTTTGTAACCATCATAAAGAAGATGGAGATGATATCTCATATGTATTCGAAGAATTTTCTTCGTGTATTATGTTTGCAGGTCATGTTTCCGGCCGCCTCCCGGTGAGGTGCAGCGCCGAAGTGACCGTGCTACCGTCTCGTAATGAACGGCGGAATTCTCCTCCAGCATCCCTGGAGGAGGATTTCTTGCCTCTTCGTTCTTGAACTCAGGGGGCTTGTCAATGCGCTTGTCAATCATGACAAGGAACCCATCACCAGAGGAATGACTGCTTCGCCTGTTTTGCAGGACAGCATATGCCGGAACAGGAGGTTCCTCCGGTGCCTATCTTGATCAGACAGAGGCCTTTGTTACCCCTTGGGGTTTTGGACGTACCGTCACCCAGATCTTGCTGCTAGGGACGTAGCGAATGACGAGTTGATCTCTTCGCAGCAGCATCCCTTTTGCTATAGATCTTTGGCCGTAGATCTGTGTATTGCATAGACGGTGTTAGGACCGTTAGGTTCATCCTTTTCAGTCAGGATTCCCGTAGTGTGTCTCTGCTAGCTTGTCAGCTACTTTTCGAATGTATTGTAAGCCATGTTGGCTGTGTAGTTAGATTCGAGCTTTTTCGCTTGTAAGCTGCTATCTAGACAGATAAATTGTAAGTCTTTTCGACTCAATGATAAATAGCTTTTGTATTATTTGCTGTGCTGTTGCAAAATACAACTTCGCATACGTATCGGCATATCTCGCCTTGCACAATGCTATATACACGTTTCACATTTGCTATCTGTCATATAAATTCGCAGATGTTTTATTGGATCGTTCGAGATCGTACTTGCGCAGTTGTGCCATCTGGGCAGATGGGCTTGTGATTTGCTTTCAGATACAAGTGCTGGTGTTATCTCATCAGATATGCTTTTGTGGATCACTTAAGATCATTTTCACAATAATGCCATCGCATTCATAGAATGCCTCCATCACCGCAGATAGGCTTGGAAGATCAATTAAGATTACTTTGCGCATAAGTTGCTATCGTAGCAGATAGGCTTTAGCAGATCATTTAAGATCATTCTTCGCATGAGTTACTATCGTAGCAGATAGGCTTTAGAAGATCAATTAAGATCGTTTTTCGAATGAGTTGCTATCGTAATGGATAGGCTTGAGAAGATCAATTAAGATCGCATTTGTATAGGCTGCTATCGTAACAGATAGGCTTAGATGATCAATTAAGATCGCATTCGCATAGGCTGCTATCGTAACAGATAGGCTTAGATGATCAATTAAGATCGCATTTGCATAGGCTGCTATCGTAACAGATAGGCTTGAATGATCAATTAAGATCGCATTTGCATAGGCTGCTATCGTAACAGATAGGCTTGAATGATCAATTAAGATCGCATTTGCATAGGCTGCTATCGTGACAGATAGGCTTGAATGATCAATTAAGATCGCATTGGCATAGGCTGCTATCGTCACAGATAGGCTTGAATGATCAATTAAGATCGCATTTGCATAGGCTGCTATCGTGACAGATAGGCTTAGATGATCAATTAAGATCGCATTTGCATAGGCTGCTATCGTAACAGATAGGCTTGAATGATCAATTAAGATCGTATTTGCATAGGCTGCTATCGTGACAGATAGGCTTGAATGATCAATTAAGATCGCATTTGCATAGATTGCCATCGTGACGGATATCCATTGTTAACAGTTATAACAAACTAAACTGAAGCACAATTGACAATCCAGAAATATAAAGTTCTCATTTGGGAGAATTCTCTGATTATAACGCCCTCATATGGGAGAGATGAGATTACAATCCTCTCATATGGGAGAGGAGATTGTGTAAATCGTAACCATACAAGAGATTAAGCGACGTTATAATAAAACGCATGAAATGAGAGAAGTCAGGGATAGTACTTCTTAATCCAGCGCATGTTGACTGAACTCGGGGTTGAGGTTGTGCCGTGCAACCTTCGTATGCTGCAGTAGCCACTGTCGAAGACTTCTGTGACTTCGAAGGGTCCTTCCCAATTGGCTGCGAACTTTGGGTGAGCCGCTTCTCGCATGCAGTGGTCAGATGCGCGCAGGACCAAGTCTCCAACTGCGAAATCTCTTCGCTGGACCGTCTTATTGTAAGCGCGAGCAATCCTTTCTTGATATCGCTTGTTGGTCCTTTTGGCTTGTTCTCGCTTTTCCTCCAGCAAGACTAAGTCATGATCACGTTGATTTTCGTAGAGTGCGTGGAAGGCTAGCCTTGCCGAATTGACTCTCACCTCCGCAGGTACCATGGCCTCGGCCCCATAGCATAGTAGGAATGGTGAGGCCCCCGTGGGTGTCCTTGGAGAAGTTCGGTAGGCCCACAGAGCTATGCTTAGAGAGTCGGCCCACTTCTTGTGGTCATCTGCGACCATCTTGCTCAAAATTCTCAACAGCGTTTTGTTGGTCGCTTCGGCTTGTCCATTTCCCTTCGGGTAATAAGGGGTAGAACATATCTGCCTGATATTGTACTCCGCTAATTTCGCAGCTACCTGGCGATTAACAAAGGGAGTACCGTTATCTGAAAGAATGGTGTTTGGGATTCCGAACCTGCATATGATGTTTTCTTGGATGAAGTTGACCACACTTAGCGCATTTTCCGTTTTCAGTGGTAAGGCTTCCACCCATTTGGTGAATAGCTCAGTTGCGGTGAGAATAAAATGATTCCCATGTGACGTTGGTCGGATGGGACCGATGAAGTCTAGAGCCCATGTGTGAAATGGCCATGGCGTCCCTAATGCATGTAGATCCACGGCGGGAGCGTGCACCAGGTTTCCTTTGAATTGGCACTCCTGGCAGTGTCGTACTTTGGTGCGGCAATCGGCCTCCATCGTGGGCCAGAAATATCCAATTGAGAGGAGCTGCCTGCATAATTTCGCACCTCCTTGGTGTTCCACCTGATGAGAAAGGTCCATGACTTCTTGTGCTTCTCTGCCGTCTAGACATCGCAGCAAGTTGCCCTCATGACCTCTTCGCCAAAGCAGGTTTTCTTGTACTACGTATCGAGATGCTTTCCTCTTCAATTTTTCGGCTTCTTTTCTCGATTCGGGCACGGTGCCCTGAGTGAGAAAGTGAAAGAGCGGCTTCCTCCAATCTGTGTCGTCATCGGTTAGGGCGATGAGTAGAGAATCTTTGATTAGTGCGCAACTTTCGCACTTCCCTTGTATCAGGGCCGCAGCTGTTGACATGTCTGGCCAATGAATGCCATATCTCTGGGCCTTTCGATAGATTGACACCTCGCTTTCTCCGCAAGCGTGTTGGTGAATCTTCTCCAGCAGCAATTGTCCCTCTTGCTCGGAAACACATCGCATGATTATTCCACCAGGGCCTTTGTAGTAAAGGGTGTTGTCATGTATGCAGTACCCCTTTGTGAATGCCCAACCTTCACTGCTTGTGCCTTCCGCAATAGCTTGTAGGATTGCTTTTCTCCAGTCCGTGTCATCAATGTGTTCGTCGTCGCACACGTCTTCTATCAATGCCGACGATGTTCGTACTTCGATGGAGATCTTTGCGGGACATTTGTCTGTGCTGACTTTAGAACCCAAGGTTGCCAAAGCGTCTGCATGCCTGTTGTCCGCTCGGGGCTTGTGTTCGTACCTCACATTGCAGAATTGCTGTACCAGCTTTTGTACTAGCGTCCGGTAAGACAGAAGGTTAATCTCCTTCAAACCGTATTCGCCCGAGGCTTGCTTAACGATCAACTTGGAGTCTCCCATGACCGTCAGATTGCCTATTTCCAAAGCTTTTGCTGCGCGCAGTCCCGCTATGAGGGCTTCATATTCTTCCTCGTTGTTGGTGACTGCAAAGTCGAGCTTTGCGGACATCTGTATGACTTCCCCATCCGGCTTAGTCAAGACTATCCCAATGCCTCCGCCTTTTTTTTTCGACGACCCGTCGAAATGGAGCGTCCAATAAGGCACGTCTATTGCATAGATTTCAGGTCCTTCGAGCTCTTCTTCGAATGCAGCTTCGTGCTCCGGAGCCCAGTCGTACACGACGTCCTTCTTGAGAAGAGCACTAAAACAGCATGTGACTTCGGCAATCGCTGGGATGAATCTCCGCAGATAGGATAGTTTTCCTAAAAATGTCTTCAAGGCACTTTGGTTATGGGGCGGCGTCATGCCGGTTATGGCTGATACTTTCGCAGGGTCAGGCTCGATTCCTTGGCGATGAACTACGCATCCCAAGAACTTTCCTGATGTTACCCCAAATGCGCATTTCATAGGATTCATCTTTAATTGAAAGCGTCTACATCTATTGAACACCTTCCGTAGATCTGCGAGGTGATCTGCTTCGTGCTTGGATTTAACCACCAGGTCATCCACATAGAATTCCACTTCCTTGTGCATCATGTCATGGAATAGGGCCATCATAGCCCGCTGATAGGTTGCACCCGCGTTTTTGAGACCGAACGGCATCACCGTGTAGTTGAACACCCCCACCGGAGTGATGAATGCAGTCTTCCGAGCGTCCTCAGGGTCCATCTTGATCTGGTTGTACCCGCTGAAGCCGTCCATGAAACTGAACATGCGATGGCCTGCTGTTGAATCGATAAGGAAATCGATGTTGGGCAGTGGAAAATCATCCTTGGGGCAGAAACGATTGAGATCTCGGAAGTCCACGCAGATGCGAAGCTGTCCGTTCTTCTTCACCACTGGCACGATGTTTGCCAGCCATGTGGGATGATGATTCGGCTCTATGAATTTGGCATCCAGGAGTTTGACAATCTCCTGTTTGATTTTCACGTTAAGCTCCGGCCTGAAGCTTCTTGTGCTCTGTTTTACCGGCTTAGACCCTGGAATGATGTCTAGGCGGTGCATAGTGATGCTTGTATCCAGCCCCGGCATCTCATCATACTCCCATGCGAACACATCCTTGTATTCAGTTAGGAGTTGTAGCAGTCCTTGCTCCTCTTCGCTTGTGAGGTCCGCACTTAGAAAGACTGGCCTTTTCTTTTCCTCGTTCGGGCTGAGGGACACTTCCTTTAGCTCTTTCTTTTGTGGTCTGGGCCTATCTTCCATGCATTCAGGTGCTTCTTTGAGCTTCTCCTCTGGAGTGCTCTGCATTGGCTCTTCTGTTAGCGCAATTTGCTCGATTTGATTGATTTGCCCAGGGATATCCCCATGCCCGTGTGAGGACATCCCCGCGCACCTTCATATGCGATAGCATTTCTTCCCATTGGAGTAGAAGCTCTCTATCTCCTTGCCTTCGGGGTCATGCTTTGCGATTCTCTTCAGAGTATACACATTCTTTCGATGGTATGCAATACGCGGCGCCTCTTCGCGTGTAGGCGGCTTTTCCTTGGCATCTTCTCTTGTTACCATTACTCCCGCAGGTGACTGGTCCTTGATGTCCTCCCAGAGAGGCAAAGGAGTAGGGTTGAATGGTCCCGGTGTTTGTTCGTCCGCCATCTCGGTAAACCACACCGCCTCGCTAAGATGTGCTTCATCCAAGTTGAATGGATTCGTTGAAGCCGGTATCTCGACTACTCTGTCGTTCCAGATAGCTTTCATAACCTGGTGAGCCGTTGAAGGAACTGCGTCGAAGCGATGAATCCAGGCTCGACCTATGATCACGTGATACGTGGTGTTTGCGTCTATGACATAGAACTTTGCTGAGCACTTGATTTTGCCAATCTGAACGCCCAGGCGGATCCATCCGATCGTCATCCTAGAGTCGCTTCCAAATCCCATCAGTGGAGATGGACGCTTGACAATCTTGTGCTCGGGGATCCCTGCTAGCTTCAGTGTGTGGAGCGAAACGACGTTGACCGCTGCCCCTCCATCGACGAACGCTCTTTTGAACTCGACGCCGTTGATAATGGCTGTCACGTACAGAGGCCTCTGGTGGCTCGCATCTGTCTTCTTGTCGCTGGCAGAAAAGGTCATAATCTTTTCTGTAGAGCGAGACGCCCTGATAACTTTCCCGTTGGAGACTACAAGATTCTCCTCATAGTCCTCTGCTATTCTCAAGATTGCTTTCGTCATATCTGTCCGGCACTTCTTAGAGAAGTTCATCTCGTCGAAGAACCTGCTAAAGCCGTGCGACCCCTTCATCCGATCGGCACGTTCGTCTTCTGTGTCCATACTGTAGTCCTCGTCATCGTGGACCTCTGCGATGATGGGTAGACCATCCTCTGCGACTTTTCCAAGTCTACAATCGAGATCATAGCGACCTCCTTGCCTTTTGAATCTTGCTCCGCATGGGCAGGAAGCGGATTGTTGCGCACGTCCTTCCTGCGATCGCTGACGATCAGCTCGCCGTTCTTCATCTTCTGGTCGAATGTAAACCTGAGCTTTTTACATTCCGCTGTGGGGTGCATGACCTTGCCGTGGTACTCGCACCATTTAGGGTCTCTCACCATCTCCTTGGAAGGTATCTTCTCGAGTGGTGGCAGGACACCGTCCTTGCGCCACTGTCTGCAGAGATCGCTTGCCTCCTCTACCGAGCAGGGCAGGGGTGGTACATCGAAGTTCACCACCTTCGCTTGCTTCTGGGGTGAAACTGTATTGACCTCAGCTTCGCGTCCCCTCTTGTAACTAAATCTCCCGATCTTGTAGGTGGTGGCGCTCGAAGGTCGCTCCGGAGCGTTCTTCTTTTTCTGTCTCTCGACTATAGGCTCGATGTTCTTCGTGCATTCAATTAGCTTTGAAAACGTAGGTGTTTGTAAATTGATGAGCATACCTTTGTATTCGTCTCGCATGCACTGCATGCATATCTCCACGAGCCGGCTTTCGAGCATTGGATCTTTGCACTCCAAGGACTTCGCCCTGAATTTCTTGATGAAAGTGATCCCATCCTCCTCGCGCTTCTGATACATCCGCGAGAGATGGATCATTGTCACCTTTTCTTCCATCTGGAAGAACTTGGTGTAGAACTTCTGGACCATGTCGTCCCAAGTCTTCACGGATCCGGCTTCCAGTGTTCGGTACCACTTGTATGCTACGTTCCCTAAGGATTTTGGGAACTCTCGCATCAGCAATTTGGGATCAGCTCCGTATGACCTCATGACATCAATGAAACGCATGACATGCTCATGAGCGTTTCCGTTGACATCCTCGAACTTGTCCCATTTAGGAGCTTTGTACCCCGCCGGGTTAGGCATGAGATAGATCTCTCGTGGAATGGGTGGATCGTTGTCCAGCTTCGGGATAATGGTATCCACGAATGACTGATGAGCCAGAATAGTGTCCATGCGCTTCTGCAGAGACGTCATGCATTCTGGAATGCTTCCCTCGGTAGTCAAAGGAGGGGTTGCCGCAGGCGGAGGCGACACGTACGCCGCCGAAGGATTGGGGACATATTGACTACTTGCATTGCCCCAGATCGCCGTTGGAGGAGGCAAGGGGTACTGCAAGGTCGGGTTAGATGCCAAAGCCGAAGGCTGAGAAGCGTGAGCAGTGAGAGGCAACATCTGAGCTGTTGACCCCTGAATCGAAGGCAACTGCGTAGTCGTCGGTGGAGTTTGCAGGCTTGGGTTGGGAGGTGTGGTTGACACTCCCAGTCCCGGAGCAGTAGGGGCTCCTCCTCCTTGAGAGACGGCAGTGGCTGTTGAAGGGTTCGGCGCAAGGGTGCCCAGAACGGCCAAGATCCGTTCTAGTTGCGCAGACTGCGCTTTGAGAGCTTTCGCCTGACTTTGGACAGTGGCGTCCAAGGACTCTAGCGTCGGTGTCTCGCCGGGGGTGGTAGGAGTACGGCGGGTCTCCTCTCCCGAGGCGGTTTCAGTGGAAGGCGATCTGTTGCTGATATCATCATCCTGAGACATGGTTGCTTTGGTTGGTAAGTTCACGTCGGGTTCACCAAAATGTGCACAAGAGATTCCGGCGGGGAGACCTCCGTGTACACCGTATGTAGAGGATCAGAGATCGCACAGGAAGAGTGGGGTTGTGTGTAGGGAGAGAGTAAGGCAGTAGTAATGTCTGAGAGAGAGACAGAGGTTTGGCAGAGCTTCCGCGTATGGCAAGTGTGTCCTCCTTTGTATGGAAAGGTTAACGTCCTATATATAGCAGAGAACGTAACCGTTGTAGTGTGGTTAATGCGCCCATTGATGGCGGCTTAATTAGCTTAACCATAACGGCACGTTCGTCCGAGTATATAGGGACCGTTACAGCGCGTTGTGCGCGAATACCGGAACCGTTACGAGGTTGACCGGGTTTGACCGGATTGACCGGGTTCATGGAGCTCGTGCCATAAATCTCTCAAAGCAGTTACTAAAGGTCGCGCGCGGGCTTGGCTCGCACGCGACAGGGCTTACTCTAGCCTCCAAACCACTAAGTCCCTACAAGTCCTGTGCAGTGGTATGCGAGGGCTCTGTCTCGCAGCCCCCACATGGATCAGCTCGGCTGGTGATCCAGTGTGTGTGGAGCACAATATGGTGTGCTGGATGGTTGCCACGTGGCCAAGATCTGTCAGCTCAGAAAGCACTATCTACAGTAACCAATACCAAATTTGTGAACATACTTTAAGCTTCCTCCAAGAATCAGGTTTAGATTGTGTTCTGAGCCAGCAAGTTCGGTGATAAATTCCTTGGATTCTTGAAGTTTCTCAGCTAGAGTAGTCCTTTGTTCCTTTAATTCACCAGACTGATGTTTTAGAGCAACAATGCTGTAACTCAAAAGTGAGTTTTCAGTGACTACTTCCTTGACTTGAGTTTTCAAAGCTTTGAAATTGGTTTCTTAGGCCTTGAAATCCCTGTCAGATTTCTTCAGAGAAATTTTACGATTTTGATTTTGACAAACAAGATGGAAATTCTCTTTTGCTTGCTCATGAATCTTTTCTTTCAAATTCCTTATCTTTTTCAGATAGTCCTCTTCATTTAAAAGCATCTGAGATAATCAGAGAGGACATCTGTTGGTTTTGAAATCAAACAGTCTACCATTACCTCAATGTTCTTTTCAGAACTTTCATCATGCTTGGCCATATGGCATATGTTGGCATGTTCTTCTTTAGATTCATAATCACTTGAGGAGTTTGAGTCACTTCAAGAAGCTATCATAGCTTTCTTTCTCCTGTCATGGTCTTTCTTCTGAAAATGTGTGTTTTTCTTGTGTGGACAGTCTCTAATCAAATGTCCTGTATCACCACACTCAAAAAAAATATTACTTTAGACTTATTACTATGAGGAGAAGATTTACCTTTGTGGTCTTTACTATTGGAGGATTTGTGTTTATCCCTGCTGAAGTCTTTGTTTTCAAAATTCTTCTTCATCTTGAGAATTCTAGTCAAGGCTTTGGAAATTAGAGCAAAGGGATCTTCATCATCATCTTCTTAATTTTCAAGGCTTTGAGAAGGCACATTGTCATTAGCCTTTGGAGATAGATTCTTGACAGTATCTGGCAATTCTTCATCAACTTCATTCATATAAATCTTATGTGTAAGTAGCTTTCCCTGCATGTCATCAAGTTGAAGTGATGATAGATCTTGAGCTCTTCAATAGCAGTAGTCATTGGTTCCCATTTGGATTTGGGAAGGCTTCTCAAAATCTCCGTTACTTTCTCTTCATTGGAAAAAAGATTTTCCCAAAGAGTCTAGATTGTTAACAATGTCAGTGAGCCTTTTGACCATTTCCTTGATGGACTCATCTCCATTCATTTTAAACAGTTCGTATTTTCTAAGAAATATGTTGATCTTTGTTTGCTTGACTTGACTGGTTCCTTCAAAGGATACCACCAATTTTTCCCATATTTCTTTAGAAGTATTGAAACCTAAAATCATGTTGAATTTATCTGCACTCAAAGCACAATATAAGAGATTCATTGCTCTGTAATTTTTAGAATATTTTTCTAAATCAGAAACAGAAAGTGAATCCTCAGTCTTGGGAGTTCTGATCCCATATTTCTCTGTGTAGAATGTGTGATGACCATTCTGTATGATAGTCCACAACTTCATATCTTGATCAGTGATGAACATTTTCATCAGGGCTTTCCAGTGCACAAAGTTGTCACCACAGAATAGAGGAGGTCTTTTAGCAGCTCTTCCCTGAGAGAAACCACCATCACCTACAGTACTAATAATCACCAAATGGTTAAATATATGCAGTGATACAAGCTCTGATACCAATTGAAAGACAGTAATGTAGGCTGTAATGCAAGATCAATACTCTAGAGGGGGGGGGGGAGGTTGCATAGAGTATGGCAACTTTTGTAACTTTTGCTAAAAGAGTGGTTTCAAAGAAGTTTGTGCAAAGCCGTGAGTTTTTCAAGGCCTTGAAATGAGTTTCAAGTCCTTGGAGTAAAAACAGATAACATAAAGAATGCTGAGAGTTTTCAAAGCCTTGAAATGCCTTTCAAACCCTTGAACTTAAAACATATTTTGCACAACAAATAAGCTAATTAAATAACAGTAAGATAAATGCAAGAAACACAAAAGTTTATAGAGTTCAGTCCACTTGGACCTACGTCTCTACCTCATGGATTTGATCCCTGCAGGATTTTAATTTCAATTCTTATTAATCAAAAGCGAAGCCCCAGATCTCAAGCACAGAGAGTTCCCTTACTCTGTTACAGCTTGTGGTTCTCACTAACATATCTAGTACCTGCTCTAGCTAACTGATTCAATAAGAATTTTTTGTTGTTCACTTTGAACAACTCACGAGAATAAGATGTGAGAAGTAATATTTTAATAATATAAAAATATAGATCAGAAAGAAGAACACTGAGAACTGATGAAGCAGTTGAAATGTGCTGTGATCTTCTGAGTAATGGATTAAGTGAAATGAATCTTCTTCTGTGTTGCTCGTCAATCCTGAGAATGTTCTGAGTCTCTTTGTTCGTGTCTCTTCTCAAAATTCTTCAGTCATTCCCTCTTATGAAGCTTGTTTGAATAGCAGATCTTCAAGATCTTTTCATAACAAACTTTCCTAAAAATTCGCTGCAAATCTTAACTTTTCTAACTTCTCTTTCCAGTGGCTAGTTTCTCAATATCTTCAAATATATTGACTTGATTTTGTAGCTGAGTATGTTAGGAAGGTCCATACATGTTTGCATGATCACAAAATCAATCTATCAATCCAGTTTCCTTTTCTGCAAGAACACAGTTTAGGAAATTGACCCTGCAAAATAGGTAACAACTTTTCCCTACAAAAACATGTTCAAACATATGGATTAACAACACTTTTGAGCATCAAAATAATTTTTCTTTCATCATCAAAAAACTTATAATCAAGCATAGGGTTTGGGAATCAGATTAGGATCAAAAGCTCCCCCTAAGGTTGCACTGTTTGTTTCAAACCTTTGAAAACAGTTTCAAGGCCTTGAAACAAGCTAAACTTACAAAACGGTCCACACACGTCACTATGTATGAGTGCCAATAACTCGCTAGTTCTCTCACATTTCTTCTTGAAAGGGGACTTTTTCATTGTTCCTAATAAACAAGATTCACATGTCTCATATGATTCATAGTCAAATGAGTCTAGAAATCCATCCTAAACGACAATGTCATAGATAAGTAGGATTTAAATCATTAATTTTAATCCTCTTGGTATATATTTTATAGACCGAATTATCTAGATCAAGGATATGATCCATTAGACAATAAAGCATTACAATAATACAAACCATCAAAATAAATGGAGCAACACTTGTCCTTTATTTTAATAGAAAAACCTTTTTTGTCAAACAAGAAACTCAAATAATATTTCTGCACATAGCATGCACAAAATAGAAATTGTCTAATTCTAGAATAAGTCCTGAAGGTAAAGATAACTCATAAAAAACTATGGCTAATTCATCAACTGTTGCTCTATTCCCTACGCGCAAGTCTATCTCCCATCTAGCCAGTCGTCTGCTTCTCTTTAGATCCTGCACATTTTGACAAGTGCGAGATCCACATATAGTATCCAATACCCAATATGAAGATATAAACAGATTGACATCTATAAAAAATACCTGGTGGTGGTGGAATCACTATTTGAAGCCTTTTATCTTCCAGATATTTGGGACAATTCCTCTTCCAGTGGCCAGTCTGACTACAATAGTGACATGCGCCCTTAACCACCCCGCCACCAGGTTTCAAGGCAACTTCCTTGAGTTTTGCAACTGTATTGCTTTTCCCTTTATAGTTCGAAGCAACTCGCTTGCTCTTTCCTTTGTTGACCATCATTATGGCCTTGCATTTTCCCTTTTTAATGTTTTTGTTCAGTTGTCCTCAACATATTGAGCAAGTTCGGCAGATGTTTGTTGATCTCACTCATGTTGTATTTCATAATGAAATGGCTAAAACTATCCGGCAACGATTGCAGGATGAGCTCAATGGCCAAATCTTGACCCACCGGAAACCCTAGACGTGTGAGATTCTCCAAGTACCAGATCATGCGCAGTACACGAGGTCCCACTGGGTTTACCTCTGATAGATAAAATTTGAGCAAGGCCTTAAATATTTCATACCACTCATGTCTGGCCTGCTCTTGGAAGAGCTGTCTCAAATGTATGATCATATCATACGCCTCCATGTTCTCATGTTGCTTGTGAAGCTCAGAGGTCATGGTGCATAGTGTCAGGCAAGTCACATCATTAGATTCGTCAACGATCTTATGATTTTCCTTTCTGATGGCGGCGAAAGCATTGATGGTGGTTCTGGAATTTGGTCCTCTAGAATGTACAATTTCTTTTCATTCTTGAGAACAACTCTCAAGTTTTTGTACCAGTCCTGAAAATTGATTCTTCTCGAGGACAACCCGTAATGACAGAGTCGATGTATATTGATTGTTTGCCATTGGAATTCTATAAAATGAGAAATATACAAGTTTTAGTATTTTGTGAACAAATGACTATTTTTAGCAATGGCTAGATTAACAAATATAGCTCCCACTATTTTTCTCGAATTAATATCCCTCACAATTAATACGGAAAATATCATATACTTTCTAGTTTAATACATTATAGTTTTGACGAGTGTTAAGTAACGAGAAGGAAAAACACAATTTGGACTTGATGGATTTCCTAGTCAATTTTAATTGTTTTGTTGATCCTGATCAACTGGGTCTACTTATTTGAACTGGGCAATCCCAAATAAAAGATCCGGTTTTTATTATTATCTTGTTACGTTTTGCATGCTACAACCATACACCAAAAATAAATAACAAGACAATAAATAAACAATAAATAAATAAATGTGATGTGGATGTGGCCTCCTAAAACTAAGATATTCCCAAGCCAATGAGAATATCTATTAGCCCTAAAAATAGCAAGCTCATCTCCATGTGCCTCCATCTTTAGTCCACGCGCCTTAGCTTGTGGAATAACGCCATCTTGTGATTTCTTTGGTCTTCAAGCTTCTTCTCCATGTCTTGGCTATGATCTATCTATTCAATACTAGGTAGCACCTATACTAAATAGAGAGACCTCACAAGTTGAGGAGAAGACGACACGCAGACCGTAAAACTTAATTAATTACATTAATTACAATAAAGCCAAACCACAAAATAAACATCTACATCATCTTGATATGAGGCCACATCCAATCACCATGCGAAAAGCACGTAATACAATTAAAATCTAATTTTAACTTGCTTGGTCAATTTTAGTTAAATTTAGAATTTTCTAGGGTCAAAACGGTCCAAGGGGTCCACCAAACAAGTTGGCCCAACCCCTAGGAACCGCCAGGACCGCACCTAGGTCGGTGGGGCCAACCCGCTCGGTCAAACCGGCGGTTGGCCGCCCCGGATAGGCCCACGGCCACGTTGCTTGCGCCATAGGAAAGTTTCCAAAACTTTCTTTGTTTCCTTGTGAGCAATTATCCAATTGTAGAGAAAAATCCCTTTTTTCCCAATTGTGCCAAAACCCTAGTTTTCAAATAACCAAAAGAGACATCATATGTGAACAGAATTTGCTAATTTCAGTACGATACGTAAAATTAGCTCATCCTATACTGAATCATATTCAGTTTGCATCATCATGCCAATTTCAGTTTTACTCGATAAATAGTAGAACAATAAAAACTGATAAAACGGTAACACATAAAACTACGTTATGCGCTACGACCTGTGGCTCTGACACAACTGTAGGGTTTAAATACGGATTACGCAGCAGAAATATAATAAAACAATTCATTTCAAGACCCTCCATGAATCGCATGACAAGCCATCATAACGTAGTAAAGGAAGAACTGCTGTGTACCTTGTTTCTCTAAATTAATCACTTTACGCATAATTGTGTCCACGTCTTGACGCAGACTAGAAGCAAAAGAAAGTCAAACGACGTTCTTAGATAGGTAAAAGAGATCTCAAAAGCTGAGAGACTCGAAATTATAATTCAGAAGGGAAAAACTGTCTTTGCCCGTAGGCTACATGCTGCTTAAATAGCAGAAAACCCTAATTACTGCCAAAAATAGTAAAAAATAAAAATATTCTAAAATTCTGCCACTAACTAAGGACGAGATTCTAAGACAGTCCCAGTTTGCGGAATCGCAAAAGGAGTTGTCAATCTCGAGTTATTACGCGATAAACTATGACCAAAAATAGTAAGGAAAACAGAAAAACTGCCATTTGACACCCTAAACGATCTCGGATCGCCGAAAACTGACGTTGGCAAGCGCCGAGTTGTTTCTGTCTAGCGATTCTGCATCAAATAAGGGTGTACCCATTCTGAACGGGTCACGTTGGTTCTGCGTCAGTCTCCTCTTCTTCGAAAGAGCTCAGCCCCGAGCTATCTTCTGGGTACAGCGGCACATCGTCATGGAACTCGTACAGATCAGCTACATTGAAACTCTTGATAATTCCCATTCTTTCCCGCAAGTCAACAATATATGCGTTTTTATTAATCCTCTTCACGATCTTGTAAGGCCCATACTTCTTCGGCTTTAACTTGCTGTAAGTACCCACTGGAAATCTCTCCTTGCGCAGGAACACCATTACATCGTCACCTTCTTGGAACACCTTAACCCGACGGTGTTTGTCAGCATCTGCCTTGTACTTCGCATTCTTGGACTGCAACGCCTTCTGCACCTCCTCATGAACCCTCGTCACCTGCTCGGCCATCTTTTCTGCTGCATCGCTGGAACCTGAAACCTTTGGTAAAGTCACCAAATCAACCATATGACTCGGTGCAGTGATGTAGACAACAACAAATGGCGACCTCCCAATGGCGGAATGCTCAGCACTGTTATATGCAAATTCTGCCTGTGCCAATGCAATGTCCCACTGCTTTGGCCTATCCCCACAAATACAAGAATGAGATTCCCCAATGTGCGGTTTGTTACCTCTTTTTTTCCGTCCGTCTGTGGATGTGCAGTGGTACTCCTTTTCAGGGTTGTATCAAATAACTTCCACAAAGTGATCCAAAAGTGGCTGAGAAAATTTGTATCACGATTCGAAGTAATAGACTGGGGTACTCCATGAAGACGAACAACCTCGCGAAAGAATAAGCGAGCAATGCTGCTAGCATCCGCTGTCTTTCGACACGGAATGAAGTGAGCCATCTTGGAGAATCGATCAACCACCACAAAAACTGAGTCTACTCCGCATTGAGTCCTCGGAAGTCCCAACACAAATTCCATAGAAAGATCCTCCCAAACTCCCTTGGGAACGGGCAGTGGAGTATAGAGACCGGTGTTCTGAGATTGAACCTTAGAAACCTGACAGACATAACACTTACGCACATACTTACCCGCATCCTTCTTCAACTGCGGCCAGTAGAATCTCTCTTGAAGAGCTGCAATTGTCTTGTCACGTCCCAAATGGCCACTTAACCCGCTGTCATGCAATTCTCGAATTAGCTTTTCCCTTAAGGATGTTCGCGGCACGCACAAGCAGTTTCCTCGAAACAGATCCCCACCATGAACGTGGAAATCTAGCACCGTGTGATCCATGCTACACTTGTGCCACAGCTCTGAAAAGTCTTCATCCTCTGCATACAAGTCTTTCAGGAACTCAAATCCACAACCACGTGTGCCACAGTGGTAAGCAACACAACCCGACGACTAAGCGCATCGGCAACACGGTTCTGGGCTTCAGACTTGTGTTTAATCACGAACAGGAACTTCTGTAAAAAGTTAAACCACCGGATGTGCATGTTATCAAGTTGCTTATGACTGTTCAGATACTTCAACGCCTGATGATCACTGTACAGAACAAACTCCCGCTGAATCAAATAATGCTCCCAATTCTTTAGCGCGCGGACTACGGCATAAAACTCCTGATCATAAGTGCTCCACCGTTGTCTTGCTTCATTAAGCTTCTCGCTGAAGAAAGCCACTGGTCGGCCTTCTTGGTACAGGACCGCTCCAACGCCCACTCCACTAGCATCACATTCCACCTCGAACAGCTTCTCAAAACTAGGCAATGCTAGAACTGGTGCTGAGCATAGGCGTTCCTTGATGAGAGCGAAACTTCGCTCTGCTGCCTCTCCCCACAAGAACTTGCCTCTCTTCATGCACTCGGTGATGGGAGCCATGATCGTACTAAAATCTCTAATGAACTGGCGATAGAATGTAGCTAGTCCGTGGAAGCTACGAACTTCGCTAACGGTCTTCGGTGTGGGCCAGTCCCTGATTGCACGCACCTTCTCGTCGTCCACCTGAACACCTTGTGCTCCCACGACAAAGCCAAGGAACAATAGCTTGTCGGTCATGAAGGTGCAATTTTTGAGGTTGATGTACTGTTTGTCCTTCTGTAAAACAGTTAACACTGCCTCTACGTGTTGTACATGCTCATCCTCCGATCTACTGTAAATAAGTATATCATCAAAATAAACAACTACAAACTTTCCAATGTAGGGGCGAAGAACCTGGTTCATCAGACGCATGAAAGTGCTGGGCGCGTTGGACAAACCGAAAGGCATGACCAACCACTCGAACAAGCCATCCTTGGTCTTGAATGCAGTCTTCCACTCGTCCCCTGGTCTGATCCGAATCTGATGGTAGCCGCTGCGCAGGTCGACCTTGGAGAACACCTGAGACCCATCCAACATGTCAAGCATGTCATCCAACCGAGCGTAGGGAACCAGTACTTGATGGTGATTTTATTGATGGCCCTGCTATCCACACACATACGCCAACTTCCATCCTTCTTTGGAGCGAGAAGTGTAGGAACGACACAAGGACTCATGCTCTCTCGAATGAAGCCCTTCTCAAGTAACTCCTGCACCTTCTCTTGCAGTATCTGGTTCTCCTTGGGACTCATCCGATAGTGCGGCAGGTTCGGTAAGCTTGCTCCAGGAACTAGGTCAATATGGTGCTGTAAATCCCTCATAGGCGGCAGGCTGTCTGGCAGGTCGTTTGAGATCAACTCGCGAAATTGGTCCAGGAGGGACTGCAACTTCGCAGGCACAACACCTCCGCAAACATCGTCTTCCATGACCAGTGTTCGAACCATAAGGGCAAGTACGACCTTAGCTCTTCTCACTTCAGCTTCAAATACATGGGGTTTGTCCTCTACAACCAACAATGTCTCAGCCATTCGCTTAGGCCGATTTACCCCAATCACTGGCACTTTAGGAGCCATAGCTATCTTGTGACCCGCCCACGTGAACACATACACGTTGTTGCAACCACAATATGTCACATCAACATCAAACTGCCACGGCCTCCCCAGTAGAATGTGGCTAGCATCCATATCAATAACGTCACATAAAACTTCAGATTTGTAATGCCTACCAAAAGAAATCAGTACCTTACAAACCTCTGTGATCTTTACACTGGGACCCTTCTTGACCCACCTGATGGAGTAAGGGGATAGGTGTGGTTCTGTAGGCAGATTGAGGTGTTGGACCAGCTTTGAGGACACAAAGTTCTCACAGCTTCCGTTGTCAATGATCACCTGGCAGACCTTCTGGTTAACTGTGCACTCTGTCCTGAAGATCTTATGCCTCTTCCCCTGATCTTCCTTGGCCAACAGAAGTCGCTGTATCACGAGGTTAACCCTCTCTAGGTTGTTCATCTCCTCCGTCCACTCCGCCTGATCGTTTGGGTCCTCGCCTCCCGTGTACCCGAGAAGGTTTGGGGTCATATTCTTCCTCCGCATAACCCTGATCTTCTTCAATCACGTTGGCCATCTTTCGGCACTGAGCAGACGTGTGCCTCGGTTGTCCACACTTGTAACACTTCCCTCCTCCTGGCCTGGCATATGGGTTAGGGTTAGGGTTACTAGCACGAGGCGGTGGTTTACTATTCTGCCCGGACGAACCGAGGGTTGTTCCGTCAGGGGCGCGACTATGGGCCTTCTTGGAGGTCGTCGTAGTATCGTACGGGACATGGGTCTTGCTTGTTTCCTTGGAATATTTTGAAGGGGTTTCCTGAAGCGCCCCTCCTATAGAATCCAGTGCTCTGCTTCTCCATCAATTCAGCCTTTAGGGCTAGGTTGTAGGCCTCCTCCATTGTCCATAGGGTTTGCAATCCGATCTTGTTCTTGATTGAGGGTTTCAGGTTGCCCAGATATCTGGCTATCTTCTGGTGCACTGTCTCGTTCAATTGGTTTCGATCCGACAAACGAGTAAACTCAGAGGTATACTCGAAAACAGATCTAGTGCCCTGAACACAACTCTGGTAAAGCTGGAACAGGTACTGCTCATAATCAGGGGGAAGGAATCGCTCCAACAACAACTGCTTCATCCTCCTCCATGTTCTGACCGGAACCTTTCGCATCCGTGCACGCTTCGACTGTAGTTGGTCCCACCAAACAGCGACGCCTCCCTTCAATTTGAAGGCTACAAGCCTCACCATCTTCTGCTCTGGGACCTCCATCATGTTCAAGAATCGCTCCACCTCCGAGATCCAATCCAAGAAGTCCTCCACTTGCAGGTTGCCATTGAAGCTGGCAACGTCAGTACTCATCCTGTAATCTTAGAGCAACTTGTTGGGACGGATTTCGTCGTCAAGTTCTTCCAGATCCTCCTATGAAAGGTCAGAATCATCATCGAGTATAGGGGGTGTTCGTCCCCTCCCAGGAATCTCCATCGCACGGTGTTCAACAGGACGTTCGCGGGGCAACCTTTGAACGTTGTTCCTGCCGACGGCTGCTATTGCACGTGTAGGGTTAAGAAGCTGCGCCAAGGACTCCTTGATCTCCTCGACTGCTGCGCGTACTCCTTCCAACCCTGCCTCCGCAGCATCCAACCTGTGACCAACGTCACCGGCGTTGCCACTATCTTCGTCGTTGGCCATTGAACAAGGCGAGACCTGGCTCTGATACCACTTGACGCAGACTAGAAGCATAAGAAAGTCAAACGACGTTCTTAGATAGGTAAGAGACCTCAAAAGCTGAGAAACTCGAAATTATAATTCAGAAGGGAAAAACTGTCTTTGCCCGTAGGCTACATGCTGCTTAAATAGCAGAAAACCCTAATTACTGCCAAAAATAGTAAAAAATAAAAATATCCCAAAATTCTGCCACTAACTAAGGACGAGATTCTAATACAGTCCCAATTTGCGGAATCGAAAAAGGAGTTGTCAATCTCGAGTTATTACGCGATAAACTATTATCAAAAATAGTAATGGAAACAGAAAAACTGCCATTTGACACCCTAAACAATCTCGGATCGCCGAAAACTGACGTTGGCAAGCGCCGGATGTTTCTGTCTAGCGATTCTTCATCAAATAAGGGTGTACCCATCATGAACGGGTCACGTCGGTTCTGCGTCACGTCTCTACGAGTAACCACACATAGGATTGCACCGGAGTCCTTCCAACGTCTTTGTACTAGCAACATGAGGAAGGAGGAAGAAGAAGATTACCCGAAACGAGGACCAAAGAGGCCGCACGCTTCTTTGAGGACGACAGGTCTAGGGCGGACGACTAGGGTTTCGGCCCTATCTTGTCTTTCTCTATCCTTGCTTTGTTCACTCTCACAATTATGGAAGCATAATGAGAAATAAGCTGGGAGTGCCCTTATATAGTTAATAACTCCTTATTAACTACAACCCCAATACTAATCCTGTCTATACACTGATTAGTCCACTTTGCAAATTAGTCCTACTAAGTTTGCTTTTGGTTGCGTATTGATCCTTCTTATTAATTAGTCATACTAATTAATCCCAAAGTCCTGTTTAATCCATAGGGTGTGTGACCCCATAGGTTTTTACTTAGTTGGTAGTAATAATTACTAACATAGATCGGTTTCTAGCAAAACATCTATGCCACCCAACTAATAGAAATAGTCAGTGATTCGACAAACCTTGTGACCAATGTTACCATATTGTATTATCCCTTTGTCTCTATATCCGGATTGGACACGAGACATAAACGTCGGACTCGTATATCCAATCAATAGTTTCTCGATCCTGGGAATAAACTTATCCGTGCAGATAACATTATTATCCCACATTGGTTTATCTGAGTGTGGCCATACATTCTATAAGACCTACCCCTCGAGTGGACATTGATATTTACTCCCATATGTGGAAGGGACAAATACTCTCTACATCACTACCACCTCTAAGCTTGCTTTCTATTATGTCTGATAACAGCCTTTATTGCTACCCAGTCACGGTGTAACGTTTGACGAGATCAAAACATAATATTCCACAACTAGAGTATCTAGTGACTTCAAGCCTAAGGACCACAATACCATTGTCAGAACGAGAAGAACTAGTGATGTTAACTAATTGATATAGCCTTCTCGTGGTGGGTCAATCCAGTATGCCATCATCACATAATGCATACCCATGTGGTAGACTTGATATCTCCATATCAATCTACTCACATACTAGTATATAGTGACCGTCCTATTAATCAATATAATGGACTAGGAATATTTCAGATAAACAACAAATTGCAATCTAAGGACTTCATTATATTAAATATCTCCATAAATAATACAATGAATAATCTAGTCAAAATAATATTCACACTAAAATAAGATTGCCTCTAGGGCATCCATTCCAAACAACACTCACACTCCCTCATCAATAATGATAGAACAAAACCCGAATGTCACCAAGTACGGCCCTCGATCCCCTCACTCCCAATTCACAATGCCGCTTTTGAGGCAACTCAAGTGAAGCAATGTGAATTTAAGAATAGGCATACCAACTCGGCCATTAAATAGTAAACAAGCATCCAATTCTTTATTTTTTTTCGTTTCTTTTTCTTTTTCTCGTCCTTATCTTCGCAGGGCATAACAATGTAATAAAAAATAGGTGTGAGTGGCTCTGTAAGTTATAACTCCCATTTAAGAGTTCTACGTTGAGCTGATTAGAGCCAAAACTGCCTAGAAATGCATGAATTTGAGCCGGAATAAGCCTAAAAAGCCTCAGTAATGCACACTTGTTCCATTTGAGTTCCCATGTAGAGTTTCGAGTGATTTTACTATGCTTTTATGTATATTTGGATGTGATCGTGGGTTGTTCTTGTTTGTAATGTGCAGGGGCAAGTACGGGAGATCTTTGGAAAATGCGGGAATCTCTCGGGACAAGTACTGGTTGCGTTGAAACGTGATAATGAAGCAAAAAGGCAAGATTGGAGAGCTTGGAGTGCGTTCAAACGCATAGCTGCGTCCAAACACAGAACCACTTGCATCCAAACGCACTACCACCTGTGTCCAAACAGAATCAGGGAGTAACAGATGACCATATGGACTTGCTGACATGCGTTCAAACACGGGCTGCTTTGCGTCCAAACGCCAACAAAGACAAAGAAGGAAGATAGAGGCAAAGCATGCATTGATTGCGTTCAAACGCGCACACACACAGAGATGCATGCTTTTTTTCTAAGGCAAGAAGGACATGGGTTATTGACTGCGTTCAAACACATGAGCCCCTACGTTCAAATTCAATCTGAGGACAAAATATGGGCAAAAACTTTTGGAAACCAAAACGACACGTATTAGGTGTTTCAGAACGAGAAAACAACACAACCAGAAGACGGAGGCAGAGACGGAGACTTATCACATGGAGGAGCAGCCGGAAGACTCAGAGCTTTGGCTTCTTCTGGGTTTTTCGTCAACAGTTTGGTCTTTTTTAACTCTGTATTTTATTAAAAATAGTTTGCATATTATGTATGCTTTCAGAAGCTAATTTACCAAGGGTTTGACTTATTATTTATGGATAATTATTCTGATGTCGTGATCGTAGATCTTAAAACAATTCGTGTTCTATTTTAGTTCATCGTCGCTGATTTTCATTCTATGTATGAGCGGGTGATCAACCGGGAATACTACAGACTTATTCAAGTGCGCGAGAGCGACTAGATCAGGTTAGGAAGAAGAGAGGGTGTATAATCCCACATCACGATGGACCGAGAGGTAAGTGCTAGGAGTAGCCCTGTCGTATAGATCAACTGTTACAAGGATTGATTGTGACCGATATGAGATCTTAGGACCATAATAGCCTTAGAACGGAAAAACATGTTTAGGTGGATCAAGTGGACCTGAAAATCTGCAGGGGCGTGATAATGTATATGAGACCGAGAGGAGAGTACACAGTTAATTACGTGGCCTAAATAGCAACAGAACTGCTTTTTTTTTTTTTTTTTTTTTTTTTTTTTTTTTTTTTTTTTTTTAGAATAAACCTTTATTTTTGAATATTAGTTAAAATTAGTTGCCAGTTTTTTTCATTTTTATTTTTATTGTTTTATCTCAATTCTCGTTATCTCACTGTTTTAAAAACTCTGTTTTGCAGGTTATTTCTAGTGCATGCCTAGATTGCCTCGCAACCTAATGCCACAACTAAATGATTCTGAACAAACTTTTTCAAGAATCAAAAATAGAGACACAGACTGAGTGAGATGACAGATCAACTGCAGCCGCGTACTCAATGGCGGAGGCATATGGAGGCATGGGGTGGCACCTGTATCCTAAACTACATTTTACCTCACAACTTTTTGAATTATAATGCATTTTTGTCTTGCATTTAGTATAAAAGTGCACCAAAAAAGTGTTTGGTTATAGAAATTGTGCTAAGTGTCACATCATTGTCGAGATTCTGTCTCCGCCACTGCACGTACTCCCGTCGAGATAGCCCGATACATTTAAGGTTTAGTAATGACTCCGGGTGGAAGAAGGTCGGGTTGTTAAATTGATCACTGGTATGTCACGTATGAAATTCACAAATTCCAAATTAAAAAATAATAGAAACCTCAAAGTGATAAATCAAGAGAGTCGAAGAACATCAGACACAATTAATTTCAAATAGTTGATTTTGACTCCTTCGGAGCATGAATATTTTGTACAAGTAAAAATCTAACAAGTGCCTAAAACGAAGAAGAAAAATGTGTGAATCATAACAAACACAAAGTAATTATCAAAGCTAAGAAGACCCACGTGGACGATCTCGTCCCTAATCGAACGGCCCGCGACAGAGACTTCTCTGATTCAAGCAACGAGTTGATACTGAAATTCGGGTTTGACCCGTATAAGGCCTGTACCCCTTCAACGTCATCAATTCTCAGATCCACTTTCTTCGAACGCGGACTCAAACTCGGGTACATGACCGCTTCCTTAACCGAGGAATGAGCTAACCCAAGAATATGCCCAATCTCATGGGTCGCAACCGATTCCAAATCAATCGCGACTTTCGATTTCTCCGACCCGAAGTCCACCGCCCACGTCTCCGCCGCGTCCAGGTGGAACCTCCCGTTCTCCGGCGAGAAAGCGTGCGCTAAAATCCCCAAAACGCCGTCGAAAGACTCGCCGTCCCCGTGGTCGCCCTTATAGAATCCGATCTTCACGTCCGCCGACCCGTAGTTGAAAACCTCCGTGAAGCTCACCGGAATCACCGCCGACCACCTCGAGAACGCCCGCTTGAAGACGGACCTGATATCCGACATGGGTATGTATCCAATCATGTTCTCCGGCGAGAAGGCGTAGGTGAGCCTCATCGGCGCCGGCCTCCCCCACCTCGGCTCGCCGGAGAAGTAAGCGTACCGCCGCGTCGCGTGTATGTGATTGTGACCGGCCGAATCGCTGACGCCGCACCTCGGCAACACGATCTCGGACACCGTCCCGGCGTCGAGCTTCCCGGTGACTTCTAACCCGAGGTTTCTCTGGTAGGAAAGGACGGCGGACTCTAAATTATCGTCGAAGTCGTCTGTGAGGTTGGTTGATTGGGGCACGTACCCGAAGCGCTGGAAGTACTTCTTCAGCTCCGACATGCCACTGACTTGGCTTCCCCGGCCGGCGTCGATGAACTTGGCGAAATCGTGCCATGTTCTGTTACCGGAGGTGGGCTCGGCGGTTAATTCAGTTAGAGTTCCGGGGACTAATCTGGCGGGAAAACAGGGGAGAGAGACGATGATGATGATGAGGAGAGAGAAGATGTTATAACTGAAAGACGGAAACATGGCTCTGTGACGGCTTTTTTCATTGGGATTCGTGCCTTTTAATACGAGATTTGTTTTTATTTTTATTTTTACAATTTACATTTTAAAAAAAAATGTAATTTGATGATGGAAACAATGGCGTGCTGTTTTAAATTAATTATTTTTTTGGTGGGTTTTTGTTGTAATATAGTGGGAAGATGATGAGATGGATGAAGAAGTTTTGATGAATTTGAAGGAATTGAAGGGAAAAGTTAGGAAGATTCTTTGTTTTCTTGTGTAGATATTGGTCAATTGTAGATTCTGACTTTGGTAGATGATGGTGTTATTTGGTGGGTGAACCACTTAGCTCTGCTTCTTCCAAATATTTCCTTCCTCTCCTGATAATTCCTTTTCTGATCCTTAATTGCTGTCATTCGCATAGGTTCAGTTTCCTAATTTTAGTAAAAACTTGGTGATCTTTGGTAATTGGTCTGAATCAAAATACCCAACAGAGTTAAGGAAATATTACTCTGATCAAATGGAATTTTCCTTTTAAGAGATGAACCACGGAACAAAATATTTAAACATAAATATACTAGTGCGATTAAAACGGCGGGTATAATCAAACTTATATGGTCTGAATCCATCATGTTTATTGACCCTCCTTTAAATGGCAGGTTATAATGCCTAAGGAAACTCAAACTTGACTCTTTGGACAATTCAAATCGACGTGACTCCAATTTTTTTGTTGAAAAGTCGATGCCATTACGAAAAGAAGTACCGGATACATGAGGACTGGATAAACTACATAAGATGACTTTCTAAAACAACGTTCTTCATAGGGCTGTAAACGAACCAAGCCGTTCGTGAACAACTCGTGTTCGGTTCGGTAAAGGTTCGTTCGTGTTTGGTTCGACTAATTATTCAAACAAACTCAAACATGAAAATGTGTTCGTTTGCTAAACGAGCTGAACACGAGCCGAACAAGGAACTCGTTTGTTAGTGTTCGCGAACAAGTTATAATAGTATATATATATATATATATATATATATATATATATATATATATAGTTACAAAACCATTTCATTATTTTCTCTTCTTTATGACTAATTTCTTAAATTCAGTCCTAATTAGTGTAGAGTTTCTATTTTAATTGAAGTTTGACTTCTTAATTAGGATTTCAAAATGTAATTCTTTAATTTATAGTACCATAAATAATTACTATATGAGAATAAAACCGGATGATTTGATCTTTTCATTACACATTTTATGTTATTTATTTCCTTAATATAATTATTTTATCTTAAGTAATACCACCATGATATTTTAATTCAGCAATTATATATTATCATATATATCCAATAAAATACAAGTTCGTCCAGCCGAACTCGAGCCCGTAAACGAGCTAGCTAAACGAGCCACGAGCCGAACAACGAACAACTCGAGCCCTAAACGAGCCGAACTCAAACAAAGTTTTTTTGTTCGACTCGAGTTCGTGTTCGACTCGTTTAGCAGCTAAGTTAAACGAGCCAAACTCAAACAAGCGATATTCGGTTCGGTTTGGCTCGTTTACAGCCCTAGTTCTTCACAGTTTTATGAGCTGTGTCAACTATAGTGTTGTAAACGTTGAAGACAAAGATTTAACGTGGTTTGTTAACGGAATCGTTAACTACGCCCACGGAAAATTCAAAGCTGCAGATACTAACAAAGTTGCAGGTGAAAGCCTGAAGTGCTCAAAGCTTTGAAGGAAGACTCAAAGTTTTGGCATAGAAAGCTTGGGCATATTAGCATGCATACAATGAACAAACTCATCTCAAAAGACTAGGTAAGAGGATTACCAACCCTGAAATTCAGAAATGATGTGATTTGCAAGGCATGTACCCAAGGTAAACAGACCAAGAGTTCATTCAAGCCAAAAAAAAAAATTTAAGTACCTCTAGACCCTTATAATTGATGCATATGGACTTGTGCGGTCCTATGAAGGTCAGACACCCAAATGTAAGAGATATATGCTGGTTGTGGTAGATGATTACTCTAGATTTACTTGGGTTATGTTCATTAGAGACAAGTCTGAAGCATTATCAGAATTCTCAAAGCTTTGTAAGGAGCTTCAAACTTTGAAAAACTTACCTATTGCATCAATTAGAAATGATCATGGTAGAGAATTTTATCAGCTTAATTTTGATATATTTTGTGCAAAGCATGGCATCTCACACAACTTCTCTGCACCTAGGACTCCTCAGCAGAATGGAGTAGTTGAGAGTAAAAATAAGACACTTGAAGATATGTCTAGAACCATGCTACTTGAAAGTAGTTTGCCAAAATATTTGTGGGCATAAGCTGTTAGCACTTCCAATTATGTGCTGAATAGATGTTTGATTAGACCTATTTTGAAGAAAATTCCTCATGAACTTTTCAAAGGTAGAAGGACAAGTGTTTCTTATTTTAAGCCTTTTGGCCGTACTTGTTATGTGCATAATAATGGCAAGGATAATTGATTTTTAATAAGAGAACTAAGATTGTATAGAAGAGCATTCATGTGATTTTTGATGGAAGTACTGATGATTCTTTGAGTGAAAGTTTTGCAGATCTAAGTATGAGGCAGATGATGATTATGAGAAAGAGAAAAGAAGCAAAACTAACATGCAGGAACAGTCAGAAGAATCTCAAGGCCTTGAACATCTTGTTGAGCCAAAATCTCAAAGCCTTGAGACTGAGATTGATAGAACACAAGATGCTCCATATAACGTATCAAGATCTCAAAACCTTGAATAATCGTATACCTGGACATCAAGGAAGAAGTTCAAATATTTATCATATCATCCGGCAGATAATATCATCTCAGATCCAACAAATGGAACACAGACAAGAGGCCAGCTAAAGAATCTGTGTGCTTCTAGTGACTTTGTATCACTTATTGAGCTTAAAAATGCAAAGGATGCATTAGAATATGCATATTGGATCATTGCAATGCAGAGTGAGCTGAATGAGTTTGAAAGGAACAAGGTATGGAATTTGGTTCCTAGGCCAAATACACAATCAGTGATTGGAACCAGATGGGTCTTCAGAAATAAACTTGATGAAAATGGTAAGGTTTAACAAAGCCAGACTTGTGTCACAGGGGTATAATCAAGAGGAAGGAATTGATTATGAGGAGACATTTGCTCCTGTTGCTAGGTTAGAAGCTATCAGAATACTTCTTGCATTTGCATCACATAAACACATAAAGCTTTTCCAAATCGATGTTAAATGTGATTTTCTAAATGGTTACTTACAAGAAGAAGTATATGTTGCTCAACCACCTGGATTTGAAGATGACAATTTCTCAGATCATGTTTATAAATTAGATAAAGCTCTTTATGGCCTTAAGCAAGCTTCAAGGACTTGGTATGACAGACTCTCAAAGTTTTTACTTGAAATTTTTTTTAAGAGAGGACTGGTTGAAAAAACTCTTTTTATTAAGAATAATGAAAATGATTTGTTAGTAGTACAGATTTATGTTCATGATATACTCTTTGGTGCTACTAATGATGCTCTTTCAAACGAGTCTTCACGTCTAATGTTCATGGAATTTGAAATGAGCTTAATGGGAGAACTTAATTTCTTTTTTGGACTTCATGTTCATCAAATGAAGAAAGGAATATTGTATATCAAGGGAATTGTACCAAGGACTTGTTAAACAAGTACACCATGTCTCAGACCAAGGTAGCAAAGACTCCTATGATTTCATCTCTATCCTTATACAAGGATACACGTGGTAAGAGTGTGAATCAAAAGGATTACATAGGTATGATTGGTTCACTTCTGTATCTAACTGCTAGTAGACCAGGTATTATGTTTAGTGTATGTATGTGTGCAAGATTTCAAGAAGATCCTAAGGAAAGTCATTTGATTTTTGTTAAAAGGATTTTCAGATAATGGAACCAAAGACTTAGGGCTTTGGTATCCAAGAAGAACTAATTTTATGTTGAGTGGTTATTCTGATGCAGACTTTGCAGGTTACAAAGTGGATAGAAAAGTAATTCAGGGTGTTGCTAATTTCTTGGTTCATCACTGATTAGTTGGCATTCAAAGAAGCAAAACTCAGTAGCCATATCAACTGAAGAAACTGAATACATTGCATCTCGTGCTTGTTGCTCACAAGTACTATGGATTGTTCAACAATTAAGAGATCTTGGATATGAATTCATACATGTGCGTATCAAATGTGACAATACTAGTGCCATTTCAATATTAAAGAATCAAGTGCAGCATTCAAGAACTAAGCATATAGATGTGAGCCATCATTTTATTAGAGATCATGCTGAGAAAGGTGATGTATCTTTAACTTTTATTTCAACTATTATGCAGATAACTGATATTTTCACTAAGCATTTGCCAGATGAGAGGTTTGCATCCCTAAGGCTTGAATTGGGTATGTCAAACAACGATGCATTGGTTTAGGGGGAGTATTAGTCTTACTTGTGTTATGTGTGATCATACTTTCTTAGCCTTGAAAGTATGCTTCAAAGCTTTGAAGTTTTCTGGCAGCCTTGAAATTTCTCAAAGCTTTGGGCCACTGTTTTAAAGCTGTGATTAATTTGCTATGTAATTTTATTTAAAAATTGGATCGCGGAATATTTTGTGATATCATGTAGATAATTACAGAATATACTATATGTTTAGAGGATTTTCTCAAAATATCCCTAAATATCTCCATAATATCTTTCACAATTTGATTTTCATGCAATCCTATTTCCAGTCAAACTCTTCTACCTACTTAAGTCAACTTCAGGGCTTATTTATCTCATTCTCAATCTATTTCTCTCCGTTTATATCTCTCTCTCTATCAATTTATTTTTCAACTCTCTGAAACCTTAAACCCAATGGAGCGCAAATCAGAGAGGATCAAGCAGCAAGGACAGAGCTCTTCTAAAAGGATAAAGAGAAAGGCTAACATAAATATCACCATTCATGGATCAGATTCAGGGGAAACAACTAACATTCAAGAGACTTCTCCACCTTCAAATAAGATCAAGAAGGGAAAGTAAGTTCAAGAAGAGATTCAAGAAGAAGGGTCTAAATATGAGTTTGGGGCAGAGGAAGTGCTGAAAGCTAACGAGCATGGGAGTAAAGATCAAGGAGATCAATCAAGCAAGAAGAAGAAAGAGGCTATTGCTGAGAAGAAGGTAGATTAGAAGAAGAGTGTTCCATCTCCCAAAGAAAAGAAGCCAGAGGATAAGAAAATTGATCCATCAACAGAGAAGAAGAGAGTAAAGCATAGTGCCATGAAAACCAAGAAAGCTTCTGAGTTTGTTAAGCACATTCTACCTGAATCTTGGTTTATAAACCATGATGTTAAATCTGTTTGGATGGATGGTTATGCATCTTCTAAGGTATCCTTTTGTAGTCTTATAAGTGAAGAATTGTTAGAGAAATTGGACATAAACTACAACAGGAAGTTAAGAGATTCCTTTGTTGAAAAAATGTTGGATCCACCTTCTGAGTCTTATAATAGGCTAAGTTGTTTTATTTGAATGTGGTTCAAGAGATGGATGATAGTGATAATTTTATCCTTACTTCTAAGGTGGCTGGTGTGGACATAAGGTTGGACCACAAAGTGTTTTCCAAAGTTTTGGGAGTGCCTAGGAAGTAAAGGTACATGAGCATCTATATAGGAGAGAGTGCTTGGAGTAAGAAAAATCCATGTTTTTCTTGGAGGGAACCCCTACTGGACCCAAACAATTAACACATTCTGTGAAGCCAAAATTCTTTTCTCAGTTATCATGAGATGTGTAGTTCCCAGGGAGCATTCCAAATAGTTGGTGACAGACAGGGTGTTGGTATTGATGTACTTGATTTGCCAAGGGTTTGAGATTGATTTACCTCTTGTGATCATGGAGCATATGGTGTACAGTGGTACTAGAACTAGGAATCATTCTATGCTTCATGCGAATTTGTTACCTTTGTTCTTTAAACACTTTGGAGTATCCATGAAGGATGAGGAGAAAATCATCAATGGTTTTGGGATAGTTTATGAAGCTTCACTTGAAAGGATTGGAGTAGTTCAGACTAGTAAAGGGAAGTGGAAGTTTTATTCTTAATTTTCTGCAAAGAGTTGAAGGAGAAGGAATTTATCAAACCCAGAGCAGCTACAACATCAAAGTCTTCTGGTAACTTGGACTTTTCTCAAGTTCTTGACAGCGTTGAAGTCTTGGAGGATGGTATTGAGGATCTTAGACAAGGGATGTTTGATTTGTCTAACGACTTTGTGAAGTTCAAAGGTTTGGTGGATTCAAAACTAGATGTGATCATCAAAGGTTTGGACTTGGAGAAGATACAATCTGCTGAAAGTAAAGACACCAGCATAGATTCTGATGAGGTTCTTGGAGATGTGTTGAAGAAACAGAAGAAGAAGGTTCCAATAGTTCTTGCTTCAAAGGATTTATTTGAACATTATGATGAGGAAGATGGTGATGAGGAGACTGCTGAAGGAGGAACTGAGAAGAATACTGCTACAGATGAAGAGGTGATAGCTGAAGTGGTTGCTGATGTAAGTTGAGAATGTGGAAGCACGGGATGAAATTGTTAATGAAGAAACTGAGGTTGCAGAAGAGTCAGATGTTGTAATAGCTGAGGAAGAACATTTGGAGACTGAGGGCAAAGGCAAAACTAAAAGTGGGAAGAAGACTGCCAAGAAAAGTGCTAGAGCTGACACTTCAAATCCTTGAAACCTTTTCTCTCTGGACATGTCTTTCTTTCTTTCTTTCTTTCTTTCTTTCTTTCTTTCTTTCTTTCTTTCTTTCTTTCTTTCTTTCTTTCTTTCTTTCTTTCTTTCTTTCTTTCTTTCTTTCTTTCTTTCTTTCCAAGTCCTGAAGTCTTTTGTTTTGTTTTCTTTTCTTTTAAAACCCTCTACATGATCCTACATTTCTTCTACTTCTTTGATGGAAGTAAAAAATGGGGAGAATTTATTTGCTTATTTGCTAGGTTTATGAAGTTTTTGTAGTAAAGTTGGATACTGTAGGATGTTGGTTGATGGTTTTATTATGAAATTAGTTGGTTTAAATATATTTTTGCTTGTTCTGATATGTGTGTGATATGATTTTATCCAGTTTAGTTTTAATGGTGAATTTGAGTGGAAGGAAATCTTGGAAAGAAATAATATTTGTTTTGTCTTTCATCAAGGGGGATATTGTTAGTTCAAAGCTCTTGAGTTTGAATGAATTTAAAACTCGGGGGGAGTTTTTTCTTTGATGATGAAAGCTAGAATTTCAGAGACACTGAGTCTCAAAGCTCCAAAGCTTTGAGATACTGTAATGCTTTGGTATTTATATTGTGTCTAACAATCTTGTGTTTGCGGGCTTAGACAATGGATTGGGGGATGAGTTTATCATTCACTAATGTCTCTTACAAATATTATCGTATCTTTGTTTGGATTGTATAAGTCTCACAGATTGCAGGAGAAGAAGTTCAATCATCCAGAAATATGAAGAACACTTCCAAGCTTTACTGCTTATTCTCTTTTGTGTTCTTCTTACTGTACTTAATCAGTGTTATCATTCTGATTTCTTAAACCTCAAAAACTTAGAAGTTTAGTTGTTCGAGTGAACGACAAAGAGGTTCTTATTGTTTCAATAGGTTGTAGCTGGTACTATATAGGTTAGGAATCACAAGCTGTATCAGTGTAAGGTAGCTCACTTAGGCTTGAGATCTACGGATAAATATGGGTGATTGATTAGAAGTGTGCTGAAATCCTGGAGGGATCAGATCCCTCAGGCAGAGACTTGGTCCAATTGTGACTGAACTCTGTAAAAATCCTTGTGTTCTTGTGCTTTATTTTGTTACTTTTCATTACCGTTGATATTCAAATCAAATCAAGTAGCTCCAAAGCTTTGGAGAATTTCCAATCTCAAAGCTTTGAAGCTTCTGTATTATGCATTTATATCTCTAGCTTCTCAAACCTTTTCCAAAGCTTTGAGATTTCAACTACACATTTGCTTAATGTTTTAAAAGGCTAGTTTATATACCAAAAGTTTCCATACTCTATTTACCCCCCTTCTAGAGTATTAGATCCTATTTATATACTTGCATTACAAACTTTCACAGTAAGTTAATCGCTTAATTAAATAATCTCAAGTATGTCCTCGTGGGATTGATGACTCGGGGTTGAAATACCATCCCTATATTACTTGATCGTGCACTTACGCTTACGCGTTAAGAAATTGCGTCAAGTTGATCATGACCTAGCTCTGATACCAGTTTGTTATATCACTCACGCCTTACGAACGATGAAAGAACGACAAACACACAAGTTTAGGTGGTTCACTAACCTAAATCGAGCTAACTACGCACACGACGAAGAGAGACTTTATTTATCAAGATGAATGAGTCTAATATAATGCATACCCATTCTAAACAGTTAGGAGCCTATTTATATTGCTTAGAACCGACCTAGGGCCGTCCTATATAGATTAGGAAACAATTCCAAATATGCCAGGATCAATCCAGGTTGTGCGACCTCCCTTCCCAGTTCGTGTGACCTCCCTGCCCAGGTCGTGCTAACTCCGAGAAACATCCTGGATATTTAGCATTATTCTCCCAGGTCGTGCTACCTCTGGAAAATTCACTACTTTCTTCCATCTTGGTCCCTTTGGTCCCCATTGTTGCTCTAGATGATTTCTTCAACTTATTCAAGCCACAATCCAAAAAATTAAAAGTGACATTTAGAGTTCAGGGATCAAAAGCCAATTCTAAGTTGGTTTTGGCCCAGAAAGTTAAGTATGGGCTTAATGTTATAGCCAGGCCAACCCATGCCCCAACCCAACCTGGTCAGTTGAACGAGAGCACCGACGACGTGTGCCGCGTGTGTATGTTGGTTTGAACGCTCTGTCCCCTCCCGGGAAAAAAATTCGCCCAAAGAGATTGCCCTTTAGTTCCAAACTTGGAATACTGAAATTAGCTTAACTTGTTTCTAAATGCCAATATGGTACACTTTGTGTTTCTAGCATTGCAAGAGCCCACTTTGACACTTGAATTTTTCATTCACCTCAACATGATTTTGGACAGTTCAAAGTGGTCGGATTCTATCCTAACAACATGGATTCCATAGACACTTTCAGTTTTGCAAACCGTCAACCTGGTTCACTTTAAACCGGTCCAAAGTCAGCCAAAAATCCTGTTCAAACCTTTCAGTCATTTTAAATGTTATGGGTCCATTTTCGTTGGACTGATTTTGATACACCAGATTTTTTTTGATGAAGTTTTATATATTAGAGAAAACAAGAAAAGCATTACATAATTTTCATCCTATCTGAAGACATGGCTTCCCTACATTCAGAAATAAACCATCCAAAATTAAAACACCTGTTCTATCTTCCTTCTAGCCCAATTTACTACACAGTGGGCTGCTCTATTTGTATGTCTGTAGTAAAATTGTATAGAGATTCCAGTTCTGTAGAGAGAAACCTCTTTTTACTGTTGTAACTCTGTTCTTTCAACTCCACTCGTCTTTGTCCGGTTCATTTATGTAGGGTTTTGGCGCATGTTACGCAGCGGAAATACAATTTTTTCCTGGCCAAAACTCTCCACAGATCGCAAGTGAAGCATCATAACATGATAAAGGAAGAACGGTTACCGTGTTAATCTGACTAATAACTGCAGAGAAGTAATGTCCTCGCCTCTGCTGATATCCACATTGTAGGATGAGCAACTAGATCTTCCTATACTGTTTGTGCTAGCACTGTAGGGAAAGAGAAATCGAGAGTTTGATCAAATCAAGCCGTGTGTCCAACAATGGAGGAGGAAAGGGAGACATCTCTTCTCGCCGTCGGGTAGGGGGCGAACCTCTTCCTTCTCTTCTCTCTCTTTCTCTAATTATTTCATCTAATTAGGGCTGGACAAGTCTTTTATAATTAATAACTCTCTATTAATTACAAAACTTCCCCACTACTAATTCGATCCATACTTGGATTAATTAGTAGTTTATTTCAATTTGCTATTTAGTCCAACTAAATATGCACGTTGTTGCACTTTTATCCCTGATTCTTTAAGTGTTAATTAGTCCAACTAACTAACATATACCTCCAGTCTAATCCTTTGGTGTGTGACCCTGCAGGTTCCTATTACGTTACAAGTAACAATTACAAACATTGAGCGGTGTCTAGCAACACATCAGTGCTACCCAAGCAATAAGAATAGTCATGATCTGACAAACCTCTATGACTAATGTTACCGTGCTGTATGGTCCCTTTTTCTCAATATCCGAATTGGACACGAGACACATATGTCACAATCGTATATCCAATCCATAGTTTTTCAATCCTGGGAACAGACTTATCTGAATAGATAACATCAATATTGTATATTGATTTACCTGAGCTTGGTCATGCTTTTGTTATTTACTACTCATCGAGTGGCCATGGATACATACTCCCGTTATGTGGGAGGTAAATATCCTCTCTACATCAGTACCATCACTCAGCTCGCTTCATATCATATCCTGTTATCGCCTTTGTAGTTGCCTAGTTATGTGTGGCGTTTGATGATATCAAAACATGATGATTCACAACTAGAGTATCTAGTGATTTCAAGTTAAAGGACCACAACACCATTTTCATTACGAGAAGCACTTGTGACACTCACTTAACTTCCACGTAGCCTTCTCGTGGTCGGTGAATCGAGTATGCCATTACACCTAATGCATACCCATTTGTTAGACTTGATATCTCCATATCAATCTACCCACATACTAGTCTCAATGCATAGTAATCTTCCTAAAGCCATTATACTTGACAAGGGATAATTTAAGATAAAAACAATTGAAATATAATGAATTCATTATATTAATATCTCCATATCTAATAAAATGAATAGTCTAGCCAAAACAACGTTCACACTAAAATAGATTGGCTCTAGGGCATACACCAACAGTCTCCCACATGCACTAGAGCCAATTTGGTGCATCTCGTATGCCTATTGATCTAGTGTGGCCCTCATGCTTATGTTGAGCAAGGGGTTTAGCGGGTGGATCTGAAAGATTATCATCTGTTGGTATCTTGCATATCTTCACATCTCCTCTATCAACAATCTCTCGAATGAGATGGAGTCTACTGAATATGTGTTTGGACTTTTGGTGTGATCTCGGTTCCTTAGCTTTTGTGATCACCCCAGTGTTGTCACAATACAATGCAATGGGATCCCCTATGCTAGGAACCACACCCAGTTCAGTAATGAACTTCTTAATCCAAACAGCTTCCTTTGATGCACTCGATGCAGCAATGTACTTAGCTTCTGTTGTAAAATCAACAACTATCTCTTGCTTAGAACTCTTCCAACTCACATCTCCTCCATTTAGGCAAACCACATAACCCGATTGCGATATGAAATTATCCTTATCGGTTTGGAAGCTCGCATTAGTATAACCCTCTATACTTATTTCTTCCTCCCCCCATATATCATGAATGCATCCTTAGTCCTTCTCAAGTACTTAAGGATATTCATGACATCATTCCAGTGAGATTGGACTGGTATATGCTTGTCATACTCAAAGCATATGACACATCTGGTCTAGTACATAACATGGCATACATGATAGATCCAATAGACGACGCATATGGGATCTTACTCATACAGTCCTAAATAATCTGATTGGAAGGACAGTCATCCTTCGTAAGGGTAACTCCATGTGACATGGGCAAGAATCCTTTCTTCGAATATCACATATTGAACGGCTTAAACACCTTGTGAAAATATGTACTTTGACTGAGGCCGAGCAATTAACTTGATATATCCCTATAGATCTTTATACCGAGTATATAAGTTTCATCCCCTAAGTCTTTAATTGAGAAGCAATACCCTCTCTAATCTTTAACAGATTATAAGGTAGGGACATCGTTTCCAATGAGTAGCATGTCATCCACATATAAGACGAGAAATACTAGAGAGCTCCCACTAACCTTCTATTAGACACAAGGTTCATCTTCGTTCTTGATGAAGCCAAACTCTTTAACTGCATCATCAAAACGGAGATTCTAACTCCGAGAAGCTTACTTCAACCCATAAATGGACAGTTGCAACTTACACACCTTATTGGCATGCTCTGGATCCTCAAAACCCTCTGGTTGTGTCATGTACCCATCCTCAAGGAGGTTTCCATACAAAAACGCTATTTTGACATCCATCAGCCAAATCTCATAATCATGATAAGCTGCAATAGCAAGCAAGATGCGAATGGTTTAAGCATCACAACTGGGGAAAATGTTTTGTCATAGTCAATACCATGAATTTGTCTTCTTGAAAACCCACTTATACCCTATGGGCCGAGCCCCAACAGGTGGTTCCACTAAAGTCCATAATTTATTGTTATACATGGAATCCATTTGGATTTCATGGATTTAAGCCATTTCTGAGAGTCCGTCCCCTTTATGGTCTCCCCATAGGTTGCACGCTCATGATCATCCATAAGAAATATGTCACTGGGTTCAATAACGAGAAGTCCGTTCCTCTCTAACCCCTGACTTATCCTACCCTACATACGAAGCTCGTGTGTTACTTGAGTAGGTTGCTCCACAACATCTTGTGGTTTTTTCTCATGTTTGACATGTCCAACCACAAGTGTATGGCAGTCGTGTGTAGTAATATCCGGAAATCCAGGTTTATCGAACCTAAGGGACTTGTCGTGAACTAATTAACACTATTACCTTTTTGTGGGCAAGAAGTTGAGATAACTTTCGAAACTAAATAATTGGAAAGACAAACAAAATATTTAAATGTTGAGAATTAATATTGGAGAAAAACCAGGACACCTCGTTTGGGGGATTGCTAGGATTATCTTGTTTACGTCGTTCTACGATTTGTGAAACACTGACGAAATTTATATTGCTAATCAAGCAATAATAACTCACCGAGTTACCAAGTGAGCATTCTATTCCTAGGCTAGATTAAAACCGAGTTACCTAGTTCTAATTTTCCCTAAACATGCATTAACGTTGAACTCTACTCTAATGATCCCAATTTTGGCTTCAGTAAGAAGGGGTGATTGTTTGTTTTTCCGGTTTTAACAATTACCGAGTTACCAAATAATTGCAAGTTAAGTTCTAGTTGACAAGACGTCTCCAATTAAATCGATGAGATGAAGATCACAAAACAATCATAGCAAACGTAAATTCTATCTATTAGGTTTAGCAAAACATGAATCTCAAATCATAAAAACATAATCAACTTGAAAACCCTAACCCCAATGGAGTCCTGATCTAAGAGGTTTAATTACACATACTCATGATCACAAAGACAAGAGTTTGTGTGATAATGAGCAAAAACAACGAAAAGCGGGAGAAAAGAGATCAAAGTAGGTTTCCAAGGCTCCACTATGTGCTCCACGCTCCAAGTTGATGTGTTGTCCTCTCTAACATGTTCTTCCTTCTTCCTCCAGACGCCTTATCTTCTTTTTAGGTCCAAGAACACACTTTTCAAGGCCTGCACACTATTTTTAATGTATTTTGGCCGAATTTACAATTCAGCCCCTCCAGTTTTCAATTCTTGAACATAATTGCTAAGCTGATCTTGTGTGGGCATTTTCTCCATCATCCTAACTCCGTTTTTGGCCCATATTATATCATTGTAAAGCCCTAGATGTTTACTTTCTAATGGAGCGTGCCTTGATCTAAAATTCATTTTTTAGGTCCAGTGATATCCCTAGGAGTGAAGGCTGGTCCAGAGTAGTTCTTGCAACTCTTCTTCGTTTACGCGTCTTTTTTGACGGACAACATATTTCTCGTACGATATCTGTTTTAGATCCATGACCTACCTTCGGAAAGATCTTCGAGTCTTTAATTTCCACTGGTATCATTATAGAACCTTGTAGAAGTCAAGATATCCTCAAAATAGTGAAGGTTGGTCAGTCTTGCTCCTCTAACTTTGCTTTTTCATTTTCCTTGGCCATTCCCGAGTTTTTCTTATCTTCCGAAGTTCTTTTCATGCCTCCTAGAAATCGTTTAGCATCCTTTCCTATCATGAAAGCATGAACAAGCAAACCAAGTGATTATATTCGACAAATAACATCTAGAAACGCATCGAAACGCCCGGACTTGAAATAAATCACAACAAGATCATTCTTCATAAGAATTTGCCTAAAACTCATATCAGCTCATGGAAATCACGCAAAACGGTAGTTTATTAACTAAGAAGTATAAATCCAACTAAGGAGTTATCAAATACCCCCACACTTGTCATTTGCGCGTCCCCAGCAAAGTCTCATCTACTGCATTTAACTGTCTGCTAGCCAACAAGAATGAAACGACTCTACACGACTCACGACACTACAATGCAGCAAAATGATGAAAATGCAAACCTAGACTCGATCTTAACACACAAAACACTTTCCTTCTTTTTGTAAGTTCATGCAATCTCAATATGCATAGACTGATGCTCATGGAGTGATGAAAAAGTTAAACAAGATGTGTGAATTGCTACTAAATTCGACGACAAGTAATTCCCCATAGTTAGTATAGAAAGCTTAACTTTTTTAAAGAACAACCTACCTCTTCATAAGTGCTGATAAAAATAAGATGCTAACCTAGGCTAAGCCAGATTCATTGTCTGAGCTCCTATTCTGCCAATGGTCATATATGAAGTGGCTTAAGGACAAAAAGGATAAACCAGAGGAAGCAAAAAAATCCTAAAGCGTCACATAAGCTCACCTAACCCCATATCTCACACATTCGCACCCATATGATGGGAATCCACAACCCGAATCTCACTGACTTCGGCGCCGTCAATCCCCTCAAACCCCGGTACAATGTCAATCCCGTGGCCATCGAAGCAAAGCGTGCGCAAAACTCACTCAATCTTCAAAGTGAACAAGAACTTTACCACTCGATTTCCAATAAGCACAATGTATTCACTTTATTTCTCTCTTTTTCTTCTCTCTTTTTTTTTCTATTTATTTTTTTCTTTTTCTATTTTTTTTCTCATCATTTTTTTTTCTTTTTCTCTAAATATCAACAATACAATAAAAGTACAATAAAGATGTACGAGTGGTCCTCCTCCAATAATCAAGCAGACATAATAATGTCTGGGGAAGGAAACAAACAAATTCATGAATAAGTATCACAATAATAACCCATCTCTCCCTAACTCAATGAAACGAGTAATACCACAAAGGCAAAGTCAAAGCGTGTTTGGGGGTAGAGTCGTCAAACCCACAATCTATATGTCCGTAGTCAAATTTTGACACCCCCACACTAGAATGTAGGCACGTCCCCCTCTCAAGTAGTCAAAATAAAATCTGTCACGTGACTAATCCAACCGAACCTCCGTGATAAAAATCCAGTACCTAGCACGTTTCCCCACTTAAGTACAACCAACCCTATTTTTGTGCGGATTAGACTTCACGCACTCAGGGTCTCCTCTACTGTGCCCATGGTTTAATGAAATGGAACACCACCACACCGTAGTGCGCAAGCAAACTCACTCACCGTCGCATCCCCTCTTAAATATCAAACGAAGCACATGCGATCTGTAGAAATCACAAAAATATGTAATGAAGTACTCCCTCAACTAACCCCCCTCAACTATTACTCCCATGTGACACTCTAAAAAGGTGATTCTAAACGATATATGATAAAGGCAAATAATTATCTCCCTAGGTCAAAAGAGCTAAAAAATAAACCGAGGTCAAATTAGGGTTTAATAATGGTCGTACAAGGTAAGATCTAAAAGCAGTGAGTGCTATAATACACGTCCCGCACAGCTGTTGTGTGCCACTTTGAGGTGGGCTGGAGACTACCTAAGACGGACAACATGAACGTTCGACTTGGTTAGCAAATACCAAGCTCAACTTTTGTAGAAGATAAACAACACACACTTTAGTTTTTCAAATTTTCAATTTAGTTATAAAATTGGTAGGCATTCCCGTAATGAGATTCTCTCTATACTTACTATGGGGAACTAAAAATGTCACTCGCGGTCAAAATTCACGCCCTATGCCTAAAGTTTTCTCATCTCACTAAATCAACCAAGTCTATGCTTCTCTCATTTGTCATTTCTCAAACTTCCAACTTTATACTTTTTTATGGGTTTTCAATTTTTTCATTTTTTTGTAATTTTCATAAGAACCTAACTCTATATGCAAGGCAATGACTCGGAAAAAAAGTTGACACTATACAATAAAAATCTTTTGTGGGTAGACTCAATTATTTAAAAGTGCAAACAATATATAAATCTACTCTACATAATACGACAATATACGTAAAAAAACATAACATAAACCACAACACTGACTCACAATACAACCCAAACATTTGACATGTAACTGGCTATGCAAGACAAATATCAGCTAACAGACAGTTAAACTACCCCCACATTGAATGCTTCGTTGTCCTCAACGAATTTAGAGATCATGCAAGAGAACTCAGCAATGAATTGCGTATGGACAGTAGATGAGATGGACAAAAAGATACTCACAACCTCCTCAAGGGAGGGGACGAAATCCTTTAAAGCAATCCACAAACACTATTGGTGCATCATAATGCCCCTCTAAAGTCGGTGTGTACTCGCACACCGGGGTCGACTGCCTTCCTATGCTAAAATATGTGCTCGGAGAATCCCCAACTCGCATGCCTGAGCCCCAATGAAGGTCATGTGCGCCAAAGAACACCGGGTCGACTCTCCCATAACCTGCTCAAATATGTCACTTGGAGAACACCATTAGTCCCTCTCTCTCTCTCCCATCTCTCCAAAAATAATTAAATAAAACACCAGAAAACTGTATTTAAAACACATTCCCTAAAGTAGAGAAGAAAAGTACGTAGCGTTGCCTCCCAACAAGGTTCTTGTAATTTAAGGTCGATGACCCGACCCAGTTATCTCAAATATGATAAGGAGGTTTTTTCTCTCCAATTTTTCTTCTTCCACCATCGCTTCTCTCTTTGTCTCTTCTCAAGAAAATATGCATAAGTCAATGGCAAGAAGAAAGAAAATTTGTTAGCTGCCACATGCCTCATTCTACCTTTCTTCTTCTTCTTCTTCTTCTTCTTCTTCTTCTTCTTCTTCTTCTTCTTCTTATTATTATTATTATTATTATTATTATTATTATTATTATTATTATTATTATTATTATTATTATTATTATTATTATTATTATTATTATTATTATTATTATTATTATTATTATTATTATTATTATTACTATTATTATTATTATTATTATTAGTATTATTATTACTAGTATTATTATTATTATTATTATTCCAATTCTTCAAAAATACAGTCGTCGAGGATTGGCCCTTTGAATCTAGTATCTGAAGTGGAACGGCTACAACATTGAGTTCATACTGACTTGCTTCCTTCCCTAGCTCTTGTCTCAAAATCACAGGTGGAAATTCATGAACCGTATAGAATGGGGTCTTTCTTCATCCTCGTGCGATAATTTCCTAGACTCATGGCATGCTTCCTCTAGGCACATATCATCAATGAGTAGAAATATCACATCCTCGGCGCACTTATGAGCTTGTTCTTCAACAAAACATCTCCAATATCATCGGGCCGTAATTTCGCAATGTCAACACTCTCCCATTCATGTCACGACTCACGAATTATGCGAGGCACAAGTTGTATAGGCGTCACAACCTCACCCGAATATGAGTCTGAAGTGGACCAAGGATCTATTACTTTATGAAAACTAGTATTATTGACCTATGGGGGTTCTTAGCCTTCATCTTTGCACTCCTCAACTAAGTCATGAATGATGCTGCTGGGGCCATTGTCATTATCTTCATGAGCCAATGCACTCAAAATTTCTACCAATTGGTGTTCATGATGTGGGGCAGCTTCCTCAGTCTTATTAACCACTTCCTCGATTAAATCCAATTTAGCTAGCATGCGCTCATTGAGCTCCATTATTGATTTAAGCTTCTCATATTCTTGATTTCAAGGAAGAGTTGCGTACATATCTAGTACAGTGAATAGCATGGGGATTGCCCATAATAATTCTGCCCACACATGATTACCAAGATGTCTGAAAAATCATTCGCTAGGAAGTAGGTGAGATCAACAAATAAATAAACAAAAAAAAATTAAATTACCTAAAGCTAATAATTCTGACTAATTCAACCTAAATCCCTGGCAACGGCGTCAAAAGCTTGACACGTCCAACCACAAGTGTATGGCCGTCGTGTGTAGTAATATCCGAATGTTGGAGTAGATGCCCTAGAGTCAATCTTATTTAGCATGAACATTATTTTTTGGCTAGAATAATCATTGTATTATTTATGGAGATATTTAAAATAATGAATTCCTTAGATTACAAATGTGTTGTTTAGCTTAAATATCCCTAGTCCATTATACTGATTAACAGGACGATCAATTGTATACTAGTGTGTGGGTAGATTGATATGGAGATATCAAGTCTAGCACATGGGTATGCATTAGGGGTAATGGCATACTGGATTGACCCACAACGAGAAGTCTACATACAGGTTATGTAATGTCACAAGTGCTTCTCGTAGTGACAATGGTATTATGGTCCATAGACTTGAAGTCACTAGATGCTCTAGTGGTGAAATATCATGCTTTGATATTATCAAAGTTGCGCCTTAACTGGGTAACTATAAAGGTAGTTATCGGGAATGATAGGAAGCAAGCTTAGAGATGTAGTGATGTAGAGAGGATCTGTCCCTCCCACATAACGGGAGAAAATATCCGCGACCACTCGAGGGGTAGTGCTTATAGAATGTCTGACCAGAATCAGATAAATCATTATATAGAATATTGATGTTATCTGCATGGATAAGACTATTCCCTGGATCGAGAAACTATGGATTGGATATACGAGTGTGATTTGTATGTCTCGTGTCCGATCTGGATATTGATACAAAAAGATACATTGGTCACAAGGTTTTTCGGATTACTGACTATTTCTATTAGTTGGGTTGCATAGATGTTTTGCTAGGAGCCGCTCTATGTTAGTAATTGCTACTACCACTTAAGTAGAAACCGATGGGGTCACACTCCCTATGGATATAATAGGAATTTGGAATCAATTAATATTATTAATTAAATACGAGGATCAATACGGAACTACTTGCAAACTTAGTAGGATTAATTTGCAAGGTGGGCTAATCCATGTAAGGACATGATTAGTAGACGGGCTAATATGTAGTTATCAAGGAGTTATTAGACTATATAATGAACATGCCTTGCTTATTTTTCATAAGTTGTGTCATAATTGTTATCACACAAGAGAGAGAGGGAGAGAGAGAGAGAGAGAGAGAGAGAGAGAGAGAGAGAGAGAGAGAGAGAGAGAGAGAGAGAGAGAGAACAAAGCAAGGAGAGATCCAACAAGGGCCGAATGCGACCCCGTCGCCCCCTTCTCGCCGTCGGCCAAAGAGACAAGGTCTCTTTTTTAGGTGATCTTCTGTAGGGTTTTGTAACGGATTACGCAGTGGAATTAAACAAAAAAAGATCCGCACAAGACCCTCCAAGCATCACAGGAAGAGAATTCATAACGATAGTAAATGATTCATAACAAGTACCTTGTGGTTCTCCTGTGATGACTTCAAACACAAATAATGTTGTGTCTACGGTTGATCCACGTCTAGGATTGAGATCTAGATCCTCCAACTCCTTTTTCTAGCTAGGAACGGTGGAAGAGGAAGAAGAAATCACGCAATGGACACCAAAAGAGAGGCTCGACCTCTTCTTTGTGGTCGAATAGGGGGCGGACCAAGGGGGCGGTCGGCCTATTTGGTTTTACTCTCTCTCCTACTCAAGTAATGTTTTGAGCATTAGTTGTAGGAAGGAATCTAGGAGCATCCTTTATATAGTCCAACAACTCCTTGTTTGCTACATAAAGCCCCTCTCCTAATCCTACTGAAGTTCGGATTAATCCCTCATGCATATTTAGTCCTACTAAGTTAGCAAGCTGTTCACTTTGATCCTTCTAATTAATTAATCATATTAATTAATTCCCAAGTCTAGTTCAATCCATATGGAGTGTGACCCCATAGGTTTCTAATTAGTTGGTAGTAACTATTTACTAACATGGAGCGGTGTCTAGCAACACATCCATTCCACCCAACTAATAGAAATAGTCATCCGACAAACCTTGTGCAAGTATTGTCTCATCCCTTTGTCTCTATATCCGGATTGGACACGAGACATACAAGTCACACTCGGATATCCAATCCATAGTTTCTCGATCTTGGGAATAGACTTATCCATGCAGATAACATCAATATCCCATATTGATTTATTTGAGTCTGGCCAGACATTCCATAAGCACGATCCCTAGAGTGGCCCCGGATATTTGCTCCCTTTATGTGAGAGGGAAAAATTCTATCTACATCACTACGATATCTAAGCTTGCTTCATATTGGGTCCGATAGGCACCTTTATGGCTACCCAGTCACGGTGTAGCGTTTGACGCTACCAAAACACAGTATTTCACAACTAGATGATCTAGTGACTTCAAGTCTAAGGATGACAATACCATTTTCACCGCGAGAAGCACTTGTGACTTTCCATAACTAGTATGTATCTTTCTCAGATATGGGTCAATCCAGTATGCCATTACCCCTAATGCATACCCATGTGTTAGATCGTGATATCTCTATATCAATCCAACCCCATACTAGTCTATAGGTGATTGTCCTGTTTATCAGTATAATGAACTAGGGATATTTAAGATGCAACACGATTGTAAATCGAAGGACTTAATTATATTAAATATCTCCATAAATAATATAATGAATATTCTAGCCAATTATTGTTCATACTAAATTAGATTGCCTCTAGGGACTCTATTCCAACAGTCTCCCACTTGCACTAGAGCCAATCTGGTGCATCTCGTATGCCAGTGCTCCTAGTGTGCCCTTCATGCTTGCGCTGAACAAGCGGCTTTGTAAGTGGATCTGACAGATTCTCATATGTAGGAATCTTGCATATCCGAACATCTCCTCTATCGATAATATCTCGAATAAGATGGAACTTCCTAAGTACGTGCTTGGATTTCTGGTGTGATCTGGGTTCCTTTTATTGTGCGATCGCTCCATTGTTGTCACAATACAACTCTATTGGATCCACAATGCTAGGAACCACACCAAGCTCAGTGATGAACTTCCTAATCTGAACAGCCTCCTTTGTTGCGCCATTTGCAGCAATGTACTCAGCCTTATTTGTAGAATAAGCCACCGTATCTTGCTTGGAACTTTACCGACTGTGACCTGAAATCATCTCTGTCGTTTTGGAAGCTTGCATCCCTGTAACCCCTTACAAGTAACTCTTTCTCACCTCCAAATATCAAGAACGCATCCTTAGTTCTTCTCAAGTACTTTATGTTCTTAACTGTAATCCAGTGACTCTCACCTGGATTGGACTGATATCTGCTTGTCATACTCAATGCTTATGACACATCTGGTCTTGTACATAACATGGCGTACATGATGGATCCTATGGCCTAGTCATAGGGAACCCTACTCATGCGTTCCTTCTGAATCTCATTGCTAGGAAAATCAGCCTTCGAAAGGGTGATTCCATGTGACATGAGCAAGAATCCCTTCTTGGAATCTTGCATGTTGAATCGCTTCAACACCTTGTCAATATATATACTTTGACTTAGGCCGAGCTGCTTCCTAGATCTATCGCTATAGATCTTGATACCAAGTATATAAGCTGCTTCACCTAAGTCTTTCATTGAGAAACACTTTCCTAGCCAATCTTTAACAGACTGCAACATAGGAATATCGTTTCCAATGAGTAGCATGTCATCCACATACAAGACCAGAAAAGAAACGGAGCTCCCACTAACCTTCTTGTAGACACAATATTCATCCTCGTTTCTGATGAAGCCAAACTCTTTGACTACTTCATCAAAATGTCGATTCCGACTCCTAGTAGCTTGCTTCAATCCATAAATGGATCGTTGCAATTTACAGACTTTGTTGGCTTGCTTTGGATCTTCAAAACTCTCAGGTTGTGTCATGTACACTTCCTCGAGGAGATTCCCATACAAGAATGCTTTTTTAACATCCATCTAACAAATATCATAGTCTGAGTAAGCTGCAATAGCAAGTAAGATTCGGATGAATTTGGGCATTGCGACTGGTGAAAAGGTTTCATCATAGTCTATACCATGAATCTATATGAATCCTTTAGCCACCAATCGGCCCTTATAGGTAATCACATTACCATCCATGTCGATCTTCTTCTTGAAGATCCACTTGCAACCTATGGGCCGAGCCCCTTCGGGTGGTTCCACCAAAGTCCACACTTTGTTGGTATACATGGATGCCATCTCGGATCTCATGGAATCAAGCCACTTCTGAGAGTCCGGACCTTTTATAGCCTCTCCATAGGTAGTAGGCTCATCACCTATGAGCAACGCGTCACCGGATTCAGTCACGAGAAGTCCATACCTATCTAGCTCCTAGAGCACTCTACTCGACCTACAAAGTTCTTGTGTTACTTGAACAGGATGCTCCACAACCTCTTGTGGTTCCTGTTTATGTTCCATAGTTGGATCAAAGCTTTGTCGTTCTTGAATTCCTTCAAGTTCTACAGTCCTCCCACTTGCTTCTTTAGAGACAAACTATATTTCTGGAAACACGCCCGACCGAGCAACAAACACTTTGTTCTCAGTTGGATTGTAGAAATAATATCCCTTAGTTTCCTTAGGGTATCCCAACAAACTTGCATTTTTCCGACTTAGGCCCTAGCTTGTCTGATTGTAAACATTTTACATAGACGTCGCAGCCCCAAATCTTAATCAACGACACTGTGGGACGGCTCCCACTCCACATCTCATGTGGTGTCTTCATGACTGATTTAGATGAAACACGATTAATGGTGAAAGCTGCACACAATAGAGCGTAGCCGCAAAATGACAATGGAATATCAGTTTGACACATCATAGATCTAACCATGTCCAACAGTGTTCGATTCCTCCTCTCAGATACTCCACTCCACTATGGCGTTCCGGGTGGAGTGAGTTGGGATAATATCCCACACTCTCTAATATAGTCGTCAAACTCTTGGCTCAAGTATTCACCTCCACGATCCAATCGTATTGATACTTTTTCCAAGATGCTTCTCTACTTCATTCTTGAATTCTTTGAAGTTTTCAAAGGACTCGCATTTGGCCTTCATAAGGTATACAAATCCATATCTACTGAAATCATCAGTAAACGTGATGAAGTAGACGTAACCACCCCTGGAAGGCGTGGCAAATGGCCCACACACATCAGTATGCACGAGTGCCAATTGCTCATTAGTCCTCTCACCTTTCTTATTGAAAGGGGACTTTGTCATTTTTTCCAATAAACAAGCCTCACATGTCTCATATGATTAGAAATCAAATGAGTATATGAATCTACCCTTATGAGTCTAGATACACGTTTCTCGTTTATGTGGACTAAACGACTGTGCCATAGATCAGCAGGATTTAAATTATTCATTTTAATCCTCTTGGTATAAGTGTTATAAGCACAATTTCTTAGATCAGGGATATATAATCCATTAAATAATTGCCCAATACAATAGTGAATACTATCAAAATAAATGGAACAACAATTGTTCTTTATTGAAATAGTAAAACCATCCTTGTCCGAACAAGAAACATAAATAATTTTTCTGCTCATACCAGGCACAAAAATCAATTATTTAATTCTAAAAGTAATCCTGAAGGCAGAGACAGCTCGTACACGCCCACGGCCAATGCAGCAACTCTTGCTCCAATTCCCAACGCACAAGTTTATCTCCCCTTTAGCCAAACTTCTACTTCACTTTAGATCCTGCACATTTCGACAAATGTGAAATCCACATCCAGTATCCAATACCCATGATGAAGAGACGGTTAAGTTGACATCTATAACATAAAAATACCCGGTGGTGGTGGAATCACTATTCCAAGCCTCTTATCCTCCAGTGTCCATGCTGACTGGAGTAGTGACACTTACCTTTAGTCACACCTTTGGCAATGCCACCAATAGGCTTAAGGGAAGGTTCCTTGGGCTTGGCAACTGCCTTGTCTTTTCCCTTGGAGGTAGAGGCAAAACTTTTTCCCTTTCCTTTCTGCACCATCATTATGGATTTTCCCTTATCCTTGTTGATGCTTTGTTCAGTTGTCCACAACACGTTGAGTAAATCTTGCAGTGCTTTCACGATCTCATTCTTGTTATATTTCATGATAAAATGTCCATAACTCTCAGGAAACGATTGCAACACGAGATCTGTGGCCAACTCTTGACCAACCTGAAACCCTAAACGTGCGAGATTCTCCAAGTACCCGATCATGCGGAGTACATGAGGTCCCGCAGGGCTTCCCTCTGCTAGATGACATTTGAACAATTCCTTGGAAACTTCATACCTCTCAACCCTAGCCTACTCTTGGAAGAGTTGCTTCAAGTGTTCGATCATGTTGCTTCTGAAGCTCAGAGGACATGGCGCAAAGCAGTAGGCAGGCCGCATCATTAGCGTCATCAACACGTTTTCATATGCCTTTAGGGCTGCAGGAGTATTGTTTTCTGGACCTTCAGAAACTTGCTCTTCTAGAGCGCATAGCTTATTTTCCTGCTTGAGAATGATTCTCAAGTTTATGAACCAGTCTAGAAAGTTGGTTCCGAAAAGCTTGTCCTTCTCAAAGATAGAGTGTAGGGAGTTGAACTCGATGAGTAGTTTTCCATTGGAATTCTACAAAAGGAAATACGTAAGATTTTAGTACTTGTGAACAATTAACTATATTTAATAATGGCTAGATTATTAACTACAGATCCCACTATTTTTCTACTGATTAATAACGCTCAAGATATTAATGCGAAAAATATCATTATATTTTCTAGAGGGCCAAGATCCATATTTAACTTATTTTTGAGCTTGCTTTGGCAAGTCACCCAAAAGTTAGTTATTTAGGTAGGAACAATTCCAATTGCATCCCATGAAACTCTTGGTTCAATTGGGCAAATAACTCTTTATTTATCTATCCTATAGATAATCCCAATTGATGCCTCTAGGCTTTTAATCTGTATTAAAAATACCTAGTTACGTCGAAACTCTTACTCCAACAATTGCACATTATATGTGCCATCGCACCACATAGTGATGAATCAAGCCGCCTTGCTTTGGCATGCACGAACTTGATTAATTGATTTGTGATTAGTGTTTAATTAACGTGAAGGCACACGTAATATTTCAGCTTCGAGGGATTTTTTCTTTTAATTAATTATTTTGTTGATCCATATCAACTGGATCTACTTATTCGAGTTGTGCAAGAATCAAAATAAAAGATCCGGGTTGTTAATTAACTTATTATCAAATTGCATGCATCATCCATACACCAACAACAATAATAAGACAATAAAGTAAACATCCACAAAATAGAAATTAACGTGATGTGGATATGGCCTCCTAGACTAAGATATTCCCAAGCAATTAAGAATATCTATGAACCCTAAAATAGCAAGCTCATCTCCATGTGCCTCCATACTTTGGTACATCCTTCATAGCCTTGTGGAATACTCCATGCACCATGTTGTGGCTCCTTTAATTCTTTGGGCTTCTTTTCTTCAATCTTGGCTATCTATTCTAGTTAGTACTAGCTAGAACCTAACCTAAGTAAATAAATCACACAAGTTAAGAAAAATATACCGACTCGCAGGACATAAATCCTAATTTACATAAAATTGATCGGCTCGCACGCCGTAAACAAACCACAATAATTAAACATTCACAACAAACCACATATAAGGCCATATCCAACCACCACACGAATTGCACATAAACAGTTAAAATCCAATTATAACGCGCTTAGTCAATTTTTAATTGATTTTGGATATGCTAGGGTCAAAACCGTCCAAGAGGGCCCACCATGCCATGGTCGAACCCTCAAAAGACTGCCACAAGGGCCATGGGCCGGCCGACCCCTAGCCCACGCGGTTAGGCCGTGTGCTAGGGAGCCCCCGACCCCTTGTTCGTGCGTGACTTGGGCAGAAAGGAAGGAGGGGCGGTCCCCTGGGGGGGGGGGGCGAACCTCTTTGGGAGTTGTTTTCTTGTCCTTGTTGCCCAAGTTTGCATGTTTCCAATTTGAAAAACTCCTATTCCTAATTGGTGCCCAAAACCATAGATCTAGATCCAAAATTTTCTCTCACTCACTAATTCCTACATCCATGTAAAATTAGTTATTATTTGGTTGAATCATATTCAACATGCATCTAATATGCTTAATTTTTCCGTTTTACGCGATAATCTAACAATTAAGGTGTAAAAGACATGAATCGTAACACATAAACTACGTTATGCTCTACGACCTGTGGCTCTTATACCACTGTAGGGTTTTGTAACAGATTACGCAGTGGAATTAAACAATTAAAGATCCGCAAAAGACCCTCAAAGGATCACAGGAAGAGAATTCATAACGATAGTAAAGGATTCATAACAAGTACATCGTGGTTCTCCTGTGATGACTTCAAACACAAATAATGTTGTGTCTCTACAGTTGATCCACACCTAGGATTTAGATCTAGTCTCCAACTTCTTGTGCTATCTAGGACGGTGGAAGAGGAAGAAGAAATCACGCAACGGAGACCAAAAGAGAGGCTTGGCCTCTTCTTTGTGGCCGACGGGTAGGGGGCGGACCAAGGGGGCAGTTGGCCTCTTTGGTTTTGCTCTTTCTCCTTGATTTCTCTCCTACTCATGTAATGTTATGAGCATTAGTTGTAGGAAGGAAGCTAGGAGCATCCTTTATATAGTCCAACAACTCCTTTTTTACTACATAAAGGCCCGCTCCTAATCCTACTCAAGTTCGGATTTGTCCCCTTTGAATATTAGTCCTACTAAGTTAGCAAGTTGTTTCAATTTAATCCTTCTAATTAATTAATTATATTAATTAATTCCAAAGTCTAGTTCAATCCATATGGCGTGTGACCTCATAGGTTTCTACTTAGTTGGTAGTAACTATTTACTAACATGGAGCGGTGTCTAGCAGCACATCCATTCCACCCAGCTAATAGAATTAGTTATCCGACAAACCTTGTGCAAGTATTGTCTCATCCCTTTGTCTCTATATCCGGATTGGACACGAGACATACAAGTCACAGTCGTATATCCAATCCATAGTTTCTCGATCGTGGAAATAGCCTTATCGATGCAGATTACATCAATATCTCATATTGATTTATCTGAGTCTGGCCAAATATTCTATAAGCACTATCCCTCGAGTGGCCGCGGATATTTGCTCCCGTTATGTGAGAGAGACAAATTCTATCTACATCACTACGGTATCTAAGATTGCTTTATACTGGGTCCGATACGCGCCTTTTTGGCTACCCAATCACGGTGTAGCGTTTGACGCTACCAAAACACAGTATTTTACAACTAGATGATCCATTGACTTCAAGTCTAAGGATGACTATACCGTTGTCACCGCGAGAAGCACTTGTGACTTTCCATAACTAGTATGTAGCCTTCTCGGAGATGGGTCAATCCAGTATGCCATTACCCCTAATGCATACCTATGTGTTGGATCGTGATCTCTATATTAATCCAACCCTATACTAGTCTATAGGTGATTGTCCTGTTAATCAGTATGATGGACTCGGGACATTTAAGATAAATAACACGATGGTAAATCTAAGGACTTCATTATATTAAATATCTCCATAAATAATATAATGAATATTATATCGAATTATTGTTCACACTAAACTAGATTGCCTCTAGAGCATCTATTCCAACATCTTCTTCTTCCTCCTCCTTACCCAGCTAGCACAAAGGCGTGGATGATCCGGGATCAATTTTAGGAGTGGACTTTGCATAGAGACGTGGACACTACTTCACGTGAAGTCATCAAGGAGACAAACTAAGGTACTTGAAGTTCTCATTCTTTACCATCGTTATGAATTCTAGACTTGTGATCCTTGGAGGGTATTGAACGGAATTAGATTTTTGTTATTCCGCTGCGTAATCCGTATCAAAACCCTACAGTGGTATCAGAGCTACAGGTCATAGAGCATAACGTGGTTTATGTGGTATGTTCATGTCAATTTTACACCTTAATGGTAAATTATCGCGTAAAACTAAAATTGGCTTAAAGATGCAATTAGAATATGATTCAAACAAGAATGAGCTAATTTCACATATGATGTAAAGATTGGTGAATTTGGGGCACATATGATGTGTCAATTTGGGTTTTGAAAAATTAGGATTTGAGCACAAATTGGGGAAAAGGGGTTCTCCAATTTGGAAACAAGTGAACTTGGGCAACAAGGAATAATAAGGAGTTGTTTTTGGAAACAACCCCTAAGGGGTTCGGCCCCAAGGACCCCCCCTTCCTTTCCGTCCAAGCCATAGGGCCGAGACCCCAAGCCGGGTCGGCCCGGACGGCTCCTTGGGGTTCGGCCAAGTGTGTTGGTGGGCCCCTCGGACTGTTTTGACCCTACTTACCCAGTAATCAACTAAAATTGGTCAAGCGCGTTAAATTGGATTTTAACTGTATTATGTGCTTTTGCATGGTGATTGGTTATGGCCTTAGATTTGGATATTGCGAATGTTTATTTTGTGGTTTGGTTTTATTGTAATAATTAATTAATTAGGTTTTACGACCAACAATCCGGTCTTCTCCTCAACTTGTGAGGTCTCTCTATTTAGTATAGATGGTAGCTAGTATTAGATAGAGTAGATGATAGTCAAGACTTGGAGAAGAAGCCTAAAAAATTGTAAGAACTACAAGATGGCGAAATTCCACAAGCTAAAAGGAGAATGGACTAAAAGATGGAGGCACATGGAGATGAGCTTTCTATTTTTAGCGCTTATAGATATTCTCATTGGCTTGGGATATCTTAGTTTAGGAGGCCATATCCAAATCACGTTTATTTATTGTTTGTGGGTGTTTAATTATTGTCTGGTTATTTATTATTGGTGTATGGATGATGAATGCAAATTGGTAACAAGATAAAACAACCCGAATCTTTATTTTGGGATTTCCCAACCCAAATAAGTAGATCAGTTGATATGGATCAACAAAACTATGAAAAGTCCCTCAAATTTAAAAATTGCATTTTGCCTTCTCGTTACTCCAAAACTCGTCATGACCATGATTTATCAAGTTAGGGCTTGAAAAATCAAGGCGAATATATTCAGCATGATGTGGCGCGACGGCACAAGCTAGTAATGTGCGATTGTTGAAGTAAGAGGTTGGATGCAACTGAGCCACTTCAATGGGATTGAAAGCCTAGAGGCAAACAATTGGGATTATCTATGGGGTAGATAAATAAGGAGTTACTTGCTGAACCAAGAGTGGCATAGGATGCAATTGGAAACTGTTCCTACCTAAATAACTGATTTTGGGTGACTTGACAAAGCAAGCTCAAAAGGAAGTGAAATATGGATCTTTGCCCACTAGAAAATATAATGATATTTTCCGCATTAATATGGAGGATTATTAATCCGAGAAAAATAGTGGGAGCTATTTTTAATAATCTTGCCATGATTAAATGTAGTTATTTATTCACAAAATACTAGAACTTGTATATGTCTCATTTTGTAGAATTACAATGGCAAACAATTCATCGCAGTCATCACAATCCCTACGATTGGTCCTTGAGAAGGATAAGCTTTCTGGAACAAACTTTCTAGACTGGTATAGGAACGTGAGAATCGCTCTCAATCAAGAGAAGAAAATGTACATTCTAGAAGAGCAAGTTCCTGAGGGTCCATAAAATAATTTTGCTGCAGCCTTAAAGGCATATCACGGATCGTTGACGATGCTACTGATGTGGCCTGCCTCATGCTTTGAACCATGAAATCTGAGATCCAAAAGCTCACATACTGCCGATGATCGGGTACTTGGAGAATCACACACGCCTAGGGTTTCCAATAGGCCAAGAGTTGGCCACTGATTTCATATTGCAATCGTTGCCTGATAGTTATGGAAAGTTCATTATGAACCATAACATGAATGAGATCAACAAGCCTCTGCCAGATTTACTCAATATGTTGAGGACAGCTAAACAAAGCATCAAAAAGGGAAAGGGCAAGGCCATAATGATGTTGAACAAAAGAAAAGGCAAGCGGGTTGCCTCTACCTCCAAAGGGAAAGGCAAGTCAGTTGCAAAACCCAAGGAAGCTACCCTTAAACCTGCTGGTGGCGTTGCCAAGGGCGTGACTAAGGGTGAGTGTTACTACTCCAGTAAGCCTGGACACTGGAAGAGGAACTGCCCAAAGTATCTGGAGGATAAAAGGCTTGAAATATTAATTTTTACCACCACCAGGTACTTTTTTTATAGATGTCAATTTAACTATCTCTTCATCTTGGGTATTGGATACTGGATGTGGATCTCACATTTGCCGAAATGTGAAGGATCTAAAGAGAAGTAGAAGATTGGCTAAAATGGAGATAGATGTGCGCATAGGGAATGGAGCAAAGGTTGCTGCATTGGCCGTGGGAGTGTACGAGCTATCTTTACCTTCAGATTAGTTTGAGAAATAGTTAATTGCTATTTTGTTCCTGCTATGAGCGGAAACATTATTTCCATTTCTTGTTTGGACGAGAAAGGTTTTACAATTTCAATAAAGGATAAATGTTGCTCCATTTATTTTGATAGTATGCACTATTGTAGTGCGATATTATCTAATGGATTGTATATCCTTGATCTAAGTAATCCTGCCTATAGCATGAATACCAAAAGGATTAAAAGTAATGATCTAAATCCTACGTACTTACTAGGGTATTGTTCGTGCCCGAGGGCACCACCCGAAACAAACACTAAGAACATTATACCAATTGAATGTTCATGAAATAACATGAGAACTTCATCCACGAACTCGGCCACACGAAAAAAAAACAACATAATGGAGGAGGGCACTACACCAAAAAAAAAAACAAAAAAAATGTTCTAGAAAGGTGAGAACCTACAAAGGTAAGTATTTTAAAGCTTGATCCAGGAAGCCTTGAACACAAAAGCCCTAAAATGAATAGTATACAGTTGCAACGACTTGAGAAAATTTCAAATGTTGATTTACACAGACATGAGAAAAGGAAACTTTACAATGATTCCGGAAATTGGACTTATAAAACTAAAACAATTACTTGGTTAGTTTACTTGAAAAACATGTAACAAATTTAAGCTTTAAACTTCATTTATCCTCAACCTAGAATACCCTCGGTTTCACAATCTCTCTTATGGTTCTTGTAGGGTTTTGATTCATGGATGCGCAATGGAAACAATAATTAACCATGCAAAACCCTCCACGGATCACAATTCAAGAGACATAACGATGGTAAAGAAAGAAATCAATAACACACCTTAGGGTTCTCCTTTGATGACTTCAAACGCAAATTGTGTCACGTTCTCTATAGTTAATCCACGCCTAGAGTTGATTTCTAGATCTCCCACTCCTTGGTGCTAGCCCGGAAAGAGGAAGAGGAAGAAGAATCACGCAAAACGAGACGAACAAGGAGGTGTTCGGCCTCCTTGTGGCCGACGGGGACGGGCGGCGGGCTAGGGGGGCGGCGGCTCCTCTAGCTTGCTTGCTCGCTCTCCTTTTGTTTCTCTCCCACTCAAGTTATGATCAATATGAGCATTAGTGTGGGAAGGAAGGAAGGAATGTCCTTTATATAGTCCAACAACTCCTTGCCAACTACCTAAAGGACTTATTCTAGTCCTACTAGAATTCAATTTAGTCCCTTCTTTGCAAATTAGTCCCTACTAAGTTTGCAAGGTTTTGCAATGTGATCCTTCTAATTAATTAATCCAATTAATTAATTCCCAAATCTAGTTCAACTCTATCTAGCGTGTGACCCCATAGGTTCTATCTAGTTGGTAGCAACTATTTGCTAATATGGAGCGGTTTCTAGCAAAACATCCATTCTAGCCAACTAATAGAATAGTCATCTTGGCAACCTTGTACAAGTAATTGTCTCATCCCTTTGTCTCTATATCCGGATTGGACACGAGACATACAAGTCACACATGTATATCCAATCCACATTTTCTCGATCCATGGGAATAGCCTTATTCGTGCAAATAACATCAATATCCCATATTGATTTATTTGAGTCTGGCCATACATTCTATAAGCACTACCCCTCGAGTGGCCTAGGGTATTTGCTCCCGTTATGTGGGAGGGACAAATTCTATCTACGTCCACTACGATCTCTAAGCTTGCTTCTTATTGTATCCAGTACACGCCTTTATAACTACCCAGTTACGGTGTAGCGTTTAACGCTACCAAAATCATAATAATCCACAACTAGAATATCCAGTGACTTCAAGTCTAAGGATGACAATACCATTGCACCGCGAGAAGCGCTTGTGATTCAACATAACGTGTATGTAGCCTTCTTGGAGATGGGTCAATCCAGTGCGACATTACCCTTAATGCACACCTATGTGTTGGATCATGATATCTCCATATCAATCCATCCCCATACTAGTCTATAGATGATTGTCCCATTAATCATTATACTTAACTAGGGATATTTAAGATAAACAACACAATTGTAATTCTAAGGACTTCATTATATTAAATATCCAATAAATAATAAATGAATTTCTAGCCACAAATAAATTCATACTAAACTAGATTGCCTCTAGGGCATCTATTCCAACATTTCTGGCATTGATCTGTAATGTAGCCAACCTAATCAAAGCAGGAAATAAAATAAGTCTAGCTTCTGATACCTACAGATTAGGAATACATGATTAACAAAAGCATGAGTACTATTAAGCTGCCAAAAGAAATAACCTATCCCAGCCGTATAATTCCTATGTAGTCGTATTAGTAGAAGTTAGGAACATGATATGTTCATTTTCTTATGAAGAGTATTATTCCCTTGTAGTCCAAATTTTGTTGACATGTGAAATAGTAATACGAGCACCATCGTTCGATCTATTTTACTACGGTTTGATCATTTTCAATCGCTAGTTTCAAAACAAATATTTTTCCATGCCAAAAAATATTTTAGCTTTCAAACCCTATAAGTCATGAGAACAACAATTTGTATCCTACTGGAATTCTGTGGAGATATACCATATCCTACTATATCACTCTATTTATAGAAATCATCAAGATCCCAGAAAGGTACAGGAAAGGCATAAGATGATGGCAAGCAAGCAACAAACCACAATTCATGTGTCAAGTAATTTAATCTACTCCTCAGATCAAAGAAAAAGAAAGAATGCAAGTGAGGGAGATCAGATCACCGATTCAGAAAGTATTGTGCAGTGATTCAAAAAGTCATCAATATCCAGATTGAAATACCCCGTTATTTAGAAACGGATATTTTTAGATAATATTAAGTGTTACTATGTTGAAACGGGTATTCTATGAAATTATTGAGTGTTAATATAATATTATTATAAGTATTGGGTGTTAATATGCTACTATTATTTTACAATATTATTTGGTGTTAATATGACATTGGGATAAGTTTGGGTATTAGTTATTATTATTTAGAAAGTTAATTTCAATGTTATAAACTACCTAGGTGCTTCTATGTATTTTCCTATAACTATTATTGTGTCTTTTAACAAATCAGGGGGTGGTAGTTGTACTAAGCCTAAAGTTAGTGGGGTGAAAGTGTCTTTAACCCTAAAATTAGTCATCTTCTTCCTCCAACACTTCCATAGAAGGGAGACTTCATCTTCAACCCGAACACCACCATTACCACACCAAATCTTCACCAAATTCGTTGATGTTTGTCCCAAATCACCCCCTATTTGATTTAAACTCATCAATGCTCGATAATTTAGCATCAAGCAACCCAATTTCGCCAATTTTTGGACCCGATTCAGAATCGGAAAATTCGAAGTGGGTTTCCTCTTTCCGGTTGAAATCTCACCTCTCTACCTATATAAACCCCTACAATCTCAGAGATTTCTCACATCAAAGATCTCCCAATGCTCTCCCTCTCATTATCTCTCTCTCTCTTTTTCTCCCTCGTTCTTCCCATTCGGATTTGCCGGAACCGCCGCCGGACCGACCGAGCAGCTGCCCGCCGCCGCCGTCGTCCGCCTCTCTCCGGCGCCACCGGCGTCTTCCCTCTCCATCATCCCGCCGCCGTCCTCCTCAATCGGGTATGCAGACCCGTCTCTTTCTCTCTCTTTCCTTCTTATTTTTTTTTTGTTTTTTTTCATTAAATAATTTGGTTAGTTGGTAAATAAGAATAATTGGGAAGTTAGAGATAACAAGTGTGGGCTTGGCCCAGTGGTTAGATGTCAACACTTAAGATCTTGGGTTTGTGAGGGGGGAGGTTCTAGGTTCGACCCTCATTAGAGGCAATGTTTATTTTTAAAAATCTTTAAAGTAATTTTTTTACTCATCTTTACCCAAAAATAAAAGTGTAGAATAAGGGTGATAAAATAATATTTTCCTTATTTATTTTTATAGACTTATAACAAATTAGATATGTTACTTGTTTCAAATAAATTTTGTTATTTCTTCTAAAAAAAAAGTTAGTTAGTTTATAACCTACATTCTCTACTAAGGCTTGTTTGGTTGGGAGAAACTACTATTTGAATTAAAAGTGTTTTTGAGGTAAAATAATATGCTTCTCTAGCCTAAATAATAAAAGCAATAGTTTAGTTAATCTTATAAGTTATATTTATATATTTATAGCCTAGTATGTTTTTACAAATAATAAACGTTAGCGTTATAAAGCGTATTTTATTATAAAAGAGGTTGTTCGCCTTAGCAAAGGTTGAGGAGAGTTAGAAAGGGATTTATTTCTTTTACCTATAGGACTTTCTGTGCAATGTGTTGATTAGAATATTATCAAATTTGTAGGCGACAATTTCATAGACGAAGGATACGTCGAATACTACGATTGATTTGCTGTGATTGCTATTTGTTGAGGTAAGTAAACATGCCAGGCCTAGCGCCCATATCTTCTTTCGTGTCTAAACTGCTTTTGTGATTTGTTGTCTCAGAATTTGAATATCTACGTGAACTGTTTATTTGAGAAAGTTTACTGATTTTACAAAGGTGATTCCATCACAAATATCACATGAGATGTTAATAAGACGTAAAGTGGAATAGTTGTATCGGGGATCAATATTTTGAGCTTTGGTCGATGTGGACTACGTCTCTCGACCCACTTTATTTTATTTTGCTCAGCCGCAACCGCCTCGAGTTCGCTCCAGTACTTACCTCTCTGGCCGCAAGAAGTCTTAGGGGGGTGTCGACACTTATGGTCTGGTAGCCAGTTATTAGTAGATCTTTCCCGTGTCAACATGGTAATATATGTTTTCTAAAAGGATGGACCTTTATGATTGAGAATTGAAAGTCCCGATTGGACAAATGAGGAAGAGTTTGGGAATGTTTCCCAAAAGTGAAGTGCTAAAAGGAAAAACTCTTTTTTTATACTTATACTCTAACTTGAATTCTTTACTCTTCAAACTCATGTGTCATTTTTAAACTGCTTCATAATCTATTTACATGCTTGGGTGTTGCTTACTCAGTATTTTCCGCTGACTTTGGAAACTGTGGTGTTTTTTTTTTGTTTCTGCACCACAGGTTTAGGTGGAAGCATGGCTTTTGGGGGAAATCGAGACACATCACTTTAGTAAATTTAAATTTCACATCTACACTTGTTTTATTTAGTAGTTGAATTATAGATTGGAATAATGCCCATATTTGAGGCAAGACAAGTTTTTAAGTTTTAATTACTTATTTTATGGATTTTGGGTTGGATATCCAGTTATAAAATCTCCTTGTATTCGGGTTTAATCTCGTGTACGGAGTGACATCCCCGGGCTTACGGCTTGGTGAGTTTGAGGGTGTTACATAGATGACCAATATAAAGAGCTCTGCCTTTGACACAACCATAGCTACCACAAACAACCAATCTTCCTCAGGGTTATGCTGCCTAGTCACCCCTATACGTAGGAGATATCCGATAGTTTAACTAAATAACATTTTAATTCCCTGTTTGAAGTAATCAATGTTGAAGTGCTAACAACTGAGAACTTAAAGTCACCCACGTAAACCAAGGCCCAGAGTGAGAAAAACATTGCAGAATGGACAGTTGAGTTGTGTCAAGCAAAAAATGTGATGCTGTGTGAAAATATATTATATCGTCAATTCATCAAAATGAATTTGAGATGAAAAGGGAAACTATAAAGTTTTAAATGTAATGATTATCTACAGGTGTACAAGTTAGACAAACCCACAGTTTCACAGTCATCCAACATCTACATTACATTTGTGTTTACCTACAACAAACAAAATTGCACCAGTGTCAAAGAAAATCAAAAGAAACTTGTTTAAAGTTGCCTTGTTAAAGAAAACCAACATACATTAGATTCTTGATGTGCAGTAAAAAAAAACTGAGCTAGTAGGCGTGGTATCGTAAACGAAACTAAGCTACTATGTTTAACAGATAAACAAATCGTGTTGTCACTCACCTCGTCACTACATATTTTCTTCCACCTCTCGAGAGAAAATCTGGGATACCTCCAGGATACAAAACCTAAGGTGTTTCTTATGTAGGCAACATAAGAAGATTCTATTGATTAAATCGATGTATGATTTAAAAACTAAATTATGTAAAATAATCAAGCATACTTACTTGGTCATCTATGGTACAATTACCTCCTCCAGAGGTGGTTCTTATGTATGCAACCACGGGTCCGACCCAATTATAATTTCTTCAAGTAGTTCAAAGAAGTGGATAGTAATGATTTGGAAATGAGTAAACACAAAAGAAATACATATGAAATTATCCAAAAGTCACAAAGAAGAAATTGTTGGGTTTTGACGTAGGTAACGCAGCGGAATAACAAAAATTTAATTCCTACTCAAAGCCCACCAAGGATTACAGGAAGAGACATTCATAACATGATGAAGGACATAGAAGATGCGTACCTTTTGGTTCGGGAAATCACACGAAGAATTATGTCCTCGTCTCTAAGGTTGATCCACGTCTAGAGGTGAGATCTAGATCTTCCTTCTCCTAGTGCTAGCTTGGACCGGAGGACGAGGGAAGAACGAATCAAGAAACGAGGGACAAAGAGAGGATTGGCCCTCTCTTTGTGGCTGAAGGGTAGGGGCGGACGGCTAGGGGCTTCAGCCTCTAGCTTATCTTGTTATCTCTTTTGCTTTCTCTCCCACTCACTTGTGTTATGAGAATTAGTTGTGGGAAGGAAGCTAGAGCATCCTTTATATAGTCCAACAACTCCTTCTTAACTACATAAAGGCCCTTCCTAATCCAACATGAACTCGAATTAGTCCCTTCCTTGCATATTAGTCCTACTAAGTTTGCAAGGTGTTGCAAAGTGATCCTTCTAATTAATTGATCATATTATTTAATCCCAAATCTAGTTCAACTAGACGTGTGACCCCATAGGTTTCTACTTAGTTGGTAGTGACTAATTACTATCATGGAGCGGTGTCTAGCAACACATCCATGCAACCCAACTAATAGAAAAAAGTCAGTGATCCCGACAAACCTTTGTGCCCAATATCACATATTGCACTTTCCCTTTGTCTCCATATCCGGATTGGACAAGAGACATAAATAGTCACACTCGTATATCCAATCCATAGTTCCTCAATCCTGGGAATATGCTTATGCAAGAAGATAACATCAATATCTCCATATTTATTTATCTGAGTCTGGCCAAACATTTAATAAGCACCATCCCTCGAGTGGCCCATGGATATTTTCTCCCATTATGTGGGAGGGACAAATCCTCTCTACATCATTACGATATCTAAGCTTCCTATCATGCCCGATAGCTATCTTTATAGTTGCCCGGTTAAGGCGAAGCGTTGGATAATATCAAAGCATGATATTCCAAAATTAGAGTATCTAGTGACTTCAAGTCTAAGGATTGCCATTATATTAGCACTACGACAAGCGATTGTGACTTTAACATAATCTAATGTATCCTTCTCGTTGTGGGTAAATCCAGTATGCCATTACTCTTAATGCATACCCATGTATTAGACTTGATATCTCCATATAAATCTACACACATACTAGTCTATATTTGATTGTCCTATTAACCAATATAATGGACTAGGGATATTTAAGATAAACAACACATTGTATCTAAGGACTTCATTATATTAAATATCACAATAAATAATAAATGAATATTCTAGCCAAAAACATTGTTCATACTAAATATAGATTGCCTCTAGGGCACCTATTCCAACAGTCTTCCACTTGCACTAGAGCCAATCTGGTGCATCTCGTGTGCCTATAGATCTGGCGTGCCCTTCACGCTTTCGATGTGCAAGTGGTTTTTTGAGCGGATCTGAAAGATTGTCATCCGTTGGAATCTTGCACATCTTCACATCTCCTCGATCGATTATATCACGAATAAGATGGAGTCTCCTAAGTACATGATTTGATTTCTGGTGTGATCTTATTTCCTTGGCTTCTGCGATTGCCCCAGGGTTGTCACAGTACAACTCTATGGGATCCACGATGCTAGGGACCACACCGAGCTCAGTGATAAACTTCTTTATCCAAACTGCCTCTTTTGCTGCTTCCGCAGAAGCAATGTACTCAGCTTTTATTGTAGAATCAGCAATTGTCCCTTGCTTGGAACTTTTCCAGCTCACAGCTCCTCCATTCAGGCAAAAAACGTATCCAGACTGCTATCTGTAGTCATCTTTGTCGGTTCGGAAGCTTGCATCAGTGTAACCAATTACACTTAGCTCTTCCTTACCTCCAAATATTAAGAACACATCCTTAGTTCTTCTCAAGTACTTCAGGATGTTCTTGACAGCAATCATGTGACTCTCACCCGGATTGGACTAATATCTGCTCACCATACTCAACGCGTATGATACGTATGGTCTTGTACACAACATGGCATACATGATGGATCCTATGATGGCGTACATGATGGATCCTACTCATGCAGTCCATCTCAATCTCATTGGAAGGACATTCATTCTTAGAAAGAGTGACTCGATGTGACATGGGGAAAAATCCCTTCTTGGAATCTTGCATTTTTAACCTCTTCAACACCTTGTCTATATATGTACTTTGACTTAGGCCGAGCAGCTTTCTAGATCTATCCCTATAGATCTGTATACCTAGTATATAAGCTGCATCTCCTAAGTCCTTCATTGTGAAACACTTTCCTAGCCAATCTTTAACAGATTGCAAAGTAGGAATATCGTTTCCTATGATTAGTAAGTCATCCACATACAAGACCAGAAACACTACAGAGCTCCCACTAACCTTCATGTAAACACAAGGCTCATTTTTGTTCTTGATGAAGCCAAAATCTTTGATTGCGTCATCAAAACGTCGATTCTAGCTTCTAGTAGCTTGCTTTAATCCATAAATGGATCTTTGCAGCTTACAGACTTTATTGGCATTCTCTGGATCCTCAAAACCCCCCGGTTGTTTCATGTACACGTCAGGAGGTTCCCATAAACGAACGCTGTTTTGACATTCATCTACCAAATCTCATAGTCGTAGTATGCTGCAATAGCAAGTAGGATTCGAATGGATTTAGTCATGGCGACTGGTGAAAAGGTCTCATCATAGTCAATACCATGAATCTATCTATAACCTTTGGCCACCAAACGCCCTTTATAGGCAACTACCTTGCCATCCATGTCGGTCTTTTTCTGGAAGACCCATTTGCACCCTATGGGCTGAGCCCCTTCAGGTGGTTCCACCAAATTTCATACTTTGTTGGTGTACATAGAATCCATTTAGGACCTCATGGATTCTAGCCACTTCTTGGAGTCTGGGCCTTTCATGGCCTCCCCGTAGGTTGCAGGCTCATCATCCATGAGTGGTACGTCATCGGGCTCAGTTACGAGAAGTCCCTACCTCTCTGGCTCATGACGCACTCTTCCTGACCTACGGAGTTCCTGTGTTACCTGAACAGGCTCTTCCACAACAACTTGCGGTTTCTGTTCATGTTCCATTAACGGTTCAGTGATTTGTGGTTCTTGAATTTCTACAGGTTCTACTGTCCTCCCACTTGCTTCTTTAGAGACAAACTCTCTTTCTAGAAACACACAGATCCGAGCTACAAACACTTTGTTCTCTGTGGGATTGTAAAATAATATCCTTTCGTTTCCTTAGAATATCCCACAAATTTACACTTATTCGCTTTGGGCCCGAGCTTGTCTGTTTGTAAACGCTTTACATAGACATCGCAGCCCCAAATCTTCATGAACGACACTATGGGACGCTTCTCAGTCCATATCTCATATGGTGTCTTCATGACCGATTTGGATGGAACAAGGTTAATGGTAAAAGCTTCCGTCATTAGAGCCTGTCCCCAAAACGATATCGGAAGATCCGTTTGAGACATCACAGATCGCACCATATCCAATAGTGTGCGATTCCTCCTCTCGGACACACCATTCCATTGTGGCGTTCCGGGTGGAGTGAGATGGGATACTATCCCACGCTCTCTAAGATACTCGTCAAACTCTTGGCTTAAGTATTCTCCTCCACGATCCGATCGTAGAGCCTTAATACTTTTACCAATTTGCTTCTCTATTTAATTCATGATAGATTTGAACAATTCAAAAGATTCGGATTTGACCTTCATAAGGTATACAAACCCATATCTACTGAAATCACCAGTAAACGTAATGAAGTAGGTGTAACCACCTCTGGAAGGCGCGGGGAACGGCCCAGATACATCGTAATGTATGAGTGCCGGTAACTCACTAGTCTTCTCACTTTTCTTATTGAAAGGGAACTTTGTCATTTTTCCTCATAAACAAGATTTGCATGTCTCATATGATTCCAAATGAAATGAGTCTAAAGTCCATCCTTATGGAGTCTAGCTATGTGTTTCTCATTTATATGGCCTAAACGAGAATGCCATAGATATGTAGGATTTAAATAATTAGTTTTAATCATTTTAGTATTTATGTTATAGATTGGATTATTTTGATCAAGGATGTACAATCCATTAGACAAATGTGCACTACAATAGTGCATACTATCAAAATAAATGGAGCAACACTTGTCCTTTATTGAAATAGAAAAACCCTGCTTGTCCAACCAAGAAATGGAAATAATGTTTCTGCTCATAACAGGCATATAAAAGCAATTGTCTAATTCTAAAATAAGTCCAGAACGCAAAGATAGCTCATAAACGCCTACAGCTAATGCAACAACTCTTTCTCCATTCCCGACGCGTAAATCTATCTCCCCTTTAGCCAATCTTCTACTTCTTTTCAAATCCTGCACATTTCGACAAATGTGAGAACCACATCCAGTATCCAATACCCAAGATGAAGAAATAGAAAGATTGACGTCTATAACATAAATACCTGGTAGTGGTGGAATCACTATTCGAAGCTTCTTATCCTCTAGATATTTAGGGTCATTCCTCCTCCAGTGACCCGGCTGGCTACAGTAGGGACATTCACCTTTTGCTATGCCCCCAATAGGCTTTAGGGTTTCCTTGGATTTTGCAACTTTCTTACGCTTTCCTTTGGAAGTAGAGGAAACTCCTTTTACCTTCCTTTTATGCACCATCATTATGGCTTTGCCCTTGCCTTTGTTGATGCTCTGTTCAGCTGTCTTCAGCATGTTCAACAAGTCTGGGAAAGTCTTACTGATCTCGTTCATGTTATAGTTCATGATGAACTGGTTATAACTGTCTGGAAATGATTACAAGACAAGATCAGTAGCCAAATCTTGGCTAAGTGGGAACCCCAGTCTCTCGAGGTTCTCAATGTACCCGATCATTCGGAGTACATGAGGCCCAACTGGATTCCCTTCTGCAAGACTACTCTTGAACAATGCTTTGGACACCTCATATCGCTCATACCTTGCCTGTTCCTGAAAAAATAGTTTCAAGTGTATGATCATATCATAGGCCTCCATGTTCTCGTGCTGCTTCTGAATCTCATCAGTCATGGTGCAGAGCATGAGGCAAGTCACATCATTAGAATCATCAATATTTTTCTGACATGCCCTTACATCTGCTAGAGCAGACTCATCCTGGGGTGGGGCTGGAATTGGAGTGTCCAAGACGTACAACTTATTTTCTTGCTTAAGGAAAATCCTTAAGTTTTTATACCAGTCAAGGAAATTTGTTCCAGACAGTTTGTCCTTCTCAAGGACAGATCGCAGGGATGAACTCGATGCGTTATTGTTTGCCATTTGGAATTCTAAAAAAACGAAAAATGTGCAATTTTAGTATTTTGAAGAGTTTAACTATATTCAATAATGTCTATATCATTAAATATAGCTCCCACTATATTTCTCGGATTAATAGCCCTCACCATTAATGCGGAAAATATCATGTATATTTTCTAGTAGGTCCAAGATCCATATTTCACTTCTTCTTGAGCTTGCTTTGGCAAGTCACCAAAGAATTGGTTATTTAGGTAGGAACCCTTCCAATTGCATCCTATGCAACTCTTGGTTCAGTTAGGTGAATAACCTTTTATTCTTTATCCTTTAGATAACTCCTAATTTTCATGCCTCTAAGTTCATCAATCCAATTGATTCTTACCTAGTTGCGTCCGACCTCTTGTTTCAACATACACACATTACTAGCTTGTGTCGTCCGTAACACACCATGGAGAATTAAAATATCCTTGCTTTGGCAAACCCGAATTTTAATAGACCCTGATCATGAAGGGTGTTTAGGCAAGAGAATGCAAAACGCAATATTCTATTTGAGGGATTTAATCATTCTTTATTCGTTTGGTTGATCTAATCAACATGATCTACTTATTTGGATTGGGCAATTTACAATAAAAGACCATATTTGTTTATAGTTATCTTGTTAATGTTTTGCAAGTACACACAAAAATAAATAACAAGACATAAAAAAGAAAAAAAACGTGGCATGGATATGGCCCCTAGACTAAGATATTATAAAGCCAATGATAATTTGCCCTAAAGTGACAAGCTCATCTGCATGTGCTCCACCATAGCCGCGCGCCTAGGGTAGGGATTTTTCATCGTCTTTTGGCTTCTTGGTTCTCCGGTCTTCTTCTCCATGCTCTTGGCTATCATCTAAATATTCCTAATTCTATCCCAACATCTAGAATAAATAAATAAATAAATAAATAAATAAATAAATAAATAAATAAATAAATAAAGCCTCACAAGTTGAGGAGAAAAACGACTCGCAGGCCGTAAAACCCAATTAATTATTACATTAAATTGATCAGCTCGCATGCCGTAAACCAAACCACAACAAACACACAAACATCCACAATCTAGTTGAATTGGGTAATTAGGGTTACAATGGTCCAAGGGGTCCAACCTAAGCATAGGCCAAACCACAAGGGACCGCCGCCCGCCACATAGGCCCGGCCCAAGGCCGGCTGTCCCTTGTGGCCCGCGGTCTTGCTTGGCGCGCAAGGAAGAAGGGCGGACGTCTAGGGTTTCGGCCCTAGTCTCCTTCCCTTCCTTCTTTGTTGCCCAAGCATGGTTGTTTCCATATAATTGTTTCCATAATTGAAAAACTCCTTTTCCAACTACGTTCCCATGAACCCTAATTTTCAAGAACCCAATTATTCACATCCTATGTTATTCAACTCACCAATTTACACATCCAATGTTAAATTAGATCTTGTTTATCTTGAATCAAATTCAATTTGCATCTACTATGCCAATTAATTTCAGTTTCGTGTAATATGAATATAACGATGTATAAACTGAAATCGTAACACATAAAATCATGTTATGCACTACGACCTGTGGCTCTGATACCAATTTTGGGTTTTGACATAGGTAACGCAGTGGAATAACAAAAATTTAATTCCTACTCAAAGCCCACCAAGGATCACAGGAAGACACATTCATAACATGATGAAGGACATGGAAGATGCGTACCTTTTGGTTCGGGAGATCACATGAAAAATTATGTCCTCGTCTCTACAGTTGATCCACGTCTAGAGGTGAGATCTAGATCTTCCTTCTCCTAGTGCTAGCTTGTACCAGAGGAAGAGGAAAGAACGAATCAAGAAACGAGGGACACAGAGAGGATCGACCCTCTCTTTGTGGCCGACGGGTAGGGGCGGATGGCTACGGGCTTCGGCCTCTAGCTTGTCTTGCTCTCTCTTTTGCTTTCTCTCACACTCACTTGTGTTATGAGCATTAGTTGTGGGAAGGAAGCTAGACCATCCTTCATATAGTCCAACAACTCCTTGTAAACTACATAAAGGCCCTTCCTAATCCTACATGAACTTGGATTAGTCCCTTCCTTGCATATTAGTCCTACTAAGTTTGCAAGGTGTTGCAAAGTGATCCTTCTTATTAATTAGTCATATTAATTAATCCCAAATCTAGTTCAACTCTATTAGACGTGTGACCCCATAGGTTTCTACTTAGTTGTAGTAACTAATTACTATCATGGAGCGGTGTCTAGCAACACATCCATGCAACCCAACTAATAGAAATTGGTCAGTGATCCCGACAAACCTTTGTGCCCAATATCACATATTGCACTATCCCTTTGTCTCCATATCCAGATTGGACAAGAGACATAAATAATCACACTCGTATATCCAATCCATAGTTCTTCGATCCTGGGAATATGCTTATGCAAGCAGATAACATCAATATCTCCATATTGATTTTTCTGAGTCTGGCCAGACATTTAATAAGCATCATCCCTCGAGTGGCCCATGGATATTTGCTTCCATTATGTGGGAGGGACAAATCCTCTCTACATGACTACGATCTTTAAGCTTGCTTCCTATCATGCCCGATAGCTATCTTTATAGTTTCCCGGTTAAGGCACAACGTTGGATAACACCAAAGCATGATATTCCACAACTAGAGTATCTAGTGACTTCAAGTCTATGGATTGCAATTATATTAGCACTACGAGAAGCGACTGTGACTTTAACATAATATAATGTATCCTTCTCGTTGTGGGTCATTCCAGTATGCCATTTCTCCTAATGCATACCCATGTGTTAGACTTGATATCTCCATATCAATCTACACACATACTAGTCTATATTTGACTGTCCTGTTAACCAATATAATGGACTAGGGATATTTAAGATAAACAACACATTGTATCTAAGGACTTAATTATATTAAATATCACAATAAATAATAAATGAATATTCTAGCCAAAAAAATTGTTCATACTAAATATAGATTGCCTCTAGGGCACCTATTCCAACATAAACTTGGAACTCAAACAAACAAACCTAAAATAACAACAAGTTTGTATCGTTTACCTGCTATCAAAGGAAAATAAGGATTCACCTATCAATTGAATGTCAGGAAATGGAAATAACTCTGCAAATGAGAGAGACACCACTAGATACCAATTCACAAAAAACTACCATTAACCCACAAGCTCAAAAAACTGAGTACTAAAACATTCTCACCGACAGAAAAATTTAATAACTCAGCCATTGAAAACTTCGAAATGGACATAATAACAATGGTCAGGAGAAAAAAACTCTAAGAGAATATAACCTTCTTCTCTCGATCTGGAAACGTGGCTTGTCTCTGCGGTCTGGAAATTGAAACTTGAAATAGAAAAGTGTTTATTAACTCACATTAGTTCAGTAGCATCCTCTTCAGTCAATGGAATTCACTGGAGATGCCAAGTATCAATCCGCCTTTCAAAGAGGGTACATAGAATAACGCCATCAAAACTTGACAAATCATGTCTTCCAAAAGAAAAGATGAAGAGGGTTCACCACCAAGGTACAAATTTACCGAATCAGATGGTGGAAATCATAAAATTCTGGACATCTTCACATTCAATAGAACCCAATACACACAGTGCTTACACAAATTGAATTTCCAAAAAGGGTGACGACAAACATATGATGGAGTCACCACTGCCATCATCATCTATCAATGTTGCCTTTTTTGTTCAGATAAACTTATCAGAATAAAACGAAAATGCCTACACTACCCAAACTAAAACCCTAGATATCCCGACTCGAGAAAGGCCCGACGCAAATCCGGCGAACCCATCTCCACCCTCTGCCTACCTCGCCGTTCAACTCTTCCGTGACGTCCCCTCTCGCCGGCGAACTAGAAGCCCGAAGCGCAGCAGCAACAACAACGACTTCTCCCCAAATTTGCGAAACTTTAAATTCCTAGAAAAAATTGAATAAATTAAATTACAACTTGAAAGTTAAACAATCAATTTGCAGGTACAAGTGGGAGGGGCGGAAGTTGAGATAAACTAAGTTCCAAATAATGAACCCTAGTTTTACGTTTTGAAATTCAACGCAGCCAGAACTGATGAAGTATATGGTGAACTCTATATACTTAATTGGGTGTGATTGGGTCTCAGATAGTAAGAGATTAAAACAAACACCACAATATACAAACGAATGCCTAAAGAACAACTCATTCTTTGGGACGACGATAGCGAAGCGAGCAACAAAAGCGAAAACAGTACCAAAGGTTGATTTTGCAGATGAAGAAGACAAAGAAGATGAAGAAGACATGAGACATACCTGGAGGTCGAAATCGGAGCTTCCGCTGGAGATGAGGTGGCTCCTAAAGGTCGCTTCTTTAGGCACAGAGATGTGAGAGAGACAAAATTGACAGAGAGTGAAGGTTGCCATTTCCGGTAGAAGGTTGGGGTTCGTTGTAATACCCCGTTTTTATACAAGAAGGTAATTTGATGATTTAACATAAAGTTTGGGGATATAACTGTGATTTATAGAAGTTATGAATTAATTAAATCAAAGAAAAGGGTTGTAATTGTAGTTTTGATAAAGTTATAAAGTAGTTGGATATTATTTGGAGGGTTATAATTGTCCTTTCCAAGAATATAAAGTTGATAATTTAAAGAATAGGGAGGTAGTTGTATTTTAAAGAAGTTATACATATAAATCAAACTAAGTGAGGGGCCTTAATTGTAGTTTTAGGAAGTGGTAAATCAACTAAATTAAATAATAGGGTTATATTTGTAGTTTTGAGAAGTAATAAATTAATCGAAATGAAGTTTAGGGGAGGTGACTGTAATTTAGAGGAGTTAATAATGAATTTAATTAAAATGTTGGGGAGCTAGTTGTATTTTAGAAGAATAGTTGTATGTATATACGTATAGTATAATTATCTTTAACCCATATTTTACATAACCCGACCCGTATATTCGTATAACCCGGTGATGTATACCGTATTACCCGTATTTCCTCAATTGACCCGACCCAAAACCCGTATTCTTAATTAAAAATTATTATTTTTCTAACCCTCTTCCCATATTTTTCTCTCTTCTCTCTCTCTCTCTCTCTCTCTCTCTCTCTCTCTCTCTCTCTCTCTCTCTCTCTCTCTCTCTCTCTCTCTCTCCACCGGGAGACAACTCCCCCTACTCCCTCACACATCTCCATCCCTCCTCCCACATTTTTCTTTTCTTCCTCCTCTTGTTTCTTTCTTCACCCGTACACACCCACACCCACACCCATAACTCCTTATTAAAAAACTAATCATCTTCCTCCTCCTTCCTCCATCACCATCCTTCTCTTCCACAGCTCTCCACCCCTACACCTCTACCCCCTTCCTTCTACTTCCTCTTACAAAGTTCATCTCCTTCCTCAATATTTTAATCATCCTCCTATCCAAATTTCCCTATAAATTGAGCCACATCCTTCTCATTTTCATCACCCATACTTATTTCGTCCTCTTCATCACCACCTTCTTCTTCTTCTTCTTCTTCCCGTCGGCATAACACCACCACCATCACCATCACCATCCCCAACAACATCACCACCTACCTCACTCCCCTTTACTCTCTCTCCCTCTCGGTACAGCACCCACACCCCCACTGCCACCATCACCAACAAAACACCCTCCACGGCAACACCACCATGGCCACCTCCGGCACCACCACCATCACCACCGTGCCCTCCTCACCTCCTACATAACTCTCTGCCTCCACCCCACTCCCACCTCTGTTTTTCTCTCTCCTAAACCGCGCAGGACAACACCCCCAACACCACCACCAACATCGCCACCATCACCATCCCCATCTCCACCATCGGCACCACCACTTACACCCTCTCTCTTCCATCACCTCTCTTCCTCCACCCCTCCAAACCTGTGTTCTCTCTCTCTTTCTGACAAACCCAGCAGAAACAACCCCTAGCATCACCATCGTCACCACCAACCACGACGCCACCACCACTGCCGCAATAACCATCGGCACCCATCACCTCCACCTCCCTCCATCCTCTCTCTCACCCATCGGTATCTCTCTCCCACTCCCTTTATATGTTCGCCGGACCCAGAAACAGAGGAAGAAACAGAAGCGGCGGCCAAGCCGCCGTCGAACCAGAACCAAAGGCCAACCGACGGCAGCCCGGCGCCCCGCGCCTCCTCCACCCATCTTTCTCCGATTCCCGGTGACCCCCACCTCCTTGAGGTCCGACCAGACCCTAGAGGTACATTACAGCTGCCCCTAGTCGCCAGGAAGCCATATTTTCCCGCGAGTTTCCGGGTCAACTTCGGCGATCGATTTCTCCCCGATTCGGTAACCAAATCCGTTAATTTTTGACTTAAATCCGGTTAATTGAACTTGAATTTGAGTTCTACAATATCGAAATTGGATGGGTATGACTGTTTGACGAAATTCATGTTTGGGTTTATGGATAAGAAGAAGATGATGAACGCGAATGTCTAAGGGGGTGATTTTGTCATTTAATAGAAAATTCGGGGTAATAAGTGTTAACTCAGAAACTAATTAAGTTACTAGGGGGGAAGTAAGTGTTATATTCATAAAAGCTTGGAATCTTGTTATATTTTATATAATCTGATTTTATAAATAAACCTAATAATTTTTTAAATCAACTAAAAGTGATTTTTTATAGTTTCTCATATATATAAAGACATATAACCATATTAAAAGTTCAAGAAAAGAATATTTGTGTAAATTTGACCATTTTTATAATCTTTTACTTGCAAGTTAATGAACTAAACATTAATAGATATTTTTGGAATGAGACTTTCAGCTCCTAATTAATAAAATTGTTGATTTAAATAAATAAAAATATATAACTACCCAAGTAATATAAGAAAAATGTAATATCCTTATAACTTAGAAAATTTATCACCAAGTAAATAACTATAAAGCATTTAATGGGAGATTTATGAATTAAATATATATATATATATATATTAATAATATATATATTGTAAGCAAAAAGTGGTGTTTTAATTATTTTCTAAACATTGGATAAATCTAAGAATTTACTTTCTTTTGGAATTTATATGCTATTATTGTATTAAAGTTAACCAAATTATTTTGAGAAATAATAATAATTAGTAAAATTTACAATTTGAAGGGGGGGGGTTATGCCTAATTATGCGTTTAATTAAATATGAGTTTATTTAATAAATCTCTAGCTAATTATAATTTTGCCACTTAGTTTACTAAATGAAAAATAAGAATAAAAGAGTACTTATTCTAAATAAAAAATAGGGAGTTTGGATTGGCTCGAAAATTTAAAATAAGAAGTTATCTAATATTTAGAACATACATCGCATTACTTGCATTATACATGATAGTTGAAATTTAGATTTGATTAGGAATTATAATTTGTAGGCAACGAGTTCATAGACGAAGGATACGTCTACCTGTAGGAGCTATTTCTTGATATTGCTGTTGCCACTTGAGGAAAGTAAAAATGCAGGCATAGAGCCTTATCTTCGTTCGTGTCGAAATTGTGCTTTTATTATATCTCGTCTCAAAATAAATATTTGGTTTATGTGTCTTACTTGAAAGGTTGCTTTGCTTGTCGATAAATGGTTTTTGAAACTCTTACATGAAAGGCAATAATACGTAATAACGTAAAGTGGAAAGAGTTGTGCCGGTGAACAGTATTTGGTTACTTATATATTTAACTCGGTCGCAACCTGCCGAGTCGCTCCATGTACTTACCCTTCTGGCAGCGAGGAGGCTTTAGAGGGTTTCGACACTTATGATCATGGTGGCTAGTGAAAGGAAAGGAAAGGATAGATTATCCCCGTATCAACAAGATGATTAAATGAGTTTTTGAGAAGAGGATATTTATGATTGAGAAAAGGAAAGATTGAGAACATAACTCCCCGTATTGAAAGATAAAGGAAAGATTGAGAAATATAAAGTGAAAGGTTGTGCTATAAAGTGAGAAGTTGATAAGCTCTTATTTCGCGCAAGTCGCCATACTATGTTCTTTCAATATACATATCCTGCTTAATTACTCTCTTATTGTGGATATCTATTCCTTATTTATCAAAAGAAAATATGCCTCATAGTCTGTTTACACGTTTGGGTGTTTCCTTATTCAGCACTTCTTGCTGACTTTGGAAAAACTGCAGTCTTTGTTTTATTCCCCCGCAGGTCTAAGAGAAGGGAGCTCGGCATAAGGGAGTCATCGTATCATGAGATGTCTAGTAGAAGTTTAGATAAGGTGAACCCTTAGTTAATCTCACAATGTGTAATAGTATGTAGAATATTGTGTTAAGACAATTTGTGAGTTGTAATATATAATTATGTTGGTGTTTGTTTCGGTTATCATTGTTCCTAGCATCCGGGCATAATCCCGGGTGCGGAGTGGCGTTCTTGAATTATAGGGGGTGCCACAGGTGGTATCAGAGCAGGCAATCCAAAAAAAAGGGAATTAAAACCTGTAGGGTTATATAAAATTAATTTAGGGTAAGAAAATCTAACACTTATCAAGCCGATTGGGGTATGGGTAGTCTGAGTCTTACTAAGTCCCACCCACCCGCGGCATTTATTTTAGTTACCAGAGATAATTTATGGTTTGATAATACATGCATTGACTGATTGATCATGAGATATAGAATTGATCGTCCTTTGGACTTATATCCCTCCCTTGATAGAGAAAAGAATAGAATAATTTGGGATTATGAGAAGGAAATAGAAAGGATAAAATTATGTGTATTAATTGCTAAATGATGCATGCATCCATTTTAATTGTTAGGGAATATTCTATGAGTAATATTAGTGTGATAAGAAGAGATAAGTGTGCATTTCATCATCTAAAGTTCATTACCCCGCGTTAGAATAATCAATGATACAATAGGTGATATTGTAGGAATATGTCTGATAGACCACTGCGATACTACACAAGGAGAGCACGACAAGAACCGGCACAGAACGTCAACAACGTGGAGCAATTTTTCACCCAGATGACTCAAGTGATGAACATTAACGAAGCTCAGGGAGGACCTAACTGGGCCAAGAAGGTGGCAGACATGAAACCGCCGAGTTTCATTAGGAATGAAGATCCGGTGGAGCTGGAAGACTGGATCATGGAGATGGACAAAGTCCTAGAAAACGTGGAATGCTCTGAAGACCGAAAGGTTAACTGTATAGTATTCTATCTGAAAGGTACGGCCAATCTTTGGTGGAGAACCTCACGAGATACCCTGTTGGCCCAACCCAAATTCAATTGGGAAGCCCTCCAGACTGCCCTTAGATCTCGCTTCTATCCTTCTCACGTGAAGATAAATAAGAGGCGATAATTTCAGAACTTACAACAGGGAAGTGACCTTGTGACCTAGTATTTCCAGAATTTTATGGAACTAGCTCGGTTTGCAGGCAACATGGTGCCCGATGAGGAAGAAAAGGTTGACAAATATATGTCAGGGCTACATCTTCATTTGCAAAAAAATGTCAAACCGGACCTACCCCACTTTGAAGGAGGCCTATGATATGGCAGCAAACCTTTGGCGAATTCAGGAGATCCAAGACAACATACGAGGGAAGCGGAAGATGGAAATTTCAGGAAGCAACACTAACGCTTCTAGTGGCAACCAGAACGGGCAAGACAAGAGACTTAGGCCAAACAACGGCGAAGGTAATCAAGGACAGTATCGAGGAAATTATCAAAACCAGGCAACTCAGCGGGTTCGCCGCTATTTTTGCAAGAAGTGCCCGAGGAACCATCCAAGTGAGGATTGTGCGGGAAACGTAGTCACTTGCAACAACTGTGGCAGGAAGGGACATTGAGCGTATGAATGCATAGCACAACCAGCGGGGAACCACCAACCCAGGACCCTACAGATTGGATATGGAAACAATGGAGGAAATGGCTATGTAAGGCAGCATAACTTTAACCAAGGGAACGCCAGACAGAATGGAGCCCAGAACCGCAACAACAACGCTGGTCAGGGGGCTAACATTAACAATGGAGCTGGTGTAGCAGGAAGAGCTGGAGCCCATAATGCCAATATGGGAATAATTGCAGTCATGACCAAGACTGAGGCTGATGCTGCACAAGGAGTTGTCACGGGTACATTCTTTGTCCATGAGCACCCATCTTTCGTATTATTTGATTCAGGTGCATCATACTCTTTCATATCATCATCATTTTTTGAGCAATTGGGATTGGACAAGTCGTCTAGCGACACCCACTGGCCAAATAGAAGTATGTGACACCGCATTTGAAGGAGTAGGAGTGAAAATTCTAGCATGTACCTTGCATGCGGATTTGATTAAGTTTGATTTAGAGGCATAGATGTCATCCTAGGTATGGATTGTCTTAGTAAATAACGGGCCGTCATTGATTGTTATGATTAGAAGTTTCGGTTAAGAGGACCGAACGGGGAGAAGATCTCGTATCGCGGGATCAAGAAGGAGCCCTGTATTAGACTAGTGTCAGCAATGACCATAGTCAATCAAGTAAAGAAAGCGAATTCTGCCTACTTGTGTTACATCCAGGATGTATCCAAGAAGGAGAACGTGTTGGAAGAGATACAAGTTGTGAGAGAATTTCCTGACATATTCCCAAATGAGATTCCAGGAATGCCACCTAGAACAGAGTTGGATTTTACTCTGGACTTAGCACCTGGGACCACGCCTATCTCGAAAGCACCATAACGAATGGTGCCAGCAGAATTGAAGGAGCTGAAAGAGCAATTACAAGAACTTCTGGAGAAGGGATACATACGACCAAGTGTTTCACATTAAGGAGCACCAGTGCTTTCCGTGAAGAAGAAAGATGGAAGCTTGAGGCTATGCATTGACTACCGTAAGTTGAACAGTGCAACCATCAAGAATAAGTACCCTCTACCCCGGATTGACGATTTTTTCGATCAAATTACAAGGGGCTAGTGTCTTCTCGATGATTAATTTGAGATCAGGGTACCATCCGCTTCGGGTAGCCGAGAAGGATATCCCGAAGACAGCCTATAGGACGAGGTATGGCCATTATGAGTTCACTGTGATGCCGTTTGGTTTGACCAACGCACGCAGTATTTATGGACTTAATGAATCGATTCATGAGGCCATTTCTGGACAGATTTGTAGTCGTCTTCATTGATGACATCCTCGTGTACTCGAAGAGAAAGGAAAACCACGAGGAACATCTCATAGAAGTTTTGCAGACTCTAAGGCAAGAACAGCTGTATGCTAAGCTGTCCAAGTGCGAGTTTTGGCTGGATCGCGTTCCATTTCTGGGTCACATCATCTTGAAGGAGGGAATATTAGTGGATCCAGGAAATATTTCAGCAGTCAAGGATTGGCCAACACCAAAGAACGTATCCGAGATAAGGAGTTTCCTTGGCTTGGCTGGATACTACAGGCGTTTTGTGAATGACTTCTCCATAATTGCTAGGCCATTGACCGCGTTGACAAAGAAAGCAGTCAAGTACCAGTGGAGCGAAAGTTGTGAAGAGGCGTTCAAAACCCTAAAGGAGAAATTAACTACAGCACCAGTATTGGCTCTTCCAAATGATTCAGGCGAGTTTGAGGTGTATAGCCACGCGTCAAAGAAGGGGCTAGGATGGGTACTCATGCAGGAGAGAAGGGTGATCGCCTATGCATCAAGGCAGCTGAAACCCCAGGAGGAGAACTATGCTACTCACGACTTAGAGTTGGCTGCAGTAGTCTTCGCCTTACAGAAATGGAGACATCACTTTTATGGAGCTATTTGCAAGCTCTACACGGATCACCGCAGTCTAAAGTACATATTCACTCAAGAGGAGCTGAAAAACAGGCAAAGACGATGGCTAGAGGTCATCAAAGACTATGACTTACAAATCCAGTACCACGAAGGGAAATAAAACGTAGTTGCTGATGCATTGAGTCGGAAGTCGAGCCATGTAATGAACTCCATGCTAGACTTGCCAGGCTGGCTATGCCACGAGTTCAGGAAGCTCGAAATCGAAGTAGTAGGTCAAGGAGGAGTAAAGAATCTGCTCGGGAGTATGACAGCCGTACCAGACTTCTTGGAATAGATAAGAAGCAACCAAGCAGGAGATGTGAAACTTGAGAGAATCAAGAAGAAGATCGCAGCAGGACAAGCTATAGGATTCCAGATTCATGAGGATGGAAGAATTCGCTACAAAGGAAGGTGGTGTGTTCGACAGAAATGTGCAGAAACGAAGGAAAAGCTGATGCGTGAAGCACACAACACACCTTACTCAGTACACCATGGAGGCGACAAGATCTACAAAGATTTGAGGAAGACATTTTGGTGGTCGAACATGAAGAAGGAGGTAGCAGAATTCGCGGCTAGATGTTTGACATGCCAGAAGGTGAAGTTCGAGCACAAAAGAATGGGAGGACTCGTTCAACCTTTGGACGTACCAGTTTGGAAGTGGGATTCCATTTCAATGGATTTTGTGACTGCCTTGCCGACAACGAAGAATGGATTCAATCAGATTTGGGTTGTATTAGACAGACTAACGAAGAGAGCAAGGTTCATTCCGATGAAGGACACATGGAACATGGAGCAAAGAGCAGATGCTTATGTGAAGAATATAGTGATGTATCATGGGGTTCCAAGCTCGATCATTTCTGACAGTGACCCTAATTTCCTCTCTCATTTATGGAAGGCGCTTCAAGAAGCATTAGGAACCCAATTGAGATTTAGTACAACTTTCCATCCAGCTACAGATGGACAAACTGAAAGGACGATTCAGACGTTGGAAGACATGCTTAGGGCTTGCGTTATGGACTTTCAAGGATCATGGGTCGACAGACTGCCACTGATAGAGTTCTCGTATAACAACAGCTATCACGCTAGTATTGGCATGGCACCACACGAGGTTTTGTATGGAAGGAAGTGTCGAACGCCCTTGTGCTGGAGCGACATAAGCGAAACAGTTGTTATTGGTCCACAGACTATCGAGGAGATGACGGATCAAGTGAGGCTTATCCAACAACGAATGAAGGCAGCTCAAGACAGACAAAAGTCTTATGCGGATCAAAAGAGAAGGCCGTTAGAATTCCAAGTGGGTGAAAAGGCATTTCTTAAGGTTTCGCCAACCAAGGGAGTAACGAGATTCAATCAGAAGGGGAAGCTTAGCCCAAAGTACATTGGATCATACGACATTCTAGAGAGAATTGGAGAAGTTTCTTACCGACTAGATCAACCATCCAACTTGGGGCGAGTACACAATGTCTTTCACGTTTCACAACTGAAGAAGTATGTACCTGACTCATCCCATGTTTTGGACCCTGAACCAGTGGAGTTAGACCCATCTTTGACATGCGAGGAGCATCCTGTCAAGATACTCAATACCAAGACGAGGGACACACGTACCAAGAGCATAAAGCTGGTAAAAGTTTTATGGAACAATCACGAGACAGAAGACGCTACTTGGGAAGCCGAGGATGAGATGCGAAAGAGATACCCACACCTATTTGACGAGGTAATTTGAGTTCCGGGGACGTCACTCTCCTAAGGAGGAGAGGATGAAAGCCTTTGAATTTTCGTACCATAACCCATTACACTCAGTATTCACACATAAAATAGTAACCCGATTTCATACCATATTAGATTGCATATCATACTCCATCATATCTTATATGCTAGTTAAACATAAAATCATTTCACTCCAGTTGAGTATTTCATTTAAGCTTCGAGGACGAAGCTCAGTTTAAGGGGGGAAGGATGTAATACCCTGATTTTTATACAAGATGGTAATTTGATGATTTTACATAAGGTTTGGGGATATAATTGTGATTTATAGAAGTTATGTATTAATTAAATCAAATAAAAGGGTTATAATTGTAGTTTTGATAAAGTTATAAAGTAGTTGGATATTATTTGGAGGGTTAAAATTGTCGTTTCCAAGAATATAAAGTTGATAGTTTAAAGAATAGGGAGGTAGTTGTATTTTAAAGAAGTTATACATATTAATCAAACTAAGTAAAGGGCCTTAATTGTAGTTTTACGAAGTGGTAAATCAACTAAATTAAAGAATAGGGTTATATTTGTAGTTTTGAGAATTAATAAATTAGTCAAAATGAAGTTTAGGGGAGGTGATTGTAATTTAGAGGAGTTAATAGTGAATTTAATTAGAAGGTTGGGGGAGCTAGTTGTATTTTAGAAGAATAGTTGTATGTATATACGTATAGTATAATTATCTTTAACCCATATTTTACATAACCCGGCCCGTATATTCGTATAATCCGGTTATGTATACCGTATTACGCGTATTTCCTCTATTGACCTGACCCAAAACCCGTATTCTTAATTAAAAAAAATTATTTTTCTAACCCTCCTCCCATATTTTTCTCTCTTCTCTCTATCTCTCTCTCTCTCCTCCACCGGGAGACAACTCCCCCTCCTCCCTCACACATCTCCATCCCTCCTCCCACATTTTTCTCTTCTTCCTCCTCTTGTATCTTTCTTCATCCGTACACACACACACCCACACCCATAACTCCCTATTAAAAAACTCATCATATTCCTCCTCCTTCCTCCATCACCATCCTTCTCTTCCACAACTATCCACCCCTACACCTCTACCCCCCTTCTTTCTACTTCCTCTAACAAAGTTCATCTCCTTCCTCAATATTTTAATCATCCTCCTCTCAAAATTTCTCTATAAATTGAGCCACATCCTTCTCATTTTCATCACCCATACTTAGTTCGTCCTCTTCATCACCACCTTCTTCTTCTTCTTCTTCTTCTTCTTCTTCTTCTTCTTCTTCTTCTTCTTCTTCTTCTTCTTCTTCTTCTTCTTCTTCTTCTTCTTCTTCTTACCGTCGGCATAACACCACCACCACCACCACAACCACCATCACCATCACCATCCCCAACAACACCACCACCTACCTCACTCCCCTCTACTCTCTCTCCCTCTCGGTACAGCATCCACACCCCGACTGCCACCATCACCAACAAAACACCCTCCATGACACCACCACCATGGCCACCTCCGGCACCACCACCATCACCACCGTTCCCTCCTGAACTCCTCCATAACTCTCTCCATCCACCCCTCTCCTACCCCTGTTTTTCTCTCTCCTAAACCCAGTAGGACAACACCCCCAAAACCACCACCAACATCGCCACTATCACCATCCCCATCTCCACCGTCGGCACCACCACTGTCACCCTCTCTCTTCCATCACCTCTCTGTCTCCACCCCTCCCAACTTTTGTTGTCTCTATATTTCTGACAAACCCATCAGAAACAACCCCAACATCACCATTGTCACCACCATCCACTGCCGCCATCACCACCGGCACCCATCACCTCCACCTCCCTCCATCCTCTCTCTCACCCCTCGGTCTCTCTATCCCACTCCCTTGCTCTATTCGCTGGACCCATAAATAGAGGAAGAAACAGCAGCGGCGGCCAAGCCGCCGCCGAACCAGACCCGAAGGCTAACCCGACGGCAGACCGGCGCCCCGCGCCACATCCACCTCACTTCATCCGATTCTGGGTGATCCCCCACCTCCTTGAGTTCAGAACAGACCCTAGAGGTCGATTATAGCAACCCCTAGTCGCCAGGAAGCCATATTTTCCAGCGAGTTTCCGAGTCAACTTCGGCGATCGATTTCTCCCCCATTCGGTAACCAAATCCGTTAATTTTTGGCTTAAATCCGATTGATTGAACTTGAATTTTATTTCTGCAATAGCGGAAGTGGATGGGTATGATTGTTTGACGAAATTCATGTTTGGGTTTATGGAGAAGAAGAAGAAGATGAACGTGAATGTCTACGGGGGTGATTTTGTCATTTAACGGAAAATTCGGGGTAATAATTGTTAACTCAGAAACTAATTAAGTTACTAGGGGGTAAGTAAGTGTTATATTCATAAAGCTTGGGGATCTTGTTATAGTTTATATAATCTGATTTTAAAAATAAACCTAAAAATTTCTTAAATCAACTAAAAGTGATTTTTTATAGTTTCTCATATATATAAAGACATATAACCTTATATAAAAGTTCAAGAAAAGAATATTTGTGTAAATTTGACAATTTTTATAATCATTTACTTGCAAGTTCATGAGCTAAACATAAATAGATATTTTTTGAATGAGACTTTCAGCTCCTTATTAATAAAATTGTTGATTTAGATAAATAAAAATATATAACTACCCAAGTAATATAAGAAAACAGTAATATTTTTATAACTTAGAAAATGTATCACAAGTAAATAACTATAAAGCATTTCATGGGAGATTTTATGAATTAAATATATATATATATATTGTAAGGAAAAATGGTGTTTTAATTATTTTCTAAGCATTGGATAAAGCTAAGAATTTACTTTGACTTGAAATTTATATGCTATTATTGTATTAATGTTAACCAAATTATTTTGAGAAATAATAAAATTAGTAAAATTTACAATTTGAAAGGGGGGTTTATGCCTAATTATGTGTTTAATTAAATATGAGTTTATTTAAAGCTAATTATAATATTCTACTTAGTTTACTAAATGAAAAATAAAAATAAAAGAGTAGTTATTCTAAATGAATAAATAGGGAGTTTGGGTTTGCTCGAAAATTTTAAATAAGAAGTTATCTAATATTTAGAACATACATCAAATTACTTGCATTATACATGATAGTTGAAATTTTGATTTGATAAGGAATTATAATTTATAGGCAACGAGTTCATAGACGAATGATACGTCTACCTGTAGGAGCTATTTCTTGATATTGCTGTTGCCACTTGAAGAAAGTAAACATGCCAGGCTTAGAGCCTTATCTTCGTTCGTGTCGAAATTGTGCTTTTATTATATCTCGTCTCAAAATAAATATTTGGTTTATGTGACTTACTTGAAAGGTTGCTTTGCTTGTCAATAAATGGTTTCTGAAACTCTTACATGAAAGGTAATAATACGTAATAACGTAAAGTGAAAAGAGTTGTGCGGGTGAACAGTATTTGGTTATTTATATATTTAACTCGGTCGCAACCTGCCGAGTCGCTCCATGTACTTACCCTTCTGGACGCGAGGAGTCTTTAGGTGGGTGTCAACACTTATGGTTATGTTTGCTAGTGAAAGGAAAGGAAATGATAGATTATCCCCGTATCAACAAGATGATTAAATGAGTTTTTGAGAAGAGGATATTTATGATTGAGACAAGGAAAGATTGGGAACATAATTCCCCGTATTGAAAGATAAAGAAAAGATTGAGAAATATGAAGTGAAAGGTTGTGCTATAAAGTGAAAAGTTGATAAGCTCTTATTTCGCGCAAGTCGCCATACTATGTTCTTTCAATATACAGATCCTGCTTAATTACTCTCTTATTGTGGATATCTATTCCTTATTTATCAAAATAAAATATGCCTCATAATCTAATTACACGTTTGGGTGTTTGCTTATTCATCATTTCTTCCTGACTTTGGAAAAACTACGGTCTTTGTTTTATATGGCAATGCGGTTCGGTCCGATCCGAAATTCGAGTGATTCGATCCTAATGGATCAATTCCGAATCCGATCCATTTCAAAATGGATTGGATATGGATATTAAAAATCAAAATCCGGCCCGTATCCGGATTCGGTCCTAATATATTAGAATATCCGATAAATATCCGGCCCGAAAGGATCCGAACACACATAATTTCACGAAAATGGCCATAGAGTTATAAAAATTATGTTTTTACCTACATAAGTATAAACACATTACACAAATCAGTACACATTATGTTTTCAGACCTAAAGAAAATATTCCACTATGGTTATGGATAATTCTAGAGTTGTTTTGATTGAATTTTAGACAATTTTAGACATTATTGGTGCCTTTTAACCTTTGAATGGCTTGATTATATCTTTTGGTAGATTTATGTTTGTCATATTACTAAAAAAATTAATATATTTGTACTTTTTATGCAGATTTTTTTGGATTGGTAACTCTTTTGCCATGTTTTTCTAATTTTTTGTGTATTTTTTATGTGAAGTAAAAAAATGCCCAGGATTCGAATCTGGATCCGGATAGGATTATTTTATGGAGATTTGGATTGTCGGATCGAATACGGATATTGCAAATTAAATTCGATCCAGATTCGATCAGAATCCGTTTAGGATCCAGTCAGATTTGGATCGAATATGGATCCACTTATTTTAATCGGATTCGGATATGGATATAGGTGGATCAGATCCGTATCCGATCGATTGCCACCCCTACCCGCTAGTCTAGGAGAAGGAAGCTCCGCATAAGGGAGTCATCGTATCATGAGATGTCTAGTAGAAGTTTAAATAAGGAGAACCCTTAGTTAATCTCACCATGTGTAATAGTATGTAGAATATTGTGTTAAGAAAAGTTGTGAATTGTAATATATAATTATATTGATTTTTGTTTCGGTTACCATTGTTCCTAGCATCCGGGCGTAATCCTGGGTGCGGAGTGGCGTTCTCGTATTTCATCTCCGGCGGGAATAGGGGGGTGCCACATTCGTGGGTTCTCCTCAGGGCGTGTGTGATAGGGGTTCCGTGTGTTTTTGATTTTTTTACCGGTACTTGTTTTGGAGGTGGTAGGTGAGATCTAAGGCTAGGGTTAATTTTAATCTAACGTTTGAAAAAAAGTCAACCGTGCTGTTTTATAGAATAGATGGCATTTTCGTTTAGGCCATATAAACGAGAATTGCATCTCTAGACTCCATAAGGATGGATTCCTAGACTCATTTGATTTTGAATTATGAGACATGTGAATCTTGTTTATTAGGAAAAATGACAAAGTCCCCTTTCAATTAGAAAGGAGAGAGGACAAGTGAGCAATTGGCTCTCCTGCATACTGATGTATGTGGGCCATTCGCCACGCCTACCAGAGGTGGTTGTCTTTATTTCATTACATTTACTGATGATTTCAGTAGATATGGATTTGTATACCTTATGAAGGCCAAATCCGAATCCTTTGAAAAGTTCAAAGAATTCAAGAATGAAATAGAGAAGCAACTTGGAAAGAGTAATAAGGCTCTACGATCGGATCATGGAGGAGAATACTTAAGTCAAGAGTTTGACGACTATCTTAGAGATTGTCCCAACTCACTCCACCCGGAACGCACAATGGAATTGCGTGTCCGAGAGGAGGAATCGAACTCTGTTGGAAATGGTTCGATCTATGATGTGACAAACCGATATTCCGTTATCTTTTTGGGGGAACGCTCTATTATGTGCAGATTCCACCCTTAACAATGTTCCATCTAAATCAGTCATGAAGACTCTATATCAGATGTGGAGTGGGAAGCGTCCTACATTGTCGTTCATGAGGATTTGGGGATGTTACGTGTATGTAAAACGTTTACAAACAGAGAATCTCGGGCCCAAGTCGGATAAGTGTAGATTTTATGGATACCCTTAGGAAACAAAAGGGTATTATTTCTACAATCCTTCCAAGAACAAAGTATTTTTTGCTCGGACCGGCGTGTTCCTAGAAAGAGAATTTGTCTCTAAAGGGGCAAGTGGGAGGACAGTAGAACTTGAAGAAATTCAAGAACCACAAACCACTTATCCTACTATGAAACATGAATAGGAACCACTAAATTTTGTGGAGAAACCTGTTCAGGTAACACAAGAACTTCGTAGGTCGAGTACAGTGCGCCAGGAGCCAGAGAGGTATGGACTTCTCGTGACTGAGCATGGTAACGCGTTGCTCATAGATGATGAGCCTACTACCTATGGAGAGTCCATGAAACGACCAGAATCTCAAAAGTGGCATGAAGCCATGAGATCAGAGATGGAATCCATGTATACCAACAAAGTATGGACTTTTGTGGAACCACCCCAAGGGGCTCGACCCATAGGGTACAAGTGGGTCTTCAAGAAGAAGACCGACATGGATGGAAATGTGATTGCCTATAAGGGCCGGTTGGTGGCAAAAGGATTCAGACATATTCATGGTATTGACTATGGTGAAACATTTTCCCCAGTCGCAATGACCAAATCCATTCGAAGCTTACTTGCTATTGCAGCTTACCGCGATTATGAGATTTTGTAGATGGATGTCAAAACATCTTTTGTTTATGGGACCTCCTTGAGGATGTGTACATGACACAACCATGGGGTTTTGAGGATCCAGAGCATGCCCATAAAGTATGTGATTTGCAGCGATCCTTTTTTGGGTTTAAGCAAGCTTCTAGGAGTTGGAATCTACGTTTTGATGACGTGGTCAAAGAGTTTGGCTTCATCAAGAACGACGATGAACCTTGTGTCTACAAGAAGGTTGGTAGGAACTCTATTGTGTTTCTGGTCTTGTATGTAGATGACATACTACTCATTGGAAACGACATTCCTACCTTGCAATATGTTAAGGATTTTCTAGGAAAGTGTTTCTCAATGAAGGGCTTAGGGGATGCAACTTATATACTTGGTATCAAGATCTATAGGGATAGATATGGAAGTTTCTACGCCTAAGTCAAAGTACATATATTGACAAGGTGTTGAAGCGGTTCAACATGCAAGATTCCAAGAAGGGATTCTTGCCCATGTAGCACGGAATCACCCTTTCGAAGGCTGATTTTCATTCCAATGAGATTGAGAAGGAACGCATGAGTACCCTAAGCTTCGACCATAGGATCCATCATGTACGCCATGTTATGTACTAGACCAGATGTGTCATACGCGTTGAGTAAGTCAAGCAGATATAAGTCTAATCCGGGTAAGAGTCACTGGATAGCGGTCAAGAACATCCTCAAGTACTTGAGAAGAACTAAGTATGTTTTCTTGATCTATGGAGGGGCGGAAGAGTTGTGTGTAAGGGGTTACACGGATGCAAGCTTCCAAACCGACAAAGATGATTTCAGATTTCATTCGGGATTCGTGTATTGCCTGAACGGAGGAGCTGTGCGCTGGAAGAGTTCCAAGCAAGAGACGGTTGCTGATTCTACAACTAAGGCTGAGTACATTGCTGCAAGTGGCGCAACAAAGGAAGTTGTTTGGATTACGAAGTTCATTACTGATCTTGGTTTGGCTCCTAGTATTGTCGATACAATAGATTTCTACTGTGGTTGTAGGGTTTTGATCATGGATACGCAGCAGAATAAACAATAAATTATCCGATCAAGACCCTCCAATGATCGCAGGAAGAGACTAAATAACGATAGTAAGGGATTAGTATCAAATACCTTTAATATCACATTTGATGACTTCTCACATGAAATTTTGTTCACGTCTCTATGTCTAGTCCACTCCTAGGATTTGAATCTGGATCCTTCAAACCTTTAGTGCTAGCTAGGATTCAAGGAGGAAGAAGAAAAAGATCAAAATCACGCAAAACGGAGTAAAGGAATGGGGCGGCCTTCCTCTTGTGGACGACGGGTTGGGGCGGTCCCAGGGGGTTCGGCCCTCTTTGGGATTCTCTCTCCCACTCAATGTGTTATGAGCATATGCTATAGGGGAAGGAAGCTTGGAGTTCCTTTATATAGTCTAATAACTCTTTATTGACTGCATTAAAACCCCTATCCTAATCCTACTCATGTACGGATTAGTTCAACTTGCAAATTAGTCCTACTAAGTTTTCAATCTATTGCGTATTGATTCTTCTAATTAATTAATTACATTAATTGCTTCTCTAGTCTGGTTTAATCCATAGGGATTGTGACCCCATAGGTTTCTACTTAGTTGGTAGTAACTATTTACTAACATGAGCGGCCTCTAGCAAGACATCCATGCTACCCAACTAATAAAAATAGTCATCCGACATACCTTGTGCAAGTATTGTCTCAGTCCTTTGTATCTATTTCCGGATTGGACACGAGACATACAAGTCACACTCGTATGTCCTATCCATAGTTTCTCGATCCTGGGAATAGTCTCATCTAAGCAGATAACATCAATATCCTATATTGATTTATCTAAGTCTGGCCTGACATTCTATGAGCACCATCCCTCGAGTTTTCGTGGATATCTACTCCCGTTATGTGGGAGTGAAAAATCCTATCTACGCCACTACCATCTCTAAGCTTTCTTCTTTATCGTATCAGACGAACGCCTTATTGCTACCCAGTTACGATGTAGCGTTTGACGATGTCAAAACACAATAATCCACAACTAGAGGATCTAATGACTTCAAGTCTAAGGAGAACCGATGCTCTGATACCAGCTGTAACGACCCGGGATCTCGGTTCAAGGTTAAAGATACAATCGATAACCAAAAGTAGAATATTAACTATTAAGATTACATTTCATCTTATAAATACAACAATCTTGAGAAGATAAGTTTACAAATGTAACGTGATATAAATAAGCTATGTGATCTACTAAGTGATCTACTTAAGCTCGCGTCATCGTCTTGATCCACGTTCCCACCCCCACACTGATTGGTGACCTGCGGTTTTAAAATGGCAACAGTCGACGCAGTTCTGAAGAAAAATGATCAGTAAAAAGTGAGAAAATACACACTACGACATGTAAAGCAACGAGTGGCACAGAAGCATGAATTGAAGAAAATCAGAAGATTTAAAAAAATAAAACTAACAGGTTGGGGAATTAGGAACAACTGAAAGTAACCGAGTAGCAAAAACCTCTCAATTCAAGAACATTGAGAAACCACGAGTATTCGGTAATATAACCAGAGTAAGCAAGACCATTTAAGTTGATAACGATATTAGTTCATGACTAGCCAAAGCTTTTTAAATCATATCAATTAGGGCATATCCAGAGCCACAAACAACATTAATAAAATAGTCAAACTTTATTTCAAGTCCAATTTAACCGTTAAGTTTAGCTGAGGCATGTCCATAGCCATAAGCAGGATTTATGTTAACATAGGGATCATGAAATAATCACAAAGGTTTCCTTCTAGGGTAATCAAACCCTATTTCACTCGAGCGTTAGGGAGCCCATACGTCAATCCCCGCTCACAATTCATAGCTAAAAGGCCTTAAGTGTCGACACCCTCATACCGTAGTGACCCTTACAAGTATAAGTATCACTCTATAGCTCTAACAAACCCTTGGTCGCAATACCTTGGTACATTTGGCTCATCAGGGGCGGATTTGTGAACAATTAAATTCTATCCAATAATAAGAAGCATTGCTTCAATGGTCTTGCCAAAAGAAAATGGAGGATTGCTTGGCGTCTCTCATTAATAACACAACTCTGTACATCATCCTAAATCTATTAGAAGTATCTTATTACCTTTATTTCTCATAACCAAAATTGGTATAAAATCTTCACAAGTCATTTCCAAGATTTCTCAATATAAATCAATAATCGGAATTTTTTAGTATAAATCATGCTTTTCATACTCTTTCAAATATGACGATATTCATTTAAAACATCACACACATGGGCACAATGTGATAATTAAAGTTCGCACATATGTATTTTATTTCTTCTCTTTGCCATAGAAAAAAATCAAATTATCAACTTATCACAAGGAAAGTTCCAGGACTTATAAGGAGGATTCAATTTATATCCAAACAATTTCGAGTACAAATCATGCTTTGCATACTTTTTTCAATAAAAAAAAATACTCATTCGAGACATCACACAAACACTCACATTTTGATAAGTAAAAGTCGCACATATGTACGAACCACTGAGATGAAGCACAACCAAAAGTAAGAAATTAATCATAGCACTCCCACGACAACCTCTCTCCAACGAGGTCGATGTCTACAATCACACGTATATCGCACTCGTTACAACCAATTTACATATGCATAATGAAAATGAAAATATACATGTCACATAGTCCTATATGTCACCAATTCACATATGATGATGTTCACTTATCAAAATAAATCAAACAATACACTTAGAATTTCAAAAATTCAAGTTTTCTAAAAACTGTGAAACTACCATTCTGGACAGAATTGAAGCTCTGACCTTAGAGCCATATTTACCATATGAAAACATCTCTTAAAATCATGAAATTAATTTAGGATACCTTACATGTGTCTACTTTTAGAAACACCAAGAAAATCATGAATAGCTACTATAAAACTCAAGTTACAAAAATAACAAACACTACTATGTAGAGACAAGTTTGGCAGAAAGTTTCAACTTTGATGAACAATTACTACTACTTGGAGAATAGGAAAAATGCCAATCTTTTCCTGAATGAATCCCTTATGTGTCTAGTTGCACCACAATAATGATTGGGTGCCATAAATTGCTTTAAATGATATTTTTAACAAAGAAGGCAAAACTTGTCCAAAAAACAGAGTTTCAGAAAACATGAAACTTAGAATGAGCATATCTCCCTAACCAAAAAGGCTACGTCTTTGATTTTCTTTCAAAATGACCCTCAATGAGTCTAGTTTTAGAATATCAAAGACTTAAAAATTAAAAAGAGATAAAATTTAGAGATAATATATGTTTTTCACAAACTGGTCAGATTATATAAACATGCAATTTTTCAAAACTCATCAAGAATGGTTCTAGTAGTACATGCAAGTTAAGAAGACTTGGTTTTCACCCAAATAACATAATTTTAAGAATGAAATAAGGTTTCACATGCTCTTGAAACAAATTATTAAAATATTCTTGAGATTCAAGTGCAACTAAAATAAAATACACAAAGTGCATGTAGGTTTCTAGTGTGAGTTTCATGAAATTGTGTAACTTTTGAAGTCAAACACATGATCTAATCATGGAAATGAAGAATAAAGCATGGAGATGAAGAAAAATAAGATGAAATTTCATCAATCAAAGTAAAAGATGGACATGCAAGCTTGAATTCAAGACTAGAAGAAAGTTTACCCTAAGACCAAAATGATGGTGGATGAAAGAGTGAAATTGGGCTTCAATCTTTGAGTATGATGGTGAAACAACACCCCTCCATGATGATATTAGTCTTTGAGTATGAAGTTTCTGGGAGGTGAAGCTCCAAAAAATGGGAATGGAGTTTTGAGAGAGAGAAAAGAGCTTGTGTGAGTGCTCTTGAAGAGAAAAAAACATATGAAGAATGAGAAGATGGAGATAGAGTCTTGATGTAACAAAAGAGTTATGTTTATAGAGTGATGAATTAAAAATATCTCCTATTGGGGTTGACCTAGTTAGTGGGAAGGACTAGAAGAGAAATCATAAGTCTCCCAACAAGCTAGTTGGGGATAGAAATGGGAATAACAAGATAATGAAGGGTGACATGCAAATACTAGAAATTGAGGGTAACTCTGAAATTTCATATACAAGAGGGGTATAAATAGAGGATACCAAAAATTGAGGGGTAAAAATAAGATTTATATTTAATAGCTAACACATAAATGTTAATTTTCATAAATTTTGGAATTTCCAAATAATTTCAAATAAACCAATTGTATATAAATGTCAAACCAATTTTTAAAAAACTACAAGTATGTCCTAGATATACAAAATGAGTTTCATATAGTATCATCTAAGTTTCAAAAATTACAAATAACCCCCATATTAAAAATATATATCCTCATAGATGTCAAATGACATCATTATATTTTAAAATAAAGAAAATTCGTTAATAAGTTTGAAATATAAATTTCTCAAAATTTTTAAATATTTTTCCGAAATGACCAAATAACCCCTAACTTAAATACAGGGTATTACATTGTATCCCCCCTTAAAATGAAGCTTCGTCCCTGAAGCTTAAGAAAACTTTTGAGTGAAACTACGAACATGCTTCACGAGAATGCAACTAATGCACATGATACTTTTATGCAATGCTAATGCACATGCAACACTTATATAAACGGAAAACACGCTCTAGGTCGGTAACGGCTCATCTCACTCGTATCATAGTAGGGATTCAAATACAGTTAGCTCAAGTAAAATGTCAGCACCAAATTTTTAAAGGTCTAGATCAACATACAAGTTACCACGTTTACAAAGCGATTCAAAATTTTCGAGCATTTGAACAAGTCTAGAAATCTTTTAGACACAAAATAATTTGATCGAAACTAACACGTCATTTTGCTTTGCTCATCCGCATGAAAATATTTTCTTACCTGTATAGGATTAGATAAACCAATCACCTCAAGTGCTTCGCGCATACGAGGGGGAAAAGAACACTATGTGTCGTCACACAACGTGTCTCACCATCACAACTCTCATGTGTTTCAAATGTTCCAACATAGTCTACACAGCGGGTACAACTCATAGTACCGTCGTACTAAGAGTCACGCCAGCGGACTGCTAAACAAAGTGGTCCATCACTTGGCATTTGGTATCACCGCACCCAATCACTTTTTAGAAACATTTTTTTTTAAGAATACTTAATTGTCAAAAATTTCTAACTTTGAAAATTACCATGCCAAATTAAATCAAAATGAAACAAAACAAAATATTATCATAAAATCCGTCGCTCGTAGGTAGGAAAAGAATGGTCTCGGGGTCTTCTAAGTCAAAACGTCATTACTCTCTCGTCGAAAAATTAACACAAAAATATAAGGAGTCATAGATACACATTACACAAATATAGCAAGAATTTCGAGATAATTAAGCATGTCACGTTAGAATTGCGCATGTAAATAGGCAAACAAATTTTACATAAATCACATCTCAATAGCCAAAGACATTGAATCAACAAGTACGGTACAAATCAAGATAAACGATATGTGAGTACCCCAACTTTCGGCGGCTTGTTTACTTTGTTATTACCAAATTGGGTTATCCTAAATCAATTTTAAAATTTGAAAACATGTTATCTTTCTTTTTTATCTACTTAAGTAAATCGAAAAGTCTCATTAACCAGAGAACCAATACTCTGATACCAGCTGTAACGACCCGGGATCTCGGTTCATGGTTAAAGAGACAATCGATAACCAAAAGTAGAATATTAACTATAAAGATTACATTTCAACTAATAAATACAACAATCTTGAGAAGATAAGTTTACAAATGTAACGTGATCGAAATAGGCTATGTGATCTACTAAGTGATCTACTTAAGTTCGCGTCATCGTCTCGATCCACGTTCCCACCCCCACACTAATTGGTGACCTGCGGTTTTAAAATGGCAACAGCCGAGGCAGTTTTGAAGAAAAATGATCAGTAAAAACTGAGTAAATACACACTACGACATGTAAAGCAACGAGTGGCACAGAAGCATGAGTTGAAGAAAATCAGAAGATTTAAAACAATAAAACTAACAGGTTGGGGGAATTCGGAACAACTGAAAGTAACCGAGTACAAAAACCTCTCAATTTAAGAACATTGAGAAACCACGAGTATTCGGTAATATAACCAGAGTAAGCAAGACAATTTAAGTTGATAACGATATTAGTTCATGAGTAGCCAAAGATTTTCAAATCATTTCAATCGGTTAGGGCATATCCAGATCCACAAACAACATTAATAAAGTAATGAAACTTTCTTTCAAGTCCAATTTAACCGTTAAGTTTAGCTGATGCATGTCCAGAGCCACCAGCAGGATCGATGTAAACAGAGGGAAATAATAACAAAGGGTTCCTTCTAGGGTCTATCAAAACCTATTTTACCCGAGCGTTAAGGGAGCCCATACGTCAATCCCCGCTCACAATTCATAGCTAAAAGGTCTTAAGTGTCGACACCCCTATACCGTAGTAACCCTTACAAGTATAAGTAGCACTCTATAGCTCTAACAAACCATTGGCCGCAATACCTTGGTACATTTTGGCTCATCGGGGGGCGGATTTGTGAATAATTAAGTTCTATCCAATAATAAGAAGCATTGATTCAATGGTCTTAGCCATAAGAAAATGGAGGATCGCTTGGCGCCTCCCATTAATAACACAACTTTGTACATCGTCCTAAATCTATTAGAGGTATATTATTAGCTTAATTTCTCATAACCAAAATTTTTATACAATCTTCACAAGCCTTTTCCAAGATTTCTCAGTATAAAACAATAGTCGGAAGTTTTCAGCATAAATCATGCTTTTCATACTCTTCCAAACATGACAATATTCATTTAAAACATCACACACATAAGCACAATGTGATAATTAAAGTTCGCACATATGTATTTTATTTCTTCTCTTTGCCATAGAAAAAAATCAAATTATCAACTTATCACAAGGAAAGTTCCAGGACTTATAAAGATGATTCAATTTATATCCAAACAATTTCAAGTACAAATCATGCTTTGCATACTTTTTCAATAAAAAAATTTCTCATTCGAGACATCACACAAACACTCACATTTTGATAAGTAAAAGTCGCACATATGTACTTACCACTGATATATAGTACAACCAAAAGTAAGAAATAAATCCTAGCACTCCCACGACAGCCGCTTCTCTCTACGAGGTCGATGTCTACAATCACACGTATATCGTACTCGTTACAACCAATTTACACATGCATAATGCAAATGCAAAACTACATGCCACATAGTCATATATGTAACCAATGGACATATGATGATGTTCACTTATCAAAATAAATCAAACAATACACTTAGAATTTTAAAAATTAAAGTTCTAAAACAGTGAAACTACAATTCTGGACAGAATTGTAGCTCTGACCTTAGAGCCATATTTACCATATGAAAACACCTCTTAAAATTATGAAATTAATTTATGATCAACCTACATGTTTCTACGTTCAGAAACATCAAGAAAATCATGAATATCTATTATAAAACTCAAGTTACAAAAATAACAAACACTGCTATGCAGAGACAAGTTTGGCAGAAAGATTCAACTTTGATAAAAAATTACTACTACTTGAATAAAAGGAAAAATGCACATCTTCTCCAGAATGAATCCCTTATGTGTCTAGTTTCATCACAAGAAAGTTTGGGTACCATAAGTTTCTGTAAATGAAATTTTTAAAAACGATGGCAAAACTTGTCCAAAAACAGAGTTTCAGAAAACATGCAACTTAGAATGAGCATATCTCCCTAACCAAAAAGGCTACGGAGTTGAATTTTCTTTCAAAATGACCCTCTCTAAGTATAGTTTTAAAATATCAAAGTGTTATAAATTCCACAGAGATAAAATGTTTAGATAATATACATTTCTCACAAACTGGTTAGATTGTATGAACATGCAATTTTTTAAAAATCAACAAGAATGGTTATAGTAGTACATGCAAGTTAAGAAGACTTGGTTTTCACCCAAATAACATCATTTTAAGAATGAAATAAGGTTTTTAGATGCTCTAGAAACAAATTATTAAAATGTTCTAAAACAAAACGCACAAAGTGCATGTGGGTTTCTAGTGTGAGTTTCATGAAATTGTGTAACTTTTAAAATCAAACACATGATATAATCATGGAACTGAAGAATCAAGCATGGAGATGAAGAAAACTAAGATGAAATTTCATCAATCAAAGTAAAAGATAGACATGCTAGCTTGAATTCAAGACTAGTAGGAAAGTTTACCCCAAAACCAAAATGATGGTGGATGAAAGAGTGAAATTGGGCTTCATTCTATGTGTATGATGGTGAAAGAACACCCCTCGATGATGATATGAAGTTTGGACTCAAGTTTTCCATGGTTTGGAGACTAGAAAAATGAGTTTTGATGAAGTTTTTGGGAGGTGCAGCTCCAAAAACGGGAATGGAGTTTTGAGAGAGAGAAAATAGCTTGTGTGAGTGCTCTTGAAGAAAAAAAAACATATGAAAAATGAGAAGATGGAGATGGAGTCTTTATGTAACAAAAGAGTTATGTCCATAGAGCGATGAATTAAAAATATCTCCTATTGGGGTTGACCTAGTTAGTGGGAAGGACTTGAAGAGAAATCATAAGTCTCCCAACAAGCTAGTTGGGGATAGAAATGGGAATAACAAGAAAATGAAGGGGGACATTCAAATACTAAAAATTGAGGGTAACTCTAAAATTTCATATACAAGAGGGATATAAATAGAAGATACCAAAAATTAAGGGGTAAAAATAAGATTTCTATTTAATAGCTAACACATAAATGTTAATTTTCATAAATTAGGGAATTTCCAAATAATTTCAAATAAACCAATTGTATATAAATGTCAAACCAATTTTTAGAAAACTACAAGTATATCCTAGATATACAAAATGAGTTTCATATGGTATCATCTAAGTTTCAAAAGCTACAAAATAACCCCCAAATTAAAAATATATATTCTCACAGATGTCAAATAACATCCTTATATTTTAGAATAAAGAAAATTCATTAATAAGTTTGAAATATAAATTTCTTAAATTTTTCAAATATTTTTCCGAAATGACCAAATAACCCCTAACTTAAATACGAGGTATTACATCGTATGCCAATGCTCGTAGTGTACCTTTCATGCTTGAGCTGAACAAGCGGCTTTGAAAGTGGATCTGACAGATTCTCATATGTAGGAATCTTGCATATCTTCACATCTCCTTTATCAATGATGTCTCGAATAAGATGGAACTTTGTGTGTACGTGTTTGGATTTCTGGTGTGACATGGGTTCATTTGATTGTGTGATTGCCCCAGTGTTGTCACAATACAACTCTATTGGATCCACCGTGCTAGAAACCACACCAAGTTTAGTAATGAACTTCCTGATCAAAACAACTTCCTTTGTTGCACCACTTGCAGCAATGTACTCAACCTCAGTTGTAGAATCAGCAACCGTCTCTTGCTTGGAACTCTTCCAACTCACAGCTCCTCCATTCAGGCAATAAAAAAACCCTGACTACGCTCTGAAATCATCTCAGTCGGTTTGGAAGCTTGCATCCGTGTAACCCCTTACACGCAACTCTTCCTCCCCTCCATAGATTAAGAACGCATCCTTACTTCTTCTTAAGTACTTAAGGATGTTCTTAACCGCTATCCAGTGACTTTCACCTGGATTAGATTGGTATCTTCTTGTCATACTCAGCGCGTATGACACATCTGGTCGAGTACATATGGCGTACATGATGGATTCTATGGCCGAGGCATAGGGTATCCTACTCATACGTTCCTTCTCAATGTCATTGGAAGGACAATCACTCTTTGAAAGTGTGATTCCATGTGACATGGGCAAGGATTCCCTCTTGGAATCTTGCATGTTGAACCGATTCAACACCTTGTCTATATGTGTACTTTGACTTAGGCCTAGGAGCTTCCTCGATCTATCCCTATAGAGCTTGATACCAAGTATATAAGCTGCTTCCCCTAAGTCCTTCATTGAAAAACATTTTCTAGCCAATCTTTCACATATTGCAGCATGAGAATATTATTTCCAATGAATAGTATGTCATCCACATACAAGACCAGAAAAGCAGCAGAGATCCCACTAACCTTCTTGTAGAAACAAGACTCATTTGCGTTCTTGATGAAGTCAAGCTCTTTGATTACTTCATCAAAACGTCGATTCCAACTTCTAGAAGCTTGCTTTAATCCATAAATGGATCGTTGGAGCTTACAGACTTTATTTGCGTGATCTGGATCCACAAACCCTCAGGTTGTGTCATATACACATCCTCGAGTAGGTTTCCATACAAAAACGCTGCTTTGACATCCATTTGCCAAATTTCGTAGTCACAGTAAGCTGCAACAGCAAATAGGATTCGGATGGATTTGGTCATTGCGACTGGTGAAAAGGTTTCATCATAGTCAATACCATGAATCTGTCTGCACCCTTTTGCCACCAACCGGCCCTTATCGGTAATCGCATTACCATCCATGTCGGTCTTCTTCTTGAGGACCCACTTGCACCCTATGGGTCGCGCCCTTGGTGTGATTCCGCCAAAGTCCATACTTTGTTGGTATACATGGATTCCATTTCGGATTCCATGGATTTGCGCCACTTCTGAGAGTCAGGCCCTTTTATGGCCTCTCCATAGGTAGTAGGCTCATCATCTATGAGCATCGTGTCACCAGAATCAGTCACGAGAAGTCCATACCTGTAAGGCTCTTGGCGCACTCTACTGGACCCACGGAGCTCTTGTGTTACCTGAACAGGCTCCTTCACAACACTTTGCAGTTCCGTTCCATAGTAGGATCAGTAATTTGTGGTTCTTGAAATTCTTCAAGTTATGTAGTCCTCCCACTTGCTTCTTTAGAGACAAACACTTTTTCAAGAAACACGCCGGACCGAGAAACAAATACATTGTTCTCAGTTGGATTGTAGAGATAATACCCTTTAGTCTCCTTAGGGTATCCCACAAATTAACACTTATCCGACTTAGGCCCGACCTTGTCTGATTGTAAATGCTTTACATAGACATCGCAGCCCCAAATCTTCATAAACGACACTGTGGTACGCCTCCCACTCCACATCTTATTTGGTATCTTCATGACCGATTTATATGGAACACAGTTAATGGTGAATGCTGCACACAATAGAGCAAAGCCCCAAATGGATAATGGAAGATTAGTCTGACGCATCATAGATCAAACCATGTCCAAAAAATTTCGTTTCCTCCTCTCAAACACGCCATTCAATTGTGGCATTCCGGGTGGAGTGAGTTGGGATACTATCCCACACTCTCCAAGATAGTCGTCAAAATCTTGGCTCAAGTATTCTCCTCCATGATCTGATCGTAGAGCTTTGATAATTTTTCCAAGTTGCTTCTCCACTTCATTCTTTAATGCTTTGAACCTTTCAAAGGATTCGGATTTGGCCTTCATAAGGTATACAAGTCCATATCTACTGAAAATATCAGTAAATGTAATGAAGTAGAAATAACTACCCCTGGCAGACGTGGAAAATGGCCCACTTACATCAGTATGTACTAGCGCCAATTGCTCACTAGTCCTCTCACCTTTCTTATTGAAAGGAGACTTTGTCATTTTTCCCAATAAACAAGCCTCACATGTCTCACATTATTCAAAATCAAATGAGTCTAGAAACCCATCCTTATGGAGTCTAGATACACGTTTTTCGTTTATATGGCCTAAACGACAGTGCCATATATAATCAGTATTTAAATCATTCATTTTAATTCTCTTGGTATTTAGTTATAGACAGGATTACTTAGATCAAGGATATATAATCCATTAAATAATTGCGCACTACAATAGTGATTCTTATCAAAATAAATGGAGCAACAAGTGTCCTTTATTGAAATAGTAAAACCTTCCTTGTCCAAACAAGAAATAGAAATAGTGTTTCTGCTCATAGCAGGCACAAAAATAGCAATTTTAATTCTAAAACTAATCCTTAAGGCAGAGATATCTCGAGCACGCCTACGGCCAATGCAGCAACCTTTGCTCCATTCCCAACGCGCAGGTCTATCTCCCCTTTAGTCAATCTTCTACTTCTCTTTAGATCCTTCACATTTCGGAAAATGTGAGATCCACATCCAGTATCCAATACCCAAGATGAAGATATAGTTAAATTGACACCTATAAGAAAAGTACATGGTGGTGGTTGAATCCCTATTCCAAGCCTTTTATTCTCCAGATACCTTGGGCAGTTCCTCTTCCAGTGTCCGGGCTGACTACAATAGTGACAATCACCTTAGTCACTCCCTTGGCAACGCCACCAACGGGTTTAAGGGCAAGTTCCTTGGATTTGGAAACTGTCTTGCCTTTCCTTTTGGAAGAAGAGGAAAACCTTTTGCCTTTCCCCTTTTGCACTATCATTGCGGCCTTGCACTTTCCCTTGTTGACGCTTTGTTCAGTTGTCCTCAGCATGTTGAGAAATTCTGGCAGAGGTTTCACGATCTCATTCATGTTATAATTCATAATAATTTGTCCATAACTCTCAGGCAACGATTGCACAATGAGATGAGTGGCTAGCTCATCGCCAACCGGAAACGCCAGACGTACGAGATTCTCCAAGTATCCGATCATACGGAGTACACGAGGTCCACCGGGGTTCCCTCTGACAGATGACATCTTAACAATGCCTTGGAAACTTCATACCTCTCAACCCTTGCCTGCTCTTGGAAGAGCTGGTTCAAGTGTTCGATCATATTGACCGCACTCATGTCCTCATGTTGCTTTTGAAGCTCAGAGGTCATAGTGCAAAGCATAAGGCAGGCTGCATCACTAGCATCGTCTACACGTTTTTTATGTGTCTTTAGGGCTGCAGGAGTATTGTTTTCCGGACCATCGGGAACTTCCTCCTCTAGAGTGTACAGTTTCTTCTCTTGCTTGAGAACGATTCTCAAGTTTCTGTACCAATCTAGAATGTTGGTTCCAGAAAGTTTGTCCTTATCAAGGACAGCTCGTAGGGAATGTGATGAACTTGATGAGTTGTTTGCCATTGGAATTCTACAAAATGAAAATATACAAGTTTTAGTATTTTGTGAAAAATGACGATATTTAATAATGGCTAGATTATTAAACATAGCTCCCACTATTTTTCTCGGATTAATAACCCTCCATATTAATGCAGAAAATATCATTATATTTTCTAGTGGGCCAAGATCTTTATTTCACTTCTTTTGAGCTTGCTTTGGCAAGTCACCCGAAATCCTCTATTTAGGTAGGAACAATTCAAATTGCATCCCTATGCAACTCTTGGTTCAATTGGACAAATAGCTCATTATTTATCCAACCCATGGATAATCTCAATTGATTGCCTCTAGATTTTTAATCTTATTAAAATCATCCAGTGGCGTTTAACCTCTTACTAAAACAATTGCACATTACTAGCTTGTGCCATCGCACCATGTCATGATGAATCAAATCGCCATGCTTTGGCATGCACGAATTTGAGACATTATAACAATGATGAGTGTTTGAATAACGAGAAGGCAAAAACGTAATATTTTAATTGGGGGATTTTTTTTCAGTTTTAAATTGTTTTGTTGATCCATTTCAACTGATCTAATTATTTTGAGTTGGGCAAACTCACAAATTAAAGATCCGGGTTGTTAATTATCTTATTATCAATTTTTCATGCATCAACCATACACCAACAAAAATAATAAGACAATAAAATAAACAACCACAAAAGAAAAATAACGTGATATGGATATGGCCTTTAATCTAAGATATTCTCAAGCCAATGAGAATATCTATGAACCCCAAAAATAGCAAGCTCATCTCTATGTGCCTCAATCTTTCGTTTCATTCTTCACAGCCTTGTGGAATGCTCCATGCTCCATGTCGTGGATCCTTTAATTATTTGGGCTTCTTTTCTTCAATCTTGACTTTCTATTCTATTTAGTACTAGCTAGCATCTAAACTAAATAAATAAATCTCACAAGTTGAGAAAAAATGTCGGCTCGAAGGTCGTAAACCCTAATTAATTATTACATCAAATTGATCAGCTCGCAGGTCGTAAACAAACCATAAAATTAAACATCGATAACAAACCACAACATAAGGCCATATCCAATCACCATGCCAAAAGCACATAAACAGTTAAAATCCAATTTTAACGCGCTTGGTCAATTTTAATTGTTTTTGGATGTGCTAGGGTTAAAACCAGCCCAATAGGGTTCTCTATGGCTTTGGAGAAAACCCAAAAGGACCAAGGCACGGCCTTGGGCCGGTCGGCCAGGCCCACGCGCAGTCAAGCCGCACGCTAGGCCGGCTCGAGCCCTTGGTCGTGCCCTAGCTTGGGTGGCAAGGCAAGAGGGGAGGTCCCTTAGGGGGCCAAACCTCCTTATAGAGTTGTTTCCAAAATAACTCCTTGCCTTGTTGCCCAAGATTTAGGTTATTCCATGTTTGAAAAACCCTTTTTTCAAGCATGTGCCCAAACCCTACCCACCAAGATCCAAAAATTCACATCCTATGTGATTCAAATTCACTAATCCTTACATCCCATGTAATATTAGATCTTATTTGGTTATATTATTGACAAATTGCATCAATATGCTTGATTTGTCCGTTTTACGCAATAAACAACAATTTAAAGTGTAAAACTACATAAATCCTAACACATAAACTACGGTATGTTCTACGACCTGCGGCTCTGATACCACTGTAGAGTTTTTATCATGGATACGCAGCGGAATAAACAATAAATTATCCGGTCAAGACCCTATCACAGGAAGAGACTACATCACGATAGTAAGGGATTAATATCAAATACCTCTATGATCTCCTTTGATGACTTCTCACGTGAAATTGTGTTCACGTCTCTATGGCTAGTCCACTCCTAGGATTTGAATCTGGATCCTTGAAACCTTTAGTGCTAGCTAGGATTGAAGGAGGAAGAGGAAGAAGATCAAAATCATGCAAAACGGAGCAAAGGAAGGGGGCGGCCTTCCTCTTGTGGCAGAGGGGTAGGGGCGGTCCCGTTATGTGGGCCGGTTTAATCCATAGGGAGTGTGACCCCATAGGTTTTACTTAGTTGGTAGTAACTATTTACAGACATGGAGCGGCCTCTAGCAAGACATCCACGCTACCCAACTAATAGAAATAGTCATCCGACTAACCTTGTGCAAGTATTGTCTCATCCTTGTGTCTCTATATCCGAATTGGACACGAGACATACAAGTCACACTCGTATATCCAAACCATAGTTTCTCGATCTTGGGAATAGTCTCATCTAAGCTGATAACATCAATATCCTATATTGATTTATCTTAGTATGGCCAGAAATTGTATGAGCACCATCCCTCCAGTGGTCGTGGATCTACTCCCGTTATGTGGGAGGGACAAATCATATCTACGCCACTACCATCTCTAAGCTTGATTTTTTATTGTATCCGACGAACGCCTTTATTGCTACCCAGTTACGGTGTAGCGTTTGACGATGTCAAAACACAATAATCCTCAACTAGAGGATTTAGTGACTTCAAGTCTAAGGATGACAATACCGTTGTCACTACGAGAAGCACTTGTGACTTTACATAACTTGTTTGTAGGCTTCTCGTTATGGGTCAATCTAGTATGCCATTACCCCTAATGCATACCCATGTGTTGGATCATGATATCTTCATATCAATCCAACCTCATACTAGTCGACAGTTGATCGTCTTGTTAATCAATATAATCGACTAGAGATATTTAAGATAAACAACATATTTGCAATCTAAGGACTTCATTATATTAAATATCTCCATAAATAATACAATGAATATTCTAGCCAAAAGTAATGTTCATACTAAATAAGATTGCCTCTAGGGCATCTATTCCAACAGTGACAACACTGGAGTGATCGCACAATCCGAGGAACCCAGGTTACACCAGAAATCCATGCACATACTCAGAAAGTTCCATATTATTCGAGAGATCGTCGATCGAGGAGATGTGAAGATATGAAAGGTTCCTACAGATGAGAATATGTCATATCCACTTACAAGCGCAAGCATGAAGGGCACACTAGATCTATACGAGATGCACCATATTGGCTCTAGTGCAAGTGGGAAACTATTGGAATAGATACCCTAGAGGCTATCTAATATAGTATAATTTATTTTTTGGCTACAATAATCATTGTATTATTTATGGAGATATTTCATATAATGAATTCCGTAGATTAAAAATTTGTTGTTTCTCTTAAATATCCCTAGTCCATTATATTGATTAACATGACGATCAACTATAGACTAGTATGTGGGTAGATTGATATGGAGATATCAAGTCTAGAACATGGGTATGCATTAGTGGTAATGGCATACTGGATTGACCCACAACGAGAAGGCTACATACAAGTTATGTAAAGTCACAAGTGTTTCTCGTAGTGACAATGGTATTGAGGTCCTTAGACTTGAAGTCACTAGATGCTCTAGTTGTGAAATATAATGCTTTGATATTATCAAACGTTGCGCCTTAACTGGGTAACTATAAAGGTAGTTATCGGGCATGAGAGGACGCAAGCTTAGAGATGGTAGTGATGTAGAGAGGATTTGTCCCTACCACATAACGGGAAAAAAATATCTGCGGCCACTCGAGGGGTAGTGCTTATATAATGTATGGACAGACTGAGATAAATCAATATAGGATATTGATGTTATCTGCATGGATAAGACTATTCCCAGGATCGAGAAACTATGGATTGGATATACGAGTGTGACTTGTATGTCTCGTGTCCAGTCCGGATATAGAGACAAAGGGATAATACAATACGATTGTAACACCCCCACTTCTTAGAGCTGGGATATCTACTAGAAGACACCCAGACTCTAGGGAGTGTCCTCCGCTAAGGCACGTGAATGCCCCAGCAAGGAGTCAAACCCTAATAGTTCTGTTAAGAGGAAGAGTTAGAGAAACTGTAAATTTAAATAGACTTACTATTATACTTTGTGGACCTCTAAGTGATTGACTATATCCCCAGATTCCCACGTACTCACCTGAAAAGATAGAAAATATCTACACAAGTTAGAAAATATGTCAAGTAGGATAGTACTAAGAAAATAATATAGATAGGTTTTGAAATGATTCAACTTTAAAACTTACAGAGCTCAAGCGAAGTCGCTGTCACATTACCACATATAACACAGATAGAGTACTGGTAACTTGTAACTCAAGGAATCCTCAATCATCCATAACCATCACCACCATACCAACCGTATACGGAGGATTCCGAATCCCACCACCCAGAGGGTCGTGAGGACCAGATTCACTTCCGACAAGGAAGGAAAACAAATCAACCAAAACAAACTAGACCTTAAGTGTGCACACCCCCTACTGGACATTAGTCCAGAGAGTAGTACTAGTTACCTACTATGTCCGAAGACAATTCCCAGTTTTTAGAAGACAACACAATGCCCGAAGATAATTCCCAGTTGTCCGGAGACAACACAATGTCCGAAGACAATTCCCAGTTCAGAAGACAAAACAATGTCCGAAGACAATTCCCAGTTCCCCGTTGTCCGAAGAGAACACAACGTCCAAAGAGGATAATACCACCACATATCACAACTTGTAACCATATTATTCATATAAGTGCTATCAGCTTAGAGAAACACATAAAATAGAGCAAGCATACATATGCTTACTTGATATCCAGCCTTGTTTTCAGATCAGCGAAGCTGATTCCATATTCCAAAAATCACTATTCCATTCCATCATACATGATATATCCACACCTATCCTCTAAGTGAGGAGGAATGCACAAAGCAGATGTTATGCTGATTATCCCACCAAGATTACTATTTTGCCCTGACAACCCAATTTCTTAAGTACAGTCTCTTACTGTGCCTGAACCTCCCAATGATACTAAATGAAGTCTATTGATATGAAAACATGGTTCATATACCCTCCTGATACACTCAGTATTGACTACTGCTATTTTCACTTATTTGCATCCAGGTCCCCATAGTTCAGCAAAACTACAGAAAAAACCTTACAGTTGACTTTTATTCAATATTAACCCATATAGGTGTAGACTAGCTCCAAATATTATGACAATTATACAGAGGCATCAGGTCATGCCTAGAGTTATGATTTGACTGTCCAATTCAATTTGTTGCAAAATTACCGATTTGCCCGTTCTATATAGCTTGGTCATAATGGGCTTTCCAGAAAGTCAAACCTGGTCAAACTTGACCCCTGGACTTGAAATATAATTCTGGACAGCTTCCCCGAAAGTTATTTTTATCTCTTAAGTCATTTGATAAGCCAAATTAGGAAGTCCAGGTTGTGACCAAATCTTCTCAACTGGTCAACTTCAAAGTCCATTTCTCGTCAGCTGAGAATAAATATTGAGAATTTGAAGATAGGGACTTGTAGATTGTATTCCCATGTTTCCGGAACATATTTCATATTTCTTGGAATCAAACTATACAAGAAGATAAGCTTAATTCAAAGTTGGGGAGGAATTCACTTCCCAACACTTGGAATATTTCTTGAGTGAGCTTACAGTTTCAACGTAGCTACATCTTGCTTGATTTCTGATCAAACTGTAATAAAAATGGGAAATTCCTCTCTAATAGAGATATGAAGCATTATTAACCAGCTTCTCACAAGAGAAGACAGAACAAGATTTAATGAAGTATTGACGGAGTTATGACCATTCAAATATGGGTGTTTTCGCTTTCATTTTATGCTAAAAAACTATATTTAATAAACTTCAGGCTCAATTTCTAGAAAATCCGTTAAGATATTGAAGAAAACGTATAAAACGTATTTTGGAGTGTTCACATCCAGCTTTACACAGAAAAAAGTAGAACAAGATTTCAAGAAATATTGAGAGAGTTATAGTCAGAACAAAATGACAGGTTCAACCCCCTCCCAACACTTAGAATTTTTTTTTAGCATTTGACAGTTTCTAGAGCCTCAAGAACAGTTCTTTCATGACATAATTGAAGAGGATTAAAAAGGTACTTTTGAGTGATTCAAAGCATTATACTCAAGACCAGATATCCAGCTTTTCACATGAAAAAGTGATTCAGGTGATCAAGTAATGATCATGTTACATAGGCTACAAGTTGGCCCAATTCACCAGGTCAAAACAGGAAGTTCATGGTTAACACTTTGCAGCAACATTCCCATGACTTTGGGCAAAATTTGAATCATGATAATGATCACTTTGGATGAGTTAATGATCATGAAAATGTAGAATTAGGTTTAGGAAATTCACAGCACCCAGAATCAAGCCCACCAATTAACCAGATAGAGAGCTATGACTCCCACAACATGGGACAAAACACTGCCGGAAAAGCGACCCTGTGATGGACTTAACCCTCTACAAAATCATGATATGGGCGATTTACCAAGGTGTATACGAACTCTGCAGCATCTAAGTATCATCCTCTTGAAAACAGAATGCAAAATGAACAAGTATATAGGTTGTTGCACTTACTCTGGCCACCTTCGAGTTTCCCGGTAGCTGCAACTCTAGTTTCCGGCGACTCGGACTGGAATAAGCAATTTAGGGCCTCCCACATAGCCTTATGGTTTCGCCAAGAGCTGAGGAACACAAAACCACAACCCGTTGTCATCATTATGCAGCGAGTGAGAAGAACACGATCAAAGTTCAACCTAGGGTTCTTCACTTATCTATCGGATTTCGGAGCTCAATACTCGATAAAATCCCGAATTAAGTTGGGGCTTTTGTTCCTCAGGTTGTCACAAACGTCCAGCAGCAGAAGAATTCCAACGAAGAGGTGGTGGTGGTACTGCAGTGGTGGTGTGGTGGTTTCACGGTGGTTGGGAGGGAACGTGGGTTTCAAATGGAGGAGTTTATCCCCTTTCCTCTCCAAAAACTGATTTGAGTGAAAACATTAGATGGTATTTATACACCATTGCTGTTTTTAGAAATGTGACACCTCATCTGATGAGGTGTCCCTCATGATGCTAAATTTTATTTTATTTTTAATTTTTTTGACATCTCATAGGGTAGAAAAATGTATTTTTAGGAATTCGTTGGGTAGGAATTCACAATATTTCAAATTTGCAAATTCTCAAAAATCCCCCAAGGTTTGTAACATTCTCCAAAGTCCTTCCCATCCACATGTTCTCACTCTGCCAGATATCAGCTGGCACTAAAATTAGGAAATCTACACAATAGATTTTTACCCCTATATTACTCCAATAATTTTCGTTAGCCCAAAGTCACTTCTTAGTCTATACTTGGCGGGAAGAATTTTGATTATTTACACTTCTGGCTAATAAATCTTAAGATACCGCATTTTAACCCCTAGGATTTTTCAGGGGTGTAACATCATACCCCCTTAAAAGATTCTTCGTCCCCAAAGATCTTCTACCTTTTCGTAGTAATTCTGGTCCCTTCTTTAATTTGTTGAACTTCGTTGACCTTTAACATTCTTCATCCCTTGTCTCACTCCCGCAGGTGGTGTCATATGTCATCCTACGCAAATACCTTTTAGTGCTAGTCCAATCAGTCACAACATTCAATCTTCCGGGGTACAAGCATAACCGACGTTTGCTCCACAAGTCATACTCCTTCGAGCTTCTAGCATACTATTAGTTTCAGTCTCTGCTGACTACCAAGTCTCTTATAGGTTCTACTGGAGTACCCTTAGTTGTACACTATCTCATTTACATGAAAATTCAATATTGGTCTCCAAGTTATATCACAATACCCAAGAGACACACTTCTTTACCTTTGTCCTTTTAGTCTCCCAAATATTTTTAACAATATCTTACTTCCTTTATTATTTCTCCTGAAAGCTTTCAATCTTCAAGATTGTTTCCTCCTACACATTCTCCAGCTAATTTTAATCATCGTCATCACATTTCCAAACTCTCATATGTCCTCCCAAACTAGCATGGTATAAATATCTTTGAGTGCCGGGAAATTCTTTCCGTCCTCTTCCAGACCCTTAATGAGATCCCCCCCCTATCTCTTTACTCCTACTGAACTATTGTATTCCTTAACTTGATGAGTTGACCACATTCTCTTTGAACTAGCCATAACTGATAAATTCCCTTGACATTATTTTCTTACTTCTAAGTACTCTTCCCAATTTCTCACCAGTTTTAAACAACTCAAGTCAGTATATTTCCTCCATTCAATGTTCCAGGATGCGATCATCCCCCCTCTTATTCTCAATAGATTCTACTGTCATGCCTACTCGTCACGCTTATCTCATTTTCCATACTTATCGTATCATATCCATATATTGATTGGTCCTTCATTATGTACCATGCTGAGATATTAGGATGCCTGGAGAGGTCATCCAACTACAATACTGTACCACAACTAAAGTATTCCAGTCATTTCCCGTTATTATGTAACAATCACATGTCGATATCCTGACTATCAGCATGAGTAAACTCAATTAATATCACTGTTATACCAACATAATAATGCAATATATGTTTTTTCCAATCTCTTATCAAATTCTGGCTTATTTCGGTATCAATACCATCCACATTAAATTCCCACAACCAATGTTCATTCTCAAAATCATGAAGCTATTCTCATTATGCAATGAAATGCATCAACTGTGAACCTCCCCATGATGTTCGAACTACAAAGGCCTATCTGGCCCAGATATGCACATATAGAACTCACGTCAGTGCTCTCCCCAACCATCCTATTGTGTTTTTAGTCTTGTCTCCTATCAAGTTTTAATTAAAAAAAAAAAAAAAAAAAAAAAAAAAAAAAAAACTAGCCACCTATTAATTTTAGTTTCTAATTCTGTCATTTAACAGAACAAATGCTCTGATACCATCTGTAACACCCCCACAACTTAGAGTTGGAAATCTACCAGAAGACACCCAGACTCATGGGAGTGTCCTCCGCTAAGGCACGTGAATGCCCCAGCAAGGATTCAAACCCTAATGGTTCTTTTAAGAGGCAGAATTAAGGAAACTGAAAATTTAATCAGACTTACTATTATACTTTTTGGACTTCTAAGTGATTAACTATATCCCCAGTTCCCACGTACTCATCTGAAAAGATAGAAAATATCTACACAAGTTAGAAAATATGTCAAGTAGGATAGTACTAAGAAAATAATATAGATAGGTTTTGAAATGATTCAACTTTAAAACTTACGGAGCTCAAGCCAGGACCCTGCCACATTACCACATATAACACATATAGAGTACCAGTAACTTTGAACTCAATGAATCCTCAATCATCCATAACCATCACCACCATACCAGCCTTATACGGAGGATTCCAAATCCCACCATCCCGAGGTTCGTGAGGACCAGATTCACTTCCGACAAGGAAGGCAAACAAATCCACCAAGACAAACTAGACCTTAAGTGTGCACACCCCCTACTGGACATTAGTCCAGAGAGTAGTACTAGTTGCCTACTATGTCCGAAGAAAATTCCCATTTTTAGAAGATAACATAATGTCCGAAAACAAATCCAATTTGTCCGAAGACAACACAATGTCTTAAGACAATTCCCAGTTTCCCGAAGACAACACAACGTCCGAAGACGATTCCTAGTTGTCCGAAGAAAACACAACGTGCTAATTGGATCATACCACCACATATCACAACTCGTAGTCATACTATTAATTTAAGTGCTATCAGCTTAGAGAAACACATAGAGCAAGCATACATATGTTTACTTAATATCCATCCTAGTTTTCAGATCAGCGAAGCTGATTCCATATTCCAACAATCACTATTCCATTCCAGCATACATGATTTCCACACCTATCCTCTAAGTGAGGAGGAATGCACAAAGCAGATATTATGCTGATTGTCCCACCCAGATTACTATTTTTCCCTGACAACCCAATTTCTTAAGTACAGTCTCTTACTATGCCTGAACCTCCCAATGATACAAAATGAAGTCTATTGATATGCAAACATGGTTACTATACCCACCAGATACACTCAGTATTGACTTCTTCTATTTTCCCTTGTGTGCATTCAGGTCCCCATAGTTTAGCAAAACTGCAGAAAAACCCCTACAGTTGACTTGTATTCGATTTTAACCCATGTAGGTGTAGACTAGCTCCAAATATTATGAAAATTATATAGAGGCATGAGGTCATGCCTAGAGTTAGGATTTGACTGTCCAATTCAAGTTGTTGCAAAGTTACGATTTGCCCATTCTATACAGCTCAGTCATACTGGGCTTTCCAGAAAGTCAAACCTGGTCAAACTTGACCCCTGAACTTGAAATATTACTCTGGACAGCTTCCCCGAAGTGTATTTTTTTTCTCTTAAGTAATTTGATAAGCCAAATTAGGAAGTCCAGGTTGTGACCAAATTTTCTCAACTCGTCAACTTCAAAGTCCATTTGTCGTCAACTAAGGATGAATATTGAGTATTTGAAGATAGAGTCTTGTAGATTGTATTCCCATGTTTCCGAAACATATTTCATATTTCTCAGACTCAAACTATACAAGAAGATAATCTTGGTCAAATTTGTAGAGGAATTCACTTCCCAACACTTGGAATATTTCTTGAGTGAGCTTACAGTTTCAACGTAGCTACATCGTGCTTGGTTTATGATCAAACAGTTATAAAAATGGGAAATTCATTTCTAATAGAGATATGAAGCATTATCAACCAGCTTCTCACAAGAGAAGACATAACAAGATTTAATTAAGTATTGACGAAGTTATGACCATTCAAATATGGGTGTTTTCTCTTTCATTTTATGCTAAAAACGATACTTAGTCAACTTCAGGCTCAATTTCTAGAAAATCCGTTTAGATATTGAAGAAAACGTATAAAACGTGTTTTGGAGTGTTCACATCCACCTTTACATAGGAAAAAGTATAACAAGATTCCAAGAAATATTGAGAGAGTTATAATCAGATCAAAATGACAGGTTCAACCCCCTCCCAACACTTAGAATTTTTTTTTAGCATTTGACAGTTTATAAAGCCTCAAGAACAGTTCTTTCAAGACATACTTGAAGAGGATTAAAAAGGTACTTTTGAGTGATTCAAAGCATTATACTCAATACCATAAATCTAGCTTTTCACATGATGAAAAAGTGATTCAGTTGATCAAGTAATGATCATGTTACAGAGGCTACAAGTTGGCTCAATTCACCAGGTCAAAACAGGAAGTTCATGGTTAACACTTTGCAGCAACATTCCCATGACTTTGAGCACCATTTGAATTATGATAATGATCACTTTGGATGAGTTAATGATCATGAGAATGTAGAATTAGGTTTAGGAAATTCATAGCACCCAGAATCAAGCCAACCCATTAACCAGATAAAGAGCTATGACTCTCACAACATGGCACAAAACACTGCCGGAAAAGCGACCCTGTGATGGACTTAACCCACTCCAAAATCATGATTTGGGCGATTTACCAAGGTTTATACAAACTCTACAGCATCTAAGTATCATCCTCTTGAAAACAGAATGCAAAATGAACAAGTAAATAGGCTGTTACATTTACTCTGGCCACCTTCGAGTTTCCCGGTAGCTGCAACTCTTGTTTCCGGCGACTCGGACTGGAGTAAGCGATTTAGGGCCTCCCACATAGCCTTATGGCTTCGCCCGGAGCTCAGGAACAGAAAACCACAACTCGTTTTCATCATTTTGCAGCGAGTGAGAAGAACACGATCAAAGTTCAACCTAGGATTCTTCACTTACCTATCGGATTTCGGAGCTCAATACTCGATAAAATCCCGAATTAAGTTGGGTCTTTTGTTCCTCAGGTTGTCACATACGTCCATTAGCATAAGAATTCCAACGAAGAGGTGGTTCTGGTACTGCAGTGGTTGTGTGGTAGTTTCACGGTGGTTGGGAGGGAACATGGGTTTTAAATGGAGGAGTTTATCCCCTTTCCTTTCCAAAACTGATTTAGTGAAAACATTAGGTGGTATTTATAGACCATTGATGTTTGTAGAAATGTGACACCTCATCTAATGAGGTGTCCCTCATGATACTAATTTTTATTTATTTTTATTTATTTTTTTTGACATCTCATTGGGTAGAAAAATGTATTTTTAGGAATTCGTTGGGTATGAATTCACATTATTTCAAATTTACAAATTTTCAAAAATCCCCCAAGGTTTGTAACATTCTCCAAAGTTTCCTTCCCATCCATATGTTCTCACTCTGCCAGATATCAGCTGGCACTAAAATTAAGAAATTTACACAGCGGATTTTTACCCCTATACTTCCATAGTATTACTCCATTAACTTTCGTTAGCCCAAAGTCACTTCTCAGTCTGTACTTGGAGGGAAGAATTTTAATTATTTACACTTCTGGCTAATAAATCTTAAGATACCGCATTTTAACCCCTAGGATTTTTCAGGGGTGTTTCAACGGTAACATTGGTCACGAGGGTTGTCAAATTACTCACTATTTCTATTAGTTGGGTTGCATAGATGTCTTGCTAGGGGCCGCTCTATGTTAGTAATTGTTACTACAAATAAGTAGAAACATATGGGGTCACACTCCCTATGGATTTAACAGGACTTGGTAATTAGTTAATATGATTAGTTAAATAGAAGGATCTATGCACAACTACTTGCAAACTTAGTAGGACTAATTTGCAAGGTGGAATAATCCATGTAAGGACATGCTTGTAGATGGGCTAATATGTAGTTAACAAGAAGTTGTTATACTATATAAAGAACACTCCAAGCTTATTTTCTCATAAGTTGTGTCATAATTGTTATCACACAAAAGAGAGAGAGAGAGAGAGAGAGAGAGAGAGAGAGAGAGAGAACAAAGCAACGAGAGAGCCAGCAAGGGCCGAACCTGACCCCGTCCCCCCCTTCTCGCCGTCGGCCAAAGAGGCAAGTTATCTTTTGGTCTCGTTTTGCGTGATCTTCTTCTTCCTCCTCCTTCCCTAGCTATCACAGTGGCTTGGAAGATTCGGGATAAATCCTAGGAGTGGACTTTGCATAGAGACGTGGACACTATTTCGCGTGAAGTCATCAAGGAGACAAACTAAGGTGCTTGATGTTCTCATCCTTTACCATCGTTATGAATAATATACTTATGATCCTTGGCGTGTATAGAACGGAATTAGATTTTTGTTATTCCGTTGTGTAATCCGTATCAACACCCTACACCAGAAATCCGGGTTTATCGAACCTAAGGGAGTTGCCGTGAACTAATTAAAACTATTAACTTTGTGTGGGCAAGCAGTTGAGAGAATTTTAGAAACTAAGTAATTGAAAATACAAAAAAATTATTTAAATGTTGAGAATTAATATGGGAGAAACAACCAGGACACCTCGTTTGGAGGATTGATAGGATTCTCTTGTTACGTTGTTCTACAATTTGTGAAACACAGACGAAATTTATGTTGCTAATAGAGCAATAATAACTCACCGAGTTACCAAGTGAGCATTCTATGCGTAGGTTAGATTAAAACCGATTTACCAAGTTCTAATTATCCCTAAACATGCATTAATGTTGAACTCTACTCTAATGATCCCAATTCTTGCTGTCACTAAGAAGGGGTGATTGTTTGTTTTTTCCGGTTTTAGCAATTTCCGAGTTGCCAAATAATTACAAATTAAGTTCTAGCTAACAAGACGTCTCCAATTAACTCGTAAGATGAAGATCACAAAAAATCACAGCAAACGTAAATTCTATCAATTAGGTTAGCAAAACATGAATCTCAAATCATAAAACACATGATATACGTGAAAACCCTAACCCCAAACTGGGGTCCTGATCTAAGAGGTTTAGTTACACATACTCATCACAAAGACAAGAGTTTGTGAGATCATGAGCAAAAACAACGAAAAGAATGAGAAAAGAGTCAAACTAGGTTTCCAAGGCTCCACGATGTGCTCCAAGCTCCAAGTTGATGTGTCGTCCTCTCTAACGTGTTCTTCCTTCTTCCTCCAGCTGCCTAATCTGCCTTCTAGGTCCAAGAACAGGCTTTTCAAGGGGCATTATTTTTAATGCATTTTGGCTGAATTTGCAATTCAGCCCCTCCAGTTTTCATTTCTCGGACAGAATTGCTAAGCTGATCTTGTGTGGGCCCTTTCTCCATCATCAGGACTCCGTTTTGGGCCCATCCAATATCGTTGGAAAGACATAGATGTCTACTTTCTAATGGAACAAGCCTTGATCTAAAATTCATTATGTAGGTCCAGTAGTATCCCGAGGAGTGAAGGCTGGTCCAGAGTAGTTTTTGCAACTCTTCTCCGTGACCTACCGTTGGAAAGTTCTTTGAGTCTACTTTCATTTTTCACCGGTCTCACTACAGCAGACCTTTTAGAACTCAAGATATCCTCAAAATAGTGACAGTTGGTCAGTATTGCTCCTCTAACTTTGCTTCTCTTCATTTTTCTTGCCCATTCCCGAGATTTTTTCATCTTCCGAAGTTCGTTTCATGCCTCCTAGCAATTGTTTAGCATCCTTTCCTATCATGAAAATATGAACAAGCAAACCAAGCGATTATATTTGACAAATAACATCTGAAAACGCATAGAAACGTGTGGACTAACAATAAATCACAACAAGCTCGTTCTTCACAAGAATCGTCCTAAAATCATATCAACTCGTCATAGATCGAACCATGTCCAACTGGATCCGATTCCTCCTCTCAGACACACCATTACATTGTGGTGTTCCAGGGGGAGTGAGTTGGGACAAGATCCCACACTCTCTAAGATAGTCGTTAAAATCTTGTCTCAAGTATTCTACTCCACGATCTTACCGTAGAGCCTTAAAACTCTTTCCAAGCTAGTTCTCCACTTCATTCTTGAATATTTGAACTTTTCAAAGGATTCGGATTTGTTCTTCATAAGATACACAAATCCATATCTACTGAAGTCATCAGTAAATTTAATGAAGTAAGGATAACCACCTCTGGCACTTGTGGCGAATGGCCCACACACATCTATATGTATGATTGCCAATAGCTCACTCATCCTCTCACCTTTCTTCGTGAAATGGGACTTAGTCATTTTTTCCAATAAACAAGCTTCACATGTCTCATATGATATATAATTAAATGAGTCTTGAAATCCATTCTTATGGAGCCTAGATATGCGTTTCTCGTTTATATGGCCTAAACAACAATACCAAAGGTATGTGGGATTTAAATCTTTAGATTTAATACTCTTAGTATTTATGTTATAGACGGAGTTATCTAGATCAAGGAGATATAACCCATTAGAAAAAAGTACATTACAATAATGCATACTATCAAATTAAACGGAGCAACACTTGTCTTTTATAATGACAGAAAAACCTTTCTTGTCCAAAGAAGAAACAGAAATAGTGTTCCTGCTCATAGCAGGTACATAAAAACAATTGTCTAATTCTAAAATAATTCCAGAAGGTAGAGATAAATCATAATTTCCTATGGCGCATGCAGCAACTCTTTCCCCATTTCCAACGCGTAGGTCGATCTCCCCTTTAGCCAATCGGTTGCTTCTCTTTAGATCATGCACATTTCGACAAATGTGAGATCCACACCCAGTATCCAATACCCATGAAGAAGAGATAGACAAATTTACATCTATAACAAAAATACATGGATTTGGAATCGCTATTACACGCTTCTTATATTTCATATACTTTGGGCAGTTCCACTTCAGTGGCCATTTTGACTACAATAGTGACATGGGTGCCCTTAGAAATTCAACCAGTAGGCTTCAATGCAACTTCCTTGGGCTTTGCAACTACCTTGGTCCTCCCTTTAGATTTTTGGGAAACTTTCTTGTCTTTCCTCTTATTTACCATCATTATGACCTTTCCTTTACCTTTCATAGTACTCTGTTCAGCGGTTCTCAACATATTGAGCAAGCCTGGAAGAGTTTTGTTGATCTCATTCATGTTGTAGTTCATGATGAACTGACTAGAAATGTCCGGCAACTATTGCATGTGAGATCATTAGCCAACTCTTGGCCGAATGAAAAACCAAACTGGTTGAGATTCTCAATGTACCCGATCATACGGAGTACATGAGGTCCCACTGGGTTTCCCTCTAGCAGACTACACTTGTACAGTGCTTTTCATACTTCATAACGCTCATGCCTTGCTTGATCTTGGAAGAGCTGTCTCAAATGTATGATCATATCATACGCATCCATGCTCTCATGTTGCTTCTGAAGCTCAGAGTTCATGTGCCTTCCTTACAGCGGCAGTAGCATCAGCAGGTGGTGCTTCTGGAATTGGTTGCTCTAAAATGTACATCTTCTTTTCTTGATTGAGAACAATTCTCAAGTTACTGTACGAGTGTAGGAATTCATTCCAGACAGTTTGTCCTTCTCAAGGACAAAACACAAACATAGAGTCGATGTTTGTTAATTTTTTGCCATTGGAAATCTACAAAGAATGAGAAATATACAATTTTAGTATTGCGAAAAATTACACTATACTTAACAATGACTTGATTATTAAATATAGCTCCCACTATTTTTCTCAGATTAACAGCCCTAACTATTATTGCGAAAATTATCATGTAATTTCTAGTGGGCCAAGATCCATATTTCACCTCCTCTTGAGCCTGCTTTGGCAGGTCATCCAAAATTTGGTTATTTAGGTGGGAACATATTCCAATTGAATCCAATGCAACTCTTGGTTCAATTGGGAGCATAACTCCTGATTCCTAATCTATCTCATAGATAACTCCAATTTCCTTGCCTCTAAGCTTTCAATCCTATTGAAATAGCTTAGCTGTGTTTGACATCTTACTTCAGCAGTCGCACATTACTTGCTTGTGCCATCGCGTCACATCATGATGAATCAAGTCTCCTTGCTTTGGCAATCCCGAACTCAATACATCTTGATCATGACGAGTGATAAGTAAGAGAAGGAAAAACGCAATATTTCATTGAGGGATTTGCTTATCATTTTATTTGTTGATCATATCAACTAATCTACTCATTCGGATTGGGCAAGTCCAGAAGAAAGATCAAATAGTTTTATAATTATCTTGTTATCGTTTTGCATGAATCATCCATACATCAAAATAAAACAAGATAAAGCAATAAATAAATAAATGTGGTGTGGATGTAGCCCTACTAAGATACTCCCAATCCAATGAGAATATCTATAAGTTCTAGAAAAGCAAGCTCGTCTCCATGTGCTTCTGTCTTTAGTTCATGTGTTCTAGCTTGTGTGACTTCATCGTCTCGTGGTCTCTTTGGTCTTTGATCTTCTCTCCATGCTGCTAGCTATGTCATATCTATCTAATTCTATGTAATATCTATAAACTAAGAAGAGGAATCTCACATGCGAGGAAGAAGACGACACGCAAATTTACATTAATTACATTATAACCAAAAATAAACCACATAAAATAAACAACCACACAATTAATATCACATCCACCCACCATGCAATAAAACACATAAAACAGTTAAAATCCAATTTTACCGCGCTGGGTCAATTTTTATTGAATTGTGATAACTGGTCAAATTGGCAAATCAAAACGGTCTGACTTGGCCGAACCGGTCAGGCCGTTCGGACCTGGCCGAGCGGTCAACCGGTCAGCCTCATGGCTGGTGCACCAAGGGGACGGGTCGGAAATCATGGTCGAACCCCTTGGGGTCAAAACTGAAAAATTTTAAGTCTCCCCTTGTTAGCCAAACCCTATGTTGGACAGAAACCCCTTTTCTTCACCAATTTTGCCCTAACCCTAGTTCATCACCAATTACTTTGATTATCAATTATATACCTGAAAGCTCCATTATCTTTGCATCATATACATTTTTTAATGAATCACCACATGAATCATATTCATGGTGTATCAGAATACGCATATCAGTTTTATTACTGTTTACGGTCAAGCTGACAGAGACGGTCAAAGCTGATAAAACAGATAACTGCATAAATTACATTGTGCACTATCAACCTGATGTTCTGATACCACTATAGGGTATTGGTGCAGGTTACGTAGCGAAAATGCAAAATTTTCCTGCCCAAAACTCTCCACGGATCGTAGGTGAAGCATCATAACGTGAAGAACGGTTACCTTGTTGATCTGTAGTGCCCACCCTCTGCTGGTATCCACACTGTAGGATAAGAAACTGTATCTTCCTCTACTGTTTGTGCTAGCACTATTGGGAAGGAGCAATCGGGAGCTTGATCGAATCAAGCAATGCGTGCAACAATGGATGAGGGAAGGGCGGCCTCTCTTCTTTCCGTCGGGTAGGAGGGCCGAACCTCTTCCTTCTATTCTCTCTCTCTCTCTTGCTCTAATTATTTCATCTAAAATTAGGGCTGGACTAGTATTTTATAATTAATAACTATTTATTAATTACAAAACTGCCCCACTACTAATTCGATCCATTCATGGATTAATTAGTAGTTTAGTCGAATTTGCTATTTAGTACAACTAAATATGTGTGTTGTTGAACTTTGATCCCTGATTCTTTTAACTATTAATTAGTCCAACTAATTAACATCTACATCCAGTCTAATCCTTTGGTGTGTGATCCTGCAAGTTCCTATTACGTTGGCAGTAAAAATTACAAACATTGAGAGGTGTCTAGCAACTGATCAAAGCTACCCAAGCAATAGGAATATTCAGTGATCCGACAAACCTCTCTAATCAATGTTACCGTGTTGTATTGTCCCTTTGTCTGAATATTCGGATTGGACACGAGACACATATGTCACACTCGTATAGCCAATTCATAGTATCTTGATCCTGGGAATAGACTTATATGAACATATAACATCAATATCGTATATTGATTTTCCTGAGCCTGGCCAGGCATTTGTTAAATACTAGTCATCAAGTGGCCATGGATACATACTCTCGTTATGCGGGAGGGACAAATCCTCTCTATTTTACTACCATATCTCAGCTTGCTTCATATCATATCTAATTATGGCCTTTATAGTTACCTATTTACGGTGTAACGTTTGATGATATCAAAACATGATAATTCAAAACTATAGTATCTACTGATTTCAAGTCAAAGGACCACAACACCATCGTCACTACGATAAGCACTTGTGACATTCACATAACTTCCATGTAGCCTTCTTGCGGTGGGTCAATGTAGTATTCCATTACTCCTAATGCATACTCATTTGTTAGACTTGATATCTCCATAACGATCAACCCACATACTAGTCTCAATGCATAGTGATCGTCCTAAAAACTATTATACTTGACTAGGGATAATTTAAGATAACAACAATTGCAATCTAAGGACTTCATTATGTTAATATCACCATATCTGAAAAAGTGAAAAGTATAGCCAAAAAAACGTTCACACCAAAATATATTGCCTCTGCGGCATACAACAAAAACTTATGCCATCCATCACCCTTTTGCAATCTGATTCAATTTGAGCAAACGCAATACCTTCTTTCTTTATGATCTTACAGGCCATCTCAATAGCTTCAATCTCAGCTTCTTCCACCACTTCTCCTTGTAAGATCTCTATTTCAATGTGAACTAGGTCAATGTTGTGATCTCTAGGTATAATTGTAATTGCCACTTTTTTCTTTTCCTTATCCACACTGACATCACAGTTTAATTTTATAAGATTAGGAGGAGGGGCTGTGCAGCCAACAACTGTGTTTCTGTCCTCTTTTTCAACACTTGTACTGACTTCTGCTCAAGAGTGATGAGCTGAATTTCCTTGCAATATCTCTTGAGCCAATCGGTACCCCTTTATGAGTTGTTTCTCCTCTTTTTTGTACATTTATGGCCATCCAAATTTTCTCAATTATGCAAGTTGTGACTTTCAACACCTGAGAAATCTCCATATTCAGAAAGCTTCTACTAGTCACCATAAATTCATACCAGTTCCACATGTTTTGGCACTGAGTATTTTCAACTCTGATCCCCATACAATTGAACCAGATAGCTCTAGCAAACTGGCATTTTACCAAGATGTGCAGATTGGTTTCTTGATCTTCCCCTCACAAAGCGCAAGCAGAATCAATATTAACACCTCTATGTGCAATCTTATCTTTTGTAGGAAGGATATTCATACCTACTCTCCGCAACACCATTTTCAATCTAGTGTGCATTTTGGCCTTACAATTTGTTTTGAAAATTTTTTCTTGTTGAGTTTTGTTGCTTGTGAATCTCATCAGCCATTTGTAAGCCATATTTTCAGTAACCACACATTTATTTTCCTTTATCCAGCACCACCTATCAAGTGTTTCTTTCACAGGGATATGAAGCTTCACAATTTCTTCAACTTCATGGTCTTCAAACCAATCTCTTAGAGTCCTCAAGTTCCAATCTCTAGACTCTTCATTAATGAGCCCACAAACCTTTTTTGGCACATAAATGATATCATCTGGAGGTTTTGGCTTAGAATTCTTAAGATTTGGCACCCAAGGGTCCTGCCAAATATCAGTTTGGTCCCCTTTGCCAATAAACTTGCAAGCACCTTCGTCAATAAGATCTCTACATTTAAGAACACCCTACCAAAGAAATAACATGTTCTCTTTTTTTCCACTCATTAAAGTCTGAGTTACTGCAATACTTGCCTTACAGCTGTTTAACCCACACATAGTCTTTTGATGCCCATAAATCCCAAGATAACTTCGGCCAAGAGTTTTGTTTTATTTTTCACTCATCTTGAAGCCTAGGCCCCCATATTATTTTGGTAAACACAATCTTCCCCAAGCTATCCAATGACATTTATTGTGCTCCTCATTGACTCCCCACCAGAAATTAGAACATATGGTGTCTAGTTTGTTGCAAAAAAATTGGGGGAAGAGGAAACCTGACATCATATAATAGGGGAATGCACTCACATAAGCTTGGATGAGGGTCATTCTACCAGCATAAGAAATAGATTTATTCATCCTCCCAATTGTCTTCTTTGACATTTTCTCAAGAGTTCTGTTGAATGTGGCTGTTTTGGGTTTCTCATTGAACATAGGCAGCCCTAGAAAGAGAATTTTCTTATCTCCATTTCTTAACTGCAGCACTTCTCCGATCTTTCTTTTTGATTTCTTATGAAGTAGATGGCAGACTTATCTTTATTTTTGTTTTTCCCCGACACTTCTTCATATAGCTTCAAACAGAGGGTCGCATAACTGGCTTCTTCCTGCACTGAACTTGTCATTATAATCAGGTCATCTGCATACATCAGATGATGGATAGAGGAGCAATTCTAGCTAGCTTAATACCAGAAATCCAATTGCTTTCTTTTGAAAGGTTTAGAATTCTTGGGAGAAGTTCAGACCCAATAATGAATAGATAAGGAGAGTGAGGGTCTCCTTTTCTAATACCCATCTCTCCTAGAAAGAAACCCATTGGGCCAAATGAGAATGGAGTATTTCACTTTAGAAATACACTCCCTAATCCAAGAACATACCTTTTCTGGGAAATTTAGCCACTTTAGCTTAGTGATAATGAACTCCCATTCCACCATATCACATGCCTTCTCCATGTCCACTTTAAGCGCCATTAAACCCCCTTTTCCTCTTTTCTTGCTCATGTATGCAATACCTCATGAAGCAGGATCACATTATCTTGAATGTGTCTATTGCGGAAAAATGTTTCATGCATAGGGCACACCATTCTGTCCAGAACAAGTTTAATCATGTTTTATATAATCTTGTCAATTACCTTATAGACCACATTAGACAGACTTATTGGTCTAAAATGGTTGACTTTGTGGGGGTTATCCACTTTGGGAATTAGAGTGATAAAAGTGCAATTCACATGAGGAGATATAATACCAGTTTTTAAAAAGTTAAGCACAACCCCACAGAAGTCATTCCCAAACAATAGACCAATTAGTTTTACTTCCTCCGTTCTCTCTGAATCTTCACCTTTTGAATTTTTCTTCAGTAATCGGGTCACTTTGACCCGGTGATTTGGATAGCCAAACGATGCAATTTTTTGATGGTGCTGTAGAGTGAAGTTTACTCTACAACATCATGCAAATATTATCAAATTCTTGTATCGTCTTACTAATCAAATCACAGAATTAAAGTGATTTAGTGACTAGCGGTAAAATGAAAAGGGTGAAGATTCAGAGAGAACAGAGAAAGTATAAAAGAACATTGTGATACCATCAGGTCCATGGGCTTTGTGGCTACACGTTTGAAAAATCACCTCCTTGATCTTTCTCTTATCTGGAATCTTGAAAAGTTCCACCCACTCCTCCTCCTTTATCTCATGAGGGACAATCTCAGAAATTCAGCTGGGAATGCCATTTCTGTTAGAAGTGAAGATCTTCCGAAAGTGGTTTATGAATTGTTGGCTAATCGCTTCTATGTTATAGCTCCACTCCCCATCATCCAATTTCAACCCTTCATTTCTTTTCTTCTTCCCTCTAATAGCTGCTACAGCATGGAAATATTTAGTGTTGGCATCTCCTTATGCTAGCCAATGAATCCTCGACTTTTGCTTCCATAGAATCGAATTTCTGATGAGCAGCTTTTTTAGATGGTTCTTGTTAGTTCAAATTTACTTTCAAAGCTTTGAAACTAGTTTCAAAGCCTTGAAACTTCACAGCATGAACTAAGGGGGAGTTCTTACTCCTATTCATTCTCTATTTTTTTACACTTGATAATGTTATATTATATGATGAAATACAAACTAATTATGTTTTATAACATGCCTTAATCTTATCATTTTCCTAAGTTGTTTTGCAAGGATTTTTAGCTAACTCTGTGTTGCAGGTTTGGCTGAAGTTTGCTTATTTACAGGATTGCAGAATCTACCGATTGATGCTATTCTTATGGAAGGTTGTCTAGACTTTCCTTAGACTTGCAGAATGAAGATCAGATCAAACTAATTGCGAAAATCATGCAGCTAGCCGTTGGGAAAATGTTGTTGAGAGTCAATCACCTGCAAGAGGATTTTTAGGGACTTCTGTTGAAGCTTCGTATGAAGTCTGCAATTCAAATTGACAGAAAAAAAAACACTAATTCAGAGAGGATGAGAAGCACAGAGCATTACACAAAGATTCATACACTCTCACGTATTAACAGGCATCATTGAAGGAGATCATTCATCCATTCATTCCATTCCAGGATTCGTCAAGAACACTTCAAGCTTCATTGCTTCACTATCTTCACAGTGTTCTTCATCCAGGGCTTCATTTTTATATCATTTTGTCATATTAATTAATCATTTGTTAAGATTTAAGTTGTTCAAGAGAAAAAACTAGTATCCTCATTGTATCAGTTAGCTAGAATTGCTACTAGATAGGTTAGGAAGAACCGATGGCAAAAAAGAGTTAGGCAATTCTCTTGGCTAGAGATCTAGGGCTTAGCTTTTGATAAATAATAAATTATTGAAATCCTAGAGGGATTAGACCCCTCGGGCGGAGATTAGGTCACTTGGTACCGAACTTTGTAACAAATCACTGTGTTCATTGTCTTGCACTTATGTTCTTTACTTGTCTCCAAAACTGCATCAAAACAGGTTTAAGTTCGATGCTTTGAAAATACTTAGTTTCTTTTACACTGACTGTTTTGTTTTCAAAGCCTTGAAACTGAGTTCAAAGATTTGAAATAATTCAAGTTATTTTCATTTTGTTTTAAAACCACGTATTTAGCAAAAGTTTCCATACTTTATTCCACACACCCCCCTCTAGAGTATTTGATCTTGTAACTGCATACCTACATTCAGTCTTCAATTGGTATCAGAGCTTATATCACTGTACAGATCTAAAAATCTTGTGATCATGAGTAATTTAGGTGAAGGTGGTTTCTCACAGGGAAGAGCTTCTAACAGACCACCTATGTTCTGTGGAGACAATCTTGTACACTAGAAAGCCTTCATAAAAATGTCCATCATTGATCAAGACATTGAACCGTGGCCTATTATCCAGAATGGACCTCATATATTCCAAACAGAAAAGGATGGGATTAGAACTCCCAAACCTGAAAAATGTCTCGCTACTAGCTTTCAAAGAATTATAGAGCTATGAATCTTGTATACAGTGCTTTGAATGCAGATGAATTCAACAAAATATGTACCTACAAAAATGCTAAGGAGATCTGGGACAATTAGGGGTCACCTTTGAATGAACCAGTCAAGTGAAGCAAACCAAGATCAACATATTCCTTAGACATTATGAAGTGTTCAAGATGAATGGATATGAATCCATCAAAGACATGTTCAAGAGATTTACTGACATTGTCAACAATCTGGAGTCCTTGGGTAAATCATTCGCCAGTGAAGAGAAAATCCGAAAGATTTTTTGAGAAGTCTTCCCAAATCCAAATGGGAACCAAAGACTACAGCCATTGAAAAATAGTTAAGATGATGGAGAACTACCAGAGAGTATCAAGAATCTGGAACTCAAGGACAAAGAGAGCGAACAACCTCAAAGCCTTGAAAAAGAAAAATATGATGACGAAGATCCCTTTGCTCTCATTTCCAAAGCCTTGAAAAGGATTCTCAAGATGAAGGAGAACTTTGGAAACAAAGACTTCAGCGGAGAAAAATTCTGATCTTCAAGTAGCAAGGACTAAAAAGGTAAGTCCTCTTCCCATAAATCTAAAGGAATGAATTTCTTTGAATGAGGTGATGCAAGACACTTGATCATAGACTATCCACACAAGAAAAGCAAGCACTTTCAAAAGAAGGAAAATAACAGAAGAAAGAAGGCCATGGTAGCCTCATCGAGTGACTCTGATTCTTCAAGTGAATCAGATTCTGAAGAAGATCAAGACAACCTCTGTCTTATAACCAAGCATGATGAAAGCTCAGAAAAGAACATTGAGGTAATGGTGAATAGTCTAATATCTAAACCTGCAAATGTACTTTCTGAAATTCTGAAAACAATGATTTTGAATGAAGAAGACTACTTGACTGAAATCAAGTCTTTAAAGGAGAAAGTTCATGAGCAATCAAAAAAAAAATCAATTAGTTTTCCAGAACAAGAATCTTGAAATTTCTCAGGAAAAGACTGACAGAGACTTCAAAGCTTTGGAAACCAATTTCAAAGCTTTGAAAACTCAAGTTAAATAAGTTGTAAGAGAGAACTCTCTCTTGAGTTCCAACCTTGTTTCTCTAAGGCATCAGCATGGGCATACAAGACTCTTATGGGAGAGAAACTTCAATACTCTAAGAATGTTATGACAAAACTTGTTGGCTCTGAACATAATCTCAACTTGATTCTTGGAGGAAGCTTGCATTCTGTCCACAAAACTAGTATTGGATATAATCCAAACTTTCCATGAAAGAACAATACCAGCTTTCTGAAAGAAGGTATCAGACATTCTCCAAAATACATTTTATGTGGCAAGATTGGTCATGTTAAGATGACATGTCCCTTTAGAAGAACAGAACCTCACATCTTGAGGAATACTTTTGAATTCCATCTTAAGGGACAAGTGAGACAGATCTGGGTTCCTACAGGTATCAGACCACCTAACAAGGTTGATCCTGAATATGAATTCAAATATCACATTTGGTCTAACAGCTGGGTAAGGCAGTAAATGGTGTTTGCAGGATGTCACCAAGAGCAAAGAGAAAAAGGTGGATTATGGATAGTGGTTGCTCCAGGCACATGAGTGGCAAGAGATTTTTTTTCACTGAACTGAAAGAATAATCATGAGGGACAATCACACATGGTGACAAAGGCAAATGCAATATCATAGAAATTGGTAAAGTTGGTAATGGTTCTGAAAATTATAATCAAATGTTTATCTTGTAGATGGTCTAAAGTTTAACCTGATTAGTGTATCTTAACTCTGTGATAAAGGTAATAAGGTTATTTTTTATAAGGAGAAATGTGTGGTGCAAGATGATAAATCTGACAATTTCACTCTCACTGCTCCAATTTCAAACAATGTTTACTCTTTGAATACTAACAAATTTGTAGGAGAAAGTCTGAAATGTCTCAGGTCTTTGAAAGAGGATTCAAAGCTTTAGCACGAAAATCTTGGACAAATCAGCTTGCATACACTGAACAAACTAGTCTCAAAAGACTTGGTCAGAGGAATGCCATCCATCAAGTTTAAAGGTGGTATGCAAAGCTTGCGCTCAAGGAAAACAGACAAGGATCTCATTCAAGCCTAAGAACTTTGTAAGTACAACTATTGAACTGCTTCATATGGATCTATGCGGTCCTATGAGAGTTCCAAATCCAAATTGTAAGAAGTGTATGCTGGTTATTGTAGATGATTTCTCTAGGTTTACTTGGTTTATGTTTTTAAGAGACAAGTACGAGACACTGTCTGAATTTTCAAAACCTTGTAAGGAGTTGAAAACTTTGAAAAATCAGCCTGTTGCTTCAATAAGGAGTGATCATAGCAAAAAATTTGATCAGCTAGAGTTTGATTTATTTTGTGCTAAGTATGGCATTTCTCACAACTTTTCTGCTCCTAGAACTCCTCAACAAAATGTGTATTTGAAAGGAAAAATAGGACTCTTGAGGACATGTCTAGGAAAATGCTTTTAGAAAACAAATTGTCAAAATATTTTTGGGCATAGGTTGTTAATACTGCAAGTTACATTTTGAACAGATGCCTGATAAGGCCTATTTTGAAGAAGACTCCTTATGAACTTTTCAAGAGCAGAAAGCCAAACATTTGTTATTTCAAGCCTTTTGGCTGTACTTGCTTTGTTCACAACGATGGTAAAGATAATCTTGGAAAGTTCGATGCCAGGAGTGATAAAGGTATTTTCCTTGGTTTTTCTTTGACTAGCAAATCCTGCAGAGTTTTCAATAAGAGAACCAAGCTTTTTTAGGAAAGAATACATGTTATATTTGATGAAAGAAATTATATTTCTTTTAGTGAAGGTTTTGAAAACTTAAATTTGAACGAGCATGAGTCAGGGGATGAAGCAGATACATAGAATGGTTCTAAGACTAAGATGCAGGAAAACATAAGAAATTTTCAAAGCCTTGAAAGTGGCTCTCAAATACTTGAATCAGAACCTGAAGGAACAGAGAGTGGACAGTTACTACATCAAGCTCTCAAGGCCTTGAAAAGATTCATGGAGAACCAGAACCCTGGACACAAAGAAAGAAGTTCAAATATCTATCATCTCATCCTACAGAAAACATGATTTCTGATCCATCAACTGGTACACAAACAAGATCTCAGTTAAATAACTTGTGTGCTTTTAATGGTTTCGTGTCTCTTGTAGAACCTAAGCATATGAAAGAAACACTACAAGAAGCAGACTGGATCATTTCAATGCAAAGTGAGCTGAATGAATTTGATAGGAACAAATTCTGTAATTTAGTTCCTCCTCCCAAAGATCAGTCTGTAATTGGAACAAGGTGGGTGCTCAGAAATAATCTAGATGAAAATGGTGAGATTATCAGGAATAAGGCAAAATTAGTAGCTCAAGGCTACAACCAGGAAGAAGGTATAGATTATGAGGAGAATTTTTCTCCTGTGTCCAGGTTGGAATCAATAAGAATGTTACTTGCATTTGCATCACATAAGAACATCAAACATTTTCAAATCGATGTTAAATGTGCATTTCTAAATGGTTACCTGCAAGAATAATATGTTGCTCAGCCTCCTAGTTTTGAAAGGGATGATTTTCCAAATAATGTTTATAAGCTTGACAAAGCTCTCTATGGCCTCAAACAAGCTCCAAGAGCTTGGTATGAAAGACTGTCAAAATTTTTACTTGAAAATGATTTCAAAAGAGGCTTAGTTTCATAATTCTTTTCATAAAGACACATGAGAAAGACATTTTAGTAGTACAAGTATATGTTTATGATATTATATTGGCTGCTACTAATGATTCTCTTTCCAAGGATTTCTCTAGTCCTATGAGCATGGAATTTGAGATGAGCTTGATGGGAGAGCTAAATTTCTTTCTTGGACTTCATTTACATAAAATGAATAAGGAATTTTCCTACACCAAAATAAGTACACTGAGGATTTACTAAACAAGTATAATATGTCTCAATCCAAGGTAGCCAAAACTCCCATGAGCTCTACACTGTCCTTAGACAAGGATCAAAATGGTAAGAGTGTGAACCAGAAAGAGTTCAGAGGTATGATTGGTTCACTGATCTATCTAACTGAAATAAGCCAAACATTATGTTTAGTATTTGTATGTGTGCAAGATTCCAAGTTGATCCCAAAGAGTCTCCCTTAGTTGATGTCAAAAGAATTTTCAGATATCTCAATGGTACCAAAGACTTGGGGCTTTCGTATCCTAAACAATCTCACTTCTCTCTGTGTGGCTATTCAGATGCTGATTTTGCACGATATAAAATTGAAATAAAAAGTACTTCATGATGTTTTCAATTCCTTGGATCATCTCAGATAAGATCGCATTCTAAAAAGCAAAATTCAGTAACTTTATCAACAGCAGAATTTGAATACATAGCAGCTGGAGCTTGTTGCTCACAAGTGTTGTGGATAGCTCAACAGATGAGAGATCTGGGTTATGACTTCAGAGATATTCTCATCAAATGTGACAACACCAGTGCTATCTCAATTACTAAGAATCTAGTACAACATTCAAGGACTAAGCACATTGATGTCATACATCACTTCATTAGAGATCATGTGGATAGATTCACAGCTCTGATATCTCTATCTTCACTAAAACATTGCCAGAAGATAGATTTACAACCCTGATATTATAACTTGGCATGCTGAATAAGGAAGCACTAGTTTAGGGGGAGTATCAGGTAAGTTATTTGTGTTTCAACGTTTTAAAAAGTTTTTCAAATCCTTTAAAAGTTATTCAAAGCCTTGAAATTTTTTCTGCAGTATAAAAGTTTCTCAAGGCCTTGAAATCCTTTTCAAATCTTTGAATCTAAATCTGTATACTATATATTTCGATGAATGGATCACTAATGCTGGGTTTTATCTTTGTAGATAATTACCTGACATTATTTTTACCTTTTAAAAAGAATCTTTTTCAATTCAACATAATACCATTTCCTTTCCACACAAGTTTGAATTTCAAACAAACTTTCCTTCCTCAAATTAGGAATATGTAGTTCCCTTCTTTCATTCCAACTCTTCAATATATATATATTTTCTCTCTTCTCTCTCTCTCTCTCTCTCTCTCTCTCTCTCTCTCTCTCTCTATCTATCTCTCTCTCTTCTATCTTTCATGCCTCTCTCTTCTAAATCCAAAACCCTGTGGATTCACGGAGATCTTCTCAAAGAATCAAGACGGCTGGAGGCTCAAAGAAGAACACATGGAAGAAAAGAAAAGTTGTAGAAGAAGAAGAAGAAGAAGTTCAAGCTATCAGTGACAAATCAAGTTTCAGAAATGTCAATGCACCAAAGTTTCCCTCTCCTCCTCCAAAGAAGAAAAGCAAAAAAGAACAAGGATGATCAGACTGCTACCTCCAGCAAGAAGAAGTTAGATCAAGTAGCTACTTCTGGGAAACAAAAGGGTGTTCAGATTGTTAGTTAAAGAAATGTGAAGAAGGTAACAGAAGCTCGGAAATCAGACAAGGGGAATGGGATTCAGATTTCAAAAAAGGACAAAGGGAAGGCTATTCAGATTTACACTGAAAAGAAATCATCTTCTGGTAAGAAATCTATTTCTGATCATTGGTTCATCAATCATGCTTCTCATGGAATTTGGTTAGATGGATTTTCCTCTACTCCAATTGCTTATTGTATTATGATCAATACTAGCATGCTGGATAATACGGATCTGGAGTGTATTAGGAGATTGAAACAGTGTTCAATTTGGAAAATCCTAAACCCCTCTGAGATTGCATAATGTAGGCTTACATACAGTTTTACCTGAATCTGAAACAAGTGAATACCTTGGGTTTGAATGTACCATCTGAGGTAGCTGGTATTGAGATGGATTTAGATCATGCTGAATTAGATAGAGTCTTGAGTTTTCCAAATCGGTACAATACAGAAAACTACCCCCGCAAGACTGATGGTATAAAGATGGCTAAATAATAATTCTTTTTACCTAATGTAGCTACCACCTCTAAGCAGTTAACTCATTATTTGTTAACTGTTGAAGCCAAAATCTTTTTTACTATCTTGATGAGGTGTGTGGTACCAAAAGATAATTCTAAGGAATTGTTATCTAATAGAGTGTTGTATATGATTTACTTGGTGATGCGTGGATATGAGATTAATATGCCAAGCATTGTAATGGAACACATGATGTACTGCTGTACCAAAAACAGAAAACATCATCTACCCTATGCCAACCTCCTACCACTTTTCTTTCACCATCTGGAAATACCTGTTGAAAAGGAAGAGAAAATCACTACTGGTTTTGGAATGATAGATGAAAATTCTTTTCAAAGGATTGGAATTGTGAAAACCTGTGAGGGAGAATGGAAATTCTATTCAGAAATGAATGTTGATGAGTTGAAAGCCAAGAAGTTTTCAAAATATAAGTCCTTAACCACTTCAGTAGCCCTTCCTTCTACCACTCAGGACCAATCTCAAGCTCTTCAAAAGATGGACTTTATTAAGAATGAGCTGGATGAGCTAAAGAAGGGATATTATTAGCTGATCACTGAGTTCAGGCAGATGAAATACATGATTGAGAGTGTTTTCAAGAGCATAAATTTGGTGCATGTGGAAGAAGAGGATACACAAGCTCCAGAAGGCTCAAGGAAGTCAATATCTACCAAGGACTTATTTGATGAGCAGGGTACTGACACGTTCCAACTGCAAGTGCACAGTTGTCAGTGTAGCAATAATCTGGTAAATCCGGGTTTGTCGAACCCGAAGGACTTCTTGTAAAATAATTGATATTTCTTAACCCTATGTGGGCAAAGCGCGTTGATTTTGTTTTCAAAATCCTACGAAAAATGAAAGACAGCTACTACGTTAACCGATTGATGAATCGCATGATTAAAGTTGTGAGATTAATGAATGGAGACAAAGTTCAGGACATCTCTTAGGATCACTAGGGTGTTTATACCGTTAATGGTTTATGTTCATATAACACGGATATTTTATACTTAGCCAAACGAGCAACACTACCTTGAAGATTCCTCAACGAAGGCCTATGCTTAGACATACATAACTGATTCCTCTAGCTTACGTAAGTCTAAGTATGCATTAAGCTTTCGTGTTCTACTCTAGTTCTTAGTTAACTAAACCGATTCCTCTAGTTTAGATACAACTAGTGTAAGATTCACGTTTCGGGTAGTAAATACCGATTCCTCAAGCATTCTCTACCTTTAATCAAATCTATTGTGACGTCATACAATAAGAATGATAGAAATAAGCATAAAATCAAGCATGACTAAGCATAAAGATATCCAATTAGGCCAAAAGCATGAAATATAATCCATAAACCACCAAACACGGTGTTTAAACCCTAGCTACCTTCGAGATATCCTGAATAAAGAGCTTAGATACACTTACTTATGATCAAAATAACAAGTTTCAAGTTTAACATGAGCAAAAATCAAACAAAAGAGGAGTTGAGAAATCAAACGGATGATCCAAAGCTCCACAATAGCTCCCAAAGCTCTCAAGAACGTCTTCCTAAATGAGAATACTGATAAAACAAACCCTAACACGTTCTAATACGTTTCCTTAAAGTTTAAGACAAATTCCAAATAATTACAGAATAACCCCAATCGGACTGCAGATTTTGGCCTTCTCTTTGCACGAAGAGAATTTGTCTTCGTGCGAAGATCTTCGTGCAAAGACTGTCTTCTCTTTGTGCAAAGATCTTCTTGTTTTTATACTGCATCATGCTGCAAGAAGACTTTTTGAACTCCTCTGATTTTGGCTAAGTAAATCTCTTCGTGCGAAGAGAATAAGGCTGCAGATTTCTTTATTCTTTTCCTTGAATCTTTCCTTGAGTTCTTCGTTTTCGAAGCTCGTCTCTTCATCCTCCTTGATCTCCGCGTCCTATTTCCTTCAAAACACAACACGAAACAAGTACCCGCGATCATATCACAATAAAAGTGTCCAAAATACAAGAAACGCCCGGATTTAACAATTAACGTTCAAAAACTCAAGTTTCTCAATTTAGGCATATTCTACTCAAAAGACGCCAAATTCGCCAAGTAAAGCACAGAAAACGTACATAAACAAGTAATAAGCTAACTCTCAAAACGGAGTTATCAGGTACTGGGGATAAGGATGTTGGGGCAAAGGTTGCTCAGGATAAGGAACCTGGAAATGAAGACAGTATTGACTCAGGGTTGCTACTCACAGAAGCTATCCAGAAGAAGAAACATAAGGGAAAGGTTCCAGAAAGTGTCACTTCAGATGAATTGTTTGAGGATGATGTGGTGGATGATGAGCCTGGTGAAGAAGTTTCACAAGAAGTGGATGCACAGGAAGAAGATGAGCAAGAGAATGAGGAAGAAGAGGAAGAGGAAAGGGATCAAGAACATGTTGCAGGGCCTAAGACACATGAAGATCCAGAGCCTTGAACCGAGCTTTTCTTTCTTCTTTTCAAAGCCTTGAATCCAACCTCTCTTTCTTCTGAAACTTATATTTCTTTAAGGTTTTAAATTTTAAAATAAGGTTTGATCCAACATTTTCTCACGTTTTTTATGAAAGTCAAAAGGGGAGGGAAATTTAGGGATATTATATGGTTATGGTTGTGAGGAGATCTGGTTTTGGATGTGGAAGTTTTTGTGATGAACTGCTTAGCTAGTTTTGAATTGGTTATGTAATTTTTTTTATTCAGTTATTATAAATTTTAGTATTGGTATCTAGTTTTTTATCTTATACAGTTGTTTCTGGTATGCTACTAGTGTCTATCTTTTGCAGAAATACAGTTCAAACAGAATAGTTGGTTTTGTCTTTCATCAAGGGAGATATTTTAAGTTCAAAGTTGCTTTCAAAGCTTTGAAACTGGTTTTAAAGCATTGAAACTTCACAACACGAAATAAGGGGGAGTTCTACTCCTATTCATTCTCTAATCTCCTGCACTTGATCATGCTATATTATATGATGAAAGAAAAAACTAATATTTTGTCATAACATGTCTTGATCCTATCACTTGCCTAATTTGTTTTGCAAGGATTTTAGCTAACTCTGTGTTGCAGGTTTAGCTGAAGTTTCCTTATTTACAATATTTCAGAATCTGCATATTGATGATATTCTTATAGAAGGTTGTCTGGAATTTCCTTAGGCTGCAGAATGAAGATCATATCAAACTAAGTGAGAAAATCATGCAGCTAGCCGTTGGGAACGAGCTGTTGAGAGTCAATCATCTGCAAGAGGATTTTAGGGATTTCTGTCGAAGCTTCCTATAAAGTCTGCAATTCAAATTGACAGAAAAGATAGACTAATTCAGATAGATTGAGAAGCACAGAGCATTACACAGAGATTCATACACTCTCACGGATCGACAAGCATCATTGAAGGAGATCATTTATCCATTCCAAATTCCTGAAGAACACTTCAAGCTTCACTGCTTTACTTTCTTCACAGTATACTTCATCAAGATTTTCATTTGTATATTATTTTGTTATATTACTTAATCATCTTTTAAGAGTCAATTTGTTCAAGAGGAAGAACTGGTATTCTTATAGTATTAGTTAGCTAGATTTTTTACTAAATAGGTTAGGAAGAACCACTGGTTGAAAAAGAGTAAGGCAATTCTCTTGGCCAAAGATCTAGGGCTTAGCTTTTGATAAATAAGAAGTTGTTGAAATCTTAGAGGGATTAGATCCATTAGGCGGAGAGTAGGTCACTTGGGACCGAACTTCATAACAAATCACTGTGCTCATTGTTTTGCATTTTTGTTCTTTACTTGTCTCCAAAACTGCATCAAAACAGGTTTAAGTTCAAAGCTTTGAAAAGCTTTGAAAATACTCAGTTTCTTTTACACTATCTGTTTTGTTTTCAAAGCCTTGAAACTGAGTTCAAAGATTTGAAATACTTCAAGTTCTTTTCATTTTATCTTAAATCCACATCTTTAGCAAAAGTCTATAAGCTCAGTTACATTCAGAAAATGTAGCAGACCTCTATTTGAAGGTTGAGCCACTCTTCTACATCCTTGTTTCTCTTCTTGAAAACACGCCTCATTGAAGTCTCCAATAGTTTCAGTAGGAAAGCTACAAGTTTTCATAATATACTTCAACTCCCTCTACATTTTCTCTCTTCTATGTGTTACAAATGGGGCATACACACATTGAAGTGACCATATGGTTTTGTTTTCCCAAGGCTCCATTAGCACAGTGATGATATTAGTTGGCTGGTGCACAACCTCACAATTTACACTATCCTTCCAACAGACTTCTGCCTTGAGGATCAACACTACAAATGTTGTTAAAACCACATCTAGTGAGACTTTTTTTATATTTTTCTGTACTTACTTTTGTTTCAGCAAGGAAGATCCACTCTGCATCTCCTTCCTGACTAAGGCTTTGAGCTGTTTAATTGTCGCGGCCTGCCCTATCCCCCTGCAATTCCAGCGTAGACATCTCAAGAATGATTTGGGGCAGCTTGTGGCGCGCCTCCTCAACCATTTCAGTCTCTGAATCTTCAGTCTCCTGTATCTCTTGAATCACAAAGTCTTCAGCTCTGATTTTGACACGTCTAAAGATCCCATCCTCATCTACCTGAAACAATTTTCTGGCGTCCATGTATTTGTGAGTAATGAAAACTTCTTGATTTTGTGGGTCCCAGTTTTCTTCTTCGATGACTTCTTTCGATCTCTCCGGCACCCATTTTATGATCCATTGTTCTTCTTACCCTCTTATCTTTCTTGATTTCGCCGTGACATACATGACCTTCGAGAAATCTCTTTTCAATTGCACCTTCTGTTTTAGATCTTCTGCAAGTTGGGTACTGATAATCCATTTTCTGGTATCCTTTCTCAACTCCTCCTCTGAGAGAAAAAGAATTTCTCCTTGTTCCTTCTTATCCTTCGCTCCTCCTTCTTCTTGTTGTTTCTTATCCTTTTCTTCACTTTCGTCTGTAACCCTAGGGTTCTTTTCTTTGGAGTTGTTCAACGAGATCTCACCAAAAGCTTGATGTTGACTTTGTTGACTTTGTAAAATGGGGTTTAGATAATGGTTTACATACTGCCCAAGAATATTTGTTGGGCTTCTTCCTCTTAGTCTTAAGTTGCCTCCGAAAATTGGGCTTTTGATGTTTTGGAAGAAGTGGGCTACTGGGCCTTCTTTTGATCTATTTAGGTCCATAAAATAGTGGTGGATTGAATCCGAACGCTCCCAAGCAGTATAATTCCAATCCCATCCTCCTCCTTTAATCATAATTAAATCTTCCTCGTTGATTTCAATGTTGAGACAAGATTTTTCTCGTATTCCCAGGTGTGCCAACGTGTCTAGAATCTTATAAATAATTTGTTGGGATTTGCTATTATCTGTCACTTTCATACTAATCCCTTCCACAATATTCTTTCCACGCGGTTGTTTAGTTGTGAAGAGCGTGTACCCTCCACATGCCATTGTCTCCTCCAGCTCCGGCAACTGGATTTCCACTCTTCTTCCATCTTCTTGATTCTAATCTTCCATTTTCTTCGGAATTTTCCCGTTGTTCTTCCAGATTGGATGAAACCTCCTCTGTTCCGGTTCTCTCAGTTGAGGCCCATAGCCCGATTCAAACACCTCTTCTTGAGTGAGAAATTGACATTCATACTTCTCATTTCCAACTTTTCCACACCGATAGCAATAATTCCCCAGTGTTTCAAATCTCAATGGGATCCAAACACGGTTCCCACTTTTGAGCTTGATTTTGAATCCTAGCTTCAGTGGGAGAGAGATATCGATTTGAACTTTCAGTCTCATGAAGGGAGTGTCATCAAAGGTCCCTTCCTCTCCTGCGTCAACGTCCTCAAGCTTAACCATGCTTCTCCCTATAAGCTCTGCATTCTTCATAGTCATTTTTTTCCATTGGGAGACTTCGGATCTAAACCCAGAAAGGTGATTCCTAGTAACGGGGGATTCCCGGCGCTATACCCACCTCCATCTTCTTCAGTACCATCAAGCTATTCATGACCATCCATGGAACTCCCATCCAAACCCTATTGCAATCATCTGGGATTTTTAAGACAGCGAGAAAATGTTGTCACCTCTAGCAGTTATTTTGAAAGAATCTCTTAATTCTCATATCTTGCCAAAGATGTCGTAAATACTCTGAACCCTAACTTCTCTTTTGGCTAGAATCTTCTCCACCAAGCATTGATTTTCAAAATTGGTTGCATATTCGTCATCATCCTCCAGATCTAGCTTCAGCTCCGGTTGGGTACCCTCTTTAGTCATACAGGTAGCTATTTAATCCATTCTGAGTAAAGAAAACCAGCGGCGAATTTGAGAAAAAGAATGGAGAGTTCGAAAAAGGCGAAAGGCGGCTATTCTTCTTCAAGCAGAGGCTTAGAGAAAAACAAGGAGTAACATCAAAAACAACTCAGATGAAACTCTTCAGGGACCTGCCCTGAATCCGTTCTCGGAGATTTAGACCCAGAAAACAAGGCGGAAACTACGAAATAGTGACACGAGAAGAAAACAATTTTCTAGAGAAAAAATCTCTCTCTAAAAAACCTGTCTCTAGGATTTTTTGAATATTACTATTATTATTTTTTTTTGATACCCCTAATGAATATTTTTGTATCTAACTTGTATGTTTACATCGTCATGGCACATTTTAGTGTAGAACACCAAACACAAAGAAGAAACCTCTCCTTTGAAACTCTCATAGGTTCCCACTTAATAATACTTTCATCGTTTTTTCTCGTAGGAATTTGGTTTTGTTCAAAAGCATGAACACCACAAGTTCTATTTTGTTTGTTTATATTTTATTCAATGGACTTATCTGATTCAAGGCTTGGTTACGTAACTTATGATGATCTATGTTCTGGTTAGGTTTTAGTTTGTTTGTTGACCAAATTTGATGATTTGGATTGCAGATATCATTGTCAATAGTAGTAGCTTTCAGTACACGGGCTCTATCCCATAATAAACTTGACATTCAAGAAAATATGTCTCTCTCTTTAGTTAATACTATACTTTAATATTTTTATGTAAGGTTCTATCTGTTCTATTTTGTAACCATCAAAGTATCAAACATGTAGATAAAGAAGATGAACAATAACGTTACTTAAATTAATACCGTTAAAAGACATAGGTACTGACTTTCAAAGGAAAAGAAGTAGAAAAATAAAATGTAAGAATGAGTACGACAGTCAAATTAAAGTACTCCACGACCCTGGTACAAGTCATATGCTATGATAGAGCCAAGCAAATTACGCAATATAAGATACTATCATTTGTTTTGTAAACCAGTTGAGTTCTAGTAGTCTAAGGGCCAGTGGAGGTGGTCACAAAAAATTGTTCTAGAAGTCTAAGCCCCAGTGGAGGTGGTCACAAGAACTTGTTAACCAAGTCAACGTGTCGTAAGAAAATCTCCAACCAATATAAGGGAAACAAGAAGGTGATTATGAATGCAGCAATTGGAATACTAGGTACTATCTCCGTTTCTTCTCTATCACACCGGTTTGATTTCTGTCACTATTCACTGAGTCACTTTGACCGGTGATTTGTGTAGCAAAATGAAACAATTTTTTAATAATTTTTTTATGGTGTTGTAGATTAAAAATTGCTCTATAACACGGTGAAAAAAATTATCAAAAATCGAATCGTTTTGCTATCCAAATTACCTGGTCAAAGTGACCCAGATACGAGTCAAAAAGTCAAACCGGTGTCATAGAGAAGAAACGGAGGTAGTACTAAATTCACACAAATTCCAAACTAGGGTTATCAAGGATGCAAATTCTCCTTAAATAAATTACAATCGTTATTTCAGAAGAAAAATAATTAGCATGATGATGACTTAATGATTTTTTATTTATTTATTGAGTTAATTTCTTTTTCTTTTTTTTAGGGAATGACTTAATTAATTTAGAATGAGGCTTGGGACTAACAAATAAAATATAGTAGCAGTTTATGTTCAGCAATCCCCTTGATGGGGTTAATGGGCTTGACCAACATTCTTTCAAGAGCCCATTGCCCAATCACAACCATGGTCCATGGTCAAGTTCGATTAAAGCAGTCTGTTCGAATGCACGTCTAAAATAAAATACCACTCCGTCCAACCTCAAAACGCACCATTTGGACTTTTTCACCCGTAGCTGGGTCACTTTCACCCGGTGATTTGGATCGCAAAACGATGCAATTTTTCGATAAATTTTTTATATGGTCTTGTAGAATAAGAGTTCCTCTACAATACTACGAAAAATTTATTTAAAAATTGCAAAACTTTGTTATCCAAATCATCGGGTCAAAGTGACCAAGTGAATAGTGGTAAATGTCCAAATAGTGCAAAAGACTTGGGACGGATTGGTACTTAGGAACTCAAGAATGAGTCATCGACTTTGTGCATGTTAGCAACCGTGTTTTTAAACAGGTTGGTGGGACTATTTTTTTTTTCTTTTTTTTTAGGGGAGTGGGACTATTTTTTGGTTGTTTTCCAGTATGTTTATTGCTTAAAATTAGTTATTTCTATGAACACTGACTTCTAGAACTGCTTTTCCTGTTTTTAGATTGATACCAACAGCGTAATGAGTAATAGCTCAATGGAAAAACAATTGAAGTCCCTGCATGAGCTCTTGGGTTCGAGCCCAGCTAGACGTAAAAATTTCTCCTAAAAAATCGATACGAAAGTGAAATTAAGAGGGCAATGCAGTATGAGATTTCTGTAAAGACTAATCATTTATTTACATTTCAATCTGCATGTCAGAATCGAATAGAAACTTAGACAATGATAAATCTTGAGGTTTTACTTGTTTATCCGTTTGTCTTTCTAAATCTTAGCACAACTTGTGAGTAGTCAGTCGAAAGTAGTTTGGATGAATTTCTCTCAGGGCCTGTCTAGGTTTCATGGGGCCTAGAGAAATCTCAAGTTCATGTTTGAAAGTAGTTTGGATGAATTGTTAGCAGGGCCGGTCTAAGTTTTATGGAGCCTAGAGAAATCACTTGGTTCATGTTAAAATCACTAGAGGAAACCAAGTAAAATAATCACACCATGAAGAGTGAAAATTGTTTTAATAGAATTTCATAGTATGAACTATGAAATACCTATAATAAGTAACAGGCCTAAAAAGTTTTCAAATAAAACCGGCCTAAGAAAAAACTTAGAAGTAACGAACTATATAGACACCCTTGCATTTATGTACAAGTATGAGGCCTTGTACATGGGCTGGCCCTGGTTTCAATTACTGGGTCAGCAAGGTTTTGCAACTAAATACTACACTTACTTCTAGTTCAGTGTCTAAATAATTAAATGAATGAATAATGTGTCGAGAAAGAAACACCATAACGGATGTTTAAGAACATAATGAGAAAACGTCAAGTTAAACATATTTACATCAAAATTTTATCCGATGACAAACGTATTCTTTTCTAAAAAAAAGGATCCCTTTAAATTAATGGGCTACATGGTCCAGTAGATAACTCTCCACTACATTAGTGATCCAAATGGGCTGTTAGTAACAATTGAGAATAACAGTAAAATTGGAGGGCTTGGTTAGCAAATATGTGTGCTGATTTATTACCAGACTTGTGCACGCGTCCCAACTTCGAGTCATCGAAACCCGCCAACGTCTCTTCGCTTTCCCTCAAGAGCTGATTCATTTATGTGTTGAGCATCTCGAAAAGCTCCTCCTCCCTTAACGTTTCTTCGAAGTCTTCTCCATTGATCGATTTCTCGGATTGCCTCGGACGACTTATATTCAATGATGATAGAAGAAATTTGCAAAGCTCGGGCCAGATCAATCCCTTATGCGATGGCCGTGATTTTCGCAACTTTGACTGTAGTTCTGAGCTCAATTGGCCAGTAGTTGTCCACTGCAAAGCACCCCTATGAGTCTCTGATTACACATTCGAGGTCGATGGCTTCTCCTTGTTCGGTCACTGCAGCATCGTGGTTCAACTTGCTGGTCCCATCCAGTGTCTTGGACCACCGCTCATCACCAATCTTCCGGGTGGAAATGTGAAAAAGGAGGGGAGAGCAGAAGGAAAGACAGTAAGTCACACGAGTAAGAGTGTGTCTGCTCATATACGCCCTCAATTCGCGACACTACGCGACACACATAAGACTACAATCGTAGAGCCAATAGTAACAATCCTTGTAGAGAATTTATTAGATTGAGTAATAGACAACACTATAAGACATGATCTATTCTAATAATAAGAACTTGCGTAAAGATAAGGATAGATGCAGTTGTATAACTTTAAGCGTAGAACTAATCTCACAGTTAAACAGTTAAACAAAAAAAGTAAAAAGAAGGTACACAAGATTTTTACCGTGGGAAAACCTTCATTGTGTTATCCGCCTGAGAACGAAAGTTAGGAGCACGTACTAGGAACAACAAGTTCCAGACACTTTATTGGACAAAAAGTCTGATACAGAACGAGTTGTTCCTTTGACCAGCTACTCACCACACTACCTTTTGCGTACCGAGTTTCAAAACCTCTTATGTAGCACCCCATGCTTGTGGGAATCCAAGCCTCACTTGAATCTAGTCGATAGTAGAAGTCTAACTCCGGTAGTTCTTGAACAACTCTATCACCGTTTTGTTCGTTATGAGCAACTCTGTAGAAATATAAGATCGTATAGCTGCACGACAAGAGACTCAAAACGCTAATGAATCTTAGACCTAACAGATACACAGAGACAAGCACTAAGATTGACATTACACGTCCTAGATAGGAGAAACAATACTCAGATCTGACATCAGATAATTCAACAGTTCAGAATAACATATCTGAAAACAACTTCGACTCTATGAAAGTTTTGAGAGAGTAAGATTATGTTCAGATTTTGTGAGACGTATATAGAGAAGAGATAGTGTAAAACACATATCTGGCGCAAAACCAAACTAAGAATAAACTTGAAATGCTTTAATTTTAGTCTAACAGATAAATGCTCGATTCTAGGCACATGTAAACTGAAGACTGTTCTAGATCAATAGATGAAGATTGATCTAGAGAATCAATGAAAACTAGATCCCAAAGACCCAGATAGATCCTAGAAGAGTATTCAATCTGAGGACAACTTTAAGACATTAATGCAGGTAATAAGTACATGATCAAATACTCTAGAGGGGGGGGGGGGGGTTCAATAGAGTATAGAAACTTTTGCCAAAAGAGTGCATTTTAAATAAAATGAGAAGAGCGAGGATATGTCAAAGCTTTGTGTTATGATGCGGGCAGAGCTTAGAAAACGATGAATTGATGAAAAACAAGAACACCAGAACACACCGATATAACGTGGTTCACTAGCGAGAGCTAGCTACCTCCACAACCCGAAAAACCCTTGTTTATTGGAGAGAAGCAATACGACTACAACCCACACTATGGCCAAAGGCCATAGTGACAACCCACAATATTTAGACACAACCTAGGTCCCTTATATAGACATATAAGACCGACTTAGTGCCCAAGACATCCCAAAACGACTATAGAACAAATAAGGAAACAACCCAGAAACTGCCAAAGTTTGCCGCCCCGATTTGTTTCCTAAATCTCTTAGCCTCCTTTCACTTTTGCCGCCTTTGACTTCAAGTCATATTCAACAAATCTCCACCTTGACTTGAATCATCTCAGCAACCCGAACCTGAACCGATGCTTCTCTCCAAGAATCCCAAATTCACAAGTTGTTACATCTTCGCCGAGATCCTACAACATGTGCCCCCAGTGATGCTCCAACCCCCGTCTAGTTCCTGAAATCGAACCCTATCGATGCTCCAACTACGGTCGAGTTCCTGCAATCGAATCCCCTGCATGTATTTCCAACTCCCACTGAGTTCCTACAACAAGTTTGTTTGTTTTTCCGACTCCCACCGAGTCCCTAGAACAAACCCCCCAGCACGTTGCTCCAATTCCCAACGAATTCCTGCAACGTTTTGCGAAATTGCTCCAATTCCCACTGAATTCCTGAAAAATCGCCCCCTTGCGCGCATCATACCCCCCCTTGAACGTCTACACGTGTCGTGTCCCTCGTTAGAGACTCCCCATGCCAAATCCGCCTCCTCGTCAAGAGCACGGATTCCATGACCCCCAACGGGGCTTAGAGAACTAGACCATACTCCGAAGTACCCTCCACCTGCAGTCAAACCTGCAGATCCTGAGTTCATCCTTCGTCCACCGGTGTCTCTTTTCTCTACCGTTTGAACATACGTCACCGTAGCTTCCCTTGGCCGCCATTATCGTGCCGGAACTCTGACTGTCTGAACCCCCATACGCAGCCCTTTGCCGCGTCCCCTCTTGCTGAGACTCAAACTCAGCAGTGGTGGCTGTATAAGCCCCCTCTTTATCTTACGCCAATGGCAACCACATGCCTTGCTGCTTCAACAAAGCACGTACCTTGATCTGCCAAAGACTGAAGTTGTTTCTCCCCGTGAACTTGTCGATCTTGGTCATCCCCCCGGTCATCTTCTCTGCAGCTCCTTGTCCAGATCTGTAACCCCCAAACGCGTGCTCCACCTTGATCGCGAAACCGCAGCTACGAATTTCACGAATTGTGAAACCCTAGCCCTATAGCTCCACCTTGATCTTGGAACACCGCAACCTAAGCTCTGATACCAGTTTGTTAAAACTGGCGATTCCCCTGACAAGGCTCTGATACCAGTTTGTTATGATCTGGGCAGAGCTTAGAGAATGATGAATTGGACGAAACAAGAACACAAGAACACACCGATATAACGCGGTTCTCTAGCGATGAGCTAGCTACCTCCACAACCCGAAAACCCTTATTTATTGTAGAGAAGCAATACGAATACAACCCACACTATGGCCAAAGGCCATAGTGACAATCCACAATATTTAGACACAACATAGGCCCCTTATATAGACATATAAGACCGACTTAGTGCCCAAGACATCCCGAAACGACTATAGAACAAATAAGGAAAAAATCCAGAAACTGCCTAAGTTTGCTGCCCCGATTTGTTTCCTAAATCTCTTAGCCTCCTTTGACTTTTTCCGCCTTTGACTTCAAGTCATATTCAACACTCTGAACACAGATTCAAGGATTTGAAATGCTCACAGACAGATAGAAAGTTTTCTGATAGTTTTCAAGGCTTTGAAATGCTTTTCAAAGCTTTGAACTGAAACCAGTTTTGATGCAGTAATAAAGTTAAGGGCAGAACTGAAATGTAAAGAGATGAACACAATGATTTGTTACAAAGTTCGGTCCCAAGTGACCTACTCTCCGCCTGAGGGATCTAATCCCTCCAGGATCTGAACAAACTTCTTATTTATCAAAAGATAAGCCCCATATATCAAGCACACAGAGTTGCCTTACTCAGTTACAGCTTGTAGTTCTTCCTAAACTATCTAGTACCTGCTCTAGCTAACTGATACAATAAGAATTATCTATTGTTCCTCTTGAACAACTCACGAGAACAAATGATAAATAAATATAACAGTAAAGATATACAAATAAAGCTCAGATGAAGAACATGTAAGAACAACTAACCAGTGAAGCTTGAAGTGTTCTTCTGGAAACTGGAATGGATTGAGTAGAGTTTGATCTTCTTCAATGTTGCTTGTCAATCCGTGAGAGTGTTTTAATGCCTTTGTATTGCTCTGTGTCTCTGAATCTCTCACAATCACTTCTCTATTCTGTCAATTTGAATGGCAGAATATAAAGGATTCTTGCAACTGAAATCCCTAAAATTCCTCTGAAGATCTTTTACACTCAACAACTTGCTCCAACGGCTAGCTGCTTGATTTCTTCCTTGATTTTGATCTAATCTTCCATCTGCACACTTAAGGAATGTTGTTGCCTTCCATACTTGTAGAATCAATTGCAGACTTGAATTTCCTTCTCTGCAACCTTATAAATAAGGAAACTTCCTGCAGTAGATAGTTTAGCTGAAAATCCCTGCAAACACTTAGGCAAACAATGAGATTAAATCATGATAGAACACATAAATAGTTTGTCTTTCATCATCCAATATAGCATAAATTAATAAATATAAAATAGAAATTTCTTTTGAAAAATTAATTTCAATTTAGTTAAAATAGAAATTAAGTTGTCAATTATTCTTTTTAGTATTTATGAAAAACAAAATTAATCAAGTATAATCAAACTCCATAAAAAAATTGGGAAAAATAATAATAGGATATAAATATAGTCGGCCAAAATATAATATAGAAATAAATAATATATGGCAAGAATTATTTGATATAACATTCATGCTATATTCTTTTTCATTTATACTGAAACTCTTCCAGTTAATTTTAAACAAAAAACTGATTAAATTCATATAAGAGTTCTATAGAAAAATACATATTTTTGTGATCATTATCACTAAATATATTAATTTCACAAAATATACATTTTATTTCTTAATATAAATCTTATTTTCTAAATATATCATTTTATTTTATCACTAAATATATTAATTTTATAAAACAAACTTTTTATTCCTAATTATACTCTTTTACTTGGGAGATAAGGAAAAATATCTAAAGAATCTTTAAGAAGAATAACTGACTGACTGAAGCTGCTAAAAGAGCTAGACAGAAGGACAAGAGCATGCAAAACTAAACCTTGCCAACTCACAGGCTGTGCACGGCCTCCTAAAATTTTGTGCGCAGACAGTAGGCGCGCCAGGGATTTTCTGCTGCTCTGGTATTTCTTTCGCAATGTTGTCGGTAAAGTATAAAGAAACAAGGATTGACTCTACAGAAAAAATCCTAGACCAAAGAATAACTCGGAAATTTCTAAGATAGTACATGAAATCCAAGATCACAAAAATGATGATATCTAATGAATTCTTGCTGAACTAGATTCAAGACGCTTGAATTACCTGCAAGAACATATGTTAGAATCACGAATTATCTAAATAAAGAGACTCATATCATTACAATAATTATATACAATGAACTGCATGATCTGAGTTATTTTGTTCCTGAATTGACAAACAATATAAACAGTGTGGGATCCTAGACTGAGCACACTCTGGCTATTCCTGTTTCAAAATAGTTCAATGAGACCCGCGGTCGGCCATTAACTTCCTTAAACATAGATAAGTGTACCAAAGCCTCTGCTCCAATTATTCGATTTGCTTTGCCTTTGCCTTGAAATTTATGCTTGTTGCAATTGGACCAGATCCCTAAAATATCTTTGTCCCTTCTTCGCAAAACTGGGTAGATTGTGCTCTAAAATTTTCTTCATTCCAGCCCATAGAGTAGCATGTTTTTTTAGATATTCATCTCTGAGTTGTTCTGACCATGTCATAAACGGATGCTCATCAATTTCTGGCTTAGCTTGACCGCGACGATACTCCCATGATATCTGAATTCCTCTTTTCTCTTAGCCTTGTAGGAAATGGTAAGCCCTTGCTTCACGCTTTCCATACCGGATAGTAGGGCAGAGCACGGGTCGGTTCGGCCGGGGATATTCCCGTATGGCTGACCGACCCGACATGTCGGTTTTTGCTACATCCGAACCCGTCCCCGATCGAACAAGCACCAAAACCTAGTATTTCGGGTTGATCGGGGCCGGGTAAATGTCGGGTGATTCCGGGTAAACTCGGTAATTTTCTCCACCGTCAAACCCATCGGCCATCGTGATGGAAGAACAGATCTAAGGTGGAGAAACCATCGGAAACAGTGATCGGAGATGGAGAAGAAGTGAGTCAGTTGTGATCGGTGTGAGAGAGAGAGAGAGAGAGAGAGAGAGAGAGAGAGAGAGAGAGAGAGAGAGAGAGAGAGAAATTACCTATGAAGATCTGAGAGAGAGCAAGAATCGAGAACCCAACTGGAGGCGCGACGTTACCCTCCTCGTCCTCCTTCTTCCTCTTCTTCTTCTTCTTCCATTCTTCTCTCTCTCTCTCTCTCTTTTCGTTCTCTGTACAGAGAAAAATAGAGGCGGCTAGGTCGGTTTTTGTGATTGGTACGAAATAATTAGTACCCAGTACCCACTACCCACAGACCCACACGCCTCTCACATTAATTCGGGTCGGACCGGATTCCTACGGGTTCAATTAGTTGGTACCCGCGCCCCACCCGATTCTTAGCGGGTCTGGGTGAAATCGACCTATACCCAATCATTAGAATAAATTTTTTATCCGTTTCCGATCGGTTCGGCTCCACCGGTCGGGTTGCGCGGGTTGGGCGAGTTTCTGCTCACCCCTACCGGATAGATTGCATTTTTTGGTATCCGTTGTTTCCATATCGTGCCAGTATTTTTGTGTGAGCCTTTCCTGAAGAAGTTTATGTTACATCTGTTTGCTTTCTTTGCTGCTTGTACCCTTGCTCCACTCTTGTACCCGACATGTGCTGATAATATGGATTTAAATTTAAGTGCATTTGAAAACACTTGTACCTTTTACTACCCAATGTGTGAAAAGTTTATTTATTTTAACTTATGATACATTCATGATGTTATGCGTTTTGACAAATTGATAATTCGTGCGTAAAGTAAAGGGTAAAATATGTTATTTCAGAAGTAACACCTAAAAATCTCTAAAAATAGAGATTATATAATTTGCTAATTAAACGATAAGTTGATAATAAAATTTGAGTTCAAAATACACGAAACAAATGATCAATTTTTTTGACATATTTTAATCTCAAATAAGAATAAAATTTCCAACCAAGCATGCACTAATTTTTAGATTTTTTTTAGACTTTTCTGTTTGTCGTCTACTAGATTCGAAAGACCTAATGCAGAGACTTTTAAAAGCTATAAATAAATTACTCTTGCTTTTCACCAACTATACTCTATTTTCTTGGGTAGTTAAAAGAAACTATTTGTGGTACACATCAAACACAAAGCTAATGACACGAGCTCAAACTAATGATTCAGCCGAACATGCTTTAGAAATCCACTAGTCATTTTTTAAGGCATCATCATACACGGCATCATTCTCTTTCTATAAAGCTTTGACCAAAGCCCAACACAAATTTTCGACTCCCTCCAAGATACTCTTGTCACTTTCCATATTAATTAATTGGCTAGTGTGGGGATTTTCAGTAAAAGACACTTCCACCCCTCAAATTTGAGAGAAATATACTTTCACCTGTTCTATATGCCAAATTATAGGAAATTGGTACTCCCAAATTGTGACACAGTTAGCCTGGGTGAGGTCCTCCGCTACTGGTAGTAGTTTTAGAGACAAATTTACCTCTAGTAAATAACAAATGACACAATCAGGGGTATAAGTGCCCGGCAGTTGTCACACGAAGGGTGTGAAAAGTGTCATTTTCCAGACAAAATGAGGTGAAAGTGTCTTAGTGTCAAAACTAAGGGGCGAAAGTGTCTTTTATCCATGTGATAACGTATAAAATGGTCTGTCATACGCTGTCCTCCTTGATATTGGTACAAAAGTACCATTTCAATAGTTTAAGCGTCTTCGCTAACTCCGATTGGGATGTTTAGTCAGATTCTTGGAAGTAGATCACATTCGTTTGGTTACAATTTCCCAGTTTCATGAGCTGTTAAAACGTGATATTTATCATAACTATTTGTTTATGGGAGGATTCGCTCAAACTTAGTATATAAAGAAACTATCCTCGGGAAAATAGACTAGCTTTATGAGATGATTAGGAGATTAGAGATACTTAAATTTTTAATTTGCACTACTAAGACTTTTTTATGATTATGAATCTGAAGGTTCACTCACTCTCACTTCCATACGCAGTGGTTTTATTTCTACTGGACTACAAACAGGAAAGATTTTTTTTAGACTAACATCTTTGTCGTGTTCGAACGCTCTACCACTTGCACTAACATTAATTTGAAATAGAGTTGAAGTCATGAGAATTAATATCAAATTACTACATGTTTTTCAGTGGAGATGGCCTTAATTTAGACCTTGGGAGACCTTGGGATAGAAGTTTATGATTTAACGTTTTTTGTAATATTCATTTCTTCAAACCCCTACTATTGATTGTACAAAAGATTGACTAGTTTAAAAAAATCAGGATCTGAACAATTTAAATAGTTGTCTATGATCTTAACACATTCTTTCATTTTATCAATACAAATATTGTAGATTTCTATTTTCTGATAGCCTTGTTAGCTTTAATGATGGTTTTGGACCGTTTTCCCCTGTACCGTGTTTTCGACGTCATGCAGAGTCCAAATACCTCATTTCAAAAGTCTTTTGTGCCAAAAATATTTGTTAACAACGCTGGAACGACGTTAAATTATACAAATATTTGTTAACAACGCTGGAAGATTGAGAATATTATTTCTCTGACCAATTATAATTTGTTCTTTAAATGATCAAATGCTGAAAAGGAATCAAAGCAGAGTAAAATAAAATTAATGTTTGAAAATCCAAACTTAGATACGAATGCTCTAACGGAACATGATTGATAGCAGAGTCATGAATGTAGAAAGTTCATAACAGCAAGAAATGAGTTTGTATGTGCAACTGCCAGTGAGGAAGGACACTAAATGCTGCACTGGCTTTGGCAGAAGGGTTCAGTACACATTAGATCTGCATTAAAACATGTCAATCATTCTCAGTTCAGTCGTAAGAACTAATTGAAAATTAGCACTAATACAGTTGGGAAAAATGGATTTTAAATCAACACAACTAGCACTGTCAAAGTCAACCCTTCCACGTTTTTGCAAAAAACTCAACCATTCCTTGGTTGGAACAAAATGACATTTTAAAACGGATGTGCATTGCCAAAGTCAACCCTTACTTTGGGATCCCGTAAAATTAGGTGTTTTCTCAGATGCGGAAACATACCTATGGCCAAAGAGCAGGGGCAGGGCCATAATTTTGTCTCAGTGGGAGCTAAATTCTACTTTGAAAAATTCTAATGAATAAACATATGTAGTTGATCTTCATGTTTAACTTTTGTGAGGGCTAAAATGAGTTTATATCACAAAAAGTAAGGTAAAATTATAGTTTTCAAATATTGAGTGGGGCTATAGCCCCCACAACCTTCTATGTAGCTCCGCCCCGACGAGAGTTAGATAATATACTATAATATTTGTGGGTATATATCAAAGACTCAAACAACATACAGTAGTAATACGTGTATACCCTTCAAACGGCATAATCCATGACATTTTTTGTATTTTGATATAACCGTGATGTTTAGGGAGAGAGGGTGCAAATAAGAAAGTAATAGGTCAGCCCACTACAACACAAAAAGATTACGAAAATAAATGGTAGGTGACAGGTTCTATTAATTGACCACCGTAGCATAAAATAGAGCAGAAAACGGATAAAGTGTAAATAATATGCTTCATAAATTATCAAAATTGCAGACACTGATAAACAAACAGATAAACTGATAATATATGTTATGACATGGGGTTATTCGAGCAAGAACTATGAAAAATAAACAAGAACGACAAAATATTTAATGTGGTTAGCTAACAGATTCATTAACGAATCCGCCAGCTACCTCCACGCACAAGTCTACTCACGTTCTATACATTTATATAGACCTATGGTCCTGACTTGTGCTCAAAGTAATTTCAAAATGTTGCCAGAACTTATTAAGAAAAAACTCAGAAGCTGCCTGATTTTGCTAGACCTTGAATCATTCCAACAAATCTGCACCTTGATTCAAACGTCTTAGCAACATGAATCCTCGTCGAGTCTTGGTTACTCCAATACAAGACAAAGCTCCACCTTGTATCGAATCTTCTCAATCACCCAAAAGAACTTGATACTTCTCTCCTCAAATTTGAACAGGACGTGTCTCCCAGAACCCAGAAACGAGCACGCCTCCCCAAACAGATGTTCAACATTTGTATGTGAAATCTAAGTTGCCAAATCGTTGGTCCAACTACCATGCGTTCTTTCAAAGATTTCACCACATGTGGATGTACTCCTGAAACAGAAACAAGATGCTCCACCCAGAACCAGAGTCGAATACATTCACTGAGAAACATGACCGGATGTATTCTTGATGCGCCCAATTGCGCCAAAAATATGCACCACAACAAGTGCAAGATGTGATTACTTAACAGACCTGTTGCACCTAATCACAAGTGACCAAACAAATTTCTCGTGTCTGATGCGCCCCGTATGCCTCACATGCGCTAGATGCTCGCTAGAAATAGATCGCACCAGATGTGAGCTCAATGCGTGTCATGGTACAAGCTCAAACCCAGGTGCATGCCTAAAAACAACCTCGTGCAGAACACACGCTAGAACCATATTTCGTTTGAACGATAGAATCACTAGATATGGGTCAGAACGCAAAATTTGTGATAGTACCGAATGCATGCTTAGATTCGCCAGATACCAAGATGCACCTACGTGCCAGCTTGCAAGCCGAACCGGATGTGCGCCAAATTGCTCCATAAGAGGATCCCAGATAGCCCTCTTCATGGTGCTTCAGATGGTGGGTGTACCTGCGCCCCCTATTTCAGAGGCCAACGAACGGAAGCTACTTATCCTCACGAACAAATCAATCTTGATTGCCAAACCAGACATCATTCTTGGTGGAATCTCAAAACTGTACCTCCGGATAGCCAGCTCTACCTGAATCGCGAAACCTTAGCTTTGAGTTCCACCAAAACATTAAAATAGCACTTTGCTCCACCTGAATCGTTGGACACGACTCTGATACCAATTTGTTATAACCTAGGGGCTATTCGAGAAAGAACGATGAACAAACAAGAACGAGATAATATTTAATGTGGTTCGCTAACGGATACATTAACGAATCTGCTAGTTACCTCCACGGCAAGCAAGCAATGTTTATTGAGAGAGAATACAGATTTACACACTACACACAAGTTTATTCACGTTCTATACACTTATATAGACATAATTGTCCTAACTTGTTCCCAAATTAATTCCAAACATTGCCAAAACTGATTAGGAAACAACTCAGAAGCTGCTTGATTATGCTAGACTTTGAATCATTCCAAAAATATAATAAACATAAGATAAAGGATATCCGTGAAATAACTACACTCTGTCATCCAAAACACCCCTCAAACAGTATGGGTCACTGAATCCTTGAGACCAGTTGTAGTTGACGTTGGAAATCCTCGTTTGTTGTGTTGAATGAAATAGGGCTTGTGATTGCGATTCCAATTGGCTGACATCGTGATTGAAAATATCAACTAGAGGATTAGGGCATGATGTTTGGTTGTGTCCATATTTGTGTCACCTCCCGCACTTATATCGAACAATTTTGGAGCTCCCTTTGAATTTTGTGTCCCATATAGATGGAGGCCGTACATGTGAGTACTCTTATGATTCGATATTAACCCAATGTTGTTCATTTTCTGGCTTCAAAATAATGCTCTTAAGACCACTTATCATCAAGTCAACATTTTCCCTCTATAGTCCTAAGTCTCTTGTGATTTTCCACTCAAGTCACTAATAAACTCCATCCTACCCTTCATGCAACCTCGACGAAATGTATGGATTTTTGGATCACACTTTCTTGTTGTAAGTTCAGCTTGTTTCAAAGGGTTTAAACAGCAGCACTGCTTCAAGGCCTTGAACCAAATTTCAAAGGTTTGAAACATACATTGCAGTACATAACTTGAACTTACGGGAAGTTTTTCACCCTATCTCACTCCCGATCTCCAATGCTTGATTATATCTCATTTAATGATGAAAAACAAACCATTTTGATACTATAAACTATGGCTAATCTCTCTGATTGACTAAGTTTTTACAGGGTTAAATGGTTACCTATTTCGCAGGAACTATTTCCTAAATTATGTTTTTGCAGGAAAAGAAATTGAGTTGTCAAATTGATTATGTGTTTATGCAGTCTTGCCTGGACATTCCTAACATACTCAGCTACAAGATCAAGTCAGTATCCTTGAAAATACTGAACAACTTGCCGTCAGGAAGAGATGTTAAAGAAGTCAAGATATGCTGCTGGATTTTAGGAAAGTTTGTTTTTAGAAGGTCCTGAAGATCTGAAATTCAAACCAGCTTCATAAGAGAGGGAATGGCTGAAGAAGTTCGCAAAAACACTCATACATTCTAAATGATTGACTAGGAAACACATAAGGAGATTCATTTCACTCAATCCACTCATCAGAATATCACTGCATACTCAACTGCTTCACTAGTTCTCAGTGCTCTTCTTCTTTTACTCTATTTGTATATCATTTTGATAATAATTCTCATATATTTCTCTCGCGAGTTGTTCAAGTGAATAATAGAGAATTCTTGTTGAATCAGTTAGCTAGAGCATGTACTAGATAGGTTAGTGAGAAACACAAGCTGTAACAGAATATGGGAACTCTCTGTGCTTGAGATCCTGGGCTTAGCTTTTTGATTAATAAGAATTGAGTTAAAAATCCTGCAAGGATCAAGTCCCCGAGGTAGAGACGTAGGTCCAAGTGGACTGAACTCTATAACTCCTTGTACCTTTGCATCTAATTACTGTTCAGTACTTATCTTATTTTTTGCACAAAACAGTATTTCAGTTCAAGGACCTGAAACTAATTTCAAGGCCTTGAAAACTCTCAGCAAACTTTTAACTCTTTGTTTTGATTCCAAGGATTTGAAACTCTTTTCAAGGCTTTGAAATACTCACTGCTTGCCACAAAATTCTTTGAAACCACTCTTTTGGAAAAAGTTGCCATACCCTAGTAGATAAAATCCTTTTCTAGTAGGCCAAGTATATGTTGATGATATTCTATTTGGAACTACTAATGGTTCTCTTTGCAAGGATTTATCAAGTCTTATGAGCAGGGAATTTGAGATGAGCTTGATGGAAGAGTTAATCTTCTTTCTTGGACTTCATGTACATCAGATGAAGAAAGAAATTATTTTGCATCAAAACAAGTACACCAAGGACTTGTTAAACATGTACAACATGTCTCAGTCCGAGGTAGCAAAAACCCCTATGATCATTTCACTATCCAAAGACAAGGATCAAACTGGTAAGAGTGTAAATTTGAAATATTATACAGGTATGATTGGATCATTGCTATATCTCACTGCAAGTAGACCAGATATCATGTTTAGTGTTTGTAGTGTGCTAGATTTTAAGCTGAACATAAAGAATCACACTTGGTTGCTGTCAAAAGAATTTTTAGATATCTCAATGGTACCAAAGACTTAGGGCTTTGGTATCCTAAAAAATCTAGTTTCTCTTTGTGTGGCTATTCAGATGATGACTTTTCAGGTTACAAAGTTGACAAAAAAAGCACTTCAGGGTGTTGTTAATTTCTTGGATAATCTCTGATCAGCTGGCATTCAAAGAAGCAAAACTCAGTAGCTTTATCAGAAGAATACATAGCAACTGGAGCTTGCTGCTCAACAGGGCTATGGGTAGCTCAGCAAATGAGAGATCTTGGATTTGATTTCAGAGATATACATATCAAATGTGACAACACCAGTGTAATATCAATTACAAAGAATCCAGTTCAGCACTCAAGGACCAAACATATAGATGTTAGACATTATTTCATCAGAGATCATACTGATAAAGGTGATGTTACTCTTGAATTTGTGTCTACTAACAGGCAATTTGCATATACCTTTGCTAAACCACTGCCAGAGGAAAGATTCTCGGCTCTGGGATTAGAATTGGGCATGCTAAATAAGGAAGCATTGGTTTAGGGGGACTGTCAGATAAGTATTATATGCTTCAATGTTTTGAATGATTTTCAAAGCCTTGAAAATCTTTTCAGCCTTGATTTTATTTGCTTCAGCAGTGGTGTTATCTCTGTAGATAATTGCTCAATATTGCTTTTACCTTTTTAAATTATTTTCCTTTCAAATTAGTATTATACTATTTCCTTTCCCACGTCACACACAATTCCGAATCTAACTAATTATGCACATCTTAAAAGATTCGGAAATATTTTGTTTCCATTTCGAACTCGAACTCTTCAGTATTTATCTTCTTATTTTCTCTGTCTCTCTCTCTCTCTCTCTCTCTCTCTCTCTCGTATCACTCCTGCCTAATCCTCTATACCCTCAAACCCTAATGAGCTCAAGAAGAACTTCTTAAAGAATCAAGATGGTTGGAGGTCCTAAGAAAGGTTCTGAAAAGAAGAGAAAGACTACTGAGGAAGAGGTTCAAACCCTAAGTGATTATTCCAGTTCCAAAACCCCAAGTGTAGAAAAGGCTCCTTCTCCGCCAAAGAAGAAGATCAAGAAGGATCCCATTTCAACTTCAAGCAAGAAGAAGAAGATAGATCCATATGCTCTTGAAAAACATCCAGAGGAATATATTTCTAGTCCTAAGAAGGTCAAGAAGAAGAAGCCTACAAAAGCTGACAAAGGAAAAGGGAAGGTTACAGATGAAGAGACAGAGAAGAACACTGGAAAAGAGCTGCAGATCTATTCAGAGAAGTAACCATCCCCTGGTAAGAAATCTTTCATTGATAACAAGTGGTTTGTCCGTAATGTTGCTAGAGGAATTTGGTTAGATGGTTTTGCTTATAGACCAGTAGGCTACTACAGTATGATTAGTGTTAACATGTTGAAAAGTATGAATCTGGAGTGCATTAAGAGTTGAAGAAATGTTCTCTTTGGAAAGTCGTAAACCCTGTAGAAGTTGCCTAACCTAGGCTCACTAGATTTTTCTACCTGAACATGAAGCAAATCAAGACCCTAAACTTAGGGATTACATCTAAAGTGGTTGGTATAAACATGGAGTTAGATCACTCAGAGTTTGCCAATGTTTTAGGCTGTTGCGAGAGGTATAACACATAAAACTATCCCAATAAAAGTGAAGCCTTGAAACTGGGTAAAGAAGAGTTATTTTTACCCAATTCTGCTACCTTCTCAAAGCAGTTAACACACTCTTTGCTAACTGTTGAAGCCAAAGTTCTGTTTACCATCTTAAGGAGGTGTGTAGTGCCTAAGGAGAATTCAAAAGATTTTTTGTCTGACAGGGTGTTATACTTGATGTACTTGATTATGCATGGGTATGAGATTGGTCATCCTACAATTATGATGGAACACATACTTTATTCCAAGACTAAGGAAAGAAATCACCTTTTTCTTATGCCAACCTGTTCTCTTTTCTTCCAACACCTTGAGAGTCCAAATGACATAGAAGAAACTATTACCATTGGTTTTGACATGCTTGATGAGAAGGATTTTGAAAGGATTAGAATCATGAAAACCAGTGCGGAAAATTGGAAGTTATATTTTGATATGTTTGAAGAAGAGCTGCAATCTAAGAAGTTTCCAAAACCCAAAGTCTTGACCTATCCTTCAAACCTACCCTCTCAATCTCAAGACCTTTCAATGCTACTTTAAAGGCTTGATGTCATGGAGAATTATATGGATGAGTTGAAGGAAAATCAGCATGAATTTGGCACTGAGCTCAAACAAATGGTTGAAAGCATCTTCAATAGCATTATGTGATCCATGTGGAAGAAGAAGTTTCACAAGCTGCAGAAGGATCAAAGAAGGCTGGTTCAACCAAAATCTTACTCAGTGAGCATACCACTCAAGATAAGGCTGCAGGGGTAAAGGACACTGGGAAACAAGTTGCTCAAGAACAGAGTGGTGAAGAACAGGAACAAGAGGAAGATAGTACAGACTTAGGAATGTTGATCAAGGATATCAAGAAGAATAAAAAGAGAGCAAACATTCCGATAGTGACTGAGGCAGAGCTTTTTGATGGTTGCTGATGCTGGTGAAGAAGCTGCTCAAGAAGAAGAAAAACACGAAGATGAGGATGATGAAGAAGACAGTGGTGAAGAAGATGCTGTTTCAAAGGGAGATGGAGAACCAACCCCTTGATTCTTGCCTCTTCCTTCTTTCTTTTCAAGGCCTTGAATTTCTCTTCAAAGTCTTGAAACTTTCTATCTTCAAAACTAATTTCTTTAAAGCTTTAACAAAACGTTGATCCAACATTGTCTCATTATTTTTTTGATGAAAGTAAAAAAGGGGAAGAACTTAGGTGTCTATTTTTGGTAATTTTTTTTGATAGAGATCTGGTTTAGATCAGTAGGTGTTTTTGTTGCTTAACTGCTTAATAAATTGGATTGTTTAGTTAACTTTTGCTTCAGTTTATTGTTTGAGATTATCATGACTATTCTACGTTGATCTAATGTCATTTTTTCAGAGATACAGTTCTTAAAAGAATTGTGGTTTTGTCTTTAATCAATGGGGAGATCGTAAGTTCAGCTTGTTACAAAGGGTTGAAATAGAAGTACTGTTTCAAGGCCTTGAAATAGCTTTCAAATGTTTGAAACATACACTGCAGTATATAGCTTGAACTTAGAGGGAGCTTTTCACTCTATCAGACTCCTGATCTCCTATGCTTGATTATATCTTATTTTATGATGAAAGACAAACCATTTTGATACTCTAAACTGTGGCTAATCTCTCTGATTTAGTAAATTTTTGCCGGCTTAAATGGTTACCTATTTTGCAGGAACTATTTCCTAAACTGTGTTTTTGCAGGAAAGGAAATTGAGTTGTCAAATTGATTTTGTGTTTATGCAATCTTTCCTGGGCCTTCCTAACATATTCATCTACACGATTAAGTTAGTATCCTTGAAGATACTGAGAACCTAGCCGTTAGCAAGAGCTGTTAAATAAGTCAAGATATGCTGCTGGATTTTAGGAAATGTTGTTTTTCGAAGATCTTGAAGGTCTATAATTCAAACCAGCTGCATAAGAGAGGGAATGGATGAAGAAATTCGAAGAGGACACACACAGAAACACTCAGATATTCACAAGTATTGACATTAAACACAGAAGGAGATTCATTTCACTCAATCCACTCATCAGAAGATCACTGCATACTCAACTGCTTCACTAGTTCCCAATGTTCTTCTTCTTATACTCTATTTTTATATCATTCTTATAAGACTTCTCATATTGTTCTCGTGAGTTGTTCAAGTGAAAAATAGAGAATTCTTGTTGAATCAGTTAGCTAGAGCAGGTACTAGATAGGTTAGGGAGAACCACAAGCTTTAACAGAGTAAGGGAACTCTCTGCGCTTGAGATCTAGGGCTTAGATTTTGATTAATAAGAATTGAGTTGAAAATCCTGCAGGGATCAAGTCCCTGAGGTAGAGACGTGGTTCCAAGTGGACTGCACTCTATAAATCCTTGTGCCTTTGCATCTACATATTGTACAGTACTTATCTCTTATCTTATTCTTTGCACGAAACATAATTTCAGTACAAGGACTTGAAAATCATTCCAAGGCCTTGACAATCATTCCAAGGCCTTGAAAGCTCTCAGCGAACTTTTAACTCTCTGTTTTGATTCCAAGGACTTGAAAATATTTTCAAGGCCTTGAAATACTCACTGCATGCGACAAACTTATTTGAAACCACTCTTTGGAAAAAGTTGTCATACTCTTTTCAACCCCCTCCTTCTAGAGTATTGATCTTGTATTACTGCCTACATTTATGTCTTTCACTTGTTTCTAGGTCCTTCATGCAAGAATCATTCTTGTAGAAGTTATGATTCGTATTTTGTCAGTGTTTAACTTTCCGAAATAAATGAAACCCCATTATGGAATATAAGAAAAATATGTATGGCCTCAAAACATCTGAGATTACTCAAACCTCGTGCATGTACATTAGAGCATTCTATTATCTCGTTGACAGGGAACGGTGCGCAGAGAGAACAATGTTAAGGTCAGACAGATATTTCATTTGAAAATGTAGATAAAACCATTGAACATTAAGAACACTCAATAAATATTTGAAACTACTGGACAGTAAATTAAAGGGCAACAGACATTTCAATTGCATTAACGGATAAAACCATTAAACATTTAGAAAAATATTTATATAAATAACAACAGATAATGTATTGTATGAACTTACCACATATGCCTTTTACTTCTCCCGGGTAACATAGATTGTGTCAATTTGATAGTCAGGTTGCTGTTGAATGTCAACAGCTGTGTAATGACTTGCCTTTATTGATGGCTCCTTAAACTTCATATACACATCCCTTTGTGTAGAACATGGTTGCATGCTCTTCTAGTTCCTTAAACTGGGTTGTTAGAACTGGATTGGATTGTTCAGAAATACAATATTGACCATGCTCGTTATCACAAATGAAAAAGGAGGGGAGGTCACAGTTGCCTACAATTCAACACCAAGCACAAGTGTGTATGCTACTATACGATCTCAATTCGAGATTAAACACGATACAGCGGAAGATTACAATCGTAGAGCCAAACAAAACGGTCCTTGTACAACAATTCAATAGATCGGATAATAGGCAGGACTAAAAGATAAGATCTATTCTAATAGCAATAACCGTGTAAAGATGTATCAGATGCAGTGCTTTAACTGTAACGTAGATCTAATCTAACAATATAGCAGTTTTAAGAAAAGCAAAAGACACGAAACACAAGATTTTTACCGTGGGGAAATCTTCACTGTTTTCTCCACCTAAGAAGGATAGTTAGGAGTATGACCCCACCTGCTAGCACCAACAAGTGATAAACACTATATTGCACAAAATGTCATACAAGATAGAGAACAAGCTATCGCACATATCATCTAGTCACCACACTACCCTTTGTCTGCCTAGTTTTTGCAGTCTCTTGTGAAGCACTCCTCGCTTGTGGAAATCCAAGTCTCGCTTGTATCTAGCCAATGGTAGCGCACTAACTCATAAAGCTAGTGACCTAGAGACAAGGTGCACCTTATACATGCTTGTACTCTAGGAATTTTCCTCCGGTAGTTCTTCAAGCGAACAACTCTATATTCGTTTAGTTCGTGAGTGAAAAACTCTTTCAGATAGATAGAAATAACTGTACGGTTTTGATCATGGATACAAAGTGGAATTAACAAAAAATTATCCATTCAATACCCTCCCAGGATCACAGGAAGAGAATTCATAACGATAATCAAACAAGTACCTTATGGTTCTCCTTTGATGACTTCAAATGCGAAAAGTATCACGTCTCTACGGTTGATCCACGCCTAGGATTGAGGTCTAGATCCTCCAATATCCTTGTGCTAGCTAGGAAGAATGGAAGAGTAAGAAGAAATCACGCAACGGAGGACCAAAGACAGGAGTGACCTCTCTTGTTGTGGCCGATGGGTTGAGGGGGTAGCAACGGGGCGTCGACTCCTTGCTTGCTCTCTCTCCTTTCTTTCTCTCCTACTCAACTTATGTTATGAGCATTAGTGTGTAGGGAAGGAAGCTAGAAGTATCCTTTATATAGTCCAACAACTTCTTGTTACTACATAAAGGCCTTTTCCTAATCCTACTCAAGTTCGGATTAGTCCAACTTGCATATTAGTCCTACTAAGTTAGAAAGTTGTTGCGATTTGATCCTTCTAATTAATTAATCATATTAATTAATTCCCAAATCTATTCCAATACATATGGCGTGTGACCCCATAGGTTTCTACTCAGTTAGTAGTAACTATTTACTAATATGGAGCGGTCTCTAGCAAGGCATCCATACTACCCAACTAATAGAAATAGTCATCCGACAAACCTTGTGCAAGTATTGTATCATCCCTTTGTCTCAATATCTGGATTGGAAACAATACATACAAGTCACACTCGTATATCCAATCCAAAGTTCATCGATCCTGGGAATAGCCTTATTCGTGCAAATAACATCAATATCCTATATTGATTTATTTGAGTCTGGCTAGACATTCTATAAGCACTATCCCTCGAGTGGCTTAGGATATCTTCTCCCGTTATGTGGGAGGGACAAATTCTATCTACATCACTAAGATATCTAAGCTTGCTTCCTATTGTGTCCGATACACGCCTTTATGACTACCCAGTCATGGTGTAGCGTTTGACGCTACCAAAACACAATATTCCACAACTAGATGATCTACTGACTTCAAGTCTAAGGATGACAATACCGTTTTCACCGCGAGAAGCACTTGTGACTTTACATAACATGTATGTAGCTTTCTTAGAGATGGGTCAATCCAGTATGCCGTTACGCTAATGCATACCCATGTGTTGGATCGTGATATCTCCATATCAATCCAACCCCATACTAGTCTATAGATGATTGTCCTGTTAATCAGTATAATGGACTAGGGATATTAAAGATAAACAACACAATTGTAAATCTAAGGACTTCATTATATTATATATCTCAATAAATAATACAATGAATATTCTAGCCAATTTATTGTTCATACTAAACTAGATTGCCTCTAGGGAACCTATTCCAACAGTCTCCCACTTGCACTAGAGCCAATCTGGTGCATCTCGTATGCCAATGCTCCTAGTGTGTCGTTCATGCTTGCGCTGAAGCGGCTTTGTAAGTGGATCTGACAGATTTTCATCTTTAGTAATCATGCATATCCGAACGTCTCATCTCTCGATAATATCTCGAAATAAGATTGTACTTCCTGAGTACGTGCTTGGATTTCTGGTGTGACCTGGGTTCTTTTGATTGCACGATCGCCCCAGTGTTGTCACAATACAACTATACTGGATCTGCAATGCAAGGAACCACACCAAGCTTAGTGATGAACGTCCTAATCCAAACATCTTCCTTTGCTGTGCCATTCGCAGCAATGTACTCAGCCTCTGTTGTATAATCAGCCACCATCTCTTGCTTGGAACTCTTCCAGCTCACCGCTGCTCCATTTAGGCAAAACACAAACCCTGACTGTGATCTGAAATCATCTGTGTTGGTTTGGAAGCTTGCATATGTGTATCCCCTTACACGCAACTCTTCTTCACCTACAAATATTAAGAACGCATCCGTAGTTCTTCTCAAGTACTTTAGGATGTTCTTGACTGTAATCTAGTGACTCTCAAATGAATTGGACTGATATCTTCTTGCCATACTCAATACATATGACACATCTGGTCTTGTACATAACATGGCGTACATGATGGATCCTATGGCCGAGGCATAGGGAACCTTACTCATGCGTTCCTTCTCAATCGCATTGGAAGGACAACCACTCTTCGAAAGAGTGATTCCATGCGACATGGGCAAGAATCCCTTCTTGGAATCTTGCATGCTGAACCGCTTTAACACCTTGTCTATATATGTACTTTGACTTAGGCCGAGAAACTTCTTAGATCTATCTCTATAGATCTTGATACCGCGTATATAAGCTACTTCACCTAAGTATTTCATTGAGAAACACTTTCCTAGCCAATCTTTAAAAAATTGCAGCATAGGAATGTCGTTTCCAATGAGTAGTATGTCATCCACATACAAGACCAGAAAAGCAACAGAGCTCCCGCTAACTTTCTTGTAGACACGAGATTCATATTCGTTTATGATGAAGCCAAACTCTTTGACTACTTCATCGAAACGTCCTAGAAGCTTGCTTCAACCCATAAATGGATCGTTGCAGTTTACAGACTTTGTTGGATTGCTTTGGATCTTCAAAACCCTCAAGTTTTGTCATATACACATCCTCAAGGAGATTCCCATACAGGAATGTTGTTTTGACATCCATCTGCCAAATCTCATAGTCGTAGTATGCTGCAATAACAAGTAAGATTCAGATGGATTTGGTCATTGCGACATTTGAAAAGTTTTCATCATAGTCAATACCATGTATCCGTCTGAATCCTGTAGCCATCAAACGGACCTTATAGGTAATCACATTACCATCCATGTCAATCTTCTTCTTGAAGACCCACTTGCACCCTATGGGCCGAGCCCCTTCGGGTGGTTCCACCAAAGTCCATACTTTGTTGGTATACATGGATTCCATCTCGGATATTATGGATTCAAGCCACTTATGAGATTCCGGCCCTTTTATGGCCTTTCCATAGGTAGTAGGCTCATCATCTGTGAGCAACGTGTCACCAGACTCAGTCACTAGAAGTCCATACCTCCCTGGCTCCTGGCACACTCTGCTAGATCTACGAAATTCTTGTGTCACTTGAACAGGCTGCTCCACAACCTCTTGTGGTTCCTGTTCATGTTCCATAGTAGGATCAAGGCTTTGTGGTTCTTGAACTTCTTCAAGTTCTACAGTTCTCCCACTTGCTTCTAGAGACAAACTCTCTTTCTAGAAACACGCCGGACCGAGCAACAAACACTTTGTTCTCAGTTGGATTGTAGAAATAATATCCCTTAGTTTCCTTAGGGTATCCCACAAATTTTCACTTGTCCTAATTAGGCCATAGTTTTTCTGATTGCAAACGTTTTACATAGACATAGCAGCCCCAAATCTTCATGAACGACACTGTGGGAGGATTCACACTCCACTTCTCATGTTGTGTCTTCATGACTGACTTAGATGGAACACGGTTAATGGTGAAAGATGCACTAAATAAAGCGTAGCCCCAAAATGATAATGGAAGATCAGTTTGACACATCATAGATCGAACCATATCCAATAGAGTTCGATTCCTCCTCTCGGACACGCCATTCCATTGTGGCGTTCCGGGTGGAGTGAGTTAGGATATTATCCCACACTCCCTAAGATAGTCGTCAAACTCTTGGCTCAAGTATTCTCTTCCACGATCCGATCGTAGAGCCTTGATACTTTTGCCAAGCTGCTTATCTACTTCATTCTTGAATTCTTTGAACTTTACAAAAAATTCAGATTTGGTCTTCATAAGGTATATAAATCCATATCTACTGAAATCATCAGTAAACGTGATGAAGTAGACGTAACCACCCCTGGAAGGCGTGGAAAACGGCCCACATACATCATTATGTACTAGCGCCAGTTTCTCACTAGTCCTCTGACCTTTCTTATTGAAAGGGGACTTTGTCATTTTCCCAATAAACAAGCCTCACATGTCTCATATGATTCAAAATCAAATGAGTCTAGAAATCCATCTTTATGGAGTCTAGATACACATTTCTCGTTTATATGGCCTAAACGACAGTGCCATAGATAAGCAAGATTTAAATTATTCATTCTAATCCTCTTGGTATTATTGTTATAGACAAGATTGCTTAGATCAAGGATATATAATTCATTAAATAATTTCCCACTACAATAGTGAATACTAACAAAATAAATGGAACAACAATTGTTCTTTATTGAAATAGTAAAACTATCCTTGTCCAAAGAAGAAATAGAAATAATGTTTTTGCTCATAGCAGGCACAAAATAGCAATTATTTAATTCTCAAACTAATCTTGTAGGCAGATACAGCTCGTACACGCCTACGGCTAATGCAACAACTCTTGCTCCATTCCCAACGCGCATGTCTAACTCCCCTTTAGCCAATCTTCTACTTCTCCTTAGGTCCCGCACATTTCGCAAAATGTGAGATCCACACCCAGTATCCAATACCCATGATGAAGAGATAGTTGAGTTGAAATCTATAACAAAAAAATACCTGGTGGTGGTGGAATCACTATTCCAAGCCTCTTATCCTCCAGATATTTTGGGAAGTTCCTCCTCCAGTGTCCACGCTGACTGCAGTGGTGACATTCACCTTTAGTCACACCTTTGGCAATGCCACCAACAGGCTTAAGGACAGTGTCCTTGGTTTTGGTAACTGCTTTGCCTTTTCCCTTGGAGGTAGAGGTAAACTTTTTTCCCTTTCCTTTCTGCACCATCATTATGGATTTTACCTTACCCTTGTTGATGCTTTGTTCAGCTGTCCTAAACATATTGAGTAGATCTGGCAGAGGTTTCCCGATCTCACTCATGTTATAGCTCATCATGAACTGTCCATAACTCTCATGCAACGATTGCAGAATGAGATCGGTGGCCAACTCTTGACCCACAGGAAACCCTAGGCGGTCGAGGCTCTCTAGGTAGCTGATCATACGCAACACGTGCGCCCCCACCGGGTTTCCATCTGACATATAACATTTGAACAATGCCTTGGAAACTTCATACCTCTCAACCCTTGCCTGCTCTTGAAAGAGCTGCTTCAAGTGTGAGATCATATCAACTGCATTCATCTTCTCATGTTGCTTCTGAAGCTCCGAGGACATTATTCATAACATTTGGCAAGCCGCATCATTAGCGTCATCAACACGCTTTTCATACGCCTTTAGGGCTGCAGGAGAATTGTTTTCCGGACCTTCAGGAACTCGCTCCTCTAGAGCGTACAGTTTCTTTTCCTGCTTGAGAACGATTCTCAAGTTTCTGTACCAGTCTAGAAAATTGGTCCCAGAGAGCTTTTCCTTCTCGAGGACAGAGCGTAGGGAGTGTGATGAACTCGATGAGTTATTTTCCATTGGAATTCTACAAAAGAAAAATATGAAAGTTTTAATATTTGTGAATGATTAACTATATATAATCCTAGATTATTAAATACAGCTCCTACTATTTTTCTACAGATTAATAACCCTCAAGATATTAATGCGAAAAATATCATTATATTTTCTAGTGGGGCAAGACCCATATTTCACTTCATTTTGAGCTTTCTTCGGCAAGTCACCCAAAAGTAAGTTATTTAGGTAGGAAAAATTCCAATTGCATCCCATGCAACTCTTGGTTCAATTTGGAAAATAACTCATTATTTATCTATCCCATAGATAATCCCAATTGAGTGCCTCTAGGTTTTTAATCTATATTAAAATTACCTAGTTACGCTTATAGTTGCACATTATATGTGTCATCGCACCATATAGATGAATCAAGTCGCCTTGCTTTGGCACGCACGAACTTGATTAATCGATTTTGTGATGAGTGTTTAAGTAACGAGAAGGCAAAAACGTAATATTTTTTTGAGGGATTTTCTTTAAATTATAATTATTTTGTTGATCTATATCAACTAATCTAGTTATTTGAGTTTGGGCAAAACTCCAAATAAAAGATCCGGGTTGTTTAATTATCTTATTATCAAATTGCATGCATCATCCATACACCAAGAACAATAATAAGGCAATAAAGTAAACATCCACAAAACAGAAAGTAACGTGATATGGATGGCCTCCTAGACTAAGATATTCCCAAGCCAATGAGAATATCTATGAACCCTAAAATAACAAGCGCATCTCCATGTGCCTCCATCTTTTGGTCCATCTCCATAGCCTTGTGGGATGCTTCATGCTCCATTTGTGGCTCATTTAATTCGTTGGGCTTCTTTTCTTCAATCTTGGCTATTATCTATTTTATCTAGTACTAGATAGAATCTATACTAAATAAAATAAATATGTGAAAAAAATCGGCTCGCAAGCCGTAAACCCTAATTAACAATTACATCAAATTGATCAGCTCGCAGTCCGTAAACAAACCACGAAAATTAAACATTCACAACAAACCACATATAAGGCCATATCCAATCACCATACGAATTGCACATAAACAGTTAAAACAAATTTTTAACGCGCTTAGTCAATTTTAATTGATTTTAGGATTACTAGGATCAAAACGGTCCAAGAGGCTCAACCAACAAGATGGTCGAACCCCTTGGAGCCGCCCGGGCCGAGCCTAGGCCGGTCGGCCCGACCCGTGGGGTCGGACGACCGCCTAGGTGGCTTGGACGGCAAGGAGGAGGGGCGATCTCCCTAGGCGGGCCAATTCTCTTGGAGCTGTTTCCAAAACAACTCCTTCCTTGTTCTCCAAGTCCAAAACGTTTCAAAGTTAGAACTTGTTTCCAATTTATATCCAAACCCTAGATCTAAGATCCTATTCTCAAACTCACTAATTCATACATACAATGTAAAAATTAGATCTTGTTTAGTTGAATCACATTCAACATGCATACAATATGCTTAGTTTTTCGTTTCAACGCAATAATCAACAATTATATGTGAAAAGTAACAAAATCATAATACATAAACTACGTTATGTTCTACGACCTGTGGCTCTGATACCACTGTAGGGTTTATTCATAGATACGCAGCGGAATAAACAATAATTTATCCATTCAATACCCTCCAAGGATCACAGGAAGAGAATTCATAACGATAGTAAAGGAATCAAACAAGTACCTTATGGTTCTCCTTTGATGACTTCAAACGCGAAAAGTATCACGTCTCTATGGTTGATCCACGCATAGGATTGAGGTCTAGATCCTCCAATATCCTTGTTATAGGTAGAAGAATTATAAGACGAAGAATAAATAACACAACGAAGGATCAAAAAGAGGGGCGGCCTCTCTTCTTGTGGCTGACGGGTAGAGGGGGCGGCAAGGGGGCTGTCGGCTCCTTGCTTGCTCTCTCTCTCCTTGCTTTATCTCCTACTTAACTTATGTTATGAGCATTAGTTTGTAGGGAAGGAAGCTAGGAGTATCCTTTATATAGTCCAACAACTTCTTGTTACTACATAAAGTCCCTTTCCTAATCCTACTCAAGTTTGGATTAGTCCAACTTGCATATTAGTCCTACTAAGTTAGCAAGTTCTTGCGATTTGATCCTTCTAATTAATTAATCATTTCCTCAGTCTAGTTCAATCCATATGGCGTGTGACCCCATAGGTTTCTACTCAGTTGGTAGTAACTATTTACTAATATGGAGCGGTCTCTAGCTAGGCATCCATACTACCGAACTAATAGAAATAGTCATCCGAAAAAACCTTGTGCAAGTATCGTCTCGTCCCTTTGTCTCAATATCCGGATTGGACACGAGACATACAAGTCACACTCGTATATCCAATCCATAGTTCCTCAATCCTGGGAATAGCCATATTCGTGCAAATAACATCAATATCATATATTGATTTATTTGAGTTCGGCCAGACATTCAATAAGCACTATCCCTCGATCGGCCTAGGATATTTTCTCCTGTTATGTGGGAGGGACAAATACTATCTACATCACTACGATATCTAATCTTGCTTCCTATTGTGTCTGATACGCGCCTTTATTACTACCCAGTCACGGTGTAGCGTTTGACGCTACCAAAACATAATATTCCACAACTAGATGATCTAGTGACTTCAAGTCTAAGGATGACAATACCATTGTCACCGTGAGAAGCACTTGTGACTTTACATAACATGTATGTAGCCTTCTCGGAGATGGGTCAATCCAGTATGCCATTACGCTAATGCATACCCATGTGTTGGATCGTGATATCTCCATATCAATCCAACCCCATACTAGTCTATAGATGATTGTCCTGTTAATCAGTATAATGGACTAGGGATATTTAAGATAAACAACACAATTGTAAATCTTAGGACTTCATTATATTAAATAAATCAATAAATAATACAATGAATATTCTAGCCAATTTATTGTTCATACTAAACTAGATTGCCTCTAGGGCACCTATTCCAACAATAACACAATATGCACATGTAGGATAAGAGACTCTAGACAACGCTAAACAAATCATATACTTAAAAAATACAAGAGACAATCCCTAGATAACACTAAGGTTGAATTTACACGTCCCTGTATAGGGGAAACAACCTCATATCTTAGAGTTTCAATAATTAACAATTCATGATACTAGATTTTGAAAAAGTGTAGACTCTAGGATGAGCTTGAGAGAGAAATCCTAGAGTTCAGAATCTGTGAGACGTCTATAGACAAGAGACCGTTTGAAACGCAAATCTAACGCAAAACCAAGCTAAGAAAAAGATCAAAGTACTTAGTTTAGTTTATGTAAACGAAATCTCAATTCTAGACTAAGGTAGACTGGCAGAAGACTTGTTCAATAGAAGAAGATTAACCCATACACTCAGTGAAAAACAAGTTCAGACTTACCTGGATTGATCCCAGAATACATACATCAACTTCAAAGGTTGAATCAAATTTGAGGGAAGCTGAAGCACCGCTGAAGAAGGCTGGAAGCTGAACAGTCGAGAGGGGAAGCTGAGCCGTTGGCCATGGATCTCCGGGTACTGGTGGCCGAAACCTATAAGAGTTCTCTCTCTCACGAATTATAGGGGAGGCTAACCTAATGATTCAAACTCGTATAGGAGCAGACACACTCGTACCCGTGTGTATTACATTATGCACATGTTCTCTCACCTCCGTTTTCAATAGGTATCAGAGCCTGGTTACTTTAGTTAATATTTTTTATTTAATTGAACTAAAGTAAAGATCTGTGATGCAGGACTCTAGGGACTTTCACACAAAAACCTTCTCTTTTGTTAGCCACCAATTTTGCAGGTTTTTGAACTGTAAAAACATGATGGAGGGATTCCTAATGGCACAAGGAAGGATGGTCCATTTTTCAGTTCGTAGGGATCTCTCATTTTCCAATAAGGCTTACGGAAGGACTTGAAATAGAGAAAGCCTGACTTTAATTCATCATGATCTTTCTCCCGTTGACCAAGAGCTGGTAAAGGGCATAGAATAAGCTAAAGTGACGTGGAGACCTTTGGATGGCGCCTATGGGTGTGATCTTCAGAAGCATGCTAGGATTTAACATCCAAAGGTCTGGATACTTGATCCCAACAAAAGTATGTCTCAAGTAGTCTCTCTTGAAACTACACCAAGTACGTCTTCTAAGCATAATTTAGATTCAAATGATTATGTCTGCATGTTAGGGCTAGATAGACAATATTGTAAGCTTGTAAAAATAGACTTGTGACTTATCTATTGTCCCAAGTTGAGCGTCTAAGTAAGGACCTTGACGAAACTAAGAAGAATGAAGACATGAAAGTCAACAAGCTCAAGCATTACTTGAACAAATGTAACTTAAGTTATGAGGTGTTGGAAAATTTGTTTCTGTCATCCCAATATAGTAATTACAAATGTGGATTAGGATATCATCCTACAATAGGTAGAACGAACCTTAATCCCATTAACTTTTTGAAAGCCGAACTTCTACCCAAAAATTTTACATCCAGCACCTTCCGCCTTTGACTACCAAGACTTTTACTTCTGAACGATATCACTATGTACCTTCACATTCTAAGTCGAATAATACGACTCACCAAACTCCCACTAGCTTTTCTTGTCGGAAAACTAGAAAAATTCGTTCAAATTGATTGAACTAGAAGAAAAACTCCAAGTTTACCCCACATATAAACTTCTTTACCCATATTTGTCACTTTTGTGGGATCAAAGGACATATTCGACCAAAGAGTGCTACCTTCAAAAAAATTCAGTCAAAAGATAAGCTTAAAATTGGTAAATCAAGTTAATTTAATATTCTAAGGAACTTGGTTGATGAATAGTCAAAATCATTTTCTCTTGAGAAACAGAGTAGGGCCTCACCTTCACCAGTTACCTCAAACCAAATGTCTGAATGGCGTAGTATTCCCCGCAAAACAAAGAAACTATTGCAGACACATCTTTCAAAAAAGGTAGAAGAAACACCAGTTTATGTCACCACCACGTCTCAAGGGAGATCGACCAATGTTCGTACTGCTCCTCTCTCATTTGAAAATTTTCTTTGTAAGTTTGCACACTTAGTCTCTAAGAGCGATGACCCAAATAAGTGGTACGTGGACAACGCATGTTCCCGACACATGATCAGTAGCAAAAATATTTTTTCATAGTTGAAAGAGCAAGCAGAGGGAAGTGTTATGTTCGGAAATGGGATACGAGAAGGATCCTTTGAAAAGGATGATAGAATAACCAGGGATTCCTATACTCAATGACACCCTTTACGTGGGTAGTCTCACTGCTAATCTTCTAAGTGTGAGCCAAATATGTGAATCTCAACATGATGTTAAGTTCTCTGAAGATATATGTAGAGTCATAAACAGAAATGAAGAAACTGTTATGGAAGCTCATAAAAGTCTTGATAAATGTTACTGTTTGACTCCGTCATCTAGCAATGTGTGCAAGAGGACAAAACAAGATGAAACTGAAGTTTGACATCAATGGTTGGATCATATTAGCTTTGGTACTCTTAGAAAAATTGTAAACCAAGGATACATTCTTGGTATTCCCGAAGTATGAAATGGAAAGGGATTAGTGTGCGAAGCCTGTCAAAAGGGAAAACAGACTAGGACACCCCACAAGAAATTAACAAATACAACTTCCTCACATGCCTTCGAGCTCCTTCACATGGAATTAATGGGGCCAATACGCATAAAAAGTATTTGTGGGAAGCTTTACATGCTTGTCATCGTTGATTTCAGCATGTATCATGGGTGATGTCTCTGCATGATAAGACATAAACATTTTAGGCCTTTGATAATATATGTACTCAAATTGAGAATCAAAAGGGATATAGAATCTTGAGCATTTGGTCAGACAATGAGACGGAGTTCACTCAGTACCCTGTTGAGATTTTTTTGTATTAGAAAAGGGATCAACGTGAGTTCTGACCACCAATCACCCCTTATGCTAATGGAGTAGTGTAAAGAAAAATAAAGTTCTGCAAGAAATGGAGCGTGCCATGATGCAGGGGAAATCAGTTTCGAAATTTTTTTGGGACGAAGTTGTTAACAATGCTCGCTACACTCTAAATCGAACAAATCTTAGACTAGGAACGAATAAGACAACTTATGAGCTCTGGAGAGGAAAGAAACCTACGTTTACACACATTAATTTATTTGGGAGTAAGTGTTACGTTCTTGGGGATAGAGAACACTTAGGAAGGTTAGATCCAATAAGTGACGAAGGGATATTTCTTGGTTACTCAACAAGTAGAAGGTATAAGGTGTTCAATGTTGGGACAAACACAGTGATGGAATTAGAAAATGGCAAGGTTGATGATAAAACCAAAGGAACTGCTTGGATAATTAAGTAGAGGGTTCTGATGACGAAGACAAAGATATCTTTGTTTAGAAATAGCGTCTCGAATCAGACAAGAAGCCTAAAAGGATTTGGATGATTCCCCTCAAAGTACACCCTCTAAAAATGCATGCACTTGTAGGAAGAAATTGAAGTGCAGCCAACCACAAAATCGATGACTGAAATACCTCAGGAAATAATAGAACCATCTAGGTGGTTTTAGAAGAGTCATCTGAAAGACCTGGTCATTGGAGAGATTCAGTCCCCTCAAACTCTGACTCGGTCAAGAGCTTAGAAGAAGATGGATTATAAATGTTTCCTATCATTGTAAGAACCAAAGGCCGTTACTGATGCCCTACATAATGACGACTTGATCATGGCAATGAAGGAAGAAATTAACTAATTTACCGGAAATGATGTGCGGTACTTGTTCCTAGACCTGAAGGTATCAATTTCATAGGGACCAAATGGAGTTTTAAAAAAAAAGTATGATCATGGGAAAATTGTCAGAAATAAAGCCAAACTGGTTGCTCATGGGTACACGCAAGTCAAAGGGATAAACTTCAATGAGACTTTTTCTCCATTAGCTAGGTTGGAGTTAATACGAATACTTCTTCCCTTATCCTCTCACCTTAGGTTCAAGTTATACCACATGGATGTCAAGAGCGCCTTCTTAAATGGCTTTTTTCAAGAAGAAGTCTATGTGTAACAACGTAAGGGTTTTGAAGATCCTAAATCCTAGAGGGATGTGTATCATTTGAAGAAATCCCTCTATGGACTAAAGCAAACCCCTCTAGCATGGTATGAAAGATTGAAGGATTAATTGTTGGAGATGGGTCTGGTTGAGGGAAAACAGACTCCGCACTATTTTTGAAACATGCTCGGAATGACCTAACCTTTACCCAAATGTATGTCAATGACATCATCTTTGGCTGAGAACTGCAACACTTCCTTTGAATCCAGATAAAACAAACAGAATCATTTATCTTTCTATCGCAGGCTCAATATGCGAGAACTCTCGTTCAATACTTTGATCTTGATTCAAGCAATTTTTTTATACACCTATGGCAACCACAATAAAATTGAGTGTTGATCCTACCGACAACAAGTTTGATGCAAGTGAATATAGGAGCATGATAGTAAGTCTTTAATGTTTAACTGCCAATTGTAGATACCATAAACCGTGATACCATTGATGAGCCACGTGGCACCCCGGATAAGTGACACATGTGTAGCCGTTGTGCTTCGCATAGCACCGAAATGCATCATTTTCCTAAGCGTATGCGAAGGACTGCGAGGCTGAGTCCTTCTCATATGCTCTTTATCCTAACAGGACTTGGGGATGCGAGTGACTTGGAGGCTAGAGTAAGGTTTGTCGCGTTCTAGGTTTCAGTCTCGCATGCGACCCTTGTATGTTATCCAGAGACCTGCGAACACACTATCACATGCATGAAATCGTGGACCACGATCTCTACATATACAGGTCGTGAGCCGCTCAGTTAGGCGGACGTTAAAGCCCGAAGGGGTTCCATTACCCTCGTGTGTGCTCATCCACATCCGTCTAATGTCATGTATATAAAGGATATGCCCCCTTCATAACAAATAGAGATAAAGCAACAGGCTACCGTTGACGAACAACTATAGGAGATCAGCTGAGCAATCACTATCTCACCTCTGGATAACATATGTTTCCTTTCTCTTACCCCCAAACCGACTTTCCTCTCCGGTCCCCAAATAGGTTAACCAAGTGCCGTTTGTTTTGTCCTTCTACTTGCACGAACAGAGGGGAACTGTCTAGATAAACTCCTCGTCAAAATTGGTGAACCCAACATAAGAAACTCAAATGATTCACCAAGTTACCTGTTGCTGAAGATTGCAATGTGGTTGCTCATCTTCCCCCTGAAGTTCACGACGACAAGGACAAATCATCATCGCTGCCGGAGTCCCTTGAAAACTAGGCTAATTAGAACCAACTCTCTCAATCTGAAAGCACCGACCAGACGAATCTGACCAACCTGATCGAGAGGCTCAACGCCACCATCCATAACCAGGCGGCCATGATCCAGAATCAGACAGCCCAAATGGCGCAATGCAATTTCCGACGCAGAATCAGTGGTCGGAGGCGGCGCACATGGCGACGAGCGCACAAGGATCCCCTGCCGGTCCCCCTCTATGACCTCCGTAAGGTGGTCAATTTCCAAATGCATACCGCAGATGACCGACGGAGCACCAGGGATTCCCTTTTCCGCAGGAGCCCCCTTGAACTCTTCCCAGCACATCTGTCTGCCACCACCTCCACCAATGACGCCTGAAGTGTAGCCAGTCCGTGTGTCACTACCCGCAGGAGACCAGCACTTCCAGGTCCCTGCCTATGTGACGCCACATTCGTATGCAGGTATTCAAATAGCTTATATCCAGAATGTGTCTTTCTCGTAGGTGCCACCCATGGGTCCCTCTCCTACTGTGACGTCCTTTGATTCTCTTGAGCAGAGATTAGAAGATTTCGTGGCGAACTACGGCATGACCAGTAACACTCTACCGAATACAGAGTGTTCCCCTCCGATCCCAACGGAGGTCTACCTGATGCCCAATCCAATAGGATACAATCCGCCAAAGTGGGAGAAGTTTGACGAGGTCGAAGGAATGCACAAGAGCACATCATGCGCTTCGTTGATCTTGTGGGACCGTACGATGGCGACAAGAACCCGAGGCTTCACGAATTCTACAAGTCCCTGGGACCTGTGGCATACAAGTGGTGCAACAAGCTGGAGCCCGAATCCTTGCAAACCTGGGAGGACATGGTAAGGAAGTTCTATGCCAAATTATTCCAGGTCGAAGAACAGTTCACCATCATCCATCTCTACTGGACGAACCCGATACGCGATGAAGATGAAGTTGACTTTATCAGGCGTTTTCGAGCAAAATCCCTCCACGAAAAAGATCGCTGAACAGCGCCTCGTAGATATTTGTTTGCAGGGAATGCTACTCAAGTACAAGGAGATGTTGATGAACCACCAGATGCCTATTTTCTCCAAGTTTTTCGAATATACACGAAAAATTGAATTGATTGTTGAGGATAAAGGAAAGCAGTACATATCAGCTGCATCGGAGTTCAAAGGAGGAAGATTCAGCTTCAAAAGGGGGTGCGACACTGAAATCCACATTGTATAGGAAGGACCAAAACTCCAGAAGGAAGCTGAAGAATTGGCACGTCCCCCCTCCCCCATGTTCCACTTCAGAGGTTGTAAGTTTTTTCAAAGAATGGATAAAATATTTCATTCTACCTGCGTTACGAAGGTCTCCAACGAAGGACCAATTGCGAGATACTAATTGGTGCGAATGCCATGGGGAGTATCACACCCGACTTCGGAATGTAGGAAGTTGAAGCATCTCATTGACAAAAAATGAAGGACGAATAAGTGTTCATCGAAGAGCCTGAGAAGGATATACGGAAGATTATCTTGCTTGCGCACAACAACAAAAGCCACCAAAGACAAGGAATTTACCACGGTATGAAAGGTTACACAGATTTGTTATTTTTCAATTTGTGAGTTTCTCTGTTTTACAATTATTCTCGTATGAAGAGCTTTATAACTTTTTTTCATAAAACTTATCATTCCTCCTCTACAGAAGACTTCATCGATAAAATTCCGCCACTTAACGGATTGATAATTCATATGCTTCTTAACGGATTGATAATCCACCTGCCATTCATAACGTATTGATAATCCATCTACTAATTAATAGATTGATAATACGCCTGCTATTGATAAAAAATTGATAATCCATCCTTCACTTAACGGAATGATAATCCGCCTGCTATTGATAACAGATTGATAATCCATCTGATTCTTAACGAATTGATAATCTATCTGCTATTAATAACGGATTGATAATCCATCTGCTACTTAAAGGATTGATAATCTGCTTTCTATTCATAACGGATTGATAATTCATCTTCTGCTTAGCGGATTGATAATCCGTCTGCTATTCATAACTGATTGATAATCCATCTGTTTCTTAACAGGTTGATAATCCGCCTGCTGTTTTGCATAGGATTACTAATCCATTTGATGCTCACAACTGATCAATAATCTTCCAGCTATTTTGTATTGGATTGATAATCCATTTGCTGCTCACAAGGGATTGATAATCCTCTCGCTATGTTGCACATGATTGATAACCCATTGCTGCTCACAGCGAATTGATAATCCAACTTCTATTTCCAGCGGATTGATAATCCATGAGCTGATAAAGGGATAGATAATCCACTGGCTGTTCTCAACTGATTAATAGTTTGCTTGTCATTCATTATAGATTGTTAATCGGCTTACTCCATGATGGATTGATAATACACTAGGTGCTCCTGCAGATTGATAATCTGTTCGGCGAGAATAATGGGGTGAGAACCTACTAATGGTTCACAATGGGTTGAAAATCCACTTGCTGGTAATGATGAGTTACCTTATGGGTATCAATGAATCGAAAGCTTATCGAGGGGCCAAAGGCAAGCACATTTCTTTTAGAAGAAATTATAACGCATCACCTGTCAACGATGTAAAAACATATTTGCTCACAAAAACATTCTACATTCAATAGCGTGCACCGCAAAACATTGCGCAAAACGAAACCATCTAGTCTTACAAAAGAAACAATGTATGTGCGAGAAACGATAACGGTAGAGTTTTACTAAGGAATTAATCAAAGGAAGGCTGTCTTCCGGCTTAAGGGACAAAGAGTCCCGCTCCATCTTCGTGAGCATCTCCTTCAGAGCAAGAACTCGTGCCTCTAAATTACGCAGTGCCTTGTTAGCCTCTTGGACCGCACCATGAGCTCTCCGCAACTTCTCTTTCTCTAATTGGTACTCCTGATGCTTCCCGCTGAGGAAGAATGAATGACGGATTTGACGCAATCTCGTGCTAAGCCAACCCGAGTCCAACAACTTGTTGCGATGCGATACGAGGCGATTAATAGAATCCGACAGTGATAGCATATTTAATTTGCTAGCATGTGCAATAGACGAGCAAAAACTTCCCAGTAACATGATTCGCACGGAGGTTGGGAGTAGGCTAGGCGTACCTTCTTCAACATCTCGAATGCACACACCTTTAAAGGGATACCCTATAAGAACATGAAAAGATGAGGAATAGCAGTTACCCCTGCAGCTTCATCCTCCAGCTAATGGAAGTTCTCTAGGAAAGTGAGGAAAGTTCCGTCTACCTCAACAAACAACTTTTGAGAACCCCATGCAAGCCAACGGTCTGCGGCCGAAGTTAAGAGCAGAGAACCGTCCAAGGAAGAAGCAATGTTTGGAGGCAAAGATGGCGCAGGATGATGAACAGCACCACTAGCACTAGGGGAGTTCACAAGGAATCCATCCTCTTTGTATAAAAAAGGGAGGAAGCGTTGCCTCGGTCAAATGTTCTTGCATCACATTCAACAGCCTCGCCTTGCATGTCCGGCACAAAAATCCTTACTTGCCCTTCCGCCTCGTCTTTTCGAGAACCATGCTCCTTAGCTGCACCGCTAGCTTCCGAATCCATTCCTTCTTAAATTTTGTAAGAATCATCCCTAGCCGCACTGAAAAATTGCAATTTGAAACTGATCATGCTGCCTCGAGTTGCTAATTTCCTGGATAGAATTGGGCAAGGCGGACATCGGAGCTGGGGGCATGTTCTCACCCGAACCATGAGAAAAACAGATTCCGTTTAGCAGAGGATCGAAATAAGGCTCACGCATCAACCTCTACTCATCAGAAGGGTCGTGAAGTGCACTCACATCTACCTATGGCTGCTCACTCCCTCCTCTTTCGCGAAAAAACGACCCCATGGACGGCATTGGCATATGCGACATTGATATCTACAAAGTTAATCGTACCAGATCCGATGTTGCCTTGCTCATTCCCTTTCTCAACCTCATTTGAAACGTCTGTCGTGACAAGGAGAAGGAACGCTTAGGTCAATTATCTCCAGGAAAAGCAAACGTATAAAAGCAAGGGGGAGATCAATTTACCCGAAACTCCTCTATCCTCTTTAATTTCTTGCTCAAAAATCGATGAATTGATTTGCGGGAATACCCTTGACTAGATTCATGAAAATATCATGGTACGTTAGGGATATGAGAAAGAACTCACTCTCTTCAGACTCGTCAATTAACTCGCTGAATTATGCTTGCTCGTGCTACCTTGCAATCAGCTCGGCAGCACGAATCTCGTTGTCATCCCTCCCTTCTCGGCTCACACACATCGCCCTCCTCGTCTATTCCTCATCCATCGCAGACCACACCTATGATTGGCGCATATATCTCTTTTCTCACTCTATAGCTTCCCGTGCATTAATAGCCCGGTTCAACTCTTTCGCAAAAGGAGATACTTTGTCGTGCAGTAGGCGATTCTTGTAGCAACTATCAAAACAAATTGAGGTACGAATAAGAGGAATAACGAGAAATGGTGTACGACCTAAGTAACAGAGGTAGTACTAGAAAACATGGGCGGATCTGGAGAAGGAATCGCACTTGATGAAGGAGAATCTCATTTTGAAAGGCTCATGTGGCTCCCAGTCGCTGTTTGCTTGCAACGCTTGGCTCCTATTCCATCTGATTGCGTAGGAGCTTTACATTTTGACTTTGAAAAAGGTGTGTCGACCATCTCATCGGGTTCCTCATTTGTCATTGACGCAGGAGCTCTCCTCCTCGGCCTTCACTGAACGGGAATCGTTGGCGCCTCATCCTCAGTATCGGCCAGGACCGCCGCCGAGTTTTCAATCAACTGGGTGATGGCCTTCTGTTTAGGTGTCCTTGAAGGAGCAGAAGAAGAAGGCGATTTTCGTATCGTAACCATCCCCACAACCACCGCTTCCTCGTTAACCGAGACCCAAAGAAAGAGAGAATCCTGAATTTTCTCAGATAAGTTAGCATCAGGACCTTCTATGGGGGAACCCAAGAAGCTGATGTTTCCAGAGCCCAATGCTCGTACCTTTTCTGCCAAATCTCTAGAACGCTCTCCACAGCTAAATCGCCTCATCACGCAGTACAATATTACATAAATTATTAGTAGAAATTCCGAATGTAATTACATCTGCAGCGTTAAAATTGGGAGGGTCTTACCTGTTGAAAGTCCTTTGAGTACTGGAGCATCCCTGTGGCCTCCTGCAAAGCAGCGGCTTGCTTTTCCTCCTCGATGAAGTCGGGACATAAATGATTCACCCAATCATAGATAGAATAGTATCCATAGTCTGTGGGTGCCACAATGTTTCCTTTCAGGTAAAAGGGAAATTCATTTGGTCACCGCGCAGGAGAATTACTTTGGGGAGCCACTGCTAATCTCTTAACTCTGATTATGTGCAATTTCTAGTAATCAGACCATCTAGTTGACACCCACCCCACTCGTCCGCGAGAAGGCTGGGTCAGAGGGAGGAAATAAGTCACTTCAATCTCATATGCATTATAGTCAAATCGACGATAGTTGTGTAGGGTTTTGATCATGGATGCGCAACGGAAAAACAAATATAATCCATGCAATACCCTCCAAGGATCACAAGCCAAGAGACATAACGATGGTAAGGGAAGAAATCAATTAACACACCTTAGGGTTTCTCCTTTGATGACTTCAAACGCGAATTGTGTCACGTTTGCTATAGTTGATCCACGCCTAGATTTGAATTCTAGATCTTCCTACTCCTTTGTGCTAGCCCGGAATGGAGGAAGAGGAAGAAGAAATCACACAACGCGAGGAAACAAGGAGGTTTCGTCCTCCTTGTTTGGGCCGACGGGATGGGCGGCGGCAAGGGGGGCGGGCGCGCCTCTCTTGCTTGCTTGCTCTCTCCTTTGGTTCTCTCCCACTCAAGTTATGATCAATAAGGTCATAAGTGTGGGAAGGAAGGAAGGAGCATCCTTTATATAGTCCAACAAATCCTTGCCAACTACCTAAAGGACCCATTCTAGTCCTACTAGAATTCGGTTTAGTCCCTTCCTTGCAAATTTGTCCTACTAAGTTTGCAAGGTGTTGCAAAGTAATCCTTCTAATTAATTAATCCTAATAATTAATTCCCAAATCTAGTTCAACTCTATATAGCGTGTGACACCATAGATTCTATCTTGTTGGTAGCAACAATTTGCTAATATGGAGCGGTTTCTAGCAAAACATCCATTCTAGCCAACTAATAGAATAGTCATCCTGAAAACCCTTGTACAAGTAATTGTCTCATCCCTTTGTCTCTATATCCGGATTGGACACGATACATACAAGTCACACTCGTATATCCAATCCATAGTTTCTCGATCCATGGGAATAGCCTTATTCATGCAAATAACATCATTATCCCATATTGATTTATTTGAGTCTGGCCAGACATTCTATAAGCACTATCCCTCGAGTGGCCTATCATATTTGCTCCCATTATGTGGGAGGGAAAAATTCTATCTACGTCCACTACGATCTCTAAGCTTGCTTCTTATTGTATCTGGTACACGCCTTTATAACTACCCAGTTACGGTGTAGCGTTTAACGCTACCAAAATCACAATAATCCACAACTAGAATATCTGGTGACTTCAAGTCTAAGGATGACAATACCATTGCACCACGAGAAGCGCTTGTGACTTAACATAACGTGTATGTAGCCTTCTCGGAGATGGGTCAATCCAGTGCGTCATCACCCTTAATGCACACCTATGTGTTGGATCATGATATCTCCATATCAATCCAACCCAAAACTAGTCTATAGATGACTGTCCTATTAATCATTATACTGGACTAGGGATATTTAAGATAAACAACACAATTGTAAATCTAAGGAATTCATTATATTAAATATCCAATAAATAATACAATGAATATTCTATCCACAAATAAATTCATACTAAACTAGATTGCCTCTAGGGCATCTATTCCAACAGTCTCCCACTTGCACTAGAGCCAATCTGGCGCATCTCGTATGCCTATGCTCCTAGTGTGCCCTTCATGCTTCCACTGCACAAGCGGCTTTGTAAGCGGATCTGACAAATTCTCTTATGTAGGAATCTTGCATATCCGAACGTCTCCTCTATCGATAATATCTCGAATCAGATGGAACTTCCTGAGCACGTGCTTGGATTTCTGGTGCGACCTGGGCTCCTTTGATTGCGCGATCGCCCCAGTGTTGTCACAGTACAACTCAACTGGATCTGCAATTCTAGGAACCACACCAAGTTCATAAACAAACTTTCTGATCCAAACAGCTTCCTTTGCTGCACCATTTGCAGCAATGTACTCAGCCTCTGTTGTAGAATCAGCTACCGTCTCTTGCTTGGAACTTTTCCAGCTCACCGCTGCTCCATTCAGGCAAAACACATATCCCGACTGTGATCTAAATTCATCTATGTTGGTTTGGAAGCTTGCATCAGTGTAACCCCTTACACGCAACTCTTCCTCTCCGCCAAATATCAAGAAAGCATCCTTAGTTTTTCTCAAGTACTTTAGGATGTTCTTGACTGCAATCCAGTGACTCTCACCCGGATTGGATTGGTATCTGCTTGTCATACTCAAGGCATATGACACATCTGGTCTAGTACATAACATGGCGTACATGATAGATCCTATGGCTGAGGCATAGGGAATTCTACTCATGTGTTCCTTCTCAATCTCATTGGAAGGGCAACCAGTCTTTGAAAGAGTGATTCCATGTGACATAGGCAAGAATCCCTTCTTCGAATCTTGCATGTTGAACTGTTTCAAAACCTTGTCAATATATGTACTCTGACTTAGGCCTAGCAGTCTCTTAGATCTATCTCTATAGATCTTTATACCGAGTATATAGGCTGCTTCCCCTAAGTCTTTCATTGAGAAACACTTCCCTGGCCAATCTTTAACAGATTGCAACATGAGAACGTTGTTCCCAATGAGTAGTATGTCATCCAAATACAAGGCTCATCTTCGTTTCTGATGAAGCCAAACTCTTTGACTACTTCATTAAAACATCTATTCCAACTCCTAGAAGCTTGCTTCAATCCATAAATGGATCGTTGCAGCTTACAGACTTTGTTGGCTTGCTTTGGATCCTCAAAACCCTCCGGCGGTATCATATACACGTCCTCGAGGAGATTCCCATAAAGGAATGCTGTTTTTACATCCATCTGCCAAATCTCATAGTCATGGTTACTGCAATTGAAAGTAGGATTCAGATGGATTTGGTCATAGCGACTGGTGAAAAGGTTTCACCATAGTCAATACCATGAATCTGTCTGAATCCTTTAGCCACCAATCAGCCCTTATAGGTAATAACATTACCATCCATGTCGATCTTCTTCTTGAAGACCCACTTGCACGCTATGGGCCGTGCCCCTTCGGGTGGTTCCACCAAAGTCCATGTGTACATGGATTCCATCTCGGATCTCATGGCTTCTAGCCACTTCTGAGAGTCTGGCCCTTTTATGGCCTCCTCATAGGTAGTAGGCTCATCATCTATGAGCATCGTGTCACCGGAATCGGTCATGTGAAGTCCATACCTCTCGGGTTCCTGGCGCACTCTACTAGATCTACGAAGCTCTTGTGTTACCTGAACATGTTGTTCCACAACTGCTTGTGGTTCCTGTTCATGTTCCATAATCGGTTCAGTGATTTGTTTTTCTTGAATTTCTTCAAGTTCTACAGTCCTCCCACTCGCTTCTTTAGAGACAAACTCTCTTTCTAGAAACACGCCGGTCCGAGCAACAAACACTTTGTTCTCTGTTGGATTGTAGAAGTAATAACCCTTTGTTTCCTTAGGGTACCCCACAAATTTACACTTATCCGATTTTGACCCTAGCTTGTCTGATTGTAAACGTTTTACATAGACATCGCAGCCCCAAATCCTCATGATCGACTCTGTGGGACGCCTCCCACTCCACATCTCATGTGGTGTCTTCATGACTGATTTAGATGGAACACGATTAATGGTGAAAGCTGCACTTAATAGAGCGTGGCCCCAAAACGATAATGGAAGATCGGTTTGACACATCATAGATCGAACCATATTCAATAGGATTTGATTCCTCCTCTCAGACACGCCATTCCATTGTGGCGTTCCGGGTGGAGTGAGTTGGGACACGATCCCACACTCTCTAAGATAGTCGTCAAACTCTTGGCTTAAGTACTCTCCTCCACGATCTGATCGTAGAGCCTTGATACTTTTGCCAAGTTGCTTCTCTACTTCATTTTTGAATTCTTTGAACACTTCAAATGATTCGGATTTGGCCTTCATAAGGTACACAAATCCATATCTACTGTAATCATCAGTAAATGTAATGAAGTAGACATAACCACCCCTGGCAGGCGTGGCAAATGGCCCACACACATCAGTATGTATGAGCGCCAATTTCTCACTAGTCCTCTCACCTTTCTTATTGAAAGGGGACTTTGTCATTTTTCTCAATAAACAAGCCTCACATGTCTCATATGATTCAAAATCAAATGAGTCTAGTAGTCCATCCTTATGGAGTCTAGATACACGTTTCTCGTTTACATGGCCTAAATGACAGTGCCATAAGTAAGCAGGATTTAAATCATTTATTTTAATTCTCTTGGTATTAATGTTGTAGACAGGATTGCTTAGATCAAGGACATACAGTCCATTAAATAATTGCGCACTAAAATAGTGAATATTATTCAAATAAAAGGAACAACAATTGTTCTTTATTGAAATAATAAAACCTTCCTTGTCCAAACAATAAATAGAATTAATGTTTCTGCTCATAGCAGGCACAAAATAGTAATTATTTAATTCTAAAACTAATCATGAAGGCAGAGATAGCTCGCACACGCCCACGGCCAACACAGCAACTTTTGCTCCATTCCCAACGCGCAAATCTATCTCCCCTTTAGCCAATCTTCTACTTCTCTTTAGATCCTGCACATTTTGACAAATGTGATATCCACATCCAGTATCTAATACCCATGATGTAGAGACAGTTAAATTGACATCTACAACAAAAATACCTGGTGGTGGTGGAATCACTATTCCAAGCCTCTTGTCCTCCAGATATTTTGGGCAGTTCCTCCTCCAGTGTCCAGGCTGACTGCAGTAGTGACATTCACCTTTAGTCACACCTTTGGCAATGCCACCAACAGGATTAAGGGCAGGTTCCTTGGTCTTGGAAACTGACTTGCCTTTGCCCTTGGAGGATGAGGCAAACCTTTTTCCCTTTCCTTTCTGCACCATCATAATGGCTTTGCCCTTACCCTTGTTGATGCTTTGTTCAGCTGTCCTCAACATATTGAGCAAATCTGGCAGTGGTTTCACGATCTCGTTCATGTTATAGTTCATGATGAATTGTCCATAACTCTCGGGCAACAATTGCAACACGAGATCGGTTGCCAACTCTTTGCCGACCGGGAACCCCAGTCGGGCGAGATTCTCCAAGTACCCGATCATACGGATTACATAGGGTCTCACCGGGTTCCCTTCTGCCAGATGACACTTGCACAATGCCTTAGAGACCTCATACCTCTCAACCATTTCCTGTTCCTGGAAGAGCTGCTTCAGATGCTCGATCATATCGACATCATTCATGTTTTCGTGTTGCTTCTGAAGCTCAGAAGTCATGGTGCATAGCATTAGGCAGGCCGCATCATTAGCGTCATCAACACGCTTTTGATACGCCTTTAGGGCTGCAGGTGTTTGGTTCTCTGGACCTTCTGGAACATGCTCCTCTATTGCGTACAGTTTCTTCTCTTGCTTGAGAACGATTCTCAAGTTTCTGTACCAATCCAGGAAATTGGTTCCAGAGAGCTTGTCCATCTCAAGGACAGATCGTAAGGAATGTTGTGAACTCGATGAGTTGTTTGCCATTTGGAATTCTACAAAAGGGAAATACGCAAGTTTTAGTATTTGTGAATTTTTGACTATATTCAGTAATGGCTAGTTTATCAAATATAGCTCCCACTATTTTTCTACGGATTAATAACCCTCAAGATATTAATGCGGAAAATATCCTTATTTTCTAGTGGTCCAAGATCCATGTTTCATCTCCTCATGAGCTTGCTTTGGCAAGTCACCCATAATTTGACTACTTTAGGTAGGAACAATTTCCAATTGCATCCCTTATGCAACTCTTGGTTCAATTGGGCAAATAACTCCTTATTTATCCATCCACATGAATAATCCCAATTGATTGCCTCTAGGTTTTAATCATATTAATGGCCTAGTTGTGTTCAACCTCTTATTTAAATAATTGCACATTACTTGCTTGTGCCATCGCATTCCATCATTATGAACAAATTCGCCATGCTTTGGCAAGCACGAACTTGATAAATCATAATGATAATGAGTGTTTAAATAACAAGAAGGCAAGAACACAATATTTGAATTTTGAGGTATTTTAAATTTAATTTTAATTGTTTTCTTGATCAATATCAACTAATCTATCTATTTGAGTTTGGGCACAACTCCAAATAATAGATCCGGGTTGTCTAATTATCTTATTATCCTAATTGCATGCATCATCCATACACCAACCACAAAATAATAAGACAATAAAATAAACAACCACAAAACAAAAAATAAAACGTGATGTGAATATGGACTTTTCTAGACTAAGATAATTCCAAGCCAATGGAATTATCTATGAACCCTAAAAGCAAACACATCTCCATGCGTCTTCATCTTTTGGTCCATCCTTCATAGTCATGTGGAACGCTCCATGCTCCATCTTTTGTGGCTCCATTTGGCTTTGGGATTCTTTTCTTCAATCTTGGCTAACAATCTACTCTATCTAGCACTAGCTAACAACTATACTAAATAAAATAAATCTCACAAGTTGAGGAAAAAACTGGCTCGCAGGCCATAAACCCCTAATTAATTATTACAATTAATTGATCAGCTCGCAGGCCGTAAACCAAACCACAAAAGTTAAGCATCCACATCAAACCACATCCAAAGGCCATATCCATTCACCATGCGATTTGCACATAAACAACTAAAATCCTATTTTAACGCACTTGGTCAATTTTAATTGATTTTAGGATTTTCTAGGGTTAAAACGGTCAATTGGACCCAACAATCATATTGCCCAAACCCAAAAAGAGGACCGCAAGGGACATGGTCCGGCCGGCCCCTAGCCCACGCGGCTAGGCCGCGGGCTAGGGCTGGCCCAGGCCCCTAGGCCGAGCCTTGCTTGGGCGGCAAGCAAGGAGGGCGGTCCCCTAGGGGGGCCGAACCTCCTTTGGGAGTTGTTTTCAAAACAACTCCCTTGCTTGGTTCCCAAGTTTGGTTGTTTCCTTGTATGGGAAGAACTCCTTCTTTCCATAGGATGCCCAAACCCAAGATCTAAGATCCTAAAATTTCTCAAACTCACTAATTCATGCATCCAATGCAAAAATTAGGTATTGTTATGATAGATTATTAACAAATTGCATCATATGCTTGATTTGTCTTGTTTTACGCGATAAACAATAAATTTAAAGTGTAAAACTATCAAAACGTAACACATAAACCACGTTTATGCTCTACGACCTGTGGCTCTGATACCACTGTAGGGTTTTGATCATGGATGTGCAACAGAAAAACAAATATAATCCATGCAATACCCTCCAAGGATCACAAGTTTAGAGACATAACGATGGTAAGGGAAGAAATCAATTAACACACCTTAGGGTTTCTCCTTTGATGACTTCAAACGCGAATTCTGTCACGTTCTCTATAGTTGATCCACGCCTAGAGTTGAATTCTGGATCTTCCTACTCCTTTGTGCTAGCCCGGAATGGAGGAAGAGGAAGAAGAAATCACACAACGCGAGGAAACAAGGAGGTTTCGGCCTCCTTGTTGGGGCCAACGGGATGGGCGGCGGCAAGGGGGGCGGGCGCGCCTCTCTTGCTTGCTTGCTCTCTCCTTTGGTTCACTCCCACTCAAGTTATGATCAATAAGGTCATAAGTGTGGGAAGGACGGAAGGAGCATCCTTTATATAGTCCAACAAATCCTTGCCAACTACCTAAAGGACCCATTCTAGTCCTACTAGAATTCGGTTTAGTCCCTTCCTTGCAAATTAGTCCTACTAAGTTTGTAAGGTGTTGCAAAGTGATCCTTCTAATTAATTAATCCTAATAATTAATTCCCAAATCTAGTTCAACTCTATATAGTGTGTGACACCATAGGTTCTATCTTGTTGGTAGCAACAATTTGCTAATATGGAGCGGTTTCTAGCAAAACATCCATTCTAGCCAACTAATAGAATAGTCATCCTGAAAAACCTTGTACAAGTAATTGTCTCATCCCTTTGTCTATATATCCGGATTGGACACGATACATACAAGTCACACTCGTATATCCAATCCATAGTTTCTCGATCCATGGGAATAGCCTTATTCATGCAAATAACATCATTATCCCATATTGATTTATTTGAGTCTGGCCAGACATTCTATAAGCACTATCCCTCGAGTGGCCTAGGATATTTGCTCCCATTATGTGGGAGCGAAAAATTCTATCTACGTCCACTACGATCTCTAAGCTTGCTTCTTATTGTATCCGGTACACGCTTTTATAACTACCCAGTTACGGTGTAGCGTTTAACGCTACCAAAATCACAATAATCCACAACTAGAATATCTAGTGACTTCAACTCTAAGGATGACAATACCATTGCACCACGAGAAGCGCTTGTGACTTAACATAACGTGTATGTAGCCTTCTCGGAGATGGGTCAATCCAGTGCGTCATCACCCTTAATGCACACCTATGTGTTGGATCATGATATCTCCATATCAATCCAACCCCATACTAGTCTATAGATGACTTTCCTATTAATCATTATACTGGACTAGGGATATTTAAGATAAACAACACAATTGTAAATCTAAGGAATTCATTATATTAAATATCCAATAAATAATACAATGAATATTCTATCCACAAATAAATTCATACTAAACTAGATTGCCTCTAGGTCATCTATTCCAACAAGTTGTCAGGGTTCAAGTGTGAAGGCCAGATGGTGGGGACTTTAATGTCAAAACCTAACGACCTCCATCACATCATCGGGTTGTAACTAACATTTATCAATCGATAAGCTTTGTTGGACTCCGTATGGTCAGAAATGGCTGGCAAAGAACCTCGCGCACACCAACTTATAAATTATTTCAAATCTCGATCACCTCTGAGGTCGAGGCTGTGAATAATTCTGTCGACAGAGGGGTAGAGGCTTTCAGAATGCAAGAACCCCTCTATATGTTTTGAGTATGTTCTGAATTTAGAGAAGGACTTGAGATCGCAAACAATGCTGAAAGAACATCTTGGTCCACCAGCTCTGAACCTTCTCCAAGAGAATGGACACAAGTGTTGGGTTACATCCCGACTTGAAACATTCCATGTTCTCGCCGGGCACTGGAGCATAGGAGAGCCACCTCTCATACACCCACATAGACAACAGGCTGACATTCGCGTATGACAAGATGTCATGACGACCGCAAGATCGATCTTAGGAAATCACAACTTGATACAAGCGATAGTAAAACAAGCCGAGGACCAGATAACCTAAATCCACACGCTTCCCTAGAGAGATAAGAACAGCCAATGCCAGAGTATGAAGGTATACCCCGTCCGTCGGCCGGCCCCTAGCCCACACGGCTAGGCTGTGTTCTAGGGCTGCCCCGAACCCTTGGTCGAACCTTGCTTGGGCGGCTAGGAAGGAGGTGTGGTCCCTGAGGGGGGGCCGAAACTCCCTTAGGAGTTGTTTTCGTTTGTTTCCTAATTAAAAAATACCTTTTTCCAATTGGTTGCCCAAGAACCCTAGATCCAAAAATTTCTCAAACTCACTAATTCCAACATCCCTCGTAAAATTAGTTCTTGTTTGATTGAATTACTGACAAATTGCATCAAAATGCTTGATTTGTCTGTTTTACGCGATAAACAATAATTTAAAGTGTAAAACTACAGAAATTGTAACACATAAACTACCTTATGCTCTACTACATGTGGCTACGATACCACAGTAGGGTTTTGATTATGGATACGCATCGGAATAATAAATAATTTATCCGATCAAGACCTTCCAAGGATCACAGGAAGAGAATTCATAACGATAATTAAGGATTCGTGTTATGTACCTTGTAGGTCTCCTTTGATGACTCCAAACGCGAAAAGTATCACGTCTGTACGGTTGATACACGGCTAGGATTGAGATCTAGATCTTCCAACTCCTTGTTCTAGCTAGGAATAATGGAAGAGGAAGAAGAAATCATGCAACGCGGAGCAACAAGGTGGGCGGCACCTCCTATGTGGCCGACGGGTAGGGGCGGTCCCAAGGGGGGTTCGGCCCTCCTTTGGGATTTTCTCTATCTCCTTGCTTTATTCTCTCCTACTCTAAGTATGTAGAGGTGTATATAGAAAATAAGCTAGGAGTGTTCTTTATATAGTCCAACAACTCTTTGTCCTACTACATAAAGACCCCTTCTCCTAATCCTACTTAAATAAGGAATAGTCACTTTTGCAAACTAGTCCTAATCATGTCTATGCATGGATTAGTTCTTTTGAAAACTAGTCCTAATCATATCTATACATGAATTATTCCACCTTGAGAAATCCTATCCATGTCTATACTTGAATTAATCCAACTTGCATATTAGTCCTACTAAGTTAGCAAGTTGTTGCGGTTTGATCCTTCTAATTAATTAATCATGTTAATTAATTCTCAAGTCTAGTTCAATCCTATGTGGCGTGTTACCCCATAGGTTTCTACTTAGTTGGTAGTAACTATTTACTAATATGGAGCAGCCTCTAGCAAGACATCCATTCTAGCCAACCGGTAGAAAAAAGTCATCCGACAAACCTTGTGCAAGTATTGTATCATCCTTTTGTCTCAATGTCCGTATTAGACACAATACATACAAGTCACACTTGTATAACCAATCCATAGTTCCCCGATCCTGGGAATAGCGTTATTCGTGCAAATAACATCAATATCCTATATTGATTTATTTGAGTCTGGCCAGACATTCTTTAAGCACTATCCCTCGAGTGGCCTATGATATTTGCTCCCGTTATGTTGGAGGGACAAATTCTATCTACATCACTACCATATCTAAGCTTGCTTCCTATTGTGACTGATATGCGCATTTATGACAACCCAGTCACGGTGTAGGGTTTGACGCTATCGAAACACGATATTCCACAACTAGATGATCTAGTGAATTCAAGTCTAAGGATGAAAATACCGTTGTCTCCGCGAGAAGCACTTGGGACTTTACATAATTTTTATGTAGCCTTCTCGGAGATGGGTCAATCCAGTATGCCATTACTCCTAATGCATACACATGTGTTGAATCGTGATATCTCCATATCAATCCAACCACACACTAGTCTATAGTTGATTGTCATGTTAATCAATATAATCGACTAGGGATATTTAATAATATAACACTTATAATCTAAGGACTTCATTCATGTTTACATATATCCATATCGATAACATAATGAATCGTAAATCCACATATTTGTCACAATAAACTGATTGCCTCTAGGACACAATTCCAACACTGTGATGTTCCTGGCACTTGATCACTACGAGGTAAAAGTCGAATCCGCCCATAAAGGGGCCTTTTTACGATGATCCAGGGAGAGTTCGGCGATTTCTACCTGTCTGTTGTACCTTTAGACTTGCCCATTTGATCTTGATCAAGAAGGAAATGGGCCACGAAGCCAGAAATACGAAAATCATGATATCTTTATCTCAAAGAGAAATAATTAGAAATTGATGAGATACTAACAGACCCGAGTTTTTGATGGAGAGATTCGGCACCAGAGCTGCGAATCACAACCGCGATACCTTTCTTAAACGAAGTAATTCAAGAATTTTTCAAAGTGAAAAAAGTAGAACAGTTGAGAAAGGCTTACAGGTTACGCCGAGACATAAGAATGAAATGGGGAGATCCTTCAGTGTCTTTTCAATCAGTGATTTCACTCCTATCGATTGATGGGATGCATCGTTTCACGAGAAAACACTTCGATAATCGGCGAATTTAGGTGGATGTGAGCCAACCACGTCGCCCTAGACAAGTCAGATACTCTAGTAGCTACGCCTACGTTAGTGACTAATGATGATCTATGAGAAATTAGGGTTTTACGCCCATACCCTAGTTCAAATATTTGGCGGTCACGAAGAGTCCGCCTCAGATCTCGCATATCAGTTCTCAAGGTGCATCAATTTCTATAATTATGGATAGTGGTTTACATGGAGCAAAATTATTCGCCTGATTGGTTGCATCTGGAACGTCTTACAGTGGCAAAAAAACTTCTTGAATATTAGGGTTTTTGCCCTCGAAGATCACGCGTCTAAATGTGTAACGTAGTTCGAAATACAGGATCTAATTCTCTAGAGGGGGTGAATAGAGTATGAAAACATTTTGCTAAAATAGCCCTTTTGAAACTCTAACCAAGGAAATAATAAGAACTCAAATCTTTGGAAAGGTTTGGACAGAAATAAACAATTTAAAGCTAACTGAAGCATCAAAGCTTTGGAGAAGGGGAAACCTGTTGTGTGCTTGCCTGATTCTCAGAATGAAATAACAATGCAGTAAAGTAAATAACACAATGATTTTTACAGAGTTCAGTCAAAATTGGACCTACTCTCTGCCTGAGGGACTTGATCCCTCCAAGATTTGAACACACTTATTATTAATCACCCTGATTTAGCCCTAGATCTCAAGCCTAATTGAACTACCTTTCACTTATACATCTTGTGGTTTCCAATTTATCTAGTTTCAGCTACAATATAATGAAACAATAAGAACCTCTTGCTTTTCAATTGAACAACTAACATACTAAAGTTAATGAGGTTAATAAACACAAACTAATATTACAATGAAAGCTCAAAAAAGAACACAGAATGCAAATAAGCAGTGAATGCTCAGAAGTGTTCTTCAGATTTTGAATGATTAGATCTTTCTCAACAGAGTTTAATCCTGGATTTAACTTGAAAATTAGACTGTGTTGATCTCCCACGAATGTAACACTCTTCCATTCACAGTGATAATCGCTCTCTATTGTGTCTTTGTGATTTTTTGAAATTCAAATCTTTTTTATAACAAACTGCAGCTGTAATACTCCGTCTAATTAGAAAGGGAAAAACGGTAATTTTAAAAGTTAAATAATAATTTTAGTTGCAAAATAATATTTGAGTAATTTATCGAGTCTTATTTGTGTAAAATTTTAGAAAAGTATTAGACTAGTATTCAAGAATTAATACGTGGACGTTTCTCAAATTTTAGTTAGATTTAATTGACGGCGCGTGTCAGATCACCGCGAGACTTGATAGGTTTGTCACTCCTAATCACCTAAGAGGTTGGTGCATGAGACACACCCAATAGTTTTCAGAAAAATCATTTTCTATTTGAAACTTTCGCCAGACTATTCGACCCTCTTCTTCCTTTTCCTTCACGACAAAGAAGTTGGTGCCGCCTCCAACACCACCTCCTCCACATCACCGCCCCACTCTTGCTATTTAAGCACATCCCCCTCTCACACCCAGCAGCAGCAGCCGCCACCACCTCCTTCCTCATCATCATCACCACCAACAACTCATCACCACCACCCTCGGCAACAAGAGGCAAACCCTAAACCACCACTTGTAGCTCTCTTTTTCTCTTACTCTCTACCACTCTGCTCCCAGAGACTAGTAGGAGCAGCCGAAGAAGAGTGGTATCAGCCACTTACACCTCCACGGCCACCGCACCGGCGGCGAGCAAACCCATCTCTCTCTCTCTACCATCTTTAGATGTCCCGACCAGATCATTAGCAGGCTTAGAATCGTCTAAAGAAGCCATTAAATCCGGCCATGATGATCACCTCCGGCGACTCCGACGCGAGACTTCGACTCGACACATTTCTTGACGCTTTCTGACAATTTTTGGCCTAGGTATGTCCTAAATCTCTCGATTAGTTGTTGTAGATAGTCAAAATCGAATCTCGATAGCGAAATTCATGTTTAGACTAGCTAATTTGATGATGTTCTAAAAGGGGGGGGGTTAAAGTGTCTTTTTCAGAAATCTTTTATAACATAAGATAGGGGTAGCTAATTGTTATTCTGAAAACTGTGATGGTAGCTTTTGTCTTTTAATTAATCTGGTTTGTGAGTAGGAGGGGATCTACTTGTCTTTTAATATAACTTAGGGGGGGTCTCAGTTGTCTTTTACTTAAACTTCAGACGTATCGCGAAAAATAAAATTATTACTTTTTGACTAAAAATATTTTCTAAAAATACTAGTTTTCGCCCTCGTCCCAGAAATGTAATTCGGGCATTGAAATAGTAAACGAGTTGTTCGTTAAAAATTAAACTAGAAATGTTTATATTAAAAGCTTTAAATAAACTTTGTTAGTCACTTAGCTTTCAATTTGATTTGTCAAAAACATGTAAAAATTGACATTTGTTAGCTTGTAAACACCGTCGCGTCTTGTAAAATATTTAGAAGCGGTCTTAACAACTCAATATCGTTATAGTTCATAATAAAAATTCTCTTTCATAAATATAAACTAGTTTTCATTCTCACTATTATATCATGTCTTTTATATAAAATAACTTCTTTAGATACTTAGCCACTTTTAGAGATATAAAGTCTATCAGTCATTTAAAAATAAGACGCGTTGTTTCATATATATCCATTATTTAGAAAAATAGCTAAGAAATAAGTGTCGAGGAAGTGATAGAACAATATTGGGTTGAACTAAAGACTAAGTAGGATTCTCCATAGGATTGGTAATATCAGACTTGTATTGTTGGACCTGCGGTTGAATAAGAAAATATAATTTATAAGTGGCAGGTTTGTGAACGACGACAGAGTGCATTTGCAGAAGCTTTTACGTGCTAGTTGTTGCGGAAGTAAGGTAAGTGAACATGTCAAGCCTTGCGTGCCAAGCTCCTTTCCTGTCGTCATATGATTTTTAATACTTGTCTCAAAATGTGTTTATGATTTACATGTCTTATTTGTGATTACTTTACATTTTAAAGAAGTTGCTTTGATTTGATGTTGTCACACAAAATTTAATAATGCGTAATAACGTAAAGTGGAAAGAGTTGTACTGGAGAAGCTTATTATTATTGTCGTGTGGACTTCTGTCACGTGGCCCGTGGTTGTTATTATTTTCGAGCTTGACTCGGCCCATGGTTATTATTATTGTCGAGTTTGACTCGGCCCGTGGTTTTTATTTTATTATTGTCGAGCTTGACTCGGCCCATGGTTATTATTTTGTTATTGTCGAGCTTGACTCGGCCCATGGTTATTATTATTGCTCCATGTACTCACCTCTCTGGTCGCAAGAAGTCTTAGAGGGGTGCCGGCACTTAAGGTCTTGGAGTATGCGAGATGGATAGTAGATTCTTCCCCGTATCAACATGGCTAATAACACAGTTTCTCTGAGATCTGGTTATTTGTAAAAGAAAAGAACAAAGAGATTGGGACTAATTCTCCCCGTTTGAAAGTTAAGAAAGAAAGATAAAAAGGATGATAATTTTATAACTGTTCTTACTGGATGCATCAGGTTTATTTCTTACATTTTTACAGTTTATATTTGAGTTCCTGATTTACTCTGCAAGTTTACATTTTTATGATTTGTTTCCTCTTTGTGAAAAGAAAGTTATGCCTCATCTTCTGATTTACGGGATTGGGTGTCACTTACTCAGTATTTCCATGCTGACTTTTAAAACTGCGGTTCCTGTTTCCTTCCTACCGCAGGTTTAGAAGCTGAAGACTGGGGCGTAGCTGGGTACGACACTCCCATAGATGGATTTCATCACGAGTAGAGTCTAGTTTAGTTAGCCAGAATAATGTAGTAGTTCGGAAACACTTGTGTAATATCTAGAGACACTTTGTGATGTTTAATATTATGTAATAAATAAATTAAGATTTTTGGGATGTTATGCTTTTGATTTCCGCCGTTACTTTTAGCATCACCCTCCCGGTCTTGTCCGAGCCGGATAAGGGGGTTGTTGCAGGTGGTATCAGAGCGTTCGTTCCAGTTTAAATCTGTAGGGTAACTTGAAATGAACATAGGGCAAGATAATAAAAAAATTTGAAAAGTCGTCCGGGCTTTGGGTAGATTAAGTGTTGGCCTTGATTATTCCCACCCCTCATCCTTTGATACTGTTTGATTTGATTTGAGAACTTTATGTTGTTGTTTGATTAATGAATGTTATCACTGTAATAGAAGTTGAGAAGTATTGATTAGCTTCCGAATTATGGAAGAAGTATTGAGTTATCTGATGAGACAAGTTATGCCACTCCCGTAATGGGGAAATGAGATGTGAAGTTGATATCTGAATTGTGTTTGATTAAAAACGATGAGTCGTACGTGTATCGCTAAAAATAGTTATATTTTGCATGTTCAGATGTGGATTAACTTGTGTGTTCATTGTTGGATGAATGATACTCCTATAATGGAGGAAATTGAGTTTGAATTATAGAATTTGGATTGTTGATAATGTATTGCTTTATTTGAGATTGACAAGTTATTTGTGAGGTTCATATGAATTGTTGGATGTGACACACTATGTGATATTTAGTATTTCACTTGTGATAGTTATGATGATTGTTTATTTATAAGATGATCCTTGAGGCCATGATTGGATGAGAAACGATATAATAATAAAAGTATAGGAATGCGACTGGTAGACCATTGCGTTAATAAACGAAGACGAGTCGGCAAGAATGGATGGCTCCGGATAATTACAGTATGGTTCTTCGTCCGGACTACTCAAAAAATTGAGCCAAGAAAGTGGCAGACATGAGGCCAGTAGACTCCACGGAAAAAGAAGATCCCGTAGAGCTAGTACACTGGATCATGGGAATTTAAAAGATCCTAAGGGACAATAGAATGTCCTGAAGATCGAAGGGTCAAACTGCGCAGTATTTTATTTGAAGAAGTGAAGTGAACCTCTGAAGGAGGAACTCACAAGAAACTCTGTTGGCAAGGTCCAACTTTAACTGGGAAGCACTTCAGGCAGCTCTCAGATCTTGCTTTTACCATGGCCAGGCAAGAGCAAGGAAGCATCAAGAGTTCATGAACTCAAAATAAAGCGGTAGCTCGAAGGGGGAGTATTTCAAATGTTTGTAGGATTTGAGTGATTAACAGATGAAACAAGGCGGCAACTAGTAGGGGCCACTTCAGCATAGCAATCACAGATTTGTCAGCGGTATGGAAATTAGTAACTCGGGGATCGACATAAAAGGAATACACGTGCTTACGAAGTTCTTAACTGTGGCCCTCAGTAAATCAATGGGACTATGACCATTAAGTAGATACACATAACCAAAACTTTATTTGATGTTAATGTGTTACTGAAGATGGTTATTTTCTATTATTTGCTGTGTGAAAGCACTTGCATTCTATGTGATCATGATTCAGATAAACAATTGCTTGGTAGATGATTTGCGCATCATAATTAGTGTTTGATCTTAGCTTCGAGGACGAAGCTCTGTTTAAGGGGGGAATGATGTAATACCCCGTCTAATTAGAAAGGGAAAAACGGTAATTTTAAAAGTTGAAAATAATAATTTTAGTTGCAAAATAATATTTGAGTAATTTATCGAGTCTTATTTGTGTAAAATTTTAGAAAAGGGTTAGACTAGTATTCAAGAATTAATACGTGTACGTTTCTCAAATTTTAGTTAGATTTAATTGACGACGCGTGTCCGATCACCGCGAGACTTGATAGGTTTGTCACACATAATCACCTAAGAGGCTGGTGCATGAGACACACCCAATAATTTTCATAAAAATCATTTTCTATTTGAAACTTTCACCAGACTATTCGACCCTCTTCTTCCTTTGCATTCACGGCAAAGAAGTTGGTGCCGCATCCAACACCACCGCCTCCACATCACTGCCCCACTCTTGCTATTTAAGCACATCCCCCTCTCACACCCAGCAGCAACAGCCGCCACCACCTCCTTCCTCATCATCATCACCACCAACAACTCATCACCACCACCCTCGGCAACAAGAGGCAAACCCACAACCACCACTTTCAGCATTCTTTTTCTCTTACTCTCTACCACTCTGCTCCCAGAGACTAGTAGCAGCAGCCGAAGAAGAGTGGCAGCAGCCACTTACACCTCCACAGCCACCGCACCGGCGGCGAGCAAACCCATCTCTCTCTCTCTCTCTCTCTACTATCTTTAGCTGTCCCACCCCTCTCTCTGTCTAAAAACAGAGGCCAAGTGCACTAGGAAGTAGCAGCAGAGCAGTAGTGGCAAGAGCCCCAACCACCACCGCAGCCACCAAGGCCGCCAACGCACCACCCAACGGGAAAATTCGTGAGCAACCTACTGCTCAATCTTTCTCTCTCTTTCTCTCTGTCTCATCCACCTCCTCTGCCCAGAAGAGAGGACACCCAGCAGTAGAACCAGCGGCGACCAGAGCGCTGCCACCACCGTCGTCCTCCATTGTTTCCGGCGACCCATTTTGGCCAAGCTCCACAGTAGCACCCACCCTCTCTCGTGGCTTCCAGTAGGCTCCTAGGGCCCCGAACAGATCAGTAGCTGGCTCAGACCCGTCTAAAGAAGCCATTAAATCCGGCCGCGATGATCACCTCCGCCAACTCCGACGCGAGACTTCGACCCGACTCATTTCTTGACGGTTTCTAGCCATTTTTGGCCTAGGTATGTCCTAAACTCTCGATTAGTTGTTGTAGATAATCAAAATCCAATCTCGATAGCTAAATTCATGTTTATACTAGCTAATTTGATGATGTTCTAAAAAGGGGGGGTTAAAGTGTCTTTTTCAGAAATCTTTTATAACATAAGATAGGGGTAGCTAATTGTAATTCTGTAAACTGCGATGGTAGCTTTTGTCTTTTAATTAATTTGGTTTGTGAGTAGGAGGGTATCTACTTGTCTTTTAATATAACTTAGGGGGGTCTCAGTTGTCTTTTACTTAAACTTCATACGTATCGCGAAAAATAAAATCATTATTTTTGGACTAACAATATTTTCTAAAAATATTAGTTTTCGCCCTCGTCGCGGAAATGTGATTCGGGCATTGAAATAGTAAACAGGTTGTTCGTTATAAATTAAACTAGAAATGTTTATATTAAAAGCTTTAAATAAACTTTGTTAGTCACTTGGCTTTCAATTTGATTTGTCAAAAACTTGTAAAAATTGACATTTGTTACCTTGTAAACACCGTTGCGTCTTGTTAAAAATTTAGAAGCGGTTTTCTTAACAGCCCAATTTTTTTTTGTAATAGTTAAAGTTTTGATTAACTCATACACTGCTCATTTGGCATTGGTTCTGTACAGTTAGAAATCCACTCTGAAACTACCCCTAACCAAACTTTCATAGAAATTAAGGACAACCCATAACTAGCTAAAAAATGAGCCTCTGTGTTGAACTTCCTTGGGCACCAGGTGCATTGAGCAACATCGAAACGACACATTAAGGCCCTGCAATCCTGCATTATCATAGCGAACACAGAACGATTTTCTATAGCACTTCCAGTCGGAGCAAGATATATAGGGATGCTTTGCAGGTCAGTTAGTATTTCCACACGACGAAAGTTTAACTGCCATGCAAGAAGCAACCATTCCTTCACTGCTAGGCCTTCTACAATTCGTGGTTCCGTCGTTACCGCCACTGGGCTAGACATTGCCGCAATAGTATTACCGCTATGATCCCGCAACAAAGCTCCGATTGCTGCTATCTCATCCCGCCTGCACGCACCATCCGTACTGAGCCGAACCAAACTGCCGTGTTGCGAGGTCGTGGAGGTTGCATCACTGAACAAGTTGTGCCTGAGAGACACGCCTTCAGGATCAGTGGTCCGAGGATACACACTGGACGACATATGCGAAATAGCCTCCAATTCGTTGTCGAGATTGAAAATTTTCGCAACCATATCCACAGGAGAGCAAATCTTACCTTCGAAGACTCTCAGATTCCGACTTCTCCAGCATACCCATATCGTGGTGACAAATATTCTCTGTTTTTTATCGCAAAGAGAGCTGAAAGAGTTCCGTAATGTTCGGACGTCAACGTGGTGAGTGTGGCGAGAATCTTGTCCAAGAACAATATCCCAAATCTGCGAGACGCTCTTGCAACTCATAAATAGGTGAGCCATAGTTCCCTGTTTCTTACCACACCATGAACACAGGTTCTGAATGTCCATACCTCTTCGTATCAAATTATCCCCCGTCGTCAAAGATTGATGTCCCAGCCTCCATACTGTGAAGATGGCTGACTGATGTGCTTCAAGTTTCCACAGATCTTTCCAAAAATTAAGTTGCTTGTTACAAGGTTGTCCCATGATTGCCTCATCGCTTCGTCTGAGTTCCTCTGCCAAGTAATAACCCGACCTAACGGTATATTTACCATATTTATCAAAGAACCATACCCATTCATCTTTTTGTTTAGTCATGGGGAGTCTAATCCTGGCCACAGCATCTTGATCCAGGGGGTTAAGCACTGTTCGAATCTGATGTAAATTCCAGTCCCTTGAGTGTTCATCAATAAGATCAGCAACTCGGATATGGTGTTGGAAAGGGTTTGTCGAATTCACCTTGAATGTTGGCGGCTGGAATCATCGATCATCATAAACACTCGTCGATCGACCATCCCCAACACGAATATAAGCTCCTCTTTCAAGCACTCTACGACCCTCCAAAATTCCCCTCCAGATTTGTGAGGGGTTGTACCCAACGGAAGCAGTGAAGAAATCCACATCAGGGAAATATTTCCCCTTTAATATCCTATCCATAAGTGAGCTGGGGTTGGAGAGAAGCCGCCACCCCTGTTTGGCCAACAGGGCGCGGTTAAAAGACTGAAAATCTCGGAATCCTAATCCCCCGTCTTCTTTAGATTGCTTTACACGGTCCCACGCAAGCCAACAAAATCCTCTACCTGGTACTTTCTTGTTCCACCAGAAGTCCCGTATGAGGCATTCAATTCTTTCGCAAAATTGTGTGAGCATCATGAAGCACGACGTCGCATAATTAGGGATCGCCTGAACAATTTCTTTGATCAACGTTTCCTTGCCTGGAGTAGAGAGGAACTTCTCTTTCAATCCCTTCAGGCGCGCGCTTATTCTTTCCAAAATGCTTGCAAAAGTGACCATGTTCGCCCTTCCTACCTTAGTAGGCAACCCCAAGTACTTATCGAAGACAATAACTAGCTGAACACCCGCCAAGTGACACAGTTATGCTTGCAACTCTTGCGGGACGTTACTAGAGAACATGGCTGATGATTTTTCTAAATTAATCATCTGCCCCGAAGCTAACTCGTAGTCCTTTAAAATCTGTGAAAGAGTGTCAATCTCATTTGGGTCATCTTTAGCAAAGAAGATACTATCATCTGCAAAGAGGAGATGTGACACTTCTGGCCCGGAGCGAGACGCTTTTAAAGGTGTCAACGAGCGAGTACTGGCCGCTAGTAGTGAATGGGACAGCCCTTCCGTACAAAGCAAAAACAAATACAGCGACAAGGGACAACCCTGTCGCAAGCCTCTTTGTGGTGTCAGATCACCCACTACCTGGCCATTGCGGACAAACGAATAACGAACAGTGGTAACGCGGTTCATAATAAGCGCAACTAGTTTGTCTCCAAAACCAATCTTCGTTAAAATTGCCTCCAGATAGCTCCACTCAACCCTGTCATAGGCTTTGCTCATATCAGCCTTGAACGCCATCATACCCTTCTTACCTTTCATGCGACTCGTCATTGTATGTATAATCTCATAAGCAACAATTACATTGTCAGTTATCAGACGCCCAGGAACGAACGCGCTTTGATATTGTGAGATAATAGAATCCAAACTTCCTTTAATGCGATTAGCAATGGTCTTGGACACTATTTTATAAACAACATTGCATAGGCTAATCGGACGATAATCAGACGGCTTTCCCTGCTGCTTTACCTTCGGAATTAACACAATAAGTGTATGGTTTAGGGATCGTACCTCATCCTTTCCATTCAGGATTGACAAACACCTGGCAGTGACATGTTCCCCCACAATTGGCCATAACTTTTGGTAAAAATTGGGTGGAAATCCTTCCACCTCAGGCGCAGAATGCGACCGCATCTGACAAAGAGCATTGTAAACCTCATCTTCTGTAAAAGGACCATCTAACCTCGCGGTCTGATCTAGTGGAACTGAACGTGGGATGATATCGACGATCTTGTTCATCATCGATTCCGACGGGTGGCTGCTAGTAAACAGCCCCTGAAAGTAATCATGAAGAACTTGGCCAACCTCCTCATTTGATTCCCTCCAAGATCCTGAAACATCTTCTATACCAAAGATTGCATTCCTACGCCGTCGAGCCGAAGCTTTTTGATGGAAGTATTTCGTATTTCTGTCGCCCATCTTGGGCCAATCCACCCTAGACCTTTGAAACTATATTTCCTCCTCAACCTTCAGTAGGTTACTGTATTCAGCCTTCAATTCACTAATATTCTGGGTAATGTCTGCTGACTGTTTATCCTTCAAAAGCACCTCCAAATGGCCACGGATGCGATGCAGCTTGCGGTGCACATCACCAAACACACTGTGGCTCCAGCGGCGCAACCCACCCGCCACATCGTCGGGCTTTTCCTGCAGGTTATTGGCTGCTGAACGGTTCCAGGAGTGGTGGACGGTGTCTTGGAGGTCGCTATGGAGCAGCCAGGCGGACTCAAAAGTGAAATGGGGATTTGTGTTTCTGAACTTCTCACGGGCTGAAGGGTCCAAAACCAACTGAATTGGCAAGTGATCTGAAGCAGTTGCGATTAGATGGTTCACTCTTGCTCCCACAAAGACATCGACCCATTCCGGCGAGGCAAACACACGATCTAAACGCTGGCGGATATTACAATCATCGCTCTGATTGTTCGCCCACGTGTACTTGGGACCTGCAAAGCCAATATCCATGAGTTCATTTCGATGCAAGGCCTCAATAAACGGAGAAATCTGAGAAAACGTAACACCCCTCCAACCTTATTTTTCATCATTCGACAATATGGCGTTAAAGTCGCCCATTATACACCAAGGTTCAATATCAACAAGTCGGAGGCGATCAATAAGTAACCAAGTGTTTGAGCATTGTGAAGCGATTGGGTCACCATATAAACCCGTGAAGTGCCACCACAAAACAGAAACTTCAATTTTTATATGGACTTCAATGGTGAAGTTGGTGACGACGCAGTCCTCGACCGTCTTTCGCTTACCTGCCAAAAGCACCCCTGGGGAATCCTCCATAATCTTTTCCTTACCCTTCTTAATCTGCGCTTTGATCTCAGCCAAGGTATTTGTCTTTTTTCGTTCCTCCTCCACAGCAACAAGCTTCTCCTGTTGTTTGATCTTCTTCAAGAGTCTAGGGGATGGAGTGGACTGGCCTGTAGCCGAGAATACAATCAGACCATCAGATGTAGGGGGTTGGATTGGATCTGGAATTGACAGCCCACTTAAAGTCTTTCTGGGCTTTAACTTCTCAGATGGCCCACTAATTTTGAGTCCACCAAGCTGGGGCCCAAGCACTTCCTCTAGAAAAACTTCCTCGTTCAAAGGACCAGAGACGCGTTCTTTAGTTTCCCCCTCGCCATTACTCTCCTCTCCCTGCTTTGATGGAGATAACTCTTCTACCGTTGCGACGAAACGGTCCCTCTTTGATGCAGCCATCAAAGCATCCTCAAGATCCGCCTCATCCACCTCCGTAACCGATGTCGGGGATTCCGGATCTGGAAGTTCCCTGTAACGGTTCTCCTCACTGTTGCGGAGTGGTTGCCGGAAAAACGTCCGACCACGCATCATCAGACCTCCTCTCTGCAGGGTTCTTCCCCCAATCTGGCGTTTGTATCCTCCCGGAATCAGCAGCCACAACCCGAACTGGTTATCCCCTGAACCGTTCCCCACCGTGTCAGTTGTCCTTGTGCAGTTGGTGGTCTGGTGGGTGATTATCCCACATCCGAGGCAAACCGAGGTTAGTCTTTCGTAGCGGAACGAGACTGTGCACACGCCCCGTTTTCCAATTCCCACAGTCGATGTCGCTTTCAGCGGAGTTGCAATCGGGATTCGAACACAAACTCTGAGGATTCGCTCCCCTTTTGCTTCATCATCAAAAGCTTCAGCTTTCAAAAACTTCCCCATATTATAGCCGACAAGTTCTCCCACAGCCTTATTACGAAGATGCGTAGGAAGGCCAAGAACATGAACCCAAACAGTAATGTTTTCAAAAACATACCTAGCTGGGGGAATATAAGGATCCCACATTTGGAAGACCACCACAACGTCGTCAAAGGACTAAGGTCCTCCGTCCAAGACATGTTCCATGAAACCATGGAATCGAACTTGAACAATAAGAGGTTCTCTCCTTCCTTTGTAATCGACTCCGACCAGGACATCTTCCAGATCCTATTAAGTAAATTCATCATCAGCTTCTCCTTAATCGGCTGGTCGGAGAGAAATTTGCCGATGAGACCAGCCACATAGGCTTCCTCGGATTTTTAACATAAGAAGTCCCCAATCTGAATCTGAATTTCTCCTTCATCAGCAGCATGAGAATTGCTGGAGGAGACAAACGCCATTTTTAATGATCTCACAAACTTGTGAGAACGCAGAAGAGTCAAGGACCGAAGAAATACTGGTGTCAACCCTTGTTATAGTTAATAATAATAATTCTTTTTCATAAAAAAAAAACTAGTTTTCATTCTCACTATTATATCATGTCTTTTATATAAAATAACTTCTTTATATACTTAGCCACTTTTAGAAATATAAAGTCTATCAGTCATTTAAAAATAAGACGCGTTGTTTCGTATATATCCATTATTTAGAAAAATAGTTAATAAATAAGTGTCGAGGAAGTGATAGAAGAATATTGGGTTGAACTAAAGACTAAGTAGGATTCTCGATAGGATTTGTAATATCAGACTTGTATTATTGGACCTGCGGTTGAATAAGAAAATATAATTTATAAGTGACAGGTTTGTGAACGACGGCATAGTGCATTTGCAGAAGCTTTTACATGCTAGTTGCTGCGGAAGTAAGGTAAGTGAACATGCCAAGCCTTGCGTGCCAAGCTTCTTTTGTGTCGCAATATGATTTTTAATAATTGTATCAAAATGTGTTTATGATTTACATGTCTTATTTGTGATTACTTTACATTTTAAAGAAATTGCTTTGATTTGATGTTGTCACACAAAAGTTATTAATGTGTAATAACGTAAAGTGAAAAGAGTTGTATAGGAGAAGCTTATTATTATTGTCGTCTTGACTTCTGTCACGCGGCCCGTGGTTGTTATTATTGTCGAGCTTGACTCGGACCGTGGTTATTAATATTGTCGAGCTTGACTCGGCCCGTAGTTATTATTTTATTATTTTCGGGCTTGACTCGCCCCGTGGTTATTATTTTGTTATTGTCGAGCTTGACTCGGCCCGTGGTTATTATTATTGCTCCATGTACTCACCTCTCTGGCCGCAAGAAGTCTTAGAGGGGTGCCGGCACTTAAGGTCTTGGTGTATGAGAGATGGATAGTAGATTCTTCCCCGTATCAACATGGCTAATAACACAGTTTCTCTGAGATCTGGTTATTTATAAAAGAAAAGAAAAAAGAGACGGGACTAATTCACCCTGTTTGAAAGTTGAGAAAGAAAGATAAAAAGGATGATAATTTTGTAAGTGTTCTTACTGGATGCATCAAGTTTATTTCTTACAGTTTTACAGTTTATATTTGAGTTCCTGATTTACTCTGCAAGTTTACATTTTTATGATTTACTTCCTCTTTATATTTATTGTGAAAAGAAAGTTATGCCTCATCTTCTGATTTACGAGCTTGGGTGTCACTTACTCAGTATTTCCATGCTGACTTTGAAAACTGCGGTTCATGTTTCCTTCCCACCGCAGGTTTAGAAACTGAAGACTGAGGCGTAGCTGGGTTTGAGACTCACTTAGATGGATTTCATCACGAGTAGAGTCTAGTTTAGTTAGCCAGAATAATGTAGTAGTTTGGAAACACTTGTGTAATATCTAGAGACACTTTGTGATGTTTAATATTATGTAATAAATAAATAAAGATTTTTGGGATGTTATACTTTTGATTTACGCCGTTACTTTTTAGCATCGCCCTCCCGGTCTTGTCCGAGCCTGATAAGGGGGTTGTTGCAGCAGCAACTGAATGAGAGTTTTCAGGAACTAACTTCCTAAAAATCCTCTCCCTGAGATGATTCTTTCAACATCTATGTTTGAATAGCTTTTCAGATTTGTTTGGAGGGTTCGAAAGACAAACACCCCTGCAACAACTCAACAACCAAATCATATGCAGCCCAGATAAAATATCATAAGAAAAACTAACTGTTTGGCAAGACATTTTCTCTAATAAACTGAGCTATTTAAAATCAAAACTAATATGATTTCCAGATCATCAATTAGTGATAGTTAACAATAATAGCATAATTAAGACTTTTAACAAGTTAATAATCAATCAAACAAACAGTTATGACATCCTGCAATAAGAATTAGATAAATATAATAATCAATGTTAAGACCCAGAATGTCCTCCAAAGCTTTGGAGTTTTGAATATCCTTCAAAACTTTGGTCTTAACCAACTCCGATCCTACAAGAAATTAAGCTAAGATACCTAATAGGGATAGAAACAGACTTCATAATATTTTTAGGATATATTTAAAAATTATTTAATCCAATGCCAAGCCTGCAATACAAAAACAGTTAACAAGTTCATAGGCACAGTCCAGCTTCAAAGCTTTGGAGCTTTGAAACTCGTCTCCTTAGAATCTCTTTGTCTTTTCATCATCTTTACTGTATAAACTCCTCTTGAGTTTTATACTTCTTATTCATCTAGAAGAATTGAATTAGCAATATCCCCCTTGATGAAAGACAAAACAAATATTCTTGCTCCTGCAACTCAATAACCATAAGTAACAATAGAAATAGAAACAACTATTGCACATATTAAAAAATTTAACACTTAGAAGACAAATACTAAACTAAAAACTGGCATAGCTAAAATCCAAACAAACATCCATAAAATCCTACTTATTACACATTAAGCAAGTATCCATCAATCCTTTTTGATGAATAAGAAAACAAATATTCTTGTTGTTATCTCAATATCCTGCAACTCGATAACCATAAGTAACAGTAGAAATAGAAACATCTATTGCACATATTAAAAATTTAAACACTTAGAAGACAAATACTAAACTAAAAACTAACATAGAAAAAATCCAAACAAACATCCATAAAATCCTACTTATTACACATTCAGTAAGTATCCCTCTCCCCCTTTTTTACTTTCATAAAAAGAGTTCAGGAATGTAGGATCATACCCAGAGTTTTTTTGGACAAAAAAAAACTCAAAACAAAATTAACTAACTTCAAGGCTTAACGAGAGAAGAGAAAATAAATGGGTAGAAAGAAGAGAAAGGGTTCAAGGCTTTGAAGAGTCTTCATTCAGCAACATCCTTCTTGGTAGTCATCTTTCCTCCCTTAACCTGGACTTTTCCTTTTCCCTTTTCCTTGTCAGCTTCAGCTTCCTATTGTTCATCTTCATGTGATTCTTCCTCACTATATGCTTCTTCATCCCCATACATTTCTTCAGCATTTTCAGCATTCACATCAGCTACCACTTCAGCTATAAAATCATCAACCTTTTCTGCAACTTTCTCAGCAGTTTCTTCAGCAGTTTCATGAATGGAAGTTGTTCTGCTCTTTGCTTCAACAACACTGTGCTTGACCCTAGTCTTTTTCTTAGAAGTCTGTTCGTCCTTCTTCTGATCATCATTCTTCTCTGGTTTCTGCTTCTTTGGAGTCTAATCTTTCTTCTTGTCTTCTCCAGTTTTCTTCTTATTTTTGTCCCCTTTCTTCTGCTGTGGCTCATATTGATCACCCTGATTACCTTTCTGTTGTACTTCTTCTACCTTTTCTTCTTGTTCCTCCTCTGATTCTGTTCTTGCTTCCTCTACCTCCTTTTCTTTCCTAATCCTCTTGGCTGGAGGAGATGCATCTTACATGCTCTGGGTTTTCTCTAAATCTGAATCAGAGATAGTGACCTCCACCTTCCTATTAGCCCTCTTATTAGTTCTCATTGTTGATGACTGAGCTTTCTGCTGAAGTCTGGTGGATTTTCGCTCCATTTTCGGTTTAGGGTTTTGAAAGGAGATAGAGAGAATAGAGAGGGAGAGAAAGAGAGAGAGAGAGAGAGAGAGAGAGAGAGAGATAGAGAGAGAGAGAGAGAGAGAAATACGAAGAGATTGAGATGGAATAGAAAAGAAAAGCCCAGAAGATCAGCCTATAAGTTAGAAAGAAATATTGTTTTAAAAGGACTCTTTTGATTTACATGCAAAAAGTACCTACTAAGATCTTTTTAGATATTTTGTGATATTTTGAGTAAATCTCGGAGTAAATCAAATATTCTACAATTAGCTAATAAGATAATGCACAATATTTGGTGATCCAAATTTTTGAACAAAAACATACAGTCTTTCTCCAAAGCTTTGAAGAACAAGTCCAAAGCTTTGCAGAAGAACAATACAGTCATACAGAAACTTCAAAGCTTTGAAGCGTACTTTCAAGGCTAAGAAAGTATGATCTCAAGGCTTTGAGATTTCAACATATAAGACATATATAATCCAACACTCCCCCTAAACCAATGCATCATTGTTTAGCATGCCCAATTCAAGCCTTAGAGATGCAAACCTTTCATCTGGCAACGGTTTAGTGAAAATATCAGCAACTTTCTTAGCAGTAGATATGAAGGATAAAGAAACATCACCTTTCTCAGCATGATCTCTTATAAAGTGGGGTCTTACATCTATATGCTTTGAAATACCCCGTTTTGTGACTACGGGTATTTTGTGATATTATTATAAGTGTTGGGAAGTTAATGTAATTATAGAGAGTTAATTATAATGCTTTGAGAGTTTGGGGGGAACTTTGTGACTTTAATCAAAGGTTTTAGTGTCTTGTACTTGAGTTTGGGGGAGGTGTTTGTCTTTTGACAAAACTAAGGGGAAATAAGTGTCTTTTGACCTAAATTTCTTCCTACATAAAAGTTTCCTAATCCAGGAGGGTTTCCTACTTATGAAGTTGATTTTATTTCCAACTCTCATAAAAACCCTCACTCTCCCTATTTTTCCTAATCTCTCTCACGTCCCTCACTCTACCCGTCCCTCTCTCACTCTCTCTCGTCCCTCTACCCGACGGCAGCCCCGCCGCTGCCGCCGTCTCTCTCTCTCTTTTCCGGCAAGGTAACTCTCTCTCTCTCTCTCTTTTCTCTTTTTCTTTCTTTCTCTTTTTCTTTCTCTCTTTCTTTCTCCCTATCCCCGTCCGTCTCTCTCTCCGTCCGCCTCCTTGGGCGGCGGGTTTGAGCGGGTTTGGGTGTTTTGTTTCTTCTTCTCTTTTCTCTTGTTGATCTCTTGATCTTGTGATCACTTGTTCATGATTCATGTATGTTGCATGCAATCTTTAAATTTCAGTTTGTTATTGTTAGGATCATTGTTCATGGATTCGTAGGATTGATTATCAAGTTTTAGGGTTTATCATGTTCTTGGGTGTTGGGAAGAAACCCTAGTTTGAAAGAGAAGTTTGATTGAATGATTTGGGAGTTTGAATGATCATAATAGGTGGATAACAATCTGATTTGAATGTGGGAATCATGTTATATTAGGTTTAGTATGATTATAGGATGAACTAGATGCTTGGGAGAAAAGTTTCATGAAGATTGACAATTCCCGTATGGATATTTTGAATGAAGTTGGAAACTTGAAACTTGTGTAACTTTTGATTCAGGAATCGAAATTAAGATCCGTTTAAGGCTAAACTTATTATTTCGAACGTTTTGAATCCAATGGAACTGTTTATAGACCACGATCTGTTTGGGAAACTGGAGTAATAGATTTGGTGGAGTTATGATAGATTATGTATGCTTTAGGTTAGAGAATTTTGAGGCAAAGCTTTGGACTTATTTTGGAACATGATTTTAATGGGATGTTGGGGAAGTGTTAGAACCCTAAACCATGGACTATCATATGCATGTAATTAGTATAGCAAGTATATTGCTAGAATATTGGCTTGATTAGCATATTGTTATGTGTAGGTAACGAGTTCGTCGACGACGAGTACGTAGAGTACGTTGATTGATTGCTATTGTTGGAATTTGCTTTGAGGTAAGTAAATGTGCCAAGCCTAGTGTGCTTATCTCTTTCGTGTCAAACGAATATTTGATTTGTTACGTCTCAAAATGTGTTTACATGATACATGACTTGGAATATGCGATTTCTACTTGTTAAATGTTTTTGATGAAAACATCACCATGATAATGAATGAACTATAACGTAAAGTGGAAGATGTTGTGCGGGACTCTATTATTCTCTTTGGGCGGTGTTGGCTGCGGTCCCGTCTCTTTTTGATCCGGTTGCAAGTCCCCGGATAGCGGCATGTACTCACTCCTCTGGCCGGCGTAGTCTTAGGGGGGTGTCGACACTTAAGGTCATGGAAGCTGTGGTTTATTTGGTTTTCCCCCGTCACAACAAAGTAATAATGGATTTGTTTGGTTTTGTTAACTGAATGAAGTTAACACTGGATTTGGATTTTTTCCTAATGATTATGGAATTGGTTTGGAAATATATTATTGGAAATTGGTTTGGAAATACTATGGAATTGGGAACTCTTATGTTTTAATACAAGAGTCAAATTTATTACCGCTGTGTTTGCGAAAAACTCTTACATACAAATGAGTCATTGTTTTATAACTATCCATCATCATTTTACATGTTTGGATGTTTGCTTACCAGTATTTCAATGCTGATTTTGTACTGTGGTGTTTCTTTTTCATTCCGCACCACAGGTCTAGAAGAAGGTTATCGGGCATAGAAGGGGACGCGCATCACATGGATTATTAGTAGTATTGTTTTATTTGGAATTGAACTTTTTAGCAGTTTAAACACTTTAGTTGTTTTGCCGGTTTGTGGCTAGGACGAAGGTTTATGATAATACATTGTTTTTATTTGGGTTTAATTAATATTGTGGATGTTTGTGCTTGCGAACCATGTTATAAAATCTCCTTGTATCCGGGCTCCTCTCGGGTACGGAGTGACATCCCCGGGTCTCCGGCTTGGGCCATTTGGGGGTGTTACATGCTTAGTTTTGGAGTGTTGAACATGACTCTTTGTGATTGAAATGGCACTTGTATTGTCACAGCTGATAGGCACATTTCTGAAATCATATCCAAGGTCTCTTAGTTGTTGAGCAATCCATAGTACTTGTGAACAACAAGCACCAGCTGCAAAATATTCAGCTTCTGCAGTGACAAGGCTACTGGATTTTGCTTCTTTGATTGCCAACTAATTATTCATGAACCAAGAAATTAACAGCATCCTGAAGTACTTTTCCTATCCACTTTATAGCCTGCAAAGTCTGCATCTGAATAACCACTAAACAAGAAGTTAGTTCTTTTTGGATACCAAATCCCCAAGTCTTTGGTTCCATTTAAATATCTAAAGATTCTTTAGCAACAACTAAGTGACTTTCTTTAGGATCTGCTTGAAACCTTACACACATACATACACTAAACATAATATCAGGTCTAGTAGCAGTTAGATACAAAACTGAAGCAATCAAATCTCTATATTCCTTTTGATTCACACTCTTACCATTTATATCCTTGTCTAAGGATAATGATGAACTCATGGGAGTTTTTACTACCATGGAATGAGACAAATTGTACTTATTTAACAAGTCCTTGGTATATTTCCCTCGATTCACAACAAATATTTTATTCATTTGATGTACATGAAGTCCAAGAAAGAAATTTAACTCTTCCATCAAGCTCATTTCGAATTTCCTGCACATTAGACTTGAAAACTCTTTTGATAGAGCATCATTAGTAGCACCAAATAATATATCATCAACATAAATCTGTACTACTACAATATCTTTTTCATGAGTCTTGGTAAAAATATTTTTATCCACTAGGCATCTCTTAAAACTATTTTCAAGTAAATACTTTGAAAGTATATCATACCAAGCCCTTGGAGCTTGTTTAAGGCCATAAAGAGCTTTGTCTAATTTGTAAACATGATAAAAAAAGAACTCATCTTCAAAACCAGGTGGTTGAGAAACATATACTTCTTCTTGTAGAAAGCCATTTAGAAAAGCACATTTGACATCCATTTGATAAAACTTTAGGTGTTTATGTGATGAAAATGCAAGAAGTATTATGATAGCTTCTAACCTGGCAACAAGAGAAAATGTGTCCTCATAATAAATACCTTACCCATGTTCCACAAGTCAGGCTTTGTTTCTCACAACCTTACCATTTTCATAAAATTTGTTTTTGTACACCCATCTGGTTCCGATCACTGATTGTGTATTTGGTTTAGGAACCAAGTTCCAGACCTTGTTCCTTTCAAATTCATTCAGCTCATTCTAGATTGCAATGATCTAATATGCATCTTCTAGTGCCTCCTTTGTATTCTTATGTTCAATCATGGATACAAAGGCACTAAATGCACACATATTCCTTAACTGTCCTCTGGTTTGTGTACTAGTTGTTGGATCTGAGATGACATTGTCTGTTGGATGAGTTGATAGATATTTGAACCTCTCCCTTGGTGTCCATGGTTCTGATAGTCTTTTAAATCCTTTGAGAACTTGATGCAGTAACTGGAGCACTTTGTGTTCTGTCAATTCCAGTCTCAAAGGTTTGAGATTTTGGCTCAGCAGGATGTTCAAAGCTTTGGGATTCCTCTGAATGTTCCTGCAGATTAATTTTGCTTCCTTTTTCTTCTTCATAATCATCATCTGCCTCATATTTATTCAAATTGAGATCTGCAAAACTTTCACTCAAAGAATCATCAGTACTCTCATCAAAAATTACATGAATACTTTCCTCCACAATCTTGATTCTCTTATTGAAAACTCTATATGATTTGCTAGTTTGAGGATACCCAAGAAATATACCTTCATCACTTCTAGCATCAAATTTGCCAAGATTATCCTTGCCTTTATTATGCACATAACAAGTACAGCCAAAAGGCTTAAATAAGAAACACTTGGCTTTCTGCTTGAATAAGGAGTTTTCTTCAAAATATGCCTGATCAAACATCTACTGAGCACATAGTTGGCAGCGTTAACATCTTTTTCCCACAAATACTTTGGCAAATTACTTTCAAGTAGCATGGTTATAGATATATCTTCAAGTGTCTTATTCTTCCTCTCAACTCTCCATACTACTACGGAGTTATAGGTGCAGAAAAGTCGTGTGAAATGCCATGTTTTGCACAAATCAAATCAAAGTCTGACTGATCAAATTCTCTCACATGATCACTTCTAATGGATGCAATAGGTAAGTTTTTCAAAGTTTGAAGCTCTTTGAAAAGCTTTGAAAATTCAGGTAAGGCTTCAGATATATCTCTAATAAACATAACCCAAGTAAATCTAGAATAATCATCTACCACAACAAGCATATATCTCTTACCTTTTGGTGTTTAAACTCTCATTGGACCACACAAGTCCATATGCATCAATTTTAAAGGTCTAGATGTACATACAAGTTCTTTGGCTCGAATGAACTCCTTGTCTGTTTATCTTGGGTGCATGCCTTGCAGATCTCATCATCTTTGAATTTCAGGGTTGGTAATCCTCTTACCAAGTCTTTTGAGATAAGTTTGTTCATTGTATGCATGCTTATATGCCCAAGTTTTCTATGCTAAAGCTTTGAGTCTTCCTTCAAAGCTTTGAGGCACTTCAGACTATCACCTGCAACTTTGTTCGTACTCATAGCATAAACATTGTATGATCTAGGAGCAATGAGTATGCATTTGCCAAATTTTTTATATTGCACCACACATTTCTCTTTGTCAAATACATCTATATTACATTTATCACACAATTGAGATATACTAAGTAGATTATACTTTAAACCTTCAACTAAGTAAACACCTGAAATTGAACTAGCAGAATCATTACCAATACTACCTATACCAATGATGTTGCATTTGGCTTTGTCACCAAGTGTGATTGTTTCTCCGTATTGCTCTTTTAGATTAGTGAATAAATATTTCTTTGCACTCATGTGCCTGGAACAGCCACTGTCCAAAATCCATTTTCGATCCTTCAAAGCTTTGGTGACAGCCTACAAAATTTAATCAATGCCTCAACAGGCTATTAGACCAAGTGTATAATTTGAATTCATATTCAGAATTAACCATGTTTGGTGGTCAAATCCCTTTAGGAGCCCAAATCTGCCTTACTTTTCCCTTGAGTTAATAAGGATAGGTGTTTCTCATATGTGAGGTTCTGCCCTTCTAAAGGGACAAGTTAACTTCACATGACCAAGTTTTCAACAGTTATAATATTTTGGAGAATGTCTGCTTCGAGATTTCAAAAAGGTGGTTTGGCTTTACTTTGGAAAATTTGGATTATCGCCAATTCCACTCTTTTGCATAGGCTGCAGACTTCCTCCAAGCATAAGATTGAGATTATGTTCTGAGCCTGCAAACTTCGATAAAATCTTTCTGGAATCTTGAAGTTTCTCAGTCAATAAAGTTATTTGTTGTTCTAAATCATCTGAATGATATTTAGATCAGCAAATTTATCAATTAAAATAGAATTTTGATCAACAACTTCTTTGATAGTTCCTTCAAAGCTTTGAACCTGCTGTCCAAGTCTTTGAAGTTACTGTCAATTTTTGACTTAGATACTTCAAGAGTTTTATTGACAAAAACCAGATCTAAATTTTCTCTTTCCTGCTCATGAACTTTAATCTTTAAAGAATCAATCTCATTTCTGTAACTTTCCTCATTTAAGAACATGTTTTTTAGAATTTCAGGTAAGACATTAGAAGGGCTAGCAAGAAGATTCTTTACCATATCTTCATTATGCTTGTCTGAGCATTTTTCTTCTTCATGATCAGCCATGAAGCAAAAATTGGCTTGCTATTCATCTGAATCTGAGTCTGTTGATGAATAAGAATCACTCCATGATGCAACCATTGCTTTCTTCCTCCTGTTATCATTTTACTTCTTTAGAAAATGTATGTTTTTCTTCTTCTGAGGACAATCTCTTACCAAGTGATCTGCATCTCTACGTTCAAAAAAATTCATTACTTTAGGTTTACGTGAATGTGAAGAGGACTTACCTTTGTGATCCTTGCTGCTTGAGGGCCTGAATTTTTCTCTGTTGTAATCCCTATTTCCAAACTTTTTCTTCATCTTCAGAATTATGGTCAAAGCTTCGAAGATTAAGGAAAAGGCTTCCTCCTCCTCATCTTCATCATCATCATCATCATCATCATCATCATCATCTTCAAGGCTGTGAGATATTTCATTGTCTTTTTCCTTGAGTGTCAGGTTCTTGATGTTGTCACTCAAGTCTCCATCCACTTCCTTCATGGAAAACTCATGAGTGAGCAGCTTTCCTTGCATATCACCTAACTCCAGAAGACTCAAGCCCTAGGCTTCCTCAATAGCAGTTTTCTTTGGCTCCCACTTGGCTTTTGGCAAACTCCTTAGAATCTTTCTGACATTTTCTTCATTTGAGAATACTTTCCCTAAGGATTCCAGATTGTTCACAATGTTTGTGAATCTTTTGAACATCTCCTTGATTGATTCAACAGAGTTCATCTTGAACAACTCATATTGCCTTAAGAACAATATTGATCTTTGTCTGTTTGAATTGACTGGTTCCTTCATAGGTCACGACCAGTTTTTCCCACACTTCCTTGGAACTTGTGCAGTTTGATACTCTGTTGAACTCATCTGCACTAAGAGCACAATACAACAAGTTCATAGCTTTATAGTTCTTTGATACCTTTTCCAATTCTGTAATTGAGAGATCTTCCTCAGTTTTGACAGTCCTGATCCCATCTATAGTGGTGTAATACACATAAGGACCATTGAGAATGATTGACAACAGTTAGATGAACATCTTCATCAGTGCTTTTCCAGTGCATGAAATTGCCACCACAGAATAATGGAGGTTTGTTGGCTGCTCTTTCCTGTGAGAATCCTCCATCACCTAGATTACTCATTGCCACAAGATTGTTAGATCTTTAAGTAGTGAACCAAGATCTGATACCAATTGAAAGTGTATAATTTAGTTAAAAATACAGAATCTAATACTCTAGAATGGGGGTGAATAGAGTATGGAAACTTTTTACTAAAATAGCCCTTTGAAACTCTAACACAAGGAACTAATAAGAACTCAAAGGTTTGGAAAGAAATGAAACAATATAAATCTAAATAAAGCTTCAAAGCTATGAGATGGAAACTTCTCCAAAGCTTTGGAGAAACCTGTTATGTGCTTGCCTGATTCTCATAATGAAATAACAATGCAGTAAAGTAAATAACACAAGGATTTTTACAGAGTTCCGTCACAATTGGACCTACTCTCTGCCTGCGGGTCTTGATCCCTCCAGTATTTGAACACACTTCTTATTAATCACCCTGATTTAGCCCTAGATATCAAGCCTAAGTGAACTACCTTACACTTATACAACTTGTGGTTTCTAACCTATCTAGTGTCAGCTACAATCTGATGAAACAATAAAAACATCTTGTTGTTAAATTGAAAAACTAACTTACTAAAGTTAATGAGGTTGAGTAACACAAAATAATATTACAATGAAATCTCAAAGAAGAACACAGAATGCAAATAAGCAGTGAACGCTCAGTAGTGTTCTTCAGTTTCTGAATGATTTGATCTTGCTCAGCAGAGTTGAATCCTTGTTTTGATTTGAAGAGTAGTTTGTGTTGATATCTCTCACGAATGTAACACTCTTTCTTTCACACTGATAATCCCTCTCTCTTGTGTCTCTGTGACTCTTTGAAATTCAAATCTTCTTTACAACAAACTGCAGCAACTGAATGAGAGTTTTCAGGAACTAACTTCCTAAAAATCCTCTCCCTGAGATGCTTCTTTCATCAGCTATGTTTGAATAGCTTTTCAGATTTGTTTGGAGGGTTCGAACGACAAACAACCCTGCAACAACTCAACAACAAAATTATATGCGGTCCAGATAAAATAGCATAAGAAAAATTAACTGTTTGGCAAGACCGTTTCTCTAATATATTGTTCTAAATTAAAATCAAAACCAGAATGATTTCCAGATCATCAATTAGTGATATATAATAATAATAATATCATGATTATTACTTTTAACAAGTCAATAATCAATAAAACAAACAGTTATGACATCCTGCAATAAGAATCAGATAAAGATAATAATCACTGTTAAGACCCAAAAAATCCTTTAAGGCTTTGGAGCTTTGAATATCCTTCAAAACTTTGGTCTTAACCAACTCTGATCCTTCAAGAAATTAAGCTAAGATACCTGCTAGGGTTAAAAACAGAATTAAGAATATTTGTAGGAGATATTTAAACAATATTTAATCCAATGCCAAGACTGCAATTAGAAAACAGCTAACAAGTTCATAGGCAGTCAAGCTTCAAAGCTTTGGAGCTTTGAAACTTGTCTCCTTAGAATCTCTTTGTCTTCTCATCATCTTTACTGTATAAACTCATCTTGACTTTTATACTCCTTATTCATGCAAAAGGATTGAATTATCAGCGTCAATCTCCAAGAGAAAAAATGGGGCTAGTGTAGATATCCTAAATCGGGATACCTTTGATGAGCCACGTGGCATCCTGGTAAGGGACACATGTGTAGCCTTTGTGCTCTACATAGCACCTAAATGCATCATTTGTCTACGTGTATGCGAAGGACTGCAAAGCAATGTCCTTCGCATATGCGCCTTATGCTAACAGGGCTTGGGGGTGCGAGTGGCTTGGAGGATAGAGTAAGGTTTGTCACGTGCGAGTTTCCAGTCTCGCATGCGACTTGTATGTTATCCAAAGACCCGCGGGTGGATTGTCACGTCCCTGAAGTCGTGGACCACGATCCTTACATGTACGGGCTGTGAGCTGCTCAATTAGTCTGACATTAAGGCCACGAGGGGTTCCATTACCATCGTGTGTGCTCACCCACGTCCGTCTATTGGCCTGTAAATAAAGGATTCGTCCCCTTCATAAGGAACAGATAGAACACAACATACCACCGTCGACGAACGGTTATAGCAGCTCAACTCTTCCATCACAGTCTCACCTCTGGATAACATACATTGCCTTGCTCTTACCCCACACTGGCTCTCATCTCGATCCTCAAAAAGTTTAACCATGTGTCATTTGTTTTGTTCTTCTACTTGCAGGAACACAGCGGAACTTTCTAGATCAACTCCTCGTCTACACCAATAGGCCTGATATTTCACTTAGTGTGGGAATTTGTGCCATCTTTGATTCTTTATCAGAAGTTTTGGAAAAACTTCTAGGATCAATCTAGGTCTCTCTAATCTCGTTTTTAATGAAGTCTCTAGATCAATCATCTTTTTATTGATTTAGAAAAGTCTTTTGTCAGTGTACTTTTGTCTAGAATCGAGTTATTGTTTATTTAAACTGAACGAAGTTCTTTGATTTATTTCTTAGCTTGGTTGCGTCAGATATGTGTTTTAGACAGTCTCTTCTCTATAGACGTCTCATAGAATCTGAAAATCAGGATTTCTCTTTCAAAACTATCCTAGAGCCTATATTTTTTCCAGATCTGTTATCATGAACTGTATTATATTGATACTGTCATATTTGAAGTTGTTTCCCCTCTTTTGGGACGTATAGAGTCAACCATAATGTTTGTCTCTTGTATATGTTAGGTCTAGGTTTCATTTAGCATTGTCTAGAGTATCCTATCCTACATGTACATATCTTATCTTTCTTATATATTTGTTCTTTCACGAACTAAACATTAGAATTGTTCACTTGACGAACTACAGGAGGAAGGGTCCTAGGTACACGCCTCTACGAGGTGCACCGTGTATTTATGTTACTAGCTCGAGGAGTTAGCGTGCTACCGCTAACTAGATTCAAGCGCGACTTCAACTTGCCAAGGAGTGAGGTGCGACACAAGGTATCGTAGGATGTAGGGATATAGAGATATAGTGTTAGTAGTTGATCATGTGTGATAGCTCGTGATATATCTTATATATGACCTTCTGGGAAATATAGTTGTCTAGCACTGGTTGGTGCTAGCAGGTTGGTTTTATTCCTAACTGTCCTTCTCAGGCGGAGATTACATTGAAGGTCTCCCCATGGTGAAAATCTTGTATGTCGTGCCTTTTACTTTTCCTATAACTGCTATAACTGTTAGATTAGTTCTACGTTTCAGTTATACTGCTTCATCTAGTTTATCTTTACGCAGTTCCTATATTAAATTAAATAGATGTTATCCTTTAGCTTTGTTTATCATTTGATCTATTGAACTGTCATACAAGAACCGTTCTGATTGACTCTACGATTGTAGTCTTCTGCTGTATCGCGTAGTGTCGTGAATTAAGGGTGTACAGAAACAGACACACTCGCATTCGTGTGTATTACAGTATGCGGCTATGCTCTCCTCATTTTTCATTGATGTTTAGTGGCTTGTCAAAGTGAAAACAACTGCGCCAAAGGCGCTGCTACATGGATTGGAGAGCGAAAATAAGAAATGCCTATGAGGTGGGTGGGTGGTTAAAATGCTTAAGTTTCACTTTAAGTTTCTTTATTTTGGGTTCGAAGATCAGAAATCTTATTCTAACATACTGATAGCAAAAACTCGAACTCGATGAACAATCTCAGGGTTCTTACCGCTGGACTAAACGGTAGACTTATTTCACATGAAGTAGTTCTTTCTGGAAACAAATTCATGGAGGGGTGGACCAGTATGATGTACTATATCATGGCAAAAAGATTGAATCACTGTTTGATTATTCTACTTTTTGTTTTGTTGCCTGCCATAGGGTCACCCAACATATTGCCAGTCTCTTCATACTTCATACAATGAACCTTTTCTGATCATGTGATCTTATACTATCGGCTTTTCGTTCGATATTTTGTTTACTACGTTACAAGATTTCACAATCAAGGGACAGAGTTCATGAAAATAATATTGTAGTGGACATAAGATATTTATTATTCCAACCTAATTAAGAAAATAATAATAATAATATCAATTGAATTTCCAAAAAAGAGTTGTCTGACCATGCTCATTTTGTTATTTTCTACTGAAATTGTGGCTTTGTCATGTTAGGCTCAATCAACATATTAGCAGTCCTCCGTATTGTTGGACAAAAAAAAAAGATAAAAAATCACGATAAATGGTAATATTATTAACTAATACTTCATTTCAATTAAAAAAAAATTAACTAATACTTTATCCTTTCCACCTCTCTTTTTCCGTCACTATCCACGGGCATCTTGACCCGCTGATTTGGTTAACAAAACTATACTAGAATTTAGTAATTTTTTCAAGGTTTTGTAGAACAAAATTTACTTTAAGACGCCATGAAAAGATCACCAAATTCTTGTGTCGTTTTATTTTCGATCTTTCATAACAAGTAGGTTGTTAGCGATCATATCGAATATCTTTATGAAGGTTTGCGTTCACGGTCGTGGGGTAGTTTGTGTTGATGTTTCCTTTTAATTGGTGGTGGTTATATTGAAGATCATGTGGTTGGGTGGCCTTATAGCTAGCTACTCTTACTTAGAACCACTAACTGGGGCACCATGGCAGAGGGCAACCGATTTTGTTGCATGTTTTCACCCGTTGGGTAGAGATGAGGCGAGACACAACTTTTTTTTTTCTTTTTTTGGAAAAATTGTCTCTGTGGTCAACCGGGTCTGAACCCATGACGTTATGCAGGGGTTTAAAACACTCTACCACTTGAACTACCACCTAATATATAATAGGATTGCAACTCGGGCGGGTTGGACGGGTTGGTACCCTTGTCCAAGCCCGAACCCGAGTTTTGTCGAGGCTGCCCAAACCCAGCCCAACCCGAGTAAAGAGAATTTCCAGCCCGTCCGAGCCTAAATTCGTTCAAACCAATTCGGGTTCGGGCTGAATTCGGGCTAGTACATTAAACTTAATACATTTTGTAAAACACAAGAAAATGTTATTTTTTTGATGAAAAACCAAATTAACTAGTGCAAGAACAATATAATTATTAAAAACATCCCTAATAATGAATGAAATCTAGCATTTTCATGTTAGATATGCAATATAATTTTATCAAAATATAATATTTACAGGTATTGATCATACAAATTGGGCAATTTGAGTTAGACCGTCATTTAATATTTGTGCCAAGCCCGGCCCTAATTGCAATTCGGGTTGATAATTTCTGTCCAAGCCCGTCCAAATTACTAAAACTATGTGTCCGAGCCTTATTTTAAATCGGGCTGGGCTCGGGTTAGTCGGGTTCAACCAGTCCAAGTTGCACCCCTAATATAAAATACTGTATTAAGTATCGTATATTTTAACTTATTAGAGCGTTTGAAATCCATGCATGAGGTATCCGGTTCAACCCGGCTATATGATGTAATTTTCTCAAAAAAAAAATATACATTCTAGTATCCAATCTGTACAAATAATAAAGAGATGATATTGAAATATAAATTTATATTATAATTGTACCATTTTTTATATTATTATAAAAACTGGCCAAAAAGACAATATACATATGTGAAGTTGTATTCCTACACTACTATGTGGATGTGGCAATCAAGAATACACAACTCCGAGTGGAATGCCTATGTGACAAAAATGAAAGAATTTAAGGCAAGGGGTTAGAATTGCCGAAGCTCTTGTCTTGGACAATTCTAACCGTGGCAAGAATTAGTAGGTGGAGGTGTAAATAAGTGGGAAAAAGTCACATTCTTTTAGATCCTCATGGTTAACATTTTCACGCATCTTTTTTAGAATTTTATTTTTATGCATTTTGAGAAGGTAATTTGTCAAATTAAAAATCACATTTTAGCTTATTATCATTTCATGACATTATAGTCATTAGTACCTTAACACGAAAAAATTCTGAAAAAAAAGATAACGAGTTTTTGAGGTGATGGAGTTGGAAAATTCTTGCAGTAACTGAGTTATATATTGGAGCGCTTACATATTGATAAATATATAGTGGTAGAATTTTACTTTTAAATGTCATATATATAATTTTTCTTAAAAATATAATAATAAGACTATGTGCGCACACCACAAACATTTTTTTCATGGGGCATTGATGTTAAAAACCTAAATCCATAATTTTAGTTTCATCAAAAAAAAATCCATAATTTTAGTGAAAGTTTGCAAAACTTGGGGTCACATGCAACAATTGACCTTCGTGTCCGTCATTCGAGTTCAATCATTTGTGTATCTGAATTTAGTCATTTATAAATTCTAAACACAACCAAAATCAGTTATTCATGTATCTATTTTGATAATATTGTTTTTTTATAAACCTCTTATTTGTATTAAAATTCAAATTTTAGTGAAAGTTTGCAAAACTTAGGGTCACATGCAACAATTGACCTTAGTGTGCGTCTAGACAGATGTATGACAAACAACAGGTGGGTTGATGCGTTTGGATGAGCAAAGGTTGATCACTTGATAGCGGAAGTCTCAGACCATTGCCCAATTGAGGTTTCGTGGGAAAACGGTGAACAAAGAATTGTTAGAGTAAAAAGAAGATTTCAGTTTGAATCGATGTGGACCCAGCATGAAGGTTGCAGTACTCTGATCAGGGACAGTTGGGCTACTCCCGTGCCTAGCATTGAGGCCAAGTTATCCTCCTTGGCCGAGTCTTTCACTATTTGGGACAGACAAACTTTCGGGCATGTCAAACGACGTTTACAGCAGCTCCGCAACAGGCTCTCGGGTCTACTAGATGGGTATCAATCGGCTGGAGTTTTAGAAGAAGCTAAATCTATTCGGCATAACATTCTCCAAATCCTTCACCGGGAGGAGGAGATGTGGCGTTAGCGGTCTCGTGAAGTATGGATGCGTAAAGGAGATCAGAATACCAGTTTTTTTCACAGGAAAGCTTCAAATCGCAGAAACAGGAATCGGATAAGAGGTTTAGAAGATGCTGCGGGATCATAGACGGAGGATAAGCAGCAGGTTACTTCTATCCCCACGGATTATTTTGTATCAATTTTCAGCTCCATTAACCCGACGAGGGCACAAATGGAACCCATGATGCCAGGAATTGAAGAATTGGTATCGCTTGAGCAACGGGCTGCTATGAACCAATCTTTCACTGCCATTGATATTAGAGCTGCCCTGGATCAGATGGCGCCTGTCAAGGCCCCAGGTCCTGATGGCTTTCCGCCTCTCTTCTATCAAAAGTACTGGGACATTGTTGGCCCTCACGTAGTGGAGGTATGTCTTGGTATTTTAAATAATGGTGATGATATTTCCAAGTTCAATCACACTTTAATTGCTCTTATCCCGAAAGTAAAGCAAGTTCGGAAAGAGACCGATCTTAGGCCCATCAGTCTATGCAACACAATCTATAAGATTGTGACAAATGTTTTAGCTAACCGACTGAAGACGATTCTTGATACGTTGATTTCATATAATCAGAGTCCTTTTGTCCCCGGCATGCTCATCTCTGAAAACACTTTGACAGCTTTGGAGCTACTTCACACGATGAAATGCATGAAAAAAGGGAAGATGCGTTATTTGGCTTTGAAGGCAGACATGAGTAAAGCCTATGATCGTGTTGAGTGGGATTTCTTACGCGCGGTGATGGAGAGGATGGGTTTTGGGTTCAGGTGGATTGAGCTAGTTATGCATTGTGTAACCACTGCTTCGTACAGCTTATTATTAATGGAGATGTGCACGGCTTGATCACACCGAGTAGAGGTTTGAGACAGGGTTGCCCCTTATCTCCTTATCTTTTCTTACTTGTTAGCGAAACTTTGTCCCGCAGTCTGACTGTTGCTGTGCAGGAGAGAGACATTTCAGGCTTGACGGCTTCTAGAGGGGGTCCAATTGTTTCCCATCTGTTTTTCGCAGACGACAGCTTGCTATTCACTAAGGCTACTCCGGGGGAGATTGATAATCTACGCGAAATTTTGCGAAGGTATGAGTTAGCCTCTGGTCAACAACTCAATTTACAAAAATCCTCGGTGGTTTTCTCAGATAATGTCCCGGCAAATATCAGAGTTGATCTTAGCAATCGGCTAGGAGTTCAACTAGTTGACGACCATGATACTTATCTAGGGCTTCCCACCACAGTCGGGCGAAGGCGTACTCTTGCTTTTGGGCATCTTTCAGAACGTATTGCTTCCAAGATGAAAGGTTGGAAAGGGGAGGAACTCTCAGTAGCAGGTAAAGAGGTTCTCATCAAATCAGTCATCCAAGCCCTTCCCAATTACGCTATGGGTTGTTTTCTGATTCCTAAGAAAGTTTGTCAGGACATAGAACGGCTAGTTCGACGATTTTGGTGGGGCGGTAATGAAGACAAACGTAGGCTACATTGGAATTCTTGGGAAAGATTAAAATTTGCAAAGGAAGACGAGGGGCTCGGATTCAAGGATTTTCACGACTGTAATATAGCGTTGTTAGCAAAACAAACCTGGAGATTCCTAAGACATCCGAATAGTCTTGTGAGCCGAGTTTTTAGAGCTAAATACTACAAGAATTCTTCTATCCTTGACGTGGTTATTGGCCCTAACAGTCAGATATCTTACGCCTTCCGTAGCATATTAGCAGGTCGAGACTTAATCAAATCCGGAGTCCACTGGAAGGTGGGTGATGGGAATAGCATAAACATCTTCAAAGACAACTAGGTTCCACGGAGTTGCACACGCAGAATCATTACAAACTGCCCAGAGGGCGTCGAAAATACCAAGGTCAGCTTTCTAATCAATCCGGACACGAGAACATGGGACGAGGAGAAATTGTGTCAGATTCTTCTTCCAGTTGATATAGAGGTCGTCAGAAACATTCCGATTGCAGATGGGGGGGTCCTGACGAACTATTTTGGCACCACACGGACGACGGACTGTACCCGGTCTCATCGGGTTACAGAGCTCAGTTCATACGGTCTAAGGGAGAGCCTTCCTCCTCAAACGGTCATAAATCATCCTTGGCTTCAGCGGCTTTGGAAATTAAGAATCCCGAGAAAGTTTAGCTTCCGTACTTGGAGATTGTGGAATAATTCGTTAGCGGTTGCTTCACAGTTTCGAAATAGGGGTCTGAATATTCCTAGTACTTGCCAACTGTGTTTTCAGGGAGCAGAGACGGAAGAGCATGCTTTTCTCAATTGTGAGTTTGCTCGACAAATCTGGACGAAATGTGAGTGCATGAGTTTTGTTCTTCAGTGGAGAGGCCCAGTTCGTGATGTGATTCGCGAGACCCTCTCAAACAAATCTGTTGAGCTTTGCGAAATTTTTGTGGCGTTAATTTGGTCTATATGGCGCAGAAGAAATGAACAAATTTTTGAGAACCAAACCCTGAGCACCGGTGCCGCCGTTAACGCCGCTCTGGGTATGGTTCAGTGGTACAAGGAGGCCCATTTTCTGGGTCAGTTCGGAGATGGAAATATTTGTATGTCTTCTACCATCCTTCAGTGGGCACCACCGGCTATGGGCGCGGTAAAAGTCAATTCAGATGCGGCGTGGCTCCGTTTTGACTCGCCGGCGGGAACTGGTAGCGTACTACGCGACCCTGAAGGTATCTTCATTGCAGGACGCTTTTGTCTTCTCCCTCGGCTTAGAACCCCTTTACTCGCTGAGTTAGCTGCCATTCAATCAGGATTGTTGTTGGCAAAGGAGCTCCATCTCAGTTAAGTCGAAGTGGAGTCAGACTCGTTGATTGCTGTACAATTACTCAAACAAGGGGAATTTAGTAAGTTGCGCCTAGACACGTCACTTGGTGAGTTGAGTCCTCTAGTAAGGGAGTGCATAGATTGTTTACATGCATTCTCTTCCTTTTCAGTAAAACACATAGATAGAAGTGGTAATTATTTGGCTCATTGTTTTGCCCAAGAGTTAGTTGAAGAGGATATGTCATTTTATTCACAAGTCCCGGATTGGGCCCTTTCTGTATACTCTGCTGATTTAGCGGGCGTGACGTCCAACTCTTAATGAAAATCTTTTTCTCAAAAACAAACTTCAACTGAGCTAGGTGCATGTTTGGTAACTACGATTTTAATCGGTTTCGATTAAAATCAGCCATTTTATTTAATTCTGTTTGTTATGACACAAAAGTTAAATAAATCTACAAACTACAAATAAAGATAATCTCAGTACACTTGTAACTTTTTTTTTTTTTCAAAAAATTGAAGATTATGTAGCTGAATATCTTAGAAAAAATAATTTAATTGTATTTTTGACATTATCATGATCACAGTTCATTTATATGTGTGTGTATTTATGGATTTGACGTTATACTTCTTTAAATTTTGTCTAGTGAACTATAATTTCAGCTCATACCAAATGAATTTAATTTCTTGTTCAGCCGAATTATTCAACTAAAATTATTTCAGTCGTTTTTTCAATCCATATCAAACAAGGCCTACAAGTAGAAGAGAGGGAGTATTTAGTGTGCGACATGTAACGAAAATATTAGGAGAAGTCAAATTACAAGCATATAAGTGAGTGTGACCATTAATTACAACGGACAAAATTTTGAATGTTAGCCAAATAGTAGTACTAGTAGCATAAATTTCTGGTAAGCTTTTATGAAGCCAATAAATAGGGCCCCCCAAAATCTAATCAAATTCCAAACTTTACCCCATATATTTACCGTATTTTCCAAAACATGCCCCCACCGTATCAGTGAACCAGCCGTTACGCTGTAATCCGCCGATTTCTTTTGACTTTTTTTTTTTTAAAAAAAAAACCGCCGATTCATTAATAATCACATGACATAAGCACACGATAATAATTTTGTTCTTAACAATTCTTTCTGATTCGATTGGAGAAGATCTATACTTTCTGATTGAAAAAGGAAAGTGATATTTCTCTCTCTCTGTCTCTCTCTCTCTAGGAAGCGTCTACAGTCTCCCGCACTTTAAAGTGCTCTCTGCAGTTATTATCACTGAGAGTGGTGGTGGTGGAGCCAGTGTAAAACCCACAAAAATTTGGGTCCCCGGTTAGGGTTTTTTCAAGTCGGAAGGAGACACATTTATGTCTCTGTCAGTGGGTATTCAAGGCTCTACCCAACAAGAAAAGAAACTCCATTGACACCTTTGTTGTTGTTGTTGCCATGATCACTGTAGAATGATCTTGAGATTGTTGTTGTTGTTGTTGTGAGTGGTTTGAGGGCTCTTTCTCTGTGATGGGTTTGGCCAAAGATTGGGGATTGGACAATGGGTTCCTGAGTAATTTGGCTTTTCTTCATCAGCAGCAGAACAAGCAGCATTTCTACTGCAAAGTGTCTTCTCCGTCCAAGGGTAGGCCGGTTTCGTGGACGGTGGTTTGTGGGTTGATGCTCTTCGTGTTGGGTTTGATTTCACTCTTCACTGGTCATGTTGCTTCTGATCTCGAGTGGTATTCCCAGAGGCTGGTCAAACGGAGCTTGTACTACAAACTGGTAATCTACTCTCTCTCTCTCTCAAACAGAAATAGGGAAACATTGCTTAATTAGATTCAACATTTGACCAGAGCTCAATAATACGTTTTTATAACTCTATTAAGTGGGACTTTTTTTAGTACAATTTCTTTCTCATCTTGCTCTCTCACTTAACTAGAAGACTTTTGAAATGAAGTTCATTGTCCAGATGTGGTTGAATCTGTTGTTGGCTGTATTCTCAGATCTTTGACTTGTAGAAGCTCAATGGAAGTTGTTGTGGTTCTTTCATATGGTAGCCTTAATTGCATTTTTTAAGATTGATGCATTATGGCATACTTTTTCACCTTTCCCTAATTGGGTATTCTTTATACTGCTGTATGAGTAGTAAGTGCTCTTGTATTTGAGTGACAATCTGTGGAGCTCTTTCTGGTTTATCTCATTAGTGACTTATATGGATGTTATCCTTGTTTTGTAGGGTGGGACCAATCGCGTGCCAGTTGATATTTGGAAATCAAAATTTTCGAAGTTCTACTATGGATGCAGTGAAAGAGGGCCTCATTTTGCTCGTATGTTATCTTCTCAGCATTACTACCTAAATTTTCAATACTTAGTGTTTTCCAGAGTTTCCATGTATGTATTCTTCTGCCTGTCCACTTTTGTCAATCTAGAAGGAGATGGGTGAAATCTTGTTTGAAGATCTCTTTGCACCTTTTCTAGTAATATTGCTATCATGGAAGACAACTGTGCATATGTAGACTGTGATGTTTACTATCTTGGAGCTAGATGCTTTGGTAGTGAGTTATGGCCGAATGGCAAAACCAACTAATAAGCATCAACTCAAACTGTCATATGAAAGGGAAAATACAGTTCATCTTGGTCATGGTTTCTAGTTCGGCTTCCTGACATATTTTTTAGACTCTTTAGTTATTTGCTGACAAGGGAATGAGTCTCAGTGTTGTCAATGCCGTTTGTCATCTCTCTCTATTACCTTGGCTAAGAGCATCTCCAACAGAGTAGGCAAATACCATAATTATGTAAAATATATAGAAGTTTGATAAAAAAAATAGCACTCCAGCACATTAGGCATCTTGTTATGTAAACTAAAAAATAGGCAAACTCTTCACCAAATTTGGCGAGGAGATTTCTCTTGCCATCTACAGGACATGGGTCTCCTTGTTTTTAGCCTTGTCTGAACTTTAAGCTATCACATTACTTAAAAAATAGTTGTTTTAAAGTAAATATTATTGATTACCCTCCATTTAAAATCTCCAAACACGTGTTAGAAAAGTTTATATACTATTTTACATAATACTATTGGACTGAGATGCTCAATTTATGATTAGGCAAAATACAAAAGGTTCATTTTAGTTATAATTTGCCTTAATTTTGCACAATACTAATGTTTTAAGAAAGAGAACACAAGGACAAACTTTGATGGAGTCATGGAGTTAGCAAATATCAATGGGGTCTGTGGTCAGTAAGCTACTCTCACAGTTCCCACACATCCTCTTCGCCAAACTATTAATTTCTCTCCACAAATAGAGGTAAACATCTTGATGCTAAAGATATGGTGCACAAGTGGTTTCCTTACACTAAGTCACTAACCCTCGTGTATGCTAGATTGCATTGATTTCATCTCCTACTATCATTCAGATAATAATCAAGTGTTAGTGTATAATGATGCAAGGTTGCATTTATTACATAATAATGCAATTGGTCCCTTAATTTGCAAGCTGATGCTTATTAGTCTTGTATAGAAGCGGCACTTGTTGTTAAAGTTATGCCATTTTACTGGAAGAGTTGCCTTCTAAAATACGAGCAGTGCATGCTATGGAATTTTCTCTAGCACTTTAACTGCAAGTTTTACTTAGGCCATTTCTGGATGTGTTTCCTCTTACATTTACGCTTGAGAATATTGTATGCTGTGATTCCAGCAGTGGATGCTAGTAGACTGATTTGCTTTCAGGTTGGCTAAATCAATTACTGTAAACCATTGAGCATTTCCAGAAGTTTTACATTTCTTGATTATATTTCTCGGCATCGTCATTTGGGTCTTTGAGATTTATGTGCTGCCTACATCTTGTTGTGTGGTGCTTTTTCGCTTATATTTTAGCATTATTCTTACATGAAAGTGTTTCTGATGCTGGTAAATTTTGAAAATAGCTGCTGTACGTGAGAAGTTGTCAAATGGATATTTACTTATTGCAACAAGTGGAGGGCTTAACCAACAAAGGACAGGAGTAAGTGAAAGAATGAAACTCCCTGTTCTAACTATTGACATTAAGAAGGTTTGCTTTTTTGTTTAGCATGCTATGAACCCGTACATAAGCTAAAGTTTAGATTTCATCTCCTCTTCAGATTACTGATGCCGTTATTGTTGCAAGGATTCTAAATGCTACCTTAGTTGTGCCTGAGTTGGATCATAATTCATTCTGGAAGGACGAAAGGTGACTGAGATTTCAGCTGGCTCCTGCATATGTGAAAAAAAACAATGAAATAGTTTGTGATTAACTTCTATCCGAATGGAAACTCACTTTACTGTAATGCTTCCACATGGCATTTTCTTATTTAACTTGCAGTGAGTTTTCCAATATATTCGATGTCAATTGGTTCATCTCCTCCCTCTCAAAGGATGTTACCATTGTCAAGCGAGTACCAGATAAAGTCATGAGATCCATGGACAAGCCCCCATATACTATGCGCGTCCCAAGGAAATCAGAACCAGAATATTATCTAGATCAAGTACTGCCAATTCTCCGCAGGAGGCATGTAAGAGCTCCATGCAATTCAATATGTACTTGTTACTGTACCTACTATTGCCACATGCGTGAAATGGTTAAATTCAAATATTTTGCTTCTACTCTTGTCGAAAATGGAAGTTTACAGCTTCTATTTGAATGTCTGCACACCAGCTTGTGTGCAGTCGGATGTTAGCCGATTTATTTAAGTTTTTTTACTAATGTCACATTCCAGGACTTAAAATCTTGTAATTTCGGGTCAAATATAGTCATGTCTAACTGCTGATACATATTTGCCCCCATCTTATCAGTTAGGACCTATTTAATTTTGGTAGTCTAGATTCTTGTTTTCCCTGTCTGGTTATTGATAGACCACAATTTTATTGTAGGTTGTGCAGTTGACGAAGTTCGATTATAGACTTGCGAATGACCTTGACGAAGAGCTTCAGAAGTTGCGTTGCCGGGTGAACTATCATGCTTTACGATTTACGAAACCTATAAGGGAACTTGGTCACAAACTTGTGTCGAGAATGCGCGAGGTGACCAATCGCTACATTGCGATCCACTTGAGGTTTGTGACGGTCATTATGACATTTGATTAATGTTGAAGCCACTGTTTTAAAAGCAATTATCAATGGAGTATTTAGGCTTTAAGTAGACCACTCATGTTTTTGTTGGATAGATCCTTTCCATATTAGCCTCTCTGGTTATGTTTAGTCCTCCATAAGTAGGATATAGATATACTACAAAGATGGAACTTTAAAGAGAAACTGAGGGTGAATATATGGCGAAGTTCGACTGACACGACTTACCAAGTAAAGATCATTCAAATTTATGTTGTCGTAGTATACACAAATGTGGAGAAATCGAGGGAGATGGGACTCATAAAACTAGACCGGGGTTAGATAAATGTGAGAGTTCCTAAGGGCTGCTACACAATTGTTTAAATCTGTTCAATGCAAAGGTGCTATGGAGTATTTGTAGACTTGCGATGTACACTGTTAGATGGGAAGAAAAGCTTAACTAGACTTGAGAAAATGGGGTTGTTTGGACAGTCCAGTTTTTTTGGTTTCGAGGAAGAGATTTTTTTAAAAGAAACTAGCCCCGGTTACACTAGCTTGGTCCCTTGTTACACTTGCCAGATCTTTGAATGTGTACACGTGGCACACTTTAATTCATCTTAACTATTTTTTAATAGTAGAAAAAGATGACTGGGTCACAAGATATGTACATGTGGCACACTATAATTGTTCAAAATTATTCTGAATTTGGAAAATGTTATCTAGGCCTCCATGACCCCCCTATGTACGCCAAACACCTTAGTTTGAATAAAAAAACAATGTGTGGAATGCTGGAGTGGTAAAGAGGTACTGGTAAATTACGTTCTATTTCTACAAAATTGTTTCACTGATGGTTAGAGTGCTGAATAATGCATAGTTGAGATAAACTCCATTTTGGAAAAAGATTGATTAACTCCAATATGGAAAATATTGCATGTCTTCATTGTTTTCTTTCCAGCTTGGTTGGTACTGCAAAAATATGTTCTGACGAGAGATAGCGGTGCCATAAAATAATTCCTGGGTAGCAATTTTGTTTTCACATTATATGAATGTTCTAGCCCAGTTTTTGGTACTGCTATGTGTAGTGGCTAGGTTATAAATGATGCTAACAAGATATGGCAACGAAGTGTAATATGATCTGCATGCGCTGGCATTGAGAAAAGTACAATATGAACGGAGTTCCAATTATCAGGCGTGACATAGCGTATTAGAATTCAATTGCTGGAGGAACTTGATTTGAAACGTTGTCTGTTTGTCGGAATCTGTAGAGTAGCAGAAGAAGTGGCTGAGTAGCAGAAAAAAAGTGATGGTGTTGGTGAAAGAAGTTTATTTGGAAGACTGTCTTTTAATTCCCTTAGTTCGAGTGACGAGTTACGTGATGTTTCTTATGTTGCAGTGTCTACCCCTGTCAGTGATAAAGTTAATGTGGAAGACAAGATTATTGAGAGTAACTGGTGGTGGGCGATGGCAAAACAAGAGCGGGTAGAGGAGTGTCTCAGTTGTGACGTATTGTGGAGTTACATGGTGTTACATCCCGATTGGATATTCTCAAGTGTACTCTCCTATCTTCTTTGCCTCCTCTTTCAAGTGCTGATGATATGTTAAAGTGTCAAGATGAGAGAACCTCCCCGAAAAATCATCTAACTTTGGTTAAGGCTTTCCGATCTAAATTGGACATAGAATTAGAACGATTGGAATTGTCCGTGAATTATGGAGCAAATAGTAGTTAGTGGAGTAGATATTGGTCACATTGTTTCATACTTTTATTGCTCTTTTTTCTTTAAAATACGTCGTTTGTGAAGATTTTCTCTTTAATAAATTTATTTACCTATCACAAAAAGGAAGTGGCTGAGTGCTTCCGTCTGGTACGTGGTGGAGCTGAGAAGGGAACCTCTGGAGTTTCGAACCCAAGGTTTAAAACCTTCTAGTACGTGCTGATCTCTAACGCTAGACCAAATTAAAGAGTTGTCAGCGAACCCAGTGCTCGTCTCTATTGCTTAAAAGCCTACCTTTTTATGGACGAGCTATATGACCCATATACGGACATTTGGTGCCTAAAGCCATGGTAATTTTCCTGACAATCAGTAAAGTATTTTCTAGCACTAGGAACTTCCCAAACATCGTAAACACTTTACTCCGCTACTCATCCATCAAAGAATGAAAAATACCCACAATCATCCAAAACAATAATCATACGGTGGATGCTGGCACTTGAATAACTTGTTTGGTATGTTCTATTTTCCAAATGAGTTGAGCAGGTGAACTCCCTGAAAAATAATTAACTTCATTTATTTCTTAGCTGGTTTCCTGAAATATCTGAGTTTCAAACATTAGGTCACCTGATTCAGCAATAACATGAAGTTGTAAGGGAGCTAACAATATCTATTGTAGATGAAAGGCTCCGTGGTTAATTAAAAACCCCGATTTTACATCTTTGTAATCTTCATTGGAAGCTCCATCCAGTTCCATGTAAGTGTCCCAATAAAACAATTGTCCATCATCAAATTTGGATTCCTTGAACATTCGTATAGAGTGGTAGTGTAAGCAATTGCAACTGGCTTTTCTTGTCTTGTTCTAGTCCTCTGTGTGCTCGACACTGATGACTGGAACTTGGCCTTTGGAGAAGCCTTTCTGCTCTCACTCCTATGTGCAACAGAGCATAGTCTGTTGTCTCTCTTATTCTAGATAGAGCAGTAAGAATGCCCTTAAAGGAATCAGGCCTATGATTTTCTGGTTCGGGTGTCTAACATATCCTGGTGCTTTAAGGTCTAAGAAGCTTCTGTCCAATCTTATATGTCAGCCTCAGATACTTTTGTGATAGGGAGGGAGACTTTAGGTGATGTGCTGGAAAATGAATGAGCAGGTTCTGTGCAATAATCAATATAAAGGTACGTGCAGGGCCTGTGCTATGCACGTCGAATAAGGCTTAAAACATCAATTTAGGTATCCTTTAACTTTACTGAAGGAATGGATTCAACGGCTAGATAAATGAGTTCAATACTTCAATTAGGTTTCCTATATCATTATGCAAATGTAGAAATTGGTGTATAGGAATCTTAAAAGTTTTGGGTTGTGAGGGAAGTATAGGACGAAATGGTTTCAGTTTCTGATTTCAAGATTATTTGACACTAACCTTCATGAGATGGCATATTTGCATGCATTAGCTAACCTGTTCTCTGGGAGTGTGCAACTATGAGTCTCAAGTCCAAACAGGTCAAAGGTTGTTTCAGTAGTCGCTATTTGGGGGTCGGAAACTTTTGCAGACTTGTTGTATGTACAGTTGTGACTTTCACTGACATATATAGGTGTACATTTAAGAAAGATGGGTTTCGGTTTGTTACAACAGAGCAGCATCAGAAATCGTTTGCTGCGGAAGAAGAAGTATCTAGCCAAAGGAGATAAGTAATTCTTTAACTACAGCACCGTGATTCAAGTTTATTTTCTCTTAGAGATCCTGGAAACATTCAGAAGAATTTCTTACAATAGGGGGGTGTGGGGTTGGTGTGGGTGGAGTTTGTCAGCTTCATAATTAGTTTTAAATATCATTCATTTCATGGAGTTAGATGCGACGTCTCAGTCTCATACAGTGGAGTTCGGGGACTAATTACTCCTTGTCAGCTTTTAAATAAGTTCACTGAGGACCGGGATTAGTGGCGTAGGAACAGATTCAACGTGTTTTATGGAGAGATATAGTTTCTTGAGATATAGTTTCTCCTTCTTTGTTGTCTTTCATTTTGTGTTGTGAAAATTACTGAAGTTGTTAGAGAGCAACCTCCTATTTTTAAACTCAAAATTGTGGTCTTTTTGTAGAGAAGATGTTGCCATTGTTGTTTTCTGTATCGGTTTCAGATTTTCAGTTGGTCAATAGAAAGGTTTTGCTTGGTATCTCAAAACAATCTGATCATGAGGTAAATCACTGGGAGCCAATATAGTCATATGCAGGTGCAGTGGGTGAAAGATAAGCACCATAGGAGACTTGTGAGGTGGAGGCAGTTTCTTTCAGAAGGAACCATCTTACAATGATTATGAGAACATTATCAAGCCTCCTTGCATACATTTTGTCTTGATTCATATGTCGTACGCTGTGATCTGATCTCCATTTTTAGAAGCCCCAAACTATTTCATTGATTTCTTGTCAGCTAGTATGAAACATAATTATATATGGCTTGGTGAATTCAAAAATGTTGTTTTTCCTATTCCTCTCCCTATCAAATGGGTGTTCGAGGTATGCTTTCCTGCCATGTTGATGTGAAAAGCATGCATTTGACTATTTGAGAGAAATGGTATGTGGTACTAGAGGTAACACACAGGGCTGAGTGAGGAGGGTAATGTCATAGAAGGTGTTTTTCTTCTTGTGATTTGTGAATAGAGATTATGGCTAAATGGTATAGTTACTGTTGAAGCTTGTATCTTCTTGTCCTTGGTACACCAGGTAGGACTTGAACTGTAATGGTGATTGTGGCACCTGAACGTTATTTGTCTTTTTGCCGCCTATGCTGAACAGTTATTATGAATTTTATAGTGTAGTACTCTAGTGTCTCATATTTCCATAGTAAAACTATGCCATGTTGCAAAAACAAAATCTTAAAATGCCCGCTTGTGTATGTGCGAATCGAGTTGCCCATCTATTTTTTTAGACTGTTGTAATATTTTGCAATAAGCTGCAAGCTCTTAGAGCATCTCCAGTAGTAATATGTATTTCTAATGCAAATTATACCTGAAAATGTTGTTTTGCATTTTGCAAAACGTGTCCTACTCCAACAGTCATTTGTAAAAGGTATGCAAAATATTGTCTTCTAATTAATCTTCACTCACAGCACGTGCACATGATGAATTGTGGATGAGAGAGAAATCTAAATTGTAGGAACACATCTATCATCATGTGGAAATTGTAGGAAAATGGGTTGAGAAAAAATAGGAAACACTTTGAAAATATTTTGCAGAACCAATTATCCTCGCCATGTTTGGCGAGGGTTTTGCATGTTCTGCATTTTGCCTCTCAAGATGCATGTACTGTTGGAGTTCTATTTCTTTCAAACTCCTTTATATTTTGCATGAAAGGTTGATTTGCATGATCTGTTGGAGATGCTCATCTTCCAATTCTAAACAGTCCATGTTGCAAGTTGTGAAATCTTATAATTTAAGTTGATATTGAGGTCCCAAATCACAGTGATATTAGAAGATTGCCTTCCTTGCAATTTCTATTTATCTTTTGGAAGAATATTATATTTCATTATTTGTGTGTCTACTCACTCCATGTTGGTTGGTAAATCAATGTGCATCACAGTACATGTGAAACACTAAAAAATGTGACACTTGAAGCCTCATTCGTTCGTCTTTCAGTCGTCTCTATCTCAGTTTTCTGATTCGTTCTTGTGACAGGTTTGAACCTGACATGCTAGCATTTTCTGGATGTTACTATGGTGGCGGCGACAAAGAGAGATACGAGCTTGGGGAGATAAGGAAAAGATGGGCAACACTACCGGTGAGATGCTTAGTTATTACCTTTCTGGTTCTTAGAAGTCCATTTAGATGGTGATAAATATGCTTTGAGACTTGTTTATCTAAATCAACCTGTATCTGCTTTTCCGAATCACTCTACTCCTTTTTTCAGATTTTTTGTTTTTTCAGAATACTTTCTTCAGATTTCAAAGTTAGCACATAATTTTTTAACAATGGTAAAGTTAAATTGGATTTTAACATGCGTTCTGTTACTTCTGGGGACTGTTTCTCATTACAGGATCTAAGCCCAGAGGGAGAGCGACAACGTGGAAAGTGTCCACTTACTCCTCATGAAGTAGGTCTGATGCTTCGAGCACTTGGTTTTACAAACGAAACATACCTTTATGTTGCATCTGGGGAAATCTATGGTGGCGAAGAGACTTTGCAGCCTCTAAGAGAGCTGTTCCCAAATTTCTACACGAAGGAGATTCTTGCCGGGGAAGAGCTCAAACCTTTTCTTCCATTTTCTTCTCGTCTAGCTGCAGTCGATTACATTGTTTCTGACGAGAGTGATGTTTTCGTCACCAACAACAACGGAAACATGGCCAAGATTCTTGCAGGTCGAAGGTAAGCAACTTGATCTGTTTATATTCTGATTGCCTTGACCAGGTACTTTGAACACATTTAAGCTTTTCTTTTGGATATATCGGATTAAGTTAATTTGTTTACTGATGACGGCCACTTTAGCAGCTGAATCAACTACTAAGACAATGTAAGACACAGTACGAAACATCAAAATGATAAAAATCCTACTTTCTAAGTTTTTCTTAGAGGTCATGGTTAACAACTTAGCACGAGAAGCAGTATCCATGTGCAACTTTTTGGAAAAAGAAATCATTAATTTGTCTGCATTTTTTTGCAGTTCACTTGCTGACTTCCTATAGAACTCATCTTGTCTGATATCTTCGCTACATAGTCAGGGTTCAGTGCTAGCCATTCGCCGAGAAGAGGGATTCCATATGATCTTACAGCTCTCAAAGATATATCTACCCTCATCCCTAATTCTTTCTTAGTTGTTCCATGCATGTCATGCCTCGAAAGATCTTACGTTATATGGAAATGGTTGGCTTACTGTTACAGTACAGACCTTTCATATTTATACTACTAAATTATGCAAATTACATACTGACCCCAATAGATTTAACTTATTACAACTAGATCCTTAACAGTCCCTCTAGCTGGACGGTATATATACTATACTCCAAGCTTGTTACAAATAAACTTAATGCCTGAACTGCCAATGGTTTGGTAAGCACATCACATATGAACAGCCTTTTGATTATCACCAAGCAAAATCCTATGACTGGGGTTTCCAAATTTAATTTCCTCCAACATATGCCTTGGCCCTCAGCCAAGTCAACTCACATGTATCGTATGCCATAGCTCTATATTCTGCTTCAGCACTAGACCTACCCACTGTTTCTTACTTTTCCAAGAAACTTGATTACAACCAGTAAATATACAATATCCTGTTGTGGACAATTAATCCGTAGAAGACTCAGCCCAATCCGGATCTGTGTAAGCCTCTACTTGTTTGTGCTATTGTTCTTATATAACAAACCTGAATGTGGAGTATTCCAATGGTTGGTCCGTGGAGCGCCTAAAACTAGCTCAAAACACTCGCTGCAAAAGCGTTATCAGGGCGTGTTGGTGTGAAATAATTAAGCTTGCTGCCAAGCCTCTCCATGAGCAGTTAACAACTTACTATTGGGTTCCATTGGAGATTCTATGGGTTTTGCTCCTAACATACCAGTCTCACTCAACATTTCCATGTCATGCTTTCTCTGAGACAAGTAAATACCATCCTTGAATAAGCGACCTCAATACCCAAAAATTATTTTGAATTACATGATCCTTCTCTCAAAATTTCTTTGGATAAAGATTTTCAGATCGTCTTATCCCGATGTATCATCGCTTGTGATTACAGTATCATTTACATGCAATAAAATACAACCAGCGGAGCTATAACGATAAAACACAGAATGATCAACACTGCATCTCACAAGACCAATCTCAGTTACCACAATCAGTGAATCGACCAAACCTAGCTCGGGGAGATTGTTTTAACCCGTAGAGAGGTTTCTTCAGAACGATAAACCTTACTAGACTTCCTGAGTAACCAAGCTTGGGCGTTGCTCCACGTTCACTTCCTCATGTAAAGCACCTTGGAGAAAGTCATTTTTAATATCAAATTATTGGTCTTATATTATATCTGAGTCTAGTTGATGCAATTACCAACCATATGTGTGCTCATTTTGCAACAGTAGAAGAAGTCTCCTTGTAATCAAGACCATAAACTTGAGTGTACCCTTTGGCCACCACGAGAGCTTTTAATCGATCAACACTCCCGTCGGGGTGTGTCTTGACAGTGAACACCCACTTGCATCCCGCAGCAGTCTTACAAAGAGGAAGGGGAACCTAGTCCCATGTATAATTATAGCCAAGAACTTGAGTTCCTCGACCATAGCATCCCTCCAATCAACATGAGATTGTATCGGAGTCAGACCTGGGAAGAGAAACAAATGAGAAAGATGATATCAACTAAAAATAGGAGGGAGATAATCTATCATAAGACGCAGAGTTAGAGATTGGGTTATTAGTACCATGTACAAGAGTGCTTACAGTTGTAGAAGCAGCAGGCATGATATCAGTGAATCAACCAAAACAGAGGCATAATTACGCAATATGAGAACTGAACCGAATCGACAAAGTACCTCATCACAGAAGGTATCAAACTGTCGCCTAAAACTCCAATTTCCACGAATCAATCCTTTCAGCCATGTAACATCAAAAAGAAACATAGAAGAAAACAAACTACCATACTATTTCAGAGATCCCCACACACCAATCAAATAAAAAAACACTTTTAACAAAGCAGAAATAACACTTCTTTTATGAGAAAGAGAAGAAGATGCTCCGCAGCCTACATCAGCGATCTTTCATTAGCTGTGAGGGATTGACAAGTATTCAGAACCGCTCTGATAGCATTTTACATTAGATGGGCATAACGGGCTTACTATTACAGTAAAGCTCTTTCATATTTATGCTACTAAAGTATGCAAATTACATATTGATTCCAATCGAGTTATCTTATTACTACATCCTTACAAAGACATGCTGCAAGAGATTAATTGCCTGTTTAGTTGATGGGACCTTTAGGTCCGCTATGCAGTTGACATGCAAGTATACTTATAGATTTAGTTTGTCTATTAAAAGATAAACTTACAATATCATAATACTGAGCCTACCGTTTTGGGTTTTCGACAACGAAGATAGCTTAAAAATCTTGATACTAGAGGGATTGACTCATGGAAATTTATGTCTTCCTAGTGTGTTTTAGATATCTATGACAGATGCAGCTCTAAATCTTTCAGTGAGATTAGATTCAAAGGTAATGAGGAAAAATTGAATGGAGATGCAAATATTAGAAGATCTACCCATTCCTTTGCACCCCTTTGAAGAGATTGTAGAGGAATTCGCATATTGCAGCATGCAAGCACACGCGGAGGAAAATATTGAACCTTCCCTCCACTCCATGGGCTTCTTTGGATGGGCAGAATAATATTTGTTTTTGTTGAATCCAAGGTGGTTTAAAAACTTGTGTTTTCTTCCTCTGACTGGAGTTCCGGTCATCATTTTCGGTGCTCCAGTTAGAGTGTACATAATAAGCAGAGCTCCGATCTCAATTCCTGTTAAGAGTATTTTTTGTTTGAGTCTGGTCTCGTACATTCCCCATCTCTGCCTCAGTACTCTCTACTTTATTCCTACTACTCTCTCCCACTTTCCAAAAAAAGTTTTTATGTCCCATTTGGTTTGTTGCTGCAAGATGAAGCGTAATTTGCTGCAATTGCTTTGAACTGTTGCTGGCAGAGGCTGATTTAAAAGTTAATCTAGGAAACAACATGCGAATGGTAGTGTTGGGTCTTTCGGTACTTTCAGCACTGAATTATCCCACTCAAAATTGCATTAATGCTCATTTCAAACTGACCTTTCCAATTAAAATTTATTTTCCATTTCTGACTCAAAATGCTGATAGAATTAACTTCTAATATTTGTATGATGACAGCCATTGTTGTGAGGAATCGAACAAGTAACAATGAGCAAAGAGCTTAAAATGAATGGCACCAAGATACATGTGGTTCGGCAAATTGCCTACTTCCTCGGGAGGGCTGTATATGATTTATAGTTCTTCCTTACAAGAGATGAAGAAGAGGATTTGAGAACCTCTCTAAACTCTTACCTTAACACTCTCAAACTCTAGAAGAAATAAGAGAGCAAGAACTAAACAACTAAAGAGAGAAGGCTGAAACTTTGGATTATATTGCTGAGTTGGGAAGCTGCCTATTTATAGGCTTTCAAGCTCCAACAACCAGCTGCACAAGCATTGATTTGGGTGGCCAAAATTCACCAAAATATGCTCTCCAAAGTCTCCATGAGATGCTGCATAGGCCTGCAAAAAACTTTATCCTTCCAAGCATTAAAAGCTTCCTCACCATGGCTGCAACTATCCAAGACTTTGCAGCCATGGCTGCTGCCCATAAAGTCACTCGTTCACACTTGTTAGCTGCTGAAAGTGTGAATGCAAGAGTCTGAATGCAAGACAATGCCGAACAATTGTATAATTTATGGAAACAAAAACTGTTGCATAAGTACATTCTAAAAGGAGGATCCCCATATTCCAGATTAAATTTTGAAGAGTCATGCATACACAAAGTAATGATAGAAGGTATAATTTGAAAGAACTTAAAACACAACAGGTTACAGAGCTTTTGCAAAAATCCTTGGCTCTGAGCATTTAGGAAAAAGATGGACGGATGCGTGTAATGAAGTTGACATGGCGCACGAGAAAAGAAAACATTACCAAAAATTGAGATTGAAACTATCTGAAAATAATAGCTCTGTTCTTCAAAATTTGTTTGCGATCTTGTGTTGTGTCCTCATTTGGTGAAGTATCCCCGTTAACATGTCAAATTCGATTGGCAAGGTCCATTCAAAATAGATATGTCAAATTCAATTGGGAAGGTCCATTCGGAGTGAGAAATAGTGCAATTTTTGGAGGGTAGTTCACTTCTGATTGTAACGAAAAGACCTAACACAGCTATTTGCGTGCTATCTCTATCTGTTAAATATGCCTCTTGCAGAAACAATTCGGAGCAACTGTTGTGAATTACGCTACTTCTTGCAGCAACAGACCAAATGGGGACAGAGACTTAGTTGGAGGACATAGTATTAGGATTTAGTTGTAAAGTAGATTCCATTATTTAGTTTTCATCACAAGAAAATCAGATTCATGCGTTAAAGTCACCGTGTTCGTTTCTGTAGGGTAGGTAAATATATGAGAAGGTGACAGATTTTATTTTGTTTAACAATGCTCTATTAGTTTATGACTGGGTATTAAGAATGCCAATGGTCCATAAAATATAGTGGCCTTGTAATAATGGTTACGAGTTTTTTACTGGCAATAAACTCTCGTAATAACACTTTTGGGTAATAAGTTATATCAGATTTGAGCGGTTCTTGTATGGCCCATTTTGGTTCATTATTGCATGACATGTCTTAGAACAGGAGATGTCACAACGGTGCTTGTTAGTCCTTTCCTTTTATTCTGAAATAAGAAATAAGATATTCATCTCCTTGGAGGAAAGTTATCTCTGTCCAGCACCGGCATATGTCCAACATCTGTGTCTGATATCTTTTCCCCGTTGTCATGGGAAAGAAAGCATAGGGAAGAGAATACTTCTCTTGATCTTTATCAATCAAACCGTATGTGTAGGTAGTGCTTCATGTTCGGTTGAACCGAACAACCGGTCGGTTCGCGGTTCGGTTATTCGGTCGAAGGGGCTGTTTCAGTTCCGGTTGAACCGAACCGAAAAGTGGGGATATCCGGAACCAGACCGGAACCGTAGACCGAAACCGGTGGGTTTATTCGGTTCGGTTCCGGTTCCGAACCGGTTCTGGGCATTTTTTTTTTCTTTTCCTTGTTTTTTTAAGGCTAGTTTGTGTGATTTAATTACTGAAAACATAAAAAAAATCAGAAAAAACCACCAACAGGCCGCAACAAACGGTCACTGACCCGCTGATGTGACAATACCTAACGTCTTTTTTTATTTTTTGAAAAATCGGTTCCGGGTCGGTTAGCAACCGGTTCCGGTTTCTGAAAACAAGCAACCGAACCGAATCCGTAGTACTCCGGGTCCGGCTTCGGTCTTTCTCGCACGGTTCGGTTCGTCGGTTCTAACCGGTGGCCTTAATCGGTTCGGTTTTAACCGAAACCGTCGGTTAAACCGAACCGACATGAAGCTCTATGTGTAGGGAGCAGTTTTTCTTCACAAGTCGTTGAGAGAGTTAAATGTATTGAATCCTCAGAAGATAACTCTTTCCGTGTTTCTCTTCCTATTCACCAGACTTGGACCATAATTTGCTCATCTCAAGTGAGATCTACGGGAAGAATAGACATAAAGTTTAGATAAACCAGGGCTTGAGAAGAACGTGGCAGTTAATTAGCGTATTGACTATTGATAAAACTCTTCCCTTGGTAATGGTAGGCTGCCATTCCCAAAGGAAAAAAAGGCCGAAAACAGCAGCAGTTACTATATCAGTGATCAGAGCTCCATGATGCAGAAGACTTAGTGTTGTGAGGGTGGACTCTGTTAGCCTTTGTGGCTGATGTCCAGCCAATCGAATTGTTGTCCACATGTTTCTGTGGATATGGTAATTTAAGTATTAAGGTCCACGAGTTCATCACGCTCATGTTTAATGTTGCAGTCTGTAGTGTCAAATAGTAAGAAGTGACAGACTGCGTTCTTTTATAATGGCATGGCTGTAAAAAAAATTGGTGTGGTCTCTTTTCATCCTTAGATATCACTTGATAGGAGGTGATAATTGGTGATTCAAAGTGCTTGTACATGGAAGGATAAAGTGGTTTGTTAGAATCAATTTACCCTAAATAATGCTGATTAAGTGTTCGTATTTAGAAAAAAAACATGAGAAAAGTGATAGTTGTGTTCTTGACATTATGAGATGATACATAATTCAAGAAAATTAAAATTTCACATTGGATGTTTCACGTATTCTTTTGAGAATCAGTATCCACATTTTGCTGCACAAAAATACTCATAAAAAATGACCTTCAAAGGTCGTTCTGTTGCATCAGAACCGAAATGTTTACCACGTCTGTGGTGATAACTTTCAAACAACATCAGTAGAAAACGGAATAAGAAACTTAAACATAATTTGCCTCAGTTTACATTAAAATACCAGTTGTGACGCTTATCTTGGTTGAATCAATTTTCATTATCTAGTGGATTTCCCTCTTCTAGTTATATAGTCTGGTTGGATAAAACCAATAAACTTTCTCTTAGCGTTTATTTGGTACAAATACTATATTGTTTCAATATTTTCTTTTGATTTGTTATAAAATGCTCTTCATTTGAATTTTGCCATTCTAAACCTGACACGCCTACTTATTGCACTTTTATGTGGTGCATTGCAGGAGATACATGGGTCATAAGAGAACCATCAGACCAAATGCGAAAAAGCTGAGTTCCTTATTCATGTCGCGAGACAAAATGGGTTGGAAAACATTTGCTAAAAAGGTCAAGTTATGCCAGAGAGGCTTCATGGGAGAACCAGAGGAATCCGGAAGGGGTGAGTTCTACGAATACCCGTCCTCTTGCATCTGCCAGAAACCACTCAATCACTCTTCAATGGACAATAATGGTCCTGCTGGAAATAATCTGACCTCCAGAGGACTACTACTCTCTAAATCATACGTAGTCCACAAGTACAGTAGAGACGCGAAAGGAGCTGAAAGATTGCTGAGACTAGAAAGCCCTAAAAAGAGTAAAAGACACATACTTTCGACCCGTAGAAGCTGACACTCAAGTTCTCTGTTGCTTGACTTAGCATAAAGCTATCTTCAGATCTGACACATTTTGGGTAGACATGCTACAACATGATGAGTTTTAGTTGTGTTGCTGGGGATATAGTTGTGCCGCGACTCCTGTGATGGATGGTTTGTGTGTAGTGCTTAGGTTGGACAGCTGAATCAGCTTTGTATAGGAATATTGCCCCAATTGTTGCTGCACGATGTTTGTAACTGTTCATAGGTGTATTTTTGTAAGAAATGTAGCTGGGGCTTATGTCGAACATGTATAAGTGAAATATTCAGGATACCACTGGCTGGAAAGCAGGCCTATTTTACCAATGCTTGACGAGCTTTTTGTCTGCTGAGACGTCAACATCAGATTTGTGCTCCAGGGAAAGAGACCTAACAAACTATGCGGTTGGTTGGATTACTAAGTCGACAGTTCAGCACCAGACTGAAGTAGAACAACATTACTAACCTAACCCCAAGGTGTTGCCGTGGTGGGTGAGGCTTGTGAAAGATTTTGCTCCATCTGTGGTCTCAGTTTCTATTCATCTATAAACCAATATTTGGGCTACTCATTGGGACCACTAAGCATTCACATTGCTCCTTGCAGGAAATTTCAGGTATTCCAGAGCCGGTGAGCTCCCATCCGTTGGTCGAGTACGCCTACGCCGTAATCATATTTTTTTTTGAATGAATGACGTGTTACTCATACAATTACATCATAATTGCTATGATCTGGAACGAGCTTAGAGAACGATGAAAACGATAAACAAGAATAAACCGATATAACGTGGTTCACTAGCATGATGCTAGCTACATCCACGACCCGAAAAGCCCCGTTTATTGGAGAAAAATACCACAAATACAACCGCACATTGTAAAACACGACATATAGCTTTTATATAGGCCTGCAATACAGCTTGTGCTCAAAGAAATACCAAAATCGAGCTAAACGAACAAGGGAACAACTTTCTGACCGCCTCTGGAATCTGTTCGTACAAACACACAATGTTTGCACGAACAGTCTGCATTTTCTTCGTCTTGCTCCTCCGTTTGGTCCATTTCTTTGCCATGCTTCATCACCAATTTCTCGCCAAGCTTAAGTCCATTCAAGGCACCCTTGATTCCCAACAAATTTCCACCTTGCCTTGAATCATGCCAACCACTTGCGCTTGAATTAGTCAGTTCTATCCAATAATCCCCAATATCGCAAGTTGCTCCAACTTCGCCAAGTTCCTGCAACGAGTTTACCCAGCGATGCTCAAACTCCCGTCAAGTTCCCGCAATCGAACCCTATCGATGCTCCAACTACGGCCGAGTTCCGGCAATCGAAACCCTTGTTCGTTGTTTTAACTCCCACTGAGTTCCTACAACAAAATTGTTTGTTTATTCCGACTCCCACCGAGTCCCTACAACAAAACCCCCAACACATTCTGTGTCCCTTGCCAGAGAATTCCCTATTCCACCATCCGCCTCCTCGTCAAGAGCACGAATTACCCCTTGCCCCCAACGAGGCCTAGAGGACGAATTCATCCGTTGCACCTGCAGCCATATCTGCAAGCGCCTTTGCCTTCGGATACTCCCTCTTCCAGTGACCATTCTATTTACACAATGCACATACGTCGTTTGGTAACTAAGAACCCTTGATCTTCCTTTTACCATAACCCCCTGTAGGGTTTTGATTCATGGATGCGCAACGGAAACACAAACAATCATAAACCATGCAAAACCCTCCAAGGATCACAAGTCAAGAGACATAACGATGGTAAAGGAAGAAATCAATAACACACCTTAGGGTTCTCCTTTGATGACTTCAAACGCAAATTGTATCACGTCTCTACGGTTGATCCACGCCTAGAGGTGAGATCTAGATCTTCCAATCCTTGGTGCTAGCCCGGAAAGAGGAAGAGGAAGAAGAATCATGCAACAATGGAGCACCAAGGTGGGGCGCCACCTCCATGTGAGGCCGACGAGTAGGGGGCGGTCCCATTGGGGGGTTCGGCCCTCTTATGGGACTTGCTCTCTCTCCTTGCTTTGTTCTCTCCTTACTTCTATCATATAGATGTGTGTTGTGTGTAGAGAAAAATAAGCTAGGAGTGTTCTTTATATAGTCCAACAACTCCTTGTCCTACTACATAAAGAACCCCTCTCCTAATCCTACTCAAGTTCGGATTAGTCCCTTTTTGCAAAAATAGTCCTTATCATGTCAATACATGGATTAGTTCTATTTGCAAATTAATCCTAATCATGTCTCTACATGAATTAGGCCACCTTGGCATATCCTAATCATGTCTATACATGGATTAGTCCAACTTGCATATTAGTCCTACTAAGTTAGCAAGTTGTTGCGATTTGATCCTTTTAATTAATTAATCATATTAATTAATTAATTCCCACGTCTAGTTCACCCCTATATGGCGTGTGACCCCATAGGTTCTATTTAGTTGGCAGTAACTATTTACTAATATGGAGCGGCCTCTAGCAAGACATCCATTCTAGCCAACAAATAGAATAGTCATCATGACAAACCTTGTGCAAGTATTTGTCTCATCCCTTTGTCCCAACATCCGGATTGGACACGAGACATACAAGTCACACTCGTATATCCAATCCATAGTTTCTCGATCCATGGGAATAGCCTTATTCGTGCAAATAACATCTATATCCCATATTGATTTATTTGAGTCTGGCCAGACATTTTATAAGCACTATCCCTCGAGTGGCCTAGGATATTTGCTCCCGTTATGTGGGAGGGACAAATCCTATCTACGTCCACTACGATCTCTAAGCTTGCTTCTTATTGTATCCAGTACACGCCTTTATAACTACCCAGTTACAGTGTAGCGTTTGACGCTACCAAGATCACAATATTCCACAACTAGAATATCTAGTGACTTCAAGTCTAAGGATGACAATACCGTTGCACCGCGAGAAGCGCTTGTGACTTAACATAACGTGTATGTAGCCTTCTCGGAGATGGGTCAATCCAGTATGCCATTACTCCTAATGCATACCCATGTGTTGGATCATGATATCTCCATATCAATCCAACCCCATACTAGTCTATAGATGATTGTCCTATTAATCATTATAATCGACTAGGGATATTTAAGAATATAACACTTATATTCTAAGGACTTCATTCATGTTAACATATCTCCATACCGATAACATAATGAATCGTAAATCCATATATTTGTCACAATAAATTGATTGCCTGGAGGGAACAATTCCAACAGTCTCCCACTTGCACTAGAGTTAATCTCCTGCATCATATGCCTATTGATCTAGCGTGGCCCTCCACGCTTACATTGCGCAGGGGCGAGACATCTGCTGGTACTTTGATAATATTCACATCTTCTCCATCAACTATTTGATTGAGATTGAATATTCTGAGTAAATGCACCTTATGCGTTAATTTACTCAGTCCTCTATGTTAGAATCAGTGACTGAATCTTTCCTGGAACCTTTCCAGCTCACAGCCGCTCCCACTAGGGCAAAACATAAAACTCGACTTATAATCTGAAATCTTCTTTGTCAGAAATGAAGTTCGCATCCCTGTAACCCCTTACAGTAAACTCTTCATATCCTCCATCTATCAAGAATTCATCCTTAGTGCTTCTCAAGTACTAAAGGATAATCTTGATAATTTATCCAGTGACTCTCACCCGGATTTGACTGGTATCTTTGTGTCATGCCATATGACACAACTGGCCTTGTACATATCATGGCGTATCTCATGAATATTATTCATACGGTCTCTTCCAATCTAATTGGAAAGTCAATTAGCCTTCCAAAGACTAATTCCATGTGACATGGGTAAGAATCAATATTCTTTTCACGTTGAACCATTTCAACACCTTTGTCAATTTATGTACTATGACCTAAGTTGTAGAACCATCTTGATCTACCTCAATAGATATTCACAAGTTGCTTCGCTTAAGTCTACCATTAGAAAGTCAACTCCCTAGTCAATATGCGTAAGACTGCCAAGTAGGGGCAACATTCCCAATGATTAAGTATGTCTCCACATACAAGACCAGAAACATAACTGTGCTCCCACTAACCTTCTTGTACACACAAGTCTCATCTTCAATTTTGATAGAACCAAACTCCTTTGATTACATCCTCAATTCGAAGAGTCCAACTCCTAGAAGCTTAATCCAATCTATAAATAGATTGCTACAAGCAAGATGCGAATGGATTTAAGCATCACAATTGGGGAAAGATTTTGTCATAGTCCATACTATGAGCTCACATGAAATCCCTTTCCTACCAATGTTCCCTTAAAGGTAATCATATTACCATCCATGTTGGTTTCCTCATAACCCACTTGCACCCTGTGGGTCCTACCCGTCAGGTGGTTCCATCAAAGTCTATACTTTGTTGGTACACATGGATTCCATATCGTATCTCGTGGCTCCAAGCCATTTCTAAGAGTATGGCCACACGTGGCCATCTCATAGGTTGTAGGCTCATCTTGATGAGCAATATATCAGGGGTTATGAAAAATCCTTATTTCTCTAGTCCCTTTACATATCCTACCTTACCTACGAGGTTCTTGTGTTATCTGAGTAGGTTGCTCCACAACACCTTGTGATCCTGCTCATGTTCCATCAAAAAGATCAATATTTTGTTGTGGTTCTTGAACTTCTTCAATTTCTACTGTCCTCCCACTCTTTCTTTTAGAGACAATCTCTACATAGAAACACTGTGGTTCGAGAAACAAACAGTTTGTTCTCGATTAGGTTGTAGAAATAATATCCTTTTCAGGATATTCCACAAAACATTTATCCGACTTGGGTCCAAGTTTATTTGTAAACTCTTTTACATAAACTTCATAACCCCAAATCTTTATGAATGACATACTAGGACATTTCCTAGTCCGTATCTCATATGGTGTTATTCATAATCCGTTTTTGATGGAACAAGGTTAAGGGCAAAATTTGCTGTAATTAGAACATAGCTCCAAAAGTAAACTGGAAGTTCTGTTTGACTCATCATGGACCGAACCGTGTCCTACAAGGTTCGAACTCTCCTTTTAGACACGCCAAACCCATGTGGCGTGCTAGGTGGAGCAATTTTTGGATCATATCCAACACTACCATAGATTCTTGTCAAACTCTTGGCTCAAGTCCTCTCCTCTACGATCCAATCGTAGAGCCCTAATACTTTTGCCAAGCTGGTTCTCTACTTCATTCCTGAATACTTTGAACAATTCAAAGGATTCTGATTTGTTTCTTCATAAGATACACAAATCCATATTTCTCTGATCCTATCAGTAAATATGATGAAGTACTGAAAACCATCTTTAGCTTTTGGGCTTAGCGGCCTTCATACATCAATATTTATGATTCCCAAAAGATCATATCTTTGCCTAATAAGTCTTACATGTCTCATATGATTCAATAATCAAATGAGTTCCAGAAATCCATCCTTATGGAGTTCTAGATATGTATCTCTTATTTATGGGGCCTAAACGATAATGCTAAAGATAATTGAAGTTCATATCATCATATGCAAACCTCTAGGTATTAATGCTATAGATGAAATTATCACGATCATGGATATAGAATCCACTTAGACAAAATTGCATTACCATAATGCATATCATAATAAACGGAACAACATTTGTCCTTTATTATGATAAGGGGCTTTCTTGTCCAAACAAGAAACTTTGATAATGATCCTACTCATAGTAGGGACATAATCACTTTTGTCTAATTCATGAAAAATTTCTTAAAGGTAGAAATAATTCCCTACGGCTTATTCAGCAACCCTTTGCTTCATAGCCCCACGTATAGGATTATTTCTTCCTTATCCAATTGTCTCCATCTCTTGAGATCCTCCACATTTCTATAAATGTGAGATCCTCATCTAGTATCATATACTCTTGATGATGAGATAGACACATTGAATTTTATAACAAGAATACCTAAATTGGAATTCACAATTCCATTATTACTTACTTCCATGTACTTTGGGTAGTCTCTCTTCCTTTACACTACCTATGGGACTTTAAGGCAACTTGGCTTCAGCAACAGACTTGCTTTATACCCATGGGGTCGGCGCAAACCATCTGCCCTTACCCATGCTGTTAACCATTAACAGCTTTGCCCATGCCATTATGAGTGTTTTGTTCAGTGATTTTTCAATCATATTGAGTAAATAAGCTTTAAAACAAAACTATAATTGCATCCAATGCAATTCTTGGTCCACTTGGGTGAATAACCGTTTATTCTTTATCTATCTCATAGATAATGCCCATTCACTAATGTTTCAATTATATTGAATTAGCTTATTTGCATAACGCAAAGTGGAGCAACACTTCAAACCTTTCATGTCTAGCTTGCTCTTTTGAAAGAGCTTCTTTTAATGTATGATCATATCATACTTCTCCATGTCTCTCTTCTTGCTTCCAAAGCTCAGAGTTCATGACAGCTAACATGGGGCAAGTCATAACCAAAGAACCATTCTTTGGTGTTCCTTTAATAGGTTTTAGTGTGTTTTGGTAGTCGGTGGAAGAGAACTTTATGCTCTACGAAGTACAACAAATTCTCTTTTATTTGAGAACAATTTCTCAATTTTATACCAGTCTAGAAAAAGATAAAGTCGTGTTTTTGTTTGTTTAATGCCATGGGTATTCAACACAATAGGATTATGCAAAGTTTGTGACGTTTTAACTATGTTTAACAAGGATTTAAATTGTTAAACATAGCTCCCACTATTTTTCTATGGATTAATAACCCTCAAGATATTAATGCGGAAAATATCCTTATATTTTCTAGTGGGCCAAGATCCATGTTTCATCTCCTTATGAGCTTGCTTTGGCAAGTCACCCATAATTCGACTACTTTAGGTAGGAACAATTCCAATTGCATCCATTATGCAACTCTTGGTTCAACAGGGTAAATAACTCCTTATTTATCCATCCATATGGATAATCCCAATTGATTGCCTCTAGGTTTCTTAATCACATTAATAGCCTAGTTGTGTTCAACCTCTTATTTAAACAATTGCACATTACTAGCTTGTGCCATCGCATTCCATCATTATGAACTAAGTCGCCATGCTTTGGCACGCACGAACTTGATAAATAATGATGATAATGAGTGTTTAAATAACGAAAAGGCAAGAACACAATATTTGAATTTTGAGGGATTTCAAATTCAATTTTTTAATTGTTTTGTTGATCAATATCAACTAATCTATCTATTTGAGTTTGGGCACAACTCCAAATAATAGATCCGGGTTGTCTAATTATCTTATTATCCTAATTGCATGCATCATCCATACACCAACCACAAAATAATAAGACAATAATGTAAACAACCACAAAACAAAATTAAACATGATGTGGATATGGCCTTTTCTAGACTAAGATAATTCCAAGCCAATGGAATTATCTATGAACCCCAAAAGCAAACACATCTCCATGCGTCTTGATCTTTTGGTCCATCCTTCATAGTCATGTGGAATGCTCCATGCTCCATGCTCCATCTTTTTTGTCTCCTTTTGGCTTCGGGCTTCTTTATCTTCAATCTTGGCTAACAATCTACTTTATCTAGCACTGGCTATCTTCTATACTAAATAAAATAAATCTCACAAGTTGAGAAAAAAATGGCACGCAGGCCATAAAACCATAAGTAATTATTACAATTAATTGATCAGCTCGCAGACCGTAAAACCAAATTACAAAAATAAACATCCACATCAAACCACATCCTAAGGCCATATCCAATCACCATGCAATTTGCACATAAACAGTTAAAATCCAATTTTAACGCGCTTGGTCCATTTTAATTGATTTTCGGATTTCTAGGGTTAAAACGGTCCATGGGCCCAACAGTCTAATTGCCCGGGCCCAAAAAGGTGAACCGCAAGGCCCTAGGGCCGGCCTGGCCCCTAGCCGACGCGGCTAGGCCGCGGGCTAGGGCCGCCCGGCCCCTAATGCGGCCAAGACTTGGGCGGCAAGCAAGAGGGGCGGTCCCCTTAGGGGGGCCGAACCTCTATAGGGAGTTGTTTCCAAAACAACTCCCTTGCTTGGTGCCCAAGTTTGGTTGTTTCCTTGTTTTGGAAGAACTCCTTCTTCCCCAAGGATGCCCAAACCCTAGATCTAAGATCCTAAAATTTCTCAAGCTCACCAATTCATGCATCCAGTGCAAAAAATTAGATCTTGTTATGATAGATTATTGACAAATTGCATCCCATTCTTGATTTGTCTTGTTTTACGCGATAAACAATCAATTTAAGGTGTAAACAACTAAAACGTAACACATAAACCACGTTTATGCTCTACGACCCGTGGCTCTGATACCACTGTTGGGTTTTGATTCATGGATGCGCAACGGAAACAAAAACAATCATAAACCATGAAAAACCCTCCAAGAATCACAAGTCAAGAGACATAACGATGGTAAAGGAAGAAATCAATAACACACCTTAGGGTTCTCCTTTGATGACTTCAAACGCGAATTGTGTCACGTCTCTACGGTTGATCCACGCCTAGAGGTGAGATCTAGATATTCCAATCCTTGGTGCTAGCCCAGAAATAGGAAGAGGAAGAAGAATCACGCAACAATGGAGCACCAAGGTGGGGCGCCACCTCCATGTGAGGCCGACGGGTAGGGGGCTGTCCCATTGGGGGGTTCGGCCCTCTTTTGGGACTTGCTCTCTCTCCTTGCTTTGTTCTCTCCTTGCTTCTATCATATAGATGTGTGTTGTGTGTAGAGAAAAATAAGCTAGGAGTGTTCTTTATATAGTCCAACAACTCCTTGTCCTACTACATAAAGAACCCCTCTCCTAATCCTACTCAAGTTCGGATTAGTCCCTTTTTGCAAAAATAGTCCTTCTCATGTCAATACATGGATTATTTCTATTTGCAAATTAATCCTAATCATGTCTCTACATGAATTAGGCCACCTTGGAATATCCTAATCATGTCTATACATGGATTAGTCCAACTTGCATATTAGTCCTACTAAGTTAGCAAGTTGTTGCGATTTGATCCTTTTAATTAATTAATCATATTAATTAATTAATTAGTCTAGTTCACCCCTATATGGCGTGTGACCCCATAGGTTCTATTTAGTTGGCAGTAACTATTTACTAATATGGAGCGGCCTCTAGCAAGACATCCATTCTAGCCAACAAATAGAATAGTCATCATGACAAACCTTGTGCAAGTATTTGTCTCATCCCTTTTTCCCAATATCCGGATTGGACACGAGACATACATGTCACACTCGTATATCCAATCCATAGTTTCTCGATCCATGGGAATAGCCTTATTCGTGCAAATAACATCAATATCCCATATTGATTTATTTGAGTCTGGCCAGACATTTTATAAGCACTATCCCTCGAGTGGCCTAGGATATTTGCTCCCGTTATGTGGGAGGGACAAATCCTATCTACGTCCACTACGATCTCTAAGCTTGCTTATTGTATCCAGTACACGCCTTTATAACTACCCAGTTACGGTGTAACGTTTGACGCTACCAAGACCACAATATTCCACAACTAGAATATCTAGTGACTTCAAGTCTAAGGATGACAATACCGTTGCACCTCGAGAAGCGCTTGTGACTTAACATAACGTGTATGTAGCCTTCTCGGAGATGGGTCAATCCAGTATGCCATTACTCCTAATGCATACCCATGTGTTGGATCATGATATCTCCATATCAATCCAACCCCATACTAGTCTATAGATGATTGTCCTATTAATCATTATAATCGACTAGGGATATTTAAGAATATAACACTTATATTCTAAGGACTTCATTCATGTTAACATATCTCCATACCGATAACATAATGAATCGTAAATCCATATATTTGTCACAATAAATTGATTGCCTCTAGGGCACAATTCCAACTCCCCCATTGGAAACAATGAATCGTTCGAACCCGGAACGTCTAAACCCTCATATGCGGCCCTACGCCGCATCTCCCTTGTGCGAATAGCTGATCTTACCTCCTCCAATGTGAGAGTCTCTTTTCCAGCACAAGCAGACTGCACGAACCCCTCATACGATGGTGGTGGCGACACCAACAAAATCAGAGCGGCATCTTCGTCACTTATCTTTTCATTACTGTTTCGCAACTCAGCAAAATAGTATTTATACGATCGAAGTGATCGCTCAGATCCGTACCTTCCCCCATGCGTAGACCAAAGAGTTGCTGCTTCAACATCAACTTGTTGGTGAGCGATTTCTTTTCGCAGAGGCTCTCCAACTTGTTCCATAGTTTCTCCGCTGTCTCTTGATCTGCAACCTTCGTGATCACGTCGTCCGCCGAACACAACATGATCTTTGACTGCACTCTTTCCTCCATCGTCTTTAACTCCTTGGTGGTTGTATAAGGCCCCTCTTTATATTCTTCCAATGGCAACCACAGACCTTGATGCTCAACAAAGCATGTACCTTGATATGCCATAAGCTGAAGCTATTTCTCCCCATGAACTTGTCGATCTTGGTCACTCACCCCCCAGCCATATTCTCTACAGCTCCTAGTCCAGATCTGTAACGTACCCCCGAATGCGTGCTCCACCTTGATCGCGAAACCCTATCTTTGAATTCTACGGAATTGTGAAATCGATGCCCTTATCTCCACCTTGATCTTGGAACACCGAACCTATGCTCTGATACCAGTTTGTTATGATCTCGAACGAGCTTAGAGAACGATGAAACGATAAACAAGAACACACCAATATAACGGGGTTCACTAGCACGATGCTAGCTACCTCCACGACCCGAAAAATCCCGTTTATTAGAGAGAAACACCACAAATACAACCACACATTGTAAAACACAACCTATCGCCTTTATATAGGCCTATAATACAGCTTGTGCACAAAGAAATATCAAAAACGAGCTAAACGAACAAGGAAACAACTTTCTGGCCACCTCCACAATATGTTCGTACGAACACACGATGTGTTCGCACAAACAGTGTTCGTATGAACACATCTTGTGTTCGCACGAACAGTCTGCTACCCCTTGCTTGTTTTCTTCGTCTTGCTCCTCCATTTGGTCCGTTTCTTTTCCCCGTTTCTTCACCAATTCCTCACCAAGCCTAAGTTCATTCAAGGCACCCTTGATTCCCAACAGTAATGATTGAGCATTTTTATTCGTTCCAATTAACACCACCAAGTTTCTAAATTGCAATTCGGTACGGTAGCCAAAATCCTAGTTCCACTAGAGAAGCATGTCGGGAAAGGTGTAAAGTGTGCGAATTGGGAACTTTCAAAGGCATATTAGGTAGTCCACCCACTTTCCTACTCTAATATGAAAAACCCTCATTTTCGGGACACTACTAGAAATATTAGCAAAAGTGTCATTAGATTAATGCGGTTTTTACTAAATTTAATGTTGTATTTAGCAAAAACAGCATTAATGCTAATGCTGCATTAGCCAGTGCTGTTTTTGCATTGCAGCATTAAGCTAATGCTGCTAGCAAAAACAGCATTACTTGCAGCATTAACTAATGATGCATAGTTCTACTGACACCCTGCATCATTAACACACTAATGCTGCATTTGAGAATGAAATTGCAGCATTATAGGGCTTTAATGCTGCAATTTTATACTTAATTTTGCAGCATTATTACAACCAAATGCTGCATTTTACAGCTTATTTTGCAGCATTACAATGATTAATGCTGCAATTTGAGGCATTTTTTGCAGCATTATGAGGAGTAATGCTGTTTTTTTATACTACTTTGCAACATTTGACTAATGCTGCAAAGTATATGTAACCACACCACATTTATGCCTAAAATCAATATAAACCCTGCTAAATACAAAACATACAACACAATTAAATTGCTAAATACACAATTTTCATTACAAATTAATAAATAACTGTGCTTACATTATAGTCAATGTACCATCAAAGTACACGTACAAAAACTCGGAAGTCTAATTTACATTACAAACTCGGGATAAAATTACAAACTACTTGACTTTCTAATTTACCCGAGCTTCAAAATACCAAGTGCGCACGATCACTGTTTCCACATGCCAAAATGCTCTAGCTTGCTATCTTGTCTCCGCCAACTGCACGTTGCTTACTCGAGCGATCAGCGTACCCATCTAGTTCTTCTTACGCACCACCTATAAGAACACAAAACATCGACACCAAGACGCTGGAACCATCAACAACACTGAATAACAAAACACTGGGATACGAAAAACTACCACCATAAACACCAAACACTTAGACAACTCTGAATTTCCACCACCAGGATCAAGAGTAGATTCTGGTAACCCCTACACCTACAGAAAGGTGACAATGATAATAGGAGAAGCACAAACCATATTCCCAGTATTTTAGAACAATTTCATTCCAACTTTAGCTCAAACATAAGCCAATGCTACTGAGATGGTGTCAGTTTTCTTACCAGTTTTGTAGCTTCTTCCTCCTATTTTCTGTGATGTTCTGGGTGGTTGTGAATCGTTAGCTGCTGAACACATCAAACTTCAGCATCTAACCATTCAAACCCACCCAGAACAGCACTGAAAATAAGAAGACGAATAAGAGAACTTAAGAAAACTGCTACCATCTCAGGCTCAGAACAATATTGTGGATGAAAACATATCAAACTCGATCAAATGGAAGCATATTCAAATTGCAAATCAAAACAAAGGACCAGTAGCGCAACAACGGTTCATTTCTTCTACGATTTCACCACATCATATTCAAATTTAGATGGATTTCAAGTCTATAAGAGCAATCAAAAGCGCTTACAGCCACTGCCACAGCCATTGGCATCGCCACCCAGATTCCGGAAAGTAAGCCCAGAATCCAGTGACCAAAAACACCTCACCGAGCACATATGTACTTCACACCTACACTCCCACCATCACCTCCACCTTAACAGAAACTTGCCAGTACAACCAATTAAGCCGCCACCACTCCCAGTTGACAAGTCATGTTACAAAATGTCCCTACCCCACTAAACAAGCTTGATAAATTTTAAGAGAGTTTCGATAACTGTGGAGTCAGAACTGAGAGAGCAAGCTGAGGCATGTTATTGTTAGGGTTAAGACTTGAAACTAAAAATTCAGTTTATTGAATAATCACCCTAACTTTGGAATCGATCTCCTAATATCCTAATTCACTTCACATTAGACTTCTATCTGTCCCAAAAGCAACATGAGATATCGACAAAGCTCTCATGGAATAATTGGAATCAAATTGAGAAAGCACCTAACCCTATGGTAATGATAATCCTGCAAACATGTTCGACTATTTACCAACAATTTCAGGGTGATTCAATTTACAGTGTCATATGATGAGAGAAGTAGTTAAGCAATTGGTTCAACTCACAAATCGACCCAAAATTCAGTTTCCTAACCGTTTTTTAAGTTAACTGGATATCATTTTTACGCAAATATACTCATGATTACACTCTTTCCACAAGAATAAGATAACAAGTTGACAACAATTATGCTATAATGAATTAACAACAGTATGCATCAAAACTAATAGTAATAAAGTGAAAGATAAGCTTACAAGATTCCCCGGCCATGCTACGGATTTGTTTTCTGCATCTCCAATTTTCATCATCGGGTATTTTGATTTCAGCAAGTGGTATTCTCGTTTCACTACCTTTGTAACGTGCACTTCATAATAGCCCGCTCCAATAGGTTCTCCGTTGACTATGGTTTGTGGTTTACTTGAAATGAGAAGTCATTATACAACAACCATCCTCTGTTTCCCGATTCCAAGCAAGTCCACGGATGGATGTCCACCCTGCACAAGCAAAATGGAAGTCACTGATAGCATCCTAAAGAATAATGAGCATACTGGAAATATCATAACCAACTTGATGTTATACTTACATCAACTGCATCTTCGACATGATCAGCACGAGAGTTATCGGATGATGCTGCTTGCACAATACTTTGAGGAGGACCTTGAGGCACTGGTGCACGTTGGCGGGCCACTTGAACTCGGTCAGAATCAGATAGTTGCTTAAATTTTGACTGGACTGAATTGTTTTCTTTTAGTCTTGCTTCCTTTGCTGCCATTTGCACCATCATCCTATCACTAAACTCGTCGCGTAGCTCAGTACGCAGCTCATCGCGTAGCTCAGTATGCAGCTCATCCCGTAGCTCAGTACGCATCTCACCTCGCATCTCCTCGCGTACCTCGTTACGTATCTCACCTCGCAACTCCTCGCGCATCTTGATACGCATCTCCTCACGCAACTCATTGCGTATCTCGTCACGCATCCTGTCCACATCAAGGGAAACAAGTGCATTGCTAACTACAAATGTTCTTCCAAACACTTCAGATGGGCAAGGCCCACATCCCAATGTACGAACACGACCGTGATTATCTGGTCCCATGGCATCAACAAACACATATTCTCGTTAAGATTCAGAATTATTATCCTCCTGACTTGCTTTGTCCAATTTATCTTCCATTTGAGCCTACGAAAATTGAGTAGGAATGAATTCATAAAACTCTAATGCTTTTCATAAGCAATTCAAAATATTATTTATGGAAAAACTTACGATATTTTCACCAGACACAGAGTCAGAAGGCTCTTCAGAATTTTTCTTCCTGTGGGTAGCGATGTAAACAGCCATACGATCATGCTGTTTCCCATCTTTCTTAAGCTGCATTGTATACACCATAAGTCTCAATCTGTCAGATTGTAAAAAAACTTCAGAACATATATGTATATATGTATATATATATATATATATAAATTTGAAAAACAACTTATAAACTAAAAATTCACCTCTTCTGCTACTTGTGCATGAGATTTTCTCCCGCTCCTATGTAAACCTTTTTGGCCTCGTCTCACAGTCTTGTTTTTCAAGCACTTAACCTGTTATTTACATCATATATATATACATGAATATATTAGTAGAAAATCGTAAACTGCTTTAAGAATATACTAGTTTTGTAGTATGTACCTGTACTTCAGGCCGTCCCTAGTATTTCACCAACTTAACCCATTGATCGTATTTCACACGCGATGGGCAGTTTGCCAGACGCTCTTCGTCAGTTTCATATGCTACATAGTACTTCCTCCTCACAGTTGCCTTCCATTGTTCCACTTTCTACCGAGATCCTTCAAACATTTACGCCGAAAAGCCACGGGCACATAAATGTTAGCCTACAAATAGAATCAATCAGCCATACTCAGATTGTATATCCACCAATGACACAGTTTGCTGTTGAGTTGTGTAACATCCAGGTTGGACTTATATTCTGTCCAGTGGCATCGGTCAACGAGTGATTCTAGGCTTGCTACTCAGTTTGCTAATGTGCATTGTGGCTTTTTTTTATGCTCTTAGTCTTCTTTGTATTGTTTTACCAATGTGTATGTTCTGCAGCTACTTCACTAAAAATTAGCAAACTAAATTGAGTATGTTAATTACTATTTGTATTGAATGGGCTAGTTTTTGCAAAGTATGGTAACTATGTTCCCGGAGCTGGATGGTGGCAGCCCCACAAAAGCTGGCTTTCCAAACAGCAGGGGAATGGGGCCGGAACGGCGTGGCGCCGCAGTTTGTAGAGTTCAAATTAACAGGTGTAATGTTAATACTTATTGAAAGATATGTTGAGACTTAGGTAACTATTTTTAAATTTATATATAGATAGATTTGTCTATCCACACATTCTCTCCTCCAAAAAAACCAGTGGTCAGCCACAACGGAGCAACCTCGATGAGCATGACAAAGTTTCAGGGCAAATCGATGGGAGGAAGCGGTGGAGAGCCGTCAGAGCATCGATCTAAGACGACAAGCAGTTTGAAGAATGATGTTGCCGAAGAGAGTCTCAACAACTGCTCGTCGTCTCCAATCGATGCACTGACAGCGTTCCACCGCTTTCTCCCGTCGAGTTGCCCTGAAACTTTTTCATGGTCGTAGAGGTTGTGCCGTTGTGGATTGTCCGCTAGGTTTGTTTGGAGGAGAAAATGTGTAGGTAGAAAAATCTATCCATATATAGAGTTGAAAACAGTTACCTAGATCCAAACATATCTTTCAATAATTTTTTGTAAACTAATTTTCTTAACCAATCCAGATTTGTCACTTCACAACTGTTTAGGCATTACACCGTAGCGGAGAGCCCACAACGGCGAGAGGGGGTAACCGATCTAGTGTAACAAAGAGTTCATAAGACATGTGACTCGGGACTGACTACTTCTAACTGGCAAATTTAGTACTACTACGATCCCATATAAATGTAAAAACACGCCATGCATAATCATAGAACACCATAATCACAAACTCCCTAGATTACCTTTATTTCTTTCCAGCAATTCTCCTTAAGCGGTGCCAACTCCTTAGCCCGCCAATCTATGAATGCCAAAGGCAGCATGTTCCCTTTCCTAGCAAGCACGCCTAGTTGGGATGCATACGTTTTCCTGTTTGGGCCTACGGGGACCATGTACTTGTTGAATTGAAGGTCCAACTTTTTGCCAGTACCCTAGTCTCCATAGGGTCGACCTCCATGTCTCTTATTCATGCTACTTTGGCCTGTAACATTCAGAAATAGTAGCTCCCATAACTATTATTTGGAAAAATTAATATAAATATCAAAGGTGTAAAGAAAAATTTGTACCAATTTCACTTCCATTGTCAGAAGTTTGGATATTCACTTCCACATTAGGTTGCTGTAAATTAGGAGTTCCATCAACTGGAGTTGCCATGTTAGTCGGAGCAGCAGAAGGAACGTCTTCAACCTCGACGCGGGTTGAGCTCCTCCTTCGATTTGCAACATATCCAGAAACCTTATATACGAGCACGACACGGAACATGAATGTTATACATGTAATTATTAAAAAAAAATCATATTATATATATGTATGCATCCTTACATGTTGCCCTCAATCACCATATTATTTTCTGTAACGTTGTTACATGCTGAGTTTTTTCTATGCATCCTGCTACTTTGGGACTCCTGTAACATTAACAACAACATAACAAGTAAAAAGAACTATAATACCATGCATGTGCAATGTAACATTAATAGGGTATACAGTTCACTTACGTTGCTACCATGAATACCCATAGCACTGTCATTATTATCCAAAAATCTGTTCAGTCCCAAAGCTTCCATTTTTGCTCTATTTTCTTCGATTGTCTTCCTCCTCTGTATCTCATACTCTGCAAGCTTCTCAGGCCCTCCACTGGAACACATCATCTACATGTACAGTAAAATCCTTACCTTCCGTAATATATAGACAATAATTAGTTAAGAGGCATAAATACTACATACACTACACTTACGTTCATAGAATGAACCATAGCACCGTCCATATCATCCATGGGACATGCCTTGTTCTTAGATCGTTTTGCAGTAGTCACATGTTCCTATAGTAAACACACAAAAGAAAGCCAATGTCTACATATTTACAAATGCTAAGCATGCAAATTACAATTTGTAATGAAAGAGCTACAAAGAAGCTACACTATCTCGACAACTCAGACATTTAGATGTCAGAGACACACGACAACTCAGATACTTGCACCAAAAGGTGGACATGCTATATTAGCTTTAGGATTTCAAGACACGTACAACAATCAGGATGGTTTCTCAGATTGCATTGCATGAGATTTCAAACACAGTTATAAAAACCAGACTGTTAAAATTGACTTGATCTGAAAGAGCTACAAAGAGGTAACATTATCTCATTCTAATCCGGATAATTTGACTACCGGCAGTTTAGATTTTATAATATAAGCCCATGCTTTCAAATACAAGTCAGTAATGCTATTTGAAGGGAATAAGGGTATATTACAATATTGTTGTCATTCAAAGCATCCATTGCACGAGCGGAGAATAACGAGCGTTTGGTCGTCATCGTAACCTGCAAAAGTAATTTATATCCATTGTCTCTTAATACCATGTTCATAAATATTGCTTCAGAATATAAACTTATAACGCAAATTGTCTATGCTTACAATTTTTTCAAATGTAACTAATCAACAAAATCATCAGCACCATAAACATCGTTCTCGTCTTCATCATGGTCACTAAGTATAGCATCATCCTCATAAATATAATCACCGTCATAATCATAATCATCTTCATCGGTGCTACTCTCATCTCCGACGGCGGCTGCGACGGTTTTATCAACATGAGGGAGGTCAACTGAGGTGCCTTCTAAATCCGCTCTACTCCAGCGAATTGGAACATCGTCCAGCTGTTGACTACTAAAAGGTTCTGCCAGATGACAGGTAACATAATCATTGCCATTTTCTCTCTCAGGTACATCACAAAACTCTCTCGGTGTCATCCCTATAGCAACACTCCAGTCAGCATGAACAGGGTCTTTCATATACCAAAATTGCTGAGCTTGAGAGGCTAAGATGAATGGTTCATCCGTTACTAAGTTCCGTTTATACAAGAGATGCTTAAAGTTAACTAGAGTAAACTTGTACTCGTCTTGTTTCAAACCAAATCTGTTATCCACCCAGTCACACTTAAACATCACAAACTTGACGTCATTCGAGTAACGTAGTTCAATCACTTTTTTCAATATGCCATAAAACGCCACGTCACCAGTACGTGGACGTCGGTCATTTGCAGTGGCGTAACTCTGTGTCGATGCACTAACCATAACTCCACTATTTTGGGTTCTAATCCTTCTTTCTCTATATTTTGTATGAAACCTTAGACCATTGACTACATAACCTGAGTATTGTCTTGCCCACTGATCAGGACCAGATGACAGAATCCGTACTTCATTGGATATATGAGATCCGGGTCCTGAAGCGTTAACCTACAAGTTCTTACGATATAGTGTTTTATATCATATAAATTTTATATTAGATATGATGAGTATTAAACATGATTTACACACTTACACGGTTCTGTAGCTAACTCGGAAAACTTTCATTATGTTTTTATGGATTTCCTACCCAGTTGATCGACCATTTGCTGACCTTATTAGTGCAAGATTTTCAATGCATATAAATAGATATAAGTGTTAAACTAGATTGTATTAAATTTCGTAAGGATTTAACTCGATAATTAAAGTGCGGAATTACCCTCTGAACGGGTCAATTGAGGCCGTATTCTCCAGTACGTATCTATGACACTGCTCCCACTCGACAGTATCTAGGAAAACCTGTTTTGCAGCACCTATGGGACGACCACCACTCTCATCATCAATATTCCTTGAAGGCCGATTTAATTTTGTCTCCACGTCATCCAAGTACCTACTAAAAAAGTTTAAACACTCTTCAACTAAGTAACCCTCAGCAATGGAGCCCTCTGGATGATTTCGGTTCGGAACGTACTTTTTTAGGGTAAGCAGGTACCTATGTAAATAGAAAATACATTAGTGAGAACTAAGAAATACACGTGACCAGGTCATTTTAGAAGTAAAATGTTAATTTACTGTATGTGAAATTACCTCTCAATATGGTACATCCATCGATAAACAACTGGTCCTGCAATTCTAGCTTCTTCTGCTAAATGAATTGGAAGATGTAGCATGATATCGAAAAACGACGGAGGAAATATCTTCTCCAAGTGAACCATTGTTAATTTGATTTTCTCTTGAAGCTCCCTAAATTGGAATTGAGCCAACCATTTTGAGCACAAATTTCGAAAGAAAGTACACAACTCAATCAACACGCTCACAACATTCTTGGGTAAAAGACCTCGCAAAGCAACAAGAAACAACTTCTGCATTAATATATGACAGTCGTGACTTTTGAGGCCAGTAATAGTTCCCTCCGTAAGATTGATACGTCGTGAAATATTCGAAGAATACCCACCTCGGAATTCTACATCTTTCAGTACTTTCAAAAACTGAGCCTTATCAGCTTTAGTCATGGTGAAACTAGCATGGGGAAAAATAGCTTTTCTGTTGGCCTTGTATTGAGGATGGAGGTCACTACATATTTTCCATTCTTCAAGATCGAGCCGAGCATTTAAATTATCTTTACTCTTTCCTTGAACGCCAAGAATAGTATTAACAACACTATCGCAAACATTCTTTTCAATGTTCATGACATCAAGATTGTGGCGTATTAGGTGATCCTTCTAGTAAGGTAATTCAAAGAAAATACTTTTCTTTTTCCAATTTGAGGACTGGTCATTCTGACCGGTGTCTCTAGATTTACGCTTCCTCTTTTGACCAATCAACAAAGGCCCACTTTTTTCAACCTTTCCAAACTTGTTTTGAATGTGCTTAACCTTCTCTAAGATATCCTCCCCAAATAATACTGGTCGATGTTCTCTGGTTTCTGTTTCTCCATTAAAGTTTCTTTTATCGCTCCTTAACCTGTGACCCTCATCTAAGAAGCGACGATGCCCTAGATAACGATGTTTCTTACTATTCCTCAACCATTGAGAATCGGTGTTGTTATTGCAAGGTGGGCAAGACAATCTTCCTTTTGTGCTATAACGAGATGAGTTTGCATACGCAGGAACATCATTTATGGTCCACATAAGAGCGGCCTTCATTTGAAAATATTCACCCTTATGAGCATCCCACGTACGAAAACCAACTGACCAAAATTTGTTCAATTCCTCAATTAATGGTTGCATATAAACATCAAGATCATTACCGGGTGCACGTGGATCATCAACCAATACAGACAGTATAAAGAATGGCTGTTTAAAACATAATTCAGGAGAAAAATTGTAATTCAAAAGAACAACAGGCCATGTACTATGTGCAATGCTCATTGTTCGAAATGGATTAAAACTGCCAAGCCAAGTCTAACATTTCGACACTCTTTGCCAAATGAGTCATGATGTTTCATATCGAAGGTTTTCCAAGCCATTGAATCCGCTGGATGTCGTAAAATTCCATCGTCTACCGTACCTCATCGTGCCATCTCATATCAGATGCAGTTTTGGAGAACATATACAACCGTTGAAGTCTTGGTTTCAAAGGGAAATACCTGACTTGTTTTAATGCAACCTTAGAGAATTTAGTTGTTCCATCATCTAAGGTAACATCAGAATCTTTGTACCTCATACTGTCGCATATATTCATTTATCTAGAGATTGCTTATCCTTCCAGAACAACATGCAGTCATTTGGGCAAGCATCATACTTTACGAAACTGAAACCCAAAGACTCTTTAATCTTTTTGGCTTCATAAAATGAATTTGGTAAATGTTTGCTCATTGGATATGTTTTTTTTTATCAATTGGATAGTGTCATCAAATTCGACATTCGGTAAACCATACAAGACTTTTATGTGTAGTAATTTAACCACAATAGTGAAGTCGGTGCAACTAGGATACAACTCTTGATCGGCATCCTCTAAGAGCTTTTTATATTTGTTATACTCCTTATCTTGCTCAGGATTTGAATTCTCATTTTGCATTCCATTAAGAAAGGCATGTTCATGATGAACCCCAAATACCTCATTCACCATACCAACCATGTCATCACCAATGCATTCATCCACATTTCCCCCCTCATTGACCTCACAGGACTCTCCATGGTCTTTCCACTTAGTATACGCAGCATAAAATCCATTACAGATTATATGCTCCCTCACGGCTTGACGTGTTACGTAAAATCGATTGAAACACTTTCGACAAGGGCAAGTTATCTTTCCATCCTCTAGTTGGTTTATGTAGGCAAAATTAAGAAACTTTTCACAACCCTCCAAATAAGATGGACACTCCTATCTTCTAAATGAATCCAACTCTTATCCATTACCCCTCTCTTAAATAAGAAGCAAACAATACCTATATGCATCACATAAAACATACAACATGCATGTCTATAAAACAGAATTAACCGGGCATACTTGCGAAACAAACAGAAACATAATTGAACTCGTAAATTAGACAAAAATTACATTATTTTTGAAACACAAGTGAAGTTATCATAAGCACATTTGGTACTTGAAATTTCAACATAATGTAAGAAGATTGAACCAACTCATAGTCTGCGATTAAGGATATCACATTATTTCTACAAAACACAACATTTACCAAAGAGAGTATGCACACTACAGCACTAGAAGATAACACAGATCAGCTCTTACGACACACCAGAATTGAGCTTTCAATTGACATGAAATAGATAGTAAACCAAATTCAATTTGAGAAATCAAAACAAGTGAAGAGAGAGGATATTACCTGAACTGAGCTTTGTAAACCAGAACAAAGAACCTAATTGAACTCCGGTTGTATGCCTAAACGAAGAAACCCAATTTGACTCAGAAACCTAATTGAACTCGTAAATTGAATTCCATCAAAACAAGAGAAGAGAGAGGATAGTACCCGAAAAAAGAACCATAATTGAACTCCGACAGTAAACCTGAACAAAGAACCCTAATTTAACTCAGAACCCTAATTGAAATCTGGGAGACTAGAACCACGAACCCTAATTGAATTTGACAAAGAGACTACCTGAGACTAGAACCACGAACTCCGGTTGTAAATGGCCACCTGAGACTAGAACCACGAACTCCGGTTGTAAATGGCCACGGACCGAAGACAGAGAAATGAGTTTTGAGACTTGAGAGGGAGATGAGATGAGTTTTGGGAGATGAAATGAGTTTTGGGAGGGAAATGAGTTTCAGATTGAGAGGCAGATGAATATTTGGTTTCAGATTGAGAGGGAGATGAAGATTTGGTGAAATTTTTAAGAGGTAGATGAAGGAAGATGGCGGGTTCGGTGAAATTTTTGAGAGGGAGATGAAGGAAGATCGGGTTTTGTTTCCGATGTGAGGGTTTGCTTTTTGTTGTTTTTTTCCTCATTGCAGCATTACAGTGTTAATGCTGCACAGCTGAGTCAAAAAAGCAGCATTAATGGGATTAATGCTGCAATGTGTATGCTGTTTAGCCAAACTTTTTAGCATTAATCCATTAATGCTGCAATTTAAAAGATCTTTAGCCAAAAATTAAAGCATTATAGAATTATTGCTACAATATTACAGCATTTGCTTTGCAACATTAATATTAATGCTGCTTTAGGGTACTAATTACCACATTTGTTCAAATGCTGCAAATAAAATGTAGTATTTGCTAATATTTCAAGTAGTGGGAGGGAATAGTTCCCAAACATCGCATATATGAACTCTATATATGATTCTGTGTTATCATTTAGTTTCGGGTGGAAAGAAAGAAAGAAAGAAAGAAAGAAAGAAAGAAAGAAAGAAAGAAAGAAAGAAAGAAAGAAAGAAAGAAAAGCACACATTTTATCGAAGAGGATGGTTGGTGATGGTGGAGGCTGTGGCTGAAGGTGAATTCGAGTACATATATCCTTGTTAAATAGGAATAGGATGGGATAGGATCATTAGCGGGGATGGTGGTGAATTGTGTCTGTAGTAGTGGTTGTGTTGCTGGTTGTAAGAATTGACTCAAAACACTTCTCCGTCAAAATATTCTATAACAATCTTACGAGTTCGGTTTAAAAACTTAATTCTTATGAAAATCTTCTAACAACCACAACTTTTATCAAATCGGCATTAAAAATTGGCTAACCACCTTGCAATAGCAAACCTGAGTCCAGAATACACAGAACCCACAGCTGGATCCTTGCTTCCCGTCAGTTGGAAGAACATTACTACATAAGTTTCTCTAGTACTAATCACTATCTTAACATGCATGATCATGAAGGAGACTATGAGGACTATTCTCAAGGCCATAAAGTCTTGATTAATGAGCATGCATGATGAGAGTTCACCAGTGTTTATGGAAGCAAGGTGTCGTAGTTTAATTTCAGCTATTATCACGTTTTTTGTTAATTAGTTTCTGGGTTATTCCCCACTTTCTTTTTTTGAGACAAGGTAACATGTAATCTCTATTCTTTATGAACGTACTGTGTAAATCTCACTCAAGTGTAATAGCCTGCAAATCACACTGAATAGTTGCAATGTACAAGCCAAACACACGAACACCATAAATGAGTGGCCACGAGTACTTTCAAATAAACAAAACTGGAGTGATATGTCAAGGAATATTCATGCTTTGTGAAGCAACTTATTTAGGTGTTATTTTCAGTTTGCATTACAAATTAACCCTAACACGAAACTTTACTAATTGTTGTGAGATTTTCCTTAATGATTCCCATGTGACCTTCCCCTTAAGCGGAAAACAAGGAAAATGATTTCTCATTGTTTCTAATCATATATATATAGAGAGAGATAGAGGATTTCTAACTCTGAAGTTAGAAGGCGAAGAAGCTTCAACAAGTCTTCAAGTCTTATGCTCTAAATCTGACCGAATCAACACATAGATCTGTGAGGGTTTTAGTCCAGGTATTTTTATCTAAGAAAAAATATTATTCACAAATTATATTTGAGAACCAATTAGGGTCATTATTGTCTCCTTTATTGATAATATATCTATGATATACAAACGGTAAAGATTAAAGTAGATGATACAAAAAGTTTCCTCGGGTTTTATGGCGGAAATTTCCAGTCTTTGATGGTTGTAACTTTTATCATCCTATGATTAGGGTCTCTAAATCTCCTGCCACAGTGGTAGGATAAGATATGAAAGTATTAGGTGAAATCTCACAATGAGATTACCGTACTCTTAATTAATCGCTTAACTAAATAGTCTCTAGTCTATTCTCGTGGGATCGATAACTCGGGGTTGAAATACCACCCCTATATTGCTTGACCGTGCACTTGCGCATACGCGTTAAGAAATTGCGTCAAGTTTTTGGCTTCGTTGCCGGGGAATAAGGTATTCAAGAACCACAAGAGCATCCCTTTCCACATGAAATTTAGCCTAAATTTGAGCCTCCATCATCACCACAACACGAGGATGATTTGGATGAACCTCACTGGCTACCAGTTGTAAGAGAGATGCAGAAGATATTTTGGGCCAAGACGGAATAAGAACAAGAGTCTTCATTGCAAGCTACAGTTGTGGAAGAAGAGATTCCTGATCCGAGCGAAAACTGCAATGTACATGAATTAGTTGTGGACTTTTCCACTTATGAGGACTCAGACTCTGATTCAAACTAGGGTGGACCTGTCTGCCCAATATGAGAGCACCTGCCATATTGCGAGTCAAAACCGCAGGCCCCCTCACTTCCTTGGCATGAAAGGGAAGAAACTGACATTAGAAGCCTGTGGTGTGCTGATGACAAAGTTGATGAAGCACTTGTACCCATACCTATTGAGGCAAAATACCCTACTCATACTTTTGAAGAATTCTCCATATCTCATATTAATCAAGTTTGTGATGAGTTGGAAAGACTTGTGTATGGAGATTCTTACGGGGAAGTGCACATGAGAAAATTTCAATTTCTTGTCATATTGACTATTCTAGTGATGATCCACACACCATAGTCAAAAAATTCAAAACAAACAAGTGTGGGGGTGTTGATACATTGCATGCGTTGAAGAGAATCTAGCACCAAGTAGGTACTACTGGGATGAATTTATGGAGAAGGATGAATGTGAGCACAATGGTTTTTGTGAAATTTGATCAAGAAGATAAATTGCAGGATGAAAAGAGTCAGCTTCTACAACTCTGCATCATCCGCAAAAGCACAGCGGTGCACTTGAAGTTCTTGAGAAGAGATGGTGGAAGAAGAAGAATTTGAGGGATAAAGCATCCTCCACCTTTTTTTTCGGTTGAGATAACCGGGTCAGGGCCGTCGATTTTAAATTACAAGCGCTGCTTGGGAGGCAACCCAATATAGAGTAGGATGCTATTTGTGTATGTTTTTTTTTTTTTTTTTTTTTTTTTTTTTTTTTTATTTTAGTTCTCCATATCCGATTTGAGGGGTGAGAGAGAGTGGATTAATTCTTTCAATCAGTGTGCACGAGCACATATACAAAAGACGCTCCGGATTCTCGTTCTTGATGTGCGTGTTGGAGAATGTTGAGTGGGCGCGCATCCGAATCTTGACGCGAATGTGAGGATTGCTGAAAATTGTCAACGGTCTTATCGACCCCTTTTTGTTGCGGTTTCGCGGACACTATGCCCATGTAAGTCCGGGCACCACAGGTACCTCTAAGACTCTCTATGTTCTACGTATTGAGCAGTAATTGTGAAAATCAACCGCCTACACGAGGAGACCTCTTACTTGATCTCTAAAATCGTTGAGAACAACGAAACACTTAAGTGTGGGGGGCATTTTTGTATTATTTGGTAGCAATGTTGTCTTGCATAGCCTTGTCGTATGTAGTATATGTCGTATTGTGTAGTATAAGTGGTTAGTGCAGAGTGTTTTTATATATTGTCGCATGTGCTAGTTTAATATTTCTGCATCGTTTTTCACTTTGCTATTATTGAGTCCCCACCGAAATTGTGATTAATCGAGTTGGCCAGTTACATATAGAGTAGGAAAATATAGAAAAAGTAAAATAAAATATAAAAAAAATAAAATCCATAAAAAATAAAAAAAATTGAGTTATGGGCAATTGATGAAGCTAGAAACTGAAGATAGTTCAGTGAAAGAGTCTCAATGAATAGGAGGCATAGCAGTAGGAAAAAAACTTAATTTTTAGTATCATGCGCACCGGTTTCACGATAGGAAGTCCCATGTATTCAGGGAAAATTGAAATGTAGATTTTTGTGCATACATTTAGTTCCTTTAGTGTGCTAGGAGGATTCAGTCCTAAGGAGTTGAATAGTCTGTTTTTTAGTGGAAACTTGTGGCCTCTTGAAATTTAGAGTGGACCATCGTGTAGAGTTGGTTCCATGTGGTACACTGCCTTAGCCTAAGTGAATGATTGTACACCACCATCCCTTACGGTGGTTTCAAGAGCTAACCGAAAAAGCCCACACTTAATTTTTCTAATGCACGACTGAAAATAAAAGGAAGAGAATGAAAAAACAAAAGAAATCAAAATCTTCTCTTGGACTAGATACGGTGAACTGCCTAATGTGCCCCAGTTCGCGCGGGAAATTTGGATTCAAACCAATTAGAGCGTCTAAAGAAAATTAAATTCAAGCCTTATTGCACGGAGTTGTTTCTCCCATCAATGGGACAATTGGCATTCAACGCAATAACGTGTAAGAGGGTCTTAAAATCTCATATGACTTGGCCGTGAAAGACTACCATAGGTCTAAGGATGCCTAGATCCTCTGAGCTAAAGGACGTGCCCGGATCTTGGATTGAGTTTAGTGGATGTTTGGGGACCCCTTAGTAAGCTTGTGTGTACGGTCATTATATTTCCAATTTCTTCTTGCGGTTCTGTGAATTGCAAAAGAGACTTGTGAGAACTTGATGATTTTGGTTGATAGAAAGATTTCCCAATCTCTAGAAAAAAGAAAAAAAAAAGTGTGTTGTTTCACTATTTGCATTGTTTAATATTGAGTTGCATTTGTGTATAGTCGTGTAGATTTTCATAGTCGCGTGTGTGAGTTGTTTATGTCACATGGCTAGTAGAGTTGTATGCAATTCGGTGGATTGAAAAGTAGTGTGAGGATTGATTTTCCTCCGGACGCGCAAAAAGGTAGTGTGCGGGATTTGATAACTCTCTATTAGAGTTACACTTCTTGCATATTTTATATCGTTTTTCATGCTCTCGGGATTGATAATCTTAGTTTTACACTACAAATAGAGAGAAAACGTAGACGTTTAGCTTTGCGTATGAATTTGTTAATCCAAGCGTTTCTCACATGATTTTATATATTTTTCTCACATTAGATCGCACAGGTTGTGTTTCGTGTTGTTTTGTCTGGAAACGGAGCTTGGGAGATGAAGCAGAGAGGAGAAACAAGCTTGGAAGATTAATCGGGTGCTAAAACGATGAAGAAATCATGCAAAATTGGTGAAAAGACATGAAGAGAGGAGGCAAATGCAATTTAATGAAGTTTTTGTAATGACACTTTAACCCCCCTAGATGAAAAATGGCCAAACACTTGGTGAAAATCCGGTGGTCATACATGAGCAACTCACTGGAAGTAAAGCATCACAATTGTGATCACAAGATCACCCGCAAGACCACAATGTGATCCTATGATCACAAAAGGTGATCACAAGACCACAAAAAAGATCATACGCGTGTTGAAAGGGGGTTAAAGTGTATTTTTGAAAAAGTAAAAAAGGAGGAACGGGGATGTAACACCCCTCGAATCTCGAGCTTTCCGTTCCGGACCGGAGAGCCCAGGAGGGTGCTACTCAAAATGATGCGGTGGAAATCGTGAACAAAACATTCCATAATTATATATTACAGACTGATAAATTGTCTTCTGCATGATGCATACTATTATACAGTGAAATTTAACTAAGAGTTCGACTTAATTGAAAGTACTACCAACTACAAGATAAGTGTGCGATCCCCTTATGCCAAGCTCCCAGCTCCTAGACCTGCAGGGGAATGAAAAGACCGCAGTTTTTCAAAAGTCAGCAAGAAATGCTGAGTGAGATGACACGATTTCTTACGTGTATACGCAAGTGCACAGTCGAAGTAATAAAGATGTGTATTAAAACTCAAGTTATCGAACCCACAGGGACAGTCTCTAGATTATTTAGCTAAACAATTAATTTAGAGTTGAAGTAACCAGTAGGAAAAAGTTGTGATTTAAGAGTTCGTCACCCTCAAACAAGTGAATGAAATTAAATATACGAACTAAACTAATATTTTTGTAATTTTCTGATTAATACGAATATGGAGAACACTAGATAGTTGTAGGGTCCCTAGGGAATTTAGACGTTTCCGGACTATGACTTGAAATACTCTACATATGTCTAGTTATACCGGGTCACACTCATTACGATCTTCTGTCGATTTCACGCAAATCTACGTTTCAGTCTACTCCGGGTCCTATCGGTCTACCATCGTCTACCATTACGTTCTAGTCAGCTAGCCAGGTTCACTCACCGGGTCCTGTCGACCAACCGATTTCACTAAAACCTAACTACGACTAACCGAAACAACCCACACACGGCCATTCAAGTCTCTATCTCCTATCGGTCCCAAGAGACTACGAGAATGTCAACAACGTTCTTCACGAATCCGAGTTATATTCACTGTCGTGCAACAAACCTAGATAACTAGCATGTACTGGGTTATCAAACCAAACAAACTAAGAGTTAAGAACAAGAAATTGTTGAATAACTAGAACAATACGTCGATTTAAGTATCAAAACATGAATCAAAGAGACAAAAAACCGAAAAATCTAATATAAACCCTAGTTCTCCATAAACTATCTAGCTATGAAAGCTTAGCTAGAGATAATCTCGTTTAGCTTTACAAATTTCTCCATAAAACTAATAAATAGAGAGAGGGGGAAGAGATCAAACGTGAAATCTGAGCTTCCTGGCCTTCGTTGTCTTCGTCCTCGTCTCTTCTGTGTGGATTGTCTTCTTTTTTTCTTCTGCGTCAATGTAGAATAAAATCAAAGCATCCCCAAGTCCTCTATAATCAAAGTTGTTCCTTTCCTCAAGTAGGAATTATTTTATTTTCACTTTTTCCCCTCCAACAATGTTGGAACACCTCCTCAACCCTAGGGTTCAGTAATAAAACAGTCCCGTAGCTTCTTATTTTTTTCTTCAGCGTTTTCTTCTCCAGGTGGTCGCACGATCTTCTTTCATGGTCGTGTGATCAGCCTCACCCTAGCCTCTGATCGCACGATCAGAGGGTCTGATCGCCAAAACAGTGAGTTCCAGCTTTCTTGCGCCAAAATCCGGCTAAGTGTTCTCTCCTGATCGCACGACCAGGTGATGAGGTCGTTCGATCTCCTGGCCAGTTTTTTCTTCTTCTCTTCTTTCACGTTGTTGCACTGCAGCTGCTATTTCTTTCATCGCTGCCTCTGTTTTCTTGCGGCGGTGCTGGGTCTTGGATTGATGACGATTGCAGGTTGTGTTGGTTGATATCTGGGTTTATTTTGGTGGAAATTGGAGGTTAATTGGTGGCTGCGGTTTAGGTCTGAGGTGGAGATGTATCAGGTGGGTTTGGGTGTTAAAGGGAGAGAGTGGTGTTGCTGTGGTGATTTGGAGATAGTAATGGCCATGGCTGATTGAAGATGTGAGGTCATGGTGATGATTATTAAGAGGGTTGGTGTGTTGGAAGTAATGGGGGTGATATCAGTAGGTTCGGGGGATTAGGTGTTGAATCGGTCATGGCTATGGGTGAGTTTCAGGTTGTTAATTACGATGTTGGTTTATTAGGCTACTGAAGGTATCGTGGTGTTGAGGTACTGTGATGTTGGTGAGTTGTAGGTTGGTGGTTTTGGATTAATTAGGTGAAATGGTTGAGGAGGTTTAGGAATAGGTCTGATGGTAAATTGGAGATGGTCTTCGTAGAAGTAGGATAGTGAAGATGGTGAAGGTTGTTAGTTAGGGAGGTTTTGTTATGGTTTAACAGGTTATTATTTATAGGGGTAATGGTGGCTGATTGTTGTGGTGAATTGTGTACTTTGGCTTAGGTACTGTTCTTGAGTTATGAAGTAGGAGTTTTTTGTATCAGTTCGGGTAAATGGATTGTTAGGAGTTGGTGTTTAGGTCTAGGTTTGTTATCTTGGTTTGTTGGTGTATTGGTGTTTGTTGTGATGAAGGCAGTGGCTATATGTTGATTGATGGAGTTTGTAGACATGGTAGGTTGGGTGGATGAGATAGGTAAAGGCAGGGTAATGGTGAATGGAGTGATTATGGTTGAAGGCTATGGGTTATGGGGTTCGGTTTAGAGATGGAGCTGCTGAATTTCTCTTCCTCTCTTCGCCCACTTTAGTCAATTCCTGAGCTTATTTTGTTTTCAGAGTTCGTCTTCCATTCCAATTCAAGCTTCGAGCCGCTGGTACCTGAGAATCAAACAACTACAAATACCGGGTGTAAAATGTGACAATTATAGCTCAAGTCAACTAGAAAACGCCCGGACTAATCAAATTATACTCAAAGCTCAACCTACACAAACTCCTCACAATCATAGCATATTTCCAATCTAAATTACTCGAAAATCACGAAAAACGGTAAGCTTTCAAGTGTAAATATAACACCGTAAACGGGGTTATCAAATACCCCCACACTACCTTTTTGCGCGCCCCGAGCAAAATCTCAAATTAAACTCCCACACTATGATTTTCAATCCACCGTTTTGCCTACTAGTTTACTAGCCATGTGACCTAAACGACACACACACAACAATGCCAATCTACATGCTCTATACAATGCAACTCGATTATTTGTCAATGCAAATATTGAAACAACACAAAGATTTTTTTTTCTTTTTCTTAGAGATCGGGCAATCTCGCTATCACTAACCAAAATCATCAAGTTCACACTAGTATCTTTTGAAATTCACACAACCAATAGCAAGAAATTGAGAATATGATGATCCTACGCACAAGCTCACCAAGGGGTCCCAAAACATCAACAGTAATCAATCCAATATTCGGGCACATCCTTCAGCTCAGAGGGCCTAGGCATCCTTAATCCTATGATAGTCTTTCGTCGCCAAGTCATTTGAGGTTTTCAGACCCTCTTAGACGCGATTGCATTTGAATGCAAATTGTCCTAGTGACGGGAGACACAACTCCGTGTAATACGACTTGACTTTAATTTTCCTCAGCCACTCTAATTGGATTGAATCCGAATTCCCCGCACGAACGGAGGCACATTAGGTTGTTCACCGTATCTTGTCCAAGAGAAGATTTTGATTTCTTTTGTTTTTCATTCTCTTCTAATTTTTTCAACCGTGCATTTAGAGCTACTAAGTGTAGGCTTTTCGGTTAGCTCTTGAAACAGCCTTAAGGGATGGTGGTGTACACTCCCTAACTTCAATTAGGCTAAAGCAGTGTACCACATGAAACTGACTCTACACGAAGTTCCACCCCAGATTTACAAGAGGCCACAAGTTTCCACCGAAAACAGACTATTCAACTACCTCATGACTAAATCCTATTAGCACAATAAAGGAAAAAAAGGTATGCCCTCGTCTACTTTCCACTTTTCCCTGAATACCAGGGACATCCTTCCGTGAAACAAGTGCGCAAAATGCTAAAAATTAAGGACATTCCTACTACGGTGCTTCCTATTCTCAGAGACTCTTTCACTGAACTCTCTTCGGTTTCTAGCTTCATCAATTGCCCTTATTCTCTAAATTTTAAATTTTACTGGTTTTTCACTTTTCTTATATTTTTCAATATTTTCATGTTTTCCTAACTCTATATGCATTGGCAAACTCGAATAATCACAACGATTGGGTAGTGTGACTCAATAAGTAAACGTGCAAACAATGAAAAATTTAAACCTAACACAATACGAAAATGTATTAAACACTACACACTAACCACACTACTCACAATACTACACAACCTATATGTAACAGGCTATGCAAAAACAGACATGGCTAGCAAAACTATACACAAACCCCCCCTCCCACACTTAAGCGTTTTGTTGTCCTCAACGAATTTAGAGATCAAATACGAGGTTTCCTCGCTTAAATGTGTTGGCGGTGGATCTATACTATTATCTCTCAAAAACGTAGAAGCAGAAAGAGTAAGAGATACATGGGGTGCCCGGACGTACATGGGCACCGTGTCCGCGAAACTGCAACAAGAAGGGGTCTTGTGGACCGTTGACAGTTTCCCGCTGATGAAAATCACTCGAGCAATCCCCGAACTACATGTTACAATGTAGCTCCCCTAAGGTCGAGCGTGCCTCGCACACCGGGGTAAACTGCTCCATGCTGCGTATAATGTGCACGAAAATCCCCAACTCCCTCACGAGTCCCCATGTGGGTCAAAGTTCCATGGCACACTGGGGTAGATTTATCGCTAAAGAATGACCTGCAAACAGAAATAAAGTAAATAAAATCCTACTCTACATTGGGTTGCCTCCCATGAAGCGCTTGTAATTTAAGGTTGACAACCCGACCCAGTTACCGCTGCCACCTCACGAGGGTGGTCTGGCACATTGTGCCGCTTCCAGCTTAGCTTTCCTGTGTTGGATTTTAAGCAATGCTTCATGTGCGTACACCGCTGATGGCTTGTTCCTATCCCAATAATCAGGTGGATCCCCTTGTGATAACTCTGGGATTTGGCACTTCACTTGTACAGCAAAAGGCACCCCTGGCTGATACTCCCATGAACACTGGGGTGATGGTTTAAAGACCCGAAAAGTTTCCATGTCATCATGTACCCTCATAATCAGTTCTCCATTCTCTACGTCAATGAGAGTACGACCAGTCGCCAAGAATGGCCTGCCCAAAATGATAGGCACATCACCCGCTGGCATGTCTAGTATGACAAAGTCAGCTGGAATTATCAGGCTCCCAACTCTCACAAGTACGTCCTGAATCATCCCACATGCTCTCTTGGATGATTTATCTGCAAATTGGAGAGTAATCCAGGTTTTCGGAGCCTCCCCCACACTTAACTTTTTGAATACCGACAACGACATCAAATTCACGCTCGCTCCCAGATCACATAGAGCTTTCCCAGTGTAGGCGTCACCCAATGTAGCTTCAGTGAAGAAAGTACCTGGATCCTTCTTCTTCTTAGGCAACCCATGCAAAACACATGAACTAACCTGTTCATTTAGGTTCACTCTCTGGAACTCATCCACTGATTTCTTTCCAAGGACCGCATCCTTGATAAATCGAGCATACTTAAACATCTTTGAAGTGCCTCAATCAATGGAATATCGATATGCAGTTTAGAGAAGACATTCAAAAAGCATCTATATTCTTCTGAATCATCCTTCTTCTTCCTAGTACGTAATGGGTATGGAAGTTCAGAAGAAGAAGGAGAAGATGAAAGTGGTACCTGAGTATGCTCCTCGTCGAGTGGTGGAGTCATGCCCTTTGATTGAGGGACCATGACAGGTGTCTTCTCAGAATCAAAGACTTCATGTTCCTTTGCTTTTGAGGCTTCTGCTCTGGCATGACTCGGATAAGGAGGGTCCTTAAGTGAAGTACCGCTACGAGTAGTGATTGCTAGAGCATGTCCCTCAGATGTGTCCACAATGTTGCCCAATGCTCTTTGTTCAAGTTGTTCCTTAAGATCTTTTATTTCTGCTTGAGCTATTTGAAGTGAAATTGCAGTAGAGCTAACATGTGTGGACATGTCCATAACTTGCTGAGTCATCATCTTTATTATCCCTGTCATCTCGGTCAACTCTGAAGGTTGTACTGGCTGTTGTTGATGCATCTCTGAAACATTCGCTTCATGCACTGCCTCCACCGCATTCATGTGCTATAAGGTCAATCCATAGCAGCTCCCTTGAGACAATTAGGAAAGAGCATCAGTTTGAGCGCTTCAGATGTGACCCCACTATATCGGATAAGCCCACAATGGCTCTGAAATCTCCAATGAATGCATGTGGGTCTTCCTCGTCTGTCCTAGGAAAGGTGTACTGGTCCTGAGCAAATTGAATTGTGCCCAGCTTGAGACAGTAGGTTTCTGCCTGAATTGGTGGAACCACAATTGCTGGCTCCCTTCCTTTAAGATCCGCCTGAAATGCCTGAATTATTGCTTTCCCTAAACGATTATATGGAATTGGGGACGTGTGCGGTCAAGATGTTGCTGCCAGTGCTTTCTCTACAGCTTCAGCTACCAAAGCTTGTAGCTTCTCTGTGGTGAGGCTAATGTGCCCTTGACCTTCCTCCATAGCTACCTGAGAAAACAACACTAGCACACCCGTGAGGTAAACAGATAGTAACAAAAAGAAAAATAAAATAAAAAATCTAAACTAATTTCTAACTAACCAATCTACCGCTGTCCCCGGCAACGGCGCCAAAAACTTGACACGCTTTCTTACGTGTATACGCAAGTGCAAGGTCGAAGTAATAAAGATGAGTATTAAAACTCAGGTTATCAAACCCACATAGACATTCTCTAGATTATTTAGCTAAACGATTAATTTAGAGTTGAAGTAACCAGTAGGAAAAAAGTTGTGATTTAAGAGTTAGTCACCCTCAAACAAGTGACTGAAATTAAATAAACGAACTAAACTAATATTTTTATAATTTTTTGATTAATACGAATATGAAGAACACTAGATAGTTGTAGGGTCTTAGGGAATTTAGACGTTTCCGGACTATGACTTGAAACACTCTACCTTCGTCTTGTTATACCGGGTCACACTCATTACGATCTTTTGTCGATCTCAAGCAAATCTACGTTTCAGTCTACTCCGGGTCCTGCGGTCCACCATCGTCTACCGTTACGTTCTATTCAGCTAGCCAGGTTCACTCACAAGGTCCTGTCGGCCCACCTATTTCACTAAAACCTAACTACGACTAACCGAAACAAACCACACACGGTCATTCAAGTCTTTATCTCCTGTCGGTCTCAAGAAACTATGAGAATGTCAACAACGTTCTTCATGAATCCAGGTTATATTCACTGTCGTGCAACAAACCTAGATAACTAGCATGTATTGGGTGATCAAACCAAAAAAACTTAGAGTTAAGAACAAGAAATTGATGAATAACTAGAACAAGACGTCGATTTAAGTAACAAAACATGAATCAAAGAGACAAAAATCCGGAAAATCTAATATAAACCCTAGTTCTCCATAAACTATCTAGCTATGAAAGCTTAGCTAGACACAATCTCGTTTAGCTTTACAAATTTTTCCATAAAACTTATAAAGAGAGAGAGGGGGAAGAGATCAAACGTGAAATCTGAGCTTCCTGGCCTTCGTAGTCTTCTTCCTCGTCTCTTCTATGTGGACTGTCTTTTTTTTTTTCTGCGTCAATGTAGAATAAAATCAAAGCAACCCCAAGTCCTCTTTAATCAAAGCTGTTCCTTTCCTCAAGTAGGAATTATTTTATTTTCACTTTTGCCCCTCCAACAATGTTGGAACACCTCCTCAACCCTAGGGTTCAGTAATAAAACAGTCCCGTAGCTTCTTCTTTTTTTTTTTCTTTCGCGTTTTCTTCTCCAGGTGGTCGCACGATCTTCTTTCATGTTCGTGCGATCTGCCTTGCCCTAGCCTCTGATCGCACGATCAGAGGGTCTGATCGCCAAAACAGTGAGTTCCAGCTATCTTGCGCCAAAATCCTGATAAGTGTTCTCTCCTGATCGCACGACCAGGTGATGAAGTCGTGCGATCTCCTGGCCAGTTTTTTCTTCATCTCTACTTTCTCGATGTTGCTTCTCTGTTGCACTGCAGCTGCTGATTCTTTCATCGGTGCCTCTGTTTTCTTGCGGCGGTGTTGGGTCTTGGATCGATGACGATTGCAGGTTGTATTGGTTGATAACTAGGTTTATTTTGGTGGCAATTGGAGGTTAATTGGTGGGTGCGGTTTAGGTCTGAGGTGGAGATGTATCAGGTGGGTTTGGGTGTTAAAGGGAGAGAGTGGTGTTGCAGTGGTGATTTGGAGATAGTAATGGCCATGGCTGATTGAAGATTTGAGTTCCTGGTGATGATTGTTAAGAGGGTTGGTGTGTTGGAAGTAATGGGGGTGATATCAGTAAATTCGGGGGATTAGGTGTTGAATTGGTCATGGCTATGGGTGAGTTTCAGGTTGTTAATTAGGAGGTTGGTTTATTAGGCTACTGAAGGTATCATGGTGTTGAGGTACTGCGATGTTGGTGAGTTGTAGGTTGGTGGTTTAGGATTAATTAGGTGAAATGGTTGAGGAGGTTTAGGAATAGGTCTGATGGTGAATTGGAGATGGTCTTCGTAGAAGTAGGATAGTGAAGATGGTGAAGGTTGCTAGTTAGGGAGGTTTGTTATGGTTTAACAGGTTGTTATTGATAGGGGTAATGGTGGCTGATTGTTGTGGTGAATTGTGTACTTTGGCTTAGGTACTGTTCTTGAGTTATGAAGTAGGAGCTGTTTGTATCAGTTCGGGTAAATGGATAGTTAGGAGTTGGTGTTTAGGTCTGGGTTTGTTATCTTGGTTTGTTGGTGCATTGGTGTTTGTTGTGATGAAGGCAGTGGCTATATGTTGATTGATGGAGTTTGTAGACATGGTCCGTTGGGTGGATGAGATAGGTAAAGGAAGGGTAATGGTGAATAGAGTGATTGTGGTTGAAGGCTATGGGTTATGTAGTTCGGTTTAGAGATGGAGCTGCTGAATTTCTCTTCCTCTCTTCGCCCTCTTTAGTGATTCCACCACCACCAGGTATTTTTGTTGTAGATGTCAATTTAACTGTCTCGACATCATGGGTATTAGATACTGGATGTGGATCTCACATTTGTTGAAATGTGCAGGATCTAAAGAGAAATAGAAGATTGGCTAAAGGGGAGATAGATCAGCGCGTTGGGAATGCAGCAAAAGTTGTTGCGTTGGTCGTGGGCGTGTGCGAGCTATCTCTGCCTTCAGGATTAGTTTTAGAATTAAATAATTGCTATTTTGTGCCTGCTATGAGCAGAAACATTATTTCTATTTCTTTTTTGGACAAGGAAGGTTTTATTATTTGAATAAAGAACAATTGTTGTTCCTTTACTTTAATAATATTCACTTTTTTAGTGCGCAATTATTTAATGGACTGTATGTCCTTGATCTAAGCAATCCTGTCTACAACATTAATACCAAGAGGATTAAAATACATGATTTAAATCCTGCTTACTTATCGTTTAGGCCATATAAACGAGAAGCGTGTATCTAGACTCCATAAGGATGGATTATTAGACTCATTTGATTTTGAATCATATGAGACGTGTGAGGCTTGTTTATTGGGAAAAATGACAAAGTCCCCTTTCAATAAGAAAGGTGAGAGGACTAGTGAGCAATTGGTACTCATGCATACTGATGTGTGTGGGCCATTTGCCACGCCTGCCAGGGGTGGTTACGTCTACTTCATTACATTTACTGATGATTACAGTAGATATGGATTTGTGTACCTTATGAAGGCCAAATCCGAATCCTGAAATGTTCGAAGAATTCAAAAGTGAAGTAGAGAATCAACTTGGCAAAAGTATTAAGGCTCTACGATCGGATCGTGGAGGAGAATACTTGAGCCAAGATTTTGACGACTATCATAGAGAGTGTGGCATCGTGTCCCAACTCACTCCACCCGGAACGCCACAATGGAATGGCGTGTCTGAGAGGAGGAATCGAACCCTATTAGATATGGTTCGATCTATGATGTGTCAAACCGATCTTCCATTATCATTTTGGGGCCATGCTCTATTGAGTGCAGCTTTCACCATTAACCGTGTTCCATCTAAATTAGTCATGAAGACACCACATGAGATGTGGAGTGGGAGGCGTCCCACACTGTCGTTCATGAGGGTTTTGGGCTGCGATGTCTATTTAAAACGTTAAGAATCAGAAAATCTAGGGCCAAAGTCGGATAAGTGTAAATTTGTGGGGTACCCTAAGGAAACTAAGGGTTACTACTTCTAGAATCCAACTGAGAACAAAGTGTTTGTTGCTCGGACCGGCGTGTTTCTAGAAAGAGAATTTGTCTCTAAAGAAGCTAGTGGGAGGACTGTAGAACTTGAAGAGATTCAAGAACCACAAATCACTGAACCGATTATGGAACATGAACAGGAACCACAAGCAGTTGTGGAACAACCTATTCAGGTAACACAAGAGCTTCGTAGATCTAGTAGAGTGCGCCAGGAACCCGAGAGGTATGGACTTCTCGTGACCGATTCTTGTGACACAATGCTCATAGATAATGAGCCTACTACCTATGAAGAGGCCATGATAGGGCCATACTCTCAGAAGTGGCTAGAAGCCATGAGATCCGAGATGGAATCCATGTATACCAACAAAGTATGGATTTTGGTGGAACCACCTGAAGGGGCGCGGCCCATAGGGTGCAAGTGGGTCTTTAAGAAGAAGATCGACATGGATGGTAATGTGATTACCTATAAGGGCCGATTGGTGGCTAAAGGATTCAGACAGATTCATGGTATTGACTATGATGAAACCTTTTCACCAGTCGCTATGACCAAGTTCATCCGAATTCTACTTGCAATTGCAGCATACTACGACTATGAGATTTGGCAGATGGATGTCAAAACAGCATTCCTTTATGGTAATCTCCTCGAGGACGTGTATATGATACAGCCGGAGGGTTTTGAAGATCCAAAGCAAGCCAAAAAAGTCTGTAAGCTGCAACGATCCATTTATGGATTGAAGCAAGCTTCTAGGAGTTGGAATCGACGTTTTGATGAAGTAGTTAAAGAGTTTGGCTTCATCAGAAACAAAGATGAGTCTTGTGTTTACAAGAAGGTTAGTGGGAGCTCTGTAGCTTTTCTGGTCTTGTATGTGGATGACATACTACTCATTGGAAACGACGTTCCCATGTTGCAATCTGTTTAAGATTGGCTAGGGAAGTGTTTCTCAATGAAGGACTTAGGGGAAGCAGCCTATATACTCGGTATAAAGATCTATAGATATAGATCTAAAAGACTGCTAGGCCTAAGTCAGAGTACATATATTGACAAGGTGTTGAAGCGGTTCAACATGCGATATTCCAAGAAGGGATTCTTTCCCATGTCACATGGAATCACTCTTTCGAAAAGTGGTTGTCCTTCCAATGAGATTGAGAAGGAACGCATGAGTACAATTCCCTATGCCTCGGCCATAGGATCTATCATGTATGCCATTTTATGTACTAGACCATATGTTTCATATGCCTTGAGTATGACAAGCAGATACCAATCCAATCCGGGTGAGAGTCATTGGATTGCAGTCAAGAAAATCCTAAAGTACTTGAGAAGAACTAAGGATGCTTTCTCGATATTTGGCGGCGAGGAAGAGTTGCGTGAAGGGGTTACACGGATGCAAACTTCCAAACCGATAGAGATGACTTTAGATCACAGTCGGGATATGTGTTTTGCCTGAATGGAGCAGCGGTGAGCTGGAAGAGTTCCAAGCAAGGGATGGTGGCTGATTCTACAACAGAGGCTGAGTACATTGCTGCAAATGGCGCAGCAAAGGAAGCTGTTTGGATTAGAAAGTTTGTTTCTGAACTTGGTGTGGTTCCTAGCATTGCGGATCCAGTCGAGTTGTACTGTGACAACACTGGGGCGATCGAGCAATCAAAGGAACCCATGTCGCACCAGAAATCCAAGCACGTGCTCAGGAAGTTCCATCTGATTCGAGATATTATCGATAGACGAGACGTTCGGATATGCAAGATTCCTACAAATGAGAATCTGTCAGATCCGCTTACAAAGCCGCTTGTGCAGTGGAAGCATGAAGGGCACACTAGGAGCATGGGCATACGAGATGCGTCAGATTGGCTCTACTGCAAGTGGGAGACTGTTGGAATAGATGCCCTAGAGGCAATCTAGTTTAGTATGAATTTATTTTGGCTAGAAAATTCATTGTATTATTTATTGGATATTTAATATAATGAAGTCCTTAGATTTAAAATTGTGTTGTTTATCTTAAATATCCCTAGTCCAGTATAAATGATTAGTAGGACAATCATCTATAGACTAGTATGGGGTTGGATTGCTATGGAGATATCATGATCCAACACGTGGGTGTGTATTAAGGGTAATGACGCACTGGATTGACCCATATCCGAGAAGGCTACATACACGTTATGTTAAGTCACAAGTGCTTCTCGTGGTGAATTGGTATTGTCATCCTTAGACTTGAAGTCGCTAGATATTCTAGTTGTGGATTGTTGTGATTTTGGTAGCGTCAAACGCTACACCGTAACTGGGTAGTTATAAAGGCGTGTACCGGATACAATAAGAAGCAAGCTTAGAGATCGTAGTGGAAGTAGATAGAATTTTTCCCTCCCACATAATGGGAGAAAATATCCTAGGCCACTCGAGGGATAGTGCTTATGGAATGTCTGGTCAGACTCAAATAAATCAATATAGGATATTGATGTTATTTGCACGAATAAGGCTATTCCCATGGATGGAGAAACTATGGATTGGATATACGAGTGTGACTTGTATGTCTCGTGTCCAATCCGGATGTAGAGACAAAGGGATGAGACAATTACTTGTACAAGGTTTGTCGGATGACTATTCTATTAGTTGGCTAGAATGGATGTTTTGCTAGAAACCGCTCCATATTAGCAAATTGTTGCTACCAACTATATAAAACATATAGGGTCACAATCTATAAAGAGTTGAACTAGATTTGGGAATTAATTTATAGGATTAATTAATTAGAAGGATCACTTTGCAACACCTTGCAAACTTAGTAGGTCTAATTTTCAAGGAAGGAACTAAACCGAATTCGAGTAGGACTAGAATGGGTCCTTTAGGTAGTTGGCAATGATTTTTTGGACTATATATTAGATGCTCCTTCCTTCCTTCCCACACTTATGAGCCTTTAATTCATAACTTGACGGAGAGAACAAAAAGGAGAGAGCAAGCAAGCAAGAGGGACCCGTCCCCCCCCCCCCTTGCCGCCGCCTCATCCCGTCGGCCCAAACAAGGAGGCCGCCCCTCCTTATTTCCACGCGTTGTGTGATTTCTTATTCCTCTTCCTCCATTCCGAGCTCGCACAAAGGAGAAGGAAGATCTAGATCTCAACTCTAGGCGTGGATCAACTATAGAGAACGTGACACAATTCACGTTACAAGTCATCACAGGAGAAACCCTAAGGTGTGTAACTTGATTTCATCCCTTACCATCGTTATGTATTCTTGTCATGTGAACCTTGGAGGGTATTGAATGGATTATATTTTTTTTTCCTCTGTGCATCCATGATCAAAACCCTAAAGGAATCAAGTGGAGAGAAGAAACGAGCTTCGGAATAGAAGAAAAGACGAATTTGGCGCGTTTTGGATGTTTTTGCCAAATATTGGTAAATAATTGAGAAAAACGAAAAAATGATCCGTAAACAGGAATTTATCTACATGGATGAAGTCTACGTCGAAAAAGAGACTCAAAGGTGCAAAAATCACATTTATCGGAGTTCAAACGAACAAGTTATGTCAAAAAGGATTCTCAAAGAGATAAAACCATGTCCAAAGTATCCGGAAATGCCAAACACGCCTTTCAAGGAGCTAAATTGATGAATGAAGGGTTACCAAAAATTTGGGAATGTTTTATAGCATAAAAGGAGTCTCGAGGTCGAGGAGATCCTTAAGGAAGCAAAGGCCCGGGCAATGGATCAGAAAAGAGTCGAAAAATGATGTTTTTGTGCTGATCAGGAGTCTCTTAGTACTAAGAGAAAAGTCTTAGTACGAAGAGAAAACACTTAGAAAATTTTTTGTGGTTGAAAAGTCTTCTCACAATAGCTATCTGCCCCTAATTGGGAAGGTCTTCGCACGAAGAGAAAAATTCTTCGTACGAAGACTCTTCGTGCGAAGATAAAAGTGTGAGTACGAAGACATCGCTGGGTTTGACTGATTTGATGCGGGGCTGTTATGCGATTTATCAAAACTTTGTCCTCTTGTTTTTGAAACGTATTTAAACAACTTAGGTCGTATTTTCCAGGGGTAAGCAAGGTTTTGAGACATTTTTTAGAGCAAGAAGACATCGGGAGCAAGCTTGGAGCTTAGGATTGCATCGTTTGGATATTTTCTCTTCTCTTTCTCTCTAGTTTTTGTTTATGATCATGGAACTTGTTGATTTGATCATGTGTAGTCGTAGCTAAACCCTCTTTTGCTGGGAATTCTCGTTTGGTAGCTAGGGTTTTGGTATGAACTCGTCGTTTTGAGCTTATGATTCATGTTTCTACTTAATTCAACGCGTTCTTCTACTATTATGAATAGTTTATGCTTGATCTCTATCTTTCTTGCGCTTAGCTACCGTAGGGTTGATCTTAATTAGAATTCACGTGGTAACTCCGTGAGTTGTAGTCGGCAAATTGAACTATTCACTTAGTCGTATCATTACTTGGTAACTCGGTAGTGTTAACTAGGATCGTGAAGTAGAATAAAGAACGCTGATGCATGCTTAAAAATTGAATCAAGCTTGGTAACTCGGTTTGAATTGGTTCTAAATATATACAACTTGTTTGGTAACTCGGCAAGTTATATTTTGCTTGATTAATAAGAGAAGACGTGTGAGTGTTTCATAAATCAAAGCGTAGTTCATAGCATCCCTAGTGATCCTCGAGAGAATTCCCGGTACTTGTCACTCATTAGTAAACTTTTTGATTATTCTCGTTAATCGTGTCATTCTTCTAGACGGTTAACTTTTCATTGTCTTTTAACTTTCGTCGAATTAGAAACACAAACAATTGCGTTGTGCCCACAAAAGGTTTAGAGTTAGTAACTAGTTCAGAACGAAGTCCCTTGGGTTCGACAACCCGGATTACCGGATATTACTACACGCGACAGCCATACACTTGTGGTTGGATCGCTTGCCACCCCCCCCCCCCCAAAATTGAGAACCTCGTCCTGGTGTAGGGGCACAAGGGGCGAACATCGGTGGGAACAATGGTGGAAATTATGAGAATAATGGGGGAAACAACATGCAGAACGCCGAGGCCTTGGTTAACAATGCCGAGATTGAAGAACGCCCTATGGTGAATTATTTTAGGACTACTCCAGCGTGTTATCAACCTACCATTGTCAGGCTGCAGATCAATGCCCAACACTTCGAGCTGTGCCAACATATGATCAATATGGTTCGTGATGAGTGCGCATTCAATGGAGCTCCAGGAGATTATCCCAACCACCATCTACTGGTATTTGAGCAAATCACATCAACCTTGCACGACCAACGAGTTCCAGATGAAACAGTTAAACTATTACTATTTCTCTTATCTTTATCTGGAAAAGCCAAGAAGTGGCTTATGGAACTGCCAGCTGGGAGCATAGTGACATGGGCGGATTGTTGACATGAGTTTATGAGGAAGTATTTTCCACCATCCAGAGTCGCTCAGCAAATGGCCGAGATTGCAAACTTCACTCAGGAAGAAGACAGCTCATTGGGAGATGCTTGGAGTAAGTTCAGCCAAATTCTCTGTAGATGTCTGAATCATGGGGAGTCATGGCACAAGCTCCTCCATTATTTCTACACTGCATTAGACAAGGAGACATCTGACCATTTAGATATGCTAGCCGGAGGTAATTTTATGGGGCTTGGGGTACAGCGAGCTCAAGATCTGCTGAACAACGTGTACACGAGCTGAAACTCGTAGGTACTCCAAACCGGGTGATGCAGCCTTAGTTAACAAGATTGAATCTATGGAACAAAAGCTGGAATCCATGACCTCAGCATTTCACGACATGCAACCTTCATCACAGGTGAAGCCCATGTGTGAGTTACTCGCGGATGAGAATCAGGGATATGGCTTCATTGAAGATGTGAATTACATGGGTCCACCACGACAGCAGCAGTGGACTAACACTTATCATCCCAACAACCGCAATCAGTCCAACTTTAGCTATGCCAACCCTAACAGTGGGTTATATGCACCGGGTCATCAGCCAAATACGTCATACCAGGCGCAGCAGCAGGCTCCACGACAAGAAGAGCAAGAGACAAACGCATTATTGAGAAAGTTACTTGCTAATCAGGACAGTATGGGGAGCACGATTGTCTCTATGCAAGACACAATGAAGAGCCACGAGACTCAGATTGGGCAGATTTCCAATCAGAATACTAAATTTCCATCAGGTATGCTGCCTTCTAATACCATTCCTCCTACTGAGCAGCTCAAAGCTATTACTACTCACAGTGGCATTACTACTCAGGATCCTCCACATCCTAGCCATGCGAGAGCTGAAGCTACAAAGGCCACAGAGAAGGAATTGGGTGAAGATTTGCCCAAATTCGTGAGTCCCCAATCAAAGGACATGGTTGAGAAGAGAGAAGAGACCAAGAACACTCCAAATTCGGCCACATATGATCCAAGGATACCATACCCGGCGGCAATAAAGAAGGATGATGAGGAACACTTTGGGAAATTTCTAAACATATTCAAACAACTGCATATGAACATCCCATTAGTGGAAGAATTTGCTCAAATGCCCAAGTACAAGAAGTTCATGAAGGAGATCTTATGGGGCAAGAAGAGCATAGACCCGTATGCTATGGTAGAGTTGACTGAGACATGTGGTACAGTGATTCAGAGAGACATTCTCAAGATGAGAGATCCAGGTAGTTTCATTCTAGGCTGCACTCTCGGGGGTGGATATCATACACATGGTCTTTGTGATTTGGGCGCGAGTATCAATCTCATGCCATTGTCCTTATTTCAGAGATTGGGCATTGGTGTGCCAACCCCAGTGAAGATGGGTCTGCAACTGGCAGAAAATTCTATTATGATAGCAAATGGGGTGATTGAGAACTTGCTTTTCAAATTAGGTGCATTTGTCTTTCCAGCTGAATTTTTGATAGTGGACATCAAGGAGGATCGCGATGTTCCACTCATCTTTGGAAGAACGCTTTTGAAGACAATGCGCGCTAATGTGGATCTAGAGACTGTGGAGTTGACTATCAAAGCTCTAGATTCAATACTCGTGTTCAAAGCATTTGTTCCGGACAAGGGGAAGAACAAGTTGGCTATGATCAAGTTCAGAGAAGATATTGTGGATCCTTCTCTTGGGTTACCGACAGTGTTGCAGCCCGATCCACCCGAATCAGAAAAGAAGCCAAATCTGGTGTGTACGCATGATGTGGTGCAGAAAATTAAGGGCAAGAAATTGAAGGAGGAGGCACGTCGTGCTAGACCTCCTTAACATTCTTTGAGGTAAATGGGTCGGGTCGTCGACCTTAAATTACACGGCGCTTGTTGGGAGGCAACCCAACCAATTTATTGCGTTAATTTAGGGAGTTAGTTTTTAATACAGTTGCGTGCGTTTTGTTTATTTATTTTGGAGAGATGAGTGAGAGAGAGGGACTAATGGTGTTTTCCAAGAGACATATTTGAGCAGATTATGGGAGAATCTACCCCGGTGTGCCATGGCACACATGAACTTCATAGGGGCTTGCATTGGCGAGTTGGGGATTCTTCAGACATGGATTTTAGCAGAGGAGGCAGTCGACCCCTTTGTGCGAGAACACACTGACTTTAGAGGGGCATGGTGGCGCCACTACTGTGCTTGGGACTGCTTGGCGCGATTTCGTCCCCACCCTTGAGGTGGTTGTGAGTATATTTTTATGTTGTTAGATTTTGTTTAAATTTTGATTTGTCATCTACTGGCCTTTCACATTAGATTTTGTTTAAACACGAGAAAATTTGAAAATTTGAGAAAAGGCAATTGAGAGAAGCTTATACTTGGTTGATTTGGTGAGTGTGAAAACTTTAGGCATAGGGTGTGGATTTTGACCGAGAATGACATTTTTAGTTTCCCCTAGTAAGTATAGAGAGAATCTCATTACGGGAATGCCTATGAATTTTTAAACTAAAATTAAATTTTAAAAGCTAAAGTGTGTGTTGTTTTTCTCTTAAAAGAGTTGAGTTTGGTGTTTGCTAAACAAGTCAAACGTTCATGTTGTCCATCTTAGGTAGTCGTCAGCCCGCCTCGTAGTAGCACACAGAACAGCTGTGCGAGGACGTGTATTAGATCACTCACTGCTTTTAGATCTTACATTGTAGAACCACTAGATAACCATAATTGATCCTTGGATTCATTCTTAGCCTCTATGACCTAGGGAGACGATTCTTGGCCTTCATCATATATCGTTTATAATTACCTTCTAGAGCGTCACGAGGGAGCAGTAGTTGAGGGGGTTCATTGAGGGAGTACTTCATTACATATTTTTGTGAGTTCTGCAGATCGCATATGATTCATTTTATATCTTCGAGGGGATGCGAGGGTGACTGAGTTGGCTTACACACTAAGGTGTGGTGGTGTTCCATGTCATTACATCGTGGACACAGTAGTGGAGAGCCTGAGTGTGTGACATATAATCCTCACAAAAATGGGGTTGGTTGTACTTAATGGTGGATCGTGCTAGGTATTGTATTTCTATAATCTTGGTGTAGGAGGTTCGGTTAGATTAGGCACGTGACATATCTTATTTGGTTACTTGAGAGGGGGACGTGACTACATTCTAGTGTGGGGGTGTCGACATTTGACTACGGACATAGAGATTGTGCATTGATGAATCCACCCCCATACATGTGTTGATTATGGCTTTATGGCGTCGCGTGTTCTGTGGATTTAGGGGAAGATGATTTCTTATTGTGATACTTATTCACGGATTTTGTTTATTTCCTTCCCCTGACATTATTACTGCTGCTTGATTCTCGGAGACCACTCGTACAATTTTTTTTATTGTATTATTGTTTTTTTAATGAGAGAAAATAAAAAATGATATAAAAAAAAGAAGAAAAAAAAGAGAGAAAAAAAGGAGAGGAATAAAGAAATCCAGTTGTGCTTATTAGAAATCGAGTGGTGAAAGCTCCTAGTTCCAGATTGAAGACAAAGATGAGTTTTACATATCATTCGTGTTGATGGCCACGGGATTGACATGGTACCGCGGTTTGAGGGGATTGAGGGCCGGAGTCGATAAGATTCGGGTTGTGGATTCCTATCATCAAGGTGAGAGTGTGTGAGATATGGGTTTTGGTGAGTTTATGTGACGCTTTAGGATTTTTTGCTTCATTCAATTTATATCCTTGTTGTCCCTAAGCCTCATCATATTTGACCATTAGCGGAATAGGAGCTCGGACTATGAATGTGGCTTAGCTTTGGTTAGCCTCTTATTTTTATAAGCACACATGAAGAGGTAGGTTATTCTTTATTGTAAAGTTAAGCTTTCTATACTAACTATGGGGAATTACTTGTTTTCGAGTTTAGTTTTAGCTCACACCTCTTGCCTAACTTTTTCATCACTCCATGAGCACCTAGTCTATGTGTATTGAAATTTTCCGATCTCACAAAAAGAAATAATTTAAAAGCTTTCATGTGTTTACGATCGATTCTAGATATGCATTGCATCATCTTGCTGCATTAGTTGTGTCGTGAGTCGTGTTAGAGTCCTTAGAGTCTTGTCGGCTAGTAGACAATTGAATGCAGTAGATGAGACTTTTCTCGGGACGCGCAAATGGAAAGTTTGGGGGTATTTAGCTCCTTAATAAGAGTTATCCTATGTACACTTCATAGTTATTTGTGTGCGTTTCAATGCAAAGTGACGAGATTTGAGCCAAAATATAAAGAAAATGTACTTTTGGATGTTTTTGGGCTTTAATGCACAATCCGGCGTTTCTTAATGTTTTGAGTATGATTTTGATAATTTATCACATTAGATCTCTGCGGTAGTGTTCGTGTTGTTGTTTAACAGGAATTACGTATGGGGGAATCAAGTGGAGAGAAGAAACAAGCTTCGGAATAGAAGAAAAGACGAATTTGGCGCGTTTTGGATGTTTTCGCCAAATATTGGACAATAGTTGAGAAAAACGAGAAAATAGTCCGGAAAAGGGAATTTCTCTACATGGATGAAGTCGACTTCGCAAAAGAGATTCAAAGGTGAAAAAATCACATTTATCGGAGCCCGGACGCAGAAGTTATGTCAAAAAGGATTCTCAAAGAGAGAAAACGCGGCCAAAAGCATCCGGAAATGCCAAACACGCGAATTTGGGAATGTTATTTATCAAAAAAAGGAGTCTCTAGGACGAGGAGATCCTTCTGAAAGAAAAGGCACGACCAAAGACTAGAAAATTGGTCAAAAAGAATGTTTTTGGTTTGTTCAGGAGTCTCTTAGTACTAAGGGAAAAGTCTTAGTACGAAGACTTCATACTTAGAAAAAAAAAATGATGGTTGAAAAGTCTTCTCAGAATAGCTATCTGCCCCTAACTAGGAAGGCCTTCACATGAAGAGAAAAAGTCTTCGTACGAAGAGAAAAAGTGTTAGAACGAAGACATCGCTGGGTTTGACAGATTTGATGCGGGGCTGTTATGCGATTTATCAAAACTATGTCCTCTTGTTTTGGAAACATATTTAAGCAACTTAGGTCGTCTTTTCCAGGAAAAAGCAAGGTTTTGGGACGTTTTGGAGAGCAAGAAGACATTGGGAGCAAGCTTGGAGCTTAGGATTGCATCGTTTGGATATTTTTGCTTCTCTTTCTCTCTAGTTTTTGTTTATGATCATTGAACTTGTTGACTTGATCATGTGTAGTCGTAGCTAAACCCTCTTTTGCTGGGAATTCTCGTTCGGTAGCTAGGGTTTTGGTATGAACTCATCGTTTTGAGGTTATGATTCATGTTTCTACTTAATTCAACGCATTCTTCTACTATTATGAGTAGTTTATGCTTAATCTCTATCTTTCTTGCGCTTAGCTACCGTAGGATTGATCTTAATTAGAATTCACGCGGTAACTCCGTGAGTTGTAGTCGATAAATTGAACTATTCACTTAGTCGTATCATTACTTGGTAACTCGGTAGTGTTAACTAGGATCGTGAAGTAGAATAAAGAACGCTGATGCATGCTTAAAAAGTGAATCAAGCTTGGTAACTCGGTTTGAATTGGTTCTAAGTATAGACAACTTGTTTGGTAACTCGGAAAGTTATATTTTGCTTGATTAATAAGAGAATACATGTGAGTGTTTCATAAATCAAAGCGTAGTTCATATGCATCCCTAGTGATCCTCGAGAGAATTCCCGGTACTTGTCACTCATTAGTAAATTTTGCAGTTATTCTCGTTAATCGTGTCATTCTCTAGACGGTTAACTTGTCATTGTCTTTTAATTTTCATAGAAATAGCAAACACAATCAACGGTTGTGCCCACATAAGGTTTAGAGTTAGTAACTATTTCAAAACGAAGTCCCTTGGGTTCGACAACCCGGATTACCGGATATTAGTACACGCGACAGCCGTACACTTGCGGTTGGATTGTGTCAAGTTTTTGATAAATCCTTAATAAGAGTTATCATACCTACACTTTATATTGTTATTTGTGTGCGTTTCGGTGCAAAGTGACGAGATTTGAGCCAAAATATGAAGAAAATGCACTTCTGGATGTTTTTGAGCTTTAATGCACAATCCGGGCGTTTCTTAATGGTTTTTAGTATAATTTTTATAATTTATCACATTTGATATTCGCGGTAGTGTTCGTGTTGTTTGACAGGAATTACGCATGCGGTATCAAGTGGAGAGAAGAAACGAAGCTTCGGAATAGAAGAAAAGACGAATTTTCCGCGTTTTGGATGTTTTTGCCAAATATTGAGCAATAACTGATAAAAACGGGAAAATGATCCGGAAACGGGAATTTCTCTACATGGATGAAGTCTACGTCGCAAAATAGATTCAAAGGTGCAAAACGCGGTCTAAAGCATCCGGAAATGCCAAACACGCCTTTCGAGGAGCTAAATTAATGAATGAAGGGCTCCCCAAAATTTGAGAATTTTTTATAATATAAAAGGAGTCTCGAGGTTGAGGAGATCCTTCAGGGAGCAAAGGCGCGGGCAATAAATCGGAAAAGAGTCGAAAAATGATGTTTTAGTGCTGATCAGGAGTCTCGTAGTACTAAGAGAAAAGTCTTAGTACCAAGAGAAAACATTTAGAAAATTTTTGATGGTTGAAAATTCTTCTCAGAATAGCTATCTGTCCCTAACTGGGAAGGTATTTGCACGAAGAGAAAAAGTTTTCGTACGAAGACTCTTCGTGCAAAGAGAAGAGTGTTAGTAAGAAGACATCGCTGGGTTTGACAGATTTGATGCGGGGTTGTCATGCGATTTATCAAAAATTTGTCGTCTTGTTTAGGAAACGTATTTAAACAACTTAGGTCGTCTTTTCCAGGGGTAAGCAAGATTTTGGGACGTTTTTTAGAGCAAGAATACATCGAGAGCAAGCTTGGAGCTTAGGATTGCATCGTTTGGATATTTTCTCTTCTCTTTCTCTCTAGTTTTTGTTTATGATCATTGAACTTGTTTATTTGATCATGTGTAGTCGTAGCTAAACCCTCTTTTTGGGAATTCTCGTTTGGTAGCAAGGGTTTTGGTATGAACTTATCGTTTTGAGCTTATGATTCATGTTTTTCAACGCGTTCTTCTACTATTGTGAATAGTTTATGCTTGAACTCTATCTTTCTTGCGCTTAGCTACCGTAGGATTGATCTTAACTAGAATTCATGCGGTAACTCCGTGAGTTGTAGTCGGTAAATTTAACTATTCACTTAGTCGCATCATTACTTGGTAACCCGGTAGTGTTAACTAGGATCGTGAAGTAGAATAAAGAACGCTAATGCATGCTTAAAAATTAAATCAAGCTTGGTAACTCGGTTTGTATTGGTTCTAAGTATAGACAACTTGTTTGGTAACTCGGCAATTTATATTTTGCTTGATTAATAAGAGAACACGTGTGAGTGTTTCATAAATCAAAGCGTAGTTGATAGCATCGCTAGTGATCCTTGAGAGAATTCCCGGTACTTGTCACTCATTAGTAAACTTTGCGATTATTCTCGTTAATCGTGTCATTCTCTAGACGGTTAACTTTTCATTGTCATTTAACTTTCCTAGAATTAGAAACACAAACAATTGCGCTGTGCCCAGAAAAGGTCAAGAAATAATAATTAATTTACAAGAAGTCTCTTGGGTTCGACAACCCGGTTTTCCGGATTTTATTACTACACTGACAACTGTACACTTGCAGTTGGAGCGTGTCACAGGCTCATACTTCCGATTAAATAAAATAGAAGGCCCAATATTATTTTGTTGAAGAACCTGACAACCCAACTAAGGAAAAGGTGTGGGTTATGAGAGACCCAAACAGAAAAGACCCATAAGCAAAATGTTGAGATACCGAGTCTGAGCCCAAAGAAGCAAGTTAAAGGAACGGTTTCCTTTGAAGAACTCACAAAGGTTCATGAAGAGATATGCAAATCCATTCTCTGACATAGGGTTAGCACAAGTGTTCAAGAGGTTTGTTAATCTCAAATGCAACCGAGGAGATGAAGATGAGGATTCCCCAGAAGCAAAGAAACAAAGAAGAGCTATGGAAACTCAACCCGCATACGTGGAAGCAAAGGAAAAAAAATATCTTGGCGGATGCGAGGTACGCTATTTAAGCACGAAAAGAGAGGATGAGAAAGGGTTTCCCTACAAAGGGGCGTGGCTGGATATTATTAAAAGGAATAGCAGAAGGGAACGAATATGGAAGTGAAGCTGGTCTCCATGAAAAGATTATTGAAGAAAAATTGAAATTTGAGGTAACGGACTCTCTACACCTTGAGCAATTCTATTTGTATAAGGGTTGTTTTAAGGTTATTGATGACCTAGATAAGGAAGCATAATCAACTAATGAGGAGAAACAAATGGTGGTGGTGGCTGGCCAAAAACAGCCACACTCCTCATGGTAGGTCTCTGCTGGAATTGTAAGGGGCTGGGGAGCAACCTGACACTCCATAGATTAAGAGGGCTTGTGAGAGTCCAGCTTCCTAACTTTGTGTTCTTATCTGAATCTAAGAACCAGAGTTCTAAACTAAGAAAGTTTCATAGAAACTTATGGTTTGGAAATGGTTACTATGTTGAGCCTAAAGGGAAATCAAAGGGTTTATTGCTGTAGCGGGTTGATAATTTTAATTTGGAGATTGCTTGGAGTAGTGATAATGCTACATGTGCAGTGATAGAAAAGAAACCATGTAGAAAGGAGTTTTGGTTGTTTGTGTATGCTCCTACAGATCACAAGAAGAAAGGAGTGTTCTGGAAATATACTAACGATTGGGCCTCCACAATCAATCTCCCTTGGATCTTACTGGGGGACTGCAATGATTACATGGAGGAGTATGACAAATAAGGTGGTGCTGATTGTAAAAGGTGGAGAATGAGTAGATTAAAAAATTTATCTCTGATGCAATATGATTGAGCTTTACTCCCAAGGATTAAGCTACTCCTGGGACAAATAGTAGGGAGGAAGGCTGCATTAGAGAGTTAATTGATAGAGTCTTTTATAGTACATATTGGGGTTTTCTATACCCAAAGGCCAATCTGAAGAGAGAGGCTATATTGGGTTCATATCATTCACCCATCATTATTAGTAAAGAGGATGAAAGGAAGAAATGTCAGTCTCACTTCAAAATTGATGCTTCATGGTTGGGGTATGAAGAGTGCTCTCATGTTATAAAGAAGGTATGTCAGTATGATGTTAGAGGTTATCTTAACTTCAGAGTGGCTAACAAACTGAGTAGCTGCAGAAGGGAGTTGATAACTCTATATTAGAGTTATATTTCTTCTGCGTTTGTGTACTGTTTTGTGTAGTTTCCGGGTTGAATATATTAGAAATACACTATGAACTTGAGGAAATTGGATAAGTTTAGCTTTGAGTGATAAATTGTTAATCCGGGCGTTTTTCACATTATTTACATTTATTTTGTCACTTTTGATCGCACGGGGTGTTTTCGTGTTGTGTTGGACAGGAAACAATGCTCATGGATCAAGAGGAGGAGGAAAACGAACTTCGGAACATATGCGGAAGCTTGAGAGAGGAAGAAATTGGAAGAAAAGAGGACAAAGATGGAAAAAGGGGGTTAAAGTGTCATTTTCATAAGTATGGGTAATGACACTTAACACCCCCAATGAAGAGTAGAAGAGAAGACTTAGAAAAATTGAGCGGAAGAAAAAAGAAGAAAACCCACTGAAGTGTAGGATCAAAAGTTGATCCTAGGATCAGAAGCAGATCGCAGGATCACAATATGTGATCGCACGATCAAGTGGGCGAAGGTTGTAGAGAAAAAAAAAAAAAAAAAAAAAGTAAACCCACTGAGTTGTAGGATCACCTCTGTGATCGTAGGATCAACCCAGATCGCACGATCACAGAACGTTGATCGCACGATCTGCTGAAGCCAGATGCACGATTTTGCTTGTTTTTGAGCCAAAACTACGTCGTTTAGTGTTATGTTATTTCCTAACCTAGTTGGGGAATAATTAACACACGTAATATTGATTCAAGGAGGCACTTTTCATCTATTATTCATCACTCACGCAAGGATCAAGAGGAGAGACGGGGATCAAGAGGAGGATTCCTCCTCCATTGAAGATCTAGGGTTTCATCTTCTTCTTCTTCTTCTTCTTCTTTCAAATCTTGTATGGAGAAACTTGTAAGTTTTGTTTGGTTGATTACTATTAGCTAAACTCCATTGTTAGGCTTCTCCAGAGAGCCTAGGGTTATGTAGACGATGATTTTTTCCGGATTCTTAATCTTTATTTCATGCTTATTGATTTCTTCTATTGAATGGATTTTAGTTCTTGAATCTTGTTAAGGATCTTAGTATATTGACACGACTAAGATAGGAATTGATAATCAATGAACTAGGGTTTGCTCATAGGATGAATCATGCTTAAAGTTGATTAAGTTCTAAATCAATTGTTCATAATCTATGCTTAATTCTTAATGGGGATGGAGTAATTAACCGGAACCGTTAGTTGGCTAGTGAAGTGCGCGACACTGACTTTAAATAGCTAGGATGAGATATGAGCATCAATCCCGTATCACTGAGACTGAGAAGAGACGTGTTAGGATTGGCTAGTGTGGGTAGATTCGGTAGGTGAAATTCGACTGTTTCGTGCAACGGTGGACCGACATGACCCGTTTTCGTGCATGTCGTTAGCCTACTAGAACGGACCGGTCGACGCAAGAGACCGATAGGAGATTGTAGTCTACCGTGAAGTAGAATGACTTGAGACCGATAGGAGATAGTCAGCGCTGTTACCCGGCTTAGTTAGAATAGAGTTAACGTGTTGCTCAGATAATCCGGAAATCGTCTACAACCCTAGGTGATCTAGAGATTGCCTAATTTCTCCAAACTTATATCTTAAATATAAAAAAATACAAAAATATTAGATTAGTTTTTATTTCAATATCTAAAATCAATCAAATCTTTCCTCCTGCACCGTACGCTAAATTAAATAACTAATTAAATAATCTCAAGTCTGTCCTCGTGGGATCGATAACTCGGGGTTGAAATACCACCCCTATATTACTTGACCGTGCACTTACGCATACGCGTTTAGAATCTGCGTCAAGTTTTTGGCGCCGTTGCCGGGGACATCGGTAGATTATTTAGTTAGGAGTTAGTTTAGAGTAATTTTATTTTAGTTTTAATTTTTTCTTATTCTATATCTCTGTGCTTCATGGGTGTCCTGTGAGTTTGTTTCTCAGGAACGCAGGAAGCAAGAGACAATTTAAGCATGTGGAGCGAAGACTGTTATTCGGGTCCCCCCTACTGTTTCCACTGCAGGGGTAACCATGAAGACGAGGACGCATGCATAACTTGGTGCTATGTATGCGGCATTTGGCACGACCGTAGAGACTGATGTCGGGTACATGAAGCCCAGCTTCATCAGCACCAGGAAGACTCATCAGCGGATATGGCAGAACGGCTTAGTATTATGAATGACATCGAAGTGTGCACCAAATTTTTGTCCATAGATGCACAATTACCACAAGAGGATTCAGCCACAGGTAGGGAATACGTGAGGGAGATGTTGGAGAGGATAAAGAAACGAATAGAAAAATTGCCAACAGGAGGGGAATCTAGTATCCAAGAGCCACAAGAAGAGACCTTGCCATATGACACTAAGCCAAAAATTGAACCTTCATCATCCCCACCACAAGTGGAAGAAGAGATACCTGAGCCGAAAGAAGATTGCAGTGTCCAGGAACCATTGGTGGACTCTGCCATTTATGAGGACTCAGACTCTGATTCAGACTGGGGTGGACCTGTGTTTCGAATATGGGAAGATCCTCCCTATTGCGAGCCAAGACCGCAGGCGCCCTCACATCCTTGGCATGAATGGGAAGACACCAAAATTGGAACTATGTGGTGTGCCGACGATGAAGCATGTGAAACACTTGTGCTCAGTGATATTGAGGTAAAAGCCCCAACTCTGATTAATGATGAATTCTCCATATCCTATGTCACGCAAGTCTGCGACGAGCTGGAACAATTACTGTATGGGGATTCTTATGGGGAAGAATTTGATGAGCAACTTCCAATCTCTTGTTCTATGGGCGATTCTATTGATGATCCATATGCCATAGTCAAGGAGTTGGAAGTCAGCAAGTGTGGGGGTGTGGATGAATTCCATGGGTCATGTGAAGAGCATCTAGCACATATGAGGTATTACTGGGATGATTTTATGGCCAGAGATTCATTTGAGCCCAGTGGTACTTGGTGGAAGTTTCTCAAGAAGATCAATTGCAAAATGAAAGGAGTCAGCTTCCACAACTCTCTACCGTCTTCAGAGCACATGGGTGCTCATGGGAAAATTTTCATTGAAAAGAGATGGTGGAAGAAGAAGAAGTGGAGGGATAAAGCAGTCTCCACTATCCTTTTCGGTTGAGGTAACCGGGTCGGGCTGTCGACCTTAAATTACAAGCGCTGCTTGGGAGGCAACCCAATGTAGAGTAGGATGCAATTTGTTTCTGTTTTTTCTTTTAGTTCTCCATATTTGATTTTGAGGGGTGAGAGAGAGTTGTGTTAATTCTTCCAATCAGTGCGCATGGACACAGGTACAGAAGACGCTCCGGGTTCCCCTTCTTGATGCATGTGATAGAGAATGTGAGTAGGCGCATCGGAATCCGGACGCGAGGTGAGACTTTTCCGGAAACTGTCAACGGTCCACAAGACCCCTTCTTGTTTCAGCTTCCGGCAACGGTGCCCATGTAGGTCCGGGCACCCCAGGTACCTTTAACTCTCTCTCTTGTTTCTACGTTTTGAGCCATAATAGTGTAGATCCACCGCCAACACATTTAAGCGATGAGTCCTCTTATTATATCTCTAAATTCGTTGCGGACAACGAAACGCTTAAGTGTGGGGGGGTTTGTGTATAATTTTGCTAGCCATGTCAGTTTTGCATAGCCTTGTTACATGTAGATTGTGTTAGTATTGTGAGTGGTGTGGTTAGTGTAGTGTGTCTTAAATATATTGTCGTATTGTGTTAGAACTTAAATTTCTGCATTGTTCTGCATTTTTATATTTTTGAGTCCCCTACCCAAAACTTGTGTTTCATCGAGTTGGCCAAAAGCATATAGAGTTATGAAATATAAAAAAAAAATAAAAAAATAAAAAAAAGCATAAAATTTTAAATTTTTGAGAAAGGGCAATCGAAGAGAGTGAATGTGGAGAGGGCTTAATGATAGAATTCCTTAGGAGTATGAAAATCTGAGGTGAGGTAGACGCGAGAATCTGGAGTAGGAAGACTTATAGGGCTAATGCACATTAGAACTGCGAGTAGCTGCCTCTCAGACTGGTTATCCAACTAGCGCTACACCACCGTCACTTAGGTAGTCGTCAACCCTCCTCGTAGTGGCAACGGAACAGCTGTGCGAGTGATGTTTATGGGGGCCTCACGTCCCGTCTCCATCTCCTAGGTCCACTAGTTACCCCTATTGATCCGTTTACCCCTTTTATTCACAGCCTCTAGCCTAGGAAGCCTTTTATTGTGACTTTCATCACTTGTTAGAATGGTCATTTCCTATGCGTCATGATAGAGGGAGTTGAGTTAGGGAGGTTCGATGAGGTTGAGTTGATTGGATACATCTTACGTGGATTCTCTTACATGTCGTCTTTTGAGGGGATGTGAGGGTGAGTTAGAGACGGTAGCACACTTCGGTGTGGAGGTGAGTCGTGTCCTTACACCACGATCACAGGTGGAGTACCGTAGTGCGTGATATTTTTTCCGCACGTCATGGGGTGGGGTTGGTTGATCTTATAGGAGTTCTTGCTTATGCTTTATTTATATTCTCTATATCTTAGGTGATGAGGATGGTCGGTTGGAAAAGCACGTTTACAAATTGACTACTGGGTTCGTGATTTGCTTTGCATCAAGTGTGGGGTGTCGACATCTATGTTATTATATCATTAATTTGACACATTCCACCCCCATGTTACCTAATTTTGACATTTGATCTCCTCGGATATTAATATCGTATTGTCGGCTCCATGTGCTTAATGTTATTGTGTGGAAATGAAAAAAAAAAGAGAGAAAAAAAAAGTAAAATAGAAAGTGAAAGTGAAATTGAAAGGGAATAAAGGATCAAGCTTGAAATTGAAGACCGGGGAGATTAGCTATTGTTCGAGATCACTTCTTCACATTTGTGGCCGCGAGAATGGCGTTGCACCAAGATTGAGGGAATGAGGGCCGGAGTAGTGAGATTCGGTGTGGTTCCTTGGATTTTGGTGAGGGAGTGTGAGAATCGGGTTTTGTGAGTTAGATCATGACGTCTAGGACTACGCTCTAAATATCCTATCCTACCCGTCCTAAACCGTCTGCAATTTAACCCGTTGATAAATAGCTCGGAAGGTAAGTGCTAGGGATACGTTTGATGAGTGTGCGGAAGCAACATATTTTGTGTTCGTGCCCGTTCTGTCTAACGAAACTGGCCGCAAGTTCTACCGATCACCAAAGTTATAGAACTTCCGAGGGAATATGAGAGCCTTATGACTTGCCGGTTTACTTTTTGAGATTGCCCAATCTCTAACTAAAAAGAAAAAAAATTGGTGTTGTTTCAATTTTTGCATTGTTTGATAATCGAGTTGCATTGTATAGTCATGTAGATTGCATGGGTGTGTGTGTTGTTTGTGTCACATGGCTAGTGAAGTTAAATGCAATTCGGTAGATTGAAAATCATAGTGTGAGAAGTGTTTTTGATTTTGCTCGGGACGCGCAAAAAGGTAGTGTGGGGGGATTTGATAACTCTATATTAGAGTTATATTTCTTCTGCGTTTGTATACTGTTTTGTGTAGTTTCCGGGTTGAATATATTAGAAATACACTATGAACTTGAGGAAATTGCATAAGTTTAGCTTTGAGTGATAAATTGTTAATCCGGGCGTTTTTCACATTATTTACATTTATTTTGTTACTTTTGATCGCACGGGGTGTTTTCGTGTTGTGTTGGACAGGAAATAATGCTCATGGATCAAGAGGAGGAGGAAAACGAACTTCGGAACATATGCGGAAGCTTGAGAGAGGAAGAAATTGGAAGAAAGAGGACAAAGATGGAAAAAGGGGGTTAAAGTGTCATTTTCATAAGTTTGGGTAATGACACTTAACACCCCCAATGAAGAGTAGAAGAGAAGACTTAGAAAAATTGAGCGGAAGAAAAAAGAAGAAAACCCACTGAAGTGTAGGATCAAAAGTTGATCCTAGGATCAGAAGCAGATCGCAGGATCACAATATGTGATCGCACGATCAAGTGGGCGAAGGTTGTAGAGAAAAGAAAAAAAAAGAAAACCCACTGAATTGTAGGATCACCTCTGTGATCGTAGGATCAACCCAGATCGCACGATCACAGAAAGTTGATCGCACGATCTGCTGAAGCCAGATGCACGATTTTGCTTGTTTTTTAGCCAAAACTACGTCGTTTAGTGTTATGTTATTTCCTAACCTAGTTGGGGAATAATTAACACACGTAATATTGATTCAAGGAGGCACTTTTCATCTATTATTCATCACTCACGCAAGGATCAAGAGGAGAGACGGGGATCAAGAGGAGGATTCCTCCTCCATTGAAGATCTAGGGTTTCATCTTCTTCTTCTTCTTTCAAATCTTGTATGGAGAAACTTGTAAGTTTTGTTTGGTTGATTACTATTAGCTAAACTCCATTGTTAGGCTTCTCTAGAGAGCCTAGGGTTATGTAGACGATGATTTTTTCCGGATTCTTAATCTTTGTTTCATGCTTATTGATTTCTTCTATTGAATGGATTTTAGTTCTTGAATCTTGTTAAGGATCTTAGTATATTGACACGACTAAGATAGGAATTGATAATCAATGAACTAGGGTTTGCTCATAGGATGAATCATGCTTAAAGCTGATTAAGTTCTAAATCAATTGTTCATAATCAATGCTTAATTTTTAATGGGGATGGAGTAATTAACCGGAACCGTTAGTTGGCTAGTGAAGTGCGCGACACTGACTTTAAATAGCTAGGATGAGATATGAGCATCAATCCCGTATCACTGAGACTGAGAAGAGACGTGTTAGGATTGGCTAGTGTGGGTAGATTCGGTAGGTGAAATTCGACTGTTTCGTGCAACGGTGGACCGACATGACCCGTTTTCGTGCATGTCGTTAGCCTACTAGAACGGACCGGTCGACGCAAGAGACCGATAGGAGATTGTAGTCTACCGTGAAGTAGAATGACTTGAGACCGATAGGAGATAGTCAGTGCTGTTACCCGGCTTAGTTAGAATAGAGTTAACGTGTTGCTCAGATAATCCGGAAATCGTCTACAACCCTAGGTGATCTAGAGATTGCCTAATTTCTCCAAACTTATATCTTAAATATAAAAAAATACAAAAATATTAGATTAGTTTTTATTTCAATTTATAAAATAAATCAAATCTTTCCTCCTGCACCGTACGCTAAATTAAATAACTAATTAAATAATCTCAAGTCTGTCCTCGTGGGATCGATAACTCGGGGTTGAAATACCACCCCTATATTACTTGACCGTGCACTTGCGCATACGCGTTAAGAATCCGCGTCAGGAGTTACTGAAATGGAGTAAGCTGAAAGTGCGTAATCATAAGCTGATGCTCAAAGAGAAAGAAGAAGAGTTGCTCAGAATTCAGACCCAACCCAATTCTGCTAGAAACAACCTGAAACAAATGGAGATCAAACAGGATATTGCTAGTTTGTGGAATCAAGAAGAAGAGTTATGGAATCAAAAAAACATAATTCAATACATCAAGCTTGGGGACAGAAAAACAATGTTCTTCTACTATTCTACTATCTTCAGAAGACAAAGAAATAGTATCAGTAGAGTAAAGATTGGTGAATACAACTGGGTTGAAGAAGAGGCAGAAATTCAAAGACAATTCACTCAATTTTATGAAACCCTCTTCACCTCAAAAGGCACGAGAAATATGGAAAGAGCTTTGGATTGTATTCAAGGCACCATTTCAGATGAGGAAAATAGAGAATTGATGAAGCTTCCTTCTACTAAAGAGATTAGAGGAGTGGTGTTTGGCTTTGATTCAGGAAAGGCCCCAGAAGAGGATGGGCTTACTGGTCACTTCTTCCAAGCTAATTGGGATACTATTCAAGGAGAGGTAACTCAAGTTGTGAAAAAAAAAATCCTATCTAAATTTTTGCTGAAAAGTTTCAAAAGTACCATCTTAACCCTCATCGCGAAAATCCCCCATCCAGAAGAAATGAGCCACTATAGACCTATAGCTTTGTTCTCTTTTATCTACAAAGTCATTTCTATAGTTATAGCAAACTGACTTAAAGGGGTGCTTACAAAGCTTATCTCCCAGGAACAATCTACTTTTGTTCCAGGGAGGTTAATTCAAGACAACATCATTATTGCACAAGAGTTCATGCATTACATTTCTAGAAAGGAGAAAGGTAAACATGGTTGTTGGCCTTGAAATTGGATTTAACAAAGCTTATGATAAGGTGGAATGGGATTTCCTATAAGCTATTTTGAGGAAATTTGGTTTTGGTGAAGGCAGGATTCAACTAATTATGTAGTGTGTCACAACAGTCACTATGAAAATTGAGAATAAATGGTACTGAGTCTAAAGCCTTTAAACCCCAAAGAGGTTTAAGTCAAGGGGATCCATTGTCCCCTTAATTGTTTTTTATTATGATGGAAGCTTTCTCTGCTATGATGAAGAAGGCCACTCTATCTAAAGCTATCAAAGTGGTTTCCATCTCAAGAAATAGAATCTTTATAAATCATATGTTGTTTGCAGATGATTCTCTCATTTTTTTTACAAGCTAAAGAAGAGTAAGTGGCTCCTTTTCTCAATGTGCTCAAGGATTTTGGGGAAGCTACATGTATGGAGATAAACTTCAACAAATCTAGCATAATGTTTTCTACAAACACAGAGAAGGGGTTGAAGAAAAGGATCAATGATTTATGTGGTTGATAACTCCTTCAAAAGAGTTATCTTTAGTACACTATATGTTGTCATTTGTGTGCGTATTGGTGCAAAGTGACGGGGATTTGAGCCAAAATATAACGAAAATGCACTTTTGGATGTTTTTCAGCATTAAAGTACAATTTGGGCGTTTCTTAATGGTTTTGACTATGATTTTGATAATTTATCACATTTGATCTTTGCGGTAGTGTTCGTGTTGTTGTTTGACGGGAATTACGCATGTGGGAATCAAGTGGAGAGAAGAAACGAGCTTCGGAATAGAAGAAAAAGACGAATTTGACGCGTTTTGGATGTTTTCGCCAAATTTGGACAATGATTGAGAAAAGGAGAAAACGTTCCAGAGACAGGGATTTATCTACATGATCGAAGTCTACGTCGCAAAAGGAATCCAAAGGTGCAAAAATCACGTTCATCAGAGTTCGGGATCAAAATCCGGGTCCTTATTTGCTTTTCAAAAAGCTTAGCTGCTTTTCCAGGATGTTTTAGATCAAATTAAAGATGTTTTGAGGATACTTTGAATTCTAAAATGAAGATGGAATTGATATCGGTGGCAATGGAAAGGAGAGATCAAAATGGAGGATCGAGTGATGATACAATGCTCGGGAAGTGATTGGAAGGCGTGCGCAACAAGACGGAAGAAGGAAAAAATTTAGCTAAGTATCAAATAGGTCTCACGACCTAGTAGCTGGAAAAATCAGGGAGTTTCACTAGGTCGCACGACCTACTAACTAGGTCGCACGACCTACTTCGTGCGCAGAATTTTTCGGAAACACTCGGGGTTGTTTTGTAATTACTTATAAAATGCTCTAAACACTTGGGAAACGTATTAGAATTGGTTAGGGCTCGTTTATGGCCAGTTAGACGTTTCTTTGGGACGAGTTTGGAGCTAGATAACAATCGAGATCTTGGGAGAAATCCGGATTCATTCGTTTGCTTTCTCTACTCTCTCTTTTTAGTAGTTTTTGTTCATGAGCATGAAACTTGTTGTTTTGATCATGATTTGTGTTAGCTAAACTCTTATTTGCTGGGAATCCTTGTTGGAAAACTAGGGTTTGCTTGAATGAATGTTTTGAGACTGTGATTCGTTCTTCGGATTAAATATATGCGTTTATCTCTTATTATGATCATCTTGTGTTTGAATCTCATTGATCTTGAAAGTAGCTAACGTATGAGCATACTTAATTAGAACTTGTGTGGTAACTCCATGAGAGCTAGTTGGTAAATCAAGATAATCACCTAGTCGTATCGTTATCTCGTAAATGGGTAGCGTTAATTAGGATCAAAGAGCGGATTAATGAACAATAATGCATGCTTGTAATTGAATTAGGCTTGGTAACTCGGTCTAAATTGATCATAAGTGTTGGCAAATTGCTTGGTAACTTAGTAATTGGTAGGTTGCTCGATTAATAAGAGTAGCGTATTTGCGTTCCAAAGATCAAAACACCATTCATAGTGTCCCTAGTGGTCCACAAGTAGAATATCCAGCACTCGTCTCTCTTATAAGAAAAACCCTTGCAATTCTTGTCTTCGTTAATTATGAAGAAACTCATAATTAATTGAGATATTTGTTCTTTCATTTTAGTAGACTTAGGAAAATCACTCAACTTTGTGACTTGCCCACATAAGGTTAGACGTAATAACTGATTTAACAAAGTCCTTTGGGTTCAACAACCTGAATTTCCGGATATTACTACACACAACGACCGTACAGTTGCGGAGATCGTGTCAAGTTTTTGGCGCCGTTGCCGAGGACTTCGGCTAAATTTGTTATAATTCCTAGCCTTAGGGATTTTACTTTTCTGTTTATATTTGTTACTCGCCTACTTTCTGTGTGTGATTTGTGTTTTCAGGTTGAATTTCACTGTGCATGTCTTGTTCTAGAGACGAGCCTTTACACCCCACACTTGAAGACCCGGAAACCCTGTTACGCGCACAACATAGAGACAAGAGGAAGACAAGCTTAGTCACTATGGACAAGCAGACTAGAGTGGAGTTTCAAAGGATCCGCTAGGGTATGCAAGATGCGGAAGCAGCTAGAGCTGCAGCTGTGGCTGATGCAGGGAACCAAGCAAGAGAAACTGAGCAGCTCATAGCTCAAATGGCTCAACTATGGCACGCGTGAATCCACCACCACCCGGTGTAGGCGTAACAACTGGAAACAATGGAGGTAATAATGGTGGAAACAATGGAGGTAACAATGGGGGGAACAATGCGCAGAATGTTGTGGCACAAGTGCTTAATGCTGAACTTGCAGACCGCCCTATGGTAGATTATTTGAGAACTACACCAACATGCTACCAACCTACCATTGTTGGGCCACATTTCAATGCCCAACACATTGATATGCGCCAACACATGATTAATATGGTTCGTGATGAATGCGCATTCACTGGAGCTCCAGGAGATGACCCCAACCACCATCTACTTGTCTCTGAGAAAATTATATCTACTTTGCATGACCAAAGGGTTCCAGATGAAACAGTTAAGCTACTACAGTTTCCCTTCTCTTTATTTGGAAAAGACAAGAAGTGGCTTATGGAACTGCCAGCTGGGAGTATTGTGACATGGGCAGATTGCTGTTATGAATTTCTGAGGATATATTTGTCACCGTCCAGGGTTGCTCAGCAAATGGCTGAGATTACAAAGTTCACTCAGGAAGAAGACAGCTCATTGGGAGACGCATGGAGAAAATTCAGCCAAATTCTTTGTAGATGTCCGAATCATGGGGAGCCATGGCACAAGCTCCTCCATTATTATTACAACTCCTTGGATAAGGAAACGGCTGATCAGTTGGATATGCTAGTTGGAGGTAACTTATGGGGCTTGAGACACAGCGGGCTCAGGATTTGCTAAACAGTGTATCTAAGAGAGAGACTACGAGGTCCGAGACTCGTAGGTATTCGAACCTAGGGTATGCAGCTTTAGTCAACAAAATTGAGTCTATGTAGCAAAATCTTGAATCCATGACCCTAGCATCTCATAGCATGCAACCTCGATCACAGGTAAAATCCATGGGTGAACTATTAGCAAATGAGAGTCAGGGATATGATTGTAGTGTTGAGGATGTGAATCTCATGAGACAGCAGCAGTGGCCTAATACATACCATACCAACAACTGCAACCATCCAAACTTTAGCTATGCCAACCCAAATAGTGGACTTTATGCTCCAGGTCAGCAGCCTGCTTCTCAGTATCAAGCTCAGTGACAAGTTTCGCAGCAGCAGGCACAGCAACAGGAAAAGCTAGACTTGTATATCATATTATCAAAGATAAATGAGAAGTTGGTTTCCATAGAAGCTACAATGAAGAGTCATGAGATGCAGATTGGGCAAATTGCCAATCAGAATCAGAGGCTCCCACCAGGGATGCTGCCATCCAACACTATCACTCCACCTGAACAGCTGAAGGCAATTACTACTCGCAGTGGCATTAATACTGAGGATCCTCCATATCCTAGCCACGCACGAGCTGTGGAGACTAAGGCAACTGAGAAGGCATTGAGTGAAGAAATTCCCGTGCCTGCCGTAATTCCCCAATCAAAGGGTACGGTTGAGAAGAAAGAAGAGCCCAAGAACACTCCAAATCCGGCTCAGAATGTGCTAGATGTTCCATATCCGGCGGCAATAAAGAGGAATGATGAGTAACATTTTGGGAAATTTCTGAACATATTCAAACAACTGCATATAAACACTCCTCTTGTGGAAGCACTTGCTCAGATCCCAAGTACAAGAAGTTCATGAAGGAGATCTTATGGGGCAAGAAGAGCATAGACCCTTATGCCACGGTGAAATTGACAAAGACATGCAGTACAGTTATTCAGAGGGACATTCCCAAGATGAGAGATCCAGGCAGTGTCATCCTAGGCTACACTCTTGGAGGTGGATATCATACACATGGTCTTTGTGATATGGGCGCGAGTATTAATCTCATGCCATTGTCCCTATTTCAGAGATATGGCATTGGTGCGCCAACCCCAGTGAATATGTGTCTGCAAATGGCAGACAATTCTATTATTACGACAAATGGGTTGATTGAGAACTTACTTGTCAAATTGGGCGCATTTGTCTTTCCAGCTGACTTTGTGATAGTGGATATCAAGGAGGATCGCGATGTTTTACTTATCTTTGGAAGGCAGCTTTTGAAGACAATGCGCACAAATGTGGATCTAGAGACTGAGGATCCTACTATCGAATCTTTTGATTCATAAATGGTGTTCAAGGAATTTGTTTCGGGCAAGGGAAAGAATAAATTGGTGATCATCAAGTTTAAAGAAGATCGTGTGGATCCTTCTCTTGGGTTGCCTACATTTTTGCAGCCCGATCCACCCGAATCGGAGAAGAATCCAAATGTGGTGAGTGCACATGATGTGGTGCAGAAAATCAAGGGCAAGAAGTTGAAGGAGGAGGCACGTCGTGCTAGACCTCCTTAAAATATTCTGAGGTAACTGGGTCGGGTCGTCGACCTTAAATTACAAGGCGCTTATTGGGAGGCAACCCAACTTATTTATTTGCATTAAATTAGGGAGTGCGTTTTTAATTCAGTTGTGTTTTGTTTCTATTTATTTTATCTGGAGAGATGAGAGAGAGAGGGACTAATGATATTTACTAGTGACATATTTGTGCAGGTTATGGTAGAATCTACCCCTGTGTGCCATGGCCCACATGACCTTTATGGGGACTCGTGAATGCGAGTTGGGGATTCTCCAAGACACAGATTTTAGCAGAGGAGGGCATTCTACCCCGGTGGGCGAGAACACAATGACTGTATAGGAGCATGGTGGAGGAGTCACTACTAGTGCTTGGGGATTGCTTGGAGTGGATTTCGTCCCCGCCCTTGAGGCGGTTGTGAGTATTTCTCCCTTAAGCTAAATTTATGTGTTTCTTTTGTATATGTCATGCTCCATCTCATCTACTGGCCTACGCATTGATTGCTGAGTCCTATGCATGACCTCTAAATTCGTTGAGGACAACGAAGCATTCAATGTGGGGGTGGTTTAACTGTCTATAAGCCAAAATGTTTGCATAACCAGTTACATGTAGGATGTTAGATTGTATTGTGTGTAGAGTCAGTGGTATGTGTCAAGCTTTTACATATATTGTCGTATTGTGTAGAGTAGTTTATATTCTGTTTGCACTTTTAAATAATTGAGTCTGCCCACCAAAAGTTCAATTGTGTTGCGTCACATTTTTTTCGAGTCAATGCCTTGCTTATATAGTTAGGAACTTATTTTTAAAAAAAAATGAAAATTTTGAGAAAAGGCAATAGAGAGAAGCTTAGAACTGGTTGATTGAGTGAGACGTGAAAAATTTAGGCATAGGGTGTGAATTTTGACCGAGAATGACATTTTTATTTCCCCCTAGTAAGTATAGAGAGAATCTCATTACGTGAATGCCTACCTATTTTAAATTAAAATGAAATTTGGAAAAGCTAAAGTGTGTGTTGTTTTTCTCTACAAGAGTTGAGCTTGGTGTTTGCTAAACAAGCCGAACATTCATGTTGTCTGTCTTAAGTAGTCGCCAGCCCGCCTCGTAGTGGCACACAGAACAGCTGTGCGAGGACGTGTATTAGAGCACTCACTGCTTGATAGATCCCACCTTATAGGACCACTAGAAAACCTTATTTGAACCTTGGTTTTATTTGCTAGCCTCTTGACATAGGGTGACGATTCTTGGCCTTCATCAGAGATTGTTTAGAAATCACCACTTAGTGCGTCACGAGGGAGTTGTAGTTGAGGGGTTCGATGATGGAGAACTTTATTGCATATACTTGTGAGTGTTACATGATCGCATGCACGTTAATTTATATATTTGAGGGGATGCGAGGGTGAGTGAGTAGGCTTGCGCACTCCGGTGTGGCGGTGTTCCATGTCATTACACCATGGACACAATTATGGAGATCCGTGAGTGCGTGACGTCTAATCCGCACGAAAATGGGGTTAGGTGATTTTCATCAGTGGTTCGTGCTAGGTATCATTTCTTTTCATCATCATGGTGTACGAGGTTCGGTTGGATTAGGCACGAAACCTACATATATTGGACTACTTGAGAGGGGAAATGGATACATTCTAGTGTGGGGGTGTCGACTTTTGACTACGGACATCGAGATTGAGATTTTGACGACTCCATCCCCACACATTGACTTTGATTGTTTGCGGCTTTGTTTGCTGGCACCGTGTACTTCATTGAGTTAGGGGGAGATGACTCTTAGTTGCGATACTTATTCAACGAATTGTTTATTTCCTCCCCCTTTATTTATTTACTTGGCTAATCTTAGAAGACCACTCGCACATTTGAAGGATATTGTTGATGTTTATTGAGAGATTAAATGGAAAACAAAAAAAAACAAAAAAATATAAAAATAAATCTTGTGTTTGATATCTTGTGTTTGAATCTCATTGTTCTTGCAAGTAGCTAACGTAGGAACATACTTAATTAGAATTCGTGCGGTAACTCCATGAGACCTAGTCGGTAAATCAAGAAAATCACCTATTCGTATTGTTATCTCGTAACTGGGTAGCGTTAATTAGGAACAAAGAGCGGATTAATGAACAATAATGCATGCTTGTAATTGAATTAGGCTTGGTAACTCGGTCTAAATTGATCATAAGGGTAGGCAAATTGCTTGGTAACTCGGTAGTTCGTAGGTTGCTTGATTAATAAGAGTAGCGTATTTGCGTTCCAAAGATCAAAACACCATTCACAGTGTCCCTAGTGGTCCATAAGTAGAATTCTCAGCACTCGTCTCTCTTATAAGAAAACCCCTTGCAATTCTTGTCATCGTTAATTGTGAAGAAACTCATAATTAATTGAGATATGTGTTCTTTTATTTTTGTAGACTTAGGAAAATCACTCAACTTTGCGACTTGTCCACGTAAGGTTAGACGTAATAACTAATTTAACAAAGTCCTTTCGGTTCGACAACCCGGATTTCCGGATATTACTACACACGACGACTGTACGCTTGCAGAGATCGTGTCAGTGGTGTCCCATCTTTGGATAAGAAAGTGTACTATCTTGGGCTGCCTATGTTTTTGGGAAAATCCAAGGCTCAATCTATCAATTATATAGTGCAAATAATTAAAAATTTCTCTCATTTTCAGGGAGGGAGATTATCTTAAAAGCTATTGCTTTAGCCATTCCTTGCTATGCAATTTCCTGCATTTAATTTCCAGTGGCTGTGTGCAAGAAGATTTCTCAATTAATTAGGGATTTTCGGTAGGGCTCCAGTGATGAAGAGAGAAATTGGGTTAGATGGGATAAAGTTTTTCTTCACAAACATGAAGGGGGGATGGGTTTTAGAGATGTTAGAGAGTTCAATTTAGCACTCTTAGCCAAACAAGGGTGGAGAATGCTGAAATACCATGATTCCCTTTTGGATAAAGTGTTGAAGGGAAAGCACTTCCCTCACAGTACTTCCTTAAAGCTGGTACAGGTGCTTGTTGGGTAATCGGTGATGGGAGTATAGTTAAAATTCTAAATGATGTGTGGATGCAAAATTTGCCAAGGAAGACAATTCAGCCAAATGACAACATCAATGAGGTTATGAAAGTGGAATGCATGATAAACAAAACTTCAAAAAGGTGGAAAGTCTCTTTGGCGAAGAACTGGTTCAACACAGAAGAAGAAGAGGCGATTTTGAGAACCCCAATAAGTTGGAATTCAATGAGTGACACTATTTGTTTTCCATTTGAGAGTACTGGTGATAATTCAGTGAAGTCTCCTATGAAGATTGCTAAGCTTGTCTTGTCATAGTGCAAAAAGTCTACAACTTCTGGTATGAATAACCCTTCCTCTTCCTTTTCACTGGATAAGAATTACTGAATTTTTTTGTGGAAGTCTAAACTCTCTCCCAGAGTTGAAGTGTTCAAGTGGAAAGTTAGTTCTGATGCCTCGGCTGTCAACTTAAATTTATTTAAAAGATAATGCAGAAGGGACCCTATTTGCAGTTTGTGCAATTTAGAAACAGAGACTTTGGAGCGTTGCTTCATCAAGTGCTCTTTGGTTCAACCTTTATGGTTTGGTATGGGAGTTCTGAACCCAGTGATGGAGAGAGATGTAGGTAATATGAAGAAATTACTAGCTGAAATGGTGGAGAAAGTGCAGAAAAAGGAATTCTCTTTGTAAAGGTTCTTGCTTGTGATTATGAGTTTGTGAACAATCTGAGATGCAGATGTAAGAATATATAGGCAATACGAGCCCAACAGCAAGCAAGGACTAAAGTGAACGCCCAAGTTTACTGAAGATTCTCGCTGAAATACAAAGTTAAGTCTGAGGACTGTTTTTGTAAATATTAACGGTGTGTTCATCTCAGCCATTCAGATATGTTTGACCCATCCAACGGTCACTAATTTAGTCTACATGTATTTATGACCATTGTGTACGGAGACAAAGTAATTAATCTCACTGTTCATCGTCTCTTTCGTCCTCTCCAATACTCTCTGCCTATTGTCTTTGCACTGGTTCATGATGAACCCAATCATCTAATCATCAACTATTTTCAGGGTATCAGAGCTTAATAGCAAAAGCTCCAATGTCGATCCCGACCACTATTCCGACTACTTCATCCGCCCTTGTCTCAATCACCGCCACCAGTGGCTTAAATCCCTTAAACCTCCTCTCAAACATCCACAATCTCATACCTTTTAAGTTGGATGGATCCAACTACGTAATATGGAAGTATCAAATCACATCCATGCTCAAAACCCAATCTGTTTTTGGGTATCTGGATGGGTCGATCACTTGTCCGGCGAAGTTTGAAAAGGAATCCGACGGGTCAGAATCGTCAACTGTAAATCCCGCCTTCCAACTGTGGCAAGTTCAAGATCAGGCACTGATGGCCGTCCTTAATGCGACACTGAGCCAGGAGGCTTTATCACTGGTAATTGGACAGACCTCATCTCGATCTCTCTGGCTACCACTTGAGCGAAGGTACGAGTCACTCTCTAGATCCAATATTCTGCAGTTGAAGAATGAATTGAAAAATGCCCAAAATAAATCGGATTCAGTTGATGTTTATATGCAGAAATTGAAAAACATTAGGGATAAACTGCTTGTTGCTAGGGTTAATGTGGATGATGAGGATATGATCCTCTATGCTTTGAACGGGTTACCCTCTGACTTTAGTTCTCTGCGGACCAGTATCTCTGTTAGTTCCAATCCAATTACCTTTGAGGATCTCCATGTTCTTTTGAAGTATCATGAATTGATGTTGGAATCTCAAATAAGCTCCTCTATTAACACAGTTGATAATGTTGCTGCGTTTTAACACTATTACCATTGCTGGAAATGGAAACACTGGTAGAGGTAGAGGACCAGGTAATTTTAATGGAAATACTAACACTGGTAGAGGTGGCAATGAACGTGGTTACAATAGAGGTTGTTTTCAGGGTAGAGCCGGTAGAAATTATAACAACTATGACAATCGTGGAAGAAACAGTTATGATCGAGGAGGGCGCTCTGACTCATATAGAGGAAGAAAAAACTGGTTCCGGTTATCCACACCATAACAACGACACTGTTACTTGTCAGATTTGTGGTCAAGGCTATCACACCGCCCTTGACTGTATCCACAAGATCGATTATGCATATCAAGGTAGAATGCCCGCTGATAAACTCACTGCCATGACTGCTTCAACACAGAACAGTAACTCCTTGTACTCCAATTATTGATTGTCCGACACATGTGCTACAAATCACATGACTAATGACTTCAGAAATATGTTTGTGTCTGATCCTTAGATGGGTAATGATCAAGTTGCTGTCGGAAACGGGGAAAATCTCCCCATTCACCACTCCGGTACGGCTATTTTATCTACTTCTTCGCATGATTTTAAATTACAAAACACTTTGCATGTCCCCAAACTTAGCACAAACTTGTTGTCAGTTCACAAACTTTGTACTGATCATAACTGTCGTTTTATTTTTGACTCGACCTCTTTTTCTATTCAGGATATAACTACGGGCAAAATCCTCTATCAAGGCCTGAGTAAAAATGGGCTTTACCCTATAGAATCATTTTCTTTTCAGCATGCTCCTCAAGCTTTTTTTTGGCAATAAAACTTCTGCAGACACTTGGCATGCCCGGTTGAGGCACCCCTCTACTGCTGTTATGAACAAAATAATTCCCAATTCGGGAAAAATGAATAATAATATTTTTCAGTCCTGTTTCCTTGGAAAAATGCATCGTTTGCCTTATACTTCTTCCAACAATCACACTACTAAACCTTTACATTTGCTGCACAGTGATGTTTGGGGTCCCTCTAGCACTTTATCTTACCATCGTTACTACATACTTTTTATTGATAATTACTCCAAATATACTTTGTTGTTTCCCTTACATAACAAATCTGACGTATCATCTATTTTTCCTACCTTTAAATTGCAAATTGAAAAGCTTCTCCAAAATCAAATTCGCATCTTGCGAAGTGATGGAGGGGGAGAGTACACTTCTTTTATTTTTCAGCAAATGTTATCTGACAGTGGTATATCTCATCAGAAATCATGTCCCCATACCTCTCAGCAAAATGGTGTTGCTGAGAGGAAACACCGAGATATTTTAGAAACAGCTGTTACTCTACTACAAAATGCTTCTCTACCTAATAAATTTTGGTATCATGCCGTTAAAGCTGCTGTTTATTTTTTAAATTGCATGCCAAGTAAAAATACGGAAAATAAATCGCCATTTGAATTACTCTTTAAATATGCTCCTGATTACTCGCATTTAAGAATATTTGGTTGTGCCTGTTTCCCTTATTTGCGCCATTATTCCCATTCTAAACTTGATGTTAAAACTAAGTTGTGTGTGTTTCTTGGCTATGCAGATGACTACAAAGGTTACCTTTGTCTTGACAAAGCATCAAATAGAATACATATTAGTCGCGATGTCATATTTGATGAGAATTCTTTTCCATTTGCTACTACCTCTACTGACAAAGCTGCTATTGTTTCAGGGCCACCTACCATTCCCCCTCTCGGTGGGGGACCACCACCATCAATGATGAGCTGGGAAGTACCAAATCCGGAGGTACCGGTGACTGCCGAAGTTTTGCAGCCAACGGGTTCTCTAGAACCAGACCTGACACCACGAACAGATACTTCACACCGAACATATACGGTTCCCGAAGCCGGTATAGGCACGGCAACTTCGCCACTCACCACGGTACCTCCTTCTTCCCAAACAGCGTCTGAGATGGCACCCCCAACCGCCACCCTATGCAAACCCGCAGCAAATCAGGCATAAGTAAAAGAAAAGCAGGTTTTTCTTTAACTACTTCTTCTACCACTTCTGATCCTTCATCCTTCACTGAAGCTAGCAAACACTCGCAGTGGCGTCAAGCAATGACTGACGAGTATGCTAGCATCACAAAACAAAACATGTGGACACTTGTGCCACCACCTCCTAACGCAAACATAATTGGGTGTAAATGGGTTTTTTGCACAAAATTTAATCCTAATGGTACTGTTTCTCGCTATAAAGCGCGTTTAGTTTCCAAAGGATTCCACCAAAATGCTGGAATCGACTACGATGAAACTTTTAGCCCTGTTGTCAAACACTCTACTTTCCGCACCATCCTTGCTCTTGCGGCCAATTTTAACTGGCCCCTGCAGCAACTAGACATCAAAAATGCTTTCCTACACAGCAAACTTAAAGAAACGGTTTTTATGTCTCAACCCCAAGGGTTCAAAAACCCTCAATTCCCCAATTATGTTTGTCGTTTGCACAAGTCCATATATGGACTCAAACAAGCCCCAAGAGCTTGGTTTGAGCGCTTCACAATTTTTTTACTGTCTCATGGTTTTCTCCTTCTTACGCAGATTCGTCCTTGTTTATTCGTCATAGTGGAAATAAATGTACTATCTTATTACTTTACGCAGATGATATCATTTTGACTGGTAGTGATAATATCTATAAACCTCGTCTTGTTCATAACTTACATTCTGAATTCTCAATGACTAACCTAGGCTCTCTCACATATTTCTTGGGTCTTGAGATCAAAAGGAACACCCCAGGAATTTTTATTAACCAGGCTAAGTATGTTTCTGACTTATTATCTCGCTTTCACATGACAAATTGCAAATCGGCTCCTACTCCTCTCTCTGCAGGTATCAAATTTCAAGTTTTAGATGGCAAAAAATTAGATGATCCCACACCTTATCGCCAACTCATAGGAGCCCTTCAATACTTGACTTTTAGCCGACCCGACATTTCTTTTGCAGTTAATCACCTTTGTCAATTTATGCACACACCCACGGACACACACCTTATTGCCTCCAAGCGTATCCTACGCTATCTCCAAGGCACCAAAAATCATGGCCTCCTATACCAACGTGGACACATGCCCATTAATGCTTACTCGGATGCCGATTGGGCCGGAAACCTAACAGATCGCCGTAGTACCTCTGGCTTTATTTTCCTTCTCGGTCCCAATCCGATTCATTGGGGCGCCAAAAAGCAACCAACCGTAGCACGATCCTCAACCGAAGCCGAATACAGGGCTCTTGCATCTACGGCCGCCGAACTTGCATGGATTAAGATCATATTTAGAGACCTACGCATCCCTATTTTGGAAAAACCAATCCTTTGGTGCGACAACTTGTCCGTCATTCCATGACCGCCAACCCAATCATGCACGTACGCACCAAACACATTGAAATAGATTATCACTATATTCGTGAAAAAGTTCTTTCTCGTGACTTACGAGTTTTATTTGTAAACAGTGCAAATCAGCTTGCAGATATCTTCACCAAAGGTCTCTCCACTCAACACTTTACAAGTCTTAAAGACAAACTAATGGTTCTACAACCGCCATTAGTTTGAGGGGGAGTGTAAGAATATATAGGAAATACGAGCCCAACAGCAAGCAAGGACTAAAGTGAAGGACTAAAGTGAACGCCCAAGCTTATTGAAGATTCTCGCTGACATAAAAAGTTAAGTCTGAGGACTGTTTTTGTAAATATTAACGGTCTGTTCATCTCAGCCGTTCAGATCTGTTTGACCCATCCAACGGTCACTAATTTAGTCTACATGTATTTATGACCAATGTGTACCGAGACAAAGTAATTAATCTCACTGTTCATCTTCTCTTTCGTCCTCTCCAATACTCTCTGCCTATTGTCTTTGCACTGGTTCATGATGAACCCAATCATCTAATCATCAACTATTTTCAGCAGAAACAATTCTATTTTCAACCATAAGATCCCTGATCCTAAAAGAGCCATTATAATCTGTAAAGAGGAGATGTGGTGGTGTAAAAATCAAGCTATGACCAAAGAGATTCAACAAACTGCTATTCAGTGGCAAGGCAAGAAATCCATGAAATAAGTAAAATGGTACCCTCCTCCAATTGTTAATGTCAAATGTAATTTCGATGCTACATGGAGTAAGGGTACAAAGCAAAGTTGCTCAAGCTGGCTAGTTAGAGACAGTAAATGTGTTGTGCCTGTAATTGAAAAAGGGTGGAGTTTTGAAATGGCAGATTATGTTCTTGTTAGCAATTGGTGCGCCCATGTGGGGTGCCCAATGAAATTATCGTAACCTTATGGGGTTAGTTGCACTAATGCACAAACTAGAGGGGTTAGTAGCTAAGGCTCAAACCCTAGGGGTTTATGTGCAAACCTAGGAGAAGTTTTGCCTATATAAAGAGGTAGCCTCCTACACATTATGGTGTGCTATAATGCTAAGGCTTAATGCTATTCCATAGAGAAAAGTTACTCTGTCTAGATTCATACTAGTTGTAGAGAACCCTAGTCTCTCTCCAACTTCATCCAAGGAGGTGGAACGTGGTGTGGATCACAGTGTTCGTCCTCAAGATTCACACTAGATTGGTGGGAGCAAGATCAAGGAGGAGGTGCATGAAAGCAAGCAACACAACGATCATCCGCTGCATTAAGGAGCTTAGGAAGACAAGGTAAACACATGAATCTTCCGCTATAATTCATGTTGTAGATCTGTATGTGATAGATCCTTCCTGCCCTTCATTGGTATCAGAGCCTTAGGCTTGTTTTTCGTGCCTCGTTATGCGCTCTCGAATCTGTTTAGAAAATCGAGTTTCTGAAATTTCATAACCAGTAGACGAAACCTATATGGTTAGGTAGGGTTTTTCACAAGGATTCCAGAAATATAAATTTTATAATTTTTGGATTTACGATGAATTAGTTATGAATTTTTAAAGATTCAGAACTGTATTAATCTGGACTGCTAGATCCAATCAGTAGAACACGTTTTTCAAAACTTTTTAAAATTGGATTTTGACCACATAATCGGGATCAGGACGAAAAGACGATCCTGGAAAAATTAATTTCGTCGGGAACGGAGCACAAGAAGGCGGCGCGTGGGCTTCACGCGCTACCGACACCGCCTCCACGCGCGGCCACGCGCCACCACGCGCCGCACGCGCCAAAGGCCTGGCGGCAGCTGCTGGCGTGGCCCTAGGGATGACGTGGCAGATGACATGGCGGTGCCACTTCAGCAAATGACTGATTGACGTGGCAACTAGCGTCAGTATAGGTGCTGACGTGTCATGATACGTGGCATGCTGACGTGGCACATGTCCGACGTCGGCGCGTGGCGGACGCGCCCACGCCCGGCGGCGCGTGAAGGTGCGTGCGGCCTCCTCCCGCCGTCATTTTTCGTCCGGTTTTTTCCTAGGGACTCCAAATTAAATTTCCTATTTTGTGGATATTTTTTCATAATTTTTGGAGCGACGGAAAATTTTAGTAATTTCCAGATTAATTAATTAGTGTTTAGCACACTTCCCGAGGCAGTTTGACGACCTTAAACACACTGTTTTGAGCCCAAATTTTTTCTAGACTTAGGTCATTTTTCCCTACGTTTTGCCATAGGTGGTGAGACCCTAAGTGGTAGGGAGCAATTTTCGATCTTTTTAGTTGATTAGATTATTGCTTATTAATTTTCAGTAATTAGTGATTAATTCTTGAAATTTCCAGAAAATTCCAGTATGTTTATTATATTGTTATACATGCTGCTGTGGGTTGAATGGATGTGTTTGGTGCATGGATGCGGCATAGATGTTTTTATATTTGGTTTTGGTTTTGAATATGTAATCAATTAAAATACGGCCTGCGAGTCGTGCCTCTCTATATACTCTAGTGTCTTCTCTTCTCATCCAATCGCCTCTATGAGGTTACTTCTTATTAGAAATAAGATAGAAGCTTCAAGAGAGGTGGCCAAACCAAAAGCTATGCCGCAAGGTGCATGAAGCAAATAGATGGTATAAAGGAGCCTCAAGCTTGGAGTCCTCAAGTAGGCGAGATGGCATGAGATGGAGTTCAAGACTTGCTCAAGAAGTACTCTCAATAGTGGGAGTGCACCTTAGGGGCCACATCCATTGCATATTTATTTATGCTTGTGCTTGTTTTATGTTATAACTGCGTGTGATTGGATATATATGTTTAACCTCGCGTGCTAAAGAACTAAAACAAAAGAGCTCACATGAGGACATGCTTAAAATTGATAGGAAATCACAAGTGATGAGATTTGGTTCCTAGGATATACGTTAAGTTTTGGTGGAGTCCTTGTGAGGAACTATTAAGTTTAATCGATGTCACATGTTATTTTGGAGCTAAGTAAATGCTAGTGGTTAACTTCCACAATGTCTCTATCAATCATGTCTAGATCTAAATTGTAAAGGCTAAATGGTGACAACAACGACATGATAAGTCGTCGTACTATGTAACCATCTGTTGGACATAGGTCGTCAGCCACCTACAAACATGGTCGAACCTGTGATGAATAAGTTGTCACAGCAGCACATAGACATTATCTTTAGGATCACCAAATAGTGGGAGGCAGCAGTCAAGATAATTTCATAGAGCATGCTATGAAAATGTGGGGAAATGACCTCATCAGCATGTTCGAGACAACTTTTAAAATTGTAAGAAGCCAAAGAAGAATCTTGGATCCATCTTAGCCATTTGCGTACATAAATTGTGAGTAATGACTCATAATAATCCTACCTTAACTATGATTTATGGCTCATGTCATAATATTGAGAACTCGACTTTGACGTCTGAGATTGATGCCATGTATGATAAGAGAGTTAAGGGTTGTCAGGTACAAGCTATCCGATTTGCAATCTGCTGCAATCTCTGCCACGTTTCATGGAACGTTATATGACACACTTTGCACATGTCAGGATGTTTGGATAAGACCAAAACATCACTCTGTTCTAGGATCTAAGCAAAAGGAGTTTGTTAAGAATACTAGTCCAGCATACTTCGGATGCCTAAGCAATATATGATTGCTAAAGGCTGTTAGTGAAGTATGATCATACTTAGTGAAGTATGATAGGCAGATATAGTCCCTAGCCCGGTATTAGGACCAAGGAAACAGGTGGGGCAAGGATAAGGGAATTTAGGGGCAATATTGGTATAAGACCGATTTTACCCAAGACTGGCAAACGCAAAAGGGAGCAAAGGAGTTTTCCTGAGACCAAGAAAAAAGTCCAGACCTGGCACTGACTTCTCGTCTAAGGATCCGTATGATTATCTTTGAGTGAGTAGCCACCAAAAGTTGTTTTGGTCACAGTTTTAACTTTGGATATGGTTATATCATGGTGTTTGCGTTCTTAAGATTCTAGCATGAATGACGCCTCAGAATTCTTGGATGTCAACTTAAGAGTATGACTTAAGATTCTGATATGTGGCGCGCTAGATTAAGACACACGAAAGGATGTTCAGGCTAGCTAGGGCAGGCCTGCTTGGATTTTGCCCAAGGTACCCTTACCTGTGTGTGGTTCTTGCCGGACATGAAAGGCGAAACGCAAATTATCCGCTAGAGCATTAAGGACTACTGAGTCTTTGTATATTATTCATTCTGTTGTTGTGTTCCATTATTTGTTGGAGCTGAGACATGGTGCTTACTGTTCCATCACATTCGTAGATGATTGTCCGCGTCTCAACTATGTGTGCTTGGGCCACGTAACTCTGAGGCACAAGGGTGCTTCAGACAGGTCTCTACGAAAGGTATAAAACCGTCTGGATAAAAGGATATGTCCTTGGCCAGAATGAGACTGGAAGTATCTATCTTAGCAAGAGCTATGTGATGGAGAGAAATAGTAAGGCAGTTGGCTATTCCCACGCCTCAGCATGGTGCTGTAGACAATAAGAGGAATAGGTTACTGTAAGAGATGGTCTGATGTATGATAGAGCGTGCAAAGTACAAGTTCCCTATTCGGAGGAGACACTTTTCTAAACGAATATCAACATACGCAACCATAAATCCACCAAGCTTGTAGCCACTACACCCTACAAGATGTGGACCAAAAGGCAACCTATATGAGGTAACCTTAGGCCATGGGGATCGGTAGCTTATGTACTAACTCAATTTCAAGTCAGGAAGAGGTTCGTTGAGAAGTAAGTCTCTACGAAACAGAAGTTTCACTGGAAGACACCCCATCCCTGAATGATCAACAGAAAATAGTTCCTACGGATCTTCAGGACAGTGGGAGTAACATTCCTAGTGAACAGCCCATCATAGATTATGACTATGTGGAGGAACCCTCTTTGCGTAGGAGCTCTCTTTGGAGCATATCGCGTCGATGAATGACATCGAAAGGAAGACCATAAGGGTCACCACGCAAGACAATGATGAACCTAGGATATTGTCCCAGGATATTTCATCACCTGATGAGAAGGAATTTGAAGTTAGACCCTATATGGAAGAAACGTATCTTCATGGAGTAACGTATCTTCTTATGCTTTTTGGAGCACTCTGGGGGTTGCGTATTTGAAACGCAACAGCCGATAAGTAGCATAACAAAATGGATTCACGAGGTATATGATTTCTCATGTGAGATGTCCATAATTAAGGGATATGTTCGTAGAGATGATGATCTCCACGAGCATGGAGGATACCGCTGGAAGATACCTGTTCATTAAATCGATTATGAGGAATTAGTCCCTCAAGGATCCTTTGAACAGTGGGAGTGACTTTCCAAGCTGGGTGCCCATCCATGAGGGATGAAAGCAAATGATGATCCTCCTATGCAAAGGAATTGCTCATAGGAGCATACCCCTTCGATTACTTGAGATCGAAGGGATGATCTTTAGGATCACCTTGCATAAGCGATAGGATAGAATCCTAGGCCTTATCGTTCCCTAATTATGAAGAATGAATAGTAAGCTTTACAGGATAAACTAGAGTCTATAAGGGGCCAACCGAGTTTAAGGCTAGGTTGACTTTCCGACTGGATGGAAGAGTATTGGAGATCAATGGATTTCGAAGGTCAATCAGAGACCCAGACGGAAGCGTGGTAAGGCATATGACTTGCGTAGAAGCGAAAAAGGCTACACTCATTCTGAGAGTAGACATCGACGAATTTGTTTCGATCTGACAAGATATTCTCCTAAAATGGTGGCGAGAATTACGTTGATTCGCTTTGTAGCATCAATAGTTGTGGATCCATTCTCGATAGACGTGACGACTGAATTTCTCAATGGAGAAATCCTAGAGGTGACTAAGGTCAAATGCACAGAATGCGTGCAAGCTATTTAAGTCCATATGGGATCTTATGTAGTCCTCTAGACAGCTATATTTCACCAGGGATCATTTACTATATGTTTACGATAACAAGTGGAAACTTTTGTGCGTCACTCTTACTAGTAAAGAGTTGATGATCACGTCACTTAAATATCAATGACACACTATTGGCTAGTGGAGCTTAGGGATTGTTCGAGTCCCCTAAGGAGTAATTGTACTCCTGTAGCTCAGCGCAAGACTTTATGAGCCTAGGCATATGCCCTAAAAGACACCATATAAGAATGACCAGATAACTAGAGTGCCTGATGCAAATGAGTCTTCTATACACTATGGTGTATACTCAGACCTAGCGAACGCTATGCAATCGGAAGAATTGGATTTCATGATATTCCAATTTAAGACGCAAGATTGTAACCAGGATACTCTATATGATGGATCACGTGCTATGACTATCGAAGATGATGCTTCGACTAGTTAGCCATATATGCTAACTAGGGTGGGGACCTAGATTCACATAGATCCAACTCAGGCTATTCTCCATGCTAGATGATAGACTCGCATGGAACAAATGCAATATAAGTGTTGCATAATCGTATTGGACCGCTCCATTGACCATGGAAGCGAACCACGATTGCCTGTTCTGCCATAGGGCAGAAATGTGTTTAACTAAAATGGTTTCCGATGAGCTTATGAGCTGTCAACAAACCAGGTAGTGTTAGCATACGGCCATAGCACTGCGGTAAAGTCAAACACATAGTCAAGGGTACCATTTCACAAAAGGTGAAATAACTACCTAGAGAGTAATCCTGGAGTGGATCAGCTATGGAAAAGGATGTTGGTTCATCCCATTCCTAAACCACATGAGAATCGTCCTTGTGGATCTTTTTAGAGAATTGGGACTTGGTAGTCGATAACGAGCAATATGATTGATGAGCACACGAGACATTGATTGGTTGGATTTTAATTGGATTTGTTTAAGCAGCATGTTGTTTGATACATTTATGATATGTTACATTTCCGGTACTAGCATAGAGCATGTCACGCAGACACTAGGTCGGCTCACTCACACGAGCGACCGCCTTTGCAATATCCTGGATATGTCTGGGTGTGGCGGAAGATGAGACACAATCCCGATAAGCGCTGAAAGCCTGCGATATGATATGAGATGCCTGTCATACGAGCATATGGCCTATGATAAGAGCTAGATGTCTATCAGTAGAGCTAGGAGCCTGTCAGACGGATTCAAATTGTCGCATTGGAAATAAGTTCCAAGGTGAGGTTGGTTATGGCCAATCGAACATGGTTACTACCCCGAACCATGTATAGTCTGTGTAGAGATAGCCAGATGCGAGAACTGATTACCGTTCACAATAGTGTGACACCGCAGTACTCGGGCTGGTGGCCATAAGGGCTACCGGATAGACATCTGCATAGTGGTCCTTTGCAAGGATAAGACATGCGCTCTTATCAGAGTCTAAACACTATGGCGCATATTCCCCCTTGAATAACGCGCGCTTATGAGTGACCATGAGGTGATGAGTAGAATTAGTCCCTGGGATTCCTCATCGTGTGAGCCTCGTCGATCATGTAAAGGTGATTGACACTGTATACCCTTTGTACTTACGTCTGTGTCATAAGGAGACGGGTCGGTGGTGCTACTTTGGCGTGACACCTTATGGCTATGGATGATTCGGCCTTCCGGACACTGCTGGGAAAGTAGCTGAGCCGAATCTGAGTGACACATGTATGTAAGGAAAGATTCTCGTTGCATCGCTCTTTATTATCTTCATTGGGCCCACCTGCAAGATCTTATGGGATCATGTAGGATATGAAAATATAAAGGAGATGTGGACACATTGGAGCATGGCCTTCGGGACAAGGCAGGTGCTCATGATCCACGAGATGACAATCGGAGGAATCTGGGGAATACGAGAGTTACAGAGAGCATTATTACTGTTGTATGTTTTAAGGGTGCCTTCCTGCGCTGGCTATACGAGTTTGGTATGTGGATCTCCCGAGAGGGTGCCTTCCCATGCTGGCTATACGAGTTTGGTATACGGATCTCCCGAAATGCAGGTACTCTCACCGGTCACACGCCACGGCCACAACAATACTCTTTTGTAGATGATAGAAAGTTGGAGATTGATAGAGACTAGATGGATTGTGCAACCCCACTGTGCGAGTGGGAGATGTTAGCAATTGGTGCGCCCATGTGGGGTGCCCAATGCAACTATCGTAACCTTATGGGGTTAGTTGCACTAATGCACAAACTAGAGGGGTTAGTAGCTAAGGCTCAAACCCTAGGGGTTTATGTGCAAACCTAGGAGAAGTTTTGCCTATATAAAGAGGTAGCCTCTTACACATTATGGTGTGCTATAATGCTAAGGCTTAATGCTATTCCATAGAGAAAAGTTACTCTGTCTAGATTCATACTAGTTGTAGAGAACCCTAGTCTCTCTCCAACTTCATCCAAGGAGGTGGAACGTGGTGTGGATCACAGTGTTCGTCCTCGAAATTCACACTAGATTGGTGGGAGCAAGATCAAGGAGGAGGCGCGTGAAAGCAAGCAACACAACGATCATCCGCTGCATTAAGGAGCTTAGGAAGACAAGGTAAACACATGAATCTTCCGCTATAATTCATGTTGTAGATCTGTATGTGATAGATCCTTCCTGCCCTTCAGTTCTTATAGCTTAAGCTTTAGCTATGAGACAAGTTGTTGGGAAGCTGCAGAATTCAGACATGTAAGATCTGGTTTGAAATGGACAGTCAAAAGGTGGTGGACAACATTCTGGGTAGAAAGAAATGCTGGGAGATTAGCAGTGTTGTCAATGACATCATACTGGGCTTGAATAATTTGAATTGGATTCCAAGAGAGGCAACTACAGCAACAGATACCCTGGGGAAGGTGATCAGATATGATAGCAATAGACTTTTTGAAGGAAACTCTAGTTTTCATACGATTATTGATATGGAAAATGAAAACTGTAGTAGAAATGATAGGAATGTAAGAAATTTTTCTTTTTTTTAAAGAGGAATGTAAGAAATTTGGTTGTTAATAGATGCTGAAAAAGTATTATTTGGAAAAAAAAAATATATATATATATATATATATATATATATATATATATATATGCTTTGATCTTGGTTATGATGGGTTGTGGCGTTTATGGTTGGTAATTGTAAGGGGTTCTTGTTGTCGTTTTGCTTTGCGTGACGGCAATTGGTTGCCCCAAGTATGATATGTGCTGATATCTAATGACAAGAAAGAAATCCATTTGGTAGGTTTGGATGGTATCCATATCCCCAAACATTAAGGCCTCGTTTGGGTAGGAGATATAAAACAGTGGGATATGATTAATGTGGGGTAAGGCATGATATAGATTTCTTTTTGGGCGGTGGAAGATACGAGTACGGGTGCGAAGATATGTATATTATTGAATTTAATATGAATAATAATCATAATCGGTTCAGGTTTTTCGGAGCACAAAACATGTGACATTGTTTTATCCGTTTCAAAATAGATCTAATCGAATCTAGTCCGTTTTAAAATAGATCAAATCGAATCTAGTCCATGAGGGTCGGATCAGACGGATTGGATCGGTTTAAATTGTCATCCCTACTCATCATGCTTCTTGTCAAATACATTATAGATGTTTTCACGAGATTTCCAACTGCGAGATCCCTGTTTCTGATAGTTTTTAGTTCATCAGCAGATCTTCAATTGAAAATTTTATGTTCTGCCAAATGGAATTGGCAGAAAACATAGATCTACACTGAAATTGGATTAAAATCCTGGATGCCAAACACGCACTAAATCCCATCACTTAGGATTTTAGCAAATTAAGCTGCACCAACCCGAACATTATGACCACAATGCCACAATTCATTGCTTATCATTTGGAGCACACACAACAAAACATGAAAATTGTAGTTTCTGCGAAAGGGAACTGGCTGAAAACAGATATCTTCACCCCAATTGGATTAAAATCTTGGATGCCAAACACAGCACTAAATCCCATTACATGGTATTTTGGCACATTAAGCTGGCACCAGCCTGATCATTATGACCACAATGCCAAAATTCATTGCTTTTCATTTTGGAGAACACACAACAAAGCGTCTTCATATAACGGCCAATTCAGAATACTCCAAGAAGCTGTAGCAAATTCAATGATCCTGCAATAGGATTGCAGACACTATTCACTTAACCTTAAGGATCTCAGAGCCACTAAGCACAGGTGACATTACATAAGTGAATCTCACGATAAATCTCCAACAATTCACTATTTATGAAACTTAGGGAAGTTGAACCAATCCTAACTACATGAAGGATCCTCATCTACAAGGCTATTAAGAGCGAACAATGAAATTGCACCCAATTGTGTATTACGACAATCAATATAAACATCTAAATATATTCTACAACTGAACTGTCAGGATCCAACAGAATCTCTCTGTCAACCATTGTTATTTCCTGTTACAAACCAATCAAAGATTTAGTTAGTCAGCAAGCAAAGTAAATCCAATTCAAGCACTTCACATGATGAAAAGTTCTGGAACTAAAAATTTACCTTTAGGTGTGCCCCGATTCAGGCTTCTGTGACTTTTTTCGTGCGACATAGTTGGGATTTTGGAGAGGCTCAACGAACTTTGCAGTCCTTCCAGCAGCTGAAAAAATTCAACAACCCACTAAGATATTGGTATGAAACAAGTAATCAACAATTGTTATTACCAACAGTGCAATTTAAACAACTGTTAGCACATAACCCGGCTCAGTGCATGTGTGTTTATGGATAAGGATTAAGGAAATGTTCCGTTAGACCCATCTTCCAGGACACAAATCAAATAACTCCCCAACTCAAACATATCTGGGGACTGCAGAATAGAGAGAAAAATCTTGAAGCTGCTGATCAATTCATCTATCACGGTTAACGTGGAAAATACTGTAAGCAAACCACTTCCTTTGTCTTCCTCCATCTTCTATGCATTTTAGTATTTTACTGTGACTGAGATTCATCAGTCAGTATAACTAAAGAAGCTTATACGGTGATCTTTAAGAAACATAACTTTGCAGCTGAATTTGAGAAGGGGAATGGGTCAGTTCAGTTTCTTTACTATGGTTACCATTTTTCCCTGTACAAAGATATATAACCGGAGATAAAGACGAGGCCTATGAGCATATGCGTTAATTTGGAATGTTTTATTCACCTTTTCATTGGTACTTACTGGAGTGAAAATATTGTACACAAATATATTGATATTTACTTGAATGAAATGAGAGCTACAGCTGTTTCAGTCTTCAAGTTGGTATATTAAGTAGATTGACGAATGCTTGATTTTGAATAACAAATAAGCATAGGAGAACAACTTTACTCATTTTTGCTTCATTTATTTTAAATAAAACTAGAAGGACGATTACATGTCTTATACACGAGCTAAGTTACCTGGACTTGGGTGCAGGTTTCGTGTCGGGCGTATCCAAGAATCAGATTTGTTCCCTTGCGGAAATTGAGGATTCGGATACTCACCTACGAGTTCAAATTTTGGACACGAGTGTGGGGATACAGTGTCATTGCAATTTTCTTAGCATAGTGCGGCTGTTTGGATTGAGGGGTTTGGTTAACAATAACCAAAACCCAACCTTTTGGGGAGTTCGGAATAACCAAAATCCAACTTTTTTAGAGAATAACCGAACCATTTAACCCAAGCACAGGTGGGGTAGGGTTAACCAAAACCCCAAAACCCTCTACTCCAAACAGGCCCAGTATGTACCTGTGTTCATAAACTAAACTTTGAATGCTTATTTTGACCCAAAGAACACGAGTACTGCAACTCATCAGTCAATCACAAATAGTGGCACTTTAATGAGGATAGAGGATGGTCACTTCGAACAAGATGAACACGATGAATTGAAGGAGAAGGATGCAAGGGAAAGAAAGAAACCGGAAAACCAATTTGCTATCTGACCATGACAAATCCGCCACATATCTCATACCCTTATATCCACAAGGATCACGTCAGCCATACGGTGCCGAGATTGAAGAGTCAGCAGGGTTCAATCCTAAATCTTCAAAGATGGCATGCATTGGTTCATGACCTTGCCAACCACTAAAAATGTACACATCCTAAAGATGTGTTACAAGGATCCCGCACACAGGATTACTGCTAGTTACACAATACAAAAATGAATGATATTCTCTTGTAATAAATTTTAAGCACAGCAGTAGGTATGTCCCGGGGAAAAGTAGCCTAACAGGCATAAGATAGGGGTGTGATTACTACTAGTTACATATAAATATGCATGCTATTCTTTTGTGGCCAGCCTTAAAAAACATCGATAACTATGGAGAGCCAAATGCCGTTTCCCCCATGAGGGGATGAATGTGATTAACCCCTTCTTTAATCTTGCCTCAAAAGGATGACCCCGGTTACGAGGAAAAACATAGAAACAACTTACTAGAAATAGTGCAAGTTAAATAATGCAAAGGATCAACTTACCCTAGAAGTTGGTTGGATTTTGCGATTCGATCTCCGTGGCTCCGCAACTTCTGGAATTGATTTTCCTGGATTAACTTTGTTATGTTTGTCCTTCACCTCAGCTCTAGCAAACTTCCCGGTAGAGAAGGCTGGTTTCCCTCTATTAGATCGTTCAGATTTGGGAATTGATGAGGGCACTTTCCTAGGAGGAGCATCCGATGGAAGCCTTCTTGACGAAAACAAAATAGGGTCCGGTGTAGCCCCCATAGTGTCCACCTGGTTCTGCTGTACTGATTCACTATCATCAGCTTTCATGGAATCTCTGATCCCCTCATCCCCCACAATGCCTTCTTCTTGGCTGCTGAGTTCAGAGTTCGAAGGCTTATCCTTCTGAAGTAGGGTTCTACCTGGGATACTTGGTAGTTTTCCAGTCTTAAGAGCCTTTGTCCTAGGTTCCGCTAGCTGTTTATCCTTGGAATCCCCTTTAGCGTTCTTCCATGAACGCGAGCTTGGTCCTTGTGGCATCAAATATTTTGCAAATTTCATTGGTTCATTGCTATTGTCGCTCTTGCCTGTAACATAATGCTTGCTAACGTCCATATATTTCCTTTTCTTTCCAGGTTTAGGAACGCCAAAAATTACTTTTGACCCTTCTTTTTGTAGACCACTTCTCACTGTTCTAGGTGCATCAAGCTTATTCTCATCCCTACTGTTCCTACCAATATTAAATTCTCTCTCATTAGTGGACAGTGCCAGTAACCGTGACTCGTGAGGTTTCTGTAGATCAACCACCGGCACATTTTTTGAGATGTTCTCCTTCGAATTCCCTTCCATTGTGGCTACGTTTAACCGCAACCGCTTCTCCTGCGGTGTATCACCCTGAAAACAATATTAGACCCAGGTGCCAATGAACTACTATGAAGATAATTTAGCAAATTATAGTGAAGCATATAAACAAGTTAACAGCTGGTACCAGCGAATGGGTTCCATCTTTTCTTGAGCTGGACCATTCAATCCACTCCCCATCCTTCCAAATGAGTGTACGACGAAGATGCCACGCTCCAACAACAGACTTTTCTCCTTTTTCTGCAATAATTTGGAGAGAAAATCAACTAAATCATACAACCTAGAAAATATTCAGCTTTACATTTTGTCCTCGATGCACCAGTGTAACTGACCAATTACCTGAAAACTGTAGAGTGACTGTATTATCATCCTTCTTTTCTGAGATAACTCCCTCACGCCAGCTGCAATACAGTATTAGGCAAACCATGTAAGAAACAATTCTAAGTTGACCATCAAGAAACATCCTTTCCAAAATTCAGATAAAAAAGTTAACATGTCGGCAAGAAACACAATAGACAACATAAAGCCCATGAAGCATCAGCGCACACTGAGCATGAAGGATGTAATCTCAAGTAAAATCCACGGTCATTGTAAACCAGCTGCTGATTCCGTTACATAACAGGCAATACATACATATTAGTTAAAGGCTAAATATGTTTGATATACTAAAAATAAGGTTACCGATCCCATTACAGTCTCTCCGATACGGGTCCATTCTGTTACACACAACCGCTCCCTTTACTTCGGCAGATACCGCTTTTTTGAACCTTGTTGCGTGCCTAAGAATTCCGCTAAAGCTTTTTTTAGAAGTTTTGTGCTCGTTCATGTCATAACTGCAAATAATTCCAATACGAGTTCCCATAAGTCAAACATCCTCGCCACATATGGCAAGTCGTGGAAGCTTGCAAGAACAGCTAGAAAGGAGAGATAAGACAAAGACCACGAGGTCGCGCAACAGACACCCAACCGTCCAAGTCATGGAACATTAACAGAAACTCCATTACCTTTCAGTACCCATCTTTCAAAATTCTACACTCGTGATGGCCAAAATTTTATTCTGTTTCAATCATATGCACACTGTCTGACTTCGTCCAAAGAAAATTAAAACAATTGCAATGGAAAATCTAAAAACCTTCTCTACCTCTCAACTTCTCCATCTTTTAAATACAGCCATGCCACTACCACAACCCACGATCTCAATAGTTCACCATAACCAACAGCAATTAAACCACACTACCACAACCATCTTCTCCAGAGCAACCATAACCACAAACAACAAAGCAATCCCATCACAACCACAACACAACCTCCATCTCCGCCATAGCCACCATCTGATGTAGAAACATGTTACTCCTGAATTTCCTCAAACCAGATTACTCAGAGAATTATAAATTTATTTAATCATCCAGGCAGAAACAATGGTAGGCTGAAGCCCTACATATAGACAACACTAATTGAGTCCTATACAAACTGAAACTCTTAACACAATATACTCCTAGCAAAGATGAAATGATAAACATGAAAATAAGAATCATAATCTTAAAATCCCATAGAAAAATCTAGTAATCAAATATTGCTCCATCTCTCCACCGCAAAAGTCACCATCTAAGCAACCTCCACCATTACAGCCTCTGCCGCCACAAAACCATCACAACCACAATCACCACCACCAAAAAAAACAGAGAGACAGATGAGAGAGAGTCCTAGAACCCCAAATTGGATAGGAGGGTTTGCTCCTCTCCCATTGGCTGGTCCAGCTTGAGACTGTTCTATTGGCAAACTAAACCACCCCCTAGCATCCCTTTACCTCCCACAACAAATATAATATGAATGCCCCAACAACAACCACAAATTAGAGATGCGAATCAAGACTTTTATATCCAGTTATTTTAGGGATTTTAATTCACGAAGGACCACAGTAATGTTGAACTTTCATTATCAGTTATTTCTCTTTATAATGCTACTTGAGAGTTCTAATCTGTTTGGGAATCTTTTCCTGATGCCTATAATTAGGCTCCACTTTTATAATCAGTTATTTCTATTTACAATGCTACCTCCATTCTCTCTCTATCTTCCTAGTTTAACTCTCAGGGGTCACTTTGACCCGGTGATTTGGTGTCACTTTGACCCGGCTCCACTTTTATAATCAGTTATTTCTATTTACAATGCTACCTCCATTCTCTCTCTATCTTCCTAGTTTAACTTTCAGGGGTCACTTTGACCCAGTGCTTTGGTTAGCAAAACGATTCAAGAATTTGGTAATCTTTTCATGGTGTTGACAACACCATGAAAAGATTACCAAATTCTTGCGTTGTTTTGCTAACCAAGTCACCAGTTCAAAGACCCGGTGAATAGTGCACTAGGAAGATAAAGAGGGAACAGAGGTAGTACTAGTTAAGAATTCAATGTTTAGGATTCTCTCACTGGTGCCTATAATTAGGTATCCAGCCTACCATTGTTTTTCAGTCATGATTGTAGAATAAATAGTTAATATTTTTCAAGAACTGTATGAGTAATCTGAGTAATATTTGTGCTTAAATTCTATTCTTGGCGTGTTCTGCACCAATTAAATAGATTAAAACGAATTCATACATTACCTTGTCTTATATAGGCTTCATACCAAAGCATGCATCTGATCCTATATTCATGGGTTTATATGCATCTACGTGAAAAGGTTAGTACCCAGACGCCCAATTTCATGCAGCAATTAGTTTATGGTGAGTCATTCTTCTTTTTTTGTGATGGAAACAGAAGATTGTTTCGGCGTTAAGGGATGCAGTCTACTTTGCTGGCAGTTGAGATGGTTTGGTTTAAGAATTACAACCCACCATTCGCAGACATCACATAGATGACATCATTCGCAGCTAGAATTTCAATATGGATACTAAATAAAAACAAACTGAAATTGCAGCTCTACGTTACCAGAAGCGTGAAATGCTGCAGTAAGAGGAACAGGAACAGGATTGGGGAGAGTGGAATGTATCTATACGGGGTACAATAGAGGTAGGCTTCTTCGGAACTTTGTCCGGACGAAATATGTTTACTTGGAACCAGGAACATAATTGAGAAAGATGTCTTACAACTACCTAAAAGTCCCATAATATTAATTTTTGTACTTCCATACTTGCATTCTTGTAACCAATTAACGCAATTATAAAATAATTTCTGTAACTACCTACCAATGAAAAATAATGGTGAATATTTTTCTCAGGCTGAATTTTGAAGATATGTTGTAATTTGTTTTTAAGGATTGCAGTCTCCTAAGCCTTAAGTTATTATAGTAATAGATGACTCTTGGGAAATTGCATTTTGTTTCCTTTAAAAAAAAAAATAGAATTATTGATTTTCCTTGCCAATTGGCTGGTAGTGTTTTGATATATGGAATCAATTTCTTTTATAATAATAATTATTTTTATTTTTATTATTATTATTATTATAATACCACCACCCGAGAAGCATGGCTGCGGAAGATGAAGGAGCCTAGTCGACGAGACGAGAAATCAATACGATTATTGTTGTTCTTTTATTGTTGTTCTTTTTCAATAAGTTAATATACAATGTAAGTTAGAAAAAATGCAAATGAGAGATAGTTGAGTGGGTGCCAACCTAGTTGGGATGTACTTACACTATAGTGATGCAATTTTTTTTCTAACATTTTATAATTTGATTAATAATACAAGTTAGTTATTCTTTGTTATCATTATTTCGCTATTTTTATGTTTTATTATTATTTATTACACCACAAAAAAAAAAACCCAAAAAAAAAAGAACGGAGCAGGACCGGAGGACCGGTTAACCGAACCGAAGTACCGGTTCGGGTTAACCGGTCCCGGTTTCCTATATTCGAAAATTTTCGGTTTCGGTTTAACCGGACCGACCACCTACCAAAGCCGGTTAAAACCGAACCGGAACCGGAAAAACCAGTTCGGTTCCGGTTCCGGTTAACCGAATATGAAGCTTTAATCGCATCCAATGTTTTCCTTGTTGATTGGTAATCAAAAAATTGTAGAACTAAAAAAAAAGAGTTCTAACTCATATCATCATAACCTATACTGTGAGACTTCCCAAACACTGTATCCTGTAAGGGGTTGTAGAAGAAGCAGAGTACTTGCCGTTGCAAGAGCTGACTAAGCCCTTTAGTACCTCTTCCGAAGGGTATCAATTGTAACGAGAAGCCTAAATCGTTCAAACACAAAACTCATGCAGAACTCTTAGGGCAACAATATGGAGCATGAATTCGCTCGTACACATCCAACCTCAAACAACAAAGAAAAACTGTCCCACGGCGACAATGAGGATACCAATCGCATCCAATGCTTTCCTTTTTGATCGGTAGTATAATATTAAAAAAGAGAGAGCTCTAAATCATATTATCATAACCTATACGGTGAGACAAGAAACTAAGACCTGCATAAACAAACTAATACGAGGAATTTCAATAATCCAGCAAATGATCAACCGATCCAAGCGCTATGCGAATCCGCCACCATAAACGCATTTGGAGAAGAAGACCTTGACGAAAGTGACAGACACACGAACCTCATCAAAAACGCATTCCAGTTAATCTCTCCAAATAAACCACATTACAACCAAAGGAGCCAAACCCCCAAGCAATGAGGAAAGCTGAAACTGTAGCAGAAGCATCCCATGCAATACCGAAAGTCGCTAGAACCAAAGCCCAAAGGACCTCACAGCAGGACAATGTAGTAGAAGATGATTCACTGATTTAGTACTAGATTTGCACAAACTGACAAACAGGCGAACCACGTTGATAATAGTCAAGATCCTGTCATGAGTTGTTATGGGCTGCAGATCAGACAAAAAAAGACTCGCAGCCCCTACTTTACTCCCCACACAAAGATGAATAATAGGATCGAACAGAAAACAACCCGTACGAAGACAGGCGCCACTGACAAAAATCAAAATCCCCATGCAGAATCCAACGAAGCAAAAAAGGGTCCAACAGATCCTGCAGATAAATTTGTTTACATCTCGCCTGAAACAGACATCCCACGCCACATTCTCAATCTCCCTCCCCCTCCTGCTACGGTACTCGGCACTAGAGTGAAGGGAATCTGACCAAGAGGATAAAGAGAAGTTAACTGCCGCAACAAAGGACCCAATCCTAAATCCTCTACTGAATCCTCACCGCAAAATGATCGCACTCAATCCTGATACCCTTCCACAAACCACATCCACACGAAACAACCGTTTTACAACACAGACCCTTTCCTGATTCAAACCCAGCATAAATCCTTCTCCTCCAAAGGCTACCCCAAACCTCGACAACCACTTCCCCAATAATGTCTGATTAAAGAGAATCAAGAGTCAGATACCCAAAGTCCCAAGCCCCCACTCTCCACTGTGCAACAAAACGGTACTCCAATATGCTAAATCACACACACGCACACGCACACACACACACACACACACACACACACACACACACACACAGATATTGAGTTTTCTCCAGATAGCTGTGGAACTGGGTTATCACGTAGATGGACATAAAACAGGTAGAAGGCTCGAAAAAGTGCACTTAATCAGGATAACTCGACCATCCTTTGAAATATATTACCTATTCCATTTAGCCAACCTACATTGATGACACTCCGCTATCTGATTCCAGACCTTAGTGACCTTATATTTCGCCCCAAAAACCCACTTTCGCAGCCAAAAGGACAAGGGTATGATCCACAAAGAGTAAATGAGAAACCTGGACACTACCTACTTGAAACCCCTAAACAATCAACCTTGAACAGCTCTCTCCAACATCCTACAAAACGCCTCTACAATTTGTATGTGCGTGGATGTGCATGGGTTGTGGTGGTGGTGGGGTGGGTGTGTGTGTGTGTGGTGGTGGTGGGCCTCCTCGTACAAATACAAGACCGGATCCAACCCACCCACTGCTGACTAAAGCCCATTTTATCCAGACGACCAACCATCGTACACAAGCTTAGGGAGTGCAACACACTCAAACCGCGTTTAGTATAAGTTGCATATGTGATAGAAATCAAGAAAGATAATTGCACATAAGAATCACAATCCTCATATTTATTTATCAATCATCTGAAAAATTTATCCCCAGGAGTTCAAATAAATAGAATTTATCTTTATTATTCTTAATAAAGACTGGGATTCTTCACATATTTAAACCTATAAATAGGTTGCATTTCAACATTTTTAGTCAGGCTTTGATTATTGAAAAAAAAAACTTCCAGATTATATTTAAGATTATTTGAGAGCTTGAAGTGTTTGGGTGAATTCCCCAGTAATTCATTGCTTTAGTTCATTTTGTGTCCCACATCAACATGCCAATAGGTGACTATTGAATTAGTTGCTAATGTTCTCAAAATATGCACCGTCAGTTATATATTCCCCGTTACACAGTACCTTGCACTGTTACACCGCAACCTCAACCCTGACATTGGTATATACGATGATTGAATACAAGGAGTCACACTAGGAACCAAGGGACCCACAAGGAGGTGGACAAAACTGCGGAAAATCTTGCCACTATTGAGTTCAACTGGCGAACACAGCAGAACCAGTTATAGTAAATGGCTTGAATCCAAAGAAGCAAAAAACAAGAAAGCAGCATTTAGTGAGTCTTTTCCTTCAAATTTCAAGTAACCTTCGAAAGTTTTTCACTAGATTCGATTCTTTCTATTTTTATAGAGGTACTAAATGAGTGTTTTCTAAGATGATAGATAAAAGTAATAATTACATGTCCCGAAAAGGTAAAAATAAATATATATAAAATTGCCATCTTCCACCAGAACCTAAAATCCCCAATTTCCCTTTATTGACACTCCTGGATCTGTTCCACTTCCATAGACAGAGGCAACTGCAAGGTGCTCCAAGTCCCCTGCCTTGGACGTCAATCATACTATCGCACCTGTTGCCAAAGGGAAGAATACATATGTGCAATGCAATTCTTGGAACTTTTACATCTCAACTCAAAAGAGGCATGCTAAATTGTCAATAAATTAAGTATCCATCATACATATAGTAGAGCACAAAGAAAACACTAATTTTTATGTAATTGAGAGTGATTGAGGAATATTAAAAGAATGCCACCGATATATCATTTCATTATAAAGTTGATTCTAGCTTGTCCTCGAGGAAAATAATGCTTCTCATTGGTCATCCCCTTTTCGTTATGGACCTTATCATTTCGGACCATCCATTAGATCTTTACTACAAAACTCAACTTGTAACCACTCAAGCAGTCTGTAGCCCCATTCACCCCAAGCATTTTCTCCCATCTCCTTATTTCATATCACAATTTCTCTCTCGCCATCTTTCACATTCTGCTTGACGATGAACTCTACTATCTTTACATTAAAAGTGAGATTTTGTTTTTCAAGATTTATATTTTCATGGTGTATAAACAAGTAAAACTTCATTGAGAAAGAATAGAAATATATACTTTGGTAACATTTTTGAAGTAGTTGCCTATAGACTTTATACACGGGGTCATTAACTAATTACTACCTATCCACAAAGAAAATTGAGGGGGCAAATCAACATCCTCACATACAGAAGTCTAATATTATAAAGGGTAAAAGACACTTTGCGCCCTTATGTTTAAGCAAAAGGACACTTAGCACCCCTGTGTTTTGAAAATTCGGACGGATACTAACGGAAACCTCAAAAAGACAATTTTACCCCAGAAAGTTATCTTCTTCGCCTCCTCTGCTTTCTTCTCCTTCCCAAATCTCCCCGAAATCATATTCTTCCCCACAAACCTAGCCGCCACCGATCTCCACCTCCACCGTCTTCATCTCCTCCCTCTCTCTCTCTCTTCGCCTTCCCAAACCCAGAATTTAAGTCGGATTCGTGTTCGGCGGCGGCAATGGAGGTTCTCGGATTTGAGACGCCGTGTCCCTCCCTCCCTCCCTCTCAGTTTTGATCTGAGAATCGATGTAGGTTATCTCCTCTCTTCTTACAGAGACCGCGGTGGTACTGGAAATCGGGTTTGAAGTTGTTCGATTGTGTTTATGTTGGGTATCAATCTGGGTCAGATTCGGTCGACGGGCTTCGTGTGGCCACCATCGATGAAAAACGGTATTGTTTGGGGATGTCAAACAATACCCCATTTTCAACGAGTCTCTTCTTTGTAAATGCTATAAGATGCATGTTCTTGAGTCTCTTAGTTTGTTGCCTGATGTATGTTGGAATTCTGGTTGGCTTTGACGCCGAAGGTGGGGATTTGAAGATTGGGTTGCTGAAATCAGGTCTGCATATGGGTGCTGAGTTCCAAGGCTAACTGATTTCTCCATGAACTGGTGTTTGAACAGATAACAATGCTGGTAAAGGAGGTTATGCAGAGGTATACAGAGGGAACATAGAAGACGGACAGGCAATTGCACTGAAAAGTCTAACTAATATTTCCACATATGAGAGGAAGGAAAATGAGTTCCTATCAGAGATTGGAACCCTAGGTCACGTTTGCCATCCAAATGTAACATCATTGCTTGGTTGTTGCCTTGACAATTGCCTTTACCTCAACTTCCGATTCTCTTCCAAAGGATCTGTTGCCTCTGTCCTCCATGCTATTCCTTTTTTCTTCTTATCATCTTCAATATCTTTTTATGACAAATAAATGCTGAGAGCCGTTAAAGCCTTCATTATTCATGTTGAATGCTTGTATGTCTATGTTTTCATGAAGTTACCTCAAGCACAGTCAATTTTCACTGCTTCAAGTTCATGAAATTTTTTTATTTCACTTTATGAAGGTAAGAATTTACCGATATTGGATTGGGGAACACGATACAAAAAATTGGTTTGGGTTGAGTGAGAGACATGACATGATTAAGGAAAAGAAAAAAAAAAATCAAGAGGATTTTATGGGTTGTGGTTTTTGTTTCGATCCCTTGTAAAGACTTGTTCTTCAATTGTCTTGATATTCATAGATTTAAAGAGGAAGAAAAAAAATTGGTTGCCTGGTGGGTGGTGTAATTTTGTTAGTCGGTCAGGGATGTAATAGACTTTTACTCAAATTACGGGTAAAAAAAATCAAAAAGATACTGAAAAATCATATCATGGACGGATCTTGACAGAAGGCTGTCAAGTGTCTTCACATTTTTTCCGGTACGAGGGTGCAAAGGTGAAATTTTCAAAACACAGGGGTGCTAAGTGTCTTGTTGTCTAAACATAGGGGTGCAAAGTGTCTTTTAACCTATTAAAAATGTTAAAAATTAATGAGACATTTTTGTAACCGTTCAGGACTTCAGAAAAAATATTCTTAAGTAGGTAGCAATTGTAATAATTATACTTTAATCTATAATTGTCTTATAAGTAAGTGATTCCATCCATGGTAAAACTGTCGTTTGTTTAGTAACCATCATCAGTGCAAAAGACATAAATATATTTTGTGATTCGAAATATGTAACTAGGTCACAGGGCACGCGTTCTAGTACAAACACAAAGCATATTGGGTCACTGGCACACCCAGTCTTATTGCAAATATAGAAACGTAACAACGAATTTCGTTTAAAAGTTTAACGATAAAAGGGAAAGGTGACTGGAGTGACGAAAAAAGGAAGAACAACATGACAAGTATCTTACCAGTTTTGCATCCATGCTTCCACTCTATCACCAACGGACCAAGCATAGTCTCCCATAGCTGATCTACGTCTTTTCTTAGTTCCTTCAACAGGCTTGACAGTCATAGGACGGGCAATACGTATGCAGGGTGCAGTGTCGCCTTCATGTACAAGTGTGACCCATTCTTCTAACCGCCCAGAATCTAACAGTTAAGCAAGCATAATTCAAGTTGAATATGTCAGACATACAGAGATCTCCCAACATTTAGGCCAAATTTGGTTTGTGAATCAAAAGTAAAATCAACAGTTGTAAATTTGATGAATTTGGTACGATAATGTCAGCTGAGTTTCGAAGTGTGAAATATCGGTACAATTTTAGTCAGATGAGTTTGAAATATCCAAATGCCATTGCTGATTCCAGAATGACTATAGAGGGTGGATGCTTACCGCCTTCTGATTGGAGGTCTGTGTAACCAACAAGAACCTTTCCATCCTTCAACTCCAAAACAGACGCTGTGAACCAGACTGCTCCAAGCACAGTATCTTTACGAACCTGAAAAAAAGAAAAAACTAGTTTATCGAATATGTAAGGCATTGCAACGTACTACGTACTTCTATAACAGAGGGAAGAATTATGGAGCATGAAACACTTTGCCGGCAGAAATTTGGAGATCTTGAAGAGCTAACATAAACATCTAAGTACCCATGTCAGTCCATTTCACCGTCATTGATTCTTAAAAATATAAACTCTACCTAAGAACTCAAATAGTACTACATTAATCTAAGAACAAGATCATAAAAGAGGGATCCAGATTAAGTATTTCAGGAACTTTTCATGCGACTAACCTCCACAACAGAACCCTCCTTGATGTTATTCTCCTTCGAATTGCATGTTTTTCCATACTCATCTGTAGCAGCAGCAGTAGGAGACTGTAAGCCAATTTCAGATTCAGCAACAACCCCTATGGTGCCAACCCCTTTCATGCATTCCAGAGGCTCCGCAGAAAGAGTCAGAACACCAGAGTTCGTCTTTACTGCCTCTTCTTCAGACTGTCCTGCTTTCGCGTGTTTACCGGAAGTACCAGGTTCACCAGCAACAATTAACTTACTTTGTTCTATATCAAGATCACTAGCTGCTGCAACCTGTTCAGTAGACACTTGTTGAGTTCTCCAGAAGCCTTCTGGTCCAGCTTTTACCAAGTCATCCAAAGGTAAAGGTTGAACCATTGAAACAATCTTTCCTGCTTGTGAAACAGCTTCTGCAGCGAGCTCCGCTGCTTTCACGATGGCATTCAAGTTTTCAGCATGCTTGGACGCAGCAGAAGCAGCTTCAACCCTTCTCCTAGCAGCTTCTCTCGCAGCAAGAATGATAGAAGTAGAAGAGTTGTTCCCATCTCCGCCTTTCAAAATTGAAGCAGAAGTAGCCGTCCCTAAACTGTTCACCACATCGGAGAGGGAAGCTGCAGTACTGTGATCCAAATTGCTTGTGCTACAGATCAAAGCTTCATCAGCCATCAGTTTTGCTTGCTGTGCGGCATCAGATGCAATCTTGGCAGCTGCAGCTGCTGCCTTAGCAACAGAAGCAGCTGCTGCTACAATAACAGCTGCAGAAGATAGTTTAGCTTCAGCATCAGAGAGCAATCCGGAGCTCTTCTGCTGATCCAACTGACTCCAAACACTTTGGCTATGACTGACTGTAGCAGCTGCAAGAGCTGCAGCATCCTCCGCTTGCCGCCTGGACTCCTCTACTTGGCTAAGAGTATCATCTGAAGATGAAGCCTTCTCTGCATTTTGTTCCCCACGTTTAGGGAGACCAGACATAGATGGAGTTACAGCTGTGACGATCTTGCTAGTATTGCTGCTAGACTCAATGGTAGGAATTGAGACAACCATTGAAGCAGACACATGACTAGTACCAACAGGAACCGACAATGACTGGGTCTGGGGTTGAGGAACCACAGAGATCTGACCGAAATTTGTAGGTCCAGTAACTTTTTTCCTCTGTCTAGACTTTGGATCAGGAGCGTTTTGGGCAGACGATACAGACACCTGTTTCAGGGTTGGTATAGATGATGACCCTCCGAAAACAATAGAACATGGACTATGGACCACGATATTAGGAGAAGCATGCTTGGTTCCAGGAGAAACAGTCACAGGTTCTTTAACAGGAGTTAACTTTACTGCTTCTGTCATAGGTAAGATGGAGAAGTGAGCCCCTTCATTAAATGCAGTGGTCTGGGGAGGAGAAATCCAGGGAGCAGGAAAAGGTGTTTGAGATAGCCAAGAAGACTTGGGTTCAGCAACATTCCGTGCAGGGGTACTCTGAAAAGGATGCAAGGGAGACACTGTTTGATGGTAATCAATAAGATTACTTCTTGGCACTCCACTGGTCTGCACACCAGCAGAAGGGGTAGACATGTTCCAAAGGGGTGATGAAAGAGGTATCATAGACTTCACAACTGGTGAAGGGGTACCCTTGCCACTCGCACGGCCACTGGGAGAGGTAAGCAAGTTACTCTGAACTGCATTTTTTTTTATTGATTGACCAGAAGATTTACTAACTGCACACGGTTAGAAATGTAGTTATACAAACACCGAAAACCCCAGAAGTATTTGGAATAGAAATAACGTCCACAACATACCTGAACATGATTGCACAGAATAGTCTGATACGGCAGCATGGGATTTGCGACCATGAACCCTTTCCAAGCAAGAGCGCCAAATGGGTTCCCAAACAACCCTTCCGCCATCTACAATACAAATTCAATGACCATATGTACGAAGTCCATCTCAACAAAACAGAAAAAGCAGGGTCAATAAACTAACCAGACGCTCCGAAGGCTGAAACCATACAAGCCTCATCGGGGACTGCTCCTTGTCTGTACGAACAATTCCACATCCGCACGTCATATGACAGGCATGAAAAAATATGTGACATTTAAAAAATGGTCAAAATAATAATAGCAACAGAAGGCAATATCTGGCAGATTTATCACTGCTGCAGAGATGCACCTTTGATAATTAGCACTCTGCAAATACATTTAATCTATATGGACATTGTAACTGAACTTGCGCTGTTAGTTGGAGAACGACTGTATACAACTCCATAATCACAATACGAGAAGAGGTACTAAATTCCCTCGAAAAAAAAGAAGGGGTACTAAACGTGGAAAACAGAATCATGTATGCCATGCGAAGTCGTAAACAAACTTGGTGTCTGACAACATAGGCACAATCCCGTGATAGTTTCCAGCTCTTTACTAGAAGCAGCTACTCTTCAGAAATGTATGGATGTGCTACCCCCTGAGGAGAAAAGACGAAAAATCCCAAACCTGACCATACTAGTGGTTGACTGTTTACTATAAAGTTGCACAGACCCTAATACACCTATCTGGTCAAACTTGAGGTCGATAACTATACATACTAAGGAACCAATCAACTCATAACATGTTTAATTTGCATCTATGTAGTAATCGTTTACAAGCATGTACGTACAATCTACAACGAAGAGAAAAACCTAATAAGATTTCTTTTTAAAGGCGTCAAACAGAAGGGCACAAAATCCTATACAAAAAAGGCAAAAGTGGCACATATCCACGTCTATATACATATGCACATGTAAGTGCCTGTACGGACGAGTATGTATGTGTGTGCGTGTGTTTGTACCTAGGTACATATGTGTGTATGTACGTGTTAACATATAACCCAGTTGTCTTATCAGTGACGGAGCCAGGATTTTGGTGAAGGGGGGGGCACAATTTTTTTTTTTTTTTTTGAAGGAGAGAGTATAGATTTTTAATGAATAAAAAATTATGCCTAGTGTAATAAATACTATAATTTTTTGTGTATTTATGAAAAATTAAAGTGTTAATTGTATATATTAAATAGGTGATGTTTTTTTGTCAAAAAAAAAATGCTTTTGCCAAGAACTTGAACTCTTTTTTTGCCCAAAAATACATGCTTTTGCCAAGAATTGAACCCAGGACCTCTGCTTTTCAAACTAAACTCCTAACCACTGGACCCAAGTACCGACTTTGTCTAGTTAGGGGGGCACACGTATATATTCAATGCAGACACAACTAAAAAAGACAAAAAATATAGGGGTATCCTAGTGTTTCCGGGGGAGTCAGGGGGGGGCACGTGCCCCCCCGTGCCCCTACATGGCTCCGCCCGTGTCTTATCATACTTCTTTCATTAATCACCCCAAGACAGCCTGAATGTAAGTTACCACCAATCAAACTTATGTGCCGACGTGAATCTGCTACGCAATGATAAACACACTCATAAAAGTAATTTTTTATACAAGAACTCACATCAGAGAGCCATAGACAAAAATCTGGGCTCGCAACTGCACTTGCTGTAAATCTGTGAAATGTTGTTGAAACAATGAAGATGAAGGACTTGACTTGCTCAGATCTGACAACTTTGAAGCTGAAATAACGCTTGGTACTGGCCCACTGTGTTCAATATTCCCATGAGACTTGAAATCTTCCAACTGTACTAGGTTGCTAGTCCCTGAAAGGCCCATCTTACCTCCAGACTGTCCTGGGGAAGTTGTTTCCTTCAAAGTGTTACCTCTTTTAGTAGTTCCTTTCCCAGTCGTCTTACCAGACGTCTGCCTTGCTTTACGCTCAGTGGATTTTCTGGGACCACCGGGTCCAATCTTCACATCGGGGGTTTGATAGGTTCCTTGAGAAATCTGTGTTACCGTCTTATTATCCACTTGGGCAACCCCAGGTGTCGAAGGAGATACCTCAATCTTCAGGAAAATAAATTCATTAATAAAAATTAGTTGACCAATAAGTAAAACATTCAGAAAAACTTAACATTTGGAAAAAAAACAGTGTCAACACAAGATGTAAGGTACTTTGCAAGATTGGATGATTGAAGATGAAGGGCCATCCTTGCTGATACCACTTTCTAATGGGCAAGCTGGTGAATGAACCTCCAGGGTTAACCTATTCTCATCTTTAGCAGCATCATTTTCCTTTAAATTTGGGCTAATCAACGGCACAGTGATTTCCGAAACTGGCACACCTTTAGTCAGTGATTCTCCAACTACCTCGTTCTTGTCCTTATCACTCTCAGGATGTAAAAAGCAACTATTGGCAGACGGCCTAGCAGGTTGATCAGCATCTGCAAAACATCTCCACCTTCAGAAACAATGCTGCAGTATATTTTTTGTTGAAGAAACCCTAGTGGATATGGAAGTACTAAAAGTGGTACTCATTTATTATATTTTATTGACAAATAAATGATGCTCATTTATCCTACAAAATAGAACTGAAAAAGGTAAGCTAACCACAGAATAGCAACTGGAAACAGTATGTTATGCGATATCAGAAAGATTAATAGTGAGATAATTCCTTAAGTGGTAGAAAAAGCTACTAGTGTAGCAGGTTGATCAGAACCCGCAAAACTTTCCCCACCTTCAAAAACAGTATTACAAATATTTTTTGTTGAAGAAACCCTAAAGATATAGAAGAGCTGATAGTGTTACTCATTTATCCTACAAAACAGAATGGGAAAAGGTGAGATAACTAACGAATAGCAACTGGAAACAGTCTGTAAATGTGACATAGAAATATTGGGATAGTTCCTTGAAGTGACAGGGACAGCAACCTAACAAACTGCGTATAGCTTTGTAATATTCCAACTATTAAACTGATATCCTATAGTTCTCAATCCTCTCTTCCTGATTATCTATACTTTGTTATCTCTTTGGCTTTCTAGAGTCAATTACACCAATATACTGATTCAGGAGTTAATGATATAGCACGTACAAAGCTATATTCCCACTTAAATTCCATAGATAGTATATGCAGCCCAAAGTTATTGGATACCGAGACTTCTTCCACTTCTCTCCTCTGTTTTCAAGTTGATAGAAGGAGCCACCTAACCAAGCGCCTATACGCTTCTTATTTATAACGATGAAGCTATAGAACAGAGATCTAGACTTTCAATAGCACCTCTTCGTAATTATCTATAGTTCCTAATCTCCATGACTTACGATATATCACCTGTAATAATATGCTGGATAAGGAGGTAACAATGTCTCCTTAACAGAATTATTTATCCTGTTGAATTTCTTAGATAGCACGTATATCGAATCATACAATCTACGATCCACTTGTATCCACCCTATTTTCATATCAGAAGTTACCACTTGAGCGCAAACAACCACTTACATAGAAAAATGTCCGCAATTTTAATTATTACTCTAAGCTAAAAGAACAATGACTGAATGGCATACTACATTTAGTCCTGAACCATGAAGAGCTCACAGTTGCTTCTCAACAGCCTTCCCGGAGGTGCTTATCAAGAAAGTTGGAACCCGAAACAGCAAACCTTTGGATCACTACAACACAAGAGCTACATAGGTTAGGTGTTCACAACTGTTTGGCAAAAACTACCCCCAGTATCTTTCGGGACCTCATACTGCAAGGATTTGATTACCAATGCGGCACTCTGGCTCTCTTCAGCTATGTTACCAGAAACGCGGAACGCTTTGGTACGTGGGACAGGAACGGGAACACGATAGGTCTCCATACGGAGTACGCTAGGGGTAAGCTTCTCCGGCATGTCGTCCGGGACGAAATACGGTTACTGGGAACGAGGAATACTATTGGACTAATAGCAATGAAGGACCCTTGGGAAATTGGGCTCATGTTTTAAAAAAAATATTTTTTATAATTATTGATTTAGCTAACCAATTAACTAGCAGTGTTGTGGAATTTAGGACTCATTTTTTAAATACAATATAAGATAACAAATAATTTAATAATACTAATACCGACTTCTCCTATTACAGAATATATTCTCTAACCTAGCCTCTAGACCAGAGAGAACGACGAACAGCAAAAGTCCCAAACTAGAGACAGCCACCAGAAAACACGAATGAGAAGATTGATCTGATGGTCATAACAACGATGTTAAACATGTCCGTTCTGTCTCACTCCCCGGAATGTTCGGGACGCTGCTACTGCGGTTGGGTCGAATGTACTGCGTTTTGGCACGTCTGTACCCCCATCGAAAATTGCGGCTTTACGTTTCTGGTAGCATAGCTCTTCAGACAACACTTTATAAGCATAAAACTTAATATGTCGCAAGCAATGGGATATGCTTATATCCTATACTCCAGGTGGGATAAGCAAGGAATTGGATGAATAGATTTGTAATTGATTCCTTAAACTGTCTTTTTTAACAAAACGAGAGAATTGAGTATATTCTTTGAGGTAGGAGTATGATGATTAACTTTACAGCCATATTGCACCAAAGCGGACTACTTTCTTGAGATTGAAAGAAAAAACATACAGGTTCTTTTACTTGCTTATAATTCCATGGATGGGGAGTAGCTTTCCCTTCAGTTGATGATGATGTAGTCTGCTCATAGTGTTCAGTAGTTCTCACTTAGTGCCGCTGTTGGCTTTAAGCTGGTTAAACATCGTTACTGTATTTCTAGCTCTCTTAGATTGAGAAGATGAAATCATTTAGAAAAACATTGATAACCAGTAAAAAATTAATGAATTTTAAAGTATGAATAGAGTGCCCTTATCCAAAGCTCACAAAACCGCTTGAAACACCATACATGTTATATTTAATCATGTTTTCTTTCTTCCCTTATCTAGGATAACAATCATGTATCAGCAGAGCTTCGGTGAACTACAACAAATACACATGTGAGTTGGCTTTTAGACACTCCCTACTTTTGTTTGGGAAAATACAGAAAACTACATCCCTCCCAGCTAACTCGGCAACGGATTTGATGAAGAGGCGTCTGTACCCTCTTTGTTCATGAAAATCCCCCGTCTCCATGTTTGTCTCTCTTCTAACTGAGACCCCGACTTCGATTTCCAAACCCTTGACTACCACCCTTTCACCACAATCAATGACTCATTGCCAGAATGGTGCAAACCAAAATAACTAAACCCTTATCTTCATTGCGAAATTTATTCTACCAACATCATTGATATTCCTCCTCCAAGTACAATGAACAAAAAGTAACAGATCTCTCTCCAATTGAGAATCACAAATTGTTATGAAAACCGAATCCATTGGTGATAGAGCGAAACTCAATCGGGGTAGTTCGTCTGTATATCATACTGAACCAATTGAACACTAGAGAGAGACTCAATTACGTGAAAAAGCTTAGAGGTCACCAAATGGCTCTTTAGTTCTTCCATTTCACTTAAGCTCAAACCACAGGGGTAATCGATGCAATTCAGCCATAGTTTTATAAATGATATACTTCCATATCTCCAAGGTCGTCAATCCCTTATGTCCCTGACTGGAACAGTAACGGAAGGGGGAAATAATTACTAAGGGTGACAAACGTGACATAGAAAGTTTAAAGTGAAACAGCCAAAACAACATCATATAGATAAAGCTCAGTGACAGCTTAAGAAAAGAAAATGAACAGGGAATGACAAAGCAGTAAGACATAAATAAGTCATGTAGAAAACTCTAAGTAGATCAATTTATATCTAGAATGCAAATAGTGATAAGAAAACCATTGGATCACAGCCTCGAGCAGCATTGCTTTAGTGTGAAAAGAAAGAGACAAGAAAATAAATGAACAACCCCACCAACCTGCCACTGCGGAGGAAACCAAGTCATGATTATCTGCTGAAACTGCTTCTTCAATGTTTAAGTCTCCTACATCTAATCGGAGCACTAATTCCTCATGTCTATCCTGTCTCAGCTTCCGATCACATGGTGCAGGAGAAACTTCCAACTCATGAGAAGATTTTATGCCAACTTCATTTGTTGCCACTGTATGGTCTCTCAAATTTGGAGTGCCAATGGTCTTTTCCTCCAGTGTTGCTTGACACGCATTAGTGTCTGGCACAACACCAGCTGGCGTGTCAGGCGATGCCCCAGCTTGGTCAACCCCACTTGCAGATATTGAAGAATCAAATTTTGGTAAAGACTCTCTGACGGACTTCTCTGACAATTCCTGGGCAGAGACATGTGGCAAATCTTCTCCAATCTCCTCACCAGCACCTGCTTCACCTTCCTTTTCTAACAGAACTTTCGATGACACTAAAATGTTTTCAGTCAAGCCTTTATCTCCAGAATTTTTGTCTCTAATTAGTTGGTCAAGAACATCCTCATTGGCCCCTCTATCGGAAACCTGGGGAGCAATATCCAGTGATCCTGTGGTAGTATCTGCTAAAGAAACAACAAAACATGCGTTAGAAACTCAATAACGAGGAGAGGAGGGGAGGGGGGATATTATGAGAGTCTACCATAAAGAAGAGGTTTAGTTCAAAAAATACCTCTTTGTTTACAGGACACAGAATTATCAGAAAATACTACATTGTCAACTTCCATCAGATCTCCTTGAGAGTAGGGCTCAGGCATCTTATCATTATCTGCTCTAGGTGTCTCCTTGGATCCAGCACCAGATGGTGAACAGGCATGATCTACAGAATCAAAGTCTCCTTTGACGTTTCCAGAAGCAGCATGAATAGAACTTGAATTATCAATTGGATGTGTTTTCTCATGTATCGCAGTTGGAGAGCATACCAGCGTCGAACTAAAACTATTTCCAGCAGAATATCCACTGTTCTTATCATTGTCATCAAAAACTTTAGAATCCACATTTGACAACTCAGGTGCAACAGAATTACTTGCTGCGTCACCATTTAACTGACTATCACTTCCATTCAAATGGCATTTTCCCTCACCTGCTGTATGATCCATTTTTGGCTCTGAACTGGCAGATACTCCAGCGTTCGAGTTCTCAACCTCAATATGATGCTCCTGAATATTTCTATCACCTTGAACAACCGCAGCTAAGTCCTCCGATACGTCTCCCGTAAATTGCTGCTCAATATCCGCATTATTTGAGATTTCTGACGGTTCAGTTTTACTGCTTTTGTTGTAATGATCAGGAGTAATGGTATCATCAGGAAAATGTTCATTTCCCTGCAAGTTGCCATCATCCTTCGGTGGCAAACTGGAAGGTTCATCGAAGGTTCTGATACCAGTTTCAATAGTATGTTCCATGGATTTCATCTCTTCGGAAGGAACCAAATGATGGTTATCTAAATTCAGAGTACCAGATCCTAATTTGATTCCCTTGGAAATCTCATCATCTGCATCAACCTCTTTAGGCTGGTCTACCCCCACCGCATTACCAGTGTCTCTATTTGTCATCAATCCATATTCAGTCTCAACACTAATATCACTAGCCTGTTCACACGTTTGTTTGACAATTTTCTCCGAAGAGGAGTCTACATTGCCAACCAGCATCATTGAATCACTGCAACTCTTTTCCACGACAGAGTCACGAGACTGGGTTTGAGAAACAATCAGTTCATTGTCACGTTTTTTTTCAGATCCTGAATTATTTTCAGTCACGGGAATAATAGATGCTTCATTAGAAGCATTTGGTTCAAGCACACCTTCAGTTCCATGAATGGACATTGCAGTGTCTTGAATACACGAGTCTATAGCATTAATTGGCATCACCTTGCCGAAGGTATCATTCGGCACTGTTTTTTCCAATGATTCATTAACCATAGTGCCAAGTTCATTCTTATTTTCTCCATCACATTCTTTACTGATTCCACGGTTATCTTCAGAAACATACGAACCACAAATATCACTTGAAACATTTGGACGCAATACACATGAAGTTCCTGGTATTGTTTCTTCAGCCCCTTGTGGTTGTTCGTTTTTGTTACCCTCCTCTACTTGTAGTGTAGAGTCTGAGCCTATAACACCATGAATTTTATCTTCTTGCTGTATATGAGATTCCATGTGCTCACTTAAGGTACCCAACTCATTACAAACATCTGATGCTTCAATAGTAGTTTCTCCAGGGATAATCTCTTCCTGTCCAACAGATTTCAACAACATCTCAACGGATTCAGATGATGTTGCCTCAGACCAAACATTAGTACACCTTGAAATGGAGCAAGGTTCGGCAGCACTTGAACTGAACTCTATTCCACTACTTCCACGGGGGAAGTCCTCAAGCCATTTATTGTCTTCTTGACTAGGTATGCCAAGGAAAACCTCGTTTTCGACCAAGTTGTCAAATCTTAAATGTCCCTGTAGACCTTCGTCAAAGTCAAACTTTGGAAGAGCATATGAACGTAAAACAGAAGAAACTTTGTCACTCCCTTCCCCAGCTAAATGAAGATTCTGGCCTCGAAAATCAGTGTCATCATAATCCATCTGTATATCTCTGAATGAACTGAAAAGGTAGGAGATAGAAGGAAAAATAATGGAAAATGTGAGAAACTGAGAAAAAGTACATCAGAGAGTGATTCTAAGAAACAGTAGCCTGATTCTCCAGGCTCACTTAACACCATAAACATCAGACTGAAGGGCATCCTTATATACTGCATACAAACAACAAACTCATTTTTCTTTTTCTTTTTTTGACCACAATGACTAATTATGCTATGGCGTGGATTCTAACAGGAGGTAGGTGTTCAATTTCTCAAGCCCTCTGACAATACACGGCTAAATTACAGATTCATTTTTTTAGCCTTCCTCTGTTTATCTTAAAATAGAATATGCAAGCTGTATGGTAAAACATTAAAGATGCTTTTTAAAAATAAATTATTCGACCATGAATACCAAGTACCAACAGTAACATGACGACTAGGCATGAAATGGTGCTGACAATTTGAACAAATCCGAGAAACTAAATTAATTCAGAAAAAAAATAAAAAAATAAAAAAAAACCTTTACATCAGAAGGTTGAAGACCAAAGCTATAATGGTAAATGGGCATGCGAATCAATCTTTGCTACCTTCTCCATCCAACAACAAAAGAAACTATCTTTTCGCTAACTACCCTCGGTTTCACACGGAAAAAACAGATGCAGCGACACAAATCGATAGAAGGAAGTGAACAGTACCAGAAGAAGTAAGTCTAGAGACGCTACCTCCCTCCATCCGGCGACAAAATCCCGTCGATCAACTAACCCCAATCGAGTGCTTCATAACCCTAGGGTTCAGTCACCGCAAACCCTAATTGATCGATTCACCAAACAGTTTCTACTCGGCCGCCTGAAATCTGACGAATAATAGCAGAACTTCGGCGGATCAGAGAACCAAGACGAATTTACCGGCGAATCAGAGAGATATAGAAAGTGATGTAGACAGAGAGAGTGATGAGAGTCTGCGCTTTAGCGTTAGGCAACAACACTTGTACTTCACTTGGGTAGAGAGAGAGAGAGTGATCGCGGTAGGTGTTCGAACGAGTGGGGGCTTTTCTGCAAATACGTAATACTCGAAACCACGTATCGGGTTTTTATTGGTAGTCGCTGAAGAAGAGCCAATTAAATTTGTTTGAAATTTTAAGAATAGGTTGATTAGGGTTACGGGTAGGTGAAGTACCAATGATCACAGCAGCGTCGATAGGTGGGGACTTTTGGATAAGAACGAGTGGAGTTCCATATCCAACGGTCACTATTGAGCTGTGATTAATTAGATAGAGTTGAACTTGGAAATAATATTGTATTCAAAACGTGTACTTCCTCCATCGTACCGATTGAACAAATCATGTAGACACGTGTACTGTGTATATGTTGGGTGATCCAGTGCATCGCCTGGACACCTCCCCTCAATAATACTCCTCCCATCCGTCGCAGTTTTTTTTTTTTTTTTTTTTGTGAAATAGACATCCGTCGCAGTTTTTTTTTTTTTTTGAAATACATCCGTCGCAGTTTGAGTATCTCATATTCTCATTTTTTTTTAATAACCCTAAAAAAAATTCGAATGAAAGTTTCAATGAGTGCCAAATATCTCCCCATTTTGTCATTTTCGTTATCATTCTTCGTATTTTCTTTTGGCAAGTTTTTTACTGAAAATTGTATATTCGTTAATTCAAATAAAAAGACTATTACCGTGAAAATAGAAAAGATAGATATGCTTAATAAAAGAGCCAACTAAGTGCATGTTTGGCATCTCTGGTTTTAATAAAAACAGTCGGTTTTGTTTAAACTCATTTGGCATGTCTGTTTTTTTGCATGTTCATACTATTAGTCTTTAAAAACATATCAACTACGATTAGATGCAAAAAACATCAAATATATGTCAGTATTGTACGTAAAAATGATATTCAAGCAAATTAACATTTAAATTTAGTAATGTTGCCAAATATGTTTTTGATTTTAAACAATGTTTTTAAACGGATACCAAACGATTTTTTTATTCTGTTTTTAAACGTGTTTTTTCAGCACGTTTTCTTGCTTTTAAACGGATACCAAACGAGCTCTAAGAAAAATAAAAAGAAAAAGAATATAAATTCCCCCCACCCAATATCAGCTGTCTTTAACAAAAATACAGTGAAATTCAAAAACATCTCATGAACTTGGGAATTCCACCAGACCTTTGTGATTCTACAGTAAGCAGAGATGGAGTATACTGGCACTCGGAAACACATGAAGTAGAAAACCTTCAAGCGCAATAGTAAACAAATGACCATATTCAAACTCAAAATCCACCGGACCATATTCGAACTCGAATTCTTCCTGATTTTAGCGGCCTTTCATCAAACAAATGTTTAATAGCATAGTCCACCAAAAAGTTGACCGGATTAAAATAATCGGTAGAAATTGTGACACAAAGAAACCCACAGAGGCACCACTCAAGCAACAATGGTGAAACTAACAAAGCTGGTGGAAAACGTTAAAAAAATAGAAATACGGAAGATCTGGATTCTTCAAAGGGACGAGAATGATTCGCCGGAGATAAAAGTATGTGCAAGAGGACCACTATATCCGATGAACAACGCCGGAAAGCAACCCGGTGTCGGACCTTGAAGAAAACTTGCTCGTCGTAGATAGCAACCGACAAGAAGACCCCTCACCTGACTTGATAAGTACTGAAATCGCAATCCTCCCATTTGATAAGTCCTTGAAACCCAAGGTCTGCGAGCAACGGGGTTCGCCGCCGCTACGAAGAGCAACGGCGACCCAAACAGGAAGCACTGAACGACACTCACTTGCACAAGGCAATACTAATTTCTCTCTCTAGGAGAACTCTTCCAAACCGCAACGGCATCCGATTTTCTTTTGGCAAGTTTAATGATACTGAAAGTTTGTAATGTAGGCTAAATACTGCAACAACCCCCTTTATCCGGCTCGGTACGAGACCGGGAGGGCGTTGCTTGATAGAAGTGGCGGAGCTCAAAAGCAATACAATTCACCAACACATATTTATAACATTAAACAACTATATTAAACTTTAAGTCTTACACACTAGCTGATTACTATTACACACTAATTAACTAACATTTCTATATCAACTAATAGTAGCGTTCATATTCTAAGTGAGTCTCGCGCCCCTTCTATTTTATAATTCCCCAGCTCCTAGACCTGCGGTGGGAAGGAAAACAAGAACCGCAGTTTTTGAAAGTCAGCAATAAATACTGAGTGAGATACACCTTAGCATGTAAAGCAAGAAAGAGAATATAAACTTCTACGACACAAGTTAAATAAAGTAAAAGTGACAAAGTATGAGTGAAAACAGTTTCAGAGTATAAGTAAAACAATATAAGCGTTTGCAGTGGTGATAACCAATTATGAAAGTCGCAAGAGTAAATCAACTTATTTAAATTACGATCCGTCGCACGTTTCCAACCTTGGGGAAAGAAGTTCATTATATCGCGCTGTAACCCGGGTAGACCATGTTGGAATTGTGCCCTAGAGGCAATCAATTAATTGTGACATTTATGGATTTACGATTCATTATGTTATCGATATGGAGATATGTTAACATAAATGAAGTCCTTAGAATATAAGTGTTATATTCTTAAATATCCCTAGTCGATTATAATGATTAATAGGACAATCATCTATAGACTAGTATGGGGTTGGATTGATATGGAGATATCATGATCCAACACATGGGTATGCATTAGGAGTAATGGCATACTGGATTGACCCATCTCCGAGAAGGCTACATACACGTTATGTTGAGTCACAAGCGCTTCTCGCGGTGCAATGGTATTGTCATCCTTAGACTTGAAGTCACTAGATATTCTAGTTGTGGATTATTGTGATTTTGGTAGCGTTAAACGCTACACCGTAATTGGGTAGTTATAAAGGCGTGTACTGGATACAATAAGAAGCAAGCTTAGAGATCGTAGTGGACGTAGATAGAATTTGTCCCTCCCACATAACGGGAGAAAATATCCTAGGCCACTCGAGGGATAGTGCTTATAAAATGTCTGGCCAGACTCAAATAAATCAATATATGATATTGATGTTATTTGCACGAATAAGGCTATTCCCAGGATCGAGAAACTATGGATTGGATATACGAGTGTGACTTGTATGTCTCGTGTCCAATCCGGATATTGTGACAAAGGGATGAGACAATTACTTGCACAAGGTTTGTCATGATGACTATTCTATTTGTTGGCTAGAATGGATGTCTTGCTAGAGGCCGCTCCATATTAGTAAATAGTTACTACCAACTAAATAGAACCTATGGGGTCACACGCCATATAGGGGTGAACTAGACATGGGAATTAATTAATTAATATGATTAATTAATTAAAAGGATCAAATCGCAACAACTTGCTAACTTAGTAGGACTAATATGCAAGTTGGACTAATCCATGTATAGACATGATTAGGATTTGCCAATGTGGCCTAACTCATGTAGAGACATGATTAGGATTAATTTGCAAATAGAACTAATCCATGTATTGACATGATAAGGACTATTTAGCAAAAGGGACTAATCCGAACTTGAGTAGGATTAGGAGGGGTTCTTTATGTAGTAGGACAAGGAGTTGTTGGACTATAAAAAGAACACTCCTAGCTTATTTTTCTCTCTACACAACACACATATATATGATAGAAGTAAGGAGAGAACAAAGCAAGGAGAGAGAGCAAGTCCCAAGCAAGGGCCGAACCCCCCTTGGGACCGCCGCCCCTACCCGTCGGCCAAAGGAGAGCCGCCCCACCTTTGACACTCCATTGTTGGCGATTTCTTCTTCCTCTTCCATTCTTCCTAGCTAGCACATGGATTTGGAGGATCTAGATCTCACCTCTAGGCGTGGATCAACCGTAGAGACGTGACACTATTCGCGTTTGAAGTCATCAAAGGAGAACCCTAAGGTGTGTTTATGATTTCTAACCCTTACCATCGTTATGTCTCTTGACTTGTGATCCTTGGAGGGTTTTGCATGGTTTTATGTTTGTTTATGCTTCCGTTGCGCATCCATGAATCAAAACCCTACAGTGGTATCAGAGCCACAGGTCGTAGAGCATAAACGTGGTTTATGTGTTACGTTTTAGTTGTTTTACACCTTAATTTGATTGTTTATCGCGTAAAACAAGACAAATCAAGCATGGGATGCAATTTGTCAATAATTAATCATAACTAGATCTAATTTTTGCATTATATGCATGAATTGGTGAGTTTGAGAAATTTTAGGATCTTAGATCTAGGGTTTGGGCATCCTTGGGGAAGAAGGAGTTCTTCCAAAACAAGGAAACAACCAAACTTGGGCACCAAGCAAGGGAGTTGTTTTGGAAACAACTCCCTATAGGAGGTTCGGCCCCCTAGGGGACCGCCCCTCTTGCTTGCCGTCCAAGATTGGCCGCCCTAGGGGCCGGGCGGCCCTAGCCCGCGGCCTAGGCGTGCGGGTTATGGGCCGGGCCGGCCCTAGGGTCTTATGGTTCACCTTTTTGGGCCCGGGCAATTTGATTGTTGGGCCCATGGACCGTTTTAACCCTAGAAATCCTAAAATCAATTAAAATTGACCAAGCGCGTTAAAATTGGAATTTAACTGTTTATGTGCAAATCGCATGGTGATTGGATATGGCCTTAGGATGTAGTTTGATGTGGATGTTTAATTTTGTGGTTTGGTTTTACGGCCTGCGAGCTGATCAATTAATTATAATAATTAATTAGGGTTTTATGGCCTGCGTGCCATTTTTTTTCTCAACTTGTGAGATTTATTTTATTTAGTATAGAAGTTAGCTAGTGCTAGATAAAGTAGATTGTTAGCCAAGATTGAAGAAAAAGAAGCCCAAAGCCAAAGAAGCCACAAAAGATGGAGCATGGAGCATTCCACATGACTATGAAGGATGGACCAAAAGATCAAGACGCATGGAGATGTGTTTGCTTTTAGGGTTCATAGATAATTCCATTGGCTTGAATTATCTTAGTTAGAAAATGCCATATCCACATCACGTTTAATTTCTATTTTGTGGTTGTTTACTTTATTGTCTTATTATTGTGTGGTTGGTGTATGGATGATGCATGCAATTAGGATAATAAGATAATTAGACAACCCGGATCTATTATTTGGAGTTTTGCCCAAGCTCAAATAGATAGATTAGTTGATTTTGATCAACAAAATAATTAAAATTGAATTTAAAAATCCCTCAAAATTCAAATATTGTGTTCTTGCCTTCTCGTTATTTAAACACTCATTATCATCATTATTTATCAAGTTCGTGCGTGCCAAAGTATGGCGACTTGGTTCATAATGATGGAATGCGATGGCACGTAACAATGTGCAATTGTTAGATAAGAGGTTGAACACAACTAGGCTATTAATTTGATTAAGAAACCTAGAGGCAATCAATTGGGATTATCCATATGGATGGATAAATAAGGAGTTATTTGCCCAATTGAACCAAGAGTTGCATATGGGATGCAATTGGAATCGTTCCTACCTAAAGTAGCCAAATTATGGATGACTTGCCAAAGCAAGCTCATAAGGAGGTGAAACATGGATCTTGGCCCACTAGAAAATATAAGGATATTTTTCGCATTAATATCTTGAGGGTTATTAATCCGAAGTAAAATAGTGGGAGCTATATTTGACAATTTAAATCCTTGTTGAATATAGTTATACGTCACAAACTTTGCATAATCCTATTGTGTTGAATGCCCATGGCATTAAACAAAAAAAACACGACTTTATCTATTTCCTAGACTGGTATAAAATTGAGAATTGTTCTCAAAATAAAAAGGAAATTGCTGTACATCGTATAACATGAAGTTCTCTTCCTACCAACTACCAAAATAGGCTAAAAACCTAATGGAAAGAACACCAAAGAATGGTTCTTTGGTTATGACTTGTCTCATGCTAGCTGCCATGAACTCTGAGCTTTGGAAGCAAGAAGAGAAACATGGAGAAGTATGATATGATCATACATTGAAAGAAGCTCTTTCAAAAGAGCGAGCTAAACATGAAAGGTTTGAAGTGTTGCTCCACTTTGGGTTATGCAAATATACTAATTCAATATGATTGAAACATTAGTGAATATGCATTATCTATGAGATAGATTAAGAATAAACGGTTATTCACCCAAGTGGACCAAGAATTGCATTGGATGCAATTATATTTTTGTTTTAAAATTGATTTACGCAATATGATTGAAAAATCACTAAAACAAAACACTAATAATGGGCATGGGCAAAGTTGTTAAAGGTTAACAGCATGGGTAAGGGCAAATAGTTTGCGCCGACCCCATGGGTATAAAGCAAGCCTGTTGCTAAAACCAAGTTGCCTTAGAGTCCCATAGGTGGTGTAGAGGAAAAGAGGCTACCCAAAGTACCTGGAAGTAAGTAATGAAGGAATTATGAATTCCAATATGGGTATTTTGTTATAGAAATCAATGTGTCTATCTTATCATCATAAGTATATGATACTAGATGAGGATCTCACATTTATAGAAATGTGGAGGATCTCAAGAGACGAAGACAATTGGATAAGGAAGAAATAATCCTACACGTGGGGCTATGAAGCAAAGGGTTGCTGAATAAGCCGTAGGGAATTATTTATACCTTTAAGAAATTGTTCATGAATTAGACAAAAACGATCATGTCCTAGCTATGAGTAGGGACATTATCAAAGTTTCTTGTTTGGACAAGAAAGCTCCTTATCATAATAAAGGACAACTGTTGTTCCATTTATTATGATATGCATTATTGTAATGCAATTTTGTCTAAGTGGATTCTATATCCATGATCATGATAATTTCATCTATAACATTAATACCTAGAGGTTTGCATATAATGATATGAACTTCACTTATCTTTAGCATTATCGTTTAGGCCTCATAAATAAGAGATACATATCTAGAACTCCATGAGGATGGATTTCTGGAACTCATTTGATTATTGAATCATATGAGACATGTAAGACTTATTAGGCAAATATATGATCTTTTGGGAATCATACATACTGATGTATGAAGGCCGCTAAGCATAAATGCTAAAGATGGGTTTTCAATACTTCATCATATTTACTGATAGGATCAGGTAAATATGGAATTGTGTATCTTATGAAGAAACAAGTCAGAATCCTTTGAATTGTTCAAAGTATTCAGGAATGAAGTAGAGAACCAACTTGGCAAAAGTATTTAGACTCTACGATTGGATCATAGAGGAAAGTACTTGAGCCAAGAGTTTGACAAGAATCTATGGGAGTATTGGATATGATCCAAAGCTCGCTCCACCTAGCAAGCCACTTGGTTTTGGCGTGTCTAAGAGGAGAGTTCGGACCTTGTAGGACATGGTTCGGTCCATGATGAGTCAAACAGAACTTCCAGTTTACTTTTGGGGTTATGTTCTAATTACAGCAAATTTCTCCCTTAACCTTGTTCCATCAAAACAAATTATGAAAAACACCATATGAGATATGGACTAGGAAGTGTCATAGTATGTCATTCATAAAGATTTGGGGTTATGAAGTTTATGTAAAAGAGTTTACAAAATAAACTTGAACCCAAGTCGGATAAATGTTTTGTGGGATATCCTGAAAATGATATTATTTCTACAACCCAATCGAGAACAAACTGTTTGTTGCTCGAACTACAGTGTTTCTAGGTAGAGATTATCTCTAAAAGAAACAGTTGAGGACAGTAGAACTTAATAAAAAAAAAATCAAGAACCACAATGGAACATTGATCCGTTTGATGGAACATGAGTAGGATCACAAGGTATTGTGGAGCAACCTACTCAGATAACACAAGAACCTCATAGGTCAGGTAGGATATATCGAGGGACTAGAGAAATAAAGATTTCTCATAACCCACGATATATTGCTCATCGAGATGAGCCTACAACATATGAGATGGCCACGTGTGGGCCATACTCTCAGAAATGGCTAGGAGCCGTGGGATACAAAATGGAATCCATGTATACCAACAAAGTATAGACTTTGATGGAATCACCTGAAGGGTAGGACCCATAGGGTGCAAGTGGGTTATGAGAAAACCAACATGGATGGTAATATGATTACCTTTAAGGGACAATTGGTTGGGTAAGGATTTCATGTGAGTTCATAGTATAGACTATGACGAAATTTCCCATTTGTGATGCTTAAATCCATTAGTATCTTGCTTGTAGCAATCTGTTTATAGATTTGATTAAGCTTGTAGGAGTTGGACTCTTCGAATTGATGATGTAATCAAAGGAGTTTGATTCCATCAAAATTGAAGATGAGACTTGTGTGTACAAGAAGGTTAGTGGGAGCAGAGTTATTTTTCTGGTCTTGTATGTGGATACATACTTAATCATTAGGAATGTTGCCCCTACTTGGCAGTCTTACGTAGATTGACTAGGGAGTTGACTTTCTAATGGTAGACTTAAGCGAAGCAACTTGTGAAGATCTATTGAGGTGGATCAAGATGGTTGCGTAGCTTAGGTCATAGTACATAAATTGACAAAGGTGTTGATATGGTTCAACGTGAAAAGAATATTGATTCTTACCAATGTCAAATGGAATTAGTCTTTGGAAGGCTAATTGTCTTCCCAATTAGATTGGGAATGGACCGTATGAATTAGATTCGCGAGATACGCCATGGAATGTACTAGGCCAGACGTGTCATAAGGCATGACACAAAGATACCAGTCAAATCCGGGTGAGCGTCACTGGATAATTATCAAGATTATTCTTAAGTACTTGAGAAGAACTAAATGACGAATTCTTGATAAATAGATAATATGAAGAGTTTGCTGTAAGGGGTTACAGTGATGCGAACTTCAGATCTAACAAAGAAGATTTTAGATTATAAAGTTGAGTTTTGTGTTTTGCCCTAGTGGGAGCGACTGTGAGCTGGAAAGGTTCCAGGCAAGATTCAGTCACTGATTCTAACATAGAGGACTGAGTAAATTAATACATAAGATGCATTTACTCAGAATATTCAATCTCAATCAAATTGTTGATAGAAGAGATGTGAATATTTGCAAGGTACCAACAGATGTCTCGCCCCTACGCAGCGGAAGCGTGGAGGGCCGCGCTAGATCAATAGGCATATGATGCAGGAGATTGACTCTAGTGCAAGTGGGAGACTGTTGGAATTGTGCCCTAGAGGCAATCAATTAATTGTGACATTTATGCATTTACGATTCATTATGTTATCGATATGGAGATATGTTAACATGAATGAAGTCCTTAGAATATAAGTGTTATATTCTTAAATATCCCTAGTCGATTATAATGATTAATAAGACAATCATCTATAGACTAGTATGGGGTTGGATTGATATGGAGATATCATGATCCAACACATGGGTATGCATTAGGAGTAATGGCATACTGGATTGACCCATCTCCGAGAAGGCTACATACACGTTATGTTGAGTCACAAGCGCTTCTCGCGGTGCAATGGTATTGTCATCCTTAGACTTGAAGTCACTAGATATTCTAGTTGTGGATTATTGTGATTTTGGTAGCGTTAAACGCTACACCGTAACTGGGTAGTTATAAAGGCGTGTACTGGATACAATAAGAAGCAAGCTTAGAGATCGTAGTGGACGTAGATAGAATTTGTCCCTCCCACATAACGGGAGCAAATATCCTAGGCCACTCGAGGGATAGTGCTTATAAAATGTCTGGCCAGACTCAAATAAATCAATATATGATATTGATGTTATTTGCACGAATAAGGCTATTCCCAGGATCGAGAAACTATGGATTGGATATACGAGTGTGACGTGTATGTCTCGTGTCCAATCCGGATATTGTGACAAAGGGATGAGACAATTACTTGCACAAGGTTTGTCATGATGACTATTCTATTTGTTGGCTAGAATGGATGTCTTGCTAGAGGCCGCTCCATATTAGTAAATAGTTACTACCAACTAAATAGAACCTATGGGGTCACACGCCATATAGGGGTGAACTAGACATGGGAATTAATTAATTAATATGATTAATTAATTAAAAGGATCAAATCGCAAAAACTTGCTAACTTAGTAGGACTAATATGCAAGTTGGACTAATCCATGTATAGACATGATTAGGATTAATTTGCAAATAGAACTAATCCATGTATTGACATGATAAGGACTATTTAGCAAAATGGACTAATCCGAACTTGAGTAGGATTAGGAGGGGTTCTTTATGTAGTAGGACAAGGAGTTGTTGGACTATAAAAAGAACACTCCTAGCTTATTTTTCTCTCTACACAGCACACATCTATATGATAGAAGTAAGGAGAGAACAAAGCAAGGAGAGAGAGCAAGTCCCAAGCAAGGGCCGAACCCCCCTTTGGACCGCCGCCCCTACCCGTCGGCCAAAGGAGAGCCGCCCCACCTTTGGCACTCCATTGTTGGCGATTTCTTCTTCCTCTTCCATTCTTCCTAGCTAGCACATGGATTTGGAGGATCTAGATCTCACCTCTAGGCATGGATCAACCGTAGAGACGTGACACTATTCGCGTTTGAAGTCATCAAAGGAGAACCCTAAGGTGTGTTTATGATTTCTAACCCTTACCATCGTTATGTCTCTTGACTTGTGATCCTTGGAGGGTTTTGCATGGTTTTATGTTTGTTTATGCTTCCGTTTCGCATCCATGAATCAAAACCCTACAGACCAGACACAAAAGTAACAGATGGTACTGGTGTATAGGGGGTGTAAGAACCCAAACCTCTCTACCAAGCGTTGTGGATCGCATCCCGCGTCCCGCTAGCCATCATGACCACATCAGACATTCTAGACCTTAAGTGTTGCAACACCCTCCTAAGAGCGTCAATCAAAGGAGTGGTATCTAGAAGCTGTACTCCAGCCTACGGCAAAAGGAGTCGGGGGCACACGGAGTCCCGTATTTTAGGGTTTAAAACCCAAGGGATCGAAACCCGTGATAAGTAACATAACTGGTTCCGGTACAGGCAAATTCTTCCACTTCACGTTATTACCGATTTATTATTTTATCGTGTGACAGTTTCAAAACAACCATTCCGAAACGTAAACAAACTCAGGTAAACCATGTGAATCAAAAACACATTTTAAGACAAGTTATAAAATCAAATTTCGACAGGAAAGAAGCTAGGAACACGAGGCTAAGCATGTGATCTCACCTTAAGTCGAGATAGCAATTCACAATCTTCACGGATAGTTGAAGTATCCAATATCTAAGAATCCGTCGCCTACAATTTACAAGTATCTAGTCACAATGATGGTACTTCCAAGTAAACTAATGCAGGGATGTTTGTCTAGGTCGGGTACTAAGTCCATCCCAAATTATCCTAATAAATCGGTTTCAAGTGGCATATTCATGTGTCGGATACAAACTCTACATTAATATCATTCTAAGTTTCACTAATGCACATATAATGATGCTCACATATCAAAATAAGTCCAACAAAGCATTTACAATTAAAAATTTCAAGTTTTCTAGAACATTTCAAGCTACAATTCTGGACAAAATTGTAGCTCTGACTTTAGAGCCACATTTATTATATCAAAACATCTCCTAAAATTGTGAAATTAATGTATGATGAACCTACTTGTGTCTAGTTTCAGAAACACCAAGAAAATCATGCATAGCTATTATAAAACTAAAGTTAAAAAAATAACAAAAACTGCTACGCAGAGAAGAGTTTGGCAAAAAGTTTCAAGTTGACAAGGGGATTACTACAACTTGCAGAATAGCAATAAAGCTCATCTTCTCCAGAATGAATCCCCTATGTGTCTAGTTTCACCACAAGAAAGATTGGGTGGTATAAGTTACTTGAAATGAGGGTTTCAATAAAAATGGAAAGATTGGTCCAGAAACAGATTTTCAAAAAACATGCAACTTAAAATGAGCATATCTCCCTAACAAAAATAGATATGGAGTTGATTTTTTTCTAAAAATGACCCCCTCTGAGTCTAGTTTTATAAAATTTAATATTTGAAAATTTTACAGAGACAAAAGTTGAAGTTACACAACGTTTTTGACAAACTGGTCAGATTGTAACAACATGCAATTTTACTAAGAACACTCAAAACATGATCAAATCAATTCTATGATACATGCAACTTGAGAAACATGTTTTTATACTAAAATAGAACCAATTAGACATAAAAAAAGAGATCAAACAAGAATTTTAGGCAATCATGTGAGGGATTTGAGAAATTCATGCTAAAAAGTAACAATTCAAGACTCAAAACACACATGCAAACAAAGATCAAGAAATTGTCCATCATGATGATTACACTACATCAAAATGCACAAATAAAAAGAGAGAATGGATGCTTACAAGGCCTTAAGAGTGATTAGAGATGATGATTTGGATGCTTAAACGTAGGTCTTTGAGGAGCTTGTAGTTCATGAGCTTGAAACCCCTTCAATGGAGTAGAAGAGTGAATTGAAGGGGAAAAAGATGATGATTGTGAAGATGATAGTGGTGTTGTATTCTTTTGGCTGAAACAAAGAGGGTGAGAGAGGTATTTAAGAATGAGAGATAGAGGGAGAGGTGTATGAAATTATGTAAAAGAGTGATGGTAATTTGGTGTTGGTACATAAGCTAGGAACAATAATGAGGGAGTATTATATTAATTGAGTTGACTTGGTAGTGGTGGGGAGGGGCTTATGAGAGATTAAAATTATCCCAAAAAATTAGTTGGGGTAGAAATTGAAGTATAAATAAAATGAGGGTTGAGATGCGAATATTAAAAATTGATGGTAGTACAAGTTAACACAAACAAGAGGGGTAAAAAAAAAATGAAATTTTCATTTACTATCTAGCACATAGAAGATAAATTTACACTAAAATAAAATTACAAAATAACTCCAAATAAATTATTATGTCATTAAATGTCAAAATGCACTTTTATAAAATTGAAGAAAACACGTCAAAAGTAAATTTGAAACAGTACTATTATCACTTTTTTTAAACTCAAGTATTTTTTTTATCGAAATTACAAAATAACCCCTAGCGAAAATACGGGGTATTACAAATACATGACCAAAATACTCTAGAACGGGGGTTGAATAGAGTACGGAAACTTTTTGCTAAACAAAAATTTATATATACTATTTGAGAATGTCCTCTCAAATTTTGCGTGAGGAAATGCCACGTGGAAAATACAATAAATTAATTAATTGATTAATGTAAACATATTGCTTCAAAATTTAAATTACATCTTCAGAGTTTGAACTGAAATGAAAATTTGGCGCCTTTAAATTTAAAATCTGCAGAATTTGAACTGAAATGAAAAAAACTGGCGTCAATGTGTAAATTTAATTCAGCCCATTTAATATTTATTGGCAAGGAAAGTAGAAGATGTTAGTTGACAAACATTATTAGTCCGTAAGGAAACTTCCTGATGCAGGACCTGCAAACGAAACGAAAAACACACTCCAAAATAACAGAACCAGTACTCTCAACAATGGAGGAATTCTCAGCTTTTATTCATAAATTTCAGAAGTGACTACAAAATGAAAGAACCTATGCTTTTTATAGGGAAAAGCATAGACTAAATAAGGAAAAGCATTTAAATAAAATTGACCTAATTAACTCACTTATTAAGGAAATGAAAATCAATCAAGTAATAGTTTGGCAATGTGCTGAGAATGTCAATTATTTCCTCCATCTGCTTATTTCCTCCTCCTTTCATACCAGAAATGAATATCTGGTTTCCTTTTTGGTTTCTGATTTCCATCATTCTCTCCCACCTGAAAAGAACTCTTCTCCGAAGAGTGGTAATGATGCAAGAACTTGGGATCGATATTACGAAATTCATCTTCCGTGATCCAAGTAGCATCGATGTCAGGGCTGTTAGCCCACTTGACAAGGTACCTACGGATAGTACCACCATTGGTGAGAACATCCTGGTCGCCAAGTACCTCTGAAATTACGTCGGTCTTGGACGAGGGGAGTGGTGGAGCCTTTGGGGCAAGAGTTGTTGGGCTAGAAGAGGACCCTTGTAGAGGAAGCGGTGGTTGAAATGTGCCAATAAGGGAACAAATCTTCCACATTAAATATTGGGCTAATAGCCATTTCGGGAGGTAAGTCTAGTAGGTAAGCATTGGGACCTAACTTCTGAATGATGCGATGAGGCCCAATGGCACGCGCATGAAGCTTCTTAAAGGAGTTCTTGGGATATCTCTCAGGACGCACACGTACCATCACATAATCTCCTTCTTGAAAGTCCATCTTACGGCGGTGTGCATTTGCTGCAAGACGATAATCTTCATTACTGAGCGAGATTTTCCTCCTAATCTCGGCGTGAAGTTTATGGATGTGCTCGGCAAAAGATTCAGCCGGTTCGGATGATCGAGCATCGACGGGTAACTTGACAAGATCAATCGGTTGGCGAGGGGTAACTCCGTGAACAATCTCAAAAGGGCTCTTGCCAGTGGACCGATTGACAGAGTTGTTGTAAGCAAACTCAGCAGTGGGGAGAACCAAGTCCCAAAGTCCTGGTTTGTCTTTAACAATGCACCGCAGTAAGTCTCCCAAGCTGCGGTTAACAACTTCTGTTTGACCGTCTGTTTGTGGATGAAAGGCAGATGAAAATTTTAGTTGAGTACCAAACAACTTCCATAGTGTCCGCCAAAAGTAACTCACAAACTTAACATCGCGATCAGAAACAATGGATGTAGGCAATCCATGGAGACGCACGATCTCTCGAAAGAATAACTTTGCAACATGTGAAGCATCCGCTGTCTTGTTGCAAGGAATGAAATGTGCCATCTTAGAGAATCTATCCACCACGACCATGATAGAATCATGCGCCCGCGCAGTCTTTGGTAGACCAAGAACAAAATCCATACTAAGATCTTTCCAAGGTTCATGGGGAACTGGCAATGGGGTGTACAATCCCGTGTTCCTCTTCTTTGCTTTCGACACTTGACATGTGCGGCATTGCGATACGATTCGAGCAACGTCTCTCTTTAGTGAAGGCCAATAAAATCTATCTTCAACAAGAGCAATAGATTTATCGCGCCCAAAGTGTCCAGCAAGTCCTCCTGCATGTAACTCCCAAACAAGAAAGTCTCTCATTGATGTGCGAGGAATGCAGAGTTTGGACCCCTTAAAGAGGTAGCCATCTCGAATGACAAAATCAATATGATCTCGACGATCTCCATCTCTAACATCACGGTAGATGATACCAAAATCGGCACACGTGTCGTACTCTTCTTTCAGCCTATCGAAACCAACGACATGAACACTCATAGCTTGAAGCACTGTTATAACACGACTCAGAGCATCAGCAACTTTATTTTCAACACCAGCACGATGCTTGAGGACGAAGGTGTACTCTTGAAGATATTCAACCCACTTGGCATGCCTTGAGTTTAAATTCCTTTGAGAATGTAGGTAGCGTAAAGCTTGGTGATCCGAGTAAAGGACAAACTCTTGAGACAACAAATAATATCTCCAATAGCGAAGTGCTTGCACGACAGCATAAAATTCCTTGTCATAGGTTGAATACTTTAGTTTTGCTCCATTAAGTTTCTCACTAAAGAATGCAATAGGATGACCTTCTTGACTTAGTACCCCTCCAATGCCTACTCCTGAAGCATCACAGGAGACTTCAAAAACTTTAGAAAAGTTGGGATGTCTCAAAACAGGAGCCTTTGTCATTTTGTCCTTGATTTCCTCAAAGGCCTTGGAAGCTGCATGTGTCCACTTGAACTCGCCTTGTTTCATGCAATCAGTGATAGGCGATGTAATGGAGCTAAACCCCTTAATGAATCTTCGGTAGAACGTGGCCAAACCATGAAAGCTTCGAACTTCAGAAATGGTTTTGGGTATTGGCCAATCCTTAATGGCTTTAACTTTAGAAGGATCGACTGCTATTCCCTCGGAGGAAACAACGAACCCGAGGAATAGAACTTGATCTTGTAGGAAAGAACACTTCTTTAAGTTAAGAAAAAGCTTTTCTTCACGAAGTGCTAAGAGAACTAGCCGAATGTGCTCCATGTGATCATCCTTTGATTTGCTAAAGATCAGGATGTCGTCAAAATACACAACTAAAAATTTACCCAAGAAAGGGCGAAGAACTTGATTCATGATTCTCATGAAAGTACTTGGAGCGTTGGATAAGCCAAAAGGCATTACCAACCATTCATATAAGCCATCTTGCGTCTTGAATGCAGTTTTCCATTCGTCCCCCAGCCGAATGCGGATTTGGTGATAGCCACTCCTTAAATCCAACTTAGAAAACCATTTTGCACCGACCATTTGATCCAGCATATCGTCAAGTCTCGGAATTGGAAACCGATACTTCACAGTAATTTTTTTAATGGCACGACTGTCTACACACATTCTCCAACTTCCATCCTTCTTAGGTGTTAGCAAGGCAGGGACAGCGCAAGGGCTAAGACTTTCACGGATAAATCCTTTGTGCAGCAGCTCTTCAACTTGACGGTTCAATTCAGCACGTTCTTTAGGATTCATTCGATAATAAGGTAGATTTGGCAGTTGAGAGCCTGGAACAAGATCGATGGCATGCTGAATATCCCTCATCGGTGGAAGCTCTTTTGGCAGTTCTTCTGGTGCAACATCCTGAAATTCGTCCATTAACTTGCGTATTTCTGGGGAAAGTGAAACAAATTGATCACTTCCTGCAGCGAGAATGCTTTTAGCCACTAAGGCTAACATTAGTCCAGTCTCGTTGCTCTCCTTCTCGAACTCTGTTTTTTGTGAGAACATGAAGTCTTTGCTTCTGAGGTTTCTTCGGCTCAACCTTCTCTTTATCCGATGGCTTTGCAGGGTAAAGCTTTATGGTCTTGCCTCCGTTCTTGAAAACATATGTGTTCTCTCGACCATAGTTGATCACAGCTTTGTCATAAAGCCAAGGGCGTCCCAGCAAAACATGGGCTACATCCATAGGAAGAACATCACACCATATCCTGTCCGAATAATCACCCATTTGGATAGGCACTTTGCATCTTTCTTTCACAGGCAAGGAAGTGTTGTCCACCCAGGCAACTCGAAATGGACTAGGGTGTGGCTCGGCTTCTAGTTTGAGCTTTGCGACAGCAGATTTGGACACGACATTCATAGTACTTCCCCCATCAATGACAATTTTACAAACTTTATCTCCACATTTCAAAAATGTGTGAAAGATGCTGGTTCGCTTCCATTCATCGTCTTTAGATGGGACCGAGAAGATGCACCTCATGATGTTGATGTAGTTCTCTTCTCCTGTAAATTCTTCTCCATCTTCGGAATCTTCAGGCTCCTCCAACGGCTTCACTTCCTGGTCGACATGCTCCTGAGGGAATTCTTCATACTCATGGTTTATGATCAAGTTACGTTGGGGACACCGGGCTGCTATGTGACCCTTTTCATGGCAGTTATGACACACTATTGCTGGATTGACAGACCGGGAAGTGGCAAAAGATGACCCAGTTCCACCATTAGAAGTGAATCTAGGGTTTGTACTACCCTTAGACACAACTGCGGTGGTTTGTCCCGATGTCGTACCTTCAGGCTTGTTGAAGGAAGTTGACCTACCGTGTTGAAACTCCCCAACTTGAGAACTCCAACGTTTTTGGGCAGCGGGTTTCTTGTAAGTCTCAATTTCTAGCGCTTTCTGGTAAGCGTCTTCAATTGAGTCTGGAAAGTACAAATTGACCTTTCGCTTGATTTCTGGACGCAATCCGTTGATGAATTTTGTCAGTGTTAACATTGGGTCTTCTCGAATTCGACACCTCAAACGCAAGTCTTCAAATTTGCTCATGTACTCCGTCACGCTGGAAGGTGCCTGCTTCAAGTTAGTCCATTGGTCTAACAGTTGCCTCTTGTGGTGCCTCGGTAGATACTTTGACTCAAGTTTGTACTTCATCTCATCCCAATAAAGAATGGGCTCTTGACCATGCCGCTCTAAGTCTGCTTGTACGTCTTGCCAAAATCGCTTGGCAGCTCCTACTAGCTTTACTCTTGCGAAACGAACTCGGCGGGTCTCGGACATATCGTGCCAGTCAAAGTAATCCTCCATAGCTGCTATCCAATCAAGAAAGGCATTGGGATCTAGTCGGCCGTCGAATTCGGGAGCTTCTACGCGAGCCTTCTTCGTAATGTCGTCATCCCTAGTTTCTTCATGCCTGTACCTTCCTTGGCGATATCTATCTGGTGAACGATAGACCCGTCTCTCTTGAAAGCGTCCTTGTGTTCGAGTAGGCCTTTGATACTCGTCTTCATCTTCATCTTCGAAATCTTCTCCATGTCTATACCTTCCTTGTCGGTGTCTCACTGGAGATGTATAGTGTCTTTGTTCTTGATATCGACCTTGTTGTCGAATTGGCCTTCGATTCTCAACCTCGTCTCCATACTCGAACTCTTCAGAGAAATCTTCATTTCGTCGTCGTGGTTGACGATCTTCAAAGCGGTTAACATTAGAAGTCCTTCCTCGCAAGTCGTGGACACCCCCTCCCTTTGCGCTATCACGAAGATGTTGTACTCCTTCTCTTTCTCTTGGACTCCTTTGGGACATCGCGGGCTCCGATCCTTCTTCGGTCATTGGTTGTTTACCGAGGGACTTGGTGAGTTGAGACAATTGTTTTGTCAATTCATTTTGAAACTCCAATCGTAGTTGGTCAATGGACTTAGTCACATTCTCCATAGATGCCTCAATGTTTTGAACACGTTGTTCCATCGCTTCTTGTTGACTTTGGAGGTCTCGAATGGTCATGGACCGCACAGCAATTCAATGACGGGATGGGCTGGAAATGTGTTGCTGACTAAGTGGGCTGTAAAGAGGGCAAATGTCTCTTCTTGGTGTTCTCTTCACTTGCTTACACGTGCAGCAACGAGGAAATGAATAATTCTAGAGAAGTTGTGGGGTCTGAATTGATCGGAGCAGCAATCAAGGCTCTTCTTGATCTGCTGTCCGAGATTTTGATGGCCTGATCTTGTGTTTTGCCTTCAAATAGATGGCTCTGAATAACAGAAGCGACAAGACCAGCCGCACAAAGTAGTGACGAAGGCTGCGGCGACTCAAGTATGTCTTATCTTCTTTCTGCCTCGTCTCTTGCTTCGTCTCTTGCTTCGTCTTCAGCTTCGTCTTCAGCTTCTGTCCTTTTGATGGCGTTGACTCGCTGATTTCCGATGACGATACTTCGGCGAGTGTGGCTGCAGCAGATTCTTTACGAAGAGATGCAGCAGCGTGTGCGAAAGAGTAGCAGTGGTAGCGTGTGGGGCTGGATCGGGGATTGGCTCTGATACCAATTGATGCAGGACCTGCAAACGAAACGAAAAACACACTCCAAAATAACAGAACCAGTACTCTCAACAATGGAGGAATTCTCAGCTTTTATTCATAAATTTCAGAAGTGACTACAAAATGAAAGAACCTATGCTTTTTATAGGGAAAAGCATAGACTAAATAAGGAAAAGCATTTAAAGAAAATTGACCTAATTAACTCACTTATTAAGGAAATGAAAATCAATCAAGTAATAGTTTGGCAATGTGCTGAGAATGTCAATTATTTCCTCCATCTGCTTATTTCCTCCTCCTTTCATACCAGAAATGAATATCTGGTTTCCTTTTTGGTTTCTGATTTCCATCACTTCCAAATATGTTGAAGGAACACATAATCTTAGTTGACGAAATTATGATTGAATTACGTAAATTTCCGTCTCCAAAATGGAGGTGAAATTTCAAAATACACGTGAATTTGAAGCGGAGAATCATGCCATATAAAATGACCTACATATATGGCATTCATTGTGACGTTACCAAAGAGGCACCAAAATGAATCTTTTGTTTTGATTAACATATACGTTAAAGATATGTCAATTTATTAGATACGGAAGCACATCTTCAATTATAGTAATTAAAATTATTGATATTTCAAAGGTTACAATATAAAATAAAAACGGGTTGATTTTCTATGTATTTTTTTCAAAAGTTTCCTAAATCTATATTGCATGTTTTTTAGTACGGTTGGCATGTTTAGCCACATTTCCGTTTAGTTTTTTAAAGAAAAGTCAATAAGAATAATTGAATGAAAATTTCCTCCTTTGATTACAATAGGTTTTCACTTATCATTTTTGCCTATAAATACAGTAATCGTACATTTTCTAAATATTCATCCAACGCATAATACATATTGATTTTTTTCATAAGAATATTGATTTTTTTTCGCTATGTAAAATATTGATCTCTCTTGGATTTATAGGTGTTACTCTGCAAATAAGAAATCAACCCCAACATTGATACTCGAGTGAGTTTTCGTTTTTCACTTTTTCTTATTTTTTTCCTTCCTCTATTTTCTTCTTCTATTCCTATGCTGATGAATGTCAATTTCTTAAGTCTACACAATACATAATGATTATTTTCCATTATTCAGTACTTCAAAGCGTAAAATTCTGCCATGAATGGAGGTTAGTTTATCTTTTTCTTCTCCTAGCGGTTCTTTCATTTATTATTTTTTTAACTGACATGTTGATTTGAGTTTTAGAAGACGCAAAGTCGAAACAGGTTCTCGCAATCCCTAATGTTAAAAGAATTACAAAAAATTGTGGAGAATGATGTTCGACTAATGTCTCGAGTGAAAAAAGACATTGGAACAAGAAATTTTCTACTGATATCTTCAAGAAAAGTCTTTGGTTTGAATTCTTCAGGACTCAATGTTTGAAGAATTATAAAAACTGAGTAGAAGGATGTTTGATACATCTGCAGATACGAGAATTCCTCTATAATATGATAGGAAAACCTATGTGTAGATACGAGAATTCCTCTATAATCTCATAAGAAAATCTTTGTTAGAAATATGTATGTTATTGTACTGATGTATTGATGAATATATGTCTTATGTGTGTCAGCCCAATTGTACAACAGATGTACAAAATAATCCATATAAATAACGTTGTCATTATTTTCATCAAATTTGTTTTTTTCATTTGACTTAATTTTTAGTCAAAAGCAAATTGATGATTATTTTTGGTTCAATTAAACATGAACTAATTCCAGTTTGGGGTAAATTTTCTGTTAAAAATTAAACTTCGTTAGGGTAAAAGTGTCCATAAAAAAATTAAAAAGTAAAAGAAAACAAAAAATGAATTAACTAAAACAGAAAAGAATAAAAAAATGACAAGTTTCCCGAAAAAAAGCTAAAAAATCAAAAACTAAAGAAAATAAAACACAACGGAAGAAGAAGAAGAAGAAGAAGAAGAAGAAGAAAAAGAAGCGAAGCTAACTCTCAGGCTCTCCCTCTCTCTCTCTAATTTAAGACAAGAGTATAAAACATTTTATTTAATCACGTCTCATAATCCACTGCCTCTTCTACCAATTGAGTTCATGTTTCCGTGCATCACACGGGTTGAAAGCTATTTTAACTAAGTGAACATGTGAGAAACTCAAATCTCGAGGCCTTGAGATTTTAGAAAAATAGTCAGAAACTTTCTAAGGCAAACAGAAAGCTTCAAGGCCTTGAACTACCATCAATTCTGAACAGTTTATAAACCATAGTTTGATTTGATTTGTATGCAGCAGAAAATAACAAAACTGTAAAATAACGAACACAAGGCAATTTACAGAGTTCAGTCCTAATGGACCTAATCTCTGCCTGAGGGATCTAATCCCACCAGGATTGGGCAAACACTTCTTATTACTGACACAGAAACAGCCCTAGATCTCCAAGCCTAAGTGAATTCCCTTACACCTATACAGCTTGTGGTTTCAAACCTATCTAGTACCAGCTACTAACTGTTGAGCTATCAAGAACCTCTTGTTGTTACTTGAACAACCAACCACTAGATTTTGTGAGGTTTTAGATATACAAAAGATAAGCGGATTACAAAACAGAAGAAGAACACAATTGAGAAATAAGCTTGTGAAGGCCTGGATGTGTTCTTTAGGAAACTAGAATGATTGATCTTCTGAAAGCTGTAATTGAAGACTGAATGTATGTGTGTTTGAATATCTGGTCTTCCACGAATTTTTCACACCTCTCCCAGTTCTCTGGAAGCTTCTCTTCCTTTCAAAATTCAAACCAGTCTTTTATCAACTCTCTGCAACTGAATGAGAGATTTTAGGATCTCAGTTCGTGCAAATCCTCATCATTTCTAACTGTAGTTTAAAACAACTCTGAGCAGATAACCGTTGGAGTTTGTTGAGATTGCATTTGCACGTTTAACAAACCTGCAACAACATTAAAACACAGCAACAACAAAATCCAGAAATATAACAGCACTAAGTCTGTTTGGATTTCTAGTTTCTAAATAAAAACTGGATTAAGTGAATAAAACAATAATCTGATTAACTTCTGAACCATATAACTCATGATAAACTAGTTTAAGGCTTTTAGAGGTCATTAAACAATCATAATAATAAATATCAAACCCTGCAAGAAAGAATCAAATTAACTCTGTAAAAACTGTCAGCAGCTTAAGGCACATCTCAAGGCCTTGAAGCTCTGAGCATGCTTCACAGTCTTTCAATGTTGAGACCATAAATCTTTGATTCTCTCTGATCAGGATATCTGCAATTGTGTTAGATGTATAAAGAATATATAACATAGATATTTGCAGCAAATCTCTGATCTTAAACATCAGATATACAACCTGCAACACAAGATTATTAGAGCATACAGTATAATAAAGCTACTCTCAAGGCTTTGAAGCTCTGATCAGTATCTCAAGGCCTTGGAGCCTTAGAAATACTTTGTCTTTGTCTTTCATCACTCAAAACAGTTACTTCTCAAAACATACTTAGAAGTCTTTGAGTCAACAATATCCCCCTTGATGAAAGACGAAACTCATAATCTTGTGTAAATATCCCTGCAACTTCTTGTAAGAATTAGATATCATCATTTTGTAGAAATAATAAACAGTAATACCAGTCAAACCACATTAACAGAAATAACCAGTAATCATAGATCATCAATAGTCACATAACACAACTGATTAACACAAAAACTCAAAATATTATTAGCTAAACTTATCTAAACACTGAAAATAAACCACAAATAGGACACATAATTTCTCACCCTTTTTTACTTTCATCAAATAAAGGTGAAGAAATGTTGGATCATTACTCAGAGTCTTAAAAAAAATCCTACTAAACGTCAAGGCCTTGAAAACAGAAAAGAAGAAAAGAGAAAGACAGAAAGAAAGGATCAAGGCTTTGGTCTTCTCAGATCTTCACTTCTTCTTTGATGTTTGGCCTTTCTCTGAGCCTTCTCCAACCTCTTCATCACTTTAAGCATCTTCTGCAGACTGATTCTCTTCTTGTTCAGCATCCACCTCAGCAACAACTTCTTCAATTATATCATCCACTTTCTTGTTCTTAATCTGCACTGAATCACCCTCTGTAGCTGCATCAACACATGTGTCTTCACCAGCTTCTTCTTCATCAGTTTGCTCATATAGGTCCATTGAAGTGAGCACCACTGGAATAGGCTTCTTCTTCTTCTTATTCAAGAAGTCTCCTAGCCTTTCACCTGAATCAACATTGGTGTCATGACTAGTAGCAGAAGGAATCTTTTCCAAGTTCAAACCTTTGATGACAACTTCCAGTTTGCCATTCATCACATTCATCAAACCCTTGAACTGATTAAACTCAGAAGATAGATCAAATAGCCTTTGTCTAAGATCTTCAATCTCAACCTGCTGTTCTTCAAACTTCTCAACCAACAAAGAGTAATCCTCATTTGCTTGTCCCCTTGCTGTTGTAGCCCCCTTAGGTTTAACAAACTCTTTCTCTTCAAGCTCAGCTTTGGATAACTCTGAATAGAACTTCCAATGACCTTTTCCTGTCTGAACCACTTCAATCCTTTGTAAAGAAGTATCATCAGTTAACCCAAAACCACCAGTTATTTTCTCCTCTCCTTTCATTGGTACCTCAAAATGCTCAAAGAAAAGAGGTAAAACGTTGGCATAGGGAAGGGGATGGTTTCTAGTTCTAGTAGCACAATAGATCATATGCTCCATAATCACTGTTGGCAAGTCAATATCAAACCCTTGACATATCAGATACATCAGGATAAGAACTTTATGAGTAACCAACTCTCTTGAGTTTTCCCTAGGAACAACACTTCTCATCAGAATTGTAAACAAAATCTTAGCTTCACAGTTGAGCACAAAGTGTGTCAACTGTTTTGGACCAGAGGGAACACCATCAATGAAGAACATAGCTTTGACTTTTTCTATACACTCCTTCCTATCAGGATGATCACCAACATTATACTTCTTAGGAATGCCCAAGACTTTGGCAAAAGTCCTATGATCTAGCCTTAAGTTTATCCCAGTCACCTTAGAGGTTAACACCAATTTATCTTCTCCTTCTTGAACCAAATTCAGATAAAACAACCTAGTTAACCTAGGATAAGCTTTAGAACTAGGATTTAACACTTTTCAAACTGCATAATCCGTTAACTTCCTCATACAATCAATATCCAGTTTATCTAATAACTCTTCGGAAATCATACTACAAAAAGCAACCTTGGATGATGCATACCCTTGCATCCAAACTGTCCTGACTTCAGAACTAACAAACCAATATGAAGGAAGTACAATTTTACTTGATAACCCTTTTTCGTTGCAGCAGCAACTTGCTTAACCCTTGATTTCTTCTCAGCAGGTTTCTCCTTCTCTGGTTATCCTTCAGTGGACTTCTTCTCGCTTTCCTTAGCAGATTTCCCCTTTTCTTCTTCAGTAGCCTTTTTCTTCTCTCCCCCTTTCTTATTGTCTGACCTAGGTTGATCATCACCCTGAGCCTCTGTCTCCTTTTGTGGATCAATACTTGAACATTCATCTCCCTTTTCTGTTATGATCTTCTTTGCTGGAGAAGTGTCCTCATGCAAACTTTGAGTGTTCTCTGAACCCGAATTAGAGATCACCATCTTCTCCTGTTGTTATGATCTTCTTTCCCTGTTGTTGAATCCTGGCTGATTTGCGCTCCATTGTGGGTTTAGGGTTTTGAGAGAAGAATGAGATTGAGAGAAATAGAGAGAGAGAGTAGAGAGACGTAGAGAATTCAGAGAGAATGAAGAAGAATAAGCCATGACTTTCAGCTTAAGTAGGTTGAAAGAATGAGTTATAATAGGACTCTACTGAAATCAACATGCAAAACGAATCTTTAAATTTTTTTTTGGATATTTTAGAAAATTCTCTGAGTAATTCAAATATTATACAATTATCTAAAGAGATAATATGTAATATTTGATGATCCATTTTTGAAAAAAAAAATTTGATGTTTCAAGACCTTGGAGAACAATCTCAAGGCCTTTATATTTTCTACAGTCTTAGAAATTTCAAAGCTTTGAACTATACTTTCAAGGATTTGGAAAGTATAATCTCAAGGCTTTGAGATTTCAACACATAAACACAAGTAAGTACTAATACTCCCCCTAAACCAATGCATCCTTGTTTAACATACCCAGTTCAAGCCTTAGGGATGAAAACCTATCATCTGGCAGAGGTTTAGTGAAAATATCAGCAATCCGCATAGAAGTGGAAATAAAAGATAGAACAACATCACCTTGTTCTGCTTGATCTCTAAGAAAGTGATGTCTCACATCTATATGCTTGGTTCTAGAGTGCTGTACTGGATTCTTATAGATTGAAATAACACTTGTGTTGTCACAATGAATAGGAACATTTATGAAATTATAGCGAAGATATCTAAGTTGCTGTGCAATCCATAACACTTGTGAACAACAAGCTCCAGCTGCAATGTATTCAGCTTCTCCAGTTGATAATGCTACAGAATTTTGCTTCTTAGAATGCCAACTGATCAGTGAAGATCCAAGAAATTGGCAACATCCAGAAGTATTCTTCCTATCTACTTTATATCCTGCAAAATTTGCATCTGAATATCCACTCAAAATGAAATTAGATCTCCTTGGATACCAAAGCCCCAAGTCTTTGGTTCCATTCAAATATCTAAAAATTCTTTTGACAGCAGTTAAATGAATTTCCTTAGGATCTGCATGAAATCTTGCACACATGCAAACACTGAACATAATATCAGGTCTACTAGCAGTTAAATACAAAAGAGATCCAATCATACCTCTATATTCCTTTTGATTTACACTCTTACCATTTGAATCCTTGTCTAATGAGAGTGATGAACTCATAGGGGTTTTAAGCACCTTGGACTGTGTCATATTGTATTTGTTCAACAAGTCCTTAATATACTTTCCTTGATGTACAAATATCCCTTTCTTCATTTGTAAAATATGAAGTCCAAGAAAGAAATTCAGTTCTCCCATTAAGCTCATCTCAAACTCCCAACACATCAGACTAGAGAACTCTTTTGAAAGAGCATCATTAGTAGCACCAAACAAAATATCATCCACATAGATCTGAAATACTAACAAATCAGTTTCACGATGTTTAATAAGAAGAGTTTTATCTACTAGACCTCTCTTTAAGTTATTGTCAAGTAAAAATTTTGAAAGTCTATCATACCAAGCTCTTGAAGCTTGTTTTAAACCATAAAGAGCTTTGTCTAGTTTGTAAACATGATTAGGGAAGTTTTCATCTTCAAAACCAGGAGGTTGTGCTACAAAAACATCTTCTTGTAAATAACCATTCAGAAAAGCACATTTGACATCCATTTGATAAAGCTTTATGTGATTGTGAGATGCAAATGCAAGAAGTATTCTAATAGCTTCTAAACTGGCAACAGGAGCAAATGTCTCCTCATAATCTATACATTCTTCCTGATTATATCCCTGTTCCACAAGTCTGGCTTTGTTCCTTACCACTTTGTCATTCTCGTCAAGCTTATTTCTGAACACCCATCTGGTTCCTAAACAGATTTATCTTTTGGTCTGGGAACCAGATTCCATACCTTGTTTCTTTCAAATTCATTCAGCTCAATTTGCATTGTAATAATCCAGTCTGCATCTTCTAGTGCTTCCTTAGTATTCTAAGGCTCAATCAATGACACAAAAGCACTAAAAGCACACAAGTTCTTCAACTGCCTCTTGTCTGAGTTCCAGTTGTTGGATCAGATATGATATTGTCAGCTGGATGATCTGCAAGATACTTAAACTTCTTCCTTGGTATCTAGGAATAATTTCCTTCAAGGCTTTGAGTTCTTGAAACAGTAGAGGGAGCATCATAGAAAGTTTCAGTTTCAGTCTCAAGGCTTTGAGATTTTGGCTCTGCAGGGGGTTCAAGGCCTTGAGATTCTACTGATTGATTCTGCACTTTAGTTTTGCCTTTGTCCTCTTTCACAGCATCATCATCAGACTCATGCTTGTTCAAATTTAGATCTGCAAAAATTTCACTCAGAGAATCCTTAGTACTTTCATCAAAAAACACATGAATACTCTCTTCCACAATCTTGGTTTTTCTATTGTAAATTCTATAAGCTTTGCTAGTTTGAGAATATCCAAGAAATACACCTTCATCACTTCTAGCATCAAATTTACCAAGATTGTCTCTACCATTATTAAGAACAAAACAGATACAACCAAAAGGTTTAACATAAGAGACACTAAGCTTCCTTCCTTTAAACAGTTCATAAGGAGTATTTTTCAAAATAGGCCTAATCAAACATCTATTCAGCACATAATTGGCAGTATTAACAGCTTCTGCCCACAAGAACTTTGGAAAATTACTTTCAAGTAGCATGGTTCTAGACATATCCTCAAGTGTCCTATTTTTCCTTTCAACTACTCCATTTTGTTGTGGAGTTCTAGGTGCAGAAACGTTGTGTGATATACCATGCTTTGCACAAAATAAATCAAAGTCAAGTTGATCAAACTCCCTACCATGATCACTTCTAATAGATGCAACAGGCAAAGTTTTTATAGTTTGAAGCTCTTTGCACAATCTAGAAAATTCAGATAAAGCTTCAATTTTGTCTCTAATAAACATCACCCATGTAAATCTAGAATAATCATCTACAATAACAAGCATATACTTCTTACCTTTTGGGGTCTGAACTCTCATAGGACCACACAAGTCCATATGCAACAGTTCTAAGGGTCTAGAAGTACTTACAAAGTTCTTTGGCTTGAATGAGCTTCTTGTTTGTTTACCTTGTACACATGCCTTGCAGAACTCATCATCTGAATTTTTTTGTGATGGTAATCCTCTTACCAAATCATTTGAGATGAGTTTATTCAAGGTGTGTATGCTAATATGCCCAAGCTTTCTATGCCAAAGCTTTGAGTCTTCCTTCAAGGCCTTTAGGCATTTTAACTTGTCACCTGCAACACTATTAGTATTCATAGCATATAGATTATATGATATAGGAGCAGTGAGTATGCAATCTTCAGATTTCTCATCTTGCACCACACATTTCTCCTTATCAAATATAGCTTTATAACCTTTATAACATAAATGAGAGATACTAAGCAGATTATATTTAAGTCCATCCACAAGATAAACATCAGAGATAGAGTTGGTAGAACCATTACCAATACTACCTATACCAATAATATTGCATTTTGCTTTGTCACCAAGTGTAATTGTTCCTCCAGATTTTTTCTGTAAGCTCAGTAAAGAGAGATTTCTTTCCACTCATATGTCTGGAACAGCCACTGTCTGATATCCATTTCTGATCTTTCAAGGCCTTGGTGAAATCCTGCAAAAGTAAATCATTGCCTTAACAGGCTGTTAGACCAAGTGCAGAACTTTGAGTCATACTCAGAATCAGCCATGTTTGGTGGTCTGATTCGTTTTGGAACCCAAATCTGCCTAACATGTCCCTTAAGCTGATAAGGATAAGTATTCCTCATAATGTGAGATTCTGATCTTCTAAAGGGACAAGTCAATTTGATATGACAAATTTTTCCACTGTAATGACATTTTGGAGAATGTCTACTACCAGATTTGACAAAAGTAGTTTGGCTTTTCTTCGGAAAATTTGGATTATAGCCAATCCCACTTTTATGCATTGATTTCAGACTTCCTCCAAGAATGAGATTTAGATTATGTTCTGAGCCTGTAAAACTGGCTAGGACCTTTTTAGACTCTTGAATTTTCTCAGTCAAAGAACAGATTTGTTATTCTAAATCCTCTGAATAAGTCTTTAGATCAGCATATCTTTCAGTCAAGACAGTGTTTTGATCAACAATCTCTTTTATCTGTGCCTTCAAGGATTTGAACCTGTTGTCCACGGCCTTGAAGTCCTTTTCAATATTTGTCTTAGAAACTTCAACATTTTTGTTGGCAAAAACTAGGTCCAGGTTTTCTTTTACCTGCTCATGAATCTTAATATTTAAAGAAGAAATCTCATTTCTATAACTTTACTCATTTAAAAACATACTCTTGAGAATTTCAGGAAGTACATCAGAAGGACTAGCAAGAAGATTTTTTACCATTTCCTCAATATGTCTGTCTGATGACTTTTCTTCATCATGTTTAGCCATGAAGCACAAATTTGCTTGATCTTCTTCTGTGTCTGAGTCACTTGATGAATCAGAATCTCTCCAAGAGGCCATCATGGCTTTCTTCCTTCTATTGTCACTGTCTTTCTTTTGAAAGTTCCTGTTCTTCTTCTTTTGTGGACAATCCCTTACTAAATAATCTGCATAACCACATTCAAAACAATTCATTACTTTAGTTTTATGTGACTGTGATGAAGACTTAACTTTGTAGTCCTTGCTGCTTGAAGGTCATGATCTCTCTCTGTTGTAGTTCATGTTACCAGAGTTTCTTTTCTTTCTGAGAATCCTGGCCAAGGCCTTGGAGATCAATGCTAAAGCATCTTCATCATCATGCTCATCTTCAGTCTCAAGGCTTTGAGATTTTTCATTGTCTTTACCCTTGAGTGCTAAGTTCTTGATGTTTTCACTTAGATCACCTTCTACATCTTTCATAGACATTTCATGAGTGAGCAGCTTTCCTTGTAGATCATCAAGCTGAAGAAGACTTAAATCCTGAGCTTCCTCAATAGTTGTTGTCTTTGGCTCCCACTTGGCTTTTGGCAAGCTCCTCAGTATTTTCCTAACCTTTTCTTCATTTGAAAACTTCTTTCCCAGTGTCTCCAGATTATTCACCACATCAGTGAATCTTTTGAACATTTCCTTGATGGTCTCATATGAGTTCATCTTGAACAGCTCATATTGCCTCAGAAATCTTGGTCTGTTTGACCTGACTTTTTCCTTCATAAGTCACAACCAGTTTTTCCCATACTTCTTTGGCACTTTTGCAATTTGACACTCTGTTGAACTCGTCTGCATTAAGAGCACAGTATAACATATTCTTAGCCTTGTAATTTTTTGATACCTTTTCCAGTTCAGTAACTGAGAGATTTTCCTCACACTTGATACATCTAACTCCATCTATGGTAGTGTAATACTCATGAGGACCGTTTTGAACTATTGACCACAGTTCCATATCTTGATCTAAGATGAACATCTTCTTCAATGCCTTCGAGTGCATGAAGTTATCACCACAGAACAATGGAGGTCTGTTTGCTGCCCTTCCTTGTGAGAATCCACCGTCTCCTACATTACTCATATTCACAAGATTGTTAGATCTATATTAGTGACCCAAGCTCTGATACCAATTAAAAGTTTGTAATGTAGGCTAAATACAGAGTTTAGGGTAAACACAAATTTTAACTAAGTGAACATGTGAGAAACTCAAATCTCAAGGCCTTGAGATTTTAGAAAACTAGTCAGAAACTTTCTAAGGCAAACAGAAAGCTTCAAGGCCTTGAACTACCACCACTTCTGAACAGTTTATAAACCCTAGTTTGATTTGAGTTGTATGCAGCAGAAAATAACAAAACTGTAAAATAAAGAACACAAGGCAATTTACAGAGTTCAGTCCCAATGGACCTAATCTCTGCATGAGGGATCTAATCCCACCAGGATTGGGCAAACACTTCTTATTACTCACACAAAAACAGCCCTAGATCTCCAAGCCTAAGTGAATTCCCTTACACCTATACAGCTTGTGGTTTCAAACCTATCTAGTACCAACTACTAACTGTTGAGCTAACAAGAACCTCTTGTTGTTCACTTGAACAACCAACCACTAGGTTTTGTGAGGTTTTGGATATACAAAAGATAAGCAGATTACAAAACAGAAGAAGAACACAGTAGAGAAATAAGCTTGTGAAGGCCTGGATGTGTTCTTCAGGAAACTGGAATGATTGATCTTCTGAAAGCTGTAATTGAAGCCTGAATGTATGTGTGTTTGAATATCTGGGTCTTCCACGAATTTCCACACTTCTCTCAGTTCTCTGTAAGCTTCTCTTCCTTTCAAAATTCAAAATAGTCTTTTATCCACTCTCTGCAACTGAATTAGAGATTTTAGGATCTCAGTTCCTGCAAATCCTCATCATTTCTAACTGTAGTTTAAAACAACTCTGAGCAGATAACCGTTGGAGTTTGTTGAGATTGCATTTGCACGTTTAACAAACCTGCAACATTATTAAAACACAACAACAACAAAATCCAAAAATATAACAGCACTAAGTCTGTTTGGATTTCCAATTTCAGAATAAAAACTGGATTAAGTGAATAAAACAATAATCTGATTAACTTCTGAAACATATAACTCATGATAAACTAGTTTAAGACTTTTAGAGGTCATTAAAAAATCGTAATAATAAAGATCAAACCCTGCAAGAAAGAATCAAATTAACTCTGTAAACACTGTCAGCAGCTTAAGGCACATCTCAAGGCCTTGAAGCTCTGAGCATGCTTCACAATCTTTCAATGTTTGAGATCAGGAATCTTTGATTCTCTCTGATCAGGATATATGCAATTTTGTTCGATGTATAAAGAATATATAACATAGATATTTGCAGCAAATCCCTGATCTTAAACATCATATATACAACCTGCAACAACAAGATTATTAGAGCATACAGTATAATAAAGCTACTCTCAAGGCTTTGAAGCTCTGATCAGTATCTCAAGGCCTTGGAGCCTTAGAAATATTTTTTCTTTGTCTTTCATCACTCAAAACAGTTACTTCTCAAAACATACTTAGAAGTATTTGAGTCAACAGATACTAAATTACCTACTTAGCCTCAGCAAAAATACTCCACCACAATATTTTATTATTTACTTAATCATATTGGGCCACAATTAATACCCACTTATTGGCCCGATCTACTTAACATCCTCATAACCTAATAATCTAACCCAAACCCAAACCAAACTAGCCCAACACCAAAGTATTTTTTATGAATTGGATTATATTAAAAACAAAGAGAGGAACTGGGCTGATCAGGCCCTACATAAGGATCCAAAATTGACTTCAGCACATCTACATTAAAGATCCTGCATGATTTTTCTCTAAAGCCCGTTGAGCCACATTATGAGTTGCACTATTAACTTCGCTTCTACAGAACTCTATCATACCATGAGTCTGTTTTGACACCTTATTGCAAGCTTGAGCTCTCATTTTCCATTCTCAATGAGCACTTTCTGGATTTCTTACACAATTAACAACACCCAAAGAATCAGAAGCCACTAAATTTGATCCCAACCTTCTTTCTTAGCTTTTTTAAGGGCCAACTCAATAGCATTGAACTCAGCACTGATCACATCTTCACAGACTCCAATTATAAATTCTACACTCCGAATTCTACATTCCTCATTATGAATCACATAGGATGCTAAGAAACTGTCTTTTTCGAAGCTAGCATCACAGTTAATCCTCATCTTGTAACTCTGAGGGGGAATCTTAGTGACAGTTCTCTCAGAGAATCAACTGTGGAATCTTGCTCTTTGTTGCAAACATCATGCTCCTTCCATAAACTTAGAGTATGAGCACAATGTCCTTCCATTGAGGACTTGCTTCCTCTGAATATAACATCATTCCTCATTCTCCAGATGCTTTCCAAAGTGAGGCCCACTAATATATAAGCACTTCTTGTTCCCAAGTTTCTAATCATGATGGACTCGTGGGAATTTAAAAGAAATTTTAGAAATTGGGAAGAATTATGAAAAGGTAGCATATCCATTCTTATTCCAGTAGTGAAAAACCAAAAAGCTCTAGCTACTTGACATTTGAAGAAGATGTGGACCACATATTTAGAATCTTCCCCACATAAGCTACACTTCACATCAACAAATCTGCTAATTCCAGACCTGGGATTCCTCGCTGGGATCAGGTTCTGGCAACTCTCCAGATCATAACTTTTGAATCTGTTGTGAGCTTTACATTTCCAAAGAGCTTTCAAAGCAAATTCTTGTTGAACTACCTGATAATGTTGCTCCATTTGGGTGTGGTACACTGCTTTAACTGTAACCATTCTTCTTTTTCCATTTGTCCACATCCACTCGTCTTTCTATATCTACAGCTGGAATCTTTAGCACCTGAATGCATTGTTTCTCTTCACTAGTCATCCAAATGTCTAACATTTCCTCTTTTCAGGTTTGTGAGCTCCAACAAATTAGTTCCTCTTCCATTTTTGGAACATTCATAAGATCATCAGGAGGCTTTGGCTTAGAGTTTTCAAGATTGGGAACCCAAAGATCCATCCAAATATTAATAGACTTACCATTGCCAATGCTTTTAATAGCAAAATTTCCAGTAAAATATCTCATGCTTAACATTCCTTTCTTGAAGTAGGAATATACATTCTTCTTTTCCACCAATTGAAAATCTAAGTTTCTGCAGTATTTGTTTGTCACCAGATATACCCATGAAGTCTCATTCTTTGTCCAAATTTGCCAAGCTAATTGTGCAAGAAGAGCTCTATTTTGCCATTCTGATTTTTTAAAACCAATACCTCCACTACACTTGGCTCTGCATAAGTTATCCCAAGAGGTGAGACATTGTTTTTTATGCTCTTTATCCCCCCCCCCCCACCAAAAAATTGAGCTTCAAGAATCTAAGTTTTGATGCATACCTTTAGGAAGAAGAAATACTAGGGAAACAGCTGTAAGTTCACTGGTTTCACGGAGCTATTTCAAGGCCTTGAACCAGTTTTCAAAGCCTGAATCAGGTTTCACAGGTTTAAAGACCTTGAAACTGGATTCAAAGCCTTGAAACTGTCTGACCTGTATGCACATACATAGGGGGAGTTTTTCTGAACTCTTCTAATCTGATTCTATCTCTCTCACCTATGTGCTTGATCTGTTGTTATTTGATGATGAAAGAAACCTATTGTGATATATTTAACCTCAGTTAATCCGTTTGTTTGACTCAGTTTTGCAGGGAAATATTATTTACTAGTTTGCAGGATTGGTTTCCTACTCTGGATTTTGCAGGAAAGGAAACTTGAAGAGAATGTAATTGTGTGATCAATCAGACACTCATGAAAGCTTCTCAATTTTTTTAAAGGCAAGATCAGATCAATATCTCAGAATATCACGATCAACTATCCGTTGGAGAAGGCTGTTAAGAGAGTCAAAGTTGTTACCTACAAAACATGAAGTTTGTTGCTGAAAATCAGGGAAGATTTGCAGAGCTTCTGATTAGTATAAATAGAGCTCTTTTTGAAGAAACAAAAAAGAACACCCAATGGGCAGAAAAGAGATACACAATTCAGGATTGACAAGCATCAAAGAATCACATCATTCTCACAATCCATCTCACAGAAGACCACTGCATTCTTCATTGCATTTCTACACTTCAGTGTTCTTCTGTTTTGCACTTTGTTGTATATCATTCTTATACTAATTCTTTCTATCATTCTCAAGGATTGTTCAAAGTGAACAATAGAGAATTCTTAGTTAATCAGTTAGCTAGAGCAGGTACTAGATAGGTTAGAGAGAACCACAAGCTGTAACAAAGTAAGGCATATCTCTGTGCTTGAGATCTAGGGATTAGCTTTTGATTAATAAGAATTGTGTTGAAAATTTTGCAGGGAGAGGATCCATGAGGTAGAGACGTAGGTCCAAGCGGACTGAACTCAGTAAATCTTTGTCTCTTGCATTTACAGTTTGATTTGCATACTTAGTTTTTGCAGCATTCATACTAGTCTGTTTTCAAAGGTTTGAAACTCTTTTCAAGGCCTTGAAAAAGACTTGTCTGTTTTATTTCAACTCAGTTGAAGAAGAGGCGTGTGCGTAGGAAGCGGAAAATTTTAGTAATCGGCTCCGACGAAGACATTTCCTACAAAGGTCCTACGTTGGTAATGCATAAACCTATAAGTCACATAAGTCCTAAGTGTCACTCAGACACTTATGTTAGTGTTCAAAGATGAAAAACAAAAAGAAAAACTCATGCATGAAATTTTAGAAATCTTCGATTCAAGTTTCCTCAAAGATTGTTAAACATGAATTTGGACATATTCTATTCTTTGACTTTAGGACCTTGGTTCTCTTATAAAATTCTTTCTAAATCCATAAAATAATTGAGAAGCATCCCACGCGAATCTAATTTGAGAATCAACAAGAGTTTCCTACTTGATCTAGGTTCCCAAATAGATAAAAACTTTCACGAGGGTATGAGCTTCGAACTTCTATGAGAATAATAGGCGATCGACATGCAAATTAGGGTTTCGGCTACAGGCAACAACTTCGATTGGTTTACCGTCGAGGCTTTCTGCTTCAGTTGCGATGCTTCACTTTTGTGGTGCTTAAGAGGTAAAAAAGCAATTTGTATTAATGTTTTTCAGGAATACAGGTGAAGGAAAAGAGCATAACCGAGGAGGTGATATCATGTAAACGAGCTTTGGAAAGCACAATAAGAGCAAAGGAATGGAACAAGTAATTGAGGAGCAACACATGGAGCTAAGGAAAAGAAAATTTGAAGATAACATGTTCCCACCATGATGACAACATCACTCCACCATGGTGAAGGTATTTTTAAACATAACAGCAGACCACCATGGTAGCCATACGTTACCATTGTGAGGGAGAGAGAGGCGCACAGATTAAGGAACCAAGAAGCCGCCACCATAGCATGCTGAAGCCCACCATGGTGGAATACACACGGACGATGCACCAAGTAGAGGTCAAAGTGTAGTTTTTGACGACTTAATGAAGACTCCCACTCTCTTTATTTATCTTCACATGTTAAAAGGGAGCCCTAGCATCCATTATTTGTTAGCCTCTCATTGCCTTAGTTCAGAGAGAAGAAGCCATATTTTGTCAGTTCACCAGCTTACAAATTTGAAGATTGAAGATTGAAGCAACTTTTTAGAGAAGACGAAGAGGACTATTGACTTATCCACTAGAGACCCCAAAAGTTTGATTTCTCTTCCTCTATCTAATTTCACCATGAATCTCTTTTTTGATTTATTAAGTTTTAATTCTATCATAAGTAATTAAACTCACTAGATTGAGGCATGATTTGGGTGATTTGGACATTTATTTGTTTACGTGATTGATTGATTTTCAATATTCGCCATGAGCTAGATTAAATGTTTTTAAATGGCTGTTTATGAGATGATATCATACAACTAGTTAGACATCCTGATTATTGTATCATGCATACTTTCGTGATAGTTGGTGAAGCGGATTGAAAACAGAGAACTAGCATGAGGTCAATAGGAATCTTAAGTGTTCATAAAAGTATTGTTAACGACAACCGTATGAGTAAAGATCCAACATGTCCATGAATACTAATGAGGCGCCCCAATCGCCTTTCTTGTATATGCTAAATCAATTGTTTAATTTCAGTTTTAATTTTATGCAAGTAGTTTTAGAATATAAACAAATCAAAACCTCCATCACTCTAATTCAATTAAACTCCAACCTATTGTCCTTTGAGTTTGATATAAACCCGGTCCTTACTGGGAAAATTTGCTACAGTAGATAACGTGCACTTCTGGTTCATTCAGTAGTAGTTTTAATTAGAGCTTAATATACATATTACACTCCTACTGCTACCACAGTTGTGGACGTACCAGAAGCCTAGCTCACCAAAATTGAGATTTTCTCAAGAAGAACAGGAACTAAGTTGAGAAAGTGGAGGGGTCTTGACGGGGACTACATAACCTTTAAGAATCCGTAAGAATCTTCAACTTCCATTCCAAAAATTTGTGGCGACCTCGTCGGTCATTCTTGCCAGAATTTTTCAAAATCGGTGCCCGTTAGGGGTGTTAGCTGGGCGGTTTGAGAGGGTGAAAGCTATATTTCTTCCCAAACCAACTACCTCAGGTTAGAAAACTCTCTACCCAAATCTAACCAAGTAATCTCAAAACTAACCAACCATTTCGACTTGGCCCAGTTCGACTAGGTATGGGTGGGTTTTCTCCAAGAAAATATAGTAACATACTTGTTAGAATGATGCACATACTTTATGATCGTATACTCAATCAAATCATCACGGGATAATGAGCAAAAACTATTGCTCACTTAGATGATGTTCAAAAGAATTGAAGTGTGAATTTCATATTAAGATGTTAAAATGATAGATATCATATTAATTTTGTGTGTATGTATGTAAATAAGTCATATTAATTTTCTTCAGTCACCACTTAGTAAGTTACCGCCAATGGGTGCTAGTTCAGTGGTAGAGTGTTTGAAGCCCCTGCATGACGTCCCGAGTTCGAAGCTGACTAGACGTAGGCTAGCTTAGGATTAATATGATGTACTCAAAAAAAGTTAGCAAGACACCGCTGTAAATATCTATAAATTAAAATATTATTATTATTAGTATATCAAAAATTATTATTTTTCATGCTGGGCGGGGCAGTTTGGGGAAAACGGCACACTTCTTTTAATACCCAAATCAATCAGTAGTGGGCGAGTTGAAATTTTATGAACCCATAATCAATTTTTTCCCCGTTCTCTTTATATTTTGGGTAAGTTGGGTTCAGTGGCCGGTTAGGCCGGCTTGCTCGGGTTTTTGAGCACCCCTAGTGTCCATAAGAAGAGAAATCTAGGCACATGGGGACCGATAAATTGTCTCTCTATCTGTTTTACCACTTTAGGCACTAATTTGAAAGGATTCGGGGTTTAATTTTTGCAAACTCGCCTAAAGACCCTGTTTGATATAACTACGCGGGGGTTGACGAAAATCTGTGTAAAGTTGTTTAATTATCTGTAAACACAACTTGTCACGTGCACGCAAACTCGTTTAATCTCTAAATTTGTGGAAACTTTCTTGTGCATTATATCGCAATACGTGGGTTTTGCAGCTAGAAATATTCGAGTAGGGACATCCATGGGGAATTATAGGAAAAGAGAATCCATAGGTAGTTCGGAGGGTGATGAACCAGAGTATGACCCGAGGAGAGAGGCCCATGTGAACAAAATTGTATATGTGTTGGAGGTTGAGGAGGAATAGAACCTTGGGACTGAATTTGAGTTCCCTTAATGTTGGAATAGATGCCCTAGAGGCAATCTTATATTTAGTATGAACATTGTTTTTGGCTAGAATATTCATTCATTATATATTGTGATATTTAATATAATGAAGTCCTTAGATACAATGTGTTGTATATCTTAAATATCTCTAGTCCACTATATTGATTAATATGATGATCAAATATAGACTAGTATGTGTGTAGATTGATACGGAGATATCAAGTCTAACACATGGGTATGCATTAAGGGTAATGACATACTGGATTGACCCACAACGAGAAGGATACATTATATTATGTTAAAGTCACAATCGCTTCTCGTAGTGCTAATATAATTGCAATCCTTAGACTTGAAGTCACTAGATACTCTAGTTATGGAATATCGTGCTTTGATGTTATCAAACGTTACACCGTAACTGGGTAATCATAAAGTTAGTTATCGGGCATGATAGGAAGCAAGTTTAGAGATCGTAGTGATGTAGAGAGGATTTGTCCCTCCCACATAATGGGAGAAAATATCCATGGCCACTCGAGGGATGAGGCTTATTGAATGTCTGGCCAGACTCAGATGAATCAATATGGAGATATTGATGTTATCTGCTTGCATAAGCATATTCCCAGGATCGAGGAACTATAATTGGATATACGAGTGTGACTATTTATGTCTCGTGTCCAATCCGGATATGTATACAAAGGGATAGTGCAATATGAGATATTGCGCACAAGAGGTTTGTCGGGATCACTGACTCTTTCTATTAGTTGGTTGGCATGGATGTGTTGCTAGATACCGCTCCATGTTAGTAATAAGTTACTACCAACTAAGTAGAAACCTATGGGGTCACACGTCAAATAGAGTAGAAATTGATTTGGGATTAATTAATATGATTAATTAATAAGAAGGATCATTGTGCAACACCTTGCAAACTTAGTAGGACTAATATGCAAGGAAGGGCCTAATCCAAGTTCATGTTGAACTAGGAAGGACCTTTATGTAGTTAACAAGGAGTTGTTGGACTACATAAAGGAGGCTCTAGCTTCCTTCCCACTTAATGTTATTAGACATAACACAAGAGAGTGGGAAAGAGAAAAAGAGAGAGAGCAAGACAAGCCTAGAGGCCGACCGCCCCTAGGTCGTCCGCCCCTTTCCTTCGGCGCCAAAGGAGGGCCGAACCCCTCCTTGTTCCTAGTTTTTTGATTCCTTCTTCCCTCTTCCTCCGGTTCAAGCTAGCACTTGTTGAAGGAAGAATCTAGATCTCACCTCTAGACGTGGATCAACCGTAGCGACGAGGACATCATTCTTCGTGTGATCTCTCAAACCAAAAGGTACACAATTACTAAGTCCCTTATCATGTTATGATGTCACAATTAAATTTTGTTATTCCGCTGCGTAACCTACGTCAAAACCCAACAGTGGTATCAGAGCCACAGGTCGTAGAGCATAACATGATTTTATGTGTTACGATTTCAGTTTATACACCGTATTATTCTCATTACGCGAAAACCGAAAATAATTGGCATAGTAGATGCAAATTGAATTTGATTCAATATGAACAAGATCTAATTTAATATTGGATGTTAGAATTGATGAGTTTTATCACATAGGATGTGAATTATTGGGTTCTTGGAAATTAGGATTCATGGGCACATTGTTGAAAAGGAGTTTTCAATTATGGAAACAATTTTATGGAAACATCCATAAAGGAAACAACCATGCTTGGGCAACAAGGAAGAAGGGAAGGAGGCTAGGGCCGAAGCCTTAGCCGTCCGCCCCCTTCCTTGCGCGCCAAGCAAGGGCCGCGGGTCACAAGAGGCGGCCGGCCTTGGGCCGGGCCCAAGTGGCAGGCGGCGGTCCTTGGGGTTCGGCCTAGACTTAGGTTGGACCCCTTGGACCGTTGTAACCCTAATTACCCAATTTAATTAAAATTGAACAAGCACGTTAAAAATTGGTTTTAACTGTATTATGTGCTTTGTTGCATGGTGGATGGATATGGCCTAGGATTGTGGATGTTTATTGCTTTGTGGTTTGGTTTACGACCTGCGAGCTGATCAAATTAATATAATAATTAATTAGGATTTACGGCCTGCGAGTCGTATTTTCTCCTCGACATGTGAGAATTTTATTATTTATTTATTCTAGATGTTAGGCTAGAATTAAAAATATTTAGATGATAGCCAAGAGCATGGAGAAGAAGACCGGAGAACCAAAGAAGCCAAAAGACAAAGACGACACTTCCTAGGCGCGCGACTATGGTGGAGCACATGGAGATGAGCTTGTCACTTTAGGGCAATTGGATATTATCATTGGCTTGATAATATCTTAGTTTAGAGGCCATATCCATGCCACGTTTTATTTTTTTATTTTTGTGGATGTTTATTATTTATGTCTTGTTATTTATTTTTGTGTGTATGGCGATACTAGCAAAACATTAACAAGATAATAATAAACAATGTTGGTCTTTTATTATGGATTGACCAATCCAAATAAGTAGATCATGTTGATTAGATCAACCAAACAAATTAAGAAAATTAAATCCCTCAATTAAATATTGCGTTTTGCCTTCTCTTGCCAAAGGAAGGCGATTTTAATTTACCATGGTGTGTTGCGGACGACACAAGCTAGTAATGTTTGTATGTTGAATCAAGAGGTTGGACGCAACTGGGTAAGATTCAATTGGATTGATGAGCCTAGAGGCATGACAATTAGGCGTTATTCATGGGATACAGAATAAAGAGTTATTCACCTAATTGGACCAAGAGTTTCATGGGATGCAATTGGAATGGTTCCTACCTAAATAATCTATTATTGGGTGACTTGCCAAAGCAAGCTCAAGAAGAAGTGAAAAACAGATCTTGGACCTACTAGAAAATATAATGATATATTCTGCATTAATGGTGAGGGCTATTAATCCGAGAAAAATAGTGGGAACTGTATTTGATGATCTAGCCATTGTTGAATATAGTTAAATTGTTCAAAATACTAAAATTGCAAATTTCTCGTTTTGTAGAATTCCAAATGGCAAACAACAACGCATCGACTTCATCCCTACGATCTGTCTTTGAGAAGTATAAAATGTCTGGAACGAATTTTCTTGACTGGTACAGAAATTTAAGGATTGTCCTTAAGCAAGAAAAGAAGTTGTACGTCTTGGACACTCCAATTCCAGCCCCACCACAAGATGAGTCTGTTCTAGCGGATGTGATGGCACGTCAGAAACATATTGTTGATTTTAATGACGTGACTTGCCTCATGCTTTGCACCATGACTCCTGAGCTTCAGAAGTAGCACGAGAATATGGAAGCCTATGATATGATCATACACTTGAAACAATTGTTTCAGGAACAGGCAAGGCATGAGCGCTATGAGGTGTCTAAAGCGTTATTCAAGAGTAGTCTTGCAGAGGAGAATCCAGTAGGGCGTCATGTGCTCCGAATGATCGGCTACATAGAGAACCTTGAAAGACTGGGATTCCCACTTGGCCAAGATTTGGCAACTGATCTTGTCTTGCAATCGTTGCCTGACACTTATAATCAGTTCATCGTGAACTATAATATGAACGGGATCAGTAAGACTCTGCCAGACTTGTTGAACATGCTAAAGACAGCGGAACAGAGCGTCAACAAAGGCAAGGGCAAGGCCATAATTATGGTGCATAAGAAGAAGGGCAAGGGAGTTGCCTCTACTTCCAAAGGAAAGCGCAAGAAAGTTGCGAAATCCAAGGAAGCCCTAAAGCCTAGTGGAGGCGTGGCTAAAGGTGAGTGTCACTACTGCAGCCAGCCGGGTCACTGGAGGAGGAATTGCCCTAAATATCCGGAGGATAAGAAGCTTGGAATAGTGATTCCACCACCACCAGGTATTTATGTTGTAGACGTCAATATTTCTATTTCTTCATCTTGGGTATTGGATACTGGATGTGGTTCTCACATTTGTCGAAATGAGCAGGATTTGAAAAGAAGTAGAAGATTGAGTAAAGGGGAGATAGATCTGCGCGTGAGGAATGGAGCAAGAGTTGATGCATTAGCTGTAGGCGTTTATGAGCTATCTTTGCCTTCTGGGCTTATTTTAGAATTAGACAATTGCTTTTATGTGCCTGCTATGAGCAGAAACATTATTTCCATTTCTTATTTGGACGAGAAGGGTTTTTCTATTTCAATAAAGGACAAGTTTTGCTCCATTTATTTTGATAGTATGCACTATTGTAGTGCGCATTTGTCCAATGGATTGTATATCCTTGATCTAAATAGTCCAATCTATAACATAAATACTAAAAGGATTAAAACTAATGATTTAAATCCTACATATCTATGGCATTGTCGTTTAGGGAATATAAATGAGAAACGCATATCTAGACTCTGTAAGGATGGACTTCTAGACTCATTTGATTTAGAATCATATTTGACATGTGAATCTTGTTTATTAGGAAAAATGACAAAGTCCCCTTTCAATAAGAAAGGAGAGAGGACTAGTGAGTTATTGGCGCTCATACATACCGATGTGTGTGGACCATTCCCCACGCCTCCCAGAGGTGGTTACACCTACTTCATCACATTTACTGATGACTTCAGTAGATATGGATTTGTATACCTTATGAAGGCCGAATTCTAATCCTTTGAATTGTTTAAGGAATTCAAGAATGAAGTAGAGAAGCAACTTGGTAAAAGTATCAAATCTCTACGATCGGATCGTGGAGGAGAATACTTGAGCCAAGAGTTTGATGAGTATCTTAGGGAGTGTGGGTTAGTATCCCATCTCACTCCACCCAGAACGCCACAATGGAATGGCGTATCCGAGAGGAGGAATCACACGCTATTAAATATGGTGCGATCTATGATGTCTCAAACAGATCTTCCGATATCCTTTTGGGGACATGCTCTAATGACGACAGCTTTTACCATTAATCGTGTTCCATCCAAATCAGTCATGAAGACACCATATGAGATATGGACTGGGAAGCGTCCCATAGTGTCGTTTATGAGGATTTGGGGCTGCGATGTCTATGTAAAACGTTTACAAACAGAGAAGCTCGGGCCCAAAGCGGATAAGTATAAATTTGTGGGATATCCTAAGGAAACTAAAATATATTATTTCTACAATCGCACCGAGAACAAAGTGTTTGTTGCTCGAACCGGCGTGTTTCTAGAAAGAGAGATTGTCTCTAAAGAAGCAAGTGGGAGGGCTGTAGAGCTTCAAGAAATTCAAGAACCACAAATCGCTGAAGCGATGATGGAACATGAACAGGAACCGCAAGTAGTTGTGGAAGAACCTGTTCAGGTAAAACAGGAACTCCGTAGATCAGGGAGAGTGCGTCATGAGCCAGAGAGGTATGGACTTCTCGTGACTGAGCCCGATGACGTACCACTCATGGATGATGAGCCTGCAACCTACGGAGAAGTCATGAAATGCCCAGACTCTAAGAAGTGGCTAGAAGCCATGAGATTCGAAATGGATTCCATGTACATGAACAAAGTATGGACTTTGGTGGAACCACCTGAAGGGGCTCGACCCATAGGGTGCAAGTGGGTCTTCAAGAAGAAGACCGACATGGATGGCAACATAGTTGCCTATAAGGGGCGATTAGTAGCCAAAGGGTATGGAAAAATTCATGGTATTGACTATGATGAGACCTTTTCACCAGTCGCTATGACTAAATCCATTCGAATCCTACTTGCTGTTGCAGCATACTACGACTATGAGATTTGAAAAATAGATGTCAAAACAGCGTTCCTTTATGGGAACCTCCTTGAGGATGTGTACATGACACAACCAGTGGGTTTTGAGGATCCTGAGAATGCCAACAAAGTCTGTAAGCTGCAGAGATTCATTTATGGATTAAAGCAAGCTTCTAGGAGCTGAAATCGACGTTTTGATGACGCAGTCAAAGAGTTTGGCTTCATCAAGAACGAAGATGAGCCTTGTTTTTACAAGAAGGTTAGTGGGAGCTCTGTAGTATTTCTGGTCTTGTATGTGGATGACATACTAATCATTGGCAACAACATTCATACTTTGCAATCTGTTAAAGATTGGCTAGGAAAGTGCTTTGCAATGAAGGACTTTGGAGATGCAACCTACATACTTGGTATAAAGATCTATAGGGATATATCTAGAAGGCTGTTCGGCCTAAGTCAAAGTACATATATCGAAAAGGTGTTGAAGAGGTTCAACATGCAAGATTCCAAGAAGGGATTCTTGCCCATGTCGCATGGAGTCACTATTTCTAAGAATGACTGTCCCTCAAATGAGATTGAGAAGGACCGCATGAGTAGGATACCCTATGCTTCGGCCATAGTATCCATCATGTACGCCATGTTGTGTACTAGACCAGACGTATCATACGTGTTGAGTATGGTGAGCAGATATCAGTCCAATCCGGGTTAAAGTCACTCGATTGCTGTCAAGAACATCCTAAAGTACTTGAGAATAACTAAGGATGCGTTCTTGATATTTGGAGGTAAGGAAGAGTAAATTGTAAAGGGTTACACTGATGCAAGCTTTCAAACCGATAAAGATGACTACAGATCGCAGTCTGGATACGTGTTTTGCCTGAATGGAGGAGCTGTGAGCTGGAAGAGTTCCAAGCAAGGGACAGTTGCTGATTCTACAACAGAAGCTGAGTACATTGCTGCTGCTGAAGCAGCAAAAGAGGCAGTTTGGATAAAGAAGTTTATCACTGAGCACGGTGTGGTCCCTAGCATCGTGGATCCCATAGAGTTGTACTGCGAAAACTCCGGGGCGATCGCACAAGCCAAGGAACCAAGATCACACCAGAAATCAAAGCATGTACTTAGGAGATTCCATCTTATTCGTGATATGATCAATCGAGGAGATGTGAAGATGCGCACGATTCCAACGGATGACAATCTTTCAGATCCGCTCACAAAACCTCTTGCGCAGCGAAAGCATGAAGGGCACGCCAGATCTATAGGCATATGAGATGCGCCATATTGGCTCTAGTGCAAGTGGGAGACTGTTGGAATAGATGCCCTAGAAGCAATCTTATATTTAGTATGAACATTGTTTTTGGCTAGAATATTCATTTATTATATATTTTGATATTTAATATAATGAAGTCCTTAGATACAATGTGTTGTTTATCTTAAATATCCCTAGTCCACTATATTGATTAATAGGACGATCAAATATAGACTAGTATGTGTGTAGATTGATATGGAGATATCAAGTCTAACACATGTGTATGCATTAAGGGTAATGGCATACTGGATTGACCCACAACGAGAATGATACATTAGATTATGTTAAAGTCACAATTGCTTCTCGTAGTGCTAATATAATTGCAATCCTTAGACTTGAAGTAACTAGATATTCTAGTTGTGGAATATCGTGCTTTGATGTTATCAAACGTTACACCGTAACTGGGTAATCATAAAGGTAGTTATTGGGCATGATAGGAAGCAAGCTTAGAGATCGTAGTGATGTAGAGAGGATTTGTCCCTCCCACATAATGGGAGAAAATATCCACGGCCACTCGAGGGATGAGGCTTATTAAATGTCTGGCCAGACTCAGATGAATTAATATGGAGATATTGATGTTATCTGCTTGCATAAGCATATTTCCAGGATCGAGGAACTATGGATTGGATATACGAGTGTGACTATTTATGTCTCGTGTCCAATCCGGATATGGAGACAAATGGATAGTGCAATATGAGATACTGGGCACAAGTGGTTTGTCGGGATCACTGACTATTTCTATTAGTTGGGTGGCATGGATGTGTTGCTAGACACCGCTCCATGTTAGTAATAAGTTACTACTAACTAAGTAGAAACCTATGGGGTCACACGTCAAATAGAGTAGAGCTAGATTTGGGATTAATTAATATGATTAATTAATAAGAATGATCATTATGCAACACCTTGTAAACTTAGTAGGACTAATTTGCAAGGAAGGGACTAATCCAAGTTCATGTAGAACTAGGAAGGACTTTTATGGAAGCAACAAGGAGTTGTTGGAGTATATAAAGAAGGCTCTATCTTTCTTCCCACTAAGTGACTGTTATTAAACATAACACAAGAGAGTGGGAGAGAGCAAAAGAGAGAGAGAGAGCAAGACAAGACCTAGAGGTGCACGCCCCTAGGCCGTCTGCCCCTTCCCATCGGCGCCAAAGGAGGGCCGAACCCCTCCTTGTCCTCGTTGCTTTGATTCCTTCTTCCCTCTTCCTCCGGTTCAAGCTAGAACTTGTTGAAGGAAGAATCTAGATCTCACCTCTAGACGTGGATCAACCGTAGAGACAAGGACATCATTCTTCTTGTGATCTCTCAAACCAAAAGGTACACAATACTTTGTCCCTTATCATGTTATGATATCTCCTCCTGACGATCCGTGGTGGGCTTTGAGTAGGATTATTCCGCTGCGTTACCTACGTCAAAACCCAACAGTGGTATCAGAGCCATAGGTCATAGAGCATAACATGATTTTATGTGTCACGACATACCTAGGTTGTTTCAAATTACAATTCGAACTCTCTTTCGCATTTCTAGTTTTTGTAAAAGCGTTACCTATTTTGAAAATGGATTGAATTAGACTTGGGTTAGGTTCATACCTATTAAATCTACATGATACATTGATAGAAGGTCTCAGACATACATGTACTAAGAATGTGGTTAGGTATCACGTCGTACCCATGGCTATTGTTTCAAATTGTAATTAGAACTATCTGTCGCATTTCTGGAGATAACTACATGATGCTACGGGGACACAACTTTGCTTCAACATGACTTTTAACTCGATTATTAGAGAACATATTGAACGGACAATCTAGGAATTGGAAGATATGTTGAGGGTTTCTGACTTAGAGTTTCAGATATCGCAACCTAATAAGCTAGTGCTGATAGAGTTCACGTACATTAACAAGTATCACTCAAGTATCAAGATGGCACTGCATAAGGCTCTTTATGGCATAATGATTAGATTACCAATTTCTTGGGATGATGTAATTGAGATTGTGTTACTACGACCACAAATGATAGAGTAGACTTGAGACCAAGTGCATTTAATATGCCAGAGGATGAAGGAAGCTCCGGGCTAATAGAAGTCCTATGCAGATAAAAGAAGAATATCGTTAGAGTTTCAGGTTAGATACATAATGTTCCTTAAGGTATCACCTACAAATTGTGTACTGTGTTTGATTTAGAAAGGGAAGTTAAGACCCAATTTTATTGATCCTTGGAGGTTAAGGAGCGGATTAGTAAAGTTGCCTATCGTTTGGACTTACATTTCTCCTTAGGAAAGGTGAATGACGTGTTTTATGTCTTTCATTTGAAACAGTATATTGCGGATGCTACAGATGTGTTGAATCCATAACCTATTGGCGTGGACACATATTTGACTTTGGAGGCCAAACTCGTATGAATCTTAAACCACAAGACGCGAGATGCGAGGACCAAGAATGTCGAGCTATTCAAAGTATTGTGGGTTAACCGAGAAACTAAGGACGAAACCTGGAAAGTAAAGGACCCAGTGCGGAAGAAGTTTCCACACTTATTTATTAATTATGATAGGATTGTGCTGTGTTTGCATTTCATGCATTTGGAAAAAATTGGTTGAGATCTTAGAGGACACATATTCTTTTTTTTTGTGTGTGGGGGGGGGGGGGGGTTGTAAACCCATAGTTTTAGCAAGACTTAAATGCAATTTTAGAAGTGTTGGGGGGAAATTATGAAATTAAAACTTTCTAAAAATCAGATAGTGTTTTGGGTCAGTGAATAATCTCTAGTAATGTTAGGGTGTTTGGGAAAATTTAAGAAGTTGTGGAGGTAATATTGTAATTACCTAAGCCCATACTGCGACTAAGTCCTAAAACTGACCCAAAATTCCTCGACCTACACCTACAACCCCTAGATGAAAATATCATAGTTTCCTACATAAAGTTCTTGACTTCCTATATGTTGATTTCAATTATTGATGTGTCAACTATATAAAACTTGTATAGGTGACTTATGTCACCAATTAGATCACCATCATGAGAAAACATTGAAGTTTGTCATAACTTTCAAACTTTAAACTCTTGAACTCTTCTCTCCCTCCATATCTTGGAGGCATGCTTCTACTACAACCGCAAGAAGTCTCGCAGAAGCCTCATCTTAGGGGAATTGAGTAGTTGATAACCAGGTTGTGAGGATTATGGTAAGAAACCTTCTTCATACTCAACTTTTTGAAATTCCATCAATTATCTTAATATGTTGCTAATTTGTGAAATGGTTATCACCACTAATATTCTTTGCTTTTGGATAGTATATGGTGGTTAATTTCATCATGCAAAGCTTTTGAGAATCAAGAATCCCCAAATATTTGAAGTTTCTAGTCATCGGAAAACTCATATTCAGTTGGGAATCAGTAAAACTCTCAACCCCTAACCAAATTCAACTATGCTTCTTTCAGCATACTTCTTCGATGATATAGAACATACTTTTATGTCCCGATTCCACCCAATACTAATTTGATGTTGTTTTGATTCATTCATATACACGTTTTCCGACATCTTAACAACCAATGTTCTTAAGCCCGTATCTCCTTGATTACTTGGCCAAATACACTATTTTTTATTGCATTACACTCTCTTCATATCCCTCTTTGAATATGGATTGATAATTTCTTCACATCCATCCCAGTAGATTAGGAAATCAATTTGAAATAGGCTGCACACACTTATTCTTGAGTGCCATAAGGCCACATGTCAATTTCCAAACTACATACTACCTCTGTTTCGCCTGTTTCAGCCTACTTCACTTTTTGTCACTATTCACTGGGTTACATTCATCCGGTGATTTGATTAGCAAAACGAATCAAGAATTTGGTAATCTTTTCATGTTGTTATAGAGGAAAGTTTATTCTAAAATACCATAAAAAAATTGTTAAAAAATTACATCGTTTTCGTACCCAAATCACTAAGTCAAAGTGACTCAGTTACGGGTTAAAAAGTCAAACGCAGACGAAACAGACGAAACGGAGGTAGTATCTTCTTGTATGTTTAATGAAATCGAGAGCTTGTTTCTCCTATGTATTGAGGTTCGTATAATATTTAAAATAATATTGAGTTTGATCTTCAATAATTCATTAGAAATTTTGTAAATTTATCAAAGTTGTCTTTCTGAGCATACTCAACACTCAAAGTTTCCAAGTGTTGTACAGTGAATTGACTAACTTTCAAGCTTCATAACTTGTTCAATTTAACTTGGTTTTGACTCATCCTTTCTCCTATGTGTTCTAATTGATAATTAATAAAATATCCTCCTTTGTGATTCATGTTCAAATTCTAAATGGTTTGCCCAGAAATTGAGTCAACAGTGAGTTACACCTGCAACTAAATGAATTCTCAATTTTTTCTAAGTATATAACTCTTATTTTCCCCTTCGATTTTGACATTATACATTTGGAATTTTGTGTGATCAAATATATTTTGGAATCCTCAAATTTCCATCTTCAAACCCCCATTTTCAGATTTCTCAAACTCTTCTTAAATTGATCTGAAATTGGTTGCAAAGTTAACTAATTTCCTACATTTGACCTTTAACTTGACCTTTTAAATGAAGTTTTTTACCCTTTGACTTCTTCACGAAAATTGCTTAGAGTATGATTTAGAGCATGTATTTCTATTTTGTGCAAATCTGACTCTGGGTAGATAAAGGTCTGACTAAGCTAATATGAGGGGTAAAATTGTAATTTTAGAATATCCATTTTGGAGACTCTTTTAGTAACTTATAGTAATTTGAGATGTCATGCATAAATTTATTGGTATTTGGAATAATTTTGTGTCATTCTGGGTTTAGAGTTGACCAAGTCAACTGTATGGGCCTCTCTGTAGTTTTAGCAAACTTAACTGGCCTAACTAAAATTAATTAAGAGTTGTAGCTTTCAATAATGTATTCACCTAGATGGGTTAGGAAGGCTATTTGCATATTGATAAGCATGTATGAGGTTGATTTGTGGTCCAGACACAATTAAAGGTTGTCTTGGGTATCACTTCTCTTTAGGGGTTAGTCACTTCTGATGGGGTGTCGAAACATATGGTCTAGTTGTTAGGTTTTTGGTCATCATTGTTGGATGTGAATATGTCGTTTACAATGTTACAATATTGTGAAATCAGTTGTATAAGGATAATTTGATGTTGGATCATCAAGTGCTGCAAATCGATGAAGGAACTTCCTCGTAGAACTGCACTTTTCAAATAACGATTGTCTATACATTTCTAAAGTTGATTTCAAACTTATAAGCTTCCGATTGAGCTGTTAACAGGAGCTTATCAGATAGGAGATATTTTAGGAATTATGTTCCTGAAATCTCTCAAGTTAGTTGCAGACTGAAACAGCTACCTAAGTTTGATTGCAGAGACTTATAAGAGAGACAGAGGTCTTGATTTTGAGCAGGACAATCATCTGGGAAGATCAATTACATACAGCTCTACAAATCATTCAGGGATTCAATTCAAGCAGGCTGAAGATCATTCAAAACCAGAAGAACTCTTCTAGGCTTTAAACAACTTATTCTTTCTGAGTTCTTCTCTCTATACTTAATTGTATCATCTTTTCATTAATTCTAAAACCTCACTAAACTTAGTAGTTTGGTTGTTCAAGTGAACAACAAGAGGTTCTTATTATTTCAACATGTTTTAGCCTGTAACTAGATAGGTTGGGAACCACAAGCTGTATAAATTTAAGGTAGCTCACTTAGGCTTGAGATCTAGGGCTAAATCTGGGTGATTAATAAGAAGTTGTGTTTGAATCCTGGTGGGATTAGATCCCTCAGGCAGAGACTAGGTCCATTTGTGACTGAATTTTGTAAAATATCTGTGTTCTTGCTATTTACCTTTGCTGCATTTACTTACAGTTTGAATTGGAAGTTTCAAAGCTTTGGAGCTTTCCAAGTCTCAAAGCTTTGAAGCCTCTTCACTCTGTTGTTATATCTTTAAGCTTTTCAAATATCTTTCAAAGCTTTGAGATATCAACTGCTTGTGCTACGTAAAAGTTAGCATACGCTATTCAACCCCCCCCCCCCCCCCCCCGCCCTTATAGATTATTATTATACCTGTTTACACCTACATTACACATTTTCAGCCGTGATTCCCCATTACTTGCATACACACAGAATGGAGATATAGGATGCAATAAAAGAGATAAATGCTCAGCCATGGCGGGGTGGATGAAGTTATGAGTACTACCGCCATCAATAATAACCTGCAAACTTACACTAGAAATAGTACCAGTTAGATTAAGTGAGCCAGGGTGTGGGTTACCTGCCAGTGAATGTTAGTAGGAGAGAGTTTCCATAATAATTCCTCAAGGGGAGGAAGATCGTGTTTCAACTCATCCTTGTCCGTGCATAACTGAAGAAACTTTGGTTTACTACAATGCGCGTGCGAATACTTCTCATCACAATTAAAACAGATGCCCATACGTTTCCGTTCATCACACTCTGCCCGTGTCAGGGGCTTAACCGTTGTCGGGCCGTGGCCGAAGCAGGTGAGGCCGACAGTGGGGTGGTCGTGGGCGTGTTACAGCTAGACGACGCAACCCATGGCCATTTTGGAACATAGGATTGTATCAATTCCTCCTGGAAGTACCGACTCCTCAACGCCAGAAACTTTATCGCAGACAGCTTCAAATTCAAACTTATAAGCCATGACGGTAGTGTGTTGTTGGAGCTTGGACACGATCCCAAATAATCCTCATAGTGTCCTGGGTCAAACCGTTGCTTAATGGCATGTAAAAAATCAATTTAAGTTGCTGTCGGATTGTTAGATTGATTGTATCGGAACCATTCGGATGCCGGATTGTCAATAAGCATAACGATCAGGTATGGGAAATTTCGGCCTACTGGGAATGAACGGAAGAGAGGGAAGAGAGAGGGAGAGATTGGAGAAACAGTAGTGGAGGCATGGGAGAGATTGATGCGACTGGTGAAGAAGTGCCCGAATCACGGTTTCGGGGACGCAAAAATTCTGCAGGTTTTCTACCATGCCCTCGACAGGGACAACGCTGACAGAATTGACAGAGAAGCCGGTGGCAACTTTCTGTACCATGTGGACAAGGACGGAGCCTATGAATTGATGAAGAAATTAGCCAAACAGGATACCCGCTTGTTTGACGAGCGCAGACTCACCGCCATGGCCGAGCCGGTTGCAGATGATCGTATCGACAACCTGACCAAGGTTGTCACGGACTTAGTGCAGAAAGTATATTCTGAGAAGAAGACGGTTGCAGCGGTAGACGATCCAGAGCTAGACGCGGCTATCGAAGATCTAAGGAAGGAGGATGTTAACTATGCCCAGCAGCAGCAGTGGGACCCGAGCCGGTACCGACCGGGCACGAGAGATCATCCCGGTTTCCGGTACGGAAATCCTAATTCTGGGATGTACGTACCAGGGTTCCAGCACAAGCCATCGGTGCAGCTGGCCAATCAGACAACAGCCCCGGTTCAGCCGGCCCAGCCGATATTGACAGCACAGCGATTCGAGGAGCAGATGAGTAAACTGGAAGCCACGTTGCAGGCCATGAACGCCAGGTTCGCGCAGTCCGATGCAAAAATTGACACAGCGGTCAACACTTTGACTGCCGACCTGCACCAGACCAAAACCGCACTACGGACACTGGAGGTCCAAGTCGGACAGCTTGCACAGCAGCAAGCCGAGAGAGCACCAGGAAACTTACCCTCTACCATCGTCAACAATCCACGTGCTCAGATCAATGCCATCACCACCCGAAGTGGAATAGCACTCCAGGATCCACCGTACCCCAGCCATGCACGTGCAAAAAAGTTAAAGGAAATCGAACACGAAGTATTTGGTCGGGAAAGCAACTCAGCCGACCGCCCCCAGCCAAAGGGCTCGGTTGAGAAGGATGCAGTGCAGACGGAGAAGGAAGCAGAAACGGTACTCGTCTCGAAAGTGGTGCCGTATCCTTTGAAGACACGGAAGAGGGATGATAGCAAAGACTACCTCAGATTTCTCGAGATGTTCAAACAGCTCCAAATCAACATACCCTTTGCAGAGGCGTTGGAAAAGATGCCCACGTATGTCAAGTTTCTCAAAGATATCCTGTACGGGAGGAGGCGTATGAGCGATTTCGAGACGATAAATCTGACGGCAGAAGTGAGAAATTGTGTGAAGAATGGGTTACCAAAGAAGAGGAAGGATCCTGGCGTCTTCGTCATCCCGGTAACCCTGGGAAACGCATATACAGGAAAGGCCCTGTGTGACCTAAGGGCCAGCATCAATCTGATGCCGTTGACGATTTTCAGAAGCTTGAAGATCGGTGAACCGAGACCCACCAGGATCATGTTGCAGATGGCGGACAGGTCCGTCAAACAGGCATATGGGGTCATAGAAGACATTCTGGTGAAAGTTGGGGAACTGATTTTTCCGGCAGATTTCGTGATCCTGGACATGGTGGCAGGAGAGGTACCGCTCATTCTGGGCAGACCGTTCCTGGCCACCGGAGAGGCTATGATTAACTGCAAGAGCGGGGAATTGACGATGAAGATTAATGAAGACAAGGTAACATTCAATGTTTTCAAAAATCTTCAACTACCTAACTACTATGATCACGAGGACATCTATGCCGTTGAGGTAGTGGACGAAGGTCTGGATGAGGACGAGATGGACAAGATGTGGGAAGAAATCGACAACATGTACTCGTCAGACAAGGAGAAGACCCGGTGTGAGCAGGCCATGAAGACGGAACATTGGACCACTTTGCACTTGGACGGAGACGGTGGGCAGAAACTGGCCCTGATCTCGTCACTCAAGGAGCCGCCTACACTGGGCTTAAACAGCTCCCGAGTCATCTCAGGTATGCGTACATTGGGGATAACGATACACTGCCCGTAATTGTTTCGTCTCATCTATCTCAGGAACAGGAGCAGAAACTGCTGGAGGTACTGCGAGAGCACAAAGAAGCGATCGCCTGGACGATTGCGGATAGCAGGGGGATCAGCCCCTCCTATTGCATGCACAAGATCAGAATTGAAGAAGGTAAAAAACCGGTGATTCAGCCCCAGCGGAGACAGAATCCGAATATGAGCGATGTGGTGCCAAAGGAGGTCATGAAGTGGCTGGAAGCAGGAATTATTTACCCCATCTCGGACAGCACGTGGATCAGCCCGGTCCAGTGCGTGCCCAAGAAAGGGGGTATCACGGTAGTGCAGAACGAGGCTCAGGAGCAGATTGCACAACGCACCGTCACGGGGTGGCAGATTTGCATGGATTACCGGAGGTTGAATGAGGCAACGTTAAAGGATCACTTCCCTTTACCGTTCATGGATCAAATGCTGGACAGGTTGGCGCACCACGCCTATTACTGTTTTCTGGACGGTTATTCGGGGTACAATCAGATTTACATCGCCCCGGACGATCAAGAGAAAACGACGTTTACCTGCCCGTACGGTACGTTTGCGTTCCGTCGTATGCCGTTCGGGTTGTGTAACGCACCCGCCACGTTCCAGCGATGCATGATGGCCATATTCTCCGACATGATCGAGAAAAATCTGGAGGTCTTCATGGACGATTTTTCACTGTTCGGGGACAGTTTTGAAGACTGCCTCGGTCACTTATCCCAGGTTCTGATCCGATGCAAGAAGGTGAACCTAGTTCTGAACTGGGAAAAGTGCCACTTTATGGTCACCGAGGGTATCGTACTGGGTCACAAAATTTCCTGTAAGGGACTCGAGGTGGACCGGGCCAAGATCGAGGTGATCAAGCAGCTTCCGTACCCGACAACCGTGAAGGCGATCAAGAGTTTTCTGGGGCATGCGGGATTTTACCGACGGTTCATCAAGGATTTCTCCAAGATCACGAAGCTGCTCTGCGCCCTACTCGGGAAAGACGTGACTTTTGATTTTGACGGAGCGTGTCGGCATGCCTTTGACCATCTGAATGAGAAGCTGACCACAGCCCCGGTAATCACGACACCGGACTGGTCACTGCCGTTTGAGCTGATGTGTGACGCCAGCGACTACGAAGTCGGTGCAGTTTTGGGGCAGCGGAAAGACAAAGTCTGCCATGTCATATACTATGCCAGCAGGGTGTTGAACGACGCCCAGATGAATTACGGTACGACTGAGAAGGAACTGCTGGCTGTAGTCTATGCCCTGGACAAATTCCGGCCATACTTGGTTGGGTCCAAAGTGATCGTTTTTACTAATCACAGCGCCCTGAAGTATCTGCTGGACAAGAAGGACGCGAAACCGAGACTGTTGCGGTGGGTATTACTGATGCAAGAATTTGACTTGGAGATTCGAGACAAGAAGGGAGTCGAGAACGTAGTTGCTGACCACCTTTCGAGACTGGAAAACACCAAGCCGGAACGAGTCCCGATTCAGGAAAATTTCCCGGACGAGCATATTATGGCAGTTAAGCTCGGGAGACCGTGGTATTACGCCATAGCCAACTACTTGGTAACTGGCACGCTTCCCGAGGATCTTACCCCGTCTCAGCGGAAACGGTTTATTTCCGAGTGCCGACAGTATTTATGGGATGACCCGTATCTGTTCAAGCAGGGGGCCGACAACATTCTGAGAAGGTGTATTCCGACCCACGAAGCCTGGAACGTGATCAGACACTGCCACTCAGCACAGTGTGGAGGTCATTTTGGGGGAACGCGCACGGCGCATAAAATACTGCAGTCCGGTTTTTTCTGGCCGACAATCTTCAAAGACTGTCACGACTATGTGCAGGGATGTGATAGGTGCCAGAGGACAGGAAACACGTCACACCGGGACGAGATGCCGATGACCGTGTGGCAGGAGGTAGAGCCGTTTGATGTATGGGGGATTGACTTCATGGGTCTGTTCCCGTCTTCGATGGGAAATCTTAACATTCTGCTGGCAGTGGATTATGTGACGAAGTGGATCGAGGCGATTGCGTGTCAGAAAAACGATGCAGCTACGGTTGAGCGTTTTCTAAAACGTAACATTTTTACTCGGTTCGGGACGCCCAGGGCGATGATCAGTGACGAGGGATCACACTTCATTAATCGAGTTTTTGCCAAAGTTCTGAAACAGTACGGTGTGTCGGTTCACAAGGTATCACTGCCTTACCCACCTAAAACGAACGGGCAGGCCGAGGTTTCGAACAGAGAGATCAAGAGCATACTCGAGAAGACGGTGAATCTCAGCCGGAAGGATTGGTCCCTAAGACTGGACGATGCACTCTGGGCATACAGGACAGCTTTCAAGACACCGCTGGGAATGTCGCAATACCAGCTCGTGTTTGGAAAAGCGTGCCACTTGCCGGTTGAGTTGGAGCACAAAGCATACTGGGCCATCAAACTGCTCAACATGGACCAGAATCTAGCGGGAGATAAGAGAAAATGGCGCTGCTGGAATTAGAGGAATTCCGCAGAACGGCATTCGAGAGCGCTAAAATCTACAAAGAGAAGACGAAAAAGTGGCATGATCAGCGGATCACGCCGAAGCAGTTCAACGAAGGCGACAAAGTGCTTCTCTACAACACGAGGATGCGGTTCTTTCCGGGCAAGTTGAGGTCTCGATGGTCGGGACCGTTCATCATCAAGAAGATATTTGCATGGGGAGCATTTGAGCTGGAGAATCCAAAAGACAAGTCCAGTTTCAGGGTGAACGGGAACCGGATCAAGCCATATCTCGAGACAGTTGAAGTCGCCAAAGTGGACCCCGTCTACTTTGACGACCCGTGAGAGGTAACCGGGTCGGGCCGTCGATCGTAAATCACAAGCGCTTGGTGGGAGGCATCCCATCGGATTACATTAATTATTTATTACAATTTTTATTTTACGTTCTGAATTTTGAGAGAGGCGAGATGAGTGTGTGTTAATGGGTAGACAAGTTTGTGCAGGAAATTTTAAGCAGGAAAACGCAAGCAGAAAAATGTGCGGGTCAAAACCGAGAGGTCCGACACGCATTCGAAGAAGTGCAGAAAAACTGGCCCAAAAGGCCAGTTACGCAGGCCCAAAAGTCAAATACGCAGCCCACGAGGCCTATTACGCAGGCAGAGAAAAAAAGAAGATGAAGTGGACCAGCCACGCAGCCGGGCCAAATACGCGGCCCAGCCTCGCAGCCGGCCCAGATACGCGGCCCAACCAGCAAGCAACGCAGCAGGGGAAGCAAGTGGAGCTTCCAAAGCTTTAGGGGGTCAAAGTGCCATTTTACCGAACTTTGGGGAAGTTTTTTGCCATTTTTAAAAACGAGCCACTTATTGCCCAATTGCAGTGGACGGGTTCTCCATTTTCCGCCATTGTTAGCACCTTCAAGCTCTCTCTTTCCTCATTTTCTCTCCACACATCACAAGTCCAAATTTCACCAAATCAAAAACCGAGCACGTTTTTGGGATCCTCATGAGAACGGGATCATTTTGGTGTGGTTGAAGCTGCAAAACAGTGTCCGAATTGGTGTGGGGGTCAAGTCAAAATTTGTTAAAAATTTGGAGAAAAACTCCAGATTCGTCGGCTTCGGGTCGAAATTTGAGAAAACACAAAGAAGAAACGTCGAAGAGGAGGGCGAGGCCTACACGATGCCCAAGTCAGAAATTTTTTCCGGCGAGAAAAATTTTCCGGCGACTTTTCCGGCGACAATTTTTGCACTCGTTGACTCGCTCCGAGTGCTCAGGTTCAAAAATTTCTTCTTTCGCTATTTTTTCAGTTTTCGGTACCAACCCGTACCCGGGTTTAGCATGCTGCGTACTTAGCTGTTTGACTGTATTCTGCGTTTTTAGCTGCTTTTCTGCATTTTTAACTGTTACTTGCGTATTTAACAAAATTTTTACGTAATTGACCGTTAACTGCAAATTAGCATAGGGTAGCGTAATTGACTGTTTAAGCTGCGTATTTAGCTGTTTTGACTGCGTATCTGCATTTTGACAGCGTTTTTCTGCGTTTTGAAAAAAAATATATTTAATTTCTGAATTTTCTACTTTCGTTAGCTGTTATGGACTGGCTTGAGAGACCCGCGGCGTCTAATTTTCGTTTGCCTTTTGCCATTGACATCCCGTACGAGCAGATTACCGAGACCTACTTTGGCAGTTTCCGGTTTGTGAGTTACTTCCGAGTCCGGGTCAGACCCGCCTCATGTTCCAGATGAGTCCGAGTGAGTGCCATGAGGGCATGCCACCTCTTTAGTGTGGGGGTGGTGGTCGTGTCTGCATTAACCAGGTCTGCACGTTTTTTCATGTTCATTTGCAGTTTTGAGTTTATTTATTGAGTCAGCACGTTTTTATTTTTGAGTCTACCCACCACGAATTTCTGGCCTTGCATTGTGTATATCTGTTAAAAAAAAAATTGAAAATTTTCAGAAAATCCAAAAAAAAAAAAAAAATCAGAAAAATTTGAGAACGGGCAATCAAGAGAACAGAAACTGGGAAGAAATCGAGGTTAAATCATTTGACAGAAAAGAAAGCTTGCACCGATGTATAGTAGATAGGTGAGAGCCAGTGACCCTTGGAAACCGCAAGTAGTTATCATCTGAGCTAATGATCCGACTAGTTGCCACACCGCCGTCATCTAGGTAGTCGACAACCCGCCCACGGGCACCGTCACGGTCCTCGCATCTTTCGGTGGAGTGACTGGCTATCAAGGGACCTCACGTCCTGTTTCTTACCCCTAGGTCCAACTAGTAAACCCGTTTGAAGCCATTTACCCCTTTTATTCTCAACCACTATAGCCTAGGAAGCCTTCTTTGAGACCTCATCAACTATTCTACGAGTTCTGACGGAGGGAGTGAGTTGGGGAGAGTTTTAGATGGGAGCACTTCATGATATATCGGTTTTGGACAGCTTTGACATTGACACGTTTTTCGAGGGAAGGACAGGGTGAGTGAGAGGCGACAGTGCATTAATTTGCGGAGGTGGATCACTGCATTACATAGTGACCACATGAGGAGTTAGTCGCGTGCGAGACATCTTTCCGCACACAATGGGGTCCGGGGGGTTGTGAGGTTAATTGGTGGTTGTGCCAGTTTTCTACATCTTTGGTGATGAGGAGGTTCGGTGGGACTGCACAGTATTATTCCAACTACAGGATCAGCGCTTCAGGATTAGTGAGGGGGTATTCCATATGAGGACATCTTTCATACCCCACGACGACAGTTTATTTTTACTCACTCAGCTTTAGTCAGTTTATTTATTGTTATTCATGTGTATATAGAGTCGTATTAAAAAAAAAACAGAAAAAAAAGAAACAGAAAAAAAGAAAAGAAGAAAAAAAAAGAAAAAAAAAACAGAAAAAAAGAAGAAGGAGAAAATGATATAGTTTTGCCGTTTTTCAGTTATTTATGTTGTTTTTGTTATTGAGTCAAAAAGCTGAGTGAGTAGCACAATTTTCGAGACAGTTACACCGCTTCACATTTGTGGCCGCGAGAACGGCAAAGACACACCGGGGGACAGGAAGATTGATATGGCAGGAACTTAAGTGTTTCAGGCAGTTTTTCGGGAACTCGGTGAGGGGTGTGAGTTTGGGGAAATTGTGAGAATGTCATAACGAGTAGGATCATGCCGTACCTTTACACATATATATATATATATCCTACCTGTTAGACTTAGAACCTTGATTCGGAAATAGCTCGGATGGTCGGTTAATTAGGGATTCGCTCAGGTTGATAGCAAAAGTAATAGTACTCGGGTCCAGTGCTTAAATCCACCAAAGAAATCTGTTCAGACTTACCGATCGATTGCAGGGAAGTATTTTCTGGAAAAAGGATGAGGTTTTGAGGACACTCGGTTATGTTTTTGAGATTGCCCAATCTCACCAAAAATAAATTGTTTAGTACTTTTTGAGTCATGTGTATTGAGTCTGTGTATATTCTTTGTGAGTCAGTTTCTGATCGAGTCGTCTGGTTTATATGGACGTGTAGAAAGAGTATGCAAACTGATGGAAGGGAAAAGGTCTTGGTTCGAACTTGCAGGAGGTATTTGCAAGACAGATATGTATGCATTTCAGGGTAGTATTCAGGATGTTTGCTCGGGACGAGCAAAGGTTAGTGCGGGGGTAATTTGATAGCTCCTCACTAGGAGTTATCGGCTAACCCAATTTGAGGGGTATTTTCGTCCTAAATGAGCGTTTTAGTCGATTTCTGCCCCGTTTGACTCGGGAATTTACGGTTTGCTGTTTTTATCTCCTAGACGCATAAACTGCTTTATTTCACGCATATCGAGATATGATCACGGGTTTTGTTTCGTGTCGTTGATGCAGGGACAAGACTTGTGCAGGAGCCGGAAATGAAGCAGGCATGCGGGTGAAGGGTCCAAGAAGGCTGAGAAGCCGAGCATGCAAGTCGAGAAGATTGGCACGTTTCTCGAGGAGATGGGCACGCATCCTGAGGAGCCTGGCACGCATCCCGAGGCTTCCCGAGCATTTTGGCACGCATCCCGAGACGGACGAAACACACTCCGAGAAGCTCAGCATTCATCCCAAGACAACCCGAGGAGTTTGGCGCGCAAACCGAGGAGGCAGTCACCTACGCAGGTAGCTACGCAGCCACCTACGCAGGTAGCTATGCAGCCACCTACGCAGGTAGCTACGCAGCTATCTTGCGCAGATGGCCCGTTTCCCGAGGCGGTGGCAGACGGCCCGTTTCACGAGGCGGTTTCGGCCCAGTGGCAGTTTCGTAATTTCGGCAGTTTCCAGAAACGCCTCCAGCACTATATAAAGACTCGTCCAGTGCTCATCACAAGGACACAACAACTTACTGAAGGAGATCGCAGAGCACTCTCGGTGAGCACGGAAGCAGGAATTCAGAATCTACAGCACGCGTTTGATTTCACTATCTCTCTTATTCAGAAACGTTGTTATTTAATTATGTCACTTAGTAGCTAACCCTTTTACCTAGGTTCTCGGTGAACCTAGGGTTTTGTATCCAGATTTTATTATAGACGTTTGATTATGGATTCATGATTATTATCTTAAATTCAGCAGCTTTATCTGTTATTCTGTCTTTGACTGTTATCGTATATGCATGATCGGAGTCGCGAACCAGAATTGCTATAGACCCGAGCCTGTAGGTGAAAACTTCAGGTTAGGGTTAGGAATAAAAGACAGGATTTAGTACCTTACCCTGATGGACCGACCAGAGAAAGGGAGATAGGGCTAGCGTAGAAAAACGTGAAACCGACTGTTGGAGAATCTGACCCGGGCCATTAGGACAGGTTAGAAACCCTAACAGGCTTAGAACGAGACTGCGGACTTAGGCAGCTTAACAGGAATCCGAACGTCTGTAAGATCGGGATTACGTGTGGAATCTGAAAGGTCACTGCACAACCGGTACGTTGCACAGATAACGAGACTGCTGAGTGTTTTCATATCAAACCGAAAAACGTAAAATCTGTAGAAAATCGAGGGGATCCTGGAGCCTAGTTCCCATCAACCCTAGAGTACAAAAAGCAAGTTTATTCCAGAAAACGTCACAAAAAATATATTTACGTTTTTGCGTTTTTAGTTTTACGTAATTCCGTAACAACAGACACAACCCCTTTTCCTCGTTTTTTTATACTTTGTCAACCAAAACTGATTACTCGAGAAAACCTGAGACAGTCCCTGTGGGATCGATAACCCGAGTTGAAATACACCCGGTACTACTTGATTTCGTATACTTGCGAATAGCCCGTAATTTGCGCATCAGCCACCACAACCTACACCCTTCGTTCTTCCTTCTTCCACCTTCGTCTCTTGTAATTCCGCCTCGTCTTCGCCGCCTCTGACCCCAAAAAGGGAAAACGATTCAAAATATATGCAAGAGTGGTCTTGATGTGAAGAGGAAGAAGATCAAAGATAGAAATTCAACACCATGAACCACACGAATAAGAAGACACAAGTAGATCTGGGTTCGAAGTTTTGTACGGGTAGAAGTTTTAGTTCACTTTTCTCTCCATCTCTCTTTTTTTTCATCTGTCTCTATCTATTTGTGTGTGTACCGTGTGAAGAAGGTGGGGTGTATTTGGGCGTGTTAGTTGGTTATGTGTGAAGGATATTTTAGTCTTTTTGGATAAAAAACTTACCAAAAAAGGAAAGGAGGCTGAAATAGAATAAATTTCCATTTTAAGGAAGTAGGTTGAAAGAGAAGAAGTCGAGGTAGTATACTGAAGGATAATGAGTTGCGTTAGGGTTGCATAAAAATTTTGCTGAATGATAGAGAGTATTAATGTTTTTTAACGAGCGCGTTAGACCCATCAGTTACTAGGGTAAAAGTGTTATTGTCCAAAAATTTGTGCTGTCGAGTGTCATTATGACAGAACATAAGGGTGTTAAGTGTCGTTTACCCTTATCATCATTATTATTATTATTATTGTTATTGTTATTATTATTATTATTATTATTATTATTATTATTATTATTATTATTATTATTATTATTATTATTATTATTATTATTATTATTATTATTATTATTATTATTATTATTATTATTATTATTATTATTATTATTATTATTATTATTATTTGCTTCGTTAGGTTCACGAAGTCATGTTCTATCATATAGGAAAAGTAACCATCACTGCAAGAGGTTGGTATAGTGAACTGAGTCTTTGAAACTTAACAGTTTGCGAGATTTCTTTCCTTGAGGTCTTTGGTTCGAACCTCACAACGACTAATAATCCTTGGAGCCCCATGGATTCTGCGCACAAACTGACCTGAACATGAATGTTAGCTAAAAAAATGACCACGTGTTATCTAAAAGAATAAGAAAAATGTAACCATGAGCTTATGAATGGAATTTTCACAGAACGACAACACTTCTTAATATTTGACATTTACTCAATTTATTTCGGAAAGCTATTTAATTAGAATTGGACTAGGATTCCCTTCGGGATGGGTTGGAGAAGTTTCTATTGGCTATTGTTAGTCAGTGCCTTAAATTGAGTCAAAGGCGACAAAGAAAGAGAAGTCTAAGGAAATAAATCAATTTAGAAAACAAAGGAGGCGGTGGTGTGGGTTGGAAAACCACCGCCCCTTGCATGTGTATAAAAGGAAGTTCTTTGGTTCTCATAATGCACACATACAAACATGGACAGGTAGCACTATTGTTTAGTGTTTTGGTAGTGTGTCGGATTGGTGTTTGGTTCTGGTTGGCTGCTGTGGCCGTTGCGGCCACGCCGTGCATTGTAATCGGGTCCTGTTCTCAATAAATTATTGGGTTCTGGCCGTGGAGATAGCTAGCGGGTTCGTTGCGAATTCGTAAGTGAACCACGTTAAATATATGTCTTGTTATTGTTTTTGATTCATCGTTCTTGCTCGAATACCCCCAGGTTATAACAAACTGGTGTCAAAGCCAGGTCAAGGGTATCACTAGTATTAACAAACTGGTATCAGACCGAGGGTTTCAAGATCTAGGTGGAGCCAAGGGCTAGGGTTTCACGTTTTGGTGGAACTGAAAGCTAGGGTTTCGCGATTCAGATGGAGGAGGCTATCGGGAGTAGGGTTTCGAGATTCCGACAAGAACGATCTCTGGTTTGGTAATAAAAATCAATCTATTCATGAGAGAAAAGTAGGTACACCCACAATATAAAGCCCCGTGGAGGGGGCTATCCAGAGAAATCTGGCATGCATCTAATTAGGCGGGCAAGGGATCTGGCAAATCCAGCACGCATTTGGTACTGACGCAAATCTGGCGGTTCATGCGCATATATAGCGTTCTGGCGATTGACGTTCGGGCACAATCCGGCTCTAGACGTGGAGCATTTGGCGTTTGAATTGAATCTGGTTTTGGCTCATGCATTGCAGGAACTCGTTGGAGTTGGAGCAATGACATTGAGCATCGGGCGCGTGAGATTTCTGGCACGCGCATCTGATCTTGGTTCTGGCGCACATTATGCACGGGTCTGCTGGCGTGCATATGTTTTTGGGGCATGCACCATGACACGCATGGAGCTTGCATCTGGCGCAATATGTTTTTGGCGAGCATCCGGCGCATCTGAGGCATACAGGGCGCATATGGTATGACAATTTGTGGCACTCATCATTGGTGCATCTGGTCAGAATGACATCTGGGCACTTGTCATGGTGCATCTATCTGGCGCAATTGGGCGCATCGGGAATACATTGAGTTCCGCTTTCTCAGTGAATGTATTCGAGTCTAGTTCTGGGTGGAGCACTTGTTTCTGTTTCCGAAAGTGCATCCACATCTGGTGCAGTTATTGTAGGAACGCATGGTAGTTGGAGTAACGATTTGGCAATTCATGTTTTGTATACAGCTGCAGAAAATTTGTTTAGGGAGGTGTGCTCATTTCAAGTTCAGGGATACGTATCCTGTTCAGGTTGAGGAGAGAAACATCAGGTTCTGGTCTCAGGGTTGCTGAGATGATTCAAGTCAAGGTGCAGATTTGTTAGTTAGTGCCTTGAATTGAGTCAAAGGCGCCAAAAAAAGAGAGTTAAAGGAAAAAATCAATTTACAAAGGAGGCGATTGTGTGGGTTGGCGATCCACCGCCCTTTCATGTGTATAAAAGTAAGTTCTTTGGTCCTCATAATGCACACATACACACATGGACGAGTAGCACTATTGTTTAGTGTTTTGGTAGTGTGTCGGGTGGGTGTTTGGTTCTGCCGATGTAGCCGTTACGGCTACGGCGTGCCTTGTAATCGGGTTATCTTCTCAATAAAATATCGGTGAGGTATGTAGCGGGTTCGTTGCAAATTCGTTAGTGAACCACGTTAACTATATGTCTCGTTCTTGTTTTCGTTTCATCGTTCTTGCTTGAATACCCCCATGTTATAACACCTATCCCGGATAGAGTCCTCGCCTATGGTAGTTTACTAATTCATTGAATTGTATGGGTTGTACTAATCTCTTGTCTGTTTTAATAAATTTCTGAACTTCCATCAAAAGAACGAGTAAATTTCCATTAGTTTCTCAAGGGAAGTGTTCCCATTACTCAAACATACAGAATGTGACGGAGCTCTAAACTAAACATATAACACAGTGCGAAATTCTGCTGTATTATCTTTAGAAAAATATTTGAGAAAATTGATTCACATGTTTCAATTTTTGCGGCAACAAGCTGTAGAAATAGTGAACTCTAAGAAGTAGTCAAGTGAAGCAGCACCAAAATAAATTAGGCTTAATTACTCAATCATTACTCCCTTTTTTCGAAACTATCACATTGTAAACCCTATGGAGGATTGTAATTTAAGTGTAAAACAGGATCTTAATAATCCAGAAGGGGGTGGTGTTGAATAGAGTATGCTAACTTTTGCCAAAACACATTCTCTTAAAACTTGAGTAGAGTAAGCAGTTGATATCTCAAAGATTTGAAACAGTTTAGAGAAACTTGAAGATATAATTGCAGAATACAGAGGCTTCAAAGCTTTGAGATTTGGAAAGCGCCAAAGCTTTGAAACTTCCTGTTTAGACTTGAGTATAAGGATAACCAAACTAAACAACAGGAACACAAGGATTTTACATAGTTCAGTCACAATTGGACCTAGTCTATGCCTGAGGGATCTTATCCCTCCAGGATTCAAAAAAAAATTCTTATTAATCACCCAGATTTAGCCCTAGATATCAAGCCTAAGTGAGCTACCTTTCACATATACAGCTTGTGGTTCCCTACCTATCTAGTTCCAGCTACAATCTGTTGAAACAATAAGAACCTCTTTGTTGTTCACTTGAACAACTCAACTTCTAAGTTTGAGAGGTTTAAGAACACAAAATGATAATACAAGTTTAGTACAAGTGTGAAGAACATATAATAAAGACAAGCAAAATGAGCTTGGAATTGTTCTTCAATCTGTGATGAATGATCTTGCTTCTGGAATGTCAATGGCCTGATGATTCTGAAGATTTGAATGATATGAACTCTCCTGTTTGTAGAACCCTGCAAATCTCACGAAGATCAGGCTCAATCTCTGTGTCTCTTAAATTCAAAACACTGATCTCTTTAAATAACAACCTGCAACAACCTGAGAGATTTTAGGAACAGAAAACCTAAAAATCCTCCTCCCTTATATGCTTCTTTCAACAGCTATATTTGGATAGCTATTTGATTTGTTTATCGATGTTGGAACGCCCAAAAAACCTGCATATACTCAACAAAAAAGATCAAACAATATCAAGACAATCTAGCATCAAGATTTGATCAGCAATATGCTATCAGTTTATGAGAAAACTGGACTAGATTTGTCTGGAGACAAACTTATCTTATATATTCAATCTGATGAATATATCAAGTAATCAGTATATCAAACAAGTATTATTAGTCAACAATAAATTCATAACAAGTTCTAGATCCCACAGAAACAACCTGCATACACAGAATTAGTCAGATGAACTTAGCAGTGAAGAATGACCAGTGAATCTCAAAGCTTTGAAGCTTTGCCTGCTAGTTCATCAGAATGAACTTGGATTTCCAATCCAACTCAACCTGCATATTTTGTAAATCTGAACATAGATTGCTAGTGCCTTCATAATTTCATTCCATATCAAAACCAAAAACCTTCATATATATATATATATATATGTATATATATATATATATGTATATATGCACATAGCTACAAGTGCCTCAAAACTTTGAAGCTTTGATAAAGCTCTTGCCTATGCATTCATATATTAATATGAATGCATATGAATCTCCCCCTTTATGAAAGACAAAACACATTACTTGAATCCAAATTATGAACAATTTCCTGCAACTCAAAAACACATCACAAGTTCTGATAACACTTTTAAACCAAAGATCATATATAAAAAAATATAATAATTCAATAATCTGCATAGCATAGCAATAACCAACCAGTATCATCCTACTTATTACAAAACTTAACACAAAACACATAATCTTCTCCCCCTTTTTGTCTTTCAACAAAAGAGTAGAAATATTTGAAGAAAAACAAAAAACTTAAACAAACTTCAGGACTTGAAAGAAGAAAGAAGAATAGAAAGAAATAGAAGGGTGGACTTCAAGGCTTTGAAGATTCAGCTTCAGGATCCTTCTATGCAGACTTCTTTCCAGACTTGGCTTTTCCCTTTTCCTTGTCCTGAACTTCTTCCTGAACTTCTTCGACTGTTTCAGTCTCTGAATCTCCTTCAGCTTCAGCTGGTTCTTCTCTTTGCTCACCTTGTTCAGCACCTTCTTCACCATGTACTTCCTCAATTTGCATTCTTTCAACTACTTCATCAACAAGCTTATCCAAATCAGCAGCTTCCTTTTCAGCAGTTTATGCAGCTGTTTCCTCATCACCAGCCTCATTCTCAGATTGATCAAAAAGATCCTTTGATGTAAGAACAATAGAAACTGGTTTCTTCTTATGCTGCTTCTTAAGAGCTTCAACAAGTACTTCATCTGAGTCAATACTTGTTTCTATGCTTTCTGAATAGGGTATCTGCTCTAGGTTCAAACCTTTGATTATGATGTCTAGCTTATTGTTCACAAAACCTTTGAACTTGGTGAAATCAGTAGAAAGGTCAAAAAAACCTTGCCTCAGATCTTCCACTCCATCTTCCAAAACCTCAACCCTGTCTAGTATTTGTGAGAAATCCAGGTTACCAGACACTTGGGGGGGGGGGTTGTAGTAGCTCTAGGTTTGATAAACACTTTATCTTTCAATTCTTTAGCACTCAACTCAGAATAAAACTTCCACTTTCCTTTGGCAGTGTACACAATCCCAATCCTTTGAAGTGATGCCTCATCTACCATTCCAAAACCAGTAGTAATCTTCTCCTCATCCTTCAATGAAACTCCAAAGTGTTTGAAAAAAAAGGTAATACATTGGCATAAGGCAGGGAATGGTTCCTAGTCCTAGTGCCACAGTAAACCATATGCTCCATCACAATAGTAGGTAAAGAAACTTCAAACCCTTGACATATTAGATACATCAAAATCAACACCTTATCTGTCACCAACTATTTGGAATACTCCCTGGGAACTACACACCTCATGATAATTGAAAACAAGATTTTAGCTTCACAGGTAAACACTGAATGTGTTAATTGTTTGGTTCAGAAGGGATTCCCGCCAAGAAAAACAAGGCTTTGACCTTCTCCAAAATTTCTTTCCTATCAGGATGATCACTAACCTTATACTTCCTAGGTACTCCCAAAAATTTGGCAAACACCTTTAGATCCAACCTAATGTCCACACCAGCCACTTTTGAAGTAAGAATATACTTATCACTATCATCCAGTTCTTGAACTAAATTCAGATAAAACAGTCTGGTCAGCCTAGGGTAAGCCTTAGATGGTGGATTTAACATACTTCCAACAGATGATTTCCTCAAATTCTTAATGTATCCAAGTCCAATAAATCCAATAAGTCAGTACTAATTGGACTACAGAAAGATGATTTAGATGATGCATACCAATCCATCAACACAGACTTAACTTCTGAATAGACAAACCAAGACTCAAGCAATAGGTTCTTACCAAAATTTGTAGCCTTCTTGGTCTTTACTGCACTGTGTTTCACTCTTTTCTTCTCTGGAGTTGATTCACCCTTCTTCTCATCAGCTTTCTTATCCTTTGAACATGGCACACTCTTCTTTTCACCTTTCTCACTAGTCACTTCCTTCTTCTTCTTGCTTGATTCTTCCCCTTGATTCTTACTCCCCTGTTCTTTGTTCTTCACCACCTTTTCTGTAGCAGACTCAGATTCTGACCCAAACATTGGTTCTTCTTGAACTTACTTTCCCTTCTTCAGCTTCTTTCAGGGAGGAGATGTCTCATGGAAACTGGCTGTGTCTTATGAATCTGATCCATGAATGGTGATCTTCCTGTTAGCCTTCCTCTTTAACCTCTTGTTGGAAGTCTGACCTTGCTGCTTGATCCTCTCAGGCTTGCGCTCAATTTTGGTTAGGGTTTGAGAAGTTTTGAGAGAAAAGGGAGAGAGAGAGAGAGAGAGAGAGAGAGAGAGAGAGATAGAGAGAGAGAGAGAGAGAGAGAGAGAGAGATAGAGATGAAGAGATAGAAGTTGAGAATGAGATACATAAGCCCTGAAGTTGGCTTAAGTAGGTAGAAGAGTTTGATTTGAAAATGGAGATTGCTTGCAAATAGATTGTAGAAGATTTGCTAAGATGTTTTTAGATATTTTGTCAAAATCTCTGAACTTTTGAAAGATTTTGTAATTATCTAAAAAGATATTACAAAATAATCCACGACCTAATTTTTAAAAGAATAAAAATCCACTTAATCGAAGCAGTGTAGCGGTGGTTCAAATCTTTGAGAAGTTTCATAGCAACATAGAAACTTCAAAGCTTTGAGCCATACTTTAAGGGCTTAAGAAAGTATGATCTCAAGGCTTTGAGATCCACAAATAAAACACACATAGAAATTAATACTCCCCCTAAACCAATGCATCCTTGTTTAACATACGCAATTCAAGCCTTAGGGATGCAAACCTCTCATCTAACAGTGGTTTAGTGAAAATATCGGCTATTTGCTTAGAAGTAGAAATAAAAGATAGAACAATATCACCTTTTTCAGCATGATCTCTTAGAAAATGATGTCTTACATCTATGTGATTTGTCCTTGAATGCTGAACTGAATTCTTTGATATAGAAATGGCACTTGTATTGTCACAGTTGATAGGCACATTTCTGAATTCATATCCAAGATCTCTTAGCTGTTGAGCAATCCATAAAACCTGAGAGCAACAAGCTCCAGCTGCAATGTATTCAGCTTCTTCAGTTGATAGAGCCACTGAATTTTGTTTCTTTGAATTCCAACTAATCAATGATGAACCAAGAAACTGGCAACATTCTGAAGTGCTCTTTCCGTCTACTTTGTATCCTGCAAAGTCTACATCTGAATAACCACTCAACATAAAATTAGATCTTCTAGGATACCAAAGCCCCAAGTCTTTGGTTCCATTCAAATATATGAAAATCCTTTTCACATCAATCAAATGACTTTCTTTAGGATCTTCTTGAAATATAGCAGACATACATAAACTAAACATAATATATGGTCTACTAGCAGTTAGATATAGAAGTGAACCAATCATACCTCTATATTCCTTTTGATTCACACTCTTATCACTTGTATCTTTGTCTAAAGACAATGATGAACTTATAGGAGTCTTAACTACCTTGGACCGTGACATGTTATATTTATTTAACAAATCCTTGGTGTATTTCCCTTGATGAAAAAAAAATCCTTTATTCATTTGATGTACATGAAGTCCAAGAAAGAAATTCAGATCTCCCATCAAGCTCATCTCAAATTCCCTGCACATTAGACTTGAAAACTCTTTTGAAAGAGCATCATTAGTAGCACCAAATAAAATATCATCAACATATACCTGTACAACTAAAAAATCATTTTCATGATTCGTTATAAAAATAGTTTTTTTCAACAAGTCCTCTATTGAAACCATTTTCCAGTAAAAACTTAGATAGTCTGTCATTCCAAGCCCTTGGAGCTTGCTTAAGTCCATACAAGGCTTTCTCTAATTTATAAACATGATCCGGAAATGTGTCAATTTCAAAACCTAGTGGTTGAGAAACATATACTTCATCTTGTAAATATCCATTCAGAAAAGCACATTTGACATCCATTTGAAAAAGCTTTGTATGATTATGAGATGCAAATGCAAGAAGTATTCTGATAACCTCTAACCTTGCAACATGGGAAACTGTTTACTCATAGTCAATGCCTTATTCTTGATTATATCCATGTGCAACCAGTCTTGCTTTATTTATCACAACCTTACCTTTTTCATCAAGTTTGTTTCTGAACACCCATGTTGATCCAATCACAGATTGATCCTTTGGCCTGGGAACCAAATTCCATAATTTGTTCCTTTTAAACAATTCACCTCATTTTGCATTGCGATGATCCAATCTGCATCTTCGAGTGCTTCTTTTGCATTCTTAGGCTCAATAAGTGATACAAAAGCACTAAAAGCACAGAAATTTCTCAGTTGGCCTCTTTTCTGAGTTCCAGTAGTTGGATCTGATATGATATTCTATGCGAGATGATTTGATAAATATTTGAACTTATTTTTGGGTGTCCTAGTGTATGGTCCTTCAAGGCTTTGAGTTCTTGACACAGTAGAAGGAGCATCATATTTCCTGTCAGTCTCAGTCTCAAGGCTTTGAGATTTTGGCTCAGCAGGGGGTTCAAGGCCTTGAGATTCTTTTGAATGTTTCTGCTGCTTAGTTTTGCTTCTATTAATTTTGTCATAGTCATCATCAGCCACATACTTGTTCAAATTGAGATCTGCAAAACTTTCACTCAGAGAATCATCAACACTTTCATAAAAAATTACATGAATTCTCTCCTCTACAATCTTAATTCTCTTATTGTAAACCTCGTAAGCTTTGTTAGTTTGAGAATAACCAAGAAAAACACTTCATCACTTCTAGAATCAAACTTACCAAGATTGTCTTTGCCATTGTTATGCACAAAACAAGTCCAGCGAAAAGGCTTGAAATAAGATATACTAGGTTTTCTGCCTTTGAATAATTCATAAAGAGTTTTCTTCAAATTACGACTGATCAAACATCTATTGAGCACATAATTGGCAGTATTAACAGCTTCTATCCACCAAAACTTTGGCAAGTTACTTTCAAGTAGCATGGTTCTAGACATGTCTTCAAGAGTTCTATTTTTCCTCTCAACTACACCATTCTGCTGAGCAGTTCTTGGTGCGGAAAAATTGTGTGAGATGCCATGCTTTTCACAAAATAAATCAATCAAGTTGATCAAATTTCCTACCATGATCACTCCAAATAGATGCAACAGGTAAAATTTTCAAAGTTTGAAGCTATTTACAAAGTTTTGAAAATTCAGATAATGCTCAGACTTATCTCGAATAAACATAACCCAAGTAAATCTAGAATAATAATCAACCACAACAAGCATATATCTCTTACCTTTGGGTGTTCGAACCCTTATAGGACCACACAAGTCCAAGTGCATCAATTCTAAAGGTCTAGAAGTACTTACAAAGTTTGGCTTGAATGAGCTTCTGGTCTGTTTACCTTGAGTGCATGCCTTGCAAATCTCATCATCTTTGAATTTCAGGATTGGTAATCCCCTTATCAGATCTCTTGAGATGAGTTTGTTCAAAGTGTGCATGCTTATATGACCAAGCTTTATATGCCAAAGCTTTGAGTCATCCTTCAAAGATTTGAGACATTTCAGACTATCACTTGCAACTTTGTCAGTACATAGTGCATAAACATTATGTGACCTAGGAACATTGAGTTTTCAATTGCCCGCTTTTTTATCTTGCACCACACATTTCTCCTTGTCAAAACCTACTTTATGTCCTTTATCACAAAGCTGAGAAATACTCAATAAATTATACTTAAGACCATCAACTAGATAAACATCTGAAATTGACAATATATAATTATTACCAATACTTCCTATACTAATTATGTTGCACCTTGCATACTATGACGTAATGGTATGCGGTCCGCATAGTTGGGGATGTCAAGAGGTTGTCACCAAGTGTGATTGTTCCCTCTGATTGCTCTTTAAGCTCAGTGAATAAAGATGTCTTTCCACTCATGTAGCTGGAACATCCACTATCCAAAATCCATTTCTAATCTTTCAAAGCTTTGGTGACATCCTGCAAATTCAATCAATGCCTTAACAGGCTATTAGATCAAGTGAGGAATCTGGATTCATACTCAGAATCAACCATGTTAGGTGGTCTAACTCTTTTTTGGACCCAAATCTGCTTCACTTGTCCCTTAGGATAGGTGTTACTCATTATATGAGGTTCTGTCCTTCTAAAGGGGCAAGTTAATTTCACATTTCCAATTTTGCCACAATAGTGACACTTTGGAGAATGTCTGCTTTCAGATTTTACAAATGCGGTTTGGTTCCTTCTTGGATTGGATTATAACCAATTCCACTTTTGTATACATAATGCATACTCCCTCCAAGCATAAGATTTAACTTTTGCTCTGAGCCAGCAAAAGTTGAAAGAATTTTCTTGGATTTCTGAAGCTCACTAGTCAATGAAGTGTTCGGTTGTTCTAAATCATCTGAATGACTCTATAGATCAACAAATTTGTCAGTTAAAAGAGTTTTTGATCAACCACTTCTTTGACCTGTGATTTCAAAGCTTTGAATCTGTTGTCCAAGGCTTTGAAGTCACTGTCAATTTTCAACTTAGTAGCTTCAAGACATTTGTTTTGAAAAACAAAATCTAAATTTTCTTTTGCTTGCTCATGAACCTTTATTTTCAAGGAATCAATTTCATTCCCGTAATTTTCCTCATTCAAAAACATGTTATTGAGGATTTCAAGTAACACATCAGAAGGACTAGATAAAATATTCTTTAACATATCTTCAATTGGCTTCTCAGTAGAGTGGTCTTCTTGATGTCCAACCATTAGACAGAGATTAGCTTGCTCCTCATCAGAATCTGAGTTTGAATCACTCCACGAGGATACCATTGCCTTCTTTCTTCTGTTGTCATTTTCCTTCTTAGGAAATTGTATGCTTTTCTTATTTTGAGGGCAATCTCTTACCAGATGATCTGCATCTCCACATTCATAGCAATTCATAACTTTAGGTTTATATGAATGTGAGGTAGTTTTACCTTTTTGATCCTTGTTGGTAGAGGGCCTGCATTTTTCTTTGATGTAGTCCTTGTTTCCAAAGCTTCTCTTCTTTCACAGAATTCTGGTCAAGGCTTTGGATATCAAGGCTAAGACTTATTCATCATCATCATCATCATCATCATCATCATCATCATCATCATCATCATTCTGTTCAAGGCTTTGAGATTTTTCATTGTCCTTTGCCTTGAGTTCCATGTTCTTGATGTTTTCACTCAAGTCACCATCTACCTCCTTCATGGAAATCTCACGAGTGAGCAATTTTCCTTGTGGATCATCAAGTTCAGAATGCTTAGGTCTTGAGCCTCCTCAATTTCAGTTGTTTTAGGCTCCCATTTTGCCTTTGGCAAACTTGTGAGTATCTTTCTGACCTTTTCCTCATTTGAGAAAGATTTTCCCAAATATTCCAAGTTGTTCAAAATATCTGTAAACTTTTTGAACATATCCTTGATGGATTCATCAGAATTCATCTTGAACAGTTCATACTGTCTCAAAAGGATATTAATCTTTGTCTGCTTGACTTGGCTAGTTCCTTCATATGTAACAGTCAGCTTGTCCCATATCCCTTTTTCACTTTTGCAGTTGGATATCCTATTAAACTCATCTGCACTAAGAGAACAATAAAATAAGTTCAAAGCTTTGTAATTCTTTGATACCTTTTCCAGCTTAGAGACTGAGAGATCTTCATCAGATTTGACAGTCCTGAATCCATTGGCAGTAGTACAAAATAAATTTGGGCCATTCACAACTATAGACCATAGTTCCATGTCCTGGTCTATGATGAACATCTTCATCAATTCCTTCCAATGCGCAAAGTTATCACCACAAAACAGTGGATGTCTATGAGTTGCTCTTCCGTGTGAGAATCCTCCATCACCTACATTACTCATTGTCACAAGATTGTTAGATAATTAAACAGTGACCCAAAGCTATGATACCAATTGAAAGTTTGTAATGTAAGTGTAAAACATGATCTAAATACTCTAGAAGGGGGGGATTGAATAGAGTATGCTAACTTTTGCAAAAACAGAGTCTCTTAAAACTTGAGTAGAGTAAGCAATTGATATCTCAAAGCTTTTGAAACAGTTTTGAGAAACTTGAAGATATAACTGCAGAATACAGAGGCTTCAAATCTTTGAGATTTGGAAAGAACCAAAGCTTTGAAACTTAGTATAAAGATAACAAAAGTGAACAACGGGAACACAAGGATTTTACAGAGTTCAGTCACAATTGGACCTAGTCTCTTCCTGAGGGATCGTATCCCTCCAGGATTCAAACACAACTTCTTATTAATCACCCAGATTTAGCCCCAGATCTCAAGCCAAAGTGAGCTAACTTTCACCTATACAGCTTGTGGTTCCCAACCTATCTAGTTCCTGCTACAATCTGTTGAAACAATAAGAACCTCTTTGTTGTTCGCTTTAACAACTAAACTTATAAGTTTGTGAGGTTTAAGAACACATAATGATAATACAAGTTTAGTACAAGTGTGAAGAACACAGAATAAAGATAAGCAAAATGAGTTTGAAGTGTTCTTCAATCTGTGATGAATGATCTTGCTTATGGATTGTCAATGGCCTGATGAATCTGAAGATTTGAATGATATGAAATCTCCTGTTTGTAGCACTCTTCAAATCTCACGAAGACCAGTCTCAATCTCTGTGTCTCTTAAATTCAAACACTAATCTCGTTAAATAACAGCCTGCAACAAACTGAGAGATTGTAGGAACTAGAAAACCTAAAAATCCTCCTCCCTGATATGCTTCTTTCAACAACTATATTTGGATATCTATTTGATTTGTTTATGGACGTTGGAACGCCCAAAAAACCTCCATATACTCAACAAACAAGATCAAACAATATCAAGACAATCTAGCATCAAGATTTGATCAGCAATATGCTATCAGTTTATGAGAAAACTGGACTAAATTTGTTTGGAGATAAACTTAGCTTATATATTCAATCTGATGAATATATCAAGTAACCAATATATCAAACAAGTACTATTAGTCAACAATAGATTCATAACAAGTTATGAATCCCACAGAAACAACCTGGATACACAGAATTAGTCAGATGAACTTAGCAGTGAAAAATAACCAGTGAGTCTCAAAGCTTTGAAGCTCTGCCTGCTAGTTCATCAAAATGAACTTGAATTTTCAATCCAACTCAGTCCTGCATATTTTGTAAATCAGAACATAGATTGCTAAGGCCTTCATAATGTCATTCGATATAAAAAAAAAGCTACACAAAACAGTTAGACATATATATATATATACATATATATATATATACATATATATATATATATATATATATATATATATATATAGCACATAGCTACAGTGCCTCAAAGCTTTGATACTTAGGCAAATTTCCTGCTTGTGTTTCTGGCTTTCATCAAGGAACCAAAGCTCTTGTCTATGCATTCATATATGAATATCAAGGAGCTTCAGACTTATCACCCTAGTTCTAGAACATGCTGATTGCACCCCCATTTGCAGAAAAGACGTTAATGTCAAACTAGTGTGGATGAGTTTTTTTAGACTTAACAGCTTGCGCAAAACGGAATTTAAAAAAGTAACCATGAGCTCATGAACGGAATTTGCGCAGAACGCCAACACCTCTTAATATTTGACATTTACTCATAATCTATTTCGGAAAGCCATTTAACTATAATTGGACGAGGATTCCCTTCGGGATGGGTTGGAGAAGGTCTTGTTGCCTATCATGGATGGAATCCTAGTCCATGGTAGTTTACCAATTCACTGACTTGTATGGGTTGTACTTATCTCCTGTTTGTTTTAATTAAGTTCTGAACTTCCATGAAAATAATAAGTAAATTTCCATAAGTTTTATCTAGGGAAGTGTTCCCAAAACATACAAAATGTGACGCAACTCTAAACTAAACAGTTAACACGATGCAGAATTCCGCTGTTTTAGCTTTAAAAAAAGATTCGAAAAAATTGATACAGAGGTTTCAATTTCTGCCCAACAAATCATCTCCGGCTCAAATTGAAGCGATCTCAGTCCGCCTTCGCCTCCAGATCCATGGATCATCATCAACTGTGATGCAGCTTGGAATCAGCGGTTGAAGACGGCGACTACTGGTGTGGTAATCAGATCTGGATCTGGCATCTTCATTGCCGGAAAAGCTAGAAATATCCCCTTTCCAACCTCGGCAAAGGTTGCTAAAGCTAAAGCTCAGAAAGATGGAATCAAGCTTGCAACACAGATGAGTTTTCAGAAGCTATGGATAGAAACCGACTCGCTCTCTAGTGAGAGAAATGAATCGGTTAATTCAGAAGGGAGAAGCAACAGACATCACAGAAGCGGAGCGTCTCCTCAAAGAGTGCATCAATCTTCTCGAGAATCTACAAGTAATGAGGTCCAGCACATTCCACGTAGATGGAATGAATGTGCCCACTCGTTTGCCCATAGAGCTATTCATTACTCTTGTAATTTCGTTTGGACTTCTGTAGCTCCAGAGTGGGCTTTGTCCTCCTTGGACTCTGATGTTTTTGGCCGTTTTTCTGGGCTAGTTTAGTTGAATAAATGGGTTTCGTAAAAAAAAAATGCCCAACAAACTGTAGAAATAGTGAATTCTAAGAAGTGTGTCAAGTGAAGCAGCACCAATATAAATTAGGCTCAATTACTTAATACATACTCCCTATTTGTCGAAATTATTACATTGCAACCCCTACCTCTAGAACTAGCTGATTCCACCGCCCATTTGCAGAAAAGACGTTAATGTCAAAATGGGAACGAAATTTATCATCAAATTTAAACCGACGAATGTATTTTCATAAAGTGCACATTGTCAATGATACAAAACCATCACATTGTGCGAAACAATGCCCTCCAAGTATGTTAATTTTCGGATGTAATTTCATTCTCGATTGGACATTGACGTTTTTTATGCAAATGGGGGATGCAATCAATTGGTTTTAGAACTGGGGCTTGCAATGTGATAGTTTCGACAAACTACGAGTATGCATTAAGTTAATTAAGCCTATGAATTATTCAAATTCTTTGGAAATAAATTATTCACATTTGACACCAATGCACAACAGTACAAAACATCAAAAGAAATACACAAACACATCTTCTGACAGATGACAACACAAACACATCAAACTCAGTATTAACCTGTGAGGCCAATTCCGTTGATTAAGCATAGTCCTCAGAGGAGGGGAGGGCCTCGTATGATCCAATAAAGATGTCACCGTAAATCAAACCAGCAAGCCCACCACCAATGAGTGGCCCGACCCAGTAGATCCAGATTTGAGATAGGTCTCCGCTGACGATGGCTGGACCAGTCGACCGTGCTGGGTTCATTGAACCGCCGCTGAACGGGCCAGCCGCGAGGATATTGGCACCAACAATGAAACCAATGGCAATGGGTGCGATGGTACCGAGTGAGCCCTTCTTTGGGTCGGCAGCTGTGGCGTAAACAGTGTAGACTAGTGCAAATGTGATGATGATTTCAGTCACCACTCCTTGTAACGCGCCAGCTGAAACTCCGTGAGTTGGAACAGCCTGAAACAATTCAAAAATACTATTAATTTGCCTCCCCAATCTCTATTTACTGAAAATATTAGTGGTTTCACTGTCACACCATTTATCAGTGTAAAATAGAATATATAATCATCATATGAAACATTAAATTTTGTATAGAATTATGTTTGTTTGGTACTTTTCATTCCTTTTCAGGAAGGAGATTTACGTACCAAGCCACCTGTGACGAATTGGAGGAGGAAACAAGCCACGGTGGAGCCAAGAACTTGAGCAATCCAATAAAAGATGCCTGTCAGGATTGTGATGTTGCCTCCAATGGCCAATCCGAAGGTCACAGCAGGGTTCAAGTGGCCACCGGATATGTTAGCTGCCAGTGAAACACCAACAAATAGTGCAAACGCATGGGCAATCGCTATAGCTACAAGTCCGGCAGGGTCCAATGCTCCATCGGCCGTTAGCTTATCTGTAAAATAGACACGTCGTTGTATCAACATATCATACTGGAAAATAAAATTAGCCGCAGAGAGACACATAAACTATAACTAGCAAATGTTAAATGAAATGACATACTGAAAGATATGGCTGAGCCAACACCAGCAAACACGAAAAGGAGAGTGGCGATGAACTCGGCCAAATAGGACTTGAGCGAGACAACGCTGAAAGAGTCACCAATGCTACCGAAAGCCAATTTCACCATATCGATCACTTAAAAAGATCGCAAAGGAACTATGGAGTGAAAAGAAGAAAAAATTAGAAGTATGTAGTTGACCTTTTAGTAGTACAATTTGGTGTTGTGTCCACTTATATAGCATGAATTCATGGTGGAGCTGGCCAATGATAGTAACAGGCACCGACGTGGACCAGGATAAGGCAATTTCCACCGTCCGATGGGAACCGGCCACCGGCCAATGGTTTATATAATGTGAATGATGTAGCTTAGCAACAATTAAATGATCTGGGCGGGAACAAAAAAAATCTATAGTACTTGTTGATAACAATGATTGATTCTTTTTATTACAAGTCCGTAATTCTTAAATATACTAGAAATGAAAATATGGTGTTTGAAGAAACCTCGAGATGAAGATGTTGGAAAAACAACGATTTTGGGTCAACTTTGAACCCGATTTACGACAAGTTAGGTTAACGGTTTGGGAAACCGAAAGTGGTAATGAAATCCTTGAAACTAGGAGATAATCCTACCGCTTTGTTTCATCCAAAATCGTGTTCGGATGAATAAAAAAATTCATGTGTGAAAGTGGGGTGTAGAGATATTGGAAACACTTGAAGAAAAGTGTCACACATCTTCATGTAGAGCAAAATTGCATAAGTATTCCAAGGTAGCACCTTAAAGGCACATCCTTTGGGTGGAACACATTTTGTGCAGGAGGGGGGGACCTAGACAAAGGTTGTACCACCACACGCGCGCGCCGCTGGCCGGCCGACTCGGGTCGGTCTCGGGTTCGGGCCGTGACGTGACGAGGCGAGGTGTGTTGTGGGTTGGGCTGATTTGTTAGTCAAGATTACACTTAAAATTTTTGGGCCCAAAACCAACTTTGTAATTATTTTTTTCAGTCCCTGACTTCGTAGAATGAATTGAACATTCAAACCGAACGGTTGCAACCGTTACAGACTGTCATGAACGGTTACAACTGCTCTTTTCCAACAATGCTATAAATAGCAGGCTTTCCCCAACGTTTTCCCTCACACACCAGATTCCAAACACATCTCCAACATTCTTGCAAACCCTTAGCCTTTCCAGAGAGAGTTTTCATACCATTGCGGTTCGTATGCAGCTAGTGTACTGAAAAATTGCACGGTTGAGGCGATTATCCTGCGAGGCGTTTTCTCCATAACAAGCAGCACCGTAAGGGGAAAATAAGCCTTAAGGACATCGAGTCTATGCTCGAGATCGTCTCCGACTTAATCAGCAGATTTGCAGTACCCTGTAAGTGTTTAATTTTCTGCATTTGTTTTTAGTTTATTTTATGTTTCTATTCTCTTCTTCATCCCTTCTTCCGGTCCAGTTTCGATTATTATCCAACAATCTTTAGGTTTAATTTTTTGTCGAAACTGGTTTTACCGAAATTCTGTACTGCTTTATACAACCTGTTTATAATCTGAGAGTTTTAATAGTACTCACAAATTACTGTTTTAACGAGTTTTTACAGTACATATTAAAACAGTGTTGCAAATAGTTTAATAGTACTCATTGCGTTATAGTTTCTGATTTTTTCTTTGCAAATTTCAGCGATGGCCGAAACTGGGAGTACTAGTCAATCCACCCCTACAACAGGCCTGGACATGATCAATGGCCATGGGGAAAAACCGGAGCGGTTTAATGGGAAGGATTTCAAGAGATGGCAACAGAAGATGCAGTTCTACTTGACGACCTTGAACTTGGCGAAGTTTCCTCGGGAGGATGCTCCTGCACTACCAGAAAATCCAGACAAGGAAACTACAGCGGCGGTAGAAGCATGGAACCATTCTGATTTTTTGGCTAAAAATAATGTACTTAACGGTTTAAACAATACTTTGTATGGTGCATATTCGGTGGTCAAAATCGCTAAGGAACTATGGGAATCACTAAACAAAAAATATAAAACCGAAGACGCCGGCGCCAAGAAATTTGTGGTTGCCAAATTCTCAAAATTTAACATGGTTGAAAATAAGATTGCAATAAGTCAGGTGCAGGAATCGTCGGTCATCCTTCACGACATCCATGCCGAAGGAATGAATCTCAGCGAGTCGTTTCAAGTTGCGTGCATGATTGAGAAGTTGCCTCCTTCTTGAAAGCATTTCAAGAACTATCTCAAACATAAACGCAAGGATATAAATATGGAAGAACTTATCGTTCGGCTAAGGATAGAGGAAGATAACCGCAACTCCGAAAAGACATGAATGGTGAAATCCAAAGCCAATGTCACGGAACATGTCTCAAAGAAGAAGAAAAGGAAGGCTCGCTCCTTCGACACCGCCGACGCGGAAGACAAAGAATTCAAGGGAAAGTGCTATGATCGCGGGAAAACCGGGCATCGCCGAAGCGAGTGCAAAAAGAAACGGAAGAATCCAAAAAAGAAACTCGATGACAATGTTGTTGAAGTCGAAAAAAGATGATGGTATCCGCCTATCCGCGGTTGTCTCGGAGGTCAACATGATTGGAAGCAACCCAAATGAGTGGTGGGTCGACACAGGCGCAACCCGTCACATATGCTCGGAAAAATCTATGTTTACCAACTATGAACCGGTGAAGGACGGAGAACAACTCTACATGGGAAACTCTTCATCCTTTACCGTTGAATTCAAAGGAACCATTACCATCAAGATTACTTCGGGGAAACTTCTCACGCTTAACGATGTACTCTATGTTCCCAAAATTCGCAAGAATTTAGTGTCGGGGTCTGTGTTAGTCAAGAAAGGATTCAAACTTGTTTTCTAATCCGAGAAAATTGCACTAGTTAAGAGTGGCATGTACCTAGGCAATGGATACCTTAGCGATGGGATGTTTAAGTTGAATGTAATGACCGTGATGCCTACTAAGGCTATAAATAAAGATGCCGCTTCTATTTATATGTTTAAGTCGTCTAAATTATGGTATAGTAGACTAGGTCACGTCAACTACAATTCTATTCGTAAATTAATTTCTATGGAACATCTTCCAAACGCAACTATAGATAAGTATCATAAATGTGAGACTTGTGTTGAAGCAAAATTAACTAAGAAATCATTTCAATCAATTGAAAACAAAATCCCTGCGCCTCTTGAATTAATTCATATGGATATTTGTGATTTGAAGTTTCTTCAAACATGAGGTGGAAAGAAGTACTTCATTACGTTTATAGATGATTGCACACGATATTGCTATGTCTATCTTCTACGAAATAAAGATGAAGCAATTGACATGTTTAAACACTATAAAAATGAAGTGGAAAACCAGTTTGGAAAGAAAATTAAAATGGTGCGTAGCGATCGTGGTGGAGAATACGAAGCACCGCTTAAGGACATATGTCTAGAAATAGAATTATCCACCAAACTACGGCACCCTATTCGCCTGAACAAAATGGCGTAGCTGAGAGGAAGAACAGGACTTTAAAAGAGATGCTAAATGCATTACTCCTAAGTCCGGGATTACCATAGAACTTGTGGAGCGAAGCCCTATTAACGGCCAACCATATCCTTAATAGGATACCTCAGAAAAATGTTGGAAAAAATCCATATGAATTATGGAAAGGAAAACCACCATCTTACAAATACCTCAAAGTATGGGTGTGTCTCGCAAGTGCATATCAATTTTTGGTTTTTAAATCAGAAATCGAAGATATAAGCGACACGAAAATACTATTTTTGAGTCATGCAACACTTCATTTTTCGAAGATGTATGTCCATACAAAGAGAAGAATGAACAAAGTTCTAATATAAGAACACGGGAATCAACATCCCAAGAGTCCGAAAAGGAAAACGAACCTAGACGTAGCAAGCGTGCAAAAGTTGCATCAACATTTGGCCTGGATTTTCTAACCTACTTGGTAGCAAATGAGCCTCAAACCTACAAGGAAGATATGTCTAGTACCGAGGCGTCATATTGGAAAGAAGCAGTGAATATGGAAATTGAATCCATACTTCAAAACCATACTTGGGAATTGGTGAGTCTTCCACCAGGAAGTAAAGCGTTAGGCTGTAAGTGGATTTTTAAGTGGAAGCTTAAACTTGACGGTTCAATTGACAAGTATTAGGCTAGACTTGTTGCAAAAGGTTATAAACAGAAGGAACGTATTTATTAGTTCGATACCTACTCAGCAGTTACAAGGATAACGTCCATTCGCATGCTTATAGCTATGGCAACTATAAATAATCTTGAAATTCACCAAATGGACGTTAAGACTGCATTCTTAAATGGTGAATTAGACGAAGAGATTTACATGGAACAACTTGAGAGTTTCATTGCTCCTGGGTAAGAAAATAAGGTATGTCGTTTGGTGAAATCTATTTACGGTCTCAAATAAGCTCCGAAACAATGGCATATCAAATTTGATAATACCATGTTATCAAATGGATTTCATATTAATGAATGTGACAAGTGTGTTTATGCTAAAATCACTCGTGATGGATATGTCATCGTATTCTTGTACGTTGATGAAATGTTAATTATGGGAAGTAATTCAACTATCATAAAAACAATTAAGAAAATGTTGACAAAAAAGTTATATATTAAGGATATGGGTATTGCTGACATTATTTTAGGGATGAAAATCACTAGAACGATGAATGAATACTCATTATCTCAATCGCACTATGTTGGGAAGATTCTTGAGAAATTCGACAAGAATGATGGCAAGAAAGTTAAGACTCCCGTGGATCTTAACTTACATCTCGCCAAGAATCATGTTGCAAGTATAAGACAAGTCGAATATGCTCAAGTAATTGGTTGTTTAATGTACCTCATGAACTGTACAAGGCTTGATATTGCTCAAGCAGTTGGAAAGTTAAGTCGATTCACTAGTAATCCAAGTGATAAACATTGGAAAGGAGTGACTCGAGTGCTAAAATATTTAAGAAATACTTTAGCATATGGACTACACTATACTAGGTATCCTGCGGTACTGGAAGGGTATAGTGATGCCAACTGGATATCGGAAACATTGGACTCTAAGTCCACAACCGGGTATGCTTTTACCCTTGGTTGAGCAGCCGTGTATTGGAAATATTCTAAACAAACTTGCATTGAAAGGTCCACAATGGAATCAGTTGGATAATACCGGAGAGAAAGCCGAATGGCTTCGTCAATTTTTTGAAGAACTTCCTATGTGGCCAAAACCGGTGCCAGCTATCTGCATTCATTACGATAGACAATCGGCAATCGGAAGGGCCCAAAGCACCATTTAGAATGGTAACTCTAGACATATACGTTGTATACATAATACCATTAAACAACTGCTCTCGAACGGAATTATATCGATCGATTATGTGAAAAGTAAGGAAAACTTAGCGGACCCGCTGACCAAACGGTTAAGTAGAGAGCAAGTTTTTAGTTCGTCGAGGGGAATGGGATTGAAGCCTATCTCACTGAGTTGCACGTAACGGAAAACCCAACCTAGATGACTGGAGATCCCAATAACTAGGTTCAAAAGGGACAACCTAACTATTGTGCAAATATAGTTACTGTAGGAAATTTCATTTCCAAACCCATTCCTAGGGTGACACCGAGTGACGCTTGCATTGGTAAGGATAAGCGACCAGCTTTTAATGAGCTCATACCTTGGGGGATTAAACCAAGTGGAGTATGGCAAGATACTCTTTCTGTGACTCACCTATATGAGTGGGAACTGGCGGCCGGTTCTAGGAGAATGACGAGGCTAATTTCTCTAAGACCACTCACGAAAGCAGGAATAAGTGTTCCAGGGCCAAAACGGACACAACAATGAGAACCTAATATGGAAGGATGATAACCGTGTGGGTACTATTTTGTAGGTATACACTACGTAAAGCAGCTCAAGGTGTTTCACCACTGACAATCCTGTATAGCCGATAGTATCCCACTAGGAGAGGTTCAAGGTCTTTGACTACCTTTCTCATGCGATTATCGTTCGCTTGGCAGCTCTCTCTCTCTTCCCTGATAATCCGGTTCTTATGCCAATTTTATCATTCATGTGGGGGATTGTTGGAAAAACAACGATTTTGGGTCATCTTTGAACCCGATTTACCACAAGCCGGGTTAACGGTTTCGGAAACCGAAAGTGGTTATGGAATCCTTGGAACTATGAGATAATCCTACCACTTTTTTTCATCCAAAATCGTGTTCGGATGAATGGAAAAATTCATGTGTGAAAGTGGGGTGTAGAGATGTTGGAAACACTTGAAGAAAAGTGTCCCACGTCTTCATGTAGAGTAACATAGTGTTTCATAAGTATTCCAAGGTAGCACCTTACGGGCACGCCCTTTGGGTGGAGCACATTTTGTGCAGGAGGGAGGACCTAGACAAAGGTTGAACCACCCCACGCGCGCGCGTGCCCTGCTGCCGCTATTCGTCGGGCCGGCTCGGCTCGGTCTCGGGTTCGGGCACGGGCCGTGACGTGGTGAGGTGTGGTGTGGGTTGGGCTGATTTGTTCTTCAAGCCCACACTTAACTTTTTGGGCCCAAAACCAACTTTGGAAATATTTTTTCAGTCCCTGACTTCGCAGAATGAATTGAACATTCAAACTGAACGGTTGCAACCATTACAGACTGTCATGAACGGTTACAACTGCTCCTTTCCAACACTGCTATAAACAGCAGGCTTTCCCCAACGTTTTTCCTCACTCACCAGTTTCCAAACACATCTCCAACATTCTTGCAAACCCTTAGCTTTTCCTAAGAGAGTTTCCATACCATTGCAGTTCGTAGGGTGTAGCAAGTGTACTGAAAAACTGCACGGTTGAGGAAAATATCCTGCGAGGTGTTTTATCCATAACAAGGAGTACCACCGTAAGGGGCAAATAAGCCTTAAGGAAATCTAGTCTATGCTCGGATCGTCTCAGACTTAATCAGCAATTTTTCAATACTCTGCAAGTGTTTAATTTTCTGCATTGGTTTTTAGTTCTTTTTTCTGTTTCTATTATCTTCTTCTTCCCTTCTTCCGGTCCAGTTTCGATTGTTCTCTTCAAAATTTCACGCATTTATAAAATGTAAGATATGAAACCTCCAGTTGAAATTTTTGTTTTAATGGTTGAAACCCTTACTTCAACATGAGGTTTCTGGAAACACCATATTTTGGTATATGTCTAAGTAAACATTCATATTTTGGTGTTTTGAAATACAACCTCCGTATTTGGTTGCTTTCTCCTATTAGCACTCTTACGATGTAATCTAGCACCTGTTGTGCACGACATAATTGTTGGTGCAGATTCAACAAATAAGAACTCAGAAAGATAAAAGAACACGGACACTTAATTTACGTGGTTTGAAAAGTTGTCTACATCCACATACAAAGCAGACAATATCTTGTATTCACTTCACGAGACGAAAGAAAGAGATACAATGGATACTTGTACCCTAACTAATTCTTGAATTCGGTCTCTAGGTGGAGCACGAACCCTCTCTCAAACACTGTCTATACACTATATGTGAATGCTTGCATATGTCTTTTAATATTTGTCCATTTCCTATGTGGTTTGGTTCTATGTGATTTTGGTATATATGTGTTAGCCTAATTCATTCTATTTTTTTTGAGGAAATAATTATTTTATTAAAGATGGGTAGTCAACCCCATAAGATCAGAGTCTAATACATCTATAGCCAAATCTAGGGTTTGCGAAAAATAACTAATGTCGTCCTCTACTATTTCTTTAAACGCTACAAGATTAGCAAATTCGTTCCCTTCCCGCAACACATGTAGCACATCTACTGAATCAAACCTCTCAACTTTGATTCTATACTCTGTCATCATCTCCTTCAGGTCCGACTTACCGAGTATATCTCGATTGCGACTCGTACCTCCATCTCGGAGCAAGACTGTTGCCAAAAGTGAATCAAGCTCCAGCTGAACTGAACTTAGACCCAGTTCTGATGCCAATTGAAGGCCTTCAGTAGCAGCAACCAATTCGGCCATCAAAGGGGTTCTCTGTCGGAGAATTCGCCGTTGCCGTGCTGCAACAAACTGTCCAGAGTTGTCCTTGATAACCGTGCCAATACGATTCGCCGGGAAATGCTCTCTCCACGCTGCATCCACGTTAACCTTGACAAAACCTGGCTTCGAGAGACTCCAATTTGCGCTGCTATAATCACTATGAATTCGATAGTCCTCGAGATGCCCGAAAGCTCTCGCCTCCTTGTACCAGTTCAAAAAATTGGAGCTGTTCTTAGCTAGAACCTCCGTATCTTTACAATTGTTATTGAACACCGAATCATTCCTATTTGTCCAAATCGACCACACTGCCAACACGAAGTTCTCACAACGGAGTTTGCTATCCTTTTTAATAAACTGTATCATTAAGCTCTTGAAACCTCCGGCTTGCTCTTGCAGATTCTCCCCCAACAATGATTTCCATACTAGTTGCGAATGTGGGCATCGAATAAACATATGGTCTGTAGTTTCAACCTCCTGATCACACAATCTGCATTATGACGAAACATATATTCCCCTTTTCAACAACTTATTTGCAACATGTAATGATGAGTGAAAATTCTCCAACGGGGCATGATAAATTTCTTTGGAATTTTCAAATTCCATAACTTCCCCAACCAAGCAGAATCATCGGAACCACTTGAAGAAGAAGGTTGTTCAGTCGAGAATGTTCTTGAAACTTATATCCCGAGCTAACTGTATAGTGTCCATCTTCCGAATAATTCCAGTAATAGGTGTCCGAATCTTCATTGCATCCGACGGGGACCTTGAGCACATCATCTACGTCAATTGAGAAGATTACTTTACTTCCAATTTCAAAATTGACGAATTCCGAAATATTTTATCCTTGAATACTCGACTGACAAGAGAGTTTGGGTGCTGCATGAATATCCTTTCTTAGCTAACATTGCTTTTTGAAATCTTGGAAGTCGCGAAATCCAAGACCTCCACTCTCCCTAGTTTCTTTATTCTTGGACCAAGCAACCCACACAATTTTCCTCTTTTGATCGTCTACTTCCCACCAAAATTGTCTGACCACTCTTTCAAGATCCTGACAGATTTTAACGGGCAAGAGAAAACAACTCATCGTATAATTAGGAATGGCTTAAACAACAGCTTTAATTAGTACCTCTTTACCTATAGTATAAAGTGACGCCCTCTCCAACCTTTCATATTTCGGGCTACCCTTTCCACAAGAGGACTGAAAGTAGCTGTTTTCTTTCTCCCTACATGGGTTGGCATCCCCAAGTAGATGTCGTGGTGGGTTTCCAACTGCACTCCACACAAAGAACTAAGTGAAGCCCTAGAACCAACATCAACATTTCTGAGAAGATGACCAACGATTTATGCAAATTAAGAACCTGACCCGAGGCTGCTTCATATTCTTGCAAAATCCCTTTCAGTACTCCAATCTCTTCAGTTGTAGCCTTGGTGAACAATAAAATTTCATCTGAAAAGATAAGATGAGAGATTTTGGGGCCTCCCCGAGAAGCACTCATTCCTGTTAAGCTTCCTTCCTGCACTGCAGCTGTTAGTCTTCGAGATAATGTTTCACTAACAAGAAGAAACAAATAAGGTGACAGAGGGCATCCCTGACAAAGTCCCCTCTCTGGAGCGATCTGGCCTTGTACTTCACCATTAACTATTAGAATGTATTTAACGGTAGAGATACAATTCATCACCAGGTTAATCCACTTGAAACCAAAACCCATACGTTCCATTATGGCTCGCAGATAGTCCCACTCAACCCTGTCATATGCTTTACTCATATCTGATTTGAGAGCAAGGAAACCCGTTTTTCCTTTCTTTTTATTCTTCATAGAGTGAAGTAATTCAAAAGAGATTAAACTATTATCTGAAATCAGTCTACTAGGAACAAATGCAGACTAATTTTCAGAGATAATAGTGTGACGAAACAATTTTAAACGATTTCTTAGAACTTTAGCAACAACCTTATAAACTGTGGAGCAAAGACTGATTGGACGTAACTCAGTGGCCTTTCTAACCTGTTTCACATGGGGGATTAGCGCAATAAGAGTATGATTGTAGTTTGAAATATCATAATCTTGTGTTACTGTTGCTATAAAATTGTCAGAAACATGTCATGTCTTGTGTGGCCATTTTTCAAAGGCCATAACTTTTTACTTATTGAAAACTTAGGAGTTCGAAATTCAATTATGTGTATATCATTTCATCCAATTATTTTTTTGATACATGAAATTAGCCTTAAACTTGCTGCTTCCAAACCTTATCAATACTAAGAAAAGTTTCTCAGTGTTTGAAACTATGAATCTAATCCCACAAAAAATAATTAAACTATTTTGGATATGTCGGTAAACAAACCCGTACTTTCATTATCAAAAGCCAATCAAATGATACCGAACAATGGGAAAAGCTAAAAGAACACGGTAGTGAATATGGGTGCTCAACTATTCAGACCCTTCGCACACAAAGCATCGACCCAAATGCCATGTTTGAACAACTCGATTGTGTCCTTTTTCTCAATTTGTGAGTTCTCTCTAGTGACGAACTCACCTATCGAAGCTCTGGTTTAGAGAAATCAAGAAATAGAAAGCTATCTGTTACCCGAAGGGTAATCTCGGCCTATTGGGAACGAACAAAAGAGAGGGAAGAGGGAGAGAGAGGCAAAAGTTAGGGCTAGGAAATTTTCTCATTAACCAATGAAGAAAATTTACACCCCTTTTATATCTAGACCCGACGGTTTGACTTAGTTCGAGCAAAAGAACCATAAAGAAAATCCCGAATACAGCTATCGTTTTACGACTCCACTAGTCTATAAATCTATGATAACCAACAATATAACTAATTTATGAAAACATCTAACGAAAATAAAACACAATAATTAACGCTTCAAGATAGGCTGAACACAATTTGAACAGCTCGATTGTTTCCTCTTTTCTCAATTTGTGAGTACGATCTCTAGTGACGAACTCACCTATCGAAACTCTGGTTTAAATAAATCAAAAAACGGAAAGCTATCTGTTACCCGAAGGGTAATCTCGGCCTATTGGGAACGAACAAAAGAGAGGGAAGAGGGAGCGAGAGACAAAAGTTTAGGGATAGGAAATTTTCCCATTAATTGATGAAGAAAATTTACACCCCCTTTACTAACGGTTCGACTTAGTCCGAGCAAAAGAACCGTAAAGAAAATCCCGAATATAGCTATCGTTTTACGACTCCACTAGTGTATCAATTTATGATACCCAAAAAAATAACTAATTTCTGCAAACATCTAACGAAAATAATACACAATAATTAACGCTTCAACATAGGCTGGACATAATCCTTCAAGTATGTCGGAGGACCGATGTTACGCCTTAGTCTTTCTCTAGTCGTCCCACTGGAAGTACCCTGAGCATCCTTGTCAATGTTGTCATCCATGCGTGGTGTACTGATACTCGTATCAACTCCCCCAATCTCGGAAACCAGCTTTTCCTCAAGCCATAATTCAGGAAAGGCCTTCTGAATCTGCTGAGCATGCTCTCAAGTAGGTGACGAACCATCAGACCACGACACTAAACATTGTTGCTGCGCGGTACCCGAGACCATCACCGTCAATGACAGAGCAGCCGATATAGGAACTGAAATTGGCAGACCCTTGAAGAAATGGGGTTGTAGGGTGCCCACTGTAACCCCCAAACCAGACGACACAAAAGGACGAAGTAGAGAAACATGAAACACATCGTGCAATCGAAAGTCATCTCGCAGCTGTAGGCTACAAGCAACCATCCCAACACGTTCAAGAACTGCAAAAGGTCCACAATTACGCCGCGCTAATATGAAAGACAATGGACGAGCCAAAGAGCACTGACAGTAGGGACATAGACGTTACAAGATCAGGTCTCCCACCGTGAAAGAAACATCCCGACGATGTTCGTTGGCTTGATCCCGCATCCATTGCTGCATCTTTTGCAGGTGCTGCTTCAAATCCTGTAGCAAGTCAACTCGTTCAGCAAGCAATTCCTCCACAAAGGAGATTTACCCGCAACTGGAAGTGTCAAAAATAGAGACGCGGCTCATGGCCGTATAGTGCCCTGAAAGTAGACATATTAATGCTAGCATGATGAATACAATTCATAGCTAATTTGGCCCAGAGCAAAAACGAGACCCAACTGTGAGGATGCTCCGAAGCAAAGGCATGCAAGTACTGCTCTAACCCACGATTCATAACCTCTGTCTGTCCGTCAGTCTGCGGGTGATAGGCCGTGCTGAACTTGAGTTTGGTACCACTCGGCTTCAACAACTCCCGCCAAAACGTAGTCATCAAGATCGGATCACGATCCCACACCAACGTCTCCGGAAAACCGTGATGTTTGACCACCACGTCGACAAACACCTTCGCCACTCGGGACACATCAAAATCCGACGATAAATTCCCGAAGTTAACATATTTGGTGAGACGATCCACCACCACCATCACTTCTGTCGACCCCTGAGAGGGCAGAAGTCTGATAATAAAATCCACAAAGGCAGCAGCCCAAACACGGTCCGGAATATGAAGAGGTTGAAGTAACCCCCCCCAGGCCTACGAGTGGAATACTTCATCGTCCGACAAACAAGACATGCCGAGACAAAGCATTGCATATCACCGCGCATATCGGCCAATATAATGTCGTTGAAAGATGTCGATAGGTACGATCAACCCCGGGATGACCAGCGGTCTGAAACTTATGAAACTCCTGTAGAAGGAGCTCTCGAACTGAGGAATCATGACCCACCCAAATATGGATATTGTAGTATAAGATGGCATCGACCAATGAGAAATGTAGGGGAGGCGTATTTGACGGCACGACGGTGACCAGCGCCTGCAAATCATCCAACGCCGACGTATCGCGGCGAAAAGTGTCCAGAACTGAGGACGTACCTGGATGACTGGAGCTAACAAAGTGGGGGGGGGGGGGGGGGTCCTCATTACCCTGGAGACGATATAATGCGAAAGAAATGCTATTTACCATACCCGGGTTATACTCGATCCGAAACTGAAACCCCATAAGTTTGCAAATATAAAACTGCTGATCTGGTGTCTGAATAACCTGTGAAAAGAGCTCTTTCAAGTTGCGCTGATCACTACGAATGATAAACTCCTGTCCCAATGAATACTGTCACCACTTATGCACATATTCCACCACGTCATACAACTACATATGATAGATAGAAGCCGAATGTAGTAGCGGACCCAACTTCTTGCCGAAAAAAGCCAGAGGGTCGCCTTGTTGAAGAAGAACGACCCCAATACCCGAATCTGAAACATAAGTCTCGAGAACGAACATATCTGAAAAATCAGGTAGACGCAGGACGGGAGCGCAGGACATGGCGATTTTTAAGGCTGCAAAACTCTGCTCAGCGGGCGCAGACAACGCAAGAGCATCCTTTCGGAGGGGATCAGTGAGAGGCAGAACAATAGTAGCATAATCACGAATGAAGCGACGATAATATCCAGTCAAGCCTAGGAACCCGCGCAGCTATTTGACTGTGGTGGGTGTAGGCCACACTACAATGGCGTGTATTTTCTACCAATCACTGCGAACTTCCCCCCCTGAGTAATAAGATTTCCCAAATACTCTACACTAGTTTTGCTGAAAGAACACTTCGACAACTTCACATAAAATAGATGATCAGATTGTTGGATTGAATACTAAAAGCCATGCTTTTTGTATTGGATTATATGAATTTGATATTTATGAGAATGGTCTTGGGATTTTTTTTTCATTATATTATTATTGTGCATAGTTGTCTATTGTTCTGCATAGTAGAAGATCTGGTGTGTAGAGTATAGCTTACACACAGAAGATCTTATCTTCGGTTCTTGTGGAATGAAAGTTGTGAGTTCACAATCTAGATGGAATTGGACAAACCATCGAAACGATTGTAGCACATTGTTTTAGTAGGTCTGTCTTAGCTACAGGAAACAGTATAGTTCATACTATAGTTGTTTCTTACATTTTGGGAATAGGAATTTGTAGCTGCAGTTAATAGGAATTTGTTTCTTACATTTTTGGAATGATAGGATTTTAGTTTTGAAAGATTGTCTTTATGTACGTTCCGTTAGAAGGAATTTGATTTCAGTTTCTAAGTTGGTTAAGAATGAATATTCAGTTTATTTTAATGACTTTGTGGTTATTAAGAAAAATAAACGTTTTATTTGTTCTGGTACATCTTTACATTATAAATCCTGAGACTCCCATTGCGCAGCTATATGAACTGAATAACTCGGATAGCTTACCTAAAATGAGAAAGGAACCTTGCGAGATAAATCAAACATATCTTTGGCATTTATGACTTGGTCATATCAATAAACAGAATACAAAGGCTGGTCCAGAATGGACCATTAGGTTCATTAAAAGTGGAGGCACTACCAGCTTGTGAGTCATGTTTAGAAGGTAAGATGACCAAGAGGCCATTTTCGGCAAAGGGTAATAGAGCCAAAGAATTGTTGGAGCTTATCCATTCAGATGTTTGTGGACCAATGAATGTCCAAGCGAGTGGAGGTTTTGAGTATTTCATTACTTTTATTAATGATTACTCAAGATATGGATATTTTTATTTGATGCGGCGTAAGTCTGAGGCTTTTGAGAAATTTAAATTTTTTAAGGCAGAATCAGAGAAGCGTCTAGGAAAATATATCAAGTCGCTTAAATCTGATCGAGGTGGCGAGTACCTCTTGGGACAATTCAGGGATTACTTGGAGGAACAAGGGATTCAATCCCAGTTGTCCGCTCCAGGTACGCCACAACAGAATGGTGTGGCAGAGCGAATGAATTTGAATCTTTTAGAAATGGTGAGATCCATGATGAGTTATTCAGATTTACTAACTTCCTTTTGGGGGCATGCTTTAGAGACAACTGCATATATTCTGAACTTGGTTCAATCTAAGTCAGTACTAACTGCACCCACAGAACTTTGGACTGGGCGCAAACCTAGTCTACGACATGTTCGGATTTGGGGTAGTCCAGCACATGTGCTGAAGGGGAACGCAAGTAAGTTGGAATCAAGGACAGAAGTATGTGTCTTCGTAGGATACCCGAAAGGAACAAAGGGTGGTTTATTTTATAGTCCTAGGGATCAGAAAGTCATTGTTAGTACCAATGCGAGATTCTTATAGGAAGACTATATTATGGATCACAAGCCTAAAAGTAAAGGTGTTCTGGAAGAAATGCGAGGAAATCAAGTAGTCCAAGGTCATGATATACCAAATGTACAAGAGGAAATACCGCAAGAAAATTATATCGACATTCAACACCTTTGGGTGGTTGGAGAAATGTAGATACTCGTGATACAAAACAAAATAGTGTTGACATCCCACCTCAAGAGGGCAGTGGGGGCAATGACAATACTAGTGATCCACAAGATAATAGTGACATTCCGCCGCAACCGAGCAGTGGGGAAAATTTTACTGCTAGTGAATCACAAGTACAGCCTCGTCGTAGTGGGAGGGTTTCTCGTAAACCAGACATATACATGTACTTGGGAGAGTCTTTCGACAAGGTCCCTGATGAACATGATACTGATCCCAGTAACTATAATGAAGCTGTTGGAAGTACGGATGCGGAAAAGTGGAAAACGGCTATGATTTCTGAGATGGAGTCTATGTACTCCAATCAGGTCTGGGATCTTGTAGATCCAACAAATGGGGTAAAACCCATCGGATGTAAGTGGATTTACAAGAAAAAGAGAGGGGTAGACGGGAAGGTTGAAACCTTCAAAGCAAGACTTGTTGCGAAAGGTTTTACTCAGAAAGAAGGGATCGACTATGAGGAAACTTTTTCGCCAGTAGACATGATTAAGTCTATCAGGATTCTCTTGTCCATTGCGGCTCATTTCGATTACAAAATTTGGCAAATGGATGTCAAGACAGCTTTCCTTAATGGAAGTCTTGATGAGTGCATTTATATGATGCAACCAGAAAGATTCGTAGCTATGGGCCAGGAGCACAAGTTGTGCAAGCTTAGTAGGTCAATTTATGGACTTAAGCAGGCATCTAGATCATGAATAGGAATGGCAACGGATCGGATACACCTAAATCCATATCCGGATCCGATCAATATTAGTGGATCCATATTCGATCCGTATCCGACCGGATCTAAACCAGATTCGGATCGAATCCGGATCGGATTTAATTTCTTATATCCATATTCGATCCGACAATCCGAATCTCTAGAAACGGATCTGATTCGGATCCGGATTCGGATCTTGAGCATTTTTTTTACTTCTCGTAAAAAATACACAATTTTTTCAGAAAAATACGTAAAAAAACCACCACGCAAAATAAAAATCAGCCTAAAAACTACAAAAATCAATAATCAAGAATAAAATTGTCCATAAAATTTGTTATATCCATAACCATAAGATAAAGATACTAAATTGTCCATAGCCATTAGATCTTAATATCAATAATCAAGAACTTCAAAAACAAACAAAAATCTTGACTACTCTTTCAATTCTACTCATCTTTCTCTTCATCCAAATCTTCTCATCTTTCTCTTCCTCCAAAATTCTACAAAGCATAAAAACAAGACACAAAAACACTTATCAATATGGACAAATAATGTGTAAAGTACTTGCGCAAACAAAAATTCGATGCCGAATGTCAATGTGAATTGTTACCATCATTCATGAGAATCCGTGTTAATAATCTCACTTTCATCACTTTCTTCATTATCATCGAGAATAGTTTGAATGTCATCGCCGGAGCTTGTAGTTTTACCTACAAGAATGACATATTGGCAAAACACGTCATATGTTAGATGAAACAAAAAATAATCAAACTTATAAAATCGGGCGTAATTATTATTTACTAACCTTTAATCTCGCTCCACAACCAACTTTGAGCACACATCAATGCTTCCAACGTTTTTGGATTAAGTCTACTACGATGAGTACTCAATATCCTCCCAATTGTGCTAAAGGCCGATTCCGAGGCAACCGTAGATACGGGAATAGCTAGAATATCTATGGCAAGCAACCTCAAAGTGGGATACTTCAACCCATTACTCTTCCACAAAATAAGACGTAAACTTCCGATGTTCTAGGCAATACAACATCCTCAAGATAGTGCTTCAACTCTAACTCCACACTCTCAACTTTTTGTACTACTAACAAGCATGTCATATTCTTCTAATGCATCAATACTCTTGCCACTTGAAACATCAAACATCGAGTTGGTGGAGGCCAAATTAGAAGCACTTGTCTTAGTCGAATATTCCCGCATTAAGTCAAGACAAAGAGATTCACCCTCTTAATTTCATTCTCCGCGTAAATACCCTCTCCATATATCTTTTTAAACATAAAATTTAAGAATGTCATCTTCAACCGGGGATCCAACAAAGAAGCAACGGCCATAATTTCATGTGTTTCACTCCAATAGCTCTCAAATTTTCCATCATAAAACTCGTCATGTCACGTATATATGTCACTGGACTAGCAAGCCATTCCATCATTTGAATCTTCATGTGACACACTTTCGAAAAGAAAATATTAGCCGTTGGATAATTAGTCCCAGAAAATACACATGTCGCATTATAAAGCAAACTCAACTTCTCACATATTTCATGTGCCTTGTCCCACTCCTCTTCACTAGGCAAAGTCTTATGATCCCTCTCACGTTGTCTTAATCGAAAGAAAACATCTTTATACTCCAAAGCAATAGACAACATGAAATAAGTGGAGTTCCACCTAGTTTTGCAATCCAACACCAACTCTTTTGAGCAAGTCACAGGAATTTGATCCGCGGTTTCTCTAAATTTTTTTCTCCTTTTTGGATAAGCTATCCAAAAACTCACACTGTCTCTTACTTTCTCAATGCAACCCTCAATTACTTTTAATCCATCTTGAACAATCAGATTTATTATATGAGCAGCACATCGCATATGAAAAAATACCCCACGAACTAACAAAGTACTTAACTGAAGCTTGTCCAAAAATAACCTTACCACGCAATCATTAGTGGTGCAGTTATCAACAGTAAGACAACCCAACCTCCTATCAATATTCCACTCCAACATTGCATCTAGTAGAACTTCTTGCAACACGGACGCTGTATGTGGAGAAGGAACATAAATGAAACTACAAATTCAAAATAATAATTAAAAAAATTTAGATTCTATTTAAGTATATAAAAAAAGGTTCAAAATAAACAAAAAGTTCAATGTATATAAACATAAGCACATGACATAACTCAGAATAACCGACTGCAACCTCCATGCATCGTCAACAAGATGCGCCGTGATAACCATAAATCCCCTTCTATTGTTCTTTGATGTCCACATGTCGGTTGTGAAAGACACTCTACCCTTCGACATCGCCAATATCTTCACAATCTTTTCTTTTTCTATGCCATACACCTTGTATATGTCACTCTTAAGTGTATTCCTAGATATCATCTTGAAAGAGGGTTGAAGAGAAAATGAATATTCCCGAAAACCAACATAATCCACCACACTCAAGGGAAGCTCATGTAGAATAACCATCTTAGCAAGCTTTTCTCTAGCCAAATTTTGGTCAAAGCTAGTCATACCAATAACCTTACCTCCGTTAGTTGTTTGACCGACCAATGCATTTTGCCCTCGCATCATGCGGGTAATGTCTTGTTGATCACCCTTGTACTTAGGACATGCACCCCTTTTTAAATGATTACTCAAATGTGTAGTTCCAGACTTACTTTCACCCATAAACTTCTTATTGCAATAGTTGCAAATTGCCTTTAGCTCTCCGTTAAATGTTTTCTTCGTGAAGTGATTCCATACCGGAGATGTCATCCTCTTAGTACTTTTCGAAGGAGGTTGTTCCCCATCTCCATTAGGATTACTTGTTCCACCAGGCGCCCCTTGACCTTGATTTTCAACTTGAGTCTCATTGGGTGAACTTTTATCATTCAACTGGTTTCTTCCAACTGTTGTTGGACGGGCGCTTTCATCTTCTGACTCCATTTTACCTACAAGTCTACAACAAAGTAAAACGTTCCCAATTCAGTAAAAGTTTGTAATTTTTTTTCCGTAGCATAGTCAAAATCAAATCAAAAACTTCACTGATAGTTCATAAATTTACACTTACAATAAATCTACACTACAGCTGAACAATTAAAAAAAAATGGTCAAAAAAAAAAACAAATCAAAACAATGTACTAAATCATACCTTTATCACAATCAGGTTTTTAAATCGATAACCTCACGAGTAGACCTGAGACTATGCCTTTCATAAATTGAAAATGCAGATCAAGAAATAGAAAAATAGCAAGTGACATCTAAAATCAGAAACTAGACCAAAAAATATGATATAGAGAAAAAAATCGAAATACTGCTCGTGTTCTTGAATCTCAAACGAGTATAAAAATGAATATCTGAAATAAGAGATTTGATACATACCAGTTTCGTGAGAGAGAAGAAATGTATCGCTGAGGGAGAAGAGAAGTCGCCGGACGTCGTCGCCGATTGCTTGGTGGGGGCTTGCGGACTTGCGATGGAGGGACTTGCAGACTTGCTTGGAATTTGGACGGCGACGTCAGACCGTGAGAGAGACGGAGATGCCGTGACTCTTGGATGGCGGGGTTTCGAGATGGTGGTTCGTGAGAGAGAAGAGATATCGTGAGTTTCGTGACTCGTCGTGAGTGTGACAGAGAGAGGAGAAGAGGGAAGATGAGAAGACCGTGAGAGAGAGTCGGAGAAAGGAGAATCGGGGGAGAATTGGAGAGAATAGTCAAAGAGTTAAAGTTTTTTACCTAATGTGTAGTATTTTATATATTTTTTTAGGTAATAATGTTTTATTTTTATATGTATTTCCTAATGTGTAGTGGAATAGTCAAACAGTTAAAGGTTTTTTGCGTTTCCTAATGTATTTATATATATGTATGTAGGTAAATGTTTAAAATTTTTTTAACTATAAGGGTATTTTCGTAAAATTATGTGTGTTCGGATACTTTCGGGTCGGATATCCATCAGATATCCTAATATAATCGGATCGAATCCGGATATGAATCGAATTTTGATTTTTAATATCCATATCCGATCCATTTAAAAATGGATCGGATTCGGACTATATCCATTCGGATCGAATCACTCGGATTTCGAATCGGATCGAACCGCATTGCCATCCCTAATCATGAACATCCCTTTTGATCAGGCAATCAAATCTTTTGGTTTTGATCAATGTCCGGATGAGCCGTGTGTGTACAAGAAGTGTAAGGAAAACGTGGTGGTATTCTTGATACTTTACGTTGATGATATATTGCTCATTGGAAACAATGTGGGTGTATTATCTAGTGTGCGGGTATGGTTATCAAGTCAATTTGATATGAAAGACTTGGGAGAAGCAGCATACTTTCTAGGATCAAGCTTATGCGAGATTAGAAACATAGGATGTTGGGCTTGTCACAAGCCAATTATATTGATACTCTTCTGGCAAGGTTTAGCATGCAGGATTCCAAGAAAGGGTTAATCCCTTTTCAGACATGGAATCTGTCTATCTAAGGATCAGTGTCCTAAGACACCTGATGAGGTAGAAAGCATGAAAGCAGTTCCTTATGTTTCTGCAGTAGGAAGCCTCATGTATGCGATGTTATGTACTAGACCGGATATTTGATTTGCTGTTGGCATGGTTAGTAGATATCAGTCTAACCCTGGAAGAGAACATTGGACTGCGGTGAAACATATATTGAAGTACCTGAAAAGGACTCGGGACTATATGTTGGTCTACCATGAAAATAGTCTTGTTCCCATTGGGTACACAGACTCAGATTTTCAGTCAGATAGGGATTCCACGAAGTCTACCTCTGGATATGTTTTCACTTTAGGAGGTGGAGCCATTAGTTAGAGGAGCATCAAGCAATCTTGCATTGCTGATTCCACCATGGAAGCTGAATATGTGGCTGCTTCGGAAGCTGTTGAGGAAGCTGTTTGGCTCAGAAACTTTCTAATGGATCTTGGAGTGGTACAGAGTGCACAACCGGCTATGACGCTTTATTGCGATAATAGCGGCGCGGTTGCAAACTCAAGGGAACCAAGAGCTCACAAGAAGGGAAAACACATAGAGCGTAAGTATCATTTGATTAGAGAAATCGTGCACAGAGGTGATGTGGCAGTGATGAAGATTGCATCAGCGGATAACCTCGCAGACCCCTTTACAAAGTGTTTGACAGCTAAGGCTTTTTATGGTCACGTAGAGGGAATGGGTTTGAGGTGTGTTGCTGCATGGCTTTGAGTCTTAGTGGGAGATTGTTGGATTGAATACTAAAATCCATGCTTTTTGTATTGGATTATATGAATTTGATATTTATGAAAATGGTTTTGGGCAATGTTTTTGCATTGTATTATTATTGTGCATAGTTGTCTATTGTTCTGCATAGTAGAAGATCTGGTGTGTAGAGTATAGCTTACACACAGAAGATCTTATCTTCGGTTCTTGTGGAATGAAAGTTGTGAGTTGACAATCTAGATGGAATTGGACAAACGATCGGAACGATTGTGGCACATTGTTTTAGTAGGTCTGTCTTGGCTACAGGAAACAATATAGGTCATACTATAGTTTCAAATCAATGTGCTAGTATACTTTGTGTATATTGAACATGACCAAGTTGAGATCATTGTCTTTGGACTGACATAACAAGACAAACTATGTCTCATGGTTATTATGATTACTTATGCTCTTTATCCTTAGATAGTCAATGTGCACATGTATTCAGTAGTTATTGCTTAGACAAGTCAAGTGAGTGAGATTCCTATGGAGTCAATAACCTCGATGAGTTGGGTGATATCATTGAGTCCATGGTTTATATTGATATATCGAAGGAATCCATGTCCCGGTTATGGGATTGATGATATCCCCTTGATGAAACTTATAAGTTTTGATTATGTCAAACCCTGCAGGTAGATTATTTAGTAATCTGGACATATCAAATAAGTGAAGTGGTAAGGATCAAGGAAATGGAAAGAGGTCGATTAAGTGAATTAGTCAGTAATTAATTTAATCGACGGATATCTGTAATCTTAACATGGGGATATAATAAGTATTTAATAACAGGAGCTCGAAATATTATTTTTGAGAATACGGACAGGAGTGCAATAACAGTTATTTAGTGGTACTAACTGTTATTAACTTTATTCGGACTAGGTTTGGGGGGAACCATAAGTCCTAATAAAGTTTAGAGCCTGATTCGTATTTTCTCCTTCAGGTCCCTCCCGTAGCCTATATAAGTGTCCTTAGTCTTCAGAATTCGTATGCTTGAAATACACACCGAAATCTAGGGTTTCGAGAGTGAGAGCAATTCGTCTGGAGGCCAAGAAGGATTCTGAAAGCAGCAAGCCCACACTTGCATCCAGGAGGAACTTCAGGAATACGGGAGAAGATCAGGAGTGTTTTCAGACCTACATCAGATAGCTTGGACGCAGGTATGAACCCTAATTTTGCCTAGTAGGGTTTATATCATTCATGTTGAAATAATTTTTTTTATCGGTATAGCAGACATGCAATGGAACTGGTCCAGGGATTCGCCCCCCTTCCCAGATAGGAGGCCAAGAACCTGGTGAAGATGGTGGGCATGCTAGTCCAAGAAGTACTGTAGACCAACATGTGATCGAAGAAAACGATGACGAACGAACGTAGAAACGGCCGAACGACCCCGTTCATGGCCGCCTTGAAGGTCGACGGGGCATTCGTGAGGCCGAGCGGCATGGCAAGGAACTCGAAATGTCCATCATGTGTACGAAAGGCAGTCTTCCCAATATCCTCAGCGTGCATCAGAATCTAATGATAGCCGGAACGCAAATAACTTTGTTAAGAAACAGGCTGCCCCAAGCTCATCAAACAACTCCTCAGTGGTCGGAATGGGGAAGTGATCCGCAACTGTAGTCGCGTTGAGCGCACGGTAGTCCACACACTAGCGGTAGGTCCTATCTTTCTTGTGCACCAATAGCATTGGAGAAGAGAAGGAGATATTACTCTGATGAATAATACCTTGCTCATGCATCTTGCGCACTTGGCGCCATATCTCTGAATTCTGAGAATATGAGTAACGATAGGGACAGATATTGACTGGTTTGGTACGTGGATGGAGATGAATGCGATGGTCCCACTGACGTGATCGTGGTAAACCCCTCGGAACCGAGAAGATATAATAATGCTGCTGAATAACCAGAATAACCTCTAGTGGAATATCAGTTGTGAAAGTGTGAGTATGCAGATGTATAAGAAACTAAGATACTCTAGAAGGGGGGGGGGGGGGTTGAATAGAGTATGCCAAATTTTTGCAAAACTTGCTAACAAGTAGATGAACTAGTGCAGGCAATGGAATTCAAGGCCTTGAACACAGGTTCGAGCCTTTGAAGAGAAGAGAAAGTTTTTAGAACAAGATTCCTTTTTCAAGGCCTTGAAAACAAGTTCAAACCCTTGAAAAATAAACAGTTTTTGTATGCAGTAAAAGCTCTGAAAGTAGATGATCTGAAAACGCACAACACAAGTGATTTATAGAGTTCAGTCCACTTGGACATACGTCTCTTCCTCAGGGATTAGATCCCTGCAGGATTTTCAACTCAATTCTTATTAATCAAAAGCTAAGCCATAGAACTCAAGCACAGAGAGTTCCCTTACTCTGTTACAGCTTGTGATTTTCCCTACCTGTCTAGTACCTGCTCTAGCTAACTGATTAACTAAGAATTCTCTATTGTTCACTTTGAAAAATCCTTGAGAATGAAGCATAGAAGTATTACAGAAATGATCTACCAATAAAGTAAAATACAGAAGATCACTTAAGAGTAGAAAACTGCAGCGAAATGCAGTGAACTTCTGTGTATGGATTGGAAGAGATGAATAAATTCTTTGATGCTTGTCAATCCAGAATGCTTTCTCTGTATTTTCCCGTTGAGAATTGTGTTTTTGTTTCTTCGAATTTGAGCTCTTTAAATACTTCAAACAACTCTGCAAACCTCTCCAGATTTTCAGCAACAACCTTCCTATTTTGTAGGTAACAGAGTTTGACTATCTTGAGATCTTCTCCAACGGTTGAATGATTATAATCTTCTGAGATATTATTGAAATCCTTCATTTAACCATCAAGAGAAGCTGTCAAACATGTCTGATTGATCACAGGATCAAAGTCTTCAAGTGTTTCCAAGTCTGCAGCAATCCAGTTTAGGAAACAATCCTGCAAAACTTAGAAACAATATTTCATGCATTATCATGGTCAAATAGTTGATATAGCACGATTCAAAACATGTTAAACAATTTCTGTCATCATCTAACAACAAGTAATCAAACATATGCAAGAGAGATAATAAATTAGATCAGAGAGATAGCAGAAAAACTCCCTATGAGAATATGCTTTTAGGTTTAACAGTTTCAAGGCTTTGAATCCAGTTTCAAGGCCTTGAAAATAGTCTTGACTATTTTCAAGCCTCTGAAGCCGATTCAAGGCTTTGAAAGCTGTTTCAAGGCCTTGAAATAGCCAAGCTCTTTCAAGTCTTTAACAACCCGAGCTTTCAATCTCCCCCTTGATGAAAGACAAAACCAAATACTGTTTGATCCTTAGTCTCTACAAAATAAACTGATTAGTCTGCAATTTAAAAACACAGTTATTCCAAAAAGATCCAACTTATTTAAATACCAACATAAACACATAAATAGTTAAGCAGATAAAACCAAATAAATCTAAAAACCTAAACTCAAACCTAGTATTTTCTCCCCCTTTTTGACTTTCATCAAAAAGATAGAAGATGTTGGATCAAGTGTCTGGAAAATTTTGAAAACTTAAAGAAATAAAGTAGAGGGAATATGGAAGAAAGAATAGGCAAGATTAAGGGGTTTGATCTTCATCTTCCTCCTGATCTCCTTCCTCTTTCTCATTGTCTTCTTCATCAGTCTTCTCCTGCTCTTCCTGTTCTTCTGCATCTTCTCCTGCAGTAGCTGTCTCACCAGTCTTGTCCTTTTCAGCTGCCTTTGGGGATTTCTTCTTTTTCTTCAAAGTGATCAGTAGCTCATCTGAATTAGGACTATTAGCTTCATCTTCTGTCTGTTCTGCTACCTGCTTTCCTTTATCTGAAACTGGAGTAGCTTCTTCCTGGTCTGAATGCTCACTAGGCAAATCCTTGTTTGATTCTCCTTTCTTTGTTCCTTCTTGCTCCTCAGGAACATCAAGCAATGGCATGCTTCCGACGATAATTTCCACCATATACTTGACTTGTCCCATATCACTTTTCAGTCCAAAAACAGTAGCTTTAACATCCTCCATGTCTAGTTCCAAACCATCAAGTCTTTGATTTTATGTAGGCTGAGAGGTCTGACTTGAAGTGTGAGTCAAGGTCTTAAGCTTAGAAAATTTCTTTGCACCTAGTTCTGCTTCAGTAAGGTCTGAGTAAAGTTTCCAAACTTTCTCCTTGGTTTTCAAAACTCCAATTTTCTCAAAGGTTTTCTCATTGAGTTCACCAAAACCAGATGTGACTGATTCTTCTCCATTAAAAGGGATCTCAAAGTGCTCAAAGAACATGGTGAGAAGGTTTGCATATGGCAGAGGGTGAATCCTCTTACTGGTTAGGCTGAAGAGCATGTGTTCAATGACTAGTTTTAGGAGATCAATCTCATAGCCATGCATAATCAGGTACATGTTGTGCAACATTCTCTCAGTCACCAGCTCTCTTGAGTGCTCTCTAGGAAAGACACATCTCACCAGAATAGTATGAAGAACTTTCGCTTCAACTTTTAACACAGAGTGTCTTAACTGTTTGGCTGAGGTTGAGACATTTGGAAGAAAGAATTCTTCTTTGGCTAGCTTCAAAATTTTTGACTTTGGTGGATGGTTGCTGGTGTCATACCTCTGTGGACAACCTAACACAGTGGCAAACTCAGAGTGATCTAGTTCAATTACAATTCAAGCAACTTTAGATTTGATCACCAAGTGTGCAGATCTCTTTACTTGGGTTAGGTTCAGATAGAAGAGTCTGGTGAGTCTAGGGTAGGCAATTTCTCTAGGATTCAGCATACACCACAGAGAAATCTTCTTTAACATTGAGACGCACTTGAGTTTCATGTGTTCCAACACATAATTATTAACCAAACTACAAAAACCAATAGCTCTTGAAGCAAAACCATCTAACCACTGACCTTTAGAGATGTTTGAGACAAACCATGTCTCATCTGGAGCTGTGTTCTTTGTTGAGACCTGAGAATAGATCTGCAATTCCTTCTCCAACTGACTTCCTGGTTGTGCTTCAGTCACCTTCCCTTTCCCTTTTTCTGCCCGAGTTGCCTTCTTCTTCACCTTCTTTGAGCTGGTAGGCTCTTTTTCTAGTTTCTTTTCTGTAATGGCCTTCTGCTTCTTATGCTTTTCTGAAGAAGAGGTTGTAGCCTTCTTGATCTTCTTCTTTGGTGGAGGAGGATCTGGAACTGCTTCTGCACTAGGAGTTCTGGAGCTGGAGTCTCCACTGACTTCTTGAACCTCTTCCACTGCTGCTTTTCTCTTCTTCTCTGAGACAGGTTTTGAACCACCAGCCATCTTGATTCGGTCTGCAGCTCTTCTTGTGCTCATTAGGGTTAGGTAAAAGAAAAGAGAGAGATGGAATGATACGGAATGAAGGAGAAGAGAAGAGGATAAATACTAAAAGAGTTTGAGTTTCAAAAGCAAACTAGTATCTCTCTGATTCAAAAAAGATTTACAAAGATCAGAGAAAATTTCAAACTATTATGCCGTTGGAAAAAGAATATAGTAATACTATTTTTGGATAAAAATAGATTTTTGAAAAAGGTAGGGGCTATATTAGGCAAATATATACAGAGATATCACCCAGTATAGAATGATCCAAGTTTATTGACTATTAGTGTGACAGTTTTATTTTCAAGGCTTTGAAAAGGCTTTCAAGACCTTGAAATACTGTAACACTGCAACAGATAAAAGATCAAAGCTTTGAACTGGTTTTCAAGGCTTTGAAACTCAGTTCAAACCTTTGTAGACACAAATAACTTACCTTTCTTACCTTAAGCTCCCCCTAAACCAATGCAGTCTTATTAAGCATTCCCAATTCCAATCTTAGAGCTGAGAACCTCTCATCTGCTAATGGTTTGGTGAAGATATCTGCAATTTGCATGTTAGTAGCAACAAATTCAAGAACAATATCACCTTTCTTAGCATGCTCTCTGATGAAACGGTGTCTGACATCAATGTGCTTGGTTCTTGAGTGTTGTACTGGATTATTTTTAGTTGAAATAGCACTAGTGTTATCACACTTAATAGGTATGCCTCTGAAGTCAAATCCCAGGTCTCTTAGCTGTTGAGAAATCCATAGTACTTGTGAGCAACATGCTCCTGCAGCTATATATTCAGCTTCAGCTGTTGATAGAGCAACTGAATTTTGTTTCTTGGAATGCCAGCTAATCAGAGATGATCCAATGAATTGAGAGGTTCCATAAGTGCTTTTTCTATCAACTTTGTACCCTGCAAAGTCAGCATCTGAAAAAACCACTTAAAGAGAAGTTAGAATGTCTTGGATACCAAAGCCCTAAGTCTTTGGTACCATTGAGATATTCTCTTCACAACAGTTAAGTGTGATTCTTTTGGATCAGCTTGAAACCTAGCACACATGTATACACTAAACATATTATCTAGTCTGCTTGCTGTCAGATAGATTAATGATCCAATCATGCCTCTATACTCTTTAACATTGACACTCTTACCAGATTCTTCCTTGTCTAAGGATAGTGTGAAGCTCATTGGGGTCTTAGCTTATTTTCATTGAGCCATGCTGTATTTATTTAGCAAATCTTTTGTATACTTGCTTTGATTCAGAAAGATACCCTTCTTCAATTGATGGATTTGAAGTCCTAGGAAGAAGGTTAATTCTCCCATCATGCTCATTTCAAACTCCCTTCTCATAAGACTTGAGAATTCTCTGCACAATTGATCATTAGTAGCTCCAAACAGTATATCATCAACATATATCTGGACTACAAGTAAATCTTTCTCACGAGTCTTAATGAAAAGAGTCTTGTCTACTAAACCTCTTTGAAATCATTTTCAAGTAAAAACTTTGACAGTCTTTCATACCAAGCCCTTGGAGCTTGTTTCAAACCATAAAGAGCTTTGTCAAGTTTGTAAACATGATCTAGAAAAATGTAATTTTCAAAACCAGGTGTGAAAGTGTGTAATGTAGACTAAATACAGGACCTAAATACTCTAGAAGGGGGGTGGGGGTTGAATAGAGTATGGAAATTTTTTGCAAAACTTAAAGTTTAACAGAAAGACTTTGTGTGAAACTCAAATCTCAAGGCCTTGAGATTTTAGTAAAACTGTCTGAAACTTACAAAGGCAAAATAGTAAGCTTCAAGGCCTTGAACTGTGGACAATTCTAAACAGCTTTTGAACCCTAGTTTGATTTGAGTTGTATGCAGCAGATAATAATCAAACTGAAAAGTAAAGAACACAAAGCAATTTACAGAGTTCAGTCCCAATGGACCTAATCTCTTCCTGAGGGATCTAATCCCACCAGGATTGGGCAAACACTTCTTATTACTCACAAAGAAACAACCCTAGATCTTCAAGCCTAAGTGATTTCCCTTACACCTATACAGCTTGTGATTCCAAACCTATCTAGTTCCAGCTACTAACTGTTGAGCTAACAAGAACCTGTTGTTGTTCACTTGAGCAACTAACCACTAGGTTAAGTGAGGTTTCAGATAATCTAAAGATACACAGATAGAAGTAAAAGTGAAGAACACAATATGAAGATAGGCTGTTTAAGCCTGGAAGTGTTCTTTTGAAAAACTAGATTTATTTGATCTTCAGGAGTCTGGAATGAAGCTTGAATGATTGTGTGTTTGAATGAATGATCTCCCACGATTTTGTCACACCTCTCTTAGTATTGTGCAAGCTTCTCTCCCCTTCAAAATTCAAACCAGTCTCTTTTATCCACAGCTGCAACTGATTGAGAGATTTTAGGATCTCAGTTCCTACAAATCCTCCTTCTGTTTTCAACTAAAATTCAAACAGCTTCAAGTGGATATGGGTTGAAATTTGTTGAGATTGCTCCTGCACGTTTAACAACCCTGCAACAGCATTGAAACACAGCAATAACAAAATCCAGAAATATAACAGTGCTATGACTGTTTGGTTATACAGTTTCTGATAAAACTGTTTAACAGACTTAGAACAATAACCTGTATATCGTCTAAAACATATGAATCATGAAAAAAAGGTTTAAGACACTTAGAAGTGAGTAAATAATCACAATACTAAGAATCACAACCTGCAAGAAAGAATCAACTAAGTTCTGTAAAAACTGTCAGCAGCTCAAGGCACATCTCAAGGCCTTGGAGCTCTAAACCTGCTTCACAGAATTTTATAAGTTAAATCAAGATAACTTTGATTCTTCCTGTTCTGATCATCTGAAATTGTGTTAGATATATAAATAATTTAATCCAAAAGTATATGAAATAAACCACTGATTCGTATAATCAGATATCCAATCTGCAACACAGAAATGTTAGAACATATAGCAGAATAGACAAGGCCTTGAAGTTCAGTCAATATCTCAAGGCCTTGAGATAACTAAGATGCTTTGCTGCTTATGTCTTAGTCTTCTGTCTTTGTCTTTTGTCTTTCATCACTCAAAACAATTACCAACCAAAACACATTCAGGGATCTTGACTCAACAATCTCCCCCTTGATGAAAGACAAAACCTACAGTCTTGTATAGATCTTCCTGCCACTCATATTCAAAAATTAAATAACCACAATTTGCAGATACAATATATACTGAATCCAAACAGATAACCAGTGAGAAAAAAACATTACCATATTACCACAGAAATATAAGTACACAACTGATTAAACCACAAAACAACTAGGCATTCTTATTATTATTATTCCAAATACTGCAAACACAAAAGAACCACATTAATTCTACCCCTTTTTGACTTTCATCAAATAAGGTTGAAGAAATGTAGGATCATTACTCAAAGTGTGAAAATGAACATAAAACAAAAATTTAGCTAAAAAGTCAAGGCCTTGAGACAGAAAAGATAGAAGAGAATGAGATAGAAGGTCAAGGCTTTGGCAGTCTCTGATCTTCACTTTCTCTTTGATGTCTGGCCTTTCTCTGAGCCTTCTCCAATTTCTTCTTCACTTGCAGCATCTTCTGCAGACTGATTACCTTCTTGTTCAGCTTCCACTTCAGCAACCACTTCTTGGATTATCTCATCCACTTTCTTCTTAGCCTGTACTGAATATACCTCTGTAGCTGCATCAACACCTGTGTCTTCACCAGCATCTTCTTCATCAGTTTGTTCATACAAATCTTTTGAAGTTAGCACCACTGGAATTGGCTTCTTCTTCTTCTTTAGAAAATCTCCCAGCTTCTCTTCTGAATCCACACTGGTGTCATGACTAGTAGCAGAAGGTATCTTCTCCAGATTCAAGCCCTTGATGACAACATCCAACTTCCCATTCATAACATTCATCAAGCCCTTGAACTGGTTAAATTCAGTTGACAGGTCAAATAACCTTTGTCTGAGTTCTTCAATATGAACCTGCTGATCTTCTAACTTCTCAACCAGCAGAGAGTAATCCTCATTGGCTTGTCCTTTCCCATATGTAGTCCCTTAGGCTTCACAAACTCTTTCTCAGCAAGTTCTTCCTTTGACAAATCAGAATAAAATTTCCAATGCCTTTTCCCAGTCTGAACTACCCCAATCCTCTGAAGTGCAGTCTCATCTATCAACCCAAAACCTCCAGTAATCTTTTCTTCTCCTTTCACAGGCACATCAAAATATTCAAAGAAAAGAGGTAACGGGTTGGCATATGGAAGAGGATGGTTTCTAGTCCTGGTTGCACAATAAATCATATGCTCCATAACAACTGTTGGCAAATCTATCTCAAACCCTTGAGATATCAGATACATCAAAATCAGAACCTTATCAGTTACTAACTCCCTTGAGTTTTCCCTCGGAACTACACTCCTCATCAGAATAGTAAACAAGATTTTGGCTTCACAGTTGAGCACATAGTGTGTAAACTGCTTTGGACCAGAGGGAAAACCTTCAATAAAGAACATCTCCTTTGCCTTATCCAGACACTCCTTCCTATCAGGATAATCTCCAAAATTGTATTTTCTAGGAATGCCCAATACTTTGGCAAAAGTCCTATGATCTAACCTCAAATCCACACCAGCCACTTTTGAAGTTAATACCATTCTATCATCACGTTCAGAAACCAAGTTTAGGTAAAATAACCTAGTTAACCTAGGATAAGCCTTTGAAATAGGATTTAGAACCTTCCAAACAGCAGTTTCTCTCAACTTTCTCATGCATTCTATGTCCAGTTTATCCAATAACTCATCAGAAATCATGCTACAGAAAGCTAGCTTAGATGAAGCATAACCTTGCATCCAAACAGTTCTAACCTCAGAACTAACAAACCACTCTGTGGGAAGTACATTCTTACCTTGATATATTTTCTTAGTTTCAGCAGCAACTTGCTTAATCCTAGACTTCTTCTCTGAGGGTTTGGTCTTTTCTTGTCCTCCTTCAGTTGGTTTCTCCTGGCTTTCCTGAGTTGATTTCCCTTTTTCCTCTTCACCAGTCTTTTTCTTTTCTCCACCTTTTCTTCTTCTCTGACCTAGGTTGATCACCACCCTGAGTCTCTGGTTGTGGATCAACACTTGATGAAATAGCCCGGGATCTCGGTTCAGGGTTAAAGAGACAATCGATAACCAAAAGTAGAAATATTGTTACGAATATTACATTTTATTTAATAAATACAGCAATCTTGAGAAGATAAGATTACAAATATAATTTGTTTCAAATAATCTATGTGATCTAATCTAACTTAATCTAAACGTCTTTTTCTCGTTCCGCGTTCCCATCCCCCACCTTGAGTGATGACCTGCGGTTTTAAAATGGCAAAAGCCGACGCAGTTTTGAAGAAATGATCAGTAAAAAACTGAGTAAATACACACTACGACATGTAAAGCAACGAGTGGCACGGAAGCATGAGTTGAGGCAAATAAAGAGATTTGAAAATCAATGAGCAAAAGATTTGGAACAATTCGGAACATTTATGAGTAACCGCGTAGCGAGAACCATCATCTTTAAAACATTTATAAACCACAAGTAGTCAACATATTCTTAAACAAGTAGAATATCAACAGTAAACAAGTCCATTTGACCTGATAATGATATTAAATCACAAGTAGCCAAAGCTAATCAAATCATTTGATTAGATTAGGCAATCAAGATCCACAAACAACATCAATAGAGTAATCAAACTTTCTTTCAATTCCAATTTAATTGTTAAGTTTAGCTGAGGCATGTCTAGAGTCACCAGCAGGATCGATGTAGACAGAGGGATCACGAAATAATCACTAAGGGTTCCTTCAAGGTTCTATCAAACCCTATTTCACCCGAGCGTTAAGGGAGCCCATTCGTCAACCCCGCTCATAACATTAGCTAAAAGGCCTTAAGTGTCGACACCCCTATACCGTAGTGACCCTTACAAGTATAAGTAGCACTCTATAGCTCTATAAACCTCTTGGCCTCAATATCTTGATACATTTTGGCTCATCGGGGGCGGATTTGTGAACATTGACGTTCTATCCAATAATAAGAAGCATTGCTTCAATGGTCTTAGCCATAAGAAAATGGAGGATCGCTTGACGCCTCCCATTAATAACAGTACTCTGTACATCGTCCTAAGTATATTAGAGGTATTTTATTTCTTCTCTTTCACATAACCATAATCAGAATATCAACAATTCACAAGTAATTTCCGAGAGTTCTCAAAGGAGATGAATAAAATAATTTAACAACATTCGAGTGGAAAACATGATTCTCATACTATTTCATATAACAAACATTCATTTGAAACATCAAACACAAACGCACATTTTGATATAAAAAGGCCGTACATATGTACTTACCACTGAGATGAAGCACATTTAAAAGCAAGAAACTAAGCCTAGCACTCCGACGACAACCGCTCTCTCCTACGAGGTCAATGTCTACAATCACACGTATGACGTACTCGTTCTAACCAATTTACACAGTTATAATAAAAATGCAACCCTACATGTCACATAGTCCTAAATTTCACTAATGCACATATAATGATGTTTAATTATCAAAATAAGTCCAACAAAACACCTAGAAGTTCAAAAATTCAAGTTTTCTAAAAAATGTGAAACTACAATTCTGGACAGAATTGTAGCTCTGACTTTGGAGCCATATTTACCATATCAAATCATCTCCTAAAATCTTTAAATTAATCTATGATGAACCTATATGTGTCTACTTTCAGAAACATCAAGAAAATCATGCATAGCTATTATACAACTCAAGTTAAAAAAATAACAAACACTGCTATGCAGAGACAAGTTTGGAAGAAAGTTTCAACTTTGAAGAACAATTACTACTACTTGGAGAATAGGAAAAATGCCCATATTCTCCACAATTAATCCCTTATGTGTCTAGTTTCATCACAAGAAATATTTGGTTCCATAAGTTTCTGAAAATGAGATTTTTAACAAAAATGGCAAAACTTGTCCAAAAACAGTGTTTCAGAAAATTTGCAACTTAGAATGAGCATATCTCCCTAACAAAAAAGGCTATGGAGTTGAATTTTCTTTCAAAATGACCCTCTATGAGTCTAGTTTCAGAATACGAATGATTTAAAAATTCTAAAGAGACAAAATTTAGAGATAGTATACGTTTTTCACAAACTGATCAGATTGTAAAAATGTGCAATTTTCACCTAGAGCACTTAAAACATGATCAAATCAATTATATGACATGCAACTTATAGAGACTTGATTTTCACCCAAATTACATAATTATAGGCATTAATTAAGACTTTTACATGCTCTTGACACAAATGATCAAAATTTTCTTGACATGCAAGTGCAACTACCAAGATTTTTACAAAGTGCATATGTGTTTTAGTGTGAGTTTCATGAAATAGTCAAAATGTTGGTGTCAATCACATGATCTAACCATGAAAATGAAGAATCAAGCGTGGAGATGAAGAAAACTAAGATGAAATTTCATCAATCAAAGCAAAAGATGGACATGCACGAATGAATTCAAGACTAGAAGAAAGTTTACCCAAAGATTCAAGAAGATAGTGGATGAAAGAGTGAAATGGACTTCAAAACTTGAGAAGATTGATGAAAGAGCTCCCCTCCATGATCATATAACCCTTGGACTCAAGTTTTTCATGCTTTGGATGCAACAAAATAGTGTTTTGATGGTGTTTTATGGAGGTCAAACTCCAAAAACGGGAATGAAGTTTGTTGGGAGAGAACAAAACTAGTATGAGTGTTGTTGAGAGGATAGAGATGCAAGAAATGAGAGTGGGAAAGCTAGACCATGAGGATTAATGGAAGTGATGTGATGGTGGAGTGAAAAGTGTGTAGGAAGTGTTTGTGATGAACATGGAGGTAGATAGATGTCACAAGAGTGTAAATAGAGTTTAGGTAGCATTATTTTATTGGAGTTGACCAAAATTGTGGAGAGTGTACTTGGAATGTAAAAATCAATTACATTAGTTGTTGGATGGAGTTGAGGAATAGAAACATAGAGTAAGAAGGGTAAGAATGTAATTCTCACTTACCAACAATCACATAAAAGTTATTAGTATTGTTTTTTTATAAATTAGAAACTTAGCAAATAATTTAAAATAAAATGCTATGTATATAAATGTCAAAAATTCACTTTTAGAAAACTACAAATAAGTTCCAAATATACAAAATAAATTTTATATAGTATTGCTTAACTTTTCCAAACTCCCATTTAACCCCAAAACAAAATTCTAGATAATCATACATGTCCAATGACACCCTCATACTTTAAAACTAAAAAGAATTCAAGAACGAGTTTGTAATATAAAATTATTGAAATTCTCAAATAATTTTCTAAAATTACCAAATAACCTTAACTAAAATACGGGGTATTACACTTGAGCCTTCATCTCCCTTCTCTGTTCTGGACTTCTTTGCAGGAGGGGTATCCTCATGCAAACTTTGAGTGTTTTCTGAATCAGAATCAGAAATCACTATCTTCTCCTTCTTATTTGCTCTCTTCTTGGATCTGCCAGAGGGCTTTCAATGTTGCTGAATTCTGGCTGATTTGCGCTCCACTTTATGGTTTAGGGTTTTGAGAAGAGAATGTGATTGAGAGGAATTGAGAGAGAGAGAGAGTAGAGTCGCAGAAGATTGAAAGAGAATGAGAAGAAAAAGCCCTGACTTTCAGCTTAAGTAGGTTGAAAGGATGAGTCATAAAAGGACTCTGCAATAACAGCATGCATAAATAGAATCTTGAAAAATCTTTTTGGAATATTTTAGAAAATCTCCGAGTAATTCAAATATTATACAGTTATCTAAAACGATAAGATATAATATTTGATGATCCATTTTTTTTTTTTAAAAAATACAGATATTATCAAGACCTGGAGAACAATCTCAAGGTCTTGAGATTTTCTTCAGTTTGAGAAACTTCAAAGCTTTGAGCTATACTTTCAAGGCTTCAGAAAGTATAATATCAAGGCTTTGAGATTCCAGCACATATACACATATAAGTACTAATAATCCCCCTAAACCAATGCATCCTTGTTTAACATCCCCAATTCAAGCCTTAGAGATGAAAACGTATCATTTGGCAAAAGTTTAGTGAAAATATCAGCAATCTGCATTGAAGTAGAGATAAAATTTAACACAACATCACCTTGTTCTGCATGATCTCTAAGAAAATGATGTCTCACATCTATGTGCTTTGTCCTCGAGTGCTGAACTGGATTCTTAGAGATTGAAATAGCACTTGTGTTGTCACAATGAATAGGCACATTTCTGAAGTTATAGCCAAGATCTCTAAGCTGCTGAGCAATCCATAACACTTGTGAACAGCAAGCACCAGCTGCAACGTTTTCAGCTTCTGCAGTTGATAATGCTACATAATTTTGCTTTTTGGAATGCCAACTGATCAATGAAGATCCAAGAAATTGACAGCATCCAGAAGTACTTTTCCTATCTACTTTATATCGTGCAAAATCTGCATCTGAATAGCCACTCAACATAAAATTAGATCTTCTTGGATACCAAAGCCCTAAGTCTCTGGTTCCATTCAAATATCTAAAAATTCTTTAAATGCAGTTAAATGACTTTCCTTAGGATCTGCTTGAAATCTAGCACACATACAGACACTGAACATAATATCAGGTCTGCTAGTAGTTAAATATAATAGTGATCCAATCATACCTCTGTATTCCTTCTAATTCACACTCTTACCAGTTGAATCTTTGTCAAAAGAGAGTGATGAACTCATAGGGGTCTTAGGCACCTTGGACTGTGACATATTATACTTATTCAATAAGTCCTTGGTATATTTTCCTTGATGCACAAAAATTCGCGAAGTCCAAGAAAGAAATTCAGTTCACCCATTAGGCTCATCTCAAACTCCCTGCACATCAGACTAGAAAACTCTTTTGAAAGAGCATCATTAGTAGCACCAAATAATATATCATCTAAATAAATTTTAACTACTAACAGATCACTCTGATGGTGTTAAATAAAAAGAGTTTTGTCAACTAAGCCTCTTTTAAAATTTTTTTCAAGTAGAAATTTTGAAAGTCTGTCATACCAAGCCCTTGGTGCTTGTTTTTAACCATAAAGAGCTTTATGCAGTTTATAAACATGATCAGGGAAATTTTCATCTTCAAAACCAGGAGGTTGTGCTACAAAAACATCTTCTTGTAAATATCCATTTAGAAAAGCACATTTAACATCCATTTGATAAAGCTTTATGTGATTGTGAGATGCAAATGCAAGAAGTATTCTAATAGCTTCTAACCTGGCAACAGGAGCAAAAGTCTCCTCATAATCTATACCTTCTTCCTGATTATATCCTTGAGCTACCAGTATGGCTTTATTTCTTACCACTTTGCCATTCTCATCAAGCTTGTTTCTGAATACCCATCTGGTTCCAATAACTGATTTCTCTTAGGGTATAAGGACCAGATTCTAAACCTTGTTCCTTTCAAAATCACTCAGCTCACTATGCATTGCAATGATTCATTCTGCATCTTCCAGAGCTTCCTTGGTATTCTTAGGCTCAATCAAAGATACAAATGCACTAAAAGCACACAAGTTCTTTAACTGTCCTCTTGTCTGAGTTCCAGTTGATGGATATGATATAATGTTGTCTGCTGGATGGTCTGCAAGGTACTTAAACTTCTTTCTTGGTACCTAGGAGTATTCTCCTTCAAGGCTTTGAGTCCTTGAAACAGTAGAGGGAGCATCATAGAAAGTTTAAGCTTCTGTCTCATGGCTTTGACATATTGGTTCAGCAGGAGGTTCAAGGCCTTGAGATTCTTGTACACATGCCTTGCAAACCTCATCATCTGAAAATTTCTGTGATGGTAAACCTCTTACCAAGTCCTTTGAGATGAGTTTATACAAAGTATGTATACTAATATGCCCAAGCTTTCTGTGCCAAAGCTTTGAATCTTCCTTCAAGGCCTTGAGGCATTTTAGCTTGTCACCTGCAACACTGTTAGTATTCATAGCAAATAGAATATATGATCTACGAGCAGTGAGTATGCAATCACCAGATTTCTCATCTTGCACCACACATTTCTCCTTGTCAAATATAGGTTTATAACCTTTATCACATAACTGAGAGATACTAAGCAAATTATACTTAAGTCCATCTACCAGATAAACATCAGATATAGAATTTGTAGAACCAATACCAATACTACCTATACCAATGATATTGCATTTTGCTTTGTCACCAAGTGTGATTGTTCCTCCAGATTTTTCTGTAAGTTCAGTATAGAGAGACTTCTTTCCACTCATATGTCTAGAACATCCACTGTCTAAAACAAATCATTGCCTCAAGAGGCTGTTAGACCAAGTGCAGAACTTTGATTCATACTCAAAATTAGCCATATTTGGTGGCCTAATTCCTTTTGGAACCCAAATCTGCCTAACCTGTCCCTTAAGCTGATAAGGATAAGTATTCCTCATAATGTGAGGTTCTGATCTTTCTGAAGGGACAAGTTAATCTGACATGACCAATTTTTCCACAGTAATAACATTTTGGTGAATGTCTGCTACCAGATTTGACAAAAGTAGTTTGGCCTTTCGTTGGAAAATTTGGATTATAGCCAATCCCACTTTTATGCATTGATTTCAGACTTCCTCCAAGAATGAGATTTAGATTATGTTCTGAGCCTGTAAACTTATCTAGGACCTTCTTGGACTCTTGAAGTTTCTCAGTCAAAGTACAGATCTGTTGTTCTAAATTCTCAGAATGGGTCTTTAGATCAGCATATCTTTCAGTTAAAAGAGTATTTTGATTAACAACCTCTTTTATTTGTGCCTTCAAGACTTTGAACCTCCAGTCCAAGGCCTTGAAGTCTTTTTCCAGGTTTTTCTTAGAAACTTCAACAGTTTTGTTTGAAAACACTAGGTCCAGGTTTTCTTTTACCTGGTCATGAATCTTAATCTTTAAAGCAGAAATCAATCTCATTTCTATTGAAAGTGTGTAATGTAGACTAAATACATGACCTAAATACTCTAGAAGGGGTGGGGGCTGAATAGACAATGGAAACTTTTTGCAAAACTTAAAGTTTAACAGGAAAGCTTTGTGTGAAACTCAAATCTCAAGGCCTTGAGATTTTGTAAACTGTCTGAAACTCACTAAGGCAAAATTGTAAGCTTCAAGGCCTTGAGCTGTGAACTATTCTAAATAGCTTTTTAAACCTAGTTTGATTTGAGTTGTGTGTAGCAGATAATAATCAGACAGAAAAGTAAAGAACACAAAGCAATTTACAGAGTTCAGTCCCAATGGACCTAATCTCTTCCCGAGGGATCTAATCCCACCAGGATTGGGCAAACACTTCTTATTACTCACAAAGAAACAACCCCAGATCTTCAAGCCTAAGTGATTTCCCTTACACCTATACAGCTTGTGGTTCCAAACCTATCTAGTTCCAGCTACTAACTGTTGAGCTAACAAGAACCTGTTGTTGTTCACTTGAACAACCAACCACTAGGTTAAGTGAGGTTTCAGATAATCTAAAGATACACAGATAGAAGTACAAGTGAAGAACACAATATGAAGATAAGTTGTTTAAGCCTGGAAGTGTTCTTCTGGAAAACTGGATTGATTTGATCTTCAGAAGTCTGGAATGAAGCTTGAATGATTGTGTGTTTGAATGGATGATCTCCCACGAATTTGTCACACCTCTCAGAGTATTCTGCAAGCCCCCCTCTCTTCAAAATTCAAACTAGTCTCTTTTATCCACAGCTGCAACTGATTGAGAGATTTTAGGATTTCAGTTCCTACAAATCCTCCTTCTGTTTTCAATTTAAATTCAAACAGCTTCAAGTGGATATCCGTTGGAGTTTTTCGAATCTTCTCCTGCACGTTTAACAACCTTGCAACAGCATGGAAACCCTGCAAAAACAAAATTCAAACATCTAACAGTACTAAGACTGTTTGGTTATACAGTTTCTGATAAAACTGTTTAATAAACTTAGAACAATAATCTGCATATCCTCTAGAACAAATAAAACATGAAAAACAAGTTTAAGACACTTAGAAGTGAGTAAATAATCACAATACTAAGAATCATAACCTGCAAGAAAGAATCAATTAACTTTTGTAAAAACTGTCAGCAGCTCAAGGCATATCTCAAGGCCGTGGAGCTCTGAACTTGCTTCACAGAATTTCAAAGTTAAATCCAGATACCTCTGATTCTTCCTGTTATGACCAGCTGCAATTGTGTTAGATATATAAATAGTATAAACCGCAAGTATATACCACAGACCACTGATTTGCATAATCAGATATTCAAGTCTGCAACACAAAAATGTTAGAACACATAGCAGGATAAGATAACTCAAGGCTTTGAAGTTCAGTCAATCTCAAGGCCTTGAGATTACTGAAATGCCTTTGCTGCTAATGTCTTAGCCTTTTGCCTTTCATCACTCAATACAATAACCAGTCAAAGCACATTTAGAGATCTTGACTCAACAATCTCCCCCTCGATGAAAGACAAAACCTACAGTCTTGCATAGATCCTGCCACTCATATTCAAAAATTAAATAACCACAATCTGTAGATACAAAATATATACTGAACCCAAACAGATAACCAGTGAGAATAAATATTACAAATTACCACAGAAATAAAAATTTACCAAAATAACTAAAGGCCAACTCTTATTATTACTAGATACTGCAAACAAAACACAAATACATTCTCCCCCTTTTTGACTTTCATCAAATAAGGTTGAAGAAATGTAGGATCATTACTCAGAGTTTGAAAGTAAACTTTAAAAGAGAAACTAGCTAAAAAGTCAAGGCCTTGAGACAGAAAAGATAGAAGAGATGAGATAGAAGGTCAAGGCTTTGGCAGTCTCTGATCTTCACTTCTTCTTTGGTGTCTGGCCTTTCTATGAGCCTTCCCCAATTTCTACCTCACTTGCAGCTTCATCTGCAGACTGATTACCTTCTTGTTCAGCTTCAACTTCAGCAACCACTTCTTGGATTATCTCATCCACTTTCTTCTTGGCCTGTACAGAATCTACCTCTGTAGCTGCATCAACACCTGTATCTTCATCAGCATCTTCTTCATCAGTTTGTTCAAACAAGTCTTTTGAAGCTAGCACCACTGGAATTGGCTTCTTCTTCTTCTTCTTCAGAAAATCTCCTAGCTTCTCTTCTGAATCCACACTGGTGTCATGACTAGTAGCAGAAGGTATCTTCTCCAGATTCAAGCCCTTGATGAAAACATCCAACTTCCCATTCATAGTATTCATCAAGCTCTTGAATTGGTTAAATTCAGTTGACAAGTCAAACAACCTTTGTCTGAGATCTTCAATCTCAACCTGCTGATCTTCTAACTTCTCAACCAGCAGAGAATAATCCTCATTGGCTTGCCCTTTTCCAGATGCAGTCCCCTTAGGCTTCACAAACTCCTTCTCAGCAAGTTCCTCCTTTGACAAATCAGAATAAAATTTCCAATTCCCTTTCCCAGTTTGAACTACCCCAATCCTCTGAAGTGCAGTCTCATCTATCAACCCAAAACCTCCAGTAATCTTTTCTTCTCCTTTCACAGGCACATCAAAATACTCAAAGAAAAGAGGTAACAGGTTGGCATATGGAAGAGGATGGTTTCTAGTCCTGGTTGCACAATAAATCATATGCTCCATAACAACTGTAGGCAGATCTATCTCAAACCCTTGAGATATCAGATACATCAAAATCAGAACTTTATCAGTTACCAACTCTCTTGAGTTCTCCCTGGGAACTACACTCCTGATCAAGATAGTAAACAAAATATTGGCTTCACAGTTGAGCACAGAGTGTGTCAACTGCTTTGGACCAGAGGGAACACCTTCAACAAAGAACATCTACTTTTCCTTATCCAAACACTCCGTCCTATCAGGATAATCTCCAACATTGTATTTCCTAGGAATGCCCAAGACTTTGGAAAAATTCCTATGATCTAACCTCAAATCCACACCAGCCACTTTAGAAGTTAAAACCATTCTATCATCACCTTCAGATACCAAGTTCAGATAAAATAGCCTAGTTAACCTAGGATAAGCCTTTGAACTAGGATTTAGAACTTTCCAAACAGCAGTTTCCCTCATTTTTCTCATGCATTCTATGTCCAGTTTATCCAACAACTCATCAGAAATCATACTACAGAAAGCCACTTTAGATGATGCATACCCTTGATATCCTTTCTTAGTTGCAGCAACAACTTGATTAACCCTAGTCTTCTTCTCAGAGGGTTTGGTCTTTTCTTGTACTCCTTCAGTTGATTTCTTCCGGCTCTCCTGAGTTGACTTCCCTCTTTCCTCTTCAGTAGCCTTTTTATTTTCTCCCCCTTTCTTCTTCTCTGACCTAGGTTGATCACCACCCTGAGTCTCCTGTTGTGGATCAACACTTGAGCCTTCATCTCCCTTCTCTGTCCTTGACTTCTTTGCAGGAGGGGTATCGTCATGAAAGCTTTGAGTGTTTTCTGAATCTGAATCAGAAATCACTATCTTCTCCTTCTTGTTTGCTCTCTTCTTGGATCTGCCAGAGGGCTTCCGCTATTGCTGAATTCTGGCTGATTTGCGCTCCATTTTAGGGTTTAGGGTTTTGAGAAGAGAATGTGACTGAGAGGAATTGAGAGAGAGAGAGACAGTAGTCGCAAAAAATTGGAAGAGAATGAGAAGAAAAAGCCCTGACTTTCAGCTTAAGTAGGTTGAAAAGGATGAGTCATAAAAGGACTCTGCAATATCTACATGCAAAAATAGAATCTTGAAAAATCTTTTTGGGATATTTTAGAAAATTCTCTGAGTAATTCAAATATTATATAGTTATCTAAAAAGATAAGATATAATATTTGATGATCCAATTTTTTTAAAAAAAAATAAATACAGATATTATCAAGACCTGGAGAACAATCTCAAGGCCTTGAGATTTTCTTGCAGTTTGAGAAACTTCAAAGCTTTGAGCCATACTTTCAAGGCTTCAGAAAGTATAATCTCAAGGCTTTGAGATTCCAACACATATACACATATAGGTACTAATACTCCCCCTAAACCAATGCATCCTTGTTTAACATCCCCAATTCAAGCCTTAGAGATGAAAACCTATCATCTGGCAAATGTTTAGTGAAAATATCAGCAATCTGCATTGAAGTAGAGATAAAATTTAAAACAACATCACCTTGTTCTGCATGATCTCTAAGGAAATGATGTCTCACATCTATGTGCTTTGTCCTTGAGTGCTGAACTGGATTCGTAGAGATTGAGATAGCACTAGTATTGTCACAATGAATTGGCACATTTCTAAAGTTGTAGCCAAGATCTCTAAGTTGCTGAGCAATCCATAGCACTTGTGAACAACAAGCACCAGCTGCAATGTATTCAGCTTCTGCAGTTGATAATGCTACATAATTTTTCTTTTCGGAATGCCAACTGATCAATGAAGATCCAAGAAATTGACAGCATCCAGAAGTAATTTTTCTTTCTACTTTATGTCCTGCAAAATCTGCATCTGAATAGCCACTTAACATAAAATTAGATCTTCTTGGATACCAAAGCCCTAAGTCTCTGGTTCCATTCAAATATCTATAAATTCTTTTAACTGCAGTTAGATGACTTTCCTTAGGATCTGCTTGAAATCTAGCACACATACAGACACTAAACATAATGTCTGGTCTGCTAGCAGTTAAATATCCTTATGATTCACACTCTTACCAGTTGAATCTTTGTCTAAAGAGAGTGATAAACTCATAGGGGTCTTAAGCACTTTGGACTGTGACATATTATACTTATTCAGTAAGTCCTTGGTATATTTTCCTTGATGCACAAAAATTCCTTTCTTCGTTTGTAATATATGAAGTCCAAGAAAGAAATTCAGTTCACTTATTAGGCTCATCTCAAACTCCCTGCACATCAGATAGAAAACTCTTTTGAAAGAGCATCATTAGTAGCACCAAATTATATATCATCTACATAAATCTGAACTACTAACAAATCACTTTGTTGGTGTTTAATGAAAAGGGTTTTGTCAACTAATCCTCTTCTGAAATTGTTTTCAAGTAGAAATTTTGAAAGTCTGTCATACCAAGCCCTTGGAGCTTGTTTTAAACCATAAAGAGCTTTATCCAGTTTATAAACATGATCAGGAAAATTTTCATCTTCAAAACCAGGAGGTTGTGCTACAAAAACATCTTCTTGTAAATATCCATTTAGAAAAGCACGTTTAACATCTATTTGATAAAGCTTTATGTGATTGTGAGATGCAAATGCAAGAAGTATTCTAATAGCTTCTAACCTGGAAACAGGAGCAAAATTCTCTCATAATCTATACCTTCTTCTTGATTATATCCTTGAGCTACCAGTCTGGCTTTATTTCTTACCAACTTGCCATTTTCATCAAGCTTGTTTCTGAATACCCATCTGGTTCCAATAACTGACTTCTCTTTAGGTGTGGGGACAAGATTCCATTCAGCTCACTCTGCATTGCAATAATCCATTATGCATCTTCCAGAGCTTCCTTGGTATTCTTAGGTTCAATCAAAGATACAAATGCACTGAAAGCACACAAGTTCTTTAACCAGTTGATGGATCTGATGTAATGTTGTCACCCGGATGGTCTGCAAGGTACTTAAACTTCTTTCTTGGTACCCATGAGTATTCTCCTTCAAGGCTTTGAGTCCTTGACAGTAGAGGGAGCATCATAGAAAGTTTCAGATTTTGTCTCAAGGTTTTGAGATTTTGGTTCAGCAGGAGGTTCAAGACCCTGAGATTCTGCTGGTTGATTCTGTACAACAGTTTTGCCTCTGTCTTCTTTCACAGCATCATCATCTGATTCATGCTTGTTCAAATCTAGATCTGCAAAACTTTCACTCAGAGAATCCTTAGTACTTTCATCAAAAATTACATGAATGCTCTCTTCCATAATCTTGGTTTTTCTATTATAAACTCTATAAGCTTTGCTAGTTTGAGAATATCCAAGAAATACACCTTCATCACTTCTAGCATCAAACTTACCAAGATTGTCTCTACCATTATTATGCACAAAACAGATAAAACCAAATGGCTTAAAATAAGAAACAATAGGCTTTCTCCCTTTAAACAGTTCATAGAGAGTCTTTTTCAAAATAGGTCTGATCAAGCATCTTTTCACCACATAATTGGCAGTATTAACAACTTCTGCCCATAAAAACTTTGGCAAATTACTTTCAAGCAGCATGGTTCTGGACAGATCCTCAAGTGTCCTATTTTTCCTTTCAACTACTCCATTTTACAGTGGAGTTCTAGGTGCAGAAAAGTTGTGTGAAATGTCATGCTTTGCACAAAACAAATCAAAGTCAAGTTGATCAAACTCTCTACCATGATCACTTCTAATGGATGAAACAGGCAAGTTTTTCAAAGTTTGGAGCTCTTTGCACAATCTAGAAAACTCAGATAAAGCTTCAGGTTTGTCTCTAATAAACATCACCCAAGTAAATCTAGAATAATCAATAATTATAACAAGCATATATCTCTTACATTTTGGGGTCTGAACTCTCATAGGACCACACAAGTCCATATGCAGCAATTCTAAGGGTCTAGAAGTACTTACAAAGTTCTTTGGTTTGAAAGAGCTTCTGGTCTGTTTACCTTGTACACATGCCTTGCAAACCTCATCGTCTAAAAATTTATGTGATGGTAAACCTCTTACCAAGTCCTTTGAGATGAGTTTATTCAAAGTATGTATACTAATATGCCCAAGCTTTCTGTGCCAAAACTTTGAATCTTCCTTCAAGGCCTTGAGGCATTTTAGCTTGTCACCTGCAACACTGTTAGTATTCATAGAATATAGATTATATGATCTAGGAGCAGTGAGTATGCAATCACCAGATTTTTCATCTTGCACCACACATTTCTCCTTGTCAAATACAGCTTTATAACCTTTATCACATAACTGAGAGATACTAAGTGAATTATACTTAAGTCCATCTACCAGATAAACATCAGATATAGAATTTGTAGAACCATTACCAATACTACCTATACCAATGATATTGCACTTTGCGTTGTCACCAAGTGTGATTGTTCCTCCAGATTTTTCTGAGTTCAGTGAAGAGAGACCTCTTTCCACTCATATGTCTGGAACAACCACTGTCTAATATCCATTTGTGATCTTTCAAGGCCTTGGTGACATCCTGCAAAAACAAATCATTGCCTCAACAGGCTGTTAGACCAAGTGCAGAACTTTGAGTCATACTCAAAATCAGCCATATTTGGTGGCCTAATTCCTTTTGGAACCCAAATCTGCCTAACCTGTCCCTTAAGCTGATATGGATAAGTATTCCTCATAATGTGAGGTTCTGATCTTCTGAAGGGACAAGTTAATCTGACATGACCAATTTTTCCACAGTAATGACATTTTGGAGAATGTCTGCTACCAGATTTGACAAAAGTAGTTTGGCCTTTCTTTGGAAAATTTGGATTATAGACAATCCCACTTTTATGCATTGATTTCAGACTTCCTCCAAGAATGAGATTTAGATTATGTTATGAGCCTGTAAACTTATCTAGGACCTTCTTGGAATCTTGAAGTTTCTCAGTCAATGTACAGATCTGTTGTTCTAAATTCTCATAATGAGCCTTTAGATCATCATATCTTTCAGTTAAAAGAGTGTTTTGATCAACAACCTCTTTTATCTGTGCCTTCAAGACTTTGAACCTGCTGTCCAAGGCCTTGAAGTCTTTTTCCAGCTTTGTCTTAGAAACTTCAACAGTTTTGTTTGAAAATACTAGGTCCAGGTTTTCTTTTACCTGCTCATGAACCTTAATCTTTAAAGAAGAAATATCATTTCTATAACTTTCCTCATTCAAAAACATACTTTTGAGAATTTCAGGAAGTACATCAGAAGGACTAGCAAGTAAATTTTTTACCATGTCATCAATGTGTCTGTCTGATGAACTTTCCTCATTATGCTTTGTCATGAAGCATAAGTTTGCTTGCTCTTCTTCGGTGTCTGAGTCACTTGATGAATCAGAATCACTCCAAGAAGCCATCATGACTTTCTTCCTTCTGTTGTCACCATCCTTTTTCTGAAAGTTTCTGTTCTTCTTCTTTTGTGGACAGTCCCTTACTAAATGATCTGCATCACCACACTCAAAACAATTCATTACTTTAGTTTTATGTGACTATGATGACGATTTACCTTTGTAATCCTTGCTGCCTGAAGGTCTTGATCTCTCTCTGTTGTAAACCCTGTTACCAGAGTTTCTTTTCTTTTTTAGAATCCTGGCCAAGGCCTTGGAGATCAATGATAAAGCCTCTTCATCATCAGGTTCCTCCTCAGTCTCAAGGCTTTGAGATTTTTCACCGTCTTTTGCCTTAAGAGCTAGATTCCTGATATTTTCACTCAGATCACCTTCCACATCCTTCATAGACATTTCATGAGTGAGCAGCTTTCCTTGTAGATCATCTAGCTGAAGAAGACTCAAGTCCTGAGCTTCCTCAATGGCTGTTGTATTTGGCTCCCACTTTGCTTTTGGCAAACTTCTCAGAATCTTTCTGACCTTCTCTTCATTAAGAACTTCTTTCCCAATGACTCCAGGTTGTTCACCACATCAGTAAATATTTTGAAAATTTCCTTGATGGTCTCATCTGAATTCATCTTGAACAACTCGTATTGCCTCAGAAGCATGTTGATTTTTGTCTGCTTAACCTGGTTGGTTCCTTCATATGTAACCACCAGTTTATCCCACACTTCTTTGGCACTCTTGCAGTTTGACACTCTGTTGAACTCATCTGCATTTAAAGCACAGTATAGTAAATTCACATCTTTGTAATTTTTGGATACCTTTTCCAGTTCAGTAACTGAGAGATTTTCCTCAGACTTGACAGTTCTGACTCCATCAATTGTAGTGTAGTACTCATGAGGACCATTCTGAACTATTGACCATAGTTCCATGTCTTGATCTATGATGAACATCTTCATCAATGCCTTCCAATGCATGAAGTTGTCACCACAGAACAATGGAGGTCTGTTGGCTGCCCTTCCTTGTGAGAATCCACCATCTCCTACATTACTCATAGTCACCAGATTGTTAGATCTAAAAGCAGTGACACAGGCTCTGATACCAATTGAAAGTGTGTAATGTAGACTAAATACAGGACCTAAATACTCTAGAAGGGGGGGGGGGTTGAATAGAGTATGGAAACTTTTTGCAAAACTTAAAGTTTAACAGGAAAGCTTTGTATGAAACTCAAATCTCAAGGCCTTGAGATTTTGTAAACTGTCTGAAACTCACTAAGGCAAAATTGTAAGCTTCAAGGCCTTGAGCTGTGAACTATTCTAAACAGCTTTTGAACCCTAGTTTGATTTGACTTGTGTGCAGCAGATAATAATAAAACAGAAAAGTAAAGAACACAAATTCAGTCCCAATGGACCTAATCTCTGCCTGAGGGATCTAATCCCACCAGGATTGGGCAAACACTTCTTATTACTCACACAGAAACAACCCTAGATCTTCAAGCCTAAGTGATTTCCCTTACACCTATACATCTTGTGGTTCCAAACCTATCTAGTTCCAGCTACTAACTTTTGAGCTAACAAGAACCTCTTGTTGTTCACTTGAACAACCAACCACTAGGTTAAGTGGGTTTAAGATAATATAAAGATACACAGATGAAAGTACAGATGAAGAACACAGTATGAAGATAAGATGTTGAAGCCTGGAAGTGTTCTTCAGGAAAAATAGATTGATTTTATCTTCAGAAGTCTGGAATGAAGCTTGAATGATTGTGTGTTTGAATGGATGATCTCCCACGAATTTGTCACACCTCTCTGAGAATTCTGCAAGCCTCTCTCCCCTTCAAAATTCAAACTAGTCTCTTTCATCCACAGCTGCAACTGATTGAGAGATTTTAGGATCTCAGTTCCTAAAAATCCTCCTTCTGTTTTCAACTGAAATTCAAACAGCTTCAAGTGGATATCCGTTGGAATTTGTTGAGATTTCTCCTGCATGTTTAACAACCCTGCAACAGCATTGAAACACAGCAATAACAAAATCCAGAAAGATAACAGTGCCATGACTGTTTGGTTATACAGTTTCTTATAAAACTGTTTAACAGACTTAGAACAATAACCTGTATATCTTCTAAAACATAAGAATCATGAGAAAAAAGTTTAAGACACTTAGAAGTGAGTTAATAATCACAATACTAAGAATCACAACCTGCAAGAAAGAATCAACTAAGTTCTGTAAAAACTGTCAGCAGCTCAAGGCACATCTCAAGGCCTTGGAGCTCTGAACCTGCTTCACAGAATTTCAAAGTTAAATCCAAATAACTTTGATTCTTCCTGTTCTCATCATCTGCAATTGTGTTAGATATATAAATAATGTAATCCAAAAGTATATGCAATAAACCACTGATTTGTATAATCAGATATCCAATCTGCAACACAGAAATGTTAGAACATATAGCAGAATAGAATAACTCAAGGCTTTGAAGTTCAGTCAATATCTCAAGGCCTTGAGATAACTAAGACGCTTTGCTGCTTATGTCTTAGTCTTCTGTCTTTGTCTTTTGTCTTTCATCACTCAAAACAATTACCAACCAAAACGCATTCAAGGATCTTGACTCAACAAGGTGGTTGTGAAACATAAACTTCTTCTTGTAAGTAGCCATTCAAGAAAGCACACTTCACATCCATTTGAAATAGTTTCATGTTCTTGTAAGATGCAAATGCAAGTAAAATTCTAATTGCTTCTAACCTGGAAACTGGAGCAAAGGTTTCTTCATAGTCTATACCTTCTTCTTGATTGTAACGTTGAGCAACTAAACTTGCTTTGTTTCTGATTACATTGCCACTTTCATCCAACTTGTTTCCGAATACCCATCTAGTACCAATGACAGACTCGTTTGTTGGTGCTGGAACCAGATTCCAAACCTTATTTCTCTCTAACTCATTGAGTTCAATTTGCATAGCAATGATCCAGTCTGCTTCTTGTAAAGCTTCCTTCACAATTTTTGGATCTACAAGAGAAATGAAAGCATTAAAAGCACATAAGTTCTTCAAATGTGATCTAGTTTGTGTACCAGCGATAGGATCTGATATGATATTATCAGTTGGATGGGATGAGAGATATTTAAATCTCTTCCTTGGAGACCATGGTTCAGGTTCACCATAATTCTTCTCTGGTCTTGAAGTAGTGGCTTTGTCACTTGAATTCTTTTGATCATCTTTTTCAAGTCTTTGAGTTGTATTTTCAAGGCCTTGAGAACTGTTTTCAAGGTCTTGAAAAAGTCTTCTATTTTCTTCTGAGCCTTTCCTGAATCCATGTGGATTCTCAGTCTCTTCCTCTGATTCATGCTTGTTCAAATTCAAATCTGCAAAACTTTCACTCAAAGAACCATCATAGCTTTCATCAAAAATAACATGAATGCTCTCTTCAACCAGTTAGGTTCTTTTATTTTAAACTCTATAAGCTTTGCTATTCAGAGAGTAACCAAGAAATATACCTTCATCACTTCTTTCATCAAACTTATCAAGATTTGTCTTTTCCATTGTTATGGATAAAACAAGTGCATCCAAAATGTCTGAAGTAGGAGATGTTTGGTTTCCTCCCTTTGAATAGTTCATAGGGGGTCTTATTCAGAATGGGTCTGATCAAGCACCTGTTCAAAATATAGTTTGCTGTATTCACAGCTTCTGCCCAGTAATGCTTTGGCAATTTGTTCTCAAGAAGCATTGTCCTAGACATATCTTCAAGAGTCCTGTTCTTTCTTTCAAAAACACCATTCTGTTGAGGAGTTCTTGTAGCAGAAAAGTTGTGAGAAATACCATGCTTATCACAGAATAAATCAAACTCTACTTGATCAAATTCTCTACCATTGTCACTTCTGATTGAAGCTACACGTAGATTTTTCAAGTTTTGAAGTTCTCTGAAAAGCTTTGAAAATTTTGAGAGGGCTTAAGATTTTTCTTTGAGAAACATAACCCAAGTGTATCTAGAAAAATCATCTACAAAAACTAGCATATACCTTTTACCTTTTGGAGTAGGAGACCTCATAGGACCACAGAGATCCATGTGAAGTAACTCAATAGGTGAAGTTGTACTTACAAACTTCTTTGGCTTGAAGGAACTTCTGATCTGCTTTCCTTGTGCACATGATTTGCATAACTCATCCTCCTTGAACTTGGTGGATGGAAATTCTCTTACCAAGTCTTTAGAGATTAGTTTGTTCAGAGTGTGCAAACTGATATGACCAATTTTCCTATGCCAAAGCTTTGAATCTTCCTTCAAGGCCTTGAGACACTTCAAACTTTCACCTGCAACTTTGTTAGTCTGAAAGGTATAAACATTGTTTGATCTAGAGGCTGTGATAATGCAATCTCCTGATTTCTCATTTTGCACCACACACTTCCTCTATCAAAGATTAATTTATTACCATTATCACAAAGCTGAGATACACTAAGCAAATTAAACTTCAAACCTTCAACTAAATAAACATCAGAAATAGAGTTTTCAGAATTTGTACCAACTTCTCCAATACCAAGAATATTGCACTTTCCTTTATCACCAAGGTTTATTGAACCTTCTGATTGCTCCTTTAATTCTGAGAATAGAGATCTCTTTCCAATCATGTGTCTTGAGCAACCACTGTCCATGAACCACTTATGTTCCTTGGTGACAACCTGCAAGCACCTACCCAACTGTTAGACCAAGTGTGGAATTTGGATTCATATTCAGGATCAACCATGTTAGGTGGTCTAGCCCCTTTAGGAACCGAAATCTGCTTAACCTGTCCTTTAATTTGAAAAGGAAAAGTGTTCCTCATTATGTGAGGGTCTCTTCTTCTAAAAGGACAAGTCATTTTAACATGACCAGTTTTACAGCAGTAATGACAAGTAGGAGAGGTTTTATTTCCAGCTTTCACAAATCTGGTATTGTTTCTTCTTGGAAAGTTTGGATTGAATCGAATACCAGCTTTGTGAATAGACTGTGAGCTTCCTCCAAGAATCAAGTTCAACTTTTGTTCTGATCCAGCAAGCTTGATTTTGACTAGTTCAGATTCTTGAATTTTCTCAGTAAGAGTAGACTTTTGTTTTTCTAAATCATCAACATGATGTCTTAGATTAACAAGACTATCATTCACAGAGGAATTTTCAGTGACTACTTACTTGACTTGTGTTTTCAAGGCTTTGAAGCTAGTTTTCAAGGCCTTGAAATCACTGTTAGTTTTCTTCTGAGAGATTTCAAGATTCTGATTTAGGCAAACAAGTTGTAAATTTTCTTTGGCTTGCTCATGAAATTTTTCTTTCAAGAGCCTGATCTCTTTCAGATAATCTTCCTCATTTAAAAGCATTGTTCTGAGATAATCTGAAAGAGATTTTTTTGGCTTTGAAATGAAACAGTTAACCAATACCTCAATGTTCTTTTCAGAACTATCATTCTGCCTGGCCATGAAGCAAAGATTGGCATGTTCTTCTTCAGATTTAGATTCACTGGAGCTGTCTGAATCACTCCATGAGGCTATCATGGATTTCTTTCTTCTGTCATGATATTTCTTATGAAAGTTCTTGCTCATTTTGTATGGACAATCTCTTATCATGTTTTCTCCATCACCACACTCAAAGAAGTTCATAACTTTTGACTTGCTTTGTGAAGAGGACTTACCTTTGTAGTCCTTGTTGCTCGATGGTCTATGCCTTTATCTGTTGAATTCTTTGTTTCCAGAGTTTCTCTTCATTTTCAGAATCCTTGTCAAGGCTTTGGAAATCAAGGCAATTGGATCTTCATCATCACCATCCTCAGTTTCAAGGCTTTGAATTCTCTCATTCTCTTTGGCTTTGAGGGCTAGATTTTTGACACCTTCTGGAGTTCTCCATAGACTTCATTCATGGATATCTCATGTGTCAGGAGCTTCCCTTGGAGGTCATCAAGTTGTAAATTTGAGAGATTCTGAGATTCTTCAATAGATGTGGTTTTGGTTCCCACTTTGCCTTTGAAAGACTTCTGAGTATCTTCCTCACCTTTTCCTCACTGGAAAAGTGTTTTCCCAGTGAGTCAAGGTTGTTGACAATATCAGTGAATCTCTTGAACATATCTCTGATGGACTCATCTGCATTCATTTTGAACAGCTCATACTGTCAAAGATAAATGTTGATGTTGGTCTGTTTGACTTGGCTGGTTCCTTCAAAGGTAACCACAAGTTTATCCCAGATTTCTTTAGCAGTTGTGCATCCAGAGATCCTTTGAATTCATCGGTACTCAAAGCACAATACAAAATGTTAATAGCCTTGTAATTCTTAAAAACTTGCTCTAATTCAGAAGAGGAGAGTGAGTATTCTGTTTTGGGAGTTCTGATCCCATCTTTCTCTGTATAGAAAGTGTGAGGTCCATTTTGGATAATGCACCAAAGCTCTATATCTTGATCAATGATAAACATTTTCATGAGAGCTTTCCAGTGAGCAAAATTTTCTCCACAGAATAGAGGAGGTCTGTTAGCAGCTCTTCCCTTTGAGAAACCACCACCACATGCAGTACTCATGATCACCAGATGGTTAAATCTTATACAGTGATACAAGCTCTGATACCAATTGAAAGTGTGAGTATGCAGATGTATAAGAAACTAAGATACTCTAGAAGGGCCGTGGGGGGGGGGGTTGAATAGAGTATGGCAACTTTTTTCAAAACTTGCTAACAAGTAGAAGAACTAGTGCAGACAAGGGAATTCAAGGCCTTGAACACAGGTTCAAGCCTTTGAAGAGAAGCATAAAGATTTTAGAACAAGATCAGGCCTTGAAAACAAGTTCAAACCCTTGAAAAATAAACTGTTTTTGTATGCAGTAAAAGCTCTGAAAGTAGATGATCTGAAAATGCACAAGACAAGTGATTTATAGAGTTCAGTCCACTTGGACCTACGTCTCTACCTCAGGGATTAGATCCCTACAGGATTTTCAACTCAATTCTTATTATTCAAAAGCTAAGCCCTAGAACTCAAGCACAGAGAGTTCCCTTACTCTGTTACAGCTTGTGGTTTTCCCTAACTTGTCTAGTACATGCTCTAGCTAACTGATTAACTAAGAATTCTCTATTGTTCACTTTGAACAATGTTTGAGAATGAATTATAGAAGTATTACAGAAATGATCTACCAATAAATTACAATACAGAAGATCACTTAAGAGTAGAAAACTGCAGTGAAATGCAGTGAACTTCTGTGTATGGATTGGAAGAGATGAAGAACTTCTTTGATGCTTGTAAATCCAGAATGCTTTCTCTGTATCTTCCCGTTGAGAATTGTGTTGATGTTGCTTCGAATTTGAGCTCTTTAAATACTTCAAAAAAATCTACAAATCTCTCCAGATTTTCAGCAACAACCTTCCTATTTTGTAGGTATCAAAGTTTGACTATCTTGAGATCTTCTCCAACGGTTGAATGATTATAATCTTCTGAGATATTATTTCCTTCATTTAACCATCAAGAGAAGCTTTCAAACATGTCTGATTGATCACAGGATTAAAGTCTTCAAGTGCTTCCAAGTCTGGAGCAATCCAGTTTAGGAAACAATCCTGCAAAACTTAGAAACAATAATTCCTGCATTATCATGGTCAAACAGTTGATATAGCACGATTCAAAACATGTTAAACAATTTGTCTTTCATCATCTAACAACAAGTAATCAAACATATGCAAGAGAGATAATATATTAGATCAGAGAGATAGCAGAAAAACTCCCCTTGAGAATTTGCTTTCAGGTTTAACAGTTTCAAGGCATTGAATCCAGTTTCAAGGCCTTGAAAATAGCCAAGACTATTTTCAAGCCTCTGAAGCTGATTTAAGGCTTTGAAAGCTGTTTCAAGGCCTTGAAATAGCCAAGCTCTTTCAAGTCTTGAACAACCTGAGCTTTCAAGCTAGAAACTAATTAGAAGCATAAATGAGCTTCACCTGGGTAGGGACTGCAAAGAGCTCAAATAGCTCCATGTCAGACCGTGGGAAATAGAGAGCGGTCAGCGAATTATAGGATATAGGCCGCAACCCTTGGTCCATGCCTGTCAAAACCAACTGGTTGCCCTTCCACAAGAACTTCATCGTGATCTTACTTTACTCGTGGGAGATCTCCACCAAATTCTGTAGCCACTAAACTCCCAAAACAGCATTAATCCCATGAAAAACTAAGACATACAAATCAACCTAAAAAATAGTACCCTGAACAGTCAGCGGTGTTTTAGGTCAATCATAAGCGCATCACAGTGATTCCCCATTACCTGCATACACACAGAATGGAGATACATGATGCAATAAAAGAGATAAATGCTCAGCCGTGGCGCGGTGGATGAAGTCATGAGTACTACCGCCATCAATAAGAACTTGCAAACTCACACTAGCAATAGTAACAGTTAGATTAAGTGAGCCATGGTGTGGGTTACCCGCCAATTTTCCATAATAATTCCTCAAGGGGAGGATGATCGTCTTTCAGCTCATCCTCGTCTGTGCATAACAGAAGAAACTTTGGTTTACAACGATGCGCGCATATATACTTCTCATCACAATTGAAACAGAGGCCATGGTGTTGCCGTTCATCACGCTCCGCCCGTGTCAGGGGCTTAACTGGTGGACGAGCCGTGGTCGAAGCTGGTGAGGCCGACAGTGGGGTGGCTGTGGGGTTGTTAGTGGCCCTGTTACGATTAGATGACGCAACCCATGGCTGTTTGGAACACAGGATCGTATCAATTCCTCCTGACCCCGCCGAAAAAACGCGATCCAAGGCAAACGACTCTGGTAACGTGCGGGGGTCACGCAAATTCAACTCCCGTTTGAGCGGCTACTTAAGACCTGCCCGAAAAAGCAAAACAAGCACTGACTCATAAACGCCAGAAAATTTGTTGAGGACAGCTTCGAATTCATACTGATAAGCCATGATGGTAGTGTGTTGTTGGAGCTTGGACAACGATCCCAAATAATCCTCATAGTGTCCTGGGTCAAACTGTTGTTTAACGGAACATAAAAAATCAATCTAAGTTGCTGTCGGATTGTTAAATTGTCAGTATCGGAACCATTCGGATGCCGGATTGTCAATAAGCATAGCCACAATTTGAAAACGATCGGTGTCTTCTATACGATAGTACTCAAAGTATTTTGGAGTCAGATAATCCACCCAACCGGATCATCACCGCTGAAACGAGGTGAATCAACGCGCATCCTAGGGTTTGCGTCGGTGGCGCCACCTGTGGTTGTGCGCGAAGGGGGAGGCCACCAAGTAGTTGGCCGACCTATAGTCGCAACTGTACAAGCAGGAGGTGGCAACAGGGAATGCGGCGGCGGGGCTGGAGTCTGGTTCAGCAGTTGCCGTATGGCATTGCAGCAGTTTCTCGCTCGAAGGTTTCGGCCTTGAGTCGTTCTGCTTCCTCATCGCGAGGTTTATCCCGAGCATGCATATCTATTTGTAGGTTGTTGAAAGTGGTAACCATGGCCGCTTGTGAAAAGTTCGGAGTAGCCGCGTTTGAGTATCGGTGAGGACCATGGTGAGGGCGTAGGCGAGTTTGACGTTCGTCGCGTCGACATCTGGGGAGCAAGATGAAAGCACCAAGTTGTTTCTCGAAGGGTAAATCTCGGCCTATTGTGAATGAACTGAACAGGTAGGAAGATGGAGGGAGAGACTTAATTTTAGGGGTAGGAAATTTTCTCATTAACTGATGAAGAAAATTTACACCCCTTTTATATCTAAGCCCTGACGGTTTGACTTAATCTTAATCCAAGCAAAAGAAGCGTAAAAAAAAACCAGGTATAGCTATCGTTCTACGACTCCACTAGTATATCAATTTATGATACCCAACGAAATAACTAAATTCTGCAAGCATCTAACTAAAATAAAACAAAATAATTAACGCTTCAACTTAGGTTGAACATAATCCTTCAAGTATGCCGGAGGACCGACTTTAGGCCTTAGTCTTTCTCTAGTTGTCCCACTGGAAGTACCCTGAGCATCCTCGTCAATGTTGTCATCCCTTCATGGTGTACTGATACTCGTATCGCTGTCGGTTACGTTAAGGTCGATGCTGAAATCGAGAGAAAGGAGACATCAACAGAGAGATATAGAGAGATAGAGAGAGATAGAGAGAGAATAATCCATTATGGATGTCCTCGATGGTTCCTAGTGAACATAAGGTTATGGATTTCACGGGTTGAGTTTCAAATCGAAGATCCAACCATGATTTGTTATATACTTTTGCTATTCTCGTTTCTTGAGTGTGCTCACAGGATTCTATCTCCACACGTGAATTTGCGTCCGGATTATCATGGGGTTGGTGGTTGTGTGATGGTTTGGATGGTGGGTAGCAGTGGTGTTGAGATGGAGATAGGATAAGGGATGGGAGAAGTAAAGTTATAGCAGCAGTGGTGAGAGATGGAGAAAGAGGTGACTAAGGTTAGAGAGTGGCAAAAGAAAAAGGGTTTTAGTAAAGAAGAAGACGATGAAATTGAAAGAGAAGGAAGATGTACTACCTCTGTTTCCTTGGAATGAGCTGAGAGAAAATGGGCACAGGTTTTAAGAAACCTGTGCCTTTTACAAATTTACCCTCTCCTATTTCTTATAATTATAATCTCTCCCTCTCTCTCCCCCTCTCTCTCACAGTACCATCAACAACACCATAATAGAACAATTTTTTAACATATAAAAAATAATCAATCTTAAATTAAAATATCTACAAAAACATAAACAGATCTAAGCAAAAAATGAGATTTTTTAGACGCATAAGTAGAGACGAGACAGAGGAGGAGGAAGTGAAGAAGAAGATGAAGGCTGAACAATCAGAAGCCCACCGCCGCCTCGCCACCAGACACCACTGACGAAGCCGCCATCCTCGCCTCAACTCCTCTCTATAACGACAGACATCAGGGACAAATAATAAGAAGATGGTTATGAGAAAATGAAGAAAGCATAAGAGAATAAGAGGAAGCCCCACCTCGCCGCCAGTCAACTAATGCCACCGCCACCGTCGCATCCGACGCCACCACAACCTACACCCTTGGGTCTGTTGCTATTCCACTTCGGAGACCGTCGAATCCGACGCCACCACAACCTACACCCTTCGTTCTTCCTTCTTCCACCTTCGTCTCTTGCGATTCCGCCTCGGCACCGCCGCTTCTGAGCCCGAAAAAGGGAAAACGATTCAAAACATATGCAAGAGAGTCTTGATGTGAAGAGGAAGAAGATCAAAGATAGAAATTTAACATCATGAACCACAGAGGTCGCAGGTAGATCCGGGTTTTAAGTTTTATACGGGTTGAAGGGTTGGTTCACTTTTCTCTCCATCTCTCTTTCTTTCCATCTCACTCTATCTATTTGTGTGTGTACCGAGTAAAGAAGGTGGAGTGTATTTTGGCGTGTTAGGTGGTGATGAGTGAAGGATAGTTTAGTCTTTTAGGACAAAAAAACTTATTAAAAAAGGAAAGTAGGGTGAAATAGAAGAAATTGCCGTTTTAAGGAAAGAGGCTGAAAGAGAAGAAACCGAGGTAGTATACCAATAGAATATAATGAGTTGAGTTAGGGGTGGATAACGACTTTGCTGAATGATAGAGAGTATCAATGTTTTTTTAACGAGCGCGTTAGACCCATCAGTTACTAGGGGTAAAGTGTTATTATCCAAAAATTGGGCTGTCGAGTGTCATTATGCCCGAACATCAGGGTGTAAAGTGTCTTATTATTATTATTATTATTATTATTATTATTATTATTATTATTATTATTATTATTATTATTATTATTATTAGGTTCAAGAAGTCATTTTCTATCATCATATAGGAAAAGTAACCATCACTGCAAGAGGTTGGTATAGTGGACGAATCTTTGAGACTTAACAATTTGCCAGTTTGCTTTCCTTGAGGTTTCAGGTTCCAACCTCACAATGACTAATAATTCTTGGAGCCCTATGGATTCTGCGCGCAAACTGACCCGAGCATGACAGTTAGCTAAAAAAATGACCATGTGTTATCTCAAAGAATAATAAAAAAGTAACCATGAGCTCATGATTGGAATTTTCATTGAACGACAACACATATTAATATTTGACATTTACTCAATCTATTTCGGAGAGCTATTTACTTATAATTGGACTAGGATTCCCTTCGGGATGGGTCAGAGAAGTTCCTGTTGTCTATTGTTAGTCAATGCCTTGAATTGAGTCAAAGGCGGCAAAGAAAGAGAAGTCTAAGGAAAAAATTAGTTTAGAAACAAAGGAGGCGGTGGTGTGGGTTGGGAATCCACCGCCCCTTGCATGTGTATAAAAGGAAGTTATTTGGTTCTCATGATGCACACATACACACAGGGACGTCTAGCACTATTGTTTAGTGTTTTGGTAGTGTGTCGGGTTGGTGTTTGAATCTGGTTGGCTGTTGTGGCCGTTGCGGCCACGACGTGCATTGTAATTAGGTCCTCTTCTCAATAAAATATCGAGTTATGGCCGTGGAGGTAGCTAGAGGGTTCGTTGCAAATTCGTTAGTGAACCACGTTAAATATATGTCTCGTTCTTGTTTTTGATTCTTCGTTCTTGCTCGAATACCCCCATGTTATAACAAACTGGTATAAGAGCCAGGTCAAGGGGATCACCAGTTTTGAGAAACTGGTATCATACGGGGGTTTCAAGATAGGTTTCACGTTTTTGTGGAACTCAAAGCTAGGGTTTCGCGATTCAGGTGGAGCAGGCTATCAGGAGTAGGGTTTCGAGATTCCGTCAAGAATGATGTCTGGTTTGGCGATCAAGATCAATCTATTCGTGAGAGATAAGTAGGTACACTCACAATATAAAAGCCCCATGGAGGGGGCTATCCGGGCTCGTGCAGAGAAATCTGGCGTGCATCTGATTAGGATTGCAAGGGATATGGCAAATCCAGCACGCACTCGGTACTGGCACAAATCTGGTGATTCACGCGTATCTGGCGTTCTGGAAATTGACGTTCAGGCGCAATCTGGCTCTCGGCGTGAATCATTGCGTGTGTGAATTGAATCTGGTTCTGGCTCATGCGTTGAAGAAACTCGTTGGAGTTGGAGCAACGACATGGAGCATCTGGCACGTGAGATTTCTGGAACGCGCATCTGATCTTGGTTCTGGCACGCATTATGCACGGGTCTGTTCTGGCATGCATATATTGTTGGGGCGTGTACCATGACACGCATAGAGCTCGCATCTCGCGCGATCTTGTTTTTAGCGAGCATCTGGCGCATCTGAGGCATACGGGGCACATCTGGCATGACAATTTGTGGCACTAGTCATTGGTGCACCTAGTCAGAATGACATCTGGGCACTTGTCATGGTGCATCTGTCTGGCGCAATTGGGCGCATCGAGAATACATTCGGTCCCATTTTCTCAGTGAATGTATTTGAGTCTGGTTCTGGGTGGAGAACTTGTTTCTGTTTCTGAAAGTGCATTGGCGTAGTCGTTGTAGGAACGCATGGTAGCTGGAGTAACGATTTTCCGATTCAGGTTTCGCAAACAGTTTCAGAAAAAATGTTTGGGGAGACGTTCTTGTATATAGTTCAGGGAGACGCATCCGGTTCGGGTTGAGGAGAGAAACATCAGGTTCTGGTCTGAGGGTTGCTGAGATGATTCAAGTCAAGGTGGAGATTTATTAGCCAGTGCCTTGAATTGAGTTAAAGGTGTCAAAGAAAGAGAAGTCAAAGGAAAAAATCAATTTAGAAACAAAGGATGCGGTGGTGGTGTGGGTTGTCGATCCACCGCCCCTTGCATGTGTATAAAAGGAAGTTCTTTGGTACTCATAATGCACACATACACACAGGGACGAGTAGTAATATTGTTTAGTGTTTTGGTAGTGTGTCGGGTGGGTGTTTGGTTCTGCCGTTGCGGCCACGACGTGCATTGTAATCGGGTTCTCTTCTCAATTAAATATCAGGTGGAGGTAGCTAGCGCGTTCGTTGCAAATTCGTCAGTAAACTACGTTAAATATCTATTTCGTTCTTGTTTTCGTTTCATCGTTCTTTCTCGAATACCCCCAGATTATAACACCTATCCTAGATGGAATCCTCGTCCACGATAGTTTACTAATTCACTAACTTGTATGGGTTATCCTAATATCCTATTTGTTTTAATTATGTTCTGAACTTCCCTCGAAAAGAACAAGTAAATTTCCATAAGTTTCTCAATGGAAGTATTCCCATACAAATTACTCAGACATACATAATATGCCGGGGCTCTAAACTAAACAGTTAACATGGTGCATAATTCCGTTTTAGCTTTAGAAAAAGATTTGAGATAATTGATTTGAATGTTTCAATTTCTGCGCCAACAAACTGTAGAAATAGTGAACTCTAAGAAGTGGTCAAGTGAAGCAGCACCAAAATAAATAAGTCTTAATTACTCAATGCATACCCCTTTTTGTCGAAACTATCACATTGATTCTGCGCGGAAACTGACCTGGACATCACCCTTAGCTGGAAAAAAATTGACCACGAGTCGTTATCTGAAAAAATAATAAAAAGTAACCATGATCTCATGAGTGGAATTTGAACAGAACTACAGCACACTCTTAATATTTGACATTTACTCATAATCTATTTCGGAAAGCCATTAAATTATAACTGGACGAGGATTCCCTTCAGGAGGGGTTGGAGATGGTCCTGTTGCATATCCTGGATGGAATCCTAGTCCATGGTAATTTACTAATTCACTGACTTGTATGGGTTGTACTTATCTCTTGATTGTTTTAATTAAGTTCTGAACTTCCATGAAAAGAATAAGTAAATTTCCATAAGTTTCTTAAGAGAAGTGTTTGTTGATGTGCTTCAAAATCTCAATTTTAATTTTTCCCACATAGTCAATTATATCCTTCTTTCCACTCCTTATATTTACAATTGTTGTTGTGGGTATTTGAGAGCCCAATAAGAAGAAGACAGACACTATGCAAGTTCGAGCACACTAGTCAAAGCCCATAAAATAACGGCGCGCGGCGTGGACTTGGACTTGGGACGCGTGACATGTCCTAGTCAGCTGAAAATTATTTCATCCCAATCTTTTTGGAATTATTCGAACTTTCCTACAATAAAGAAGATTTTCTTTACACCCATATTAATGGGATTAGACTGAAATTTATCCTCTAAACTTATGGAAATTTGATCCTCTTGATTTCTACATTAACTTGTGAAAGAAAATGAGAAAAATAATAATTTATTCTTAAACATCCCACTAAAAATGAATTCTTTATTGTCGGTAGTTAACATGATTCTTGCGAACAAAAAGTAGTTAACATGATTTCGCAAAGAAGTATCAGTAACACAACCTCACAACTGTCCTTAAGAAAACCCAGCCAATGACACGACAAAGTGAATAGCAAGATCATGTTAACTACTAACAATACAGAAACACATGACAATGTGGATTGCAAGATCATGTGAACCACAAACATGACAGAAAATCACAACCAAACCAAGTTCATTGGTTTAATTTTGCTTTTGAGGTTTATTTTCTTACTTTTGTCCAACATTGTATGCTTGGTGATCTTCATTCTAGAGCTTTGATACAATGCTATTTCAAAAAAAAAAAAAAAGAGCTTTGATACAATGTATGAAGGCAAACCTGAAATTATCACTCCAAATTTTGCTTTAAGTTAATTCAACGAGGGGAACTTGCCACAAAAAAATCAAGCAAGGATCAATAAATATTCAACTTAAAAAATATTGATGGCTTTATAAATTATTATCTAGTCATGCCCCACAATTAATAGTCATTGATTATACTCACCCATTGCTTATCCCTCTCTTCTAAGCCAATTTCTATTGCTGTCCTCCTCCTACTCCTCGGCATGTTAAGCCAGATGGGGTCTCTTAACTGGTACAGATAACTTATTTTTGCGTTGTCAGCTTTCTCAATTAAAACAAAGAAGAGCAGTCATTAATCATTATATTCCACATCTAGAGCTTTGACATGTGAACACTGGCTGTACAATTTATATGAACACTTAGCTTTTACAATAGTTCATTTCCCATTCTGGAATATGAACTGTAGAATTTGTATGTGTGAGACCCTCTTTTACTTGCAGGCAGTTGTGAATCAGACTGTTCCCGACGCTCCTTTACTCATCGGAGTCACTCGGCCAGTAATTCTGCCGACACTTAGTGCCCCCCGGTTTTCCATACAATATCCATTGTGAAAGATAATTCATAATTGGTAAGCAGAAAACTTGATAGACCAATCATATATCAACTGACATTCCATATTCTATCATCATTTATAGATATAGATAACAATGATCTTGATAAAAATACACGCCAACCAACAAGCAGATTCATGAAACCCATGATCAAAGAAGAGAACAAATTGAATTCCATCAAACAACATAACAACACCCTATAAATTCAGAACCAGCGTACTATCCGTCAACGAAAAGCAAGGAATTGAGAAAGCACTGGAAAAAATAAAATTATATTTATATACCTGGAATTCGATGCTACAGCAGCGAGGCCATCAGTGGTGAACCTTTGACGCGAACTTAAGTAAAAGAGTAGAAATTAACATAGGAAGAGAATAAACCATTAGACACAACCATCCTCTTCAATCCGAGTCGCTTCGGATTGAGACTTATTGGCAGTCGAAAGGGACACGTCCAAGTCTTCTCCTTCAATTCGAAGTCACACACGAGATGAAAAAAAACTCGTGAATATATACAACAGCAAAATCTGTGAATCTGATCAGAATATACACAATTATGAATAAATAAAGGCACTTTATTCTTCGATAAAGAACAGTGTGCCAATTTAGTGCTTTCTCATCAGCACACAATATCCATGGTTAATGATTTCTCAGCATTTTCCGTCAAGTAGCCTCTTTAACCGAACGGCTTTAACGCTGTGTTAAACAGTCGTGGTGGACTGGCGACGATGAGTGTGCGCCACGGAGGAACATGACACGAGACAGAGGAGTTGAGAAAGCCCTGTACACCGTTGCTGAACAATTTGCAGATATGTGAAACCCTAACAGAATAGACGGATGAAGTCTTGAAACAGTGAGCGAAGCACCACGAACGGGTGTGGCAACATCGTTAGCAAGGGAGGAATCGTTGAATCAGACAAGTTCAAGAGAGATCGGGAGGAGGATTACAGGGATTTCTTATCTAGAAGGAGCGATTCAGAATCGGTATGAGTTTGGGGTCGCCTCAGAACCGGTATGAGTTAGGGGTACTTTTGGTATTTCGAAAAAAACATAAGGCTGATTTAGGCATTTCAAAAAAGTTAGGAACATTAAAAGGTTAGGAACAAAAGAAGGTTAGGAAAACCAATACCTAGCTGCTCTCCTCCGAGCCTCTTCTGCTCCCCCATGAGCATCAACAACAGCTCCTTGAGCCCATCAATCTCTCAATCATAACCCTCTCCCCTAATCTTTTGTCAACGCCTATCTCCCTCCCCAATCATCCTTCATCTCTCTCTTTCTATGTTAGACTTCATCATTTGCATGTCTAGTTTATTGTGTAATGCAAATCTTTTGAATTGATTCAGTCGGGTTTTTTTTCAATATCAATTGCTTGATCTCTTTGTTTTGCAGGTTCAATCCATTAGTATATAGTGGCTCTGCCTCTTTCATTTTTCCTGTCTCTCAAAGCTTCTTCTCCTACTTCTTCTTGCTGTTCCTTCTTTTCTTCCATGTCTAACCCTTACTGCATGGATTTCAATAGCTTTTCTTCTAATGATTCTAGAGAGGAAAGGCTAGATGAAAGGGGATCAGTTCTTGCTCTTGACCCTGTTAAAGCTTATGCTTTCAGAGAGCTCACAAGGAACACCCTGATAGCCAAGTTCATTGGGTCCAGAACCCTCTCTCCTGCAATCACGCAAGCTGAAATCACAAAGAATTGGAAAACGTTTGGAAATATTTTGGTTGAGAGAAAAGAGCTTTCAAGGAAAGATGTTAGATATTTGTTTCACTTTCAAAATCAGAAAGATAAAGACTATTTTCTAAATGAATCAGTGGTCACTTTCCATGGTTTAAGCCTTGTTTTCAAAGAGAGAATGCCTAATCAAGCTCTCATGGAGGTAGATTTCTCACATGCAGACCTTTGTTTTCAAGTTCCTAACTGCCCTCTTGAGGGATTCCATTCATGCAAATGATTTGGGTGAAACAACCCGGGATCTCGGTTCAGGGTTAAAGAGACAATCGACAACCAAAAGTAGAAATATACTATTAAGATTACATTTCGCTTAATGTACATAACAAAAATTTGATAATAAGTACAAGTAAAAACATAACATTTGTGATCTACTAAGTGAACTAAGTTAAGCTATACTTGTTCGTCTCGTTCCAGCGTTCCCATCCCCCACTTTGATTGACGACCTGCGGTTTTAAAATGGCAAAAGCCGACGAAGTTTTGAAGAAATTGATCAGTAAAAACTGAGTAAGTACACACTACGACATGTAAAGCAACGAGTGGCACAGAAGCATGAGTTGAAACAAATCAGAAGATTTAAGCAGTAAAACTATCATATTGGAGAATTTTGATCAACTTGAAGTAACCGTGTAACAAAAACCTCTCCATTTAATAACATTGAGAAACCACGAGTAGTTGGTAAAATATCCAGAGTAAACAAGTTCATTTGAACTGATAACGATAGTAGTTCATGAGTAGCCAAGATTTACAATTCATTTCAATCGATTAGGGCATATCAAGAGCCACAAACCACATTAATAAGTAGTCAATTTTTAATTTCGACTTCAATCAACAGTTTAATTTAGCTGAGGCGTGTCAAGAGCCACCAGCAGGATCGATGTAGACAGAGGGATCACGAAATAATCACTAAGAGTTCCTTCTAGGGTCTATCAAACCCTATTTCACCCGAGCGTTAAGGGAGCCCATTCGTCAACCCCGCTCATAACATTAGCTAAAAGGCCTTAAGTGTCGACACCCCTATACCGTAGTGACCCTTACAAGTATAAGTAGCACTCTATAGCTCTATAAAACCCTTGGCCTCAATAACTTGGTACATTTTGGCTCATCGGGGGCGGATTTTTGAACATTGACGTTCTATCCAATAATAAGAAGCATTGCTTCAATGGTCTTAGCCATAAGAAAATGGAGGATCGCTTGACGTCTCCCATTAATAACAGTACTGTGTACATCGTCCTAAGTCTATTAGAGGTATTTTATTTCTTCTCTTTCACATAACCAGAAACAGAATATCGAAATTTCACAAGTAATTTCCGATTAAATTCTCAAAGGAGATGAATAAAATAGTTTAACAACTTTCGAGTGGAAAACATGCATTCTCATACTATTTCATATAACAAACATTCATTTGAAACATCAAGCACATACGCAGATTTTGATATGAAAATGCCGTACATATGTACTTACCTCTGAGCCATGTAAGGCGCAAAACAACGCTAGCACTCCTACAACGCTCGTCTCCGAATCTCACAGTAAATGCAGCAACACGAATACGTACGTCTACTTCGAACGATCCTTAATAACGGCTGGATATACACAAGTAAAGTATAGAACCTATTAGCATCTTCCCTCTATATGAGGTTGTATGCAAGAATGCAATAAAATGCAGGTCAACCAAGCTAACTTGACCAAAATGCCCCTGATACTTTGAAACTGTCCAATACAGTCCATGACTGTGCTTGGACCCCAAATTACACTCATACTGGCCCAACAACATCCAAGAATGACTCTTAAGCCATCCATATGAACGTATCATTGGAATCTACAACTTTATGTAAATTACACTTAGGCCCCCTAAAGTTTGCTAAAATTGCAAAAAGACCCCAACTATTAATTTGGTTACTCCCGAGTCAAATACTTCCTTCTTAAGGCTCAAAATATCCTTCTAAGTCAGGTTGTAGGTCTCAAAACATTAACTTAGTCTCAAGTAGTTCAAGTGTGAAGTTTTATTTAAATGCACATAGGCCCCCGAAGTTTAGTAAAACTGCAAAATGCACCAATGGTTGATTTGGTCAACTATAACCCCGAACAACCTAATAAGATTCCAAATGCCCAAGTAATTCAAGTTTATAACTCCAAGACAAAGAATTCAACTTTACTCAGCTATTATGTTAAATTACAATTTTGCCCCTCTTACACCGTTCAGTCTAGTCAGGGTTCCTAGGAAACAACTTGGTAGGATTCGAAAAATAAATTCAGAATAGCAATATGAGCCACTTTGATCAAGGATTCGAAGGCCAAATAAGCCATTTTGACTGACAAAGTTCAAGTTGCAGTTTAAGAGAAATCAGCACAATTGGCCAACTTCAAAGCTAATTTTTAGGAAAACTCAGTAAGAATATAGGAAATATGTGAAATACCCCGTTTTGTGACTACGGGTATTTTGTGATATTATTATAAGTATTGGGAAGTTAAAGTAATTATAGAGAGTTAATTATAATGCTTTGAGAGTTTGGGGGGAACTTTGTGACTTTAATCAAAGGTTTTAGTGTCTTTTACTTGAGTTTGGGGGAGGTGTTTGTCTTTTGGCAAAACTAAGGGGAAATAAGTGTCTTTTGACCTAAATTTCTTCCTACATAAAAGTTTCCTAATCCAAGAGGGTTTCCTACTTATGAAGTTAATTTTAATTCTAACTCTCATAAAAACCCTCACTCTCCTATTTTTCCTAATCTCTCTCTCACGTCCCTCACTCTTACCCGTCCCTCTCTCTCACTCTCTCTCCCTCTACCCGACGGCACACCCCCACCGCCGCCGCTCTCTCTCTCTCTCTCTCTCTCTCTCTTTTTCCGGCAAGGTAACTCTCTCTCTCTCTCTCTCTCTCTCTCTTTTTCTCTTTTCTTTCTTTCTCTTTTCTTTCTCTCTTTCTTTCTCTACCCCGTCCGCCTCTCTCTCCGTCCGCCTCCATGGGCGGCGGGTTTGAGCGGGGTTGGGTTGTTTTGTTTCTTCTTCTCTTTTCTCTTGTTGATCTCTTGATCTTGTGATCACTTGTTAATGATTCATGTAGGTTGCATGTAATCTTTAAATTTCAGTTTGTTATGGTAGGATCATTGTTCATGGATTCGTAAGATTTATTATCAAGTTTTAGGGTTTATCATGTTCTTGGGTGTTGGGAAGAAACCCTAGTTTGAAAGAGAAGTTTGATTGAATGATTTGGGAGTTTGAATGATCATATTAGGTGGATAACAATCTGATTTGAATGTGGGAATCATGTTATATTAGGTTTAGTATGATTATAGGATGAACTAGATGCTTGGGGGAAAAGTTTCATGAAGATTGACAATTCCCGTATGGATATTTTGAATGAAGTTGGGAACTTGAAACTAGTGTAACTTTTGATTCAGGAATCGAAATTAAGATCCGTTTGAGGCTAAACTTATTATTTCGAACGTTTTGAATCCAATGAAACTGTTTTTAGACCATGATCTGTTTGGGAAACTGGAGTAATAGATTTGGAGGAGTTATGATGGATTATGTATGCTTTAGGTTAAGGAATTTTGAAGCAAAGCCCAAAGCTTATTTTGGAGCATGATTTTAATGAGATGTTGGGGAAGTGTTAGAACCCTAAACCATGGACTATCATATGCATGTAATTAGTATAGCAAGTATATTGCTAGAATATTGGTTTGATTAGCATATTGTTATGTGTAGGTAACGAGTTCGTCGACGACGAGTACGTAGAGTACGTTGATTGATTGCTATTGTTGGAATTTGCTTTGAGGTAAGTAAATGTGCCAAGCCTAGTGTGCTTATCTCTTTCGTGTCAAACGCATATTAGATTTGTTACGTCTCAAAATGTGTTTACAGGATACATGACTTGGAATATGTGATTTCTACTTGTTAAATGTTTTGATGAAAATATCACCATGATAATGAATGAACTATAACGTAAAGTGGAAGATGTTGTGCGGGACTTTATTATTCTTTTGGGCGGTTGGCTGCGGTCCCGTCTCTTTTTAATCCGGTTGCAAGTCCCCGGATAGTAACATGTACTCACTCCTCTGACCGGCGTAGTCTTAGGGGGGTGTCGACACTTAAGGTCATGCACGCTGTGGTTATTTGGTTTTCCCCGTCACAACAAAGTAATAATGGATTTGTTTGGTTTTTGTTAACGGAATGAAGTTAACACTGGATTTGGATTTTTCCTAATGATTATGGAAATTAGTTTGGAAATATATTATGGAATTTGATTTGGAAATATATTATGGAATTGGGAACTCTTATGTTTTAATACGAGAGTCAACTTTATTACCGTTGTGTTTGCGAAAAACTCTTACTTACAAATGAGTCTTTGTTTTATAACTATCCATCATCGTTTTACATGTTTGGATGTTTGCTTACCAGTATTTCAATGCTGATTTTGTACTGTGGTGTTTCTTTTTCTTTCCGCACCACAGGTTTAGAAGAAGGTTATCGGGCATAGAAGGGGACGCGCATCACATGGAACATTAGTAGTAGTATCTCATTTGAAATTGAACTCTTTAGTAGTTTAAACACTATAGTTGTTTTTGCCGGTTTGTGGCTAGGACGAAGGTTTATGATAATATATTGTTTTTAATTGGAATTAATTTATTATTGTGGATGTTTGTGCTTGCGAACCATGTTATAAAATCTCCTTGTATCCGGGCTCCTCTCGGGTACGGAGTGACATCCCCGGGTCTCCGGCTTGGGCCATTTGGGGGTGTTACAGGTGGTATCAGAGCCGACATTCTAAAAAGTCATTTGAAACCTGTTAGGGCAACTAAAATGAATATAGGAGAAATAACTTAAAATTTGACAAGCCGTGGGAATTTGGGTAGTATGGATAGGATTGTTGTGTGTAAGTGTTTAGAAAATAGGATAGAAAGCAAGTGCCCCCATCCACCCATTCGAATTTTTGAAGTATCCCAATTGGATTCTAAGTTAAGCCTACTTTAAGAGACTTCGTTGGGAGATTTCTTCAAGAGTCTTGTAACCATCAATTTGGAGTCTTGGGAATGGTTAGTTATTGCGAAGAATAGTTATTTGGATTACAGTCCATGCCTTTAAATTAGAGATTTATTAAGTTGTTTCCTCTTGTAGATGGCTAGAACTAAGCATACAGCAAGGAAGCGTGTGTTGCCAGTAGAGAAGCATCCTGTTGTGACACGTTGGGTCGAAGGTGAAGATTTTCCAGATTTTCGTGACCGTGTGGTTCAATATTGTGAAGATAGATTCCAAGCCTTAGATTTTCCTCGGTATAGAAATCCAGCTTTTCAGGCTTACTGTATGGTGAAGGCATTACCTATGAAACCCATGTTTGGAGAAATTATTACAAAGTATAGCAACATCATAGGCAGGATGAATCGTTTGAATGATAAGGATTATCGTTGCCAAGGTGAATGGACGGTAAGTGCAGATTTCATATGCAAACTAATGATGGAGACTTATCTTAAGTGGCAAAGTTATACAGTTATTGAGATAGAGTCCAGTGATGAAGAAGACGTGATCTACATAAGCTCTAGTGATGAAAAAGAGGTGATTATTATAGACTCTAGTGACGTTGAGGAAGTTGAAGAAGATCCAATGGAAGACGTCGATGAATACCCCGAGATTGAAGAAGATCCCATGGAATATGTAGAAAGTGAAGAAGACCCGAGTGAAGATGAAGAGCACGAGTATGATTCCGATGAAGAGGAAGAGACGGACGAAAGCGATGAGGACGACGATTAAGCTTGTTAGAGTTCTTTAGATTTCTTAGACTAGATGCTTTAAGTTTTATTTATTGGTTTGAATAAGGCTCCATAGCCAAGCAACATTTGAAGTTTTAGAACGATTCTCGAATAGTCACTTTTGGGCTAGAGTTAAATTTTTAGCGTTTTGCTTTGGGATGAATAATGTTCATGAGTTGAAGACCCGATTTGGGGAGTTTAATAAACTTAGTTTTCTGAATTTTGGAGTGTGATTGGATGAATTAAGGTTGTGTTATGCTTGTTATCATTGATTATGGGCTTAGAAAGTGTTCATGGAGTTAGAACGTGAAAGGTTTGATTTTTGGTGCTGTTGAATCTGCGCAGCAGTGAGTTTTTGTTGTAGCAGACGCATTTAATTTTGGAGTTATTTTTCCCTGAATTTTTCCCAGAAAGTAGACATACCCAGGTATCTCCCATAACAATTTCACCCCATATGAGTTCTGGAGAATTAGCTACGAATTTCCAAAGCTAACGGCTCAGTAGCAGAATTGCAAAGTGACTAGCTGTGGAATTTTCGATTGTTACCTATCTTCCAGATCTTGTTTTGACCCCAAATTTTTATGGCGACTGTTAGAAACGTTTGGCTAACTCTGGGAGAAAACCTAGCTCGTTTTGAGAATTTTAAAGTCAGTTTAAGGCTTTTTAAAGTCGATGTTTCTGTTCTGGTGGGCTGTGACAGCAGCTGTAGTAATTCCTGTGTATCTTGAGTTCCACAATTGATATTGAGTCCATTCTTCTTGATTATGAAAGTAGACTCAGAGAGGGTGTTTCACACCAAATTTCGTAATTTTTTCTTGATTGATTGATCCTTTTTCCAATTTTAGAAGTAGATGAAAAGTTGAGACGTGATCAGTCTATGTGAAAATACATGAGTAATTGAGTTAAATGATGGTCAATGTGTGACATTACTTGTTGAACTGTTCACTACATGCCGTGTATGCGTGATTGTTTGTACTTTTGGTACTTTATAAGTAATACAATAGGCTATAGTGTAGGGATTATGACTGATAGACCACATCAATACTACACCAGGAGAAATCGCCAAGTACCAATGGCCGCACCAAACAACAATAACAACAACAACAACAACATGGAGCAGTTCTTCGCACAACTTGCTCAGATGGCGCAGAACGCAAACCAGGGAGAGCAGAATAACGCTAATTGGGCCAATAAAGTGGCAGATATGAAGCCAGGGAACTTCATAGGCAATGAGGACCCTGTTGAGCTCGAGAATTGGATCGATGAGTTGAATAAGATCCTTGAGCTAGTTGAGTGCCCCGAAGACCGCAAGGTGGTTTGCGCGGCATTTTACTTGAAGAACGAAGCTAATACATGGTGGAGGAGTACGCGTCAGAACTTTTTGGCGCAACCCAATTTCAATTGGGAGGCTCTTCAAACCGCACTTCGCACTCGCTTTTATCCGGACCATGTCCAGGATCAAAAGTACTTAGACTTCGTAAATCTGACACAAGGGAACGGTTCCGTGACCGAGTACTTCAAGAAATTCATGGAATTATCCCGATTCGCAGGTCAGTTGATGCCTGATGAAGCGACTAAAGTCAGGAAGTTCATGTCTGGTCTCGAACTTCATCTGCAGAAAGACTTGATGTGCAGGACGTACGATACTCTCCAGGAAGCTTATGATAGAGCTGCAGCCGTTTGGCATATTCAAGAGGCACAAGATGAGAAGCGTGGGAAACGCAAGGTTGAGAACGCCGTGGGCTATGGAAACAATCAGGGTAGGACTAACCAAGGTAGTCAGGACAAGAGGTTTAAGCCTAACCACGGAGGAAGTAACCAAGGACAGTATCGTGGTAACAAGCAGAATAATGGAGATGAGCAATTTCGCCGTTATAACTGCAAGAAGTGTCAGCAGAATCATCCAGGAAAGGACTGTCAAGGAAACCTTGTCACTTGCTACCACCGTGGCAAGAAGGGTCATCGTTCGTTTGAGTGTCGAGTAAAACCAAATGGAAACCAACTAGGGAACCAAGGAGGCAATTACCAAGGGAACCGACAGTTCAACAACAACAATCAGGGCGGAAACCGGAACTATGGGAACTACAACAACAATAATGGAGGCAACAATTATAGTAGACAACAAGTGAACAACCAAGGCAATGGAAGGAACAATGGAGTTCAGAACGGGAATAGGAACAACAACGCTCCAGCTAACGCCAACAACAATGGGACTGGTACGGCAGGAACTACCGCACAGAATGGGAATATTGCAAGGATCGCTGTCATGAGCAGGACTGAAGCGGAAGCAGCAAACGGAGTAGTCACTGGTACATTTCTTGTTCATGATCAACCAGCTTTTACTCTATTTGATTCCGGAGCTTCGTATTCGTTTATTTCGTCATTATTTGTGGAAAAATTGAGTCTCAATAAGCCGTCTAGAATATCCATCCACGTAGCTACCCCAACCGGTCATGTAACGGTATGTGACGCCATTTTTGAAGGTGTAGAAGTTAAGATTTTGGCTAGTACCCTACCAGCGAACCTGATACAGTTTGATCTTGGAGGAATAGATGTTATATTGGGAATGGATTGGCTGGGTAAATATCGAGCAGTCATAGACTGCCACGATCAGAAGATAAGGCTTAAAGGTCCAAAAGGAGAAAGAGTTTCTTACCGTGGTATCACAAAGGAACCATGTATTCGACTAGTGTCAGCCTTGACCATAGTCAACCAAGTGAAGAAGGGGAATAGTGCTTATTTGTGTTATATTCAAGACATAGCTAAGAAGGAGAACGTGCTAGAAGAAATACCAATAGTTAGAGATTTTCCCGATGTGTTCCCGGACGAAATTCCTGGAATGCCATCTAGAAGGGAGATTGAATTCACTATGGATTTAGCACCTGGAACAGCTCCAATTTCAAAGGCACCGTACAGAATGGCACCAGTAGAGTTGAAAGAACTAAAGGATCAGTTGCAAGAGTTACTTCAAAAGGGTTATATAAGGCCGAGTGTTTCCCCTTGGGGCGCACCGGTGCTGTTTGTGAAGAAGAAAGACGGAAGCTTGAGGTTGTGCATTGACTATAGGGAGTTGAATAGCGCAACAATCAAGAACAAATACCCTTTACCCGAATTGACGACTTGTTTGATCTGTTACAAGGGGCGAGTGTTTTCTCAAAGATAGACTTGAGATCAGGTTATCACCAGCTTCGAGTAGCCGAGAAGGACATACCAAAGACAGCCTTTAGAACGAGGTATGGACACTATGAGTTTACCGTCATGCCTTTTGGTCTAACCAATGCACCAGCAGTATTTATGGATCTAATGAATCGTGTTATGAGAACATTTCTAGATCGTTTCGTGGTCGTCTTTATTGATGATATCCTTGTTTATTCAAAGAGCGAGGAAGAACACGAAGAACACCTCAAAGAAGTGTTATAAACTTTGAGACATGAGAAGTTATATGCTAAACTCTCGAAGTGTGAGTTTTGGCTAAAACACGTTCCATTTTTGGGTCACATAATCTCCAAGGAAGGAATATCCGTGGATCCAGGAAAGATTTCGGCAGTGAAGGATTGGCCTACTCCAAAGAATGTGTCCGAAGTAAGAAGTTTTTCCTGGATTAGCAGGATATTACATGCGTTTCGTAAAAGATTTCTCGAAGATCGCTAGACCGCTTACTACGCTAACCAAGAAGACGGTAAGGTATAAGTGGGGAGAAGATTGTGAAGAAGCATTCCAGACATTGAAGGAAAAGTTAACGACGGCACCTGTCTTAGCTTTACCCAATGATTCTGGCGAATTTGATGTTTACAGCGATGCATCGAAGAAGGGTTTAGGATGCGTGCTTATGCAAGAAAGAAGAGTTATTGCTTATGCTTCAAGACAACTGAAAACTCATGAAGAGAACTATGCTACGCATGACTTAGAACTTGCAGCTGTAGTATTTGCATTGAAGATATGGAGACATCACTTGTATGGATCTGTGTGTAGATTGTATACGGATCATAGCAGTCTCAAGTACATCTTCACGCAGAAAGAGCTAAATAACAGGCAAAGACGTTGGTTAGAAGTCATAAAGGATTATGATTTGCGGATCCAATACCATGAAGGGAAGGCAAACGTAGTAGCTGATGCGTTAAGCCGGAAGTCGAGCCATACTTTGGATACTATGCTAGTTTTGCCAGATCGGCTATGCCGAGAGTTCCGAAAACTTGGAATTGAAGTAGTGAAACAAGGAGGAGTAAAGAATATCCTTGGGAATATGACAGTTGTGCCAGATATTTTGGAAGAAATAAGGAGTAACCAGCCAAGAGATGAGAAGCTGGAAAGGATAAAGAAGAAGATTGCAGAAGGCCAAGCAAAAGATTCCAAGATCCATGAAGATGGAAGTATTCGTTACAAGGGAAGATGGTGTGTACCACATAAGTGTACGGAAACTAAGGAGAAGTTGATGCGAGAAGCGCACAACACACCCTACTCGGTACATCCAGGAGGTGACAAACTTTATAAGGACATGAAGAAGATGTTTTGGTGGCCTAACATGAAGAAAGAAGTGGCAGAATTTGTGGCAAAATGTCTAACTTGTCAAAAGGTGAAGTTTGAACATAAAAGAATGGGAGGCTTAGTACAACCATTAGACGTCCCAGTTTGGAAGTGGGATTCTATTTCGATGGATTTCGTGACTGCGTTACCGACATCAAAGAACGGACTGAATCAGATCTGGGTCGTAGTCGACAGATTGACCAAGACAGCAAGGTTTATTCCGATGAAAGACACGTGGAATATGGAACAAAGAGCTGATGCGTATATGAAGAACATTGTAAGATATCATGGAGTACCAAGCTCTATAGTTTCCGACAGAGATCCCAATTTTCTTTCTCACTTCTGGAAAGCACTTCAGGAGGCACTAGGAACATAGCTGAAGTTTAGCACGACATTTCACCCGGCTACAGACGGACAAACCGAAAGAACAATTCAAACGTTGGAAGATATGCTAAGATCGTGTGTTATGGATTTTCAAGGTTCGTGGGTTGATAGATTACCTTTGATAGAATTCTCCTACAATAACAGCTATCATGCCAGTATTGGAATGGCACCACATGAGGCGTTGTATGGAAGGAAGTGTAGAACACCGTTGTGTTGGAACGACATAAGTGAAACGATAGTAATTGGTCCACAACTTATTGAAGAGATGACAGATCAAGTGAGACTTATACAGCAGCGAATGAAGGCAGCGCAGGATAGACAGAAATCTTACGCGGATCAGAAGAGAAGACCGTTGGAATTTCAAGTTGGAGAAAAAGCTTTTCTTAAAGTTTCGCCGACTAAGGGAGTCATGAGGTTCAATCAGAAAGGGAAGTTGAGCCCGAAATTCATAGGACCATATGATGTTATAGAAAAGATTGGAGAAGTGGCTTATCGATTGGATTTACCGTCGAATTTAGGTCGTGTTCATAACGTATTTCACGTATCGCAGCTGAAGAAGTATATGCCTGATGCATCTCACGTATTAGATCCCGAACCAGTAGAACTGGACCCGTCTTTGAGTTATGAAGAACAGCCTGTCAAGATTTTAGACACCAAGACAAGGAACACCCGTAACAAGAGTGTCAAGATTGTGAAAGTCTTATGGACTAACCACCTCACTGAAGAGGAAACTTGGGAAGCGGAAGATGATATGAGGAAGAAGTACCCTCACTTGTTTGGCGAGGTACCTTGAGTTACGAGGACGTCACTCCTCTAAGGGGGAGAGGATGTAATCCTTCGTTTTTCTTTAATACAGTACTACTTGTAGTATATTGCATATCATTTATGACCTTAGGTTGCATTTAGTAGCCGTACTATTGAGGGGAGGTGTATACCTTATTGTGGTTAAAAGTTTAGTTTAAACTTCAAGGACAGTTTCTCATTTAGGAGGGAGGTTTTTGTTTAAACTTCGAGGACGAAGTTCTCTTTAAGGAGGGAAGGATGAAATACCCCGTTTTGTGACTACGGGTATTTTGTGATATTATTATAAGTATTGGGAAGTTAAAGTAATTATAGAGAGTTAATTATAATGCTTTGAGAGTTTGGGGGGAACTTTGTGACTTTAATCAAAGGTTTTAGTGTCTTTTACTTGAGTTTGGGGGAGGTGTTTGTCTTTTGGCAAAACTAAGGGGAAATAAGTGTCTTTTGACCTAAATTTCTTCCTACATAAAAGTTTCCTAATCCAAGAGGGTTTCCTACTTATGAAGTTAATTTTAATTCTAACTCTCATAAAAACCCTCACTCTCCTATTTTTTCCTAATCTCTCCCTCACGTCCCTCACTCTCACCCGTCACTCTCTCTCACTCTCTCTCCCTCTACCCGACGGCACACCCCCACCGCCGCCGCTCTCTCTCTCTCTCTCTCTCTCTCTCTTTTTCCGGCAAGGTAACTCTCTCTCTCTCTCTCTCTCTCTCTCTCTCTTTTTCTCTTTTCTTTCTTTCTCTTTTCTTTCTCTCTTTCTTTCTCTACCCCGTCCGCCTCTCTCTCCGTCCGCCTCCATGGGCGGCGGGTTTGAGCGGGGTTGGGTTGTTTTGTTTCTTCTTCTCTTTTCTCTTGTTGATCTCTTGATCTTGTGATCACTTGTTAATGATTCATGTAGGTTGCATGTAATCTTTAAATTTCAGTTTGTTATGGTAGGATCATTGTTCATGGATTCGTAAGATTTATTATCAAGTTTTAGGGTTTATCATGTTCTTGGGTGTTGGGAAGAAACCCTAGTTTGAAAGAGAAGTTTGATTGAATGATTTGGGAGTTTGAATGATCATATTAGGTGGATAACAATCTGATTTGAATGTGGGAATCATGTTATATTAGGTTTAGTATGATTATAGGATGAACTAGATGCTTGGGGGAAAAGTTTCATGAAGATTGACAATTCCCGTATGGATATTTTGAATGAAGTTGGGAACTTGAAACTAGTGTAACTTTTGATTCAGGAATCGAAATTAAGATCCGTTTGAGGCTAAACTTATTATTTCGAACGTTTTGAATCCAATGAAACTGTTTTTAGACCATGATCTGTTTGGGAAACTGGAGTAATAGATTTGGAGGAGTTATGATGGATTATGTATGCTTTAGGTTAAGGAATTTTGAAGCAAAGCCCAAAGCTTATTTTGGAGCATGATTTTAATGAGATGTTGGGGAAGTGTTAGAACCCTAAACCATGGACTATCATATGCATGTAATTAGTATAGCAAGTATATTGCTAGAATATTGGTTTGATTAGCATATTGTTATGTGTAGGTAACGAGTTCGTCGACGACGAGTACGTAGAGTACGTTGATTGATTGCTATTGTTGGAATTTGCTTTGAGGTAAGTAAATGTGCCAAGCCTAGTGTGCTTATCTCTTTCGTGTCAAACGCATATTAGATTTGTTACGTCTCAAAATGTGTTTACAGGATACATGACTTGGAATATGTGATTTCTACTTGTTAAATGTTTTGATGAAAATATCACCATGATAATGAATGAACTATAACGTAAAGTGGAAGATGTTGTGCGGGACTTTATTATTCTTTTGGGCGGTTGGCTGCGGTCCCGTCTCTTTTTAATCCGGTTGCAAGTCCCCGGATAGTAACATGTACTCACTCCTCTGACCGGCGTAGTCTTAGGGGGGTGTCGACACTTAAGGTCATGCACGCTGTGGTTATTTGGTTTTCCCCGTCACAACAAAGTAATAATGGATTTGTTTGGTTTTTGTTAACGGAATGAAGTTAACACTGGATTTGGATTTTTCCTAATGATTATGGAAATTAGTTTGGAAATATATTATGGAATTTGATTTGGAAATATATTATGGAATTGGGAACTCTTATGTTTTAATACGAGAGTCAACTTTATTACCGTTGTGTTTGCGAAAAACTCTTACTTACAAATGAGTCTTTGTTTTATAACTATCCATCATCGTTTTACATGTTTGGATGTTTGCTTACCAGTATTTCAATGCTGATTTTGTACTGTGGTGTTTCTTTTTCTTTCCGCACCACAGGTTTAGAAGAAGGTTATCGGGCATAGAAGGGGACGCGCATCACATGGAACATTAGTAGTAGTATCTCATTTGAAATTGAACTCTTTAGTAGTTTAAACACTATAGTTGTTTTTGCCGGTTTGTGGCTAGGACGAAGGTTTATGATAATATATTGTTTTTAATTGGAATTAATTTATTATTGTGGATGTTTGTGCTTGCGAACCATGTTATAAAATCTCCTTGTATCCGGGCTCCTCTCGGGTACGGAGTGACATCCCCGGGTCTCCGGCTTGGGCCATTTGGGGGTGTTACAGGTGGTATCAGAGCCGACATTCTAAAAAGTCATTTGAAACCTGTTAGGGCAACTAAAATGAATATAGGAGAAATAACTTAAAATTTGACAAGCCGTGGGAATTTGGGTAGTATGGATAGGATTGTTGTGTGTAAGTGTTTAGAAAATAGGATAGAAAGCAAGTGCCCCCATCCACCCATTCGAATTTTTGAAGTATCCCAATTGGATTCTAAGTTAAGCCTACTTTAAGAGACTTCGTTGGGAGATTTCTTCAAGAGTCTTGTAACCATCAATTTGGAGTCTTGGGAATGGTTAGTTATTGCGAAGAATAGTTATTTGGATTACAGTCCATGCCTTTAAATTAGAGATTTATTAAGTTGTTTCCTCTTGTAGATGGCTAGAACTAAGCATACAGCAAGGAAGCGTGTGTTGCCAGTAGAGAAGCATCCTGTTGTGACACGTTGGGTCGAAGGTGAAGATTTTCCAGATTTTCGTGACCGTGTGGTTCAATATTGTGAAGATAGATTCCAAGCCTTAGATTTTCCTCGGTATAGAAATCCAGCTTTTCAGGCTTACTGTATGGTGAAGGCATTACCTATGAAACCCATGTTTGGAGAAATTATTACAAAGTATAGCAACATCATAGGCAGGATGAATCGTTTGAATGATAAGGATTATCGTTGCCAAGGTGAATGGACGGTAAGTGCAGATTTCATATGCAAACTAATGATGGAGACTTATCTTAAGTGGCAAAGTTATACAGTTATTGAGATAGAGTCCAGTGATGAAGAAGACGTGATCTACATAAGCTCTAGTGATGAAAAAGAGGTGATTATTATAGACTCTAGTGACGTTGAGGAAGTTGAAGAAGATCCAATGGAAGACGTCGATGAATACCCCGAGATTGAAGAAGATCCCATGGAATATGTAGAAAGTGAAGAAGACCCGAGTGAAGATGAAGAGCACGAGTATGATTCCGATGAAGAGGAAGAGACGGACGAAAGCGATGAGGACGACGATTAAGCTTGTTAGAGTTCTTTAGATTTCTTAGACTAGATGCTTTAAGTTTTATTTATTGGTTTGAATAAGGCTCCATAGCCAAGCAACATTTGAAGTTTTAGAACGATTCTCGAATAGTCACTTTTGGGCTAGAGTTAAATTTTTAGCGTTTTGCTTTGGGATGAATAATGTTCATGAGTTGAAGACCCGATTTGGGGAGTTTAATAAACTTAGTTTTCTGAATTTTGGAGTGTGATTGGATGAATTAAGGTTGTGTTATGCTTGTTATCATTGATTATGGGCTTAGAAAGTGTTCATGGAGTTAGAACGTGAAAGGTTTGATTTTTGGTGCTGTTGAATCTGCGCAGCAGTGAGTTTTTGTTGTAGCAGACGTATTTAATTTTGGAGTTATTTTTCCCTGAATTTTTCCCAGAAAGTAGACATACCCAGGTATCTCCCATAACAATTTCACCCCATATGAGTTCTGGAGAATTAGCTACGAATTTCCAAAGCTAACGGCTCAGTAGCAGAATTGCAAAGTGACTAGCTGTGCAATTTTCGATTGTTACCTATCTTCCAGATCTTGTTTTGACCCCAAATTTTTATGGCGACTGTTAGAAACGTTTGGCTAACTCTGGGAGAAAACCTAGCTCGTTTTGAGAATTTTAAAGTCAGTTTAAGGCTTTTTAAAGTCGATGTTTCTGTTCTGGTGGGCTGTGACAGCAGCTGTAGTAATTCCTGTGTATCTTGAGTTCCACAATTGATATTGAGTCCATTCTTCTTGATTATGAAAGTAGACTCAGAGAGGGTGTTTCACACCAAATTTCGTAATTTTTTCTTGATTGATTGATCCTTTTTCCAATTTTAGAAGTAGATGAAAAGTTGAGACGTGATCAGTCTATGTGAAAATACATGAGTAATTGAGTTAAATGATGGTCAATGTGTGACATTACTTGTTGAACTGTTCACTACATGCCGTGTATGCGTGATTGTTTGTACTTTTGGTACTTTATAAGTAATACAATAGGCTATAGTGTAGGGATTATGACTGATAGACCACATCAATACTACACCAGGAGAAATCGCCAAGTACCAATGGCCGCACCAAACAACAATAACAACAACAACAACAACATGGAGCAGTTCTTCGCACAACTTGCTCAGATGGCGCAGAACGCAAACCAGGGAGAGCAGAATAACGCTAATTGGGCCAATAAAGTGGCAGATATGAAGCCAGGGAACTTCATAGGCAATGAGGACCCTGTTGAGCTCGAGAATTGGATCGATGAGTTGAATAAGATCCTTGAGCTAGTTGAGTGCCCCGAAGACCGCAAGGTGGTTTGCGCGGCATTTTACTTGAAGAACGAAGCTAATACATGGTGGAGGAGTACGCGTCAGAACTTTTTGGCGCAACCCAATTTCAATTGGGAGGCTCTTCAAACCGCACTTCGCACTCGCTTTTATCCGGACCATGTCCAGGATCAAAAGTACTTAGACTTCGTAAATCTGACACAAGGGAACGGTTCCGTGACCGAGTACTTCAAGAAATTCATGGAATTATCCCGATTCGCAGGTCAGTTGATGCCTGATGAAGCGACTAAAGTCAGGAAGTTCATGTCTGGTCTCGAACTTCATCTGCAGAAAGACTTGATGTGCAGGACGTACGATACTCTCCAGGAAGCTTATGATAGAGCTGCAGCCGTTTGGCATATTCAAGAGGCACAAGATGAGAAGCGTGGGAAACGCAAGGTTGAGAACGCCGTGGGCTATGGAAACAATCAGGGTAGGACTAACCAAGGTAGTCAGGACAAGAGGTTTAAGCCTAACCACGGAGGAAGTAACCAAGGACAGTATCGTGGTAACAAGCAGAATAATGGAGATGAGCAATTTCGCCGTTATAACTGCAAGAAGTGTCAGCAGAATCATCCAGGAAAGGACTGTCAAGGAAACCTTGTCACTTGCTACCACCGTGGCAAGAAGGGTCATCGTTCGTTTGAGTGTCGAGTAAAACCAAATGGAAACCAACTAGGGAACCAAGGAGGCAATTACCAAGGGAACCGACAGTTCAACAACAACAATCAGGGCGGAAACCGGAACTATGGGAACTACAACAACAATAATGGAGGCAACAATTATAGTAGACAACAAGTGAACAACCAAGGCAATGGAAGGAACAATGGAGTTCAGAACGGGAATAGGAACAACAACGCTCCAGCTAACGCCAACAACAATGGGACTGGTACGGCAGGAACTACCGCACAGAATGGGAATATTGCAAGGATCGCTGTCATGAGCAGGACTGAAGCGGAAGCAGCAAACGGAGTAGTCACTGGTACATTTCTTGTTCATGATCAACCAGCTTTTACTCTATTTGATTCCGGAGCTTCGTATTCGTTTATTTCGTCATTATTTGTGGAAAAATTGAGTCTCAATAAGCCGTCTAGAATATCCATCCACGTAGCTACCCCAACCGGTCATGTAACGGTATGTGACGCCATTTTTGAAGGTGTAGAAGTTAAGATTTTGGCTAGTACCCTACCAGCGAACCTGATACAGTTTGATCTTGGAGGAATAGATGTTATATTGGGAATGGATTGGCTGGGTAAATATCGAGCAGTCATAGACTGCCACGATCAGAAGATAAGGCTTAAAGGTCCAAAAGGAGAAAGAGTTTCTTACCGTGGTATCACAAAGGAACCATGTATTCGACTAGTGTCAGCCTTGACCATAGTCAACCAAGTGAAGAAGGGGAATAGTGCTTATTTGTGTTATATTCAAGACATAGCTAAGAAGGAGAACGTGCTAGAAGAAATACCAATAGTTAGAGATTTTCCCGATGTGTTCCCGGACGAAATTCCTGGAATGCCATCTAGAAGGGAGATTGAATTCACTATGGATTTAGCACCTGGAACAGCTCCAATTTCAAAGGCACCGTACAGAATGGCACCAGTAGAGTTGAAAGAACTAAAGGATCAGTTGCAAGAGTTACTTCAAAAGGGTTATATAAGGCCGAGTGTTTCCCCTTGGGGCGCACCGGTGCTGTTTGTGAAGAAGAAAGACGGAAGCTTGAGGTTGTGCATTGACTATAGGGAGTTGAATAGCGCAACAATCAAGAACAAATACCCTTTACCCGAATTGACGACTTGTTTGATCTGTTACAAGGGGCGAGTGTTTTCTCAAAGATAGACTTGAGATCAGGTTATCACCAGCTTCGAGTAGCCGAGAAGGACATACCAAAGACAGCCTTTAGAACGAGGTATGGACACTATGAGTTTACCGTCATGCCTTTTGGTCTAACCAATGCACCAGCAGTATTTATGGATCTAATGAATCGTGTTATGAGAACATTTCTAGATCGTTTCGTGGTCGTCTTTATTGATGATATCCTTGTTTATTCAAAGAGCGAGGAAGAACACGAAGAACACCTCAAAGAAGTGTTATAAACTTTGAGACATGAGAAGTTATATGCTAAACTCTCGAAGTGTGAGTTTTGGCTAAAACACGTTCCATTTTTGGGTCACATAATCTCCAAGGAAGGAATATCCGTGGATCCAGGAAAGATTTCGGCAGTGAAGGATTGGCCTACTCCAAAGAATGTGTCCGAAGTAAGAAGTTTTTCCTGGATTAGCAGGATATTACATGCGTTTCGTAAAAGATTTCTCGAAGATCGCTAGACCGCTTACTACGCTAACCAAGAAGACGGTAAGGTATAAGTGGGGAGAAGATTGTGAAGAAGCATTCCAGACATTGAAGGAAAAGTTAACGACGGCACCTGTCTTAGCTTTACCCAATGATTCTGGCGAATTTGATGTTTACAGCGATGCATCGAAGAAGGGTTTAGGATGCGTGCTTATGCAAGAAAGAAGAGTTATTGCTTATGCTTCAAGACAACTGAAAACTCATGAAGAGAACTATGCTACGCATGACTTAGAACTTGCAGCTGTAGTATTTGCATTGAAGATATGGAGACATCACTTGTATGGATCTGTGTGTAGATTGTATACGGATCATAGCAGTCTCAAGTACATCTTCACGCAGAAAGAGCTAAATAACAGGCAAAGACGTTGGTTAGAAGTCATAAAGGATTATGATTTGCGGATCCAATACCATGAAGGGAAGGCAAACGTAGTAGCTGATGCGTTAAGCCGGAAGTCGAGCCATACTTTGGATACTATGCTAGTTTTGCCAGATCGGCTATGCCGAGAGTTCCGAAAACTTGGAATTGAAGTAGTGAAACAAGGAGGAGTAAAGAATATCCTTGGGAATATGACAGTTGTGCCAGATATTTTGGAAGAAATAAGGAGTAACCAGCCAAGAGATGAGAAGCTGGAAAGGATAAAGAAGAAGATTGCAGAAGGCCAAGCAAAAGATTCCAAGATCCATGAAGATGGAAGTATTCGTTACAAGGGAAGATGGTGTGTACCACATAAGTGTACGGAAACTAAGGAGAAGTTGATGCGAGAAGCGCACAACACACCCTACTCGGTACATCCAGGAGGTGACAAACTTTATAAGGACATGAAGAAGATGTTTTGGTGGCCTAACATGAAGAAAGAAGTGGCAGAATTTGTGGCAAAATGTCTAACTTGTCAAAAGGTGAAGTTTGAACATAAAAGAATGGGAGGCTTAGTACAACCATTAGACGTCCCAGTTTGGAAGTGGGATTCTATTTCGATGGATTTCGTGACTGCGTTACCGACATCAAAGAACGGACTGAATCAGATCTGGGTCGTAGTCGACAGATTGACCAAGACAGCAAGGTTTATTCCGATGAAAGACACGTGGAATATGGAACAAAGAGCTGATGCGTATATGAAGAACATTGTAAGATATCATGGAGTACCAAGCTCTATAGTTTCCGACAGAGATCCCAATTTTCTTTCTCACTTCTGGAAAGCACTTCAGGAGGCACTAGGAACATAGCTGAAGTTTAGCACGACATTTCACCCGGCTACAGACGGACAAACCGAAAGAACAATTCAAACGTTGGAAGATATGCTAAGATCGTGTGTTATGGATTTTCAAGGTTCGTGGGTTGATAGATTACCTTTGATAGAATTCTCCTACAATAACAGCTATCATGCCAGTATTGGAATGGCACCACATGAGGCGTTGTATGGAAGGAAGTGTAGAACACCGTTGTGTTGGAACGACATAAGTGAAACGATAGTAATTGGTCCACAACTTATTGAAGAGATGACAGATCAAGTGAGACTTATACAGCAGCGAATGAAGGCAGCGCAGGATAGACAGAAATCTTACGCGGATCAGAAGAGAAGACCGTTGAAATTTCAAGTTGGAGAAAAAGCTTTTCTTAAAGTTTCGCCGACTAAGGGAGTCATGAGGTTCAATCAGAAAGGGAAGTTGAGCCCGAAATTCATAGGACCATATGATGTTATAGAAAAGATTGGAGAAGTGGCTTATCGATTGGATTTACCGTCGAATTTAGGTCGTGTTCATAACGTATTTCACGTATCGCAGCTGAAGAAGTATATGCCTGATGCATCTCACGTATTAGATCCCGAACCAGTAGAACTGGACCCGTCTTTGAGTTATGAAGAACAGCCTGTCAAGATTTTAGACACCAAGACAAGGAACACCCGTAACAAGAGTGTCAAGATTGTGAAAGTCTTATGGACTAACCACCTCACTGAAGAGGAAACTTGGGAAGCGGAAGATGATATGAGGAAGAAGTACCCTCACTTGTTTGGCGAGGTACCTTGAGTTACGAGGACGTCACTCCTCTAAGGGGGAGAGGATGTAATCCTTCGTTTTTCTTTAATACAGTACTACTTGTAGTATATTGCATATCATTTATGACCTTAGGTTGCATTTAGTAGCCGTACTATTGAGGGGAGGTGTATACCTTATTGTGGTTAAAAGTTTAGTTTAAACTTCAAGGACAGTTTCTCATTTAGGAGGGAGGTTTTTGTTTAAACTTCGAGGACGAAGTTCTCTTTAAGGAGGGAAGGATGAAATACCCCGTTTTGTGACTACGGGTATTTTGTGATATTATTATAAGTATTGGGAAGTTAAAGTAATTATAGAGAGTTAATTATAATGCTTTGAGAGTTTGGGGGGAACTTTGTGACTTTAATCAAAGGTTTTAGTGTCTTTTACTTGAGTTTGGGGGAGGTGTTTGTCTTTTGGCAAAACTAAGGGGAAATAAGTGTCTTTTGACCTAAATTTCTTCCTACATAAAAGTTTCCTAATCCAAGAGGGTTTCCTACTTATGAAGTTAATTTTAATTCTAACTCTCATAAAAACCCTCACTCTCCTATTTTTTCCTAATCTCTCCCTCACGTCCCTCACTCTCACCCGTCCCTCTCTCTCACTCTCTCTCCCTCTACCCGACGGCACACCCCCACCGCCGCCGCTCTCTCTCTCTCTCTCTTTTTCCGGCAAGGTAACTCTCTCTCTCTCTCTCTCTCTCTCTCTCTCTCTTTTTCTCTTTTCTTTATTTCTCTTTTCTTTCTCTCTTTCTTTCTATACCCCGTCCGCCTCTCTCTCCGTCCGCCTCCATGGGCGGCGGGTTTGAGCGGGGTTGGGTTGTTTTGTTTCTTCTTCTCTTTTCTCTTGTTGATCTCTTGATCATGTGATCACTTGTTCATGATTCATGTAGGTTGCATGTAATCTTTAAATTTCAGTTTTTTATGGTTAGGATCATTGTTCATGGATTCGTAAGATTTATTATCAAGTTTTAGGGTTTATCATGTTCTTGGGTGTTGGGAAGAAACCCTAGTTTGAAAGAGAAGTTTGATTGAATGATTTGGGAGTTTGAATGATCATATTAGGTGGATAACAATCTGATTTGAATGTGGGAATCATGTTATATTAGGTTTAGTATGATTATAGGATGAACTAGATGCTTGGGGGAAAAGTTTCATGAAGATTGACAATTCCCGTATGGATATTTTGAATGAAGTTGGGAACTTGAAACTAGTGTAACTTTTGATTCAGGAATCGAAATTAAGATCCGTTTGAGGCTAAACTTATTATTTCGAACGTTTTGAATCCAATGGAACTGTTTTTAGACCATGATCTGTTTGGGAAACTGGAGTAATAGATTTGGAGGAGTTATGATGGATTATGTATGCTTTAGGTTAAGGAATTTTGAAGCAAAGCCCAAAGCTTATTTTGGAGCATGATTTTAATGAGATGTTGGGGAAGTGTTAGAACCCTAAACCATGGACTATCATATGCATGTAATTAGTATAGCAAGTATATTGCTAGAATATTGGTTTGATTAGCATATTGTTATGTGTAGGTAACGAGTTCGTCGACGACGAGTACGTAAAGTACGTTGATTGATTGCTATTGTTGGAATTTGCTTTGAGGTAAGTAAATGTGCCAAGCCTAGTGTGCTTATCTCTTTCGTGTCAAACGAATATTTGATTTGTTACGTCTCAAAATGTGTTTACACGATACATGACTTGGAATATGTGATTTCAACTTGTTAAATGTTTTGATGAAAATATCACCATGATAATGAATGAACTATAACGTAAAGTGGAAGATGTTGTGCGGGACTTTATTATTCTTTTGGGCGGTTGGCTGCGGTCCCGTCTCTTTTTAATCCGGTTGCAAGTCCCCGGATAGTAACATGTACTCACTCCTCTGACCGGCGTAGTCTTAGGGGGGTGTCGACACTTAAGGTCATGCACGCTGTGGTTATTTGGTTTTTCCCGTCACAACAAAGTAATAATGGATTTGTTTGGTTTTTGTTAACGAAATGAAGTTAACACTGGATTTGGACTTTTCCTAATGATTATGGAAATTGGTTTGGAAATATATTATGGAATTTGATTTGGAAATATATTATGGAATTGGGAACTCTTATGTTTTAATACGAGAGTCAACTTTATTACCGTTGTGTTTGCGAAAAACTCTTACTTACAAATGAGTCTTTGTTTTATAACTATCCATCATCGTTTTACATGTTTTGATGTTTGCTTACCAGTATTTCAATGCTGATTTTGTACTGTGGTGTTTCTTTTTCATTCCGCACCACAGGTTTAGAAGAAGGTTATCGGGCATAGAAGGGGACGCGCATCACATGGAACATTAGTAGTAGTATCTCATTTGAAATTGAACTCTTTAGTAGTTTAAACACTATAGTTGTTTTTGCCGGTTTGTGGCTAGGACGAAGGTTTATGATAATATATTGTTTTTAATTGGAATTAATTTATTATTGTGGATGTTTGTGCTTGCGAACCATGTTATAAAATCTCCTTGTATCCGGGCTCCTCTCGGGTACGGAGTGACATCCCCGGGTCTCCGGCTTGGGCCATTTGGGGGTGTTACAATATGAGTATTGGACTTTGAAGAGGGCAAAACAAGGATTCCAGAACATGTTCAATTTCTTGAATACTCAAACTATTGATGGAGATATGACAGGACAAAGTTGGACAAAAGTCGAGCAATAATCTACACTTAACCAAATTTCTAGGATGTTGATATATTCTAACTTTTTGTAGCAACTTTATCCAAGAAACAAGCCATATACAGGTTGTTATAGACCACATTATCGATTATTATTTGAAGTATTAAGATCAATGAACACACAGGAGGAGAAATCAGATCAATTCATGAATTGATGAGGGAGATACAAGATTCAGAAGTTGGGCTCTTAACACAGCTGAAGAACACAGTTATGTTCCAGCTCACTTTTCAGTAAGTTCAAGAGGAAATTAGAGACAGTTAGAGTGTGATCCAGACCAAGAGTTCAACATGAGAGTTGTAGCTGGTAGCCCCAAGTTTACACAAGTTCAAGAATCACCTAAAATCATCAAGTATCAAGAGAGTTACAGCCTCATGAACAGAAAGGTAAAACGTATCGGGAAAACGACGAGTTCATGAATCAATCAACACTCAATTAGGTTTCTGGGCATGTTTCATGATTCTAAATTGATTCTAAAACGTCCCAGGAGCATGCAGGTGAAATCAGGAGTGAAAACGACCCATAAACAGAGGACTTACGTGCATTTTTGCTTCTTCGAGTTTTTCCGGCCATTCATGGCAGATTCCGACGAACAAGCGGACTAGTCCCAGCAATTTCCCATGTTTAAAGATGTTTTCAGAGATTCTAATGAGTCCTATGAAGCCTAAACACCACAGGTAGGTGGACGAATTCGAGAAAAGACCAAGGAGCAGAGCTTACCGCCGCTGCCACCACCCGGTAGCAGTTGCCGGCGAAGGAATGCCCAGATTCCGGCGAATGTCTGATTCCAACGAATTAAAGCACAAATTTGGACTCCCTAGACTCCCCTTGACCTCGCGAATCACACAGAGGAGGTGAGAGGAGTTGAATCGCAACGTACCCAGAGAATTCGAGCAAAAACTAACTAGGGTTCTTGAGTGAACTTACCGAAATTCTCTCTGATTAAGGATTGCATCCACGAACGGATTGAGGGCTTTTGGTCCTCGTGTCGTGGGCTTCTACCAGCAGTAGCAGAAACGTGAAAGAAGGAGTGGTGGCTGGTGGTGGTTGTGTTGGTGGTGGTGGTTGTATGGTGGAGAAGAAGAAGAAGAGGATGAAAATGATGTTGATGATGTCTCTCTCTCCACAATCTGATGGTGGGTAAGGTGAAGAAGATGTTGCCACCTCACCTAGAGAGGTGTCAAATTGGAGTAGACAAGTGGCAAGCATGCATGTGGGTGAAAGTGTAATTTTCTAAAATTTGGGGTACAAACTAGAATTAGAGGTTCTACTTAGTTGTAGAGAATTGCACAACCACCGCGAACATCTCTAGTGCCTCAAAATCATTCTAACAACGTCCAAATATCACCAACACTCCAAAAGGCACACTTTAAGCCGCGACAAACTATTTACAAATTTGCCCCCAAAGTCTTGATATTGCACTAAGAATTCTCTCGGAAATGAGGTGTTACAATCTACCCACCTTAAAAGAATCTCCTTCCTCGAAGATCTCATAATATAATTACCCACACACACGAATTGCAGATGAAATGCAGCACAGTGACTCAGTCTATTTGACTTAATCGGACAAGTACATAAACCACCCTCGTCGGACGTTCTGCTCCAAATATAGGGCTTCCTTAGGTTGGTCCGCTAAAAACACCCTAACTGAAAGAAGTTCTCATTCCCACTCTCCGCACGACGGGGTCTATACTAAGTACCAGCCCAAACTCGCATCACATTAGGGTTTCCTTATACGATTAGTACAAGTAAAATTTCGAAACAAGATAAGTTCAGTAACAACATACAAGTTCTCAATTTTATAAGCGACTCAAAAATTTGCTAGAATTTAAACAAATCTCGAAAATTTTAGAAAATTAATTTTATCAAGACTTACATGTCGTTTTGCTTGACTTATTTGCGTTAAGAAAATATTTTCTTACCTCTATAGGGTTAGATAAACCAATCACCTAAAGTGTTCCACGCATACGAGGGAGAAAGGACACTATGTGTCGTCACACAACATGCCTTTCTAACAAACCTCGCATGTGTTTCAAATGTTCCAACTTAGTATACAAAGCGGGTACAACTTACAGTACCGTCGTACTAAGAGTCGCGCCAGCGGACTGATAAACAAAGTGGTCCATGTCACTTGGCATTTAGTAGCTCGACACCCACATAATTTTGGAAAACCATTTTTTTTTAATAAATAATTTATTGTTTGAACTGTCTAATTTGGGAATGAATGTGTCAAATAAAATCAAAGTGAAACAAAATAAAATATAATCTTAAAAGTCATCTCTCGTAGGTAAGAAAAGATTGGTCTCATGGTCTTCAAAATCAAAGCGTCGTTACTCTCTCGTCGACAACATAACATAGAAACATAATCAAACAAAGGAACGCGGATACGCATCACACGACAATGATAAATAATTTCTATATAGCAACTAAACATGCCCATAGAATAACCAACATATAATTAACAAGTGGATTTCGCATAGATCACATATCAACAAGTAGTTAACAGTTAATCAACAAGTAAATACAAATCGAGTTGAACAATACGTAAGTACCCAAACTCCCCGACGGCTTGTTTACTCCTTATTGCCAAATTGGGTTATCCTAATCAATTTTAAATTTTGAAAACGTTTTATCTTCTTATTCTCTACTAATGGAAATCGAAAAGTCACTTTAACCGAAGAACCGATGCTCTGATACCAGCTGAAACAACCCGGGATCTCGGTTCAGGGTTAAAGAGACAATCGACAACCAAAAGTAGAAATGTACTATTAAGATTACATTTCGCTTAATGTACATAACAAAATTTTGATAATAAGTACAAGTAAAAACATAACATTTGTGATCTACTAAGTGATCTAAGTTAAGCTATACTTCTTCGTCTCGTTCCAGCGTTCCCATCCCCCACTTTGATTGACAACCTGCGGTTTTAAAATGGCAAAAGCCGACGCAGTTTTGAAGAAATTGATTAGTAAAAACTGAGTAAGTACACACTACGACATGTAAAGCAACGAGTGGCACGCAAGCATGAGTTGAAACAAATCAGAAGATTTAAGCAGTAAAACTATCATATTGGAGAATTTGGATCAACTTGAAGTAACCGTGTAACAAAAACCTCTCCATTTAATAACATTGAGAATCCACGAGTAGTTGGTAAAATATCCGGAGTAAACAAGTTCATTTGAACTGATAACGATAGTAGTTCATGAGTAGCCAAGATTTACAATTCATTTCAATCTATTAGGGCATATCAAGAGCCACAAACCACATTAATAAGTAGTCAATTTTTAATTTCGACTTCAATCAACAGTTTAATTTAGCTGAGGCGTGTCAAGAGCCACCAGCAGGATCGATGTAGAAAGAGGGATCACGAAATAATCACTAAGAGTTCCTTCTAGGGTCTATCAAACCCTATTTCACCCGAGCGTTAAGGGAGCCCATTCGTCAACCCCGCTCACAACATTAGCTAAAAGGCCTTAAGTGTCGACACCCCTATACCGTAGAGACCCTTAAAAGTATAAGTAGCACTCTATAGCTCTATAAAACCCTTGGCCTCAATAACTTGGTACATTTTGGCTCATCGGGGGCGGATTTTTGAACATTGACGTTCTATCCAATAATAAGAAGCATTGCTTCAATGGTCTTAGCCATAAGAAAATGGAGGATCGCTTGACGCCTCCCATTAATAACAGTACTGTGTACATCGTCCTATGTCTATTAGAGGTATTTTATTTCTTCTCCTTCACATAACCAGAAACAGAATATCGAAATTTCACAAGTAATTTCCGATTGAATTCTCAAAGGAGATGAATAAAATAGTTTAACAACTTTCGAGTGGAAAACATGCATTCTCATACTATTTCATATAACAAACATTCATTTGAAACATCAAGCACATACGCAGATTTTGATATGAAAATGCCGTACATATGTACTTACCTCTGAGCCATGAAAGGCGCAAAACAACGCTAGCACTCCTACAACGCTCGTCTCCGAATCTCACAGTAAATGCAGCAACACGAATACGTACGTCTACTTCGAACGATCCTTAATAACGGCTGGATATACACAAGTAAAATATAGGACCTATTAGCATCTGCCCTCTATATGAGGTTGTATGCGAGAATGAAATAATATGCAGGTCAACCAAGCTAACTTGACCAAAATGCCCCTGATACTTTGAAAATGTCCAATACAGTCCATGACTGTGCCTGGACCCCAAATTACACTCATACTGGCCCAACAACATCCAAAAACGACTCTTAACCCATCCATATGAACGTATCATTGGAATCTACAACTTTATGTAAATTACACTTAGGCCCCTAAAGTTTGCTAAAATTGCAAAAAGACCCCAACTATTAATTTGGTCACTCCCGAGTCAAATACTTCCTTCTTAAGGCTCCAAATATCCTTCTAAGTCAGGTTGTAGGTCTCAAAACATTAACTTAGTCTCAAGTAGTTCAAGTGTGAAGTTTTAATTAAATGCACATAGGCCCCCGAAGTTTAGTAAAACTGCAAAAATGCACCAATGGTTGATTTGGTCAACTATAACCCCGAACAACCTAATAAGATTCCAAATGCCCAAGTTATTCACGTTTATAACTCCAAGACAAAGAATTCAACTTTACTCAGCTATTATGTTGAATTACAATTTTGCCCCTCTTACACCGTTCAGTCTAGTCAGGGTTCCTAGGAAACAACTTGGTAGGATTAAAAAAATAAATTCAGAATAGCAATATGAGCCACTTTGATCAAGGTTTCGAAGGCCAGAATAGTCATTTTGACTGACAAAGTTCAAGTTGCAGTTTAAGAGAAATCAGCACAATTGGCCAACTTCAAAGCTAATTTTTAGGAAAACTCAGAAAGAATATAGGAAATCTGAGTATTGGACTTTGAAGAGGGAAAAACAAGGATTCCAGAACATGTTCAATTTCTTGAGTACTCAAACTATTGATGGAGATATGACAGGACAAAGTTGGACAAAAGTCGAGCAATAATTTATACTTAACCAAATTTCTAGGATGTTGATAATTTCTAACTTTTTGTAGCAACTTTGATCCAAGAAACAAGCCATCTACAGGTTGTTATAGACCACATTATCGATTATTATATGAAGTATTAAGATAAATGAACACACAGGAGGAGAAATCAGATCAATTCATGAATTGATGAGGGAGATACAAGATTCAGAAGTTGGGCTCTTAACACAGCTGAAGAACACAGTTATGTTCCAACTCACTTTTCAGTAAGTTCAAGAGGAAATTAGAGACAGTTAGAGTGTGATCTAGACCAAGAGTTCAACATGAGAGTTGTAGCTGGTAGCCCCAAGTTTACACAGGTTCAAGAATCACCTAAAATCATCAAGTATCAAGAGAGTTACAGCCTCATGAACAGAAAGGTAAAACGTATCGGGAAAACGATGAGTTCATGAATCAATCAACACTCAATTAAGTTTCTGGGCATGTTTCATGATTCTAAATTGATTCTAAAACGTCCCAGGAGCATGCAGGTGAAATCAGGAGTGAAAACGACCCAGAAACAGAGGACTTACGTGCATTTTTGCTTCTTCGAGTTTTTCCGGCCATTCATGGCAGATTCCGACGAACAAGCGGACTAGTCCCAGCAATTTCCCATGTTTAAAGCTGTTTTCAGAGATTCTAATGAGTCCTATGAAGCCTAAACACCACAGGTAGGTGGACGAATTCGAGAAAAGACCAAGGAGCAGAGCTTACCACCGCTGCCACTACCCGGTAGCAGTTTCCGGCGAAGGAATGCCCAGATTCCGGCGAATGTCTGATTCCAACGAATTAAAGCACAAATTTGGACTCCCTAGACTCCCCATGACCTCGCAAATCACACAGAGGAGGTGAGAGGAGCTGAATCGCAACGTACCCAAAGAATTCGAGCAAAAACTAACTAGGGTTCTTGAGTGAACTCACCGAAATTCTCTCTGATTTAGGATCGCATCCACGAACGGATTGAGGGCTTTTGGTCCTCGTGTCGTGGGCTTCTACCAGCAGTAGCAGAAACGTGAAAGAAGGAGTGGTGGCTGGTGGTGGTTGTGTTGGTGGTGGTGGTTGTATGGTGGAGAAGAAGAAGATGATGAAAATGATGTTGATGATGTCTCTCTCTCTCTCTCTCCACAATCTGATGGTGGGTAAGGTGAAGAAGATGTTGCCACCTCACCTAGAGAGGTGTCAAATTGGAGTAGACAAGTGGCAAGCATGCATGTGGGTGAAAGTGTAATTTTCTAAAATTTGGGGTACAAACTAGAATTAGAGGTTCTACTTAGTTGTAGAGAATTGCACAACCACCGCGAACATCTCTAGTGCCTCAAAATCATTCTAAAAACGTCCAAATATCACCAACACTCCAAAAGGCACACTTTAAGCCGCGACAAACTATTTACAAATTTGCCCCCAAAGTCTTGATATTGCACTAAGAATTCTCTCGGAAATGAGGGGTGTTACAATCTATCCATCTTAAAAGAATCTTCGTCCTCAAAGATCTCATAATATAATTACCCACATACACGAATTGCAGATGAAATGCAGCACAGTGACTCAATCTATTTGACTTAATCGGACAATTACATAAACCACCCTCGTCGGACGTTCTGCTCCAAATATATGGCTTCCTTAGGTTGGTCCGCTAAAAACACCCTAACTGAAAGAAGTTCTCATTCCTACTCTCCGCACGACGGGGTCTATACTAATTACCAGCCCAAACTCGCATCACATTAGGGTTTCCTTATACGATTAGTACAAGTAAAAGTTTGAAACAAGATAAGTTCAGTAACAACATACAAGTTCTCAATTTTAGAAGCGACTCAAAAATTTGCTAGAATTTAAACAAATCTCGAAAATTTTAGAAAAATACTTTTATCAAGACTAACATGTCGTTTTGCTTGACTCATCTGCGTTAAGAAAATGTTTTCTTACCTCTATAGGGTTAGATAAACCAATCACCTAAAGTGTTCCACGCATACGAGGGAGAAAGGACACTATGTGTCGTCACACAACATGCCTTTCTAAAAAACCTCGCATGTGTTTCAAATGTTACAACTTAGTCTACAAAGCGGGTACAACATATAGTACCGTCGTACTAAGACTCGCGCCAGCGGACTGATAAACAAAGTGGTCCATGTCACTTGGCATTTAGTAGCTCGACACCCACATAATTTTGAAAAACCATTTTTTTTAATAAATAATTTATTGTTTGAACTGTCTAATTTGGAAATGACTGTGTCAAATAAAATCAACGTGAAACAAAATAAAATATAATCTTAAAAGTCATCTCTCGTAGGTAAGAAAATATTGGTCTCATGGTCTTCTAAATCAAAGCGTCGTTATTCTCTCGTCGACAAAATAACATAGAAACATAATCAAACAAAGGAACGCGGATACGCATCACATGACAATGATAAATCATTTCTATATAGCAACTAAACATACCCATAGAATAACCAACATATAATTAACAAGTGGATTTCGCATAGATCACATATCAACAAGTAGTTAACAGTTAATCAACAAGTAAATACAAATCGAGTTGAACAATACGTAAGTACCCAAACTCCCCGACGGCTTGTTTACTCGTTATTGCCAAATTGGGTTATCCTAATCAATTTTAAATTTTGAAAACGTTTTATCTTCTTATTCTCTACTAATGAAAATCGAAAAGTCACTTTAACCGAAGAAACGATGCTCTGATACCAGCTGAAACAACCCGGGATCTCGGTTCAGGGTTAAAGAGACAATCGACAACCAAATGTAGAAATATACTTTTAAGATTACATTTCGCTTAATGTACATAACAAAATTTTGATAATTAGTACAAGTAAAAACATAACATTTCTGATCTACTAAGTGATCTAAGTTAAGCTATACTTATACGTCTCGTTCCAGCGTTCCCATCCCCCACTTTGATTGACGACCTGCGGTTTTAAAATGGCAAAAGCCGACGCAGTTTTGAAGAAATTGATCAGTAAAAACTGAGTAAGTACACACTACGACATGTAAAGCAACGAGTGACACGGAAGCATGAGTTGAAACAAATCAGAATATTTAAGCAGTAAAACTATCATATTGGAGAATTTAGATCAACTTGAAGTAACCGTGTAACAAAAACCTCTCCATTTAATAACATTGAGAAACCACGAGTAGTTGGTAAAATATCCAGAGTAAACAAGTTCATTTGAACTGATAACGATAGTAGTTCATGAGTAGCCAAGATTTACAATTCATTTCAATCGATTAGGGAATATCAAGAGCCACAAACCACATTAATAAGTAGTCAATTTTTAATTTCGACTTCAATCAACAGTTTAATTTAGCTGAGGCGTGTTAAGAGCCACCAGAAGGATCGATGTAGGCAGAGGGATCACGAAATAAACACTAAGAGTTCCTTCTAGGGTCTATCAAACCCTATTTCACCCGAGCGTTAAGGGAGCCCATTCGTCAACCCCGCTCACAACATTAGCTAAAAGGCCTTAAGTGTCAACACCCCTACACCGTAGTGACCCTTACAAGTATAAGTAGGCTCTATAGCTCTATAAAACCCTTGTCCTCAATAACTTGGTACATTTTGGCCCATCGGGGGCGGATTTTTGAACATTGACGTTCTATCCAATAATAAGAAGCATTGCGTCAATGGTCTTAGCCATAAGAAAATGGAGGATCGCTTGACGCCTCCCATTAATAACAGTACTCTGTACATCGTCCTAAGTCTATTAGAGGTATTTTATTTCTTCTCTTTCACATAACAAGAAACAGAATATCGAAATTTCACAAGTAATTTCTGATTGAATTCTCAAAGGAGATGAATAAAATAGTTTAACAACTTTCGAGTGGAAAACATGCATTCTCATACTATTTCATATAACAAACATTCATTTGAAACATCAAGAACATACGCAGATTTTGATATGAAAAGGCCGTACATATGTACTTACCTCTGAGCCATGAAAGGCGCAAAACAACGCTAGCACTCCAACAGCGCTCGTCTCCGAATCTCACAGTAAATGCAGCAACACGAATACGTACGTCTACTTGGAACGATCCTTAATAACGGCTGGATATACACAAGTAAAGTATAGAACCTATTAGCATATTCCCTCTATATGAGGTTGTATGCAAGAATGCAATAAAATGCAGGTCAACCAAGCTAACTTGACCAAAATGCCCCTGATACTTTGAAACTGTCCAATACAGTCCATGACTGTGCCTGGACCCCAAATTACACTCATACTGGCCCAACAACATCCAAGAATGACTCTTAACCCATCCATATGAACGTATCATTGGAATCTACAACTTCACGTAAATTACACTTAGGCCCCTAAAGTTTGCTAAAATTGCAAAAAGACCCCAACTATTAATTTGGTCACTCCCGAGTCAAATAATTCCTTCTTAAGGCTCCAAATATCCTTCTAAGTCAGGTTGTAGGTCTCAAAACATTAACTTAGTCTCAAGTAGTTCAAGTGTGAAGTTTTAATTAAATGCACATAGGCCCCCGAAGTTTAGTAAAACTGCAAAAATGCACCAATGGTTGATTTGGTCAATTATAACCCCGAACAACCTAGTAAGATTCCAAATGCCCAAGTAATTCACGTTTATAACTCCAAGACAAAGAATTCAACTTTACTCAGCTATTATGTTAAATTACAATTTTGCCCCTCGTACACCGTTCAGTCTAGTCAGGGTTCCTAGGAAACAACTTGGTAGGATTCAAAAAATATTCAGAATAGCAATATGAGCCACTTTGATCAAGGATTCGAAGGCCAGAATAGTCATTTTGACTGACAAAGTTCAAGTTGCAGTTTAAGAGAAATCAGCACAATTGGCCAACTTCAAAGCTAATTTTTAGGAAAACTCAGTAAGAATATAGGAAATCTGAGTATTGGACTTTGAAGAGGGCAAAACAAGGATTCCAGAACATGTTCAATTTCTTGAATACTCAAACTATTGATGGAGATATGACAGGACAAAGTTGGACAAAAGTCGAGCAATAATCTATACTTAACCAAATTTCTAGGATGTTGATAATTTCTAACTTTTTGTAGCAACTTTGATACAAGAAACAAGCCATCTACAGGTTGTTATAGACCACATTATCGATTATTATATGAAGTATTAAGATAAATGAACACACAGGAGGAGAAATCAGATCAATTCATGAATTGATGAGGGAGATACAAGATTCAGAAGTTGGGCTCTTAACACAGCTGAAGAACACAGTTATGTTCCAACTCACTTTTCAGTAAGTTCAAGAGGAAATTAGAGACAGTTAGAGTGTGATCTAGACCAAGAGTTCAACATGAGAGTTGTAGCTGGTAGCCCCAAGTTTACACAGGTTCAAGAATCACCTAAAATCATCAAGTATCAAGAGAGTTACAGCCTCATGAACAGAAAGGTAAAACGTATCGGGAAAACGACGATTTCATGAATCAATCAACACTCAATTAGGTTTCTGGGCATGTTTCATGATTCTAAATTGATTCTAAAACGTCCCAGGAGCATGCAGGTGAAATCAGGAGTGAAAACGACCCAGAAACAGAGGACTTACGTGCATTTTTGCTTCTTCGAGTTTTTCCGGCCATTCATGGCAGATTCCGACGAACAAGCGGACTAGTCCCAGCAATTTCCCATGTTTAAAGCTGTTTTCAGAGATTCTAATGAGTCCTATGAAGCCTAAACACCATAGGTAGGTGGACGAATTCGAGAAAAGACCAAGGAGCAGAGCTTACCGCCGCTGCCACTACCCGGTAGCAGTTGCCGGCGAAGGAATGCCCAAATTACGGCGAATGTCTGATTCCAACGAACTAAAGCACAAATTTGGACTCCCTAGACTCCCCTTGACCTCGCGAATCACAAAGAGGAAGTGAGAAGAGCTGAATCGCAATGTACCCAGAGAATTCGAGCAAAAACTAACTGGGGTTCTTGAGTGAACTTACCAAAATTCTCTCTGATTAAGGATCGCATCCACGAACGGATTGAGGGCTTTTGGTCCTGGTGTCGTGGGCTTCTACCAGCAGTAGCAGAAACGTGAAAGAAGGAGTGGTGGCTGGTGGTGGTTGTGTTGGTGGTGGTGGTTGTATGGTGGAGAAGAAGAAGAAGATGATGAAAATGATGTTGATGATGTCTCTCTCTCTCTCTCTCTCTCTCCACAATCTGATGGTGGGTAAGGTGAAGAAGATGTTGCCACCTCACCTAGAGAGGTGTAAAATTGGAGTAGACAAGTGGCAAGCATGCATGTGGGTGAAAGTGTAAATTTCTAAAATTTGGGGTACAAACTAGAATTAGAGGTTCTACTTAGTTGTAGAGAATTGCACAACCACCCCGAACATCTCTAGTGCCTCAAAATCATTCTCACAACGTCCAAATATCACCAACACTCCAAAATGCACACTTTAAGCCGTGACAAAATATTTACAAATTCGCCCCCAAAGTCTTGATATTGCACTAAGAATTCTCTCGGAAATGAGGGGTGTTACATTGGGTGTCCTTGTTGGAAATATGTTAGTGATTGATTGGTCGTATGAAAGGGTTAGAAACTGGTATGGTTTAAGAATCAAAGTTAGGATCAATTTGGATGAAGCTTTGGTTCCTGGAACATATGTGAAGTTGGCTAATGAACCCCTCAAATGGGTTTATTTCAGTTATGAAAGAGTGTTTAAGGTCTGTTATCGATGTGGTATAGTTGGACATTCAAACAAAGATTGTAAATCTAACCTGGTTGAAGTTTTGGAAAGGCTGGAGTTGAGGTATCTCCAATCCCACTTCCTCTCAAGTCTGCCAATTTATGTGAACCCAAATAGACCCCTCTTCAGTAATCTCCTCAATGCTCACTCCAAAAATGGCCCCTTCCGCACAATGAAGTTTAACACCAGTGTCATCCCTGTCTATGATTTCACCCTACCCCCTTCTCTCAAGAACACACTCAAGAAACTCCTCACAGTTTAGTCTTCTCTGTTGACAGTAGATCTTCATCTCCTGATGAACCATTCTTCACACCATGCTCACAAACCCAATGTGAAGAATCCAATCAAACCCCCCCAATCTTACCTGACCCGGAATTTATAGGCAATAACTCCACCAACCCTGCATGCACCACATTTAATACACCTCATCAATTCCTTTGGTCGGATCACATCCCAGCAGTTACTCATCCATCCCCCTTTTCAAACCATCTGAATCAGTTCAATGAATTCACTACCACCGAATCGTTTGCTCTTCCCCTCCATTCAACTACCCTCCCAACGCATGTTCAAACCTCATGTTCCCAATGCACCTCAGTAACTGCAAACGTTCTCCCTGACGATTCCCTTCCCCAGGAGTTGGTTCAACTGCCTCCCATAATTACTACAAAAGGAAAAGAACCGGCAGTTAAAGACGTTTTGCCCACCACTTTACCACCCTCCTTCGCCTCCTTTGCCTCAACCACTCGCCATCAAAGTTTTTTCAGTCCCAACACCATGCGTACCCTTCCCACCACATATAAAATGCTTCGAAACTCTGGCTTTGTAATGAAAGCCCCTGAATTTACCCCATCTGTCACTACAGAGAACGAGTTTGATCCCTCTCAAAGGAAGCGAGAAATTGCAGATCTTGACAAAACAATTGCTGAGATAGACAAGATGGCGCCGAGGAAACAAAGAGCCAGAGCAAAAAAGTCCAAAGACGTGGTGGGTGTTAAGATCAAAAAAGGAGAAGGTTCCTCAGTCCAAGTGAAGAAGAAAGTTGTTCTCTCAAAAAGATCCTAGGAAGACAAAGTGCAGAAGCCAATCAAGAAGAGAGATACCAGTTCTTCACAGATGAGTTATCCATTCAGTTTGATCAAGGGTAAGAGGCCAAGAACAAAAACTAACAAAGCCATGCAGAAAGGTAACCCTTTATTTTTTGCATTTAATCCTTTCTCCCCACTTTTTCTCAATTTTAAGTTCAAAAAACGCCTCAGATATGAAATATGGCCGTCAAACTTTAGCCCACCAAACAAGTTTTTTAAGATCTCAATGGGGTTTAGGATGGTTGTCCCAAAACAACCATCCAAATCGCCATGAAGCTTTTAAGTTGGAACTGTAGAGGAGTTGGTCAAGCCTCTACAGTTTCTGAAGTTTTCAAATTGGCCAAAAACCATAAGCCCTCTCTAATCTTCTTGTCAGAAACTAAAAAAGAAGTTGTTTTTATAAATAAGAAATTCCGGAAGCTAGGCTATGATTCCACTTTTGGGGTTGATCCTAATGAATCTAGGGGTGGCCTTTGGTGTGCTTGGAATAGTTCTTCTATGAGTTTTTCAGTTAGTTTTTCTTACCTCAACCTGATTCTCCTTAAGGTATCTAATAACATTAGGGGTCAATTTCATCTAGGATTAGTGTACGGTTCCCCCTATTATGATGATAGAGACGTGTGGAATGAATTTGACAAAGTTCTCCCCACCAATGAACCCCTGCTTCTTATTGGGGATTTTAATCAGGTTGTTTACCAGCATGAAAAAGCTGGTCCTGGAGCCTCTAATCTCAGGGGTGCTAACTCCTTTATTAATTTTATCAATTTATGGAGTTTGTTAGAGGTTTGCAACTGTGGTCCTTGGTTTACCTGGTCCAACAACAGAACCTCATCAACTCCCACTTTTGAGAGACTAGATAGAGCCTGGTGTAATATTGTCCTTCTAAACCATTTCCCCGATCTTTATGTTTCCACATTAGGTATGTCTATGTCTGACCATTCTCATATTTTACTTAACTTTATTAATCCTTCTTTGCATGTTGGATATTCTTATCCCAAATTTGAAGGTTGGTGGCTGAACTTTGATGCTGCCTTTGAAATTATCTCCTTTGTTTGGAACTTGCATATCCCTGGTTCACCCAGTTACAGGGTTTCTAAAAAGCTCTTCATCTGTCTTCAGGCCCTCAGAACCTGGGCAAAACACAAACCTAGTCTTAATAACAGGATTAAACAAGTCAAAAGAGAAATTTGCTCTCTTCAAAATGATCTTCCACTCTCCCAAAATGCCTTATTCAAGAAAAAAGCATATATTCTTACTTTACTTAAAAGTGAAGAAACTTTCTGGCTCAAAGAGCCAGATGCTCCTGGCTTAGAGATGGTAATAAAAATACCAAATTCTTTCATGCTTATACCAAAGTAGAAAACAAACTAATACCATAAGAGCTATCCAAAATTCTCAGGGTGTTCTCTTAACTGATCCTCTTCAAATTTCTAGGGTGTTTGTTGATCATTTCATAAACATTTATTCTGAGCCTTCACCCTCCTACAATGACCTCCTTGCTGATAATAACAACTTGAATGCCTTTGATCTTATTTTTAATATCAAAAAAACATTAACGACAGATCAACAATCCTTTCTCTCCACTCATTTTTCTGCCTCTGAAGTTAAAAATGCAGTTTTCTCTTTCTCGCCACTTAAAGCTCCTTGTCCTGATGGGATACAAGCCATCTTCTTTCAGAAAGCTTGGCCCATCATTTCAGAGCAGATCACTTGTGCTATCCTCTCATTTCTTAGCTCTGGTCACATGTTAAAAGATCTCAATAAAACAGTTATTGTTCTTCTTCCAAAAGTTAATAATCCTGTTACTGCTAATGACTATAGACCTATTAGCTTATGCAATGTTTTCTACAAGATCATTGCAAAAGTCCTAGTTAATAGACTCAAAATTGTGCTTCCCTCTATTTTCTCCTGGAATCAAAATGGCTTTGTTCCAGGAAGACTAATACAAGATAATCTACTCATTGCACAAGACCTCATTTACACCATCCATAAAGCCAATTCCTCCAACCATAAGAATTTAGGAGCTCTGAAGCTGGATATCTCCAAGGCTTTTGATAGGGTTAGATGGGACTTCTTAGAAGCCACACTGCACCAGATTCATTTTCCTTCACACTTCATTCATCTCATCCTCCAATGTGTCACCACTGTTTCTTACCAAGTTATCATTAATGGCAAAGCTTCAACCCCCTTTAAACCCCATAGAGGGTTAAGGCAAGGGGATCCTTTTTCCCCTTTCCTATTTTCTCTTTGTGCTGAGGCTTTCTTTGCTTCTTTGGTGCATGCTAATGAAACATGACTCATAGCAGGGATCCCTTACTCTCGGTCTGAAGAGCTCACTCATCTGCAGTTTGCAGATGACACTCTGCTTTTCTTCCAAATTTCACCTAATGTAGGTTCACATATCCAACATTTAATTTCAACCTTTGCTTCTCAATCAGGTTTAAGTATCAACTTAAACAAATCTTCTATTGTTTTCAGTCCTAACTGTACTAACCTTGATAAACAAAATCTTTGTCAAAATCTCTTTGTTACTGAGAAACCTCATTTAGGAAAATATCTGGGCATCTTCCTCAATGACAAAGGAAACAATAAAGAACTCATAGCTGATACTGTTAATAAAATTTATCAGAAATGCTCTGGTTGGAAGGGTCTTATGCTGAACTTTGTAGGAAGATGTGTCCTAATTAAAGCTGTGCTTAATAGTCTCCTAGTCTATCCAATGTCTATTAGTGTGTTCCCTAATAAAACCTGCAAGGTCATTTCCTCTATGCTAGCAAAATTTCTTTAGTTTGGTGTAGATAGTGCTTTCTGAGCTGACAAATCTTGGCCACGTGGCAACCATCCAGCACACCATATTGTGCTCCACACACACTGGATCACCAGCCGAGCTGATCCATGTGGGGGCTGCGAGACAGAGCCCTCGCATACCACTGCACGGGACTTGTAGGTACTTAGTGGTTTGGAGGCTAGAGTAAGCCCTGTCGCGTGCGAGCCAAGCCCGCACGCGACCTTTAGTAACTGCTTTGAGAGATTTATGGCACGAGCTCCATAAACCCGGTCAATCCGGTCAAACCCGGTCAACCTCGTAACGGTTCCGGTATTCGCGCACAACGTGCTGTAACGGTCCCTATATACTCGGACGAACGTGCCGTTATGGTTAAGCTAATTAAGCCGCCATCAATGGGCGCATTAACCACACTACAACGGTCACGTTCTCTGCTATATATAGGACGTTAACCTTTCCATACAAAGGAGAACACACTTGCCATACGCGGAAGCTCTGCCAAACCTTTGTCTCTCTCTCAGACATTGCTACTGCCTTACTCTCTCCCTACACACAACCCCACTCTTCCTCTGCGATCTCTGATCCTCTACATACGGTGTACACGGAGGTCTCCTCGCCGGAATCTCTTGTGCACATTTTGGTGAACCCGACGTGAACTTACCAACAAAAGCAACCATGTCTCAGGAGGATGATATCAGCAACAGATCGCCTTCCACCGAAACCGCCTCGGGAGAGGAGAACCGCCGTACTCCTACCACTCCCGGCAAGACACCGACGCTAGAGTCTTTGGACGCCACTGTTCAAAGTCAGGCGAAAGCTCTCAAAGCCCAATCCGTGCAGCTAGAACGGATCTTGGCCGTTCTGGGCACCCTTGCACCAAATCCTTCATCAGCCACCGCCGTCTCTCAAGGAGGAGGAGTCCCTACTGCTTCGGGACCAGGAGTGTAAACCACGCCTCCCAACCCTAACCTGCAGACTCCACCGGCGATTGCGCAGCCGCCTTCGATCCAGGGGTCAACAGCTCAGATGTTGCCTCTCACTGCTCACACTCCTCAGCCCTCGGCTTTGGCATCTTACCCGACTTTGCAGTACCCCTTGCCTCCTCCAACGGCGATTTGGGGCAATGCGAGTAGTCCGTATGTCCCCAATCCTTCGACGGCGTATGTGTCGCCCCCGCCTGCGGCAACCCTTCCGTCAGCTACCGAGGGAAGCATTCCAGAATGCATGACGTCTCTGCAGAAGCGCATGGACACTATTCTGGCGCATCAGTCATTCGCGGATACCATTATCCCGAAATTAGACAACGATCCACCCATTCCACGAGAGATCTATCTCATGCCTAACCCGGCGGGGTACAAGGCTCCTAAATGGGAAAAGTTAGAGGATGTCAATGGAAACGCTCATGAACATGTCATGCGTTTCATTGATGTCATGGGGCCATACGGAGCCGATCCCAAATTACTAATGCGAGAGTTCCCTAAATCTTTAGGGAACGTAGCGTACAAGTGGTACCGAACGCTGGAAGCCGGGTCCGTGAAGACTTGGGACGACATGGTCCAGAAGTTTTACACCAAGTTCTTCCAGATGGAAGAAAAGGTGACGATGATCCATCTCTCCCGGATGTATCAGAAGCGCGAGGAGGACGGAATTACTTTCATCAAGAAATTCAGGGCGAAGTCCTTGGAGTGCAAGGATCCAATGCTCGAAAGCCGGCTTGTAGAGATATGCCTGCAGTGCATGCGAGACGAATACAAAGGTATGCTCATTAATTTGCAAACACCTACATTTTCAAAGCTAATTGAATGCACGAAGAACATCGAGCCTATAGTCGAGAGGCAGAAAAAGAAGAACGCTCCGGAGCGACCTCCGAGCGGCACCACCTACAAGATCGGGAGATTCAGTTACAAGAGGGGACGCGAAGCTGAGGTCAATACAGTTTCACCCCAGAAGCAAGCGAAGGTTGTGAACTTTGATGTACCACCTCTGCCATGCTCAGTAGAGGAGGCAAGCGAGCTCTGCAGACAGTGGCGCAAGGACGGCGTCCTGCCACCGCTCGAGAAGATACCCTCTAAGGAGATGGTGAGGGACCCTAAGTGGTGCGAGTACCACGGCAAATTCATGCACCCCACAACAGAATGTAAAAAGCTCAGGTTCACATTCGACCAGAAGATGAAGAACGGCGAGCTGATCGTCAGCGATCGCAGGAAGGATGTACGCAACAATCCGCTTCCTGCCCACGCGGAGCAAGACTCGAAAGGCAAGGAAGTGGCCATGATCTCAATCGTCGACTTAGAGGAGGTCGCAGAGGACGGCCTACCCATCATCGCCGAGGTCCGCAATGACGAGGACTACAACATGGACACAGAAGACGAACGTGCCGATCGGATGAAGGGGTCGCACGGCTTTAGCAGATTCTTCGACGAGATGAACTTCTCTGAGAAGTGCCGGACAGACATGACGAAAGCAATCTTGAGGATAGCGGAGGACTACGAGGAGGATCTTGTAGTCTCCGACGGGAAAGTCATCAGGGCGTCTCGCTCTACAGAAAAGATTATGACCTTTTCTGCCAGCGACAAGAAGACAGATGCGAGCCACCAAAGGCCTCTGTACGTGACGGCCATCATCAATGGTGTCGAGTTCAAACGAGCATTCGTCGATGGAGGAGCAGCGGTCAACGTTGTTTCGCTACACACACTGAAGCTAGTAGGGATCCCCGAGCACAAGATCGTCAAGCGTCCATCTCCGCTGATGGGATTCGGAAGCGACTCTAGAATGACGATCGGATGGATCCGCCTGGGCGTTCAGATTGGCAAAATCAAGTGCTCAGCGAAGTTCTATGTCATAGACGCGAACACTACATACCACATGATTATAGGTCGAGCCTGGATTCATCGATTCGACGCAGTTCCTTCCACGGCTCACCAGATTATGAAAGCTATCTGGAACGACAGAGTAGTCGAGATACCGGCTTCAACGAATCCATTCAACTTGGATGAAGCACATCTTAGCGAGGCGGTGTGGTTTACTGAGATGGCGGACGAACAAACACCGGGACCATTCAACCCTACTCCTTTGCCTCTCTGGGAGGACATCAAGTACCAGTCACCCGCGGGAGTGATAGTGACAAGGGAAGATGCCAAGGAAAAGCCGTCTACACGCGAAGAGGCGCCGCGTATCGCATACCATCGAAAGAATGTGTATACACTGAAGCGAATTGCAAAGCATGACCCTGAAGGCAAGGAGATAGAGAACTTCTACGCCAATGGGAAGAAGTGCTATCGCATATGAAGGTACGCGGGGATGTCCTCACACGGGCATGAGGATATCCCTGGGGAAATCAATCAAATCGAACAAATTGCGCCGACGAAAAAGCCAACAAAGGGCACTCCAGACGAGAAAATCAAAGAAGCGCCTGAATGCATGGAAGACAGGCCCAGACCGCAAAAGCAAGAACTAAAGGAAGTATTCCTCAGCCCGAACGAGGAAAAGAAAAGGCCAGTCTTTCTAAGTGCGGACCTCACAAGCGAAGAGGAGCAAGGATTGCTACATCTCCTAACTGAATACAAGGATGTGTTCGCATGGGAGTATGATGAGATGCCGGGACTGGATACGAGCATCACTATGCACCGCTTAGACATCATTCCAGGGTCTAAGCCGGTAAAGCAGAGCACAAGGAGCTTTAGGCCGGAGCTTAACGTGAAAATTAAGCAGGAGATTGTCAAAATCCTGGACGCCAAATTCATAGAGCCAAATCATCACCCCACGTGGCTGGCCAACATCGTGCCAGTGGTGAAGAAGAACGGACAGCTCCGCATCTACGTGGACTTCCGAGATCTCAATCGCTTCTGCCCCAAGGACGATTTTCCACTGCCCAACATCGATTTGCTTATCGATTCAACAGCGGGCCACCGCATGTTCAGTTTCATGGATGGCTTCAGCGGGTATAACCAGATTAAGATGGACCCCGAAGACGCGCGGAAGACTGCATTCATCACTCCGGTGGGGGTGTTCAATTACACAGTGATGCCTTTCGGTCTCAAAAACGCGGGTGCAACCTATCAGCGCGCCATGATGGCTCTGTTCCATGACATGATGCATAAAGAAGTGGAATTCTATGTGGATGACCTGGTGGTTAAATCCAAGCAGGAAGCAGATCACCTCGCAGATCTACGGAAGGTGTTCAATAGATGTAGACGCTTTCAACTAAAGATGAATCCCATGAAATGCGCATTTGGGGTGACATCAGGGAAATTCTTGGGATGCGTAGTTCATCGCCAAGGAATCGAGCCTGACCATGCGAAAATATCAGCCATAACCGGCATGACGCCGCCCCATAACCAGAGTGCCTTGAAGACATTTTTAGGAAGGCTATCCTATCTGCGGAGATTCATCCCAGCGATTGCCGAAATCACATGCTGTTTTAGTACTCTTCTCAAGAAGGACGCCGTGTACAACTGGGCTCCGGAGCACGAAGCTGCATTCGAAAAGCTGAAGGATTTGCTGACATCCTCAAAAATAATGATCGCACCTCAACTGGGATCACCGCTTCTGCTATATCTGACATCAACAAGGAGATCCATAGGAGCACTCTTGGCTCAGGAGTACGAAGGCCAGGAAAGGCCTATCTACTACATCTCTCGCATCGTGCAGCCTGCTGAATCGAGGTACACAGATATCGAACGACATTGCCTTGCTTTGTTCTTCGTAATAGAGAAATTGAAACACTACTTCGCATCACATAAAGTAGTAGTGGTCACCAAAAGCGATCCCATACGATACCTGCTAACACACACTACTCCCGGCGGGAGATTGGCGAAATGGTACATGACCATCTCGCAATATGATGTCACATGCGTGAGACCGCGAGCGATCAAGTCGCAGGCGGTAGCGGATCTGTTGGCACAGTTCCCCGACAACAGTCACGAGCCCGTGATCGAAGAAGAACTCGAAGGCCCTGAAATCTTTGCAATCGACGTGCCCTATTGGACGCTCCACTTCGACGGCTCGTCAACAAGGAAAGGTGGAGACATTGGGATAGTCTTGACCAAGCCGGATGGGGAGGTCATACAGATGTCCGCAAAGCTCAACTTTGCAGTCACAAACAATGAAGCGGAATATGAGGCTCTCATCGCAGGGCTCGTGCGGCGAAAGCTTTGGAAGTAAGCAATCTAACGGTCATGGGAGACTCCAAGTTGATCGTCAAGCAAGCCTCGGGTGAGTACGGTTTGAAGGAGATTAACCTTCTGTCTTATCGGACTCTAGTACAAAAGCTGGTACAACAATTCTGCGATGTGAGGTACGAGCACAAGCCCCGAGCAGACAACAGGCATGCGGACGCTTTAGCAACCTTGGGATCTAAGGTCAGCACAGACAAATGTCCTGCAAGGATTTCCATTGAAGTGCGAACATCGTCGGCATTGACAGAAGATGCGTGCGACGACGAACACATGGATGACACAGACTGGAGAAAAGCAATCCTACAAGCTATTGCGGAAGGCACAAGCAGTGAAAGCTGGGCACTCACCAAAGGGTACTGCATACATGACAACACCCTTTACTATAAGGGGCCTGGTGGAATACTCATGCGATGCGTCTCCGAGCGAGAGGGACAAATGTTGTTAAAAAAAGATTCACCAACATGCTTGCGGAGAAAGCGAGGTGTCAATCTACAGGAAGGCTCAGAGATATGGCATTCATTGGCCAGACATGTCAACAGCCGCGGCCCTGATACAAGGGAAGTGCGAGAGTTGCGCACTAATCAAAGATTCTTTACTCATCGCTCTAACTGATGATGACACAGATTGGAGGAAGCCACTCTTTGATTTCCTCACTCAGGGCACCGTGCCTGAATCGAGAAAAGAAGCCGAGAAATTGAAGAGGAAAGCATCTCGATATGTAGTACAGGAAAACCTGCTTTGGAGAAGAGGTCACGAGGGCAACTTGCTGCGATGTCTAGACGGCAGAGAAGCACAAGAAGTCATGGACCTTTCTCATCAGGTGGAACACCAAGGAGGTGAAAAATTATGCAGGCAGCTCCTCTCAATTGGATATTTCTGGCCCAAGATGGAGGTCGATTGCCGCATCAAAGTACGACGCTGCCAGGAGTGTCAATTCAAAGGAAACCTAGTGCACGCTCCCGCCGTGGATCTACATGCATTGGGGACGCCATGGCCATTTCACACATGGGCTCTAGACTTCATTGGTCCCATCCGACCAACGTCGCACGGGAATCATTTTATTCTCACTGCAACTGAGCTATTCACCAAATGGGTGGAGGCAGTACCACTCAAGACGGCAAATGCGCTAGCTGTGGTCAACTTCATTCAAGAAAACATTATATGCAGGTTCGGAATCCCAAACACCGTTCTTTCAGATAATGGTACTCCTTTTGTTAATCGCCAGGTAGCTGCAAAGTTAGCGGAGTACAATATCAGGCAGATATGTTCTACCCCTTATTACCCGAAGGGAAACGGACAAGCCGAAGCGACCAACAAAACGCAGTTGAGAATTTTGAGCAAGATGGTCGCAGATGACCACAAGAAGTGGGCCGACTCTCTAAGCATAGCTCTGTGGGCCTATCGAACTTCTCCAAGGACACCCACGGGGGCCTCACCATTCCTAATATGCTATGGGGCCGAGGCCGTGGTACCTGCGGAGGTGAGAGTCAATTCGGCAAGGCTAGCCTTCCACGCACTCTACGAAAATCAACGAGATCATGACCTAGTCTTGCTGGAGGAAAAGCGAGAACAAGCCAAAAGAACTAACAAGCGATATCAAGAAAGGATTGCTCGCGCTTATAATAAGACGGTCCAGCGAAGAGATTTCGCAGTTGGAGACTTGGTGCTGCGCGCATCTGATCACTGCATGCGAGAAGCGACTCACCCAAAGTTCGCAGCCAATTGGGAAGGACCCTTCGAAGTCACAGAAGTCTTCGACAGTGGCTATTGCAGCATACGAAGGTTGCACGGCACAACCTCAACCCCGAGTTCAGTCAACATGCGCTGGATTAAGAAGTACTATCCCTGACTTCTCTCATTTCATGCGTTTTATTATAACATCGCTTAATGTCTTGTATGGCTACGATTTACACAATCTCCTCTCCCATATGAGAGGATTGTAATCTCATCTCTCCCATATGAGAGCGTTATAATAAGAGAATTCTCCCAAATGAGAAACTTCATATTGCTGGATGTCAATTTTGCTTTATTTCAGTTTGTTATAACTGTTAACAATGGGTTATCCGCTACAATAGCAGCCTATGAAAATGCGATCTTAATTGATCATCTAAGCCTATCTGTTATGATAGCAGCCTATGCAAATGCGATCTTAATTGATCATCTAAGCCTATCTGTTACGATAGCAGCCTATGCAAATGCGATCTTAATTGATCATCTAAGCCTATCTGTTACGATAGCAGCCTATGCAAATGCGATCTTAATTGATCATCTAAGCCTATCTGTCACGATAGCAGCCTATGCAAATGCGATCTTAATTGATCATCTAAGCCTATCTGTTACGATAGCAGTCTGTGCAAATGCGATCTTAATTGATCATCTAAGCCTATCTGTTACGATAGCAGCCTATGCAAATGCGATCTTAATTGATCATCAAAGCCTATCTGTTACGATAGCAGCGATCCGACTTGATCATCTAAGCCTATCTGTTACGATAGCAGCCAATGCAAATGCGATATTAATTGATCACCTAAGCCTATCTGTTACGATAGCAGCCTATGCAAATACGATCTGAATTGATCTTCTAAAAGCCTATCTGCTACGATAGCAACTCATGCGAAAAACTATCTTAATTAATCTAGTAAAACCTATCTGCCACGACAGCAACTCGCGCGAAGAACGATCTTATTTGATCTACTAATGCCTATCTGTTACGATAGCAACTCATGCGAAAAACGATCTTGATTGATCTTCTAAAGCCTGTCTGCTACGATAGCAACTCATGCGGAAAACGATCTTAATTGATCTAGTAAAGCCTATCTGCCACGATAGCAACTTACGCTTAAAGTAAGCTTAATTGATCTTCCAAACCTATCTGCGGTGATGGAGGCATTCTACGAATACGAAAGCAATATTGTGAAAATGATCTTAAGTGATGTACAAAGGTCTATCTGATATGATGGCACGTGCATCAAAGGCTAATCACAAGCCCATCTGCCAAGATGGCATAGCTGCGAAAATATGATCTCGAACGATCTAGTGAAACATCTGCGAATCCATATGGCAGATAGCAAATGCGAAACCATTACATAGCATTATGCAAGGCGAAATATGCCGAAACGCATGCGAAATTGTATTTTGTTGTAACAAGGCAGCAGATAATACAAAAGGCTATTTATCATTATGAGTCGGAAAGACTTACAATTTATCTGTCTAGATAGCAGCTTACAAGCGAAAAAGCTCGAATCTAACTACACAGCCAACATGGCTTACAATACATTCGAAAAGTAGCTGACAAGTCAGCAGAGACACACTACGGGAATCCTAACTGAAAGGGATGAACCCACCGGTCCTAACACCGGCTATGTAATACACAGATCTGCGACCAAAGATCTATAGCAAAAGGGATGCTGCTGCAAAGAGATCAACTCGTCATTTGCTACGTCCCTAGCAACATTACATTAATGTTTCAAACATTACATTAATGTTCCAGCCATTTCCTTGCTATTTTTCAAATTCAAAAAGTCAAAAGCAAATTCTTGATCAAGGATTCATGGGGTGCGAACTGATGGCTCAGCTTCTCTACCTGCTCCACTTCTTGCTTCAATTGCTCGCACTTGGCATTCATCTCATGATAGAGCTTCATAGCTTCTTCAGCCTTTTGCTTCTGCTGCTCCACCTTCTGCTTTTCAGCTGCGAGGTTCTGGTGGCCGAGCTTCAAAGTTACGGCTGCGCGAATCAGAGTGACTCTTTTCATAAGAAATCTGAAACCCAGTCTGCCTTGAACTTTGGTAAGAAGATTTTGGCACATGCCATAAAGCAATTCAGCACTCTGGACAGAAATGGTCTCAGGCGTGGCCGCAGACAGCTGCTCCAAAATCCAAATGGCTTCGGTAAGAAACAGCCTCCTGTCAAAAGGCCCTATCTCCAGAGATCTTGCAAACGATCGGGGGTAGGTGAGGCGCATCCGAACTAGCCAGTCCACATTAGTTTGCTTCAAACCTGAAGCAATGTCAAAGCTAAGTTATGCTATCAAACTCGGAAATGCACCATGCGAGATGCGAACAGTGAATCATTACTTACCAGTTCCTTCGAGAATCTCACGAAGAGAAGGAATGCGCATTACTGGAGTCGTTGAAGACTGCCCTTGCTCCATAGCTCTCCTGTCAGCCGCAAGCTCTAACTCCTCATAGTTAGAAGGAAGAGTGTAGGCCGCCCCAGCTGCGACTGCATTCCCAACCTGCGAGCCCCAAAAGCTCCACGCAGGAATAGGTGCCGCTGACTCAGTCATCGCCGGAGGCGAAGTGACAGTCGAGGTCGCTTGGCGAGGGACATTCTCAGATGCGGAAGCATCGGCAGTACTTGTCCTTACTTCATCAGCACCAGCATGGGCATCTTCATCCATTAGCACAGCACCAGCTTCAGCATCGTCGGAAAGTTCGATGATGTCCTCGAGAGGCTCACCTGCGTGATCAGTGGCTGTGACGGGCTTCTCAGTATGGGGGCTCGGAATCGGAACATAGGACGCAGAAGGCTGACTTCTTTGCTCCGACGCATGTTCCTCAACACTGCCTGCGATACAAAATGCGATGGTATGAGGTAACTCGCATTGAATGATATTTTGCTATCTTTACTTAAGCTAAGAGTAAGCACCTCCACGCGAAGGTGGGATTGAAGTCTCTTCGTCATACACTAAAGACGTGGAACCATGCCCTATTAGTGTGTCCTCATTAAGCAGGTCCTTAAAAGGAGCATGACCTGGGATGCCAATAAACCAGTCATGATTCTGTCTCAAGTTGCTAAGGCCTAGTACATGCGTATCGCTCAAATGATTACCTGAAGGTTCTTCGCACTTGTCTACTAGCCAACGGCGAATGTCAGCCTTTGACACACCATGCTTTAACGCACCCACAATAACATCTCTAAAAGTTTCAGCGAGATTGAAGATCTCACCTTTATCGCCGCCTGCGATTTCTTTGAAGTCTGCTTGGGCTTGCTCTCGGGCTGCTGCATCCTCTTCTGGAACCTCATCTTCTTCCTCCGCATGAGGAGTCACTACTTCGGGAGTACATCTTCCTCGTCAACTGGACGCACTAAGTCGTCAACATGCTGCTCTTCGAGGCTCCGCTGTCTCACACGCTCGAGCTCCTCCTCTTCCCGCTGCCTCCTTCTTTCAGCAGCTTCCGCGGCTGTCTTCCGGGACTCAGCAAGAACGTCCTCGCTTATGGGATCGTCTGGAATGCCAGAATGGGTATCTTTCTTTTGTCTCTTGGCCAAAAGGCCACCGATGATCTCATCATCATCATCATCTGCGAAGATATGATTGGTTTAAGAAAGAATTGCAAAGGAATTACGATAATGGGAAAGGAAATGCGACGGAGGTACCTCCTGATTCTTCCTCATGCATCACCACTGTTCCTTCTTCTTCTTCATCACTTTCTCCGGGCTCCTGCCTCTCTCCTTCTTCCTCCTGGTTGAATGGAACGAAAGTCTCAACTGCGAGCTCCTTCCGCACTTTGCTGGGCATGCGACCCTTGCCTTTATCCTTGACAGAAAGGGACCTCGCCGGAGGAGAAGTTGGAGCACTTCTAGGGGAAGAAATTGTAATTCCCTTTTGCCTGGGTCTTTTCACTCTCGGCGCCGCAGTCGCTGGAGGGGACGGATCATCTCCGGGAGGAGACGAGGCCGGAGCATTGTCTATCAGCGAGTCAGCAAAAGCATTCATGACTGTGCGAATCTTGGTTTCGACCTCAGGGTCCATCCTCCATGCTAGCAGAAACGACTGCTTTTTTCTTCTGGTGGCAAAAATGGTGTTAACCAATGACTTGGAGCGATCACCAGATGCGAATCTCCGCACATGACACTACAGCAAACAGTACAGAGTAAAGGCATCAGCATAAGGAAATCAAGATGCTTAACGCACGCCGGAAAAAGTGCTTACCTTAGCAAATGCCTGGCTATATCTGAAGACATGCGTGTCGCCCTTCTTAACTGCGGCGATCTTTTCCTTCAAAATGACGTCAGGGCACAAATGGTTCTCATGATCCAGCAACGAGTAGCAACCATACTCAGACTCGCTCAGACTGCAATTGGGGCGAAACGGGAAAGAGTTTCTCTTGATCAAGGGAGCTCTACTTGGCTGGGCGGCCGACTGCGTCTCAATCCTCGTTTGCTGGGCGACCCAGTATGCGAGCCAGTTCTGAGAACAACCACCCTCGCGGGTCCCTGCAGGCTGCTCAAAGGGAAGATTGTTCATGAATACTGTCTTGCACTCCTTTGTCAGCAAGCGCTTATAGCAACCTCTGATAATGGACTGGGGCCAGATTGATGGTGCCACTGCATCAAAGCCGAACTGGGGAGAAACTAGAGTGGGGTCAACATCCACGGTAATCCTCTCATACCTTGGCACGAGCTCACGAATATGCTCTGCGAGGGCAGGAAGAGAACCTCGTAGACACCAGCAAAAGAACTCGCGATAGCGCTCATGGAAATGCGATCCCTCTTCGAAGAGGAGCTCTTCTGAGAAGACAACGCCCTTAGAGGGGTACAGCTTTGGAAACCATCGCACGTTCTCAACACGTGTGGCATAGGGCCTGGCAGTAAACTCTTTCCGTTTGTCGCATATCAAGCTCCAAACGCACTTGGTGTTGTTCGCTCCGAACCACCTCGCAGCTCTGCCGCTGTTGCGCTCCTCCGTCTCGCCTGGGGGACACCACTTGTCGGGTTTGAGAGCAGTTGGGGCATAGGATGGCCACCGCTCGAAAACCCACATTGTCAGAAAAGAGATATTGATAAAAGTCAGTACATCGAGGCGGCCACGCGACTCTTTCATGGCCAAAACCAGCTGATCAAGCCTGTAATACAGCGTGCCCAAGACCAAGGGTCCGAGTGCGACTCTCTGTCCAAGGGCGAGCCTCACAGCAAGTGGCAAAACATGGTAAAAGACCCCATCATGTGGGTGACCGTCGATCAAGTACCTCGACAACCAAGAACAGAGGGTCAAGTGATAGCCTTTACCCTCCACATAATTCTCGGCCTCAGGGTTCTCACTCAGAAGCTTCTTAGTGATGCTGCTGTTCGCATAGTCTCGAAAGAAGTACTGCAACCATTTGTTCCAGGTGTTCTTCGCAGACGTATCAACCAATTGCCAGTTTGGAAGGGCTTTCGTAGTAGTCCACCGGGTGGAGATTTTCTTTACCTCTGCCAGGCATTCCTCCATCTGCGTGTACAAGGCAATCTCCGCAGCCGTCCTCAAAGGACTCAAAGGGTCCACCTCGCCCATGGGAGAAAGATCGTACAACATCTGCACGTCCTCGAGTGTAGGGGCAGCCTCGAACTCAGAAAGATCGTACAACATCTGCACGTCCTCGAGTGTTTCCAAAGGCATTCTCTTTCCCGCTACTCGCCTGCGATCACACATTCCACTTTGCTGAGTTCGAGGCTGCCCCTACACTCGAGGACGTGCAGATGTTGTACGATCTTTCTCCCATGGGCGAGGTGGACCCTTTGAGTCCTTTGAGGACGGCTGCGGAGATTGCCTTGTACACGCAGATGGAGGAATGCCCGGCAGAAGTAAAAAAAATCTCCACCCGGTGGACTACAACGAAAGCCCTTCCAAACTGGCAATTGGTTGATACGTCTGCGAAGAAAACCTGGAACAAATGGTTGCAGTACTTCTTTCGAGACTATGCGAACAGCAGCATCACTAAGAAGCTTCTGAGTGAGAACCCAGAGGCCGAGAATTATGTGGAGGGTAAAGGCTATCACTTGACCCTCTGTGCTTTCCTCTGTGCTTGGTTGTCGAGGTACTTGATCGACGGTCACCCACATGATGGGGTCTTTTACCATGTTTTGCCACTTGCTGTAGGGCTCGCCCTTGGCCAGAGAGTCGCACTCGGACCCTTGGTCTTGGGCACGCTGTATTACAGGCTTGATCAGCTGGTTTTGGCCATGAAAGAGTCGCGTGGCCGCCTCGATGTACTGACTTTTGTCAATATCTCCTTTTTGACAATGTGGGTCTTCGAGCGGTGGCCATCCTATGCCCCAACTGCTCTCAAACCCGACAAGTGGTGTCCCCCAGGCGAGACGGAGGAGCGCAACAGCGGCAGAGCTGCGAGGTGGTTCGGAGCGAACAACACCAAGTGCGTTTGGAGCTTGATATGCGAAAAACGGAAAGAGTTTACTGCCAGGCCCTATGCCACACGTGTTGAGAACGTGCGATGGTTTCCAAAGCTGTACCCCTCTAAGGGCGTTGTCTTCTCAGAAGAGCTCCTCTTCGAAGAGGGATCGCATTTCCATGAGCGCTATCGCGAGTTCTTTTGCTGGTGTCTACGAGGTTCTCTTCCTGCCCTCGCAGAGCATATTCGTGAGCTCGCGCCAAGGTATGAGAGGATTACCGTGGATGTTGACCCCACTCTAGTTTCTCCCCAGTTCGGCTTTGATGCAGTGGCACCATCAATCTGGCCCCAGTCCATTATCAGAGGTTGCTATAAGCGCTTGCTGACAAAGGAGTGCAAGACAGTATTCATGAACAATCTTCCCTTTGAGCAGCCTGCAGGGACCCGCGAGGGTGGTTGTTCTCAGAACTGGCTCGCATACTGGGTCGCCCAGCAAACGAGGATTGAGACGCAGTCGGCCGCGCAGCCAAGTAGAGCTCCCTTGATCAAGAGAAACTCTTTCCCGTTTCGCCCCAATTGCAGTCTGAGCGAGTCTGAGTATGGTTGCTACTCGTTGCTGGATCATGAGAACCATTTGTGCCCTGACGTCATTTTGAAGGAAAAGATCGCCGCAGTTAAGAAGGGCGACACGCATGTCTTCAGATATAGCCAGGCATTTGCTAAGGTAAGCACTTTTTCCCGCGTGCGTTAAGCATCTTGATTTCCTTATGCTGATGCCTTTACTCTGTACTGTTTGCTGTAGTGTCATGTGCGGAGATTCGCATCTGGTGATCGCTCCAAGTCATTGGTTAACACCATTGTTGCCACCAGAAGAAAAAAGCAGTCGTTTCTGCTAGCATGGAGGATGGACCCTGAGGTCGAAACCAAGATTTGCGCAGTCATGAATGCTTTTGCTGACTCGCTGATAGACAATGCTCCGGCCTCGTCTCCTCCCGGAGATGATCCGTCCCCTCCAGCGACTGCGGCGCCGAGAGTGAAAAGACCCAGGCAAAAGGGAATTACAATTTCTTCCCCTAGAAGTGCTCCAACTTCTCCTCCGGCGAGGTCCCTTTCTGTCAAGGATAAAGGCAAGGGTCGCATGCCCAGCAAAGTGCGGAAGGAGCTCGCAGTTGAGACTTTCGTTCCATTCAACCAGGAGGAAGAAGGAGAGAGGCAGGAGCCCGGAGAAAGTGATGATGAAGAAGAAGGAACAGTGGTGATGCATGAGGAAGAATCAGGAGGTACCTCCGTCGCATTTCCTTTCCCATTATCGTAATTCCTTTGCAATTCTTTCTTAAACCAATCATATCTTCGCAGGTGATGATGATGATGAGATCATCGGTGGCCTTTTGGCCAAGAGACGAAAGAAAGATACCCATTCTGGCATTCCAGACGATCCCATAAGCGAGGACGTTCTTGCTGAGTCTTGGAAGACAGCCGCGGAAGCTGCTGAAAGAAGGAGGCAGCGGGAAGAGGAGGAGCTCGAGCGTGTGAGACAGCGGAGCCTCGAAGAGCAGCATGTTGACGACTTAGTGCGTCCAGTTGACGAGGAAGATGTACTCCCCGAAGTAGTGACTCCTCATGCGGAGGAGGAAGATGAGGTTCCAGAAGAGGATGCAGCAGCCCTGGAGCAAGCCCAAGCAGACTTCGAAGAAATCGCAGGCGGCGATAAAGGTGAGATCTTCAATCTCGCAGTAACTTATAGAGATGTTATTGTGGGTGCGTTAAAGCATGGTGTGTCAAAGGCTGACATTCGCCGTTGGCTAGTAGACAAGTGCGGAGAACCTTCAGGTAATCATTTGAGCGATACGCATGTACTAGGCCTTAGCAATTTGAGACAGAATCATGACTGGTTTATTCGCATCCCAGGTCATGCTCCTTTTAAGGACTTGCTTAATGAGGACACACTAATAGGGCATGGTTCCACGTCTTTAGTGTATGACGAAGAGACTTCAATCCCACCTTCGCGTGGAGGTGCTTACTCTTAGCTTAAGTAAAGATAGCAAAATATCATTCAATGCGAGTTACCTCATACCATCGCATTTTGTATCGCAGGCAGTGTTGAGGAACATGCGTCGGAGCAAAGAAGTCAGCCTTCTGCGTCCTATGTTCCGATTCCGAGCCCCCATACTGAGAAGCCCGTCGCAGCCACTGATCACGCAGGTGAGCCTCTCGAGGACATCATCGAACTTTCCGACGATGCTGAAGCTGGTGCTGTGCTAATGGATGATGATGCCCATGCTGGTGCTGAGGAAGTAAGGACAAGTAATGCCGATGCTTCCGCATCTGAGAATGTCCCTCGCCAAGCGACCTCAACTGTCACTTCGCCTCCGGCGATGACTGAGTCAGCGGCACCTATTCCTGCGTGGAGCTTTTGGGGCTCGCAGGTTGGGAATGCAGTCGCAGCTGGTGCGGCCTACACTCTTCCTTCTAACTGTGAGGAGTTAGAGCTTGCGGCTGACAGGAGAGCTATGGAGCAAGGGCAGTCTTCAACGACTCCAGTAATGCGCATTCCTTCTCTTCGTGAGATTCTCGAAGGAACTGGTAAGTAATGATTCACTGTTCGCATCTCGCATGGTGCATTTTCGAGTTTGATAGCATAACTTAGCTTTGACATTGCTTCAGGTTTGAAGCAAACTGATGTGGACTGGCTAGTTCGGATGCGCCTCACCTACCCCCGATCGTTTGCAAGATCTCTGGAGATAGGGCCCTTTGACAGGAGGTTGTTTCTTACCGAAGCCATTTGGATTTTGGAGCAGCTGTCTGCGGCCACGCCTGAGACCATTTCTGTCCAGAGTGCCGAATTGCTTTGTGGCATGTGCCAAAATCTTCTTACCAAAGTTTAAGGCAGACTGGGTTTCAGATTTATTATGAAAAGAGTCACTCTGATTCACGCAGCCGTAACTTTGAAGCTCGGCCACCAGAACCTCGCAGCTGAAAAGCAGAAGGTGGAGCAGCAGAAGCAAAAGGCTGAAGAAGCTATGAAGCTCTATCATGAGATGAATGCCAAGTGCGAGCAATTGAAGCAAGAAGTGGAGCAGGTAGAGAAGCTGTGCCATCAGTTCGCACCCCATGACTCCTTGATCAAGAATTTGCTTTTGACTTTTTGAATTTGAAAAATAGCAAGGAAATGGCTGGAACATTAATGTAATGTTTGAAACATTAATGTAATGTTGCTAGGGAAATGGCTGGAACATTAATGTAATGTTTGAAACATTAATGTAATGTTGCTAGGGTTTCTCCCCCTTTTTTTTTAACAACAAGAATCAACTTGCCCGTTTTGCCCTTTTCGGGATTTGATAGGATATCTCTGTGCATATCCAATTATGACATCAGCAATTGATACTCTGCTTGATTTTCGCGCTAATTTCTCGGAAGATAAGCACGCTTTCGTTGGGAAGTCCATCCGAATCATGACTATCCGTCATTTATTAGGATACGCAACTGAATCGTCGTAGCCTTTAGTAGGGTAATTGATCGTTACCGCTTTTCAAGGCGTAAGTGATTGGCCTTACCCTCTTTTCGAATTCTGCTGACTCATCTTTGGCAACTGAAGAGTCTCCACAGGGTCTATATAAACCCTGTCTTTGCCATTTGGGTTCTTCATCCCAAAAATGTGCTCTGCCGTGAGTCCTTACGACTGTTGGCTTCAACGCTTGCTTTTCGTTGATTCATGGCAACTTCAAGTTGTGAATCCTGAGTTTGCGCTTTGTGCCGTAGAAATAGTTTCGAAGATCCACTTTATGAGGCTTATTGCTCTTTATAACCATCATAAAGAAGATGGAGATGATATCTCATATGTATTCGAAGAATTTTCTTCGTGTATTATGCTTGCAGGTCATGTTTTCGGCCGCCTCCCGGCGAGGTGCAGCGCCGAACTGACCGTGCTACCGTCTCGTAATGAACGGCGGAATTCACCTCCAGCATCCCTGGAGGAGGATTTCTTGCCTCTTCGTTCTTGAACTCAGGAGGCTCGTCAATGCCCTTGTCTATCATGACAAGGAGTCCATCACCAGAGGAATGACTGCTTCCCCTGTTTCGCACGGCGGCATACGCCGGAACAGGAGGTTCCTCCGGTGCCTATCTTGATCAGACAGAGGCCTTTGTCACCTCTTGGGGTCTAGGACGTACTGTTACCCAGATCTTGCCGCTAGGGACGTAGTAAATGACGAGTTGATCTCTTTGCAGCAGCATCCCTTTTGCTATTGATCTTTGGCCGCAGATCTGTGTATTACATAGCCGGTGTTAGGACCGGTGGGTTCATCCCTTTCAGTTAGGATTCCCGTAGTGTGTCTCTGCTGACTTGTCAGCTACTTTTCGAATGTATTGTAAGCCATGTTGGCTGTGTATTTAGATTCGAGCTTTTTTCGCTTGTAAGCTGCTATCTAGACAGATAAATTGTAAGTCTTTCCGAATCATAATGATAAATAGCCTTTTGTATTATCTGCTGCCTTGTTACAACAAAATACAATTTCGCATGCGTTTCGGCATATTTCGCCTTGCATAATGCTATGTAATGGTTTCGCATTTGCTATCTGCCATATGGATTCGCAGATGTTTCACTAGATCGTTCGAGATCATATTTTCGCAGCTATGCCATCTTGGCAGATGGGCTTGTGATTAGCCTTTGATGCACGTGCCATCATATCAGATAGACCTTTGTAGATCACTTAAGATCATTTTCACAATATTGCTATCGTATTCGTAGAATTCCTCCATCACCGCAGATAGGTTTGGAAGATCAATTAAGCTTACTTTGCGCGTAAGTTGCTATCGCGGCAGATAGGCTTTACTAGATCAATTAAGATCGTTTTCCGCATGAGTTGCTATCGTAGCAGACAGGCTTTAGAAGATCAATCAAGATCGTTTTTCGCATGAGTTGCTATCGTAACATATAGGCATTAGTAGATCAAATAAGATCGTTCTTCGCGCGAGTTGCTATCGTGGCAGATAGGTTTTACTAGATCAATTAAGATCGTTTTTCGCATGAGTTGCTATCGTAGCCGATAGGCTTTTAGAAGATCAATTCAGATCGTATTTGCATAGGCTGCTATCGTAACAGATAGGCTTAGGTGATCAATTAAGATCGCATTTTCATTGGCTGCTATCGTAACAGATAGGCTTAGATGATCAAGTCGGATCGCTGCTATCGTAACAGATAGGCTTTGATGATCAATTAAGATCGCATTTGCATAGGCTGCTATCGTAACAGATAGGCTTAGATGATCAATTAAGATCGCATTTGCATAGACTGCTATCGTAACAGATAGGCTTAGATGATCAATTAAGATCGCATTTGCATAGGCTGCTATCGTGACAGATAGGCTTAGATGATCAATTAAGATCGCATTTGCATAGGCTGCTATCGTAACAGATAGGCTTAGATGATCAATTAAGATCGCATTTGCATAGGCTGCTATCGTAACAGATAGGCTTAGATGATCAATTAAGATCGCATTTGCATAGGCTGCTATCGTAACAGATAGGCTTAGATGATCAATTAAGATCGCATTTGCATAGGCTGCTATTGTAGCGGATAACCCATTGTTAACAGTTGTAACAAACTGAAATAAAGCAAAATTGACATCCAGCAATATGAAGTTTCTCATTTGGGAGAATTCTCTTATTATAACGCTCTCATATGGGAGAGATGAGATTACAATCCTCTCATATGGGAGAGGAGATTGTGTAAATCGTAGCCATACAAGACATTAAGCGATGTTATAATAAAACGCATGAAATGAGAGAAGTCAGGGATAGTACTTCTTAATCCAGCGCATGTTGACTGAACTCGGGGTTGAGGTTGTGCCGTGCAACCTTCGTATGCTGCAATAGCCACTGTCGAAGACTTCTGTGACTTCGAAGGGTCCTTCCCAATTGGCTGCGAACTTTGGGTGAGTCGCTTCTCGCATGCAGTGATCAGATGCGCGCAGCACCAAGTCTCCAACTACGAAATCTCTTCGCTGGACCGTCTTATTATAAGCGCGAGCAATCCTTTCTTGATATCGCTTGTTAGTTCTTTTGGCTTGTTCTCGCTTTTACTCCAGCAAGACTAGGTCATGATCTCGTTGATTTTCGTAGAGTGCGTGGAAGGCTAGCCTTGCCGAATTGACTCTCACCTCCGCAGGTACCACGGCCTCGGCCCCATCGCATAGTAGGAATGGTGAGGTCCCCGTGGGTGTCCTTGGAGAAGTTCGATAGGCCCACAGAGCTATGCTTAGAGAGTCGGCCCACTTCTTGTGGTCATCTGCGACCATCTTGTACAACAGCCTTTTGTTGGTCGCTTCGGCTTGTCCGTTTCCCTTCGGGTAATAAGGGGTAGAACATATCTGCCTGATATTGTACTCCGCTAACTTCGCAGCTACCTGGCGATTAACAAAAGGAATACCATTATCTGAAAGAACGGTGTTTGGGATTCCGAACCTGCATATAATGTTTTCTTGAATGAAGTTGACCACAACTAGCGCATTTGCCGTCTTGAGTGGTACTGCCTCCACCCATTTGGTGAATAGCTCAGTTGCAGTGAGAATAAAATGATTCCCGTGCGACGTTGGTCGGATGGGACCGATGAAGTCTAGAGCCCATGTGTGAAATGGCCATGGCGTCCCCAATGCATGTAGATCCACGGCGGGAGCGTGCACTAGGTTTCCTTTGAATTGACACTCCTGGCAGCGTCGTACTTTGGTGCGGCAATCGACCTCCATCGTGGGCCAGAAATATCCAATTGAGAGGAGCTGCCTGCATAATTTCGCACCTCCTTGGTGTTCCACCTGATGAGAAAGGTCCATGACTTCTTGTGCTTCTCTGCCGTCTAGACATCGCAGCAAGTTGCCCTCGTGACCTCTTCGCCAAAGCAGGTTTTCCTGTACTACATATCGAGATGCTTTCCTCTTCAATTTCTCGGCTTCTTTTCTCGATTCAGGCACGGTGCCCTGAGTGAGGAAATCAAAGAGTGGCTTCCTCCAATCTGTGTCATCATCAGTTAGAGTGATGAGTAAAGAATCTTTGATTAGTGCGCAACTCTCGCACTTCCCTTGTATCAGGGCCGCGGCTGTTGACATGTCTGGCCAATGAATGCCATATCTCTGAGCCTTCCTGTAGATTGACACCTCGCTTTCTCCGCAAGCATGTTGGTGAATCATTTTTAACAACATTTGTCCCTCTCGCTCGGAGACGCATCGCATGAGTATTCCACCAGGCCCCTTGTAGTAAAGGGTGTTGTCATGTATGCAGTACCCTTTGGTGAGTGCCCAGCTTTCACTGCTTGTGCCTTCCGCAATAGCTTGTAGGATTGCTTTTCTCCAGTCTGTGTCATCCATGTGTTCGTCGTCGCACGCATCTTCTGTCAATGCCGACGATGTTCGCACTTCAATGGAAATCCTTGCAGGACATTTGTCTGTGCTGACCTTAGATCCCAAGGTTGCTAAAGCGTCCGCATGCCTGTTGTCTGCTCGGGGCTTGTGCTCGTACCTCACATCGCAGAATTGATGTACCAGCTTTTGTACTAGAGTCCGATAAGACAGAAGGTTAATCTCCTTCAAACCGTACTCACCCGAGGCTTGCTTGACGATCAACATGGAGTCTCCCATGACCGTTAGATTGCTTACTTCCAAAGCTTTCGCCGCACGGAGCCCTGCGATGAGAGCCTCATATTCCGCTTCATTGTTTGTGACTGCAAAGTTGAGCTTTGCGGACATCTGTATGACCTCCCCATCCGGCTTGGTCAAGACTATCCCAATGCCTCCACCTTTCCTTGTTGACGAGCCGTCGAAGTGGAGCGTCCAATAGGGCACGTCGATTGCATAGATTTCAGGGCCTTCGAGTTCTTCTTCGATCACGGGCTCGTGACTGTTGTCGGGGAACTGTGCCAGCAGATCCGCTACCGCCTGCGACTTGATCGCTCGCGGTCTCACGCATGTGACATCATATTGAGAGATGGTCATGTACCATTTCGCCAATCTCCCGCCGGGAGTAGTGTGTGTTAGCAGGTATCGTATGGGATCGCTTTTGGTGACCACTACTACTTTATGTGATGCGAAGTAGTGTTTCAATTTCTCTATTACGAAGAACAAAGCAAGGTAATGTCGTTCGATATCTGTGTACCTCGATTCAGCAGGCTGCACGATGCGAGAGATGTAGTAGATAGGCCTTTCCTGGCCTTCGTACTCCTGAGCCAAGAGTGCTCCTATGGATCTCCTTGTTGATGTCAGATATAGCAGAAGCGGTGATCCCAGTTGAGGTGCGATCATTATTTTTGAGGATGTCAGCAAATCCTTCAGCTTTTCGAATGCAGCTTCGTGCTCCGGAGCCCAGTTATACACGGCGTCCTTCTTGAGAAGAGTACTAAAACAGCATGTGATTTCGGCAATCGCTGGGATGAATCTCCGCAGATAGGATAGCTTTCCTAAAAATGTCTTCAAGGCACTCTGGTTATGGGGCGGCGTCATGCCGGTTATGGCTGATATTTTCGCAGGGTCAGTCTCGATTCCTTGGCGATGAACTACGCATCCCAAGAATTTCCCTGATGTCACTCCAAATGCGCATTTCATGGGATTCATCTTTAGTTGAAAGCGTCTACATCTATTGAACACCTTCCGTAAATCTGCGAGGTGATCTGCTTCGTGCTTGGATTTAACCACCAGGTCATCCACATAGAATTCCACTTCTTTATGCATCATGTCGTGGAACAGAGCCATCATGGCGCGCTGATAGGTTGCACCCGCGTTTTTGAGACCGAAAGGCATCACTGTGTAATTGAACACCCCCACCGGAGTGATGAATGCAGTCTTCCGCGCGTCTTCGGGGTCCATCTTGATCTGGTTGTACCCGCTGAAGCCATCCATGAAACTGAACATGCGGTGGCCCGCTGTTGAATCGATAAGCAAATCGATGTTGGGCAGTGGAAAATCGTCCTTGGGGCATAAGCGATTGAGATCTCGGAAGTCCACGCAGATGCGGAGCTGTCCGTTCTTCTTCACCACTGGCACGATGTTGGCCAGCCACGTGGGGTGATGATTTGGCTCTATGAATTTGGCGTCCAGGAGTTTGACAATCTCCTGCTTAATTTTCACGTTAAGCTCCGGCCTAAAGCTCCTTGTGCTCTGCTTTACCGGCTTAGACCCTGGAATGATGTCTAAGCGGTGCATAGTGATGCTCGTATCCAGTCCCGGCATCTCATCATACTCCCATGCGAACACATCCTTGTATTCAGTTAGGAGCTGTGGCAATCCTTGCTCCTCTTCGCTTGTGAGGTCCGCACTTAGAAAGACTGGCCTTTTCTTTTCCTCGTTCGGGCTGAGGAATACTTCCTTTAGTTCTTGCTTTTGCGGTCTGGGCCTGTCTTCCATGCATTCAGGCGCTTCTTTGAGTTTCTCGTCTGGAGTGCCCTATGTTGGCTTCATATGCGATAGCACTTCTTCCCATTGGCGTAGAAGCTCTCTATCTCCTTGCCTTCAGGGTCATGCTTTGCAATTCGCTTCAGTGTATACACATTCTTTCGATGGTATGCGATACGCGGCGCCTCTTCGCGTGTAGGCGGCTTTTCCTTGGCATCTTCCCTTGTCACCATCACTCCCGCGGGTGACTGGTCCTTGATGTCCTCCCAGAGAGGCAAAGGAGTAGGGTTGAATGGTCCCGGTGTTTGTTCGTCCGCCATCTCAGTAAACCACACCGCCTCGCTAAGATGTGCTTCATCCAAGTTGAATGGATTCGTTGAAGCCGGTATCTCGACTACTCTGTCGTTCCAGATAGCTTTCATAATCTGGTGAGCCGTGGAAGGAACTGCGTCGAAGCGATGAATCCAGGCTCGACCTATAATCATGTGGTATGTAGTGTTCGCGTCTATGACATAGAACTTCGCTGAGCACTTGATTTTGCCAATCTGAACGCCCAGGCGGATCCATCCGATCGTCATTCTAGAGTCGCTTCCGAATCCCATCAGCGGAGATGGACGCTTGACGATCTTGTGCTCGGGGATCCCTGCTAGCTTCAGTGTGTGTAGCGAAACAACGTTGACCGCTGCTCCTCCATCGACGAATGCTCGTTTGAACTCGACACCATTGATGATGGCCGTCACGTACAGAGGCCTTTGGTGGCTCGCATCTGTCTTCTTGTCGCTGGCAGAAAAGGTCATAATCTTTTCTTTAGAGCGAGACGCCCTGATGACTTTCCCGTCGGAGACTACAAGATCCTCCTCGTAGTCCTCCGCTATCCTCAAGATTGCTTTCGTCATGTCTGTCCGGCACTTCTCAGAGAAGTTCATCTCGTCGAAGAATCTGCTAAAGCCGTGCGACCCCTTCATCCGATCGGCACGTTCGTCTTCTGTGTCCATGTTGTAGTCCTCGTCATTGCGGACCTCGGCGATGATGGGAAGGCCGTCCTCTGCGACCTCCTCTAAGTCGACGATTGAGATCATGGCCACTTCCTTTCCTTTTGAGTCTTGCTCCGCGTGGGCAGGAAGCGGATTGTTGCGCACATCCTTCCTGCGATCGCTGACGATCAGCTCGCCGTTCTTCATCTTCTGGTCGAATGTGAACCTAAGCTTTTTACATTCCGATGTGGGGTGCATGACCTTGCCGTGGTACTCACACCACTTAGGGTCCCTCACCATCTCCTTAGAGGGTATCTTCTCGAGCGGTGGCAGGACGCCGTCCTTGCGCCACTGTCTGCAGAGGTCGCTTGCCTCCTCTACTGAGCATGGCAGAGGTGGTACATCGAAGTTCACAACCTTCGCTTGCTTCTGGGGTGAAACTATATTGACCTCAGCTTCGCGTCCCCTCTTGTAACTGAATCTCCCGATCTTGTAGGTGGTGCCGCTCGGAGGTCGCTCCGGAGCGTTCTTCTTTTTCTGCCTCTCGACTATAGGCTCGATGTTCTTCGTGCATTCAATTAGCTTTGAAAACGTAGGTGTTTTCAAATTAACGAGCATACCTTTGTATTCGTCTCGCATGCACTGCAGGCATATCTCTACAAGCCGGCTTTCGAGCATTGGATCCTTGCACTCCAAGGACTTCGCCCTGAATTTCTTGATGAAAGTAATTCCGTCCTCCTCGCGCTTCTGATACATCCGCGAGAGATGGATCATCGTCACCTTTTCTTCCATCTGGAAGAACTTGGTGTAAAACTTCTGGACCATGTCGTCCCAAGTCTTCACGGACCCGGCTTCCAGCGTTCGGTACCACTTGTACGCTACGTTCCCTAAAGATCTAGGGAACTCTCGCATTAGTAATTTGGGATCGGCTCCGTATGGCCCCATGACATCAATGAAACGCATGACATGTTCATGAGCGTTTCCGTTGACATCCTCGAACTTGTCCCATTTAGGAGCCTTGTACCCCGCCGGGTTAGGCATGAGATAGATCTCTCGTGGAATGGGTGGATCGTTGTCTAATTTCGGGATTATGGTATCCGCGAATGACTGATGCGCCAGAATAGTGTCCATGCGCTTCTGCAGAGACGTCATGCATTCTGGAATGCTTCCCTCGGTAGCTGACGGAAGGGTTGCCGCAGGCGGGGGCGACACATACGCCGTCGAAGGATTGGGGACATACGGACTACTCGCATTGCCCCAAATCGTCGTTGGAGGAGGCAAGGGGTACTGCAAAGTCGGGTTAGATGCCAAAGCCGAGGGCTGAGGAGTGTGAGCAGTGAGAGGCAACATCTGAGCTGTTGACCCCTGGATCGAAGGCGGCTGCGCAATCGCCGGTGGAGTCTGCAGGTTAGGGTTGGGAGGCGTGGTTGACACTCCTGGTCCCGAAGCAGTAGGGCCTCCTCCTCCTTGAGAGACGACGGTGGCTGATGAAGGATTTGGTGCAAGGGTGCCCAGAACGGCCAAGATCCGTTCTAACTGCACGGATTGGGCTTTGAGAGCTTTCGCCTGACTTTGAACAGTGGCGTCCAAAGACTCTAGCGTCGGTGTCTCGCCGGGAGTGGTAGGAGTACGGCGGGTCTCCTCTCCCGAGGCGGTTTCGGTGGAAGGCGATCTGTTGCTGATATCATCCTCCTGAGACATGGTTGCTTTTGTTGGTAAGTTCACGTCGGGTTCACCAAAATGTGCACAAGAGACTCCGGCGAGGAGACCTCCGTGTACACCGTATGTAGAGGATCAGAGATCGCACAGGAAGAGTGGGGTTGTGTGTAGGGAGAGAGTAAGGCAGTAGCAATGTCTGAGAGAGAGACAGAGGTTTGGCAGAGCTTCCGCGTATGGCAAGTGTGTTCTCCTTTGTATGGAAAGGTTAACGTCCTATATATAGCAGAGAACGTGACCGTTGTAGTGTGGTTAATGCGCCCATTGATGGCGGCTTAATTAGCTTAACCATAACGGCACGTTCGTCCGAGTATATAGGGACCGTTACAGCACGTTGTGCGCGAATACCGGAACCGTTACGAGGTTGACCGGGTTTGACCGGATTGACCGGGTTTATGGAGCTCGTGCCATAAATCTCTCAAAGCAGTTACTAAAGGTCGCGTGCGGGCTTGGCTCGCACGCGACAAGGCTTACTCTAGCCTCCAAACCACTAAGTCCCTACAAGTCCCGTGCAGTGGTATGCGAGGGCTCTGTCTCGCAGCCCCCACATGGATCAGCTCGGCTGGTGATCCAGTGTGTGTGGAGCACAATATGGTGTGCTGGATGGTTGCCACGTGGCCAAGATCTGTCAGCTCAGAAAGCACTATCTACACTTCTAAATCTTCTCTTTTCTCTAAATACTTCACCACCAAATATTGTAAAAAAAACACATTTTAGCATCATTAGGCCTGGTACCTCTTCCTCTACTGCTTGGAGAACCATTTGTAAAGGAAAGGACACTCTGTCTAAAGGTTTGGCCTGGAAAATTGGTAATGGAAAACAGATCATGATCAGATCTTCTGGTTGGATTCCAGATGTCCCTGCTAACTCCATCCATGAAAGTCTGCAAACTACTGATGCAAGAAATTTATTTACAACTGTTGATCGATTGCTTGACTCTTATATTGATGGAAGAGGCAGATGATGTAGGCTCACTGTATTTCAGCTTTTTCACCAATGGTTGGCCAACAAGATTTTGGAGCAGAACTGTGGTTCCTTTGAAGAGCAAGACATCCCCTTTTGGAAGGCCACCTCTTCTGGGATCTTCTCTGTCTCCTCCGCTTACAATCTTCTTAACTACAATAATACCTCTCCTAATCTCTCTTCTTCTCCACTGCATTTCAAGTCTATTAGTAGCAATTTTAAATGGTCCTTATTATGGAAATCTGGATTGCCTAACCATATTAATGGTCTTATTTGGAGAATTGTTACTAGTTCACTTCCCACTTTGCATAAGTTGCATGCTAAAGTCAATTCTATTAATCCTATTTGTCCCTTTTGTAATGATTCTGCTGAAACTGATACTCATCTCTTCCTTCTTTGTCCAAGGGCTCAAGGAGTCTGGTTCAAGGCTCATATCCATATCTCTTTCCCCCCTACTCTTGATATCATTTTATGGATTAAGAGTTGGCTCAGAAAGAATAAAGACTGGAAATGCAATCCCCATTGGTGTTGGATCCCTGCCATCATATGGACTCTTTGGAATTCCAGAAACCAAATGATCTTTCATAAGATCAACACGAATGGGGAGCAGCTTTATCACCTTGCCCAGAATTTGAAGGATTTTATTATTTTATCTGTTCAGTAATTCAGTTTCCTTCCTACTCAGATTCTTCAGCTATGGTCAAGATTGCTTCAGTGGATGATGCTCCCTCCTGGGTTAAAGCTTCTGATCAGTTTGCAGCCAGTTTCAGCTCTCAGCAAGTTCAGCAAGTTCTAGATGTGGATCCTCTTGCCTCAGATCCCCCTCTTCATGATCTAGCTAAGGTTTCTGTTTGAAATGTCTTTGAGTTTGGTTCCTCTTCTGCAGAAGGAGTTGCTGCATCTCTCCCCCTGGATCCCCCTCTGGTGCCCTCTAATGCAATCATCCCCTTCATCATGGAGTAATTTCTGAAGTTGGTTCTCGTAGTGGTTAATAGTGGTTAGGTCTTTTCTTTCCCTGCAAAGTCAGTATGTGGATGCTCTTCTATGCTTTGTTTATGCTATGTTGGCTTCAGTTTGTGTAATTTCTTTGTTTGAACTAGTTGTAATTGTTTTGTCCTTCTATGTATTTCTCATGTTTTCAAAAAAAAAGAAGGTTAGGAACACTACAAACTTTTAAGTAGTAGAGATATTTTCCAAAATTAAAACCTTCCCTAGTTCCATATTAATCCCCTTCGTCCAAACATTCAATAGAACTCTTACCACATTCTTCCTTCTTCATCCTCGTTGCTCTTGAGTCAGCTATGAACGGGTTCATCTTTCGTGTTTGGTGAGTACACACCAACCAAGACGCGTCGTTGTATCATGTAGGACAACCGTCTCAACAATTGCACCAAAGGAGGGAGTCCTAGTGGGGGCGGAATTGTTCTTAAGGACAGCAGATTCGGTTTCGTGCCTCGACACTTCAGATCGATAAGTTTTTCCCGCTTTCTGTATTTGTTTTTATAATCAAATATTCTGTCTAACTAAGCTTTTTCCAACAATGTTCCCATACAATTTGACAACCGTCAAATTACTCAAACATACAGAATGTGACGGAGCTTAAACTAAACAGTTAACACGATGCAGAATTCCGCTGTTTAAGCTTTAGAAAAAGATTTGAGAAAATTGATTCACATGTTTCAATTTCTGCCCAACAAACTGTAGAAATAGTGAACTCTACGAAGTGGTCAAGTGAAGCAGCACTAATATGAATTAGGCTCAATTACTTAATGCATACCCCCTATTTGTCGAAACTATCACATTGCAAGCCGTAGTTCTAGAACTAACTGATTGCACCCCCTATTTACAGAAAAGATGTTAATGTTAAAATGGGAACGAAATTTTATCATCAAATTTAAACCGACGAAGGTATTTTCATAAAGTGCACATTGTCTATGATACAAACGCATCACATTGTGTGAAACAATGCCCTCCAAGTATGTTAATTTTGCGATGAAATTTCATTCAAGATTGGACATTGACATTTTTTCTGCAAATGGAGAATGCAATCAGCTGGTTTTAGAAATGGGAGTTGCAATGTGATAGTTTTGAAAAACTATGAGTATGCATTAAGTCATTAAACCTATAATTTGTTCACAATTTTTATGGAAATAAATTATTCACATTTGACACCAATACAGTGCACAACAGTAGTACCAACAAAACATCAAAAGAAATACACAAACACATCTTCTGACGATTGACAACACAACACACATCAAACTCAGTATTAAACTCTGAGGCCAATTCCGTTGATTAAGCATAGTCCTCAGAGGAGGGGAGGGCCTCATATGATCCAATGAAGATGTCACCGTAAATCAAACCAGCAAGCCCACCACCAATGAGTGGCCCGACCCAGTAGATCCAGATTTGAGATAGGTCTCCGCTGACGATGGCTGGACCAGTCGACCGTGCTGGGTTCATTGAACCGCCGCTGAACGGGCCAGCCGCGAGGATATTGGCACCAACAATGAAACCAATGGCAATGGGTGCGATGGTACCGAGTGAGCCCTTCTTTGGGTCGGCAGCTGTGGCGTAAACAGTGTAGACTAGTGCAAATGTGATGATGATTTCAGTCACCACTCCTTGTAACGCGCCAGCTGAAACTCCGTGAGTTGGAACAGCCTGAAACAATTCAAAAATACTATTAATTTGCCTCCCCAATCTCTATTTACTGAAAATATTAGTGGTTTCACTGTCACACCATTTATCAGTGTAAAATAGAATATATAATCATCATATGAAATATTAAATTTTGTATAGAATTATGTTTGTTTGGTATTTTTCATTCTTTTTCAGGAAGGAGATTTACGTACCAAGCCACCTGTGACGAATTGGAGGAGGAAACAAGCCACGGTGGAGCCAAGAACTTGAGCAATCCAATAAAAGATGCCTGTCAGGATTGTGATGTTGCCTCCAATGGCCAATCCGAAGGTCACAGCAGGGTTCAAGTGGCCACCGGATATGTTAGCTGCCAGTGAAACACCAACAAATAGTGCAAACGCATGGGCAATCGCTATAGCTACAAGTCCGGCAGGGTCCAATGCTCCATCGGCCGTTAGCTTATCTGTAAAATAGACACATCGTTGTATCAACATATCATACTGGAAAATAAAATTAGCCGCAGAGAGACACATAAACTATAACTAGCAAATGTTAAATGAAATGACATACTGAAAGATATGGCTGAGCCAACACCAGCAAACACGAAAAGGAGAGTGGCGATGAACTCGGCCAAATAGGACTTGAGCGAGACAACGCTGAAAGAGTCACCAATGCTACCGAAAGTCAACTTCACCATTTTGATCACTTAAAAAGATCGCAAAGGAACTATGGAGTCAAATTAAAGTAGAAAAAAGAGAGATGTAGTTGACCTTTTAGTTGTACAATTTGATGTTGTGTGTTAGTCCACTTATATAGCATGAATTCGAAGTGTCCCTTTGCATAGTGGAGCTGGCCAATGATAGTAACAGGCACCGACGTGGACCAGGATAAGGCAATTTCCACCGTCCGATGAGAACCGACCACCGGCCAATGATTTATATAATGTGAGTGATGTTAGCTTTGCAACAATTATATGATCTGGGCGGGAACAAAAAATTCTATATACTTGGTGATAACAATGATTGAACGTGGCAAAAGTGGTTAGACAAGGTATATCCCTTTTAATACGGGGACATTACACCATAAACTGAATATTATTGATTCTTTTTTATTACAAGTCCGTAATTCGTAATTCTTAAATATAACAGACTGTTATTAAGGATTCCGAGACCTACAAACAAACCCTATTATCATGAGAAATGACTCAAAATGCTGATGTTGTCCAAAACAAATCAAAATAGGCAGCTAGGGTGGTAGTTCAAGTGGTAGAACGTTGGAAGCCCTCGCATAAAGTTCCGGATTCAACCCCCATTGACGACTTCAAAACATTTTCTAAACAAAACAAACAAATCAAAATATGGTGTTTTAAAAATCCTCGAGTTGAAGATGAGGTTTAAGGGCTCTAAAACCTCATTTGCAACTGGAGATTTCTAAATTTCACATACATTTAAAATGTTAGGTATGAAACCTCAAGTTGGAATTTAAATTTTAATGGTTGAAACCTCAACTTCAACATGGGTTTCTGGAAACACAATATTTTGGTATTTCTGAGAAAACATCCATTTTTGGTGTTTTTGAAATACAACATTCGTATTTTGGTTGCTTTCTCCTAATAGCACTCTTACGATGTAATCTAGCACATGTTGTCCACGGCGGAAGTGTTGTTGCAGATTCAACAAATAAGAACTCAATAAGATATAAAAAAAAAATGAAGAAGAAGACTGACACACAATTTGTGTGGTTTGGCAAGTTGCCGTCCACGGTACAAAGCACAGAATATGTTGTATTCACTTCACGAGACGAAAGAAAGAGATACAATGGACTAAAGTCCTACTGTACCCCAGCTACTTCTTTGATTCTGCCCCAGGGTGGAGCACAAACTCTCTCTCAAAATCTCTCTCTACAATATATAAGATAACTCAATTAAGGCCTCTCATGCACTACGTTGAGTCTACACTCTATGCTACACAATTCACTATCAGCTGGAACGAGCATCCCCATGGCCGAACCCCCAATGGGGTTGTATCCTAGGGTTCCACCAACCCCTCTCGTGTATTTTTTGTGTTCTCTCTTGTGTATTTCAATGGAGGAGGAAGAACCTATTCACAGGCACTCACCACCTCCTCCAAATCAATCACCTCCTTAGAGGATATGGAAACAAATCCATTAATCAGAAAGTTAAAATCTTCTTGCTCGAATCTTTTCCAAGTTCACTGCTTGATGTCGAAGCTAGGATATTCTAATAAATCTAGAGCCAACTAATTAAGAATGAACTCCCGATCAAAATCAATCACATGAGGAGGTGATCTCAAAGTCAAACCACTTACCCTAATGGGTCAGCCCCAATCTTTGGGCCGAACCCCTGGGGTGTTTAGGTCAACAATCTCCATCTTCGCGAAAGATTAGCTGACTTCTCCAGGTTCTTCAAACTTTCTCACCCTTGGTCATGATGTTTCCCAATCTTGAAATTCATTGTTCAAAATTATGTTCCAACTTCGAAACATTTCATGTTGCACTTGAGGCTCCACCTCAATGAGAATGACTGTAAATTCTTCGTGTTGTAACATCAATTTAAATTCTTCATGTGGTAACACCACTTCAGATTCGTGAGCCAAGTCCAGCATGAAAAAATTGGACTCTTTGTGACCTTGTCGTGCCTACAATCTCAAAGGGAGTTCTCGATGTGGTCACAAGACACACCCGATGAGTCTGATCTATTGTCTTCAATTCCTGCAATCCCCTTTTCAAACTTCCTAGCCTTGTGATCTTCTGGTTCGAACCTTCTTCAAATTCCTTGTGGATGGAAGGGGCACCACAAAACTCCAGCTGCAAATGGGCTTCATGAATTGTAGCCTCTCTCTCAAATTTACAAACACGTTTAGTGACTTGCAGCCTCCTGCTCAAGTCATCTAAACCTTCTGGAGTAGAGTCAACAATCACATGTGCTTGGCCCACACTAGCCATTGATTGTTACAAACTTCAAACTCATCAATATTGTCCTCCATCAAGAGCTCTTCAATCTTCAAAGTTGGTACACTCATCGCGTTCCTGAGCTTCTTGTAACAAGAAAAATGAGTGTGGGATTCATGACTACTCTAGTTGCGACTCCAACAACTACGGTCCATCCCTTCTATCTTCGTTCATGATTCTATCTTCGAATCCAACAACTACAATATTGTCCTCCATGATTCTATCTTATCATATAGAACCGTCTGAAACCTGCAAATTCTAGTTGTACAAGTATGTTTGAGCACCTCAAAAACTAGGACTTATTTCCGAGAGATCACTGAATACGGCATTCGGTACATTGCAAATTAGCTGAAAGACAATTCTGCAAGTTGTTGTCCGACACGGGGTCATATGCGTGCCGATTATGGGAAATCCACCATGTGGATGGATTCCTAACGTCCGATAAACACAATGTAGGCTCAAGATCACCTAAATCAAACTCCTCGATGCAGAGTAATGACTGAAATGAATTATGGCCATCGATTACAGGTTTACGTGGGACTAGTGTTTGGGCTGCTCCAAATCAAGATCCGACTGCCTTCAACTCATCATCATGTGGTAATAGTTCTCCCTCCGTGGTCAATTACCCAAGAATGAATAGAAGAAGAAAAATTGAATATTAAAGTACAAAAAATCGAAAACCACCTTTTGGATCCTTCTTCTATTCTTCTTGGCCACCAAGTTCTTGATCTACTTGAACGATCTTCTCCATAGATCTAACCTGGCTCTGATACCACTTTTTGTGCAAGACGAAAGCATCATTACAGATTCAACAAGTAAGATCTCAGAAAGATAAAAGAACACGAACACAATATTTACGTGGTTTGGCAAGTCGTCTATGTCCATGGTGTAAGGAACACAATATCTTGTATTCACTTCACGAGAGAAATGAAAGAGATACAATGGACCGAAATCCTACTTGTAGCCTAGCTGATTCTTGAATTCGGCCCTAGGGTGGAGCACACATTCTCTCTCTCTCTCTCTAAAATATATGTGACCACTCAATTAAGGACCCTCATACACTAAGTTGAGTCTACACCATATGCTGCGAAATTCACTATAATCCTAGAGTGCTTGAGAGCTATACTTGTATCCCCCATCGTAATTGTGTTGTACAATTACTAGTATAAGTTTGTTCTACATAGATACTTGTATCCCCCATCGTAATTGAGTTGAATATTAAAGTACAAAAACATTATACTCATAATTCAAATTATACGAAAACACAATTACGAAAAATCCATATTCATTTCTCCATTACTGTACCACCCATTAATTCATCAAGAAAAACTAGATTTTAAATGTGCACACAACCTACTAGATCGCCAGTCAAGAGAGTAGTACTAGTTGCCTACAGTCTGGAGCTAGCAATGTACCGACTAAAAGCCTTTAGACCGGGTCCCATGGGTGTCCGCCACGCTACGGAGACTATGATGACCATACATAGATCTAGGGTACATGAATCAATTCTTGAACAGGTATTCAAAACCATCACGAACAATAGTCATACTTACCTGTTTTATGTATATATATAGATTTTTAAGATCAATCATTTTTTATACCGTTAATTCTTTATCTCCTATCGTAGACATATTCATACATCTAATCCGGTACTTTTCAATAGAAAATAAGCATTCATATGCTTACCTGGTGGCCTGCTTGGTAACCCTGATCAGCGCTACTGATTCTATATTCCGGCAGCCTCTACACATACATATGTACATGTACTTATTAGTACATGTCCTCATTAGTGAGGTATAATGCATATGCAGTATCATCCTAGCCGTATAGCCCATAATGACTATTTAGCCCCAGAAATCTCAGTCTTATCTGTGCAGTCCCTAACTGTTCCTGAATCCCTTAGTTATTTGATAGCGCCTTGTAGGATCCATAATTCTTTTGAATTTACCACATGTTAGTATGTATTTGAGAGTTATTTGAGCCTAATGTTGGGGAATAAAGGTATTTTTATCACTTGTTTCTCACCATGTGCTTTATTGTTAGTCCGGGCGTTTTCTGTGTATAGTTTGTTGTTATTTGTCAAATATAATCGCTTGGTATGTTTTTTCATGTTTTATTGACAGGAACGGATGCTAATCGTTTGATAGGAGGCATGGAACGAGCTTCGGAAACAATGGGAGCTCAAGTGGAGTCAAGAGAAGCAGAATTGGAGGAGCTTGGATGACCAGTTTGCACTATTTTGATCCTATCTGGAGTTCTACAATTAATTTGGGGGTAATACCAAAGCCAAATGAAAGTAGACTCAGAGAACTTTCCAACGATAGGTCACAGAGCAAAATCCGAGTTCGGACGAAGAAGTTATGGCCGGGCGAAGTCAGGAGCAGATTCAGGGGGCTATTGTGCAAATACTGAAGACTTGTGACGGGTTATGACTAAAGAAGAACCGAGGGACGAAAAAATACATCATTCACGCTTGGAGAGAGCCACAAACAAAGAGGAGAGCAAGGAGACTTCATTGGGAGCAACCTCAAACAAGGAGAAAATCCCAGATCGCGCCAATCTTCACGATTTCTAGTGTTTGATCTCCTCTTCCCTCTTTTAATCACTTCTTTGGAGAAACTTTGTTGTGTTGCTACGTTTCATACGATTTGCTAGACGTTTTGCTAGGCTTCTCTAGAAAGCCTAGGGTTTATGTAGACAATATGTTTTCCGGATTTTAGACTTTGTTTCATGCTTCGGGTTTGATTTATTGAATGAACGTTAGTTTCTTGATCTTATTATTGAATCTAAGTCTATTGACACGACTAGTTTAGGATTTGATAATCACGAGACTTAGGGTTTATTTGTGAATCATAATCTTGCTTAAAGTTAATATTTGTTTTAGTTATTGTTCATATGCTGTGCTTAATCCTTGGCAAGAATGGAGTAATTAACCGGACTTGTTAATTAGCTAGCGAGTGTGTGAGAGCGACTTAGACCTAGTTGTGATGAGATAAGAACAACAATCCTTAATCACTGAGACTGAGAAGAGAAGTGTGTAGAATTGTCCTTAGTGGGTAGATTCGGTAGGAGATAGCGAGGTGTTCGTGTGGTGGTGGTCTGAGAGGACATCATTCCATGCACTGTCGTTAGCCTACTAGAACGGACCGGCAGACGTAGGTGGACCAACAGGACACCAAGTAGACCGTGACGTAGAACGACATGAGATCGATAGGAGATTGACAGTACCATTACCCGACTTAACTATAATAGAGTTAACATGTTACATAGCTAATTCGGAAATCGTCTACAGCCCAAGAGATCTAGAGAATGCCTAGTTTCTCCGTATTTTTTTAATAAAATAAAAATCCAAAAATATTAGTTTAGTTAGTTACTTTCAGTCACTTGTTTGTGGGTGACTCCGTAGTTAATCACAATTCTTCCTCCTTGTACTGTATTCTAGGCTAATAACTAATTAAATAATCTCAAGCTTCTCCTCGTGGGATCGATAACTCGGGGTTGAAATACCAACCCTATATTACTTGACCGCGCACTTGCGCATACACGTAAGAATCCGTGTTTAGCTTTGGCGCCGCTGCCGGGGACAGCGGTAGATTATTTAGTTAGGCGTTAGTTTAGAGTACTTTTCTTTTAGTTTATTTTATTTTGTGTCTATCTCTGTGCTTCACGGGTTTCTTGTGAGTTTGTTTTTGCGAGAACCCATGAAGCATGAGACGTAATGAGCATGTGGAGCGACGAGGATTATGTGGGGATATCTGATTACCCCTACTACTGTGCTAAATGCAGAGTTTGGCACACAGATGACTCATGCTCAATGATATGGTGCTATAAATGCAAGAAGGATCACAAGTATGAAGATGCATGCATATTTCATCCACCCCAGCTTCATCAGTACCAAGAAGACTCGTCAACGGATATGGCAGAGCGGCGCAGTATCATGGTGGATATCGAAGTGTGCCTCAAGTTCTTGTCTGCTGCTACACAATATTCACAAGATGATTCAGCCACAGGTATGGAATACGTGAGGGAGATGATGAAGAGGTTAACGAAACGAGTAGAGAAACTGTCAGCGGTAGGGGAATCATGTATTCAAGTTCCATAAGAGGACCCCCTGCCACGTGACGTTGAGCCTAAATTTGAGCCTCCATCAACACCACCACAAGAGGACGATTTGGATTATACCTACATTGGGAACGTGTGGGGTACTGACGATGAAGCTGATGAAGCACTTGTGACTGTTGCTACAGAGGATTTGGAAACCAACAAGTGTGGGGGTGTGGATGACTTGCATGTGTCATTTGAAGAGCATCTAGCACCACAGAGGTACTACTCGTATGACTTTATGACCAGAGATTCATTTGAGCCCATTAGTACTTCATGGAAGCTGATTAAGAATAAAAATTTCAAGACGAAAGGGGTTAGCTTCCATAACTCGCCACCATCCGCACAACACATGGGTTCACTTGAAGTTCTAGAGAAAAGATGGTGGAATAAGAAGAAGTGGAGGGATAAATCAGCCTCCACTATCCTTTCTCATTGGTTGTCCACAAATTGTTTCCACTTTTACAGTCACTCTCGATACAATATTTAAATATTGGATTTTCCATTATTTAATCGCCTCAATATCGTTTGATTGAATAATTGACCGCACCCCTTGTTGTTTGAAGAAACCCCCCACTTCCATTGGTTATATAAGGAACACTACTACAAAGAGTATTACACCCTTGATCATGAAATATCGATTGCTTGTTGAACCGGATGTGATGCTTCGAATTAAAGAAGTATCAATAGGTTGAGGTAACCGGGTCGGGCCTACAAGTGCTTCTTGGGAGCAACCCAATGTAGAGTAGGATTTTTTTTTTTTTTTTTTTTTTTTTATTTAGGTCTCCATATTTGATTTTGAGGGGTGAGAGAGAGAGTTGTTTTAATATTTTCCATGAGTGTACAGGACACATGTACCGAATAACCCTTCGGATTCCCCTTCTTGATGCACGTGCACTACATTGCACGCAAAACGAGGCACAACGAACAATTTGATAATAGGAGCTTGGAAGAGACGCTACTCGAGTTTGAGGAGTATCGACTCACTAATTGAGTATATTTGCATCTAGTTGTGGCCCCGAGTTGCACGCATCGGAATCCGAAGAGGGATGAAAGAAAACGCAAGTTTAAAAGGGCACGATTCTTGCGCTAGGGAGCAATTTTGGAGATGAGATGAAAAATTCCCTGGACTTTGGGATTTTTTCAGTCAACATTGGATTCTACATTCAATGACGGGTCCGTGAGCACGCGAATCGAAGGAATCGGACACCGGATAAAGAAATTAGAGTAAAAACAAAAATCGGTATGTTCTAGTGCATTTCGGGGGATTTCGAGCCGAAATGAAAATAGGCTACTGTTTTGAGTTTCCCAAATCATTTCGGGCCGAAATCAAACCATTTCGGACCAAAATGGTCTGGACAACTCACTTTTTGAGGCCATTTTTGGTATTTTGGGGGTATTCGTTAAAACAAAAATCGGGTTTTAAACCTCCTACACCCCAATTTCGGATCAAATACACCCTCCTTCATCTTCTTCCTCTCAAACTCTCAATGACACTCACGCACACAAAATCAAAAACATCTTCAAATTCAAAACTTTTTGGTGGGGTTTTGCTCCTTGCAAGCTCGTCATTGACATTAAGTCTTAGAATTTTGACAGATAGTGCATGGTTTGAGTGTGGGGGAAAATAAAGAGGAAGATCTCCAACAACAAAAAAATTTCGATTCGTATACTTGGAGTAGGGTTTGGCCCTAGCTCAAGAAGAGACTTGTGACGGGGACACCGAGGAGCTTAAGGAGGTACTCTTTCCTTCACTTGCTTTCTCTCGGCTTTAATTTATTGCTTAAGAACTCTTAGAGCTTAATTTTCTTGAAATTTTTACTTGCTCATACTCGGATTGTTGGATACTTGTTTAGTTCACTCTAGACCTCACGTGCACTCACTCCGACTAGACCCACCGGCTCTACGCTTGAGCAGCCGAGTCCTCTTGATTTCACCTTATGTTTCGTTGAGGACAACGAAGCGCTTAAGTGTGGTGGAGTTTTTGGCTATCCGCTAGTTAGCCATTGCATAACGTTGTTACATGGAGTTTAGTGAGTCCAGTTTGCATGTAGATGTGAGTCGGTTAGTGTTGCATGTGCACGTTTATTTTATGCATTGTATATTATTGTTACACTTTTATTTTTTGAGTCCGCCTACTCTTTGTTGTTGGTTAGCCGAGTTGTCCAAATACATGTAGTGTTTAATATATATAAAAACAAGAAAAACACTAAAAAATGATTTTTTTTAGAAAGGCAACTTAAGACCTAGAACCGAAGAGAATCCAATGAAAGGGCTCATGAGAGTAGGAAACACCGTAGTAGGGAGACTTTAATTCTAGTATTTTGTGCACAAGTATCACGAAGGGATGTCCCGGGTATCTATGGAAAGGTGAAGGTAGATTACGGGCATACTTTTGATTAAGTTATTGTGCTAGGAGGATTGAGTGTTTGAGTGGTTGATTATTCCGTTTCCGGTAGAAACTTGTGGACTCGTAGAATCTGGGGTGGACTTTCGTTTAGAGTCGGTTCCATGTGGTATGCTGCTCTTGCCTAAGTGAAGTTGGGGAGTGTAAACCACCATCCCTTAAGGTGGTTCTAATAGAAAATCCTAAAAAGCCCACACTCTTAAGCTCTAATGCACGGTTGTAAAAACAGAGGAGGAAATAAAAGAAAAATGAAAAATCTGGAAATAAAAAAATAATTGAGCATCAAAGGTGAAACAACCTAATGTGCTTCCGTTCGCGCGTAAAATTTGAATTCAATCCAACGTAGAGCTTAACAGGGAAACTAAAGTCAAGCCGTATTACATAGAAGTTGTGTCTCCCAGCAATGGGACGAATTGCATTCAAATCAATAACGGCTAAGAGGGTCTGAAAACCTCAAATGAATTGGCGAAGGAAGATCACTTAGAAACTAGAAATGCCTAGACGCTTTGAATCAAAAGACGTGCCGTATCTTGGTATGATTTGGTGGATATTTGGGGACGCCTTAGTGAGTTTGTGCATAGGATCACCATATCTTATTTCTTGCTATGTACGTTAAATTTCAAAGTGAGCTTGTGAGGATTTGATGATTTCAGTTTATGATAGAGAGGTTGCCCAATCTCTAACAAGAAAAATAAAACAAATATGTTCTTTAATTCCTTGCATTGTACATACTTGAGTTGCATTGTACATATCATGTAGTTTGCATAGTCGTGTCTTTGTGTATTGAGTCGTGTTGGCTAGCGGAAAGTGAAGTATGCAAACCGGTGGGGTATGCATTAGTTTTGTATTGGTATGTATGCAATGTCTCAAGTGTGGGGGTTTTGAGCGTCATTGTTGCTCGAGAAGAGCAAAGAGTAAGTGTGGGGGAATTTGATAGCGCCTTGTAGGAGCTATAATTATCTAGCATTTACCGCATGTTAGTATGTATTTGAGAGTGATATGAGCCTAATGTTGGTGAATAAAGGTTGTTTTATCACTTGTTGGTCACCATGTGCTTTATTGTTAGTCTGGGCATTTTATGTGCATATTTCGTTGTTATTTGTCAAATATAATCGCTTGGTATGTTTGTTCATGTTGTGTTGATAGGAAGGATGCTAATCGGTTGATAGGAGGCATGTAACGAACTTCGGAAACAACGCGAGCTCAAGTGGAGTCAAGAGAAGTCGAATTGGAGGAGCTTGGATGACCAGTTTTCACTATTTTGATCCTAGCTGGAGTTCTACAATTAATTTAGGGGTGAGACCAGTGCCAAATGAAAGTAGACTCATAGAGCTTTCCAACGATAGGTCACGGAGCTAAATCCGAGTTCGGACGAAGAAGTTATGGACCGGCGAAGTCAGGAGCAGATTCAGGGGGCTATTGTGCAATTACTGAAGACTTGTGACAGGTTATGACTAAAGAACGACCTAGAGACGAAAAAACACATCATTCACGCTTGGAGAGAGCCACGACTAAGGAGGATAGAAAGGATACTTCATTGGGAGAAACCTCAAGCAAGGAGAAGAGCCCGGATCGCACCAATCTTCACGATTTCTAGCGTTTGATCTCTTCTTCCCTCTTTTAATCACTTGCATAGAGAAACTTTGTGGTGTTGCTACGTTTCATACGATTAGCTAGACGTTTTGCGAGGCTTCGCTAGAAAGCCTAGGGTTTATGTAGACAATATGTTTTCCGAATTTTAGACTTTGTTTCATGCTTCGGGTTTGATTTATTGAATGAACGTTGGTTTCTTGATCTTATTATTGAATCTGGTTTATTAACACGACTAGTTTAGGATTTGATAATCACGAGACTTAGGGTTTATTTGTGAATCATAATATTGCTTAAAATTAATATTTGTTTTAGTTATTGTTCATATGCTGTGCTTAATCCTTGGCAAGAATGGAGTAATTAGCCGAACTTGTTAATTAGCTAGCGAGTGCGTGAGAGCGACTTAGACCTAGTCGTGATGAGATATGAACAACAATCCTTAATCACTTAGACTGAGAAGAGAAGTGTGTAGGATTGGTCTTAGTGGGTAGATTCGGTAGGAGATAGTGAGGTGTTCGTGTGGTGGTGGTCTGAGAGGACATCATTCCGTGCACTGTCGTTAGCCTACTAGAACGGACCGGTAGACGTAGGTGGACCGACAGGACACCAAGTAGACCGTGACGTAGAATGGCATGAGACCGATAGGAGATTGTCAGTACCATTACCCGGCTTAACTATACATAGAGTTAACGTGTTACATAGCTAATCCAGAAATTGTCTAGCGCCCTAGGTGATCTAGGCAATGCCTAGTTTCTCCGTATTTGTTTTAATAAAATAAAAATCCAAAAATATTAGTTTAGTTGTTAGTTAATTTCAGTCAATTGTTTGTGGGTGACGCCTTAGTTAATCACAATTCTTCCTCCTTTTACTGTATTCTAGGATAATAACTAATTAAATAATCTCAAGCTTGTCCTCGTGGGATCGATAACTCGGGGTTGAAATACCAACCCTATAATGCTTGACCGTGCACTTGCGCATACAGGTAAGAATTCGTGTCATTATTTCTAACTGGCTAGTCTTAGTAGTTACTAAATCCCCAATTTTTCTACTTACGATTGTATCTCTGGTTCTTATTATTTTCACTCAAGTCCTTGAAGTTTGATTAAATTTCACTTTAGTCCCTGACTAAGCCTGACATTCCTAGAGAGGTCAAACTATGCTCTTTATTAAATGAATTTATTAATATATTATCTATTTTATGTTAATTACTTTGTGTAGAATTGGAATTAAGAATGAATCTTTCTATTTCGGGAATTATATTTCTCTATTAGTAAAAATCTTTATTTATTAATCAATTATTCGATAAATAGAGTTTGCCTTTATTAAGATTTCTAAAAGTCTAGATTCATAATTGATTTTATCCATAACTCTCTTCCTTGGAAAACAATAATCTCACTCTATAAATAGAGGGTCAGGGTTCAGATAAAATCAAGCTAAAAGCATTGTTAGGCTTAGCCTCTTTAAAATTCGATCGATCGATCGAGAGAGAGAGAGAGAGAGAGAGAGAGAGAGAGAGAGAGAGAGAGAGAGAGTTCCTCTAGGGTTTAGGCCACGGTAAGGATAAGTAAGGGTTCAACTTCCCCTGTTTCCTGGGGTTCAACTTCCCCTGCTGGGCGACGACTCAACTTTCCTCTGCGGCATTTGGCTTCCTTCAACTAATTCTCCATTTATTGATTCAAGATCTCAGTTAGGAGTTGCTGGTTTCTTCAGTAATTTGAATCAGCTTCAAAACAAATATCCCTGTGACTATTCAACTTCATATCAAATTCTGAAATGTTCTTTATTCTATAACTATCAAGGTTAGTCTGATCTGTTCTGATTGAGTATTCTGAATCGATCTTCTTATATTGATTCGAAATGTCTTCTGTCAATCTACTTGTGTCTAGAATACGCCATAGTTGTTTATATAGACTAAACCAATATCTTTAATCTTATTCTTAGTTTTGTTTTACATCAGATCTGTTTTTTCAGACTGTCTCTTCTTAATTGAAGTCTCACAGATTCTAAACACTAGGATTGTCTATCATATTCATCATAGGGTCTATATTTCCTGATCTGGTATCTTAACATACATATTATCTGTCAGAGCTAAGGTTGTTTCCCCTTTTATAGGGACGTGTAGAGCAAATCGTAGGTTCTACGGTTTGTCTCTGTTTTGGTGAGAGGTCTAGGAGTCGTTTAGAGTTGTCTAGAGTCTCCTATCCTATACATATTCTTGATATCATATCTATCTGTTAGAGAGTTGTGCACTCAGAGTTGCTTACTTGAAGTACTATCGGAGAAAAAGGTCATAGTGTACATGCCTCAACGAGGTTCTCCGTGTATCTTAGGTCACCAACTCGAGGATTAGTTTAGAGTTCCCAAGTGAATTTAAGCGACGCTTGGATTGCCACAGCGTGGGGTGCTACACAAGATATTGCAAAAACTAGGTAGGTAAACAGTAGTGTGTTTAGTAGCTGATATGCGTAAAAATCTTGCGTGTCGTCTCGTTTATCTTATAACTGTTTAGTTTAGTCTTACTTTACAATTATATTATTGCATCTAAATTATCTTTACCTTGACCTTGTTAAAAGAATAGTTTAGATATTATAGTTTTGTTTATAATCCATTCTATTATATTGCTGAACAAGGACCATTCTAATTGGCTCTACGCCTATAGTCTTCCGTTGTATCATGCTTAATCGTGATTTGAGAGTTTAAATTAGCAGATACACTCGTACTCCTGTGTAATGTCGTCTACAACTGTGCTCTCTACCTTCCCTTTCAAAACCCACCAAACCAAGAATCCAACAAACTCACATAAATAAAAGGCAACAAGTTGAATCCGAGCTTGGATCTGGTGTCTTTGATGCCAGTTTCATTAAGGCAGAGAGATATCGAAGATTTTTTTTCATCTCTATATGTTGATGAAGATCGCCAGAGGAAGAATGGAGAACGTCGTTGGAAGTTATGGCCAATTTCTATTTTCTTACGCATGGAGAGAGAGAGCGAGCGAGAGATTTATAGTTTAATTGAGAGATAGTATCGTGAGTGTGAGATAGACGAATCAGAGAAAGAGGGAGAGGCCCGTCTTCTTCCTCATCTTCTTTCTCCTTTTGTCTTTTTATGCTTCATCTTCTATCCCAAAGAAGAAACGAATTTAAGCTTAATTTTTTAGAATGTATTTGTGCGGATACAATTTTACCCTTGTTAACTGTTAGTTTTTGGACCGGAATTTTTATAGAACTCGTTTGCATGCATTTTAAATGGGAGAGGGCTACAACACATTTATGAAACAGGGGAGGGGAATTTGACATTTAGAGCAAACAGTGGGTAATAACTGAGGGATGGCAACGGATCCGATTTGGATCGGATCTGTACATAATCCGATCCAATCCGAAATGTACACTCTTGATCCGGATTCGATCCGAATCCATTCGAATACGGATTGGGTCATGTAACGGATCACTAAAATAGTCCGAACCCAGTCCGTTAGCGTAAACGGGTCACGGATCAACACTATCGGATCGGATCCGATCCGATCCAAATCCAGTCCAATTACATATATGTGTGGCATATTTGAAATTTCGCTCACACATGTTGTCATAAATCCATATGTTTTATATTACATAATAAATATATTGCTATGGGATCGGACCGGACCTGATCGGATCAACAAATATATAACCATCGGATTTAATCGGATCAGATCAATGAATATTTACAGCTATGATCCGAATCCGATCCGAAATCTGACATATCACATTTTTATGATCCAAATCTGATCCAAAAGCAAATGAATCGGATTCGGACAGCTCCATTAGGGTCGGATCACCCCGGATCTCAGATCGGAGCGGACCACATTGCCATCCCTAATAAGCAATTAGGGCTAAATGTAAAGCCATAATTTATCTTTTTAACACTCCCAACTTTTTTTTTGTCTCACATTTATATTCATTCATACTAAAATAATTTATTGGTTACAACTTTATTCACAACAATTTATAAGTTAGAAAGTCCAAGGCCAAATTTCCCAAAATGATTAGGCAGGATCTTTTTCTTTTCGTTTTGTTTTTTTATTTCTTTTTTTCTTCTGAAAATCAATTGATACAAGGGTACCTTCTTTGTCTGTTATATGTTTTTACCTTAGTCCAGATTTGTTTCAGAAATATAAAACTCCGAATTCAGAAATAGTGAAACGAAGCTGTGAAATATATTATTGACATTTTCGCACTTAAAAAAAGTTGCACAACAGAAAAAGTCCAAACATGAAAAAAAAAACACAAACATGTCTTTTGACAACATAAACACAACAAACTAATTATTAACAACCATGAAGCCAATGATATAGGAGCCGTTGATTAAGCAAAGTCCCCAGAGGATGGGAGTGGCTCATATGAACCAATGAAGATGTCACCATAAACCAAACCAGCAAGCCCACCACCAACTAGTGGGCCGACCCAGTAGATCCAGATCTGCGAAAGGTCTCCGCTGACGATGGCTGGCCCGGTTGACCGTGCAGGGTTCATTGAACCGCCACTGAATGGGCCGGCAGCTAGAATGTTGGCACCAACAATGAAACCGATGGCAATGGGTGCAATGGTTCCGAGTGAACCCTTCTTGGGGTCAGCAGCTGTGGCGTAGACAGTGTAGACTAGGGCAAAAGTGATGATGATTTCGGTCACCACTCCTTGTACGGCTCCAGCTGAAACTCCGTGGGTTGGAACAGCCTGAAATAATAAAATGTTAAATGTTTAGAACAACTAGACATGGACAATTACCGTTTTCAGTTTGGTTGACTAGTTTAACTCATGTAGTTTAAGATCCACATAATTGAATTTCATTTAGTTTGTCATAGTTTATTTCCCTATAATTTGTAGATTTACCAAGTTGCTCACACAAAATTGCACAAATTTAGTGAAAAACGAGAAGTTATGACGGAGTGAGTTAAATACTATAATGTGTGCTTTCTAAAAATCAGGATAAGCTCCAGTTGTTGTATAAGAGATAGGTTTGTATGTACCAAGCCACCGGTGACGAATTGGAGGAGGAAGCAAGCCACGGTTGAACCAAGAACTTGAGCAATCCAATAGAAGATGCCGGTGAGGATGGTGATGTTTCCACCAATGGCCAATCCGAAGGTGACAGCGGGGTTCAAGTGGCCGCCTGAGACGTTAGCCGCAAGTGAAACACCAACAAATAGAGCAAAAGCATGAGCTAGCGCTATCGCCACGAGCCCAGCTGGGTCCAATGCTCCATCAGCTGTCAACTTATCTGTAAGATTAAAAAAAAAAACATAAGTAAATAATAATATACGCCGTAAGGAAATGCAACTATTAAGCATTTACGTATAATTAAATTGTTGACTTACTGAAAGATATTGCAGAACCAACACCAGCAAACACGAAAAGGAGAGTTGCGATGAACTCTGCAAGATAGGTCTTGAGCGACGCGGAGCTGAAAGAGTCACCAACGCTACCGAAAGCCAACTTCACCATTTTTGATCACTTAATGAATTACAAAGGAAAAGAGGAAATATTTTATAGTTGGAAGTTGACTTTGTTGTGGTTGATGTTGTGTGTTGTGTTCGAGCCCTACTTATATAGCAAAGAGTTCCATAGTGTGGCTAGCAAAGTGGAGTTGGCAACTGATCCGTGGGACCTGTATGATGCAATATCCACCGTCCGATGGGATTGGACGACCGACCAATGATTCATATAATGTGAATTATTATAGCTTAGTGACAACTAATCATAAGGAAAAAACTAGAGAGTTGGTGATAACCATTACATAAGTTAAAGCCCTTGTAATAGGGACATATTCCACCGCTAAACGAATATTATTGGAAGAGGATTAGTTTTAATATTCATTAAATGCTTTATTTGATGTGTATTACAAGAGCTTTATTAAGCAATTTATCACAATTAAGCTAAGATTTTTTAAGATTAGTGACAAACATTGATGTGGATTTGCATAGTAAATATTATCTCGGCACCGTCTCTCGGAATAATTATATGTGGAAACTACTAGAAACTGTTTGTGATCGGCAGTGTTCTCTTCGCTGTTCTGGTTTGTGGCAGGAGCTTTTTGCTTTCTTTATCACAAATGATTAGGTTAGTAATCACAAGTATATACATACCCCTTCCATTCTTCAACTATGTATATCTCTTAGGCTAAAGTGCATCGGTGGTGCTCATAGTTTGTTTTTTGTGTGAATTTGGTAGTTATAGTTTCAATTATAGAATCCAGGGCTAAATAGTTTCAATTTGTTACAATGGCGGTACCCACTGTTGACTTCTAACCGTATGTTGGATGTAAATATACTAGTTTTACCCCGCGTGCGTAGCGCCCGGGCTGACTTTGCTTTCGATTGTGTATTATACAACGCGTTCAGATAACCATATATAGAAGTTGATACCGATTGTACTTACCGACATAGCACGCGGATGTGTCGGATGAGCATTCAGATAACCATACAATACTTTGATGCGTACAATTTTAGAATTGTTGGCCCAATGGATACGGTATGTTAGGGATTCATATGTCTCTCTTAGAAAACGAGGCACAGACGGGAGTATCTTAATTACCAGACACAGATGGCCAGTGCTGTGAAAGTTGCTTTTTGAAGAGTACGAGCATTTCGTGATAAATGATCATTGAGATAGCTGTATGATCAAGTGGTCGCATTGCACTGTAGGCTTGGAAGATACATTTTATCAATTGATTGTGAACTTAGCAGTTATCCTGTACTCCATTTAGTTGAATGTTTCATATCTATTTGATAACGAATTTACAGTCATACATATATAGTGTGATGCGCACAGGTCGGCGTTGCCGGCGAGTGTTTATCATGAATTGTGTTTATTAATGTGCATGTAGTTGCTTTGTATATTCGAATCATAAGATTTACCTTTCGCCCCATCTGGAAACATATTACTCACCAAATTAACAACACAAGAACGTTGGGATAATTCGGCAATAAAACGTTCTTGATAATTCAAACACGAAGCACAAACATTGGATCACTATTCTACTAGAACACCATTGGATCAATTTTGATAGGGTTAGCATAACACTTTTGATAATTCAAGCATGAAGCAATATTCACAAACATTGAATCAATATTCGACTACAACACCATTGTATCAATTTTGATAGGGTTAGCAAAAGTCCGATACAACCAATTGGAAGTTGCAACGAACAACGAACATCTCATTCAACCTCAAAAGTTAGGACAATAACCGAGATAGTACTACTACTTTAAAGTATTTTGCATGCCACAAACTGACTTTTCCTCGAAGGTTCATTTAGGAAACTGACAAATTTTGAAGTTTTGCTTCATAAGAACCATGAGCTCCAGAACACAGGAATCATCTTCTTTGACCTCAATTTTCCTCATAATGGCGATATATGATTTCACAGCCAGTCGGATCCATTATTTCAACCTTAAAAGTATTATCACCTTCATATTTGAATAGTAAGAAATATCACACTTACAAGGATTAGTAATCAGCTGTCAGCCTTCAACAAATTACACTTGGTTGTGTCTATGCAGTAGACGAACATTCCAAACATGACCATTTGGAACTCTAAGGTACCATGTCTGCTAGATTTTCTCCATAGCAATCGACGAATGCCGGTGGAATTTTCTGCATTGGTTAAGTTATGGTTCTATCAATTAAAAAACAACGTAAAGCGGGCAAATGAATAAATGGTCATGTGAAAGTGCGCTGTCCTGTCAGTGATGTCATATGGTAAACGTAATTTTATCGTACAAAGATCGAATATATGACCACACATAATAACACCAATGACATGGTCATTTAAGAATTAGTATACAGATAAACAGATATATAACATGATATATTTAGCCAATTTTTTACAAGTTTTATTCTCTGTGGTTCCCAATGCTGTTTTCTTCTTTCTGTTAGATCTAAGTCTAAATGTAGATCGAAATATATAATCTTTGAATTTAAATAGGGAAAGTTCGCAAATTCAGCAAGACAAGCACGGGTTGTGTTTAGATCCATCAAAGGCTTAGTGAAAATCAATATTAGACTATGAAAAATGAAAAGTCAAGAATATATTTACAGGACAATTTACATTATCAAAAACCTAACGAAAATTAGAACTTCAGAGTATAAATCTCACAAAATGCGAATCTCACATAACCAGTAAACTGTTACAGTGATAGACATGGAAAAGGCAATAGTTAGATACATCGCCGATCGCTCAGCTGATAAGAAAGACTGGAAAAATAAAGTAGGGGACTGTAGAAAATAAACTCATACATCGTTGACCTCTATCTGCAGTGAAGTAGTCAGCGATAATAGTGTTGAAGAATTGTGGAGGAGGGAAACAAGTATTGACAGGAGTAAACCTCGATTATATCGCAATTGCTCTGTAGAAAGTTGGATATCGATTATATCGATTAATATATAGAAATTTTCAATTACAGCTAGCAGAAAGTTGGATAGCACTAGCGCTTCATATATAATATAATTAAATTCATTCTCTCATTCACTTCGTAATTACAAAAAAAGCAGCAACACATATTAGAAATTTGGGAAAAACCTATATATATTGAGGTTTTGGAAGAACCCCATCTTTTCGTTTTGGCTGAAATTAAACCCATCCTCTCTTTCTTGGTTTATGCTAATGACATATAGGTCACTTTAATTATCCATAGAATTGGTAATTGTTGTGTTAAAACAGAGTAGGGGATTGTAGAAAATAAACTTACAGATCGTTGACCTTAGTACACGACGAAGTAGTCGGCTATAATAGTGTTGGAGAATTGTGGAGGAGGGTAAAAAGTATTGACGGGAGTAAACTTGTTACATCGCAAATGCTCCATAGGAAGTTGGATACCGATTATATCAATTAATATATAGCAATTTTGAATTACAGCTAGTAGAAAGTTTGATAGCACACACGCTTCATATTTAATAATATAATGAAATTTATTTTCCCATTCACTTCGTCATTTAAAAAATCAACAACACGTATTAAAAACTTCGAAGAAACCTGTATAAGATTTGGAATTTGGAAGAAACCAGCCTTTATTATTTTTAAGTTATTAAACCCATCATGTCTTTCTTGGTTTATGCTAATGACATATGGGTCATGCACAATTATGTAAAGTAGGGGAATCTGTACTAACTGCTGGCCTTGCCTCTTCATATACCACATGATTTTTTACTATCTATAAAAGCATGAAATCCATGGAACTGAAATGATAATTTTAACCATGCCCAAAAACAGGTCATCAAAGAAATAACGGGAGGAGAAACCAGAAAGAGTATAAGAAGCAGCCATCAAAGAAGATAATGAGGATGAAGCGAGCGCGGAAGACAAATCTGAACACGAAGACCCATATGAAACTGCAAGTTAAGACCCAAACGAAATTGCATATTTGGTTGAAAAGGAAGAGGAATCCGAAGAAGAACAAGATTGGAAATATGAAAAATCCAAAGAGTCGTTATCAGATGGGAAGCCCTCTCCTCCGCCAGAAGTAGAGACGTATGCAATGAGTAGGAAATGTTGGGTTTTGATGCAGGTTACGCAGCGGAATAACAAATTTAATCCTGCTCAAGACCCTCCAAGGATCACAAGAAGAGACTACATAACGATAGTAAAGGATTTTAGTATCTACATACCCTTGGGTTCTCCTATGATGACTTCACACGTGAAAGAGTATTCACGTCTCTATGGCTAGTCCACTCCTAGGATTGAAACTATATACTTCAAGCCTTTGTGCTAGCTAGGGTTGAAGGAGGAAGAGGAAGAAGATCACCATCACGCAATAAACACAAAAGAGGGGCTCGACCCTCTTTCTTTGGCCGACGGGGTAGGGGCGAAGGAGGGGCTCGGCCCTTTTTGGTCTTGCTCTCTCTCCTTGATTTTCTCTCCCACTCAATGTGTTATGAACATTTAGTCTGGGAAGGAAGCTAGGAGTGTCCTTTATATTGTCCAACAACTTCTTGTTCACTGCATAAAAGCCCTTATCCTAATCCTTTCCATACTCGGAGTAGTCCAACTTGTAAATTAGTCCTACTAAGTTTGCAAGTAGTTGCGTATAGATCCTTCTAATTAATTAATCATATTAATTACTTTCAAATCCGATCTAATCCATAGGGAGTGACCCCATAGGTTTCTACTTAGTTGGTAGTAACAAATTACAAACATGGAGCGGCCTGTAGCAAGACATCCACGCTGCCCAACTAATATAAATAGTCATCCGACAAACCTTGTGCAAGTATTGTCTCATCCCTTTGTATATATATCAAGATTGGACACGAGACATACAAGTCACACTCGTATATCCAATCCATAGTTTCTCAATCCTGGGAATAGTCTTGTCCATGCAGATAACATCAATATACTATATTGATTTATCTGAGTGTGGCCAGCCATTCTATAAGCACCATCACTCGGGTGGCCGTGGATATTTGCTCCCATTATGTGGGAGGGAAAAATTCCATCTACATCACTATCATCTCAAAGCTTTCTTCCTATTGTATCCGATAGACGCCTTTATTGCTACCCCGTTACGGTCCGCGTTATTTGACGCCATCAAAACACAATATTCCACAACCATAGGATCTAGTGAATTTTAGTCCAAGGATGACAATGTCGTTGTCACTACGAGAAGCACTTGTGACTTTACATAACTAGTATGTATCCTTCTCATTGTGGGTCGATCCAGTATGACATTACCCCTAATGTATACCCATGTGTTGGATCGTGATATCTCCATATCAATCCAACGCCATACTAGTCTATAGTTGATTGTTCTGTTAATCAATATATTCGACTAGGGATATTTAAGAATATAACATTTATATTCTAAGGACTTCATTCATGTTAACATATCTCCATATCAATCCAATGCCATACTAGTAAATCCACATCTTTCACAAGAAATAGATTACCTCTAGGGCATATTTCCAACAGTCTCCTTCTTGCACTAGAGTCAATTTCCTGCATCATATGCTTATTGATCGAGCGTGGCCCTCATGCATTCACGATGCAATGTAAGAGAGACATTTGCTGGTACCTTGTAAATATTCACATCTCCTCTATCAACAATTTGATTGAGGTTGAATTTTCTGAATAATTGCATCTTATGCATTAATATACTCAGTCCTCTGCGGTAGAATCGGCAACTGAATCTTTCCTGGAACCTTTCCAGCTCACAATCCCTCCCACTAGTGCAAAACATAAAACTTGAATATACTGAAATATTAGAAGTTCTCATCACTGTAACCCCTTACAGTAAGATCTTCCTATCCTTCATATATCAATAATTTATCCTTTAGTTCTTCTCAAGAACTTAACGATAATCTTGATAATTATCCAGTGACTTTCACCTGGATTCCACTGGTATCTTCGTGTCATACCATATGACACATCTGGCCTAGTACATAACATGGCGTATCTCGTGAATCTCATTCATATGGCCCTTTCTCAATCTATTGGAAAGACAATTAGTTCTTCCAAAGACTAATTCCATGTGACATGGGTAAGAATCCATATTATTACATGTTGGACCATTTCAACAGCTTTGTCAATATATGCACTATGACCTAAGCCTCACAACCATCTTGATCTATCTCCATAGCTCGTCATAGGTTGCTTCGCCTAAGTTTATCATTGAAGATTAATTCCCTAGTTAATCTACATAAGATTGCTTAGTAGGGTCATTATTCCCAATAATTAGCATGTCTCTACATACAAGATCATAAATTTAACTATACTCCCACTAACCTTCTTGTACACACAAGCTTCATATTCAATTTCTACATAACCAAATTCCTTTGATTGCATCATCATTTCGAAGATTCCGATTCCAAGAGGCTTGACTCAATTCGTAGACAGATTGCTGCAAGCAAGATGCGAATAGATTTAAGCATCGCAACTGGGGGAAAGGTTCCATCATAGTCCATACTATGAACTCCCATGAAACCTTTAGCCACCAATCGTCCCTTAAAAGTAATCATATTACCATCCATGTTGGTTTCCTCATAACCGACCTGCACCCTATGGGTCTTACCCTTTAGGGTGGTTTCAGGTATACATGGATTCCATTTCGTATCTCATGGCAAGCCATTTCTGAGAGACTTGCCTACTCGTGGCCTCCTCATAGGTTGTAGATTCATATCCTTGAGAAATACATCATCAGGTTATGAGAAATCCATATTCTCCAGACTTTGACATATCCTACTTATCCTACGAGGTTCTTGTGTTACCTGAGTAGGTTGCTCTACAGCATCTTGTAATCCTTGTCATGTTCCATCAAAATGATCAATGTTCTTTTGTGGTTCTTCAATTCCTTCAATTTCTATTGTCCTCCCACTGTTTCTTTTAGAGACAATCTCTATCTAAAAACACAGCGGTTCGAGCAACAAACATTTTTGTCTTGATTGGATTGTAGAGATAATATCCTTTGTTTCCTCAGGATATTTAACTTAGTACATTTATCCGAATTGGGTTGAAGTGTATCTGTAAACTATTTACATAAACTTCATAGCCCAAATTCTTTATGAATGACATACTAGGACAATTCCTAGTCCATACTCATATGGTGTTTTTCATAATTAATTTAGATGGAACGAGGTTAAGGGAAAAATTTGTTGTAATTAGAACATGGACCTTAAAAGTAAACTGGAAGTTGTGTTTGACACATCATGGACCGAAACGTGTCCAACAAGATCCGGTGTCTCTTCTCAGATACGCCATTCCATAATGGTGTTCTAGGTAGAGTGAGTTGGGATCACATCCCATACGCCTTTAGATGTTCAAACTATTGTCTTAAGTATTCTCCTCCACGATACAATCGTAGAGCCATGACACTTTTGCCGAGCTGAATCTTTACTTCATTCTTGAATTCTTGAACTCTTCAAAGGATTCAGATTTGTTTCTTCATAAGATACACAAATCCATATTTCTCTGATCCCATTAGTAAATATGATGAAGTACTGAAAACCACCCTTATCATTTGTTCTTACCGGCCTATGTACATCAATATGTATGATTCCAAAAGATCATATCTTTTCCTAATAAATAAGTTTTACATGTCTCATATGATTCAATAATCAAGATGAGTCCAGAAATCCATCCTCATGGAGTCTAGATATGTATTTCTTATTTATATTGCCTAAACAACAATGCTAAAGATAAGTTAGGTTCATATCATTATATGCAAACATCTTGGTTTTAATGTTATAGATGAAATTATCATAATCAAGGATATACAATCCACTTAGACAAAAGTGCATTACAATAATGTATTTTATCAAAATAAATGGAACAACAGTTGTCCATTATTTTAATAAAAGATTTTTCTTGTCAAAACAAGAAACTGTGATTATGTCCCTAATCCAAGCAGTGACATAATCGTATTTGTCTAATTCATGGATAATTCCAAAAATGTATAAATAAATTCCTACGGCTAATTCAGCAACCCCTTGCTTCATTGTCTCACGTGTATGTTTATTTCTTCCTTATCCAATTTTCTACATCTCTTGAGATCTTCCACATTTCTTTAAATGTGAGATCCTCATCTATAAATGTGAGATCTTCCACATGTCTAATTCATATACTCATGATGATGAGATAGACATATTGACTTCTATAACAAAAATACATAATTTGGAATTCACAAATCCTTTATTTTTTCCTTCCGGCTACTTTGGGCAGTTTCTCTTCTTCTACACCACCTATGGGACTTTTAAGGCAATGTGGTTTTAGCAACAAGCTTGCTTTATGCCCATGGGGTCGGCGCCAAACTTTTGCCTTTACCCATGCTGTTAACCATTAACATGTTTTGTCTTTAGCCCTTTATGAGTGCTTTGATAGCGATTCTCAGTCATATTGAGTAAATCACCTTTGAACAAAACTATAATTGCATCCAATGCAATTCTCGGTCCATTTGGGAGAATAACTATTTAATCTTTATCTATCTCATAGGTAACTCCCAATTTCTAAGCTTTCAATCCTATTGAAGTAGCTTAGTTGCGCTTCACCTCTTGTTTCAGCAGTCACACATTACTAGCTTGTGTCGCCGCGTAATATCTCGATGAATCAAGTCCCCTTGCTTTGGCAAGCCCGAACTCATTCCATCTTAATCATGACGAGTGCTAAGTAAGAGAGTGCAAAGTGGAGCAACACTTCAATCCTTTCATTACAAGCTCGCTGTTTGAAAGAGTTTCTTTTAATGTATATCATACGCCTCTATATTTCTCATCTCGCTTCCAAAGCTCAGAGTTCATGGCAGCTGACATGAGGCAAGTTACATCCAAAGAACCATTCTTTGATGTTCCTTCCATTTAGGTTTTTAGTGTGTTTTGGTAGTCGGTGGGAAGAGAACCTTATGTTCTATGATGTACAACTTTTTTTCCTTCTATTTGAGAATAATTCTCAATTTCATACCAATCTAGAAAATAGATTCCAGACAGCTTGTCCATCTTATGGACATAGAGTCGCGTTTTGTTTATTTAATGTCATGGGTATTCAACACAATAGGATTATGCAAAGCATTGTGACGTTATACTATATTTAATAAGGACTTAAATTATTAAACGTTGCTCTCACTATTTTTTTCGGATTAATAACCCTCCATATTAATGAGGAAAATATCATCATATTTTCTAGTGGGCCAAGATCCATATTTTAATTCTTTTGAGCTTGCTTTGGCAAGTCACCCAAAATTAGTTATTTAGGTAGGAACAATTCCAATTGCATCCCCCATGCAATTCTTGGTTCAATTGGGCAAATAACTCCATATATATCCATCCCATGGATAATCCCAATTGGTTGCCTCTAGGTTTTAATCCCATTAAAATCACCTAGTTGCGTCCAACCTCTTACTTCAACAACCACACATTACTTGCTTGTGTCGCCGCAACACACCAAGGTTAATTAAAATCGCCTTGCTTTGGCAAGCCTGAATTTTAATGGACCTTGATCATGAAGAGTGTTTAAGTAACGAGAAGGCAAAACACAATATTTAAATTGAGGGATTTTGCTCTTCCAATTTTAATTGTTTTGTTGATCCATATCAATTGGCCTACTTATTTTGAGTTGGGTAAAACAAATAAAAGTTCCGGGTTGTTAATTATCTTATTATCAATTTTGCATGCATCATATATACACCAACAACAAAATAATAAGACAATAAATAAACAACCACAAACAAAATTGAACGTGATATGGATATGGTCTCTAAACTAAGATATTCTCAAGCCAATGAGAATATCTATGAACCCTAAAATAGAAAGCTCATCTCCATGTGCCTCCATCTTTTGTTCAATGCTCCATAGCTTGTGGAATGCTCCATGCTCCTTATCCTTGTGGAATGATCCATCTTGTGGTTTCTTTAATTCTTTAGGCTTCTTCTTCTTTATGTTGACTATTATCTATTTTATCTAATACTAGCTAGCATCTATACTAAATAAAAAGATCTCACAAGTTGAGAAGAAGACTGGCTCACAGGCCGTAAAACCTAATTAACTATTAAATTAATTTTATCAGCTCGCAGGCCGTAAAACAGACCACAAAATAAACATCCACAACAAACCACAACCTAAGTCCATATCCAATCACCGTGCAAAAAGCACATAAACAGTTGAAATCCAATTTTAACGCGCTTGGTCAATTTTAGTTGATTTTGCATGAACTAGGGTCAAAACAGTCCATGATGGCCCACCATTACCATGGCCATAACCCTAAAAGGCCCGCCACAAGGTCTTAGGGCCGGCCTGCCGACCACTAGCCCACACGGCTAGGCCGTGCGCTGGGGAGGCCGGGCCCCTTGGCCATGGATTTCTTGGGCGACAAGTAGGAGCGGGGCGGTCCGCTAAGGGTGGCCGAACCTCTTATGGGAGTTGTTTCCAAAACAACTTCCTCCTTGTTGCCCAAGTTTAGTTGTTTCCAAAAACAACTTCCTCCTTGTTGCCCAAGTTCGGTTGTTTCCAAAAAAATTTCTCCTTGTTGCACAAGTTTAGTTGTTTCCGAAACAACTTTCTCCTTGTTGCCCAAGTTTAGTTATTTCCAAGTTTAAAAAACAAATTTTTCCAACTTGTGCCCAAACCCTAGTTTTCTAGATCCAAAATTTTCACATTCTATGTGATGCAAATTCACTAATCTTCACATCCCATGTAATATTAGATCTTATTTGACTTGAATCATATTCACAAATTGCATGAATATGCTTGATTTGTCTGTTTTACGCGATAAACAATAATTAAGTTTAAAACAACAAAAATCAAAACAAATAAACTACGTTATGCTCTACGACACGTGGCTTTAATACCACTGTTGGGTATTGATGCAGGTTACGCAGCAGAATAACAAATTTAATCGTGCTCAAGACCGTCCAAGGATCACATAAGAGACTACATAACGATAGTAAAGTATTTTAGTATCTACATACCTTTGGGTTCTCCTGTGATGACTTCACACGTGAAATAGTATTCACGTCTCTTTGGCTGACGGTGTAGGGGCGGACCAAGGAGGGGTTCGGACCTCTTTGGTCTTGCTCTCTCTTCTTGGTTTTCTCTCCCACTCAATGTTTTATGAACATTAGTATGGTAAGGAAGCTAGGGGTGTCTTTTATATAGTCCAACAACTCCTTGTTGACTGCATAAAAGCCCTATCCTAATCCTTTCCATACGCGGATTAGTCCAACTTGCAAATTAGTCCAACTAAGTTTGGAAGTAGTTGCGTATAAGTCGTTCTAATTAATTAATTAATCATACCAGTTACTTCCTAAGTCCGATCTAATCCATAGGAAATGTGACCCATAGGTTTCTTCTTAGTTGGTAGTAATAATTTACAAACATGGAGCGACCTCTAGCAAGACATCCACGCTACCCAACTAATAGAAATAGGCATCCGACAAACCTTGTGCAAGTATTGTCTCATCACTTTGTCTCTATATCCGGATTGGACACGAGACATACAATTCACACTCGTATATCCAATCCATAGTTTCTCGATCCTGGGAATAGACTTATCCATGCAGATAACATCAATATTCTATATTGATTTATCTGAGTCTGGCCAGACATTCTATAAGAACCATCCCTCGAGTGGCCGTGGATATTTGCTCCCGTTATGTGGGAGGGACAAATTCTATGTACATAACTACCATCTCCAAGCTTGCTTCCTATTGTATCCAATAAACGCCTTTAGTGCTACCCAGTTATGGTGTAGCGTTTGACGCTTTCAAAATACAATATGCCACAACTAGAGGATCTAGTGACTTTAAGTCCAAGGATGACAATAACGTTGTCACTAAGAGAAGCACTTGTGACTTTACATAACTTGTATTTAGCCTTCTCATTGTGGTTCAGATCTAGTATGACATTACCCCTAATGCATACCCATGTGTTGGATCGTGATATCTCTATATCAATCCAACGCCATACTACTATATAGTTGATGTCATGTTAATCAATATAATCGACTAGGGATATTTAAGAATATAACATTTATATTCTGAGGACTTCATTCATGTTAACATATCTCCATATCGATAACATAATGAATAGTAAATCCACACATGTCACAAGAAATAGATTGCCTCTAGGGCATATTTCCAACAGGAAACGCATGAGAGATGCGGTTGAACGGGATACGAGCAAGTTCATTCCATGCCTTCTCGATGAGAAAAAACAGAAATTGTAATTGTTTCTAGGTTTTTCATAATGGAATGGTCTATTTGTTAGTTTTCTTCCAGTTTGAATGCGTCTCATCTTATGGCAGAAGCAGAATGCAAAACGATATAGATGTTGGCACAATGGGTGCACTGCTACACCTGCGCACATGGTAAACTTTAGGCTACATATGCAGCGTCTAATTCTCTATGCTAAACCCATTCACATACGCAATGTCTAATTCTCTATGCTCAACGCATACAGTATGTTAAAATTGCATATCAGAATAGCATATAAGAGCAAATCGTTGCCAGTATTTTAAATACGAACGGTGGATCCTCGGTGCAGTGAAGGAATGTTGTTTGAAGAAGACATGTATATCACAATAAATGATATGTCGAGATAGCTGCGTGATAAAGTTGTCTCATTACACTGTATCCCTCGAATATTGATAATTATCATGTACTCCCTTTAGCGGAATGCTTAAGGTCTACTTGATAATGAATTCATGGTTATACATGCTATAATGTTGGAGCACAAAGTATTGACATGCGAATATCACTGCATGTTGTCAGAAATGTATAGCTAAGTGTACTTGTTATCACACAGTACTAGGGATCCTCATTGCAAATAATATAGTCCTGCAATATCCCTTGTCTTCCCACTAAGTTTGTCATATATTTCATTCATTGTTTGCATTTGATCAGTATCTCTTTTCCAATTGAGTCGTCTTGTAAACCCTAACTTATGGTGTCACTTGGTTGTCCAAAATTAATAGGAACGATTGGATCTCTGGAGATAGATCATTTGGTTCAAGAAAGTGTTATCGCGCCCAACGCTAGCAGGTTAGAAAAAAAAAGGATATGAAGCATTAAATAAACACAAAGATACAAGCAAACCAAATTCTAACACACTCACGAAGCATAAGTGGGGATCTAGCATATGGAACCCCACTTACAAAACATGACTGGGGATTTGGCCTAATTTACAAAGCAAAAGCTGCAATGTTTGCATATGTTTTTAATCCATATTACAACAAAATCTCGATATATGATAAGTATCTTCGGTTAGAGGGTAATGCATCATACCATCTTATTCTTTCGTAATCTTTACTTGAGTCGGCGGAGGAGAGTCATAGTTTCTTTTTCTTTTGCCTGCAGTGTTCGCTACCAACATATTTGAAATATGTTTCTTTCCTGGCTTCCACACCCGCTATGAGCCTCTTCTCCTCAAAAACTTCTTTTTCATCCAGTGAGAGTTTTTTTCCAACAACTGCACTTTCTCCTTTGCTATTTGTAGTTCGTCCTTTTTCAAAGCGATATCATTTTGCAACAGTGCGACCTTCCTGGTTCGTGAGCCTTTTCATATCGGACATAGATCATGCAACAACAACCTATTGTCGCTGATTTGTCTCTCCCCCACATGTGGCAGTGGCACTTGTTGAGGATGGGTCGTTATTGGTAACGTGTTCAGGTGTGTATTTGTCTTCCGTTGCCATTGCAGCTCTGTAGCAATCACAGGAAATTCAGTAGGCATCCGGGCACATGTACAATTACACGGGGTGTCAAAGGAAATCACTTCCCTTCGAACGGCTCAGCAATTTAAGATTGCATTTGTATAGTTTCTGGCTTGTGTAGTTCCTCATTCAGGTTAATTGGTTCAGCCATACATTGTGACCAATTAAATGTGAATAATGAAAGATGAAATGATTGGAAGAAGCAGCAGATGGAATCCTCAGTCGTAACCGATGAAAAAGGATTTTTCCATAATGTAAAGCCACATTAGCTGATTCAGTATAAATAGACAAAACGTATCGAACAACGGACAAGCATGTCAAGACCATGCGAAAATTTAGCAGCACATCTAGGGGCAGAAAAACAAAAAACAATATATTTTACGGGAATTACAGAAACGAGAGAAATTATCTCTACCCCAGAGAATTTGAGAGAAAAAAACTGAACTAACATCTTCTACAGAGTATGGATACCACGGTGCGGGCATTTATCCTAAACTTTAAACGGAATTGGGAAAAATAGGAATGAGTGGAGGAAAATGTATACTATAGGGGATGCACGGTGCCATAAGTAGATTATCTAAATGGAGGATGAACACGACAATTTAGAGGTCAACTTCCGAAGGCTATATGTGTACCCTTAAATTTGGTGCACAAACCGATTATTATCATTTTTGTTGGCCATGAAAGTAATTTATAATATAATGGATTGAAATGTTAAATTAAGATTATTTGGCACCATATAAAGCATACGTAAAAAATAACCAAGTTGTGAAAATATTATTTTGATAACTGATGCATGTATACCAGAACCTAGGAAATCGAGGAGAAGCATATTCACCTAGTGATAATTTCACAAAATACTGTAACACATTGGGCATTTTCTCTGGATCTTCCTCCATTCAAAATACGTATTACATGGTACGTTCAAATAGCATCGACATGTGACGAAGAAAGTGCAGGACATGTAGTCTCACCTGAATTCTGTTGACCGCATGCAAAACCGATTTCTCACTCTAACAGCGGAGGGACAAATCAAAATTTTAGACTAATGCATGTGGTCATATTCTGTGGGAGTTATTTTATATGGTGGTGGCAATGTATGTATGCAGGTGGCGGCTATATACATCGGCTTCTAATTAGGCACAGGAAGGATTCGCGTTTGATAGCAGTTACACTTATTGCTATATTAGTTTGACTAACTTATGAATTTGCTATTCGAATCAATGATTCGATACTTCCAAGTATTTGTCTGTAATTACTAAATTTTTTTTCCTCGCATACATCACAATACTTAGAAGAACGCAATAAAACCGCAAATAATGTATACATATTATATGCTTAAACGACTGGAATCATTAATTAGTTGTCTATGCCCAACAACAGCTTTGATTGGTGCGTATTCGAATCAAGCAAAAAAGGTTGGCAATTAGTTTGTAGTACCTCAGAATGCACAGTGAGGGAATTTAGGAATATAAGTGCCCAATTGCATGAGGGCATTACTCAATAAATCTCAAAAAAATTCTAAGAACGGAGGTATGAGGTCATTATACTGATCATTGAACTTTGCAAGATTTACCAAATAATAACAAAAAGTAGATTTGAAGAAACAGTCATTTTTAAGGGACCGTTCTTCATTTTGATCCTACAACAACACCTATCGGTACATATGCGATGTGAAATTAGTAAAACTATTTGGAAGAGTTTCCAGAGAGATACCAGAGAAAGGGTACTTCAAATATTTAAGCAGATGGTTGTCGCCACAGATTTAGTTACCGATCTGGAAAAGAGATGTCGCCAGAGGAAGAGCGGAGGATGCAGTTGTATAGAAGAGATTGTGGAGGCATGTGAACGGATCGTGGTAGGGAAGGTAACGTCTGAGTGAAGGATGGAACGATTTTTTTTGGATAAGACAACATCGTGGAAGGGGAAAAGTTTCTGACATGACAATGTCGAGGACGTACACAGGCGGCAGAGGTGTTTTTTTATAAAATTAGTACCTTCTTTATCGCCAATCCAAGTTATCACTAAAATGTATAATGGCCAAATCTTTCAAATAAAGTTTATCAGGAACCAAAAAAGTCATACATCTATAAAAAAATGTGAAGACATGAACGTGATAACAGAGGAAGACATCTGAGAATGCAAATAAATCAATATTATATTAAGCCATGATTTCCTAAAAATCACAGTTGGTATCACTTATTTCAACTTTTACTCCACCTCGGACTTTCAATCTGTTTTGAACTTTTTTTGAAATGTTTGGCATGACTTTTTCTGTGAGCTTTTGGATTTTAGCTTTTGGCTTTGTAGTGTTAAACTCAATTCTGAAAAAGTTGGGTTGCATGATCTTTTTTAGGACTTTTTCCTCCTTAAACAATAAAAGTGATCAAATTAGCCCTACTTTTTCTTGTATTAACATACTATGACATCTAATTAGACCTACCATAATTTTGTTAGTAAATATAAGAATTGTGAAATTGTAATTTTCATTAATTAGAAAAAGTGTTGAATCAGTAACTTCTTAACAGTATAGTTTTTTTCACCAAATACTGCATCTTTTTTTTCACGAACTTTTCTGTTATGAACTTTTTCCACAACAACTAAAAAGTCGACTTAAGATTCCAAAACGTCATACCAAACTCAACCAAAACCTAAAACTTTGTGTGTTATATCGAAGTATGATTCCATTGTCAATGATTATTACCCAACACGTAAAGATAGCCATCTACATAAGTTTTTGTACACATCCATAAATGCTTCGTATCAGCTAGAAAAATGTTGGCAGTCGAAATATTCTGTTATGTGAATGTTGAGAGCGTTGTTTTAGATGAATGTATGTAGCAGTGGTCTAACTCCAATATGTATTTCACATATACTCAGTGTTTTGGGGGAGAAATCACAGTTTCATCATAGCATGTTGCACTACGGTGATTTTATCCAAGATGTGTAAATTTAAATACGCGTATATAAATACACACACATTGTTTAATATATCAAATAATAAAGAGTTGGCGACATCTTACACCTTGATAGATGTTTGTGTACGTATGTATAGAAGTTATATTACCAATATGGTAAGGATTGATATAGAAAGAGTAGGTAGTAATATTTGTGGTTCGAGAATATCAGCCTTCTAAGGGAATACAAGGAAAAAGTAACAATGAACTACACCATATATATGTCGCAGACAAAATCATATCACTACTTTATAGTACCAACTTACGATTCCAAATTTTGTAAGCACGGTGCTGAAGAAGATGTATCTTCTTCTGGGCTTATTGAGATTTGATTACTCGATATTTGGCCTGCAGGGATCCGAGGGTCCTTTTTAATGCATTGAAGCTTAACCAAATACTCTAGTTCGACAGTTATTTGTTCTCGATTTTCCATGGCTAGCTCATTCAAGTTCTTCAGACTCCTATGGTTTTTCAGGATGTCTTTCCTAATCCCTTTGATCATTTGTCCGACTGTTTTCCCACTCGCAAGTATGTCGCGACAGAAACTGTGTGCGTTACTCTTTCCTCTTAATGATCTTCCCTGATAAGTAATAAGTGCCATCAAAATCTTTCACACTGTTGGTTTTGCAGTTGAATCGTCAAATTCTCTTGTCCTTCGGTCACCGGAACTCGTAACAAGTGTCGGACGTTCATTTCTTCCAATATGATTAGCGGTGTCCTCGTACTGGCTGCCCATCTGTTTGGAATATAGACTGTAGCATTAAGTCTTCAGTTATTCACAATATCTTAAGATATGTGTTTTTTACAACATTGAATTATGTCAGATATGGACAACAACTGTTTTCAACACTAAATAGTTACACTTTTTATGCTTAGGAATAAGATGGAATAACATAGTTGCTCCTTCCCAACCCTAACTTACAGGGGCAGTACGATACGTATCAAGCTTCCGAAGGTGGAAGATGTGGAAGAAACATTTTGAAATTAAAATACCTTCCTACCCTAACTTACATGGGCTATTATAGACTTTTCATACTTTTTTTTAAGAAAATAAGTTGCCATAAAATTTCAAGAATTGGCAGGGCTGGAGGGAGTAGTTCATAAATCAACACATTAAAAGGGTAATACTATTTATCAAGTTAAACTATATAATATATGACTATTTGAATAAATGCATGTGAATATAATACGACATATGCATCTAGACATATGCATGCCAAGAACATGTTCGATCAGAGCAATATAGTGAGGTAGGCGTTGATCAACAAATTCGAGTTTTGGTATTGGCATAACATAGAAATGAACCACACCAAAATAATAAAACTTGACTGCGATTGATGTAGGAAACCATATATTTGATTTTGATTGATAGAAGAAAGAAAAAGAATTTTATTAAAAAATAAATTACCTCATAGGTGGTTAAGGTCAGTGGCTTAGATCATGGTGGAGTAAGCACATGTTTTACATTTCATGTGTGCTTTATCTGAAAGAGTTGTTGGAGTGGGATGACATAAGAAGGTCATGTGATATGTCATTTCTGCAAAATTTCAAGAAACAAGATAGAGCAGCAAAGAACCGTAGAAATGGAGATTAAAGACGATGCTGGAGATAGTCCAGAGGACGCTTTAACATATGAAGATTCGATCTATACCTTAGATGAACAGGATGACCCATAATTTCTTCTTCGGGGTTCCTTGGATGCTAGCTATGTCCATAGAGAGGAGGCTAGAAAATGTCGCATGATTTCTCAATCATGCCATGCAAAGAAAAGGAATCCAGTAGCATGTCAGAATGTGAATGGTTCAATTAACCAAACAAGAGCTAATGTTTGCAAGGAATGTGAAAAAAAATTCAACTCAATTAAATCTTTCTTTGGACATAGGATATATCTTCCCGAAAAATGTGTTTCTGGTACGTTTGTCAACAACCCATCAGATTACGACATATTATGGTCGGTGCGAAGGAAGAGATCAACAAACAGGAACAGGGTGAACAGAAAGTTGGTCTTGTATAATTACAGTTATTTCGGCATGTCTTTATGATGTTAAAGAAGCAAAAGAAGATGCTATGTTTTTATTGATGTTGTCAAGAGGTTTCACAGACTTCACCAATGATAGTCCAAGATGAAATTATCAGAACATTTTCATGCGATGTCGAAGACAACAGAGGGTGTTCATTGTCCTGTTTCTTCCACTAGGCATGATGTGATTGCGGAAACATAACATGAGTTTAAAAATTTAGATCCCATGCTTTGGAACAGGAATAAGAAGTTTGAACTGGAAGCGTCTAGAGGTGGTGCCACGAAGCCCGAACCTGAATCATGTCATGTGCAAACTGAGAATCACGAAGTTCGGTCTGAAATGATATAAGAGCAGTATAAACCAGTTGTTATATCCTAACCTTGGAAAAAGGTAGCGTGTTTACATATAGTAAGAAACATGAGTTCCCAATTTGTTGCAAAGTGTTTCCATCAGATCAAGCATTGGGAGGTCACAAAAGGATTCACTAGAGTAGACCGCTGCACGGGATGAATAGAGAGTATGCGTCGAGCCACCTCTGGACCCTTCCAGTTAAAACTTCTTATTCCTGTTCCAAAGCATGGCATCTAAATTGTTAAATTCATGTTCTGTTTCCGCAATCACATCATGCGTAGTGGAAGTAACAGGACAATGAACACCCTCTGTTGTCTTCGACATCGCATGAAAATGTTACATTTGGATGCGCTCTATTTTCCCGTGCACAATCGCCCATCATTTCGGTATTTTTTTACCACTCGCAAGTATGTGGCGGCATATTCTTGTACATACAGATGTACGTGCAACACTGCGCGGGTGTAGGATCGATGCCGGTCCTTTTGTGCCACTTCCAGTAGCGGGAGAGAATTCTGTTTGAACCCTTGTTCTTGTGATAAATTTCTTGTGGGGTTAGTTGTTCATATACATGTAATGGTACATCATCTGATGTTTGTGATTTCTGGATGTCATCTGTGGTAAGTGTGGCTTTGTCGTCTTGGTTGGCCATAATAACAGCGGTGTTATTATTATGAGAAATCAAGGATATACAATAACTGGAGTAGTTCTATAAATACCAATGAAAACAAGATAGGTTGATGAATATAGTTATGAGAAATCAAGGATATAGTTTGTCTAACACTTGCGGAATTTTTAACCTACACCTTTTTTTAGATGGTAATATACTGTTTTTTCAATGACAGGATGAGGGTTCTCTGGATGTTCTATAGAATAGATATTTGAGGATTTACCAAAGAAGGCAGTGATCTAAAGAGCAGAACGCTTAAGGAAAACTATTGATGCAATGCATGATTGAAGCGATCCGATAGGAAATTATTTAACAGCAGTGAGGCGGAAACATTCATGATAAAACAGCAACATATCCAATAACGCTAATATAGAACTGCTTGTGTCAATAGAAAAGTACACGCTTGATTGTAAAGCTTAACCACTGGCATAAAAAATATAATAATCAACTAAATTGTAAATTCGATAACGAATGACACGCCTATTACGCGTTGCTACGCAAGTACACGATCAAGTAATATAATGGAGTATTTGAGACTCCGAGTTATTGAACCCAAGGGAAGGTGCTTACTTTTCTAAGTTTTACTACTACTTTAACCTACTTAGTAACTGGTAAAAAGGTTTGCAATTGGAGTCTTGTAACCATCAATCAAGTGACTAGATTTATAAGTAAAGTTAAGAGAAAGAAATGATTTAGATAACCCAAAGGAGAGAAAACTAGGCAATCTATAGATCACCTAGGGTAGTTGTAACACCCCAGATTTCCAGAGGAGCCGGAAACCGGTTGGTGCCCTCCGTACAGGGGATTTTACCCGTTCGTACAAGGAGTGGTAACTGAAAACAAGTGAAAGGAAACATCCAAATACTGATTCATTACGATAAAAGTTTACAACGTTCGTGACTGGTTCCAAACTGGACACCAAGTCTAACAAAATATTTTACATCAAAAGTGAGCTCTCCGATTAATTTCGAAACTCTCATGAGAGAACGTGTTCGTGATCCCAGCGCGTTACCCCAAGCAACCAATCATAATCCTGTGGGGAATTTAAAAGAAACAAGGACACAGTTTTTCGAGTATCAGTAAAAATTGAGTGAATAAACACCTTAGCATGTAAAACAGAGTGGCTAAGAAAGGTTATCGGGTTTACATTTGACATAGTTTAAACAGTAACAAAGTATAAGTATAAACATCAGACTAAACACTTGAATCGTTTTCCGAAACATAAGTACAAGTAGAAGTGACGATTATCAGAGTCCTCCAAAAGTTGTTGTTTCTAAACTGACAGTTATTATGAGTAGAAAATTTGTTTACCGAGAGATTCATACGTTTCCAAACATGAATATGAAACAAGTCATATTATTATGTCGCAGTGACCAGGGGAGACCAGGGTAAATAGAAAAAGATGATACTGGCATGTAGGGGGTTATGATAACCCAACCTTTTTACCAAGCGTTAAAGACGATTCCAACCGTCCCGCTAGTCATCATACAAGCAACTACTAGACCTTAAGTGTCGACACCCCCTTAAGATTGTAAGTCAGAAGAGTAGTACTAGAATGCTGGACTCTCACCAACAAGGTGAAGAGCCGAGGCACGAAGTCCCCAACTTAAAGCAGGTCCAAGACTCCAACAGGTAGTCAAGGCATTCTACCGAATAGATAATTACGACCGTAGCCAACTTAGTAACAAGCGACGTAGGCGTATAGCACTGTCACAGACCCAACTGGTTCCGGTACTTGCGATTCTTTCACTTTACGTTATTAATGATTTCTGACTTAGTGAAATTTGGATAATCAGTCTTTCCGATTTCAAGACAAGCAGTAAAGCGACGATTTAAAAGCAAGTACGACAAGTTTACAAATTTCGGAATAAAGCACGGCAATTATTTTCTGATAAACGAGTATCATATGAAAGGAATTGGCACAAAAAACTAGGCATGTATCACAAGTATAGTTTGGGACGTAAAATAAAATCACATTTGACACGAAAGAAGATAAGTACGCAACGCTAAGCATGAATACTCACCGTGAGAGCCGAAGATACGCAAGTTGCACTAAAGGTAGACAACGCCTGGTTCTACGAAGTCAGGCTCTACAAACAAACACAAATAGTCCTAATCGCAAACAAATTTGGTTTACAACGCATGACGATGCACGTGTCCTATTTGAATGCAAGCGAAAGCTCTAAGTAATTATAGACACCTAATTCTATTACGAAAGAAAATTCTATATCGACTACAAAGTCATGAATCTCCAAAAAAAATTTAGAAAAGTAAAAAATAAATTTTAAGAATATAAAAAATATTTAATATTCTAATTTAACAAATTTATGTTTTGATAAAATAATATCAAATTTTCACTTTATAGGAATCTCAATATTAAAGTAATGAAAATGAGATTTATATTACATTTATCTTTTAAACAACATAATCTTTATTGAGAGATAAATATATATATATATATATACAAAAATATATTTTATTAACTTATTTTCAAGAACTAATTATATATATCTAGTTGTAAACAATTTGTAGTCCATATAAAGGATTCTTTTGATTTATATTATAAAAATATTTATTTGTATATATTTATTCTAATTATTAAATTAACAAAGTTTCAAAAATATTTATACTAACTAAATACACAAAAGGTAAATATATATGTATTTATGTATATATAGTAGTATAGTGATAACTACAACAAGCACCCCCACTACAAAATAATAACCTTTGACATGTGACAGAACATGCCCCCGGAGTCTCATATAGCACAAGAAAACCCCCCTTTAACAAGTTTATATTCACTTATGCCATCTTCTCCAACACAACTCAACCTAAAACACGAATCTAGCAATCAAGACATGATTTTGATGAAGCTAAATGGATTAATAAGGAGTTGAGAGCGTACCCAAACGAGAAACGAGTAGAATCGGACAAGAGGAGCTCCGGGTCGCGATTTCGTTGGAGCTTTGACGGTAATGGAGGCGGTGATGGTTCTGGGTATTGGTCGACGGTTTAATCCGGTGGCTGGGCTTCGTCGGAGCTCGGCAGGGAGGCGGAGAGAGAGGCGAACAGAGGTGGGGAGGAAGCCGCCGATTGCAGTGGCGGTGGCGGCGTCGGGGCTCTGTTCTCCGGCGTCGGCTGCTACTACTTGCAGTTGTTGCCGCTGCTCCTATTTGTTTCTGGGTTGCTTCCGAGGAAGAGAGAGGAGGGGGAATATAGTTGGGTGAGGATGGTGCTGCGTGGTGCTGGTGATTTGAGGTGGTGATTGGCGGTGCTCTGTTTTGCCGGGTTTCTTCTCGGCAAAAACAGAGTGTGGAGATGGAGGTGGATGATGGTAGTGTTGGGTTTGCTCGGCAAAACAAAGAGGAAGAGAGTGAGATTGAGAGATAGGTGGCTGGGTTGGTTGTTGTTCTGGGTTCGGTAAACCAGAGAAGGGAGAGAGGGTGATGGAGATGAGAGGTGGATGATGGTGGTGGTATTCGGTGGAGGTTGAAGAAGGTGGGTTTATGAAGGGAGTGAGAGCAGAGGTTGATGGAGGGGGATGATGGTGATGTGAGGAAGAGGTAGCTGCTAGGTAGCTGGTGAAGAAGCCACGCCAAGCGTGGTTGTGGCAGAGAGGAGGTACGGAGGAAAGGGTGGGCTGGTCGGTGGCTGTTGCAGAACATAGCAGAAAAAAAAGAAAAAAAAAAGATGTGATGGGAGAGAGAAAATGATTTGGTGTGGCCGGGTCACGAAACTACGCGGTGGTTTGATACGCGAAAAGTGACTAAAAAAAATGTAACGAATAATTAAAAATACGAAGTAATTTTTAGACGCGACGATTACGTTGAAGCGTGACGAAAATTAATACGTGACAAATAATTTATACGAAAATAAAATGATTTCGGCTGAAAGATTAATCGTTGACTGATAACGTAAATTTGTCTGAAACAGTGAAATTCAAATGATAAAATAAACTTTTGACTGACAAAGTATATTTGGACTGTTTAATAATAATAATAATAATAATAATAATAATAATAATAATAATAATAATAATAATAATAATAATAATAATAATAATAATAATAATAATAATAATAATAATAAGGTGACTGATAAACGAAATTCGACTGACAAAAATTAAGTTTGACTAATAAAACAAGATTTTATTATAAAGCAAAAATTCGACTGACGAACGCATTATGACTAACAAAACGGAGTTCGACTAGAAAACGAAAGTTGGCTGACAACTGTTAAAAATAATCTGAATAATGTTTTTAATAAAAGTTCAAATATTAATTTTGAGAAAAACTCTTCAACGTCTTATTTTAATAAACATTTACTACACTATTAATTTAAAATTTATAGTTAACTTATTATTTAAAACGAAACGATATTATTAAATAACATTATAGGAATATATAAATTTATCAAGATAGTTATAATCGCAGAGTTTATCACTACGACATAAATCACACGCAATATATGCAGCGTCTTATTACGACTAAGACTAATATCAAACAATAAGATTCTCACATTTTCGAATAATAAATATAGTGTTTGAAATTACTAAAATAACGCTATAGTAAAATACGGGTTGTTACATCCTTCCCTCCTTGGACTAAGCTTCGTCCTCGAAGCTTGGACTCGGTGTTAGGTCTTACGGGTCTCTATTTAAGTCACAACTACCAAAACGACAATTAGCAGGCAAATGAATTGCAGGGGCAAAAATAGGGTCGTTACATCTTCCCCCACTTAGGACTGAGCTTCGTCCTCGAAGCTCGGAAGAGTTCCTAAAGGTCTCTGCAGGTTTCTAATATGAAATGAAATGCAAGGTGATAGTGACAAAGAGCGTACCTGTCACCACGTTATTTTCCGCTTCTTCCTCTACTTGGTTCATCATATAGATTTGGCCACCTGGCCTCTGGTTGTTGCCCTGAGCTACATTCCTTCCATTTCCGTTTCCATTGTTTCTAGCTCCATTGTTACCATTTTTACCATTGGCAGTCACATTCTTGTTGTGCGCTCCATTGCCATTGCCATTGTAGTTTCCCTTCTGGTAGGTGTTCCCATTCTGGTTATGGTTGTTCCCCTGATAGTTACGTCCATTCCCTTGGTTGTTCCCTCGATTATTTGCAGCTTTCCTTTTGTTACACTCGTACCTCCTGTGGCCCAAGATGCCGCAATAGTCGCATGCTACCTTCCTTCCATCACAAGTAACACCTGGGTGGTCCCCGTTGCATCTTTTACAATAGAAGTGGCGAGCATGCCTCGTCACCTGGTTGTGTTGGTTCCGGCCATTCCCACAGTTCGGTTGGTAATTTCCTTTACCATTTTCAGCCTTGAAATGGTTATCCGACCCCTGGTTGTTGTTTCTTCCTTGGCCATAGTTGCCAGCCTCTTGGCCTTCCCCCTTCCTCTTTCCTAGCTGTTGTGATAGCTCTTGGTCGACCCTCCAAATGTTTGCAGCTATCCCATAGGCTTCGGACATGGTGTCGTAGCTCCTCGTAAGCATGGTCCTCTGAAGGGTAAGTATTAAACCTGCTATGAAGCGGGTGACCATGCGTCCTTCCGTAGGCACCGTGTCTTCTGCAAATCGTGCTAACTCCACGAACTTGTCATAATAGTCCGTCACGGAGTCGTTTCCCTGCTTCAACGCGATAAATTCATTATACTTCTTTTCCTTGACGTGCTCTGGATAGAAGTTTGCTCTCATAGCAGCCTTCATTGCTTCCCAGTTAAAGCCTTCTTGAGCTACGAGCCTTGCTCGATTAGCTGTCCACCAGTTGTCGGCCTTGTCCTTGAAATAGAAAGCTGCCTCATTGACCTTGCGGGCTTCGGGACATTCCATTGCATGGTAGATTTTATCGAAGTCCCTGATCCAGTTTTCGAGCAGCACTGGATCCTCTTTCCCGTAAAAGTTGCTCGGGTTCCTCTGACCAATCTTCTTAGAACAGTCTGGTTCCCGTTCATTGGCAACAGTGTTGTTTGGATTGCCCTTGTTGTTGTTCACAACCTGAAAAAACTGACCCATCTGAGCGATCAATTGAGTCACCTGTGGGTGCAATTCTTCAACTCCTTCCATTTGGGTAGACGTGTTGCTTCTAGTGGCGTAGCGGTGTTGCGTATCGTTCATATTCCCTATACGATTTCTTATCGATTACGCGATTCAGAGGGTATGCAAATAGGTATGGATATTACGCACAAAAACGGTTCTAACAGTGCAAGAAGACATCGTACTAATACGCACACAATGGCAAATCATATAAGAGACTCATTGCAATTTGCGGAAATTAAGAATATAAAACTCACAAATAACGAAGCATATAGCGAAGTGCGATTAACCAATCAGAAGTTAGCACAAAGCCAGGTAAAACACCCTTAAGTCATGTAAGAAAGAACATACATAGGTGTAGGATATAATATTTCAAAACCAAGGATGAGGGTGGGCGGGAAATACCCTAGTCAGTCACTGGTCCTTCGAACATGTATGAGCACTAAGGCTTGACAATGGAATGAAAGTAAAGACAAGTTACACATATCAGTTAGGCATGCAAGGATAACCAAGATACATAACCCAAAATCCCCGGCTTATTCAGATTTTACTTCTCGCTTTGTCTTGCCCTACCGATTTCAACTTCAAATTCAAAATTAGCTTTAGTTACTTTCAAAAATCTTAGTTTTAAGTGTTTTCTCCCTACAGTCCTACTGGATGTCACTGCTCTGATACCAACTGTAACACCCCCGATTTCCAGAGGAGCCGGAAACCGGTTGGTGCCCTCCGTACAGGGGATTTTACCCTTTCGTACAAGGAGTGGTATCCAAAAACAAGTGAAAGGAAACTTCCAACTACTGATTCATTACGATAAAAGTTTACAACGTTCGTGACTGGTTTCAAACTGGACACCAAGTCTAACAAAATATTTTACATCAAAAGTGAGCTCTCTGGTTAATTTCTAAACTCTACTGTTTGCATGAGAGAACGTGTTCGTGATCCCAGCGCGTTACCCCAAGCAACCAATCATAATCCTGCCGGGAATTTAAAAGAAACAAGGACGCATTTTTTTGAGTATCAGTAAACACCTTAGCATGTAAAACAGAGTGGCTAAGAAAGGTTACCGGGTTTACATTTGACATAGTTTAAACAGTAACAGAGTATAAGTATAAAAATCCGACTAAACACTTGAATCGTTTTCCGAAACATAAGTACAAGTAGAAGTGATGATTATCAGAGTCCTCCAAAAGTTGTTAATTCTAAACTGATAGTTATTATGAGTAGAAATTTTTTTTACCGAGATATTCATACGTTTCCAAACGTGAATATGAAACAAATCATATTATTATGTCGCAGTGACCAGGGGAGACCAGGGTAAATAGAAAAAGATGATACTGGCATGTAGGGGGTTATGATAACCCAACCTTTTTACCAAGCGTTCAAGACGATTCCAACCGTCTTGCTAGTCATCATACAAGCAACTACTAGAACTTAAGTGTCGACACACCCTTAAGATTGTAAGTCAGAAGAGTAGTACTAGAATGCTGGACTATCACCAACAAGGTGAAGAGCCGAGGCACGAAGTCGCCAACTTAAAGCAGGTCCAAGACTCCAACAAGTAGTCAAGGCATTCTACCGAATAGATAATTACGGCCGTAGCCAACTTAGTAACAAGCGACGTAGGCGTATAGCACTGTCACAGACCCAACTGGTTCCGGTACTTGCAATTCTTTCACTTTACGTTATTAATGATTTCTGACTTAGGGAAATTTGGATAATCAGTCTTTCCGATTTCAAGACAAGCAGTAAAGCGACGATTTAAAAGCAAGTACGACAAGTTTAGAAATTTCGGAATAAAGCATGACAATTATTTTCAGATAAACGAGTATCACATGAAAGGAATTGGCACAAAAAACTAGGCATGTATCACAAGTATAGTTTGGGACGTAAAATAAAATCACATTTGACACGAAAGAAGATAAGTACGCAACACTAAGCATGAATACTCACCGTGAGAGCCGAAGATACGCAAGTTGCACTACAGGTAGACAACGCCTGGTTCTACGAAGTCAGGCTCTACAAACAAACACAAATAGTCCTAATCACAAACAAGTTTGGTTTACAACGTATGACGATGCACGTGTCCTATTTGAATGCAAGCGAAAGCTCTAAGTAATTATAGACACCTAATTATATTACGAAAAAGAAAATTCTATATCGACTACAAAGTCATGAATCTCCAAAAAAATTTAGAAAAGTAAATAATAAATTTTAAGAATATAAAAAATATTTAATATTCTAATTTAACAAATTTATGTTTTGATAAAATAATATCAAATTTTCACTTTATAGGAATCTCAATATTAAAGTAATGAAAACGAGATTTATATTACATTTATCTTTTAAACATAATCTCTATTGAGATATATATATATATATAAATACATTTTATTAACTTATTTTCAAGAACTAATTATATATATCTAGTTGTAAACAATTTCTAGTCCATATAAAGGTTTCTTTTGATTTATGTTATAAAAATATTTATTTGTATATATTTATTCTAGTTATTAAATTAACAAAGTTTCAAAAATATTTATACTAACTAAATACACAAAAGGTAAATATATGTGTAGTTATGTATATATAGTAGTTTAGTGATAACTACAACAAGCACCCCCACTACATAATAATAACCTTTGACATGTGACAGAACATGCCCCCGGAGTCTCATATAGCACAAGAAAACCCCCCTTTAACAAGTTTATATTCACTTATGCCATCTTCTCCAACACAACTCAACCTAAAACACGAATCTAGCAATCAAGACATGATTTTGATGAAGCTAAATGGATTAATAAGGAGTTCAGAGCGTACCCAAACGAGAAACGAGTAGAATCGGACAAGAGGAGCTCCGGGTCGCGATTTCGTCGGAGCTTTGACGGTAATGGAGGCGGTGATGGTTCTGGGTATTGGTCGCCGGTTTAATCCGGTGGCTGGGCTTCGTCGGAGCTCGACAGGGAGGCGGAGAGAGAGGCGAACAGAGGTGGGGAGGAAGCCGCCGATTGCAGCGGCGGTGGCGGCGTCGGGGCTCTGTTCTCCGGCGTCGGCTGCTGCTACTTGCAGCGGTTGCCGCTGCTCCTATTTGTTTCTGGGTTGCTTCCGAGGCAGAGAGAGGAGGGGGAATAGTTGGGTGAGGATGGTGCTGCGTGGTGGTGGTGATTTGAGGTGGTGATTGGCGGTTCTCTGTTTTGCCGGGTTTCTTCTCGGCAAAAACAGAGTGTGGAGATGGAGGTGGATGATGGTGGTGTTGGGTTTGGTCGGAAAAACAGAGAGGAAGAGAGTGAGATTGAGAGATAGGTGGCTGGGTTGGTTGTTGTTCTGGGTTCGGTAAACCAGAGAAGGGACAGAGGGTGATGGAGATGAGAGGTGGATGATGGTGGTGGTATTCGGTGGAGGTTAAAGAAGGTGGGTTTATGAAGGGAGTGAGAGCAGAGGTTTATGGAGGGGGATGATGGTGATGTGAGGATGAGGTAGCTGCTAGGTAGCTGGTGAAGAAGCCACGCCAAGCGTGGTTGTGGGAGAGAGGAGGTACGGAGGAGGCGGGCTGGTCGGTGGCTGTTGCAGAACACAGCAGAAAAAAAAGAAAAAAAAAAATAGAAAAAAAAGATGTGATGGGAGAGAGAAAATGATTCGGTGTGGCCGGGTCACGAAACTACGCGGTGGTTTGATACGCGAAAAGTGACTAAAAAAATGTAACGAATAATTAAAAATACGAAGTAATTTTTAGACGCGGCGATTACGTTGAAGCGTGACGAAAATTAATACGAGACAAATAATTTATACGAAAATAAAATGATTTCGGCTGAAAGATTAAACGTTGACTGATAACGTAAATTTGTCTGAAACAGTGAAATTCAAATGATAAAATAAACTTTTGACTGACACAGTAAATTTGGACCGTTTAATAATAATAATAATAATAATAATAATAATAATAATAATAATAATAAGGTGACTGATAAATGAAATTCGACTGACAAAAATTAAGTTTGACTAATAAAACAAGATTTCATTATAAAGCAAAAATTCGACTGACGAACGCATTATGACTAACAAAACGGAGTTCGACTAGAAAACGAAAGTTGACTGACAACTGTTAAAAATAATTTGACTAATGATTTTAATAAAAGTTCAAATATAAATTTTGAGAAAAACTCTTCAACGTCTTATTTTAATAAACATTTACTACACTATTAATTTAAAATTTATAGTTAACTTATTATTTAAAACGAAACGATATTATTAAATAACATTATAGGAATATATAAAATTATCAAGATAGTTATAATCGCAGAGTTTATCACTACGACATAAATCACACGCAATATATGCAGCGTCTTATTACGACTAACACTAATATCAAACAATACGATTCTCACATTTTTGAATAATAAATATAGTGTCTGAAATTACTAAAATAACCCTATAGTAAAATACGGGTTGTTACAGTAGTTTTGACGATTCCGGATTCCATGTTCTAACACAACAACTCTTAGGTAGCTAAGTTGGGTAATGGCACTGACAATTACCTATCGATCTCTTGTCGTTATACACACCAGTACTGATTTGTACCTCTCACGCCAGCTCTAACTACCGATAAGTTCTAGTAGGCGAACAACAGTGCACGGAATAATGTTCTCTCAGACCATCACCACGCAAACACTTCACTACCTCCTAAATCTACCCTCTTCTAGCCATTCCTATTCAACTCACTTCTCAGTCTCATTGATTAAGAATGTTCTCGTCTACTCAACCCAACTAGAGTAGATTTGCTTTCACTCATTCACTAGTTAAATAGCAAGGTCGGGTCATGACTCCTAACTTACTAAGGATTAAGCACAATAAACAAGATATTAGGCTACTAAGTTTGTCATTAAGCCAAATTCATGATTGGAAAAGAAAGAAATAATCAAGATCACACATCTTAGGCCTAACTTTTCAATGGAAGAACTCAACATAATATAAACTAGAACAATCTTCATTGAATCACAAACCCTAGCACGAAAGTTCATCCAAAATTATGGAAAAGTATCATCAAAACATAAAGCCTAGGCTCTCCTTAGATGCCTAGGTATGAGTTTAGGTACTCATAAAAAAAGATAACATGTTGTTTGAATATTTCATACAAGAGAAAGAGAGAAAATAGAAGCTAAAAATAGTGTTATGGCGTTGATTCGGGCTCGTCTCCTTGCTTGATGATTCTCCCAACGAAGTCTCCTTGCTCTCCTAAGTGTTATTGGCTCACAACTGAGGTCTATTCACGTTCCTTGTTGTTTAGGTCGAGTAGGGAAGCTAAGTCTTCAAAAATTGCATTTTCGTCCAAAAACCGCGCATGAGTTCTGCCAATTTCGGCCCGAAATGGCCTTCATTTCGGCTGGCATTTCGGGCCGAAATGGTCTGGGCTTCAACTTCTTGAATCTTCATCTTCTTGTCCGTTTGGTTCCCGAGCCTCTTTCCTATCCTTTCCTTGCTTCCAAATTTATGTTCCTGATTCCAAATCACTCCAATAGCCCTGTATCATGTCAAAGACAAAAGCAACAACTATACCAAGCGATCAAATCCGAAAAATTAAGCATAAGTCAACATAAAGAACATGCCTGTACTAGAATTAAGCATATGAAGGAACAAGTGACAAATCATGCTTTCTCAACAATATTAGGCTCAAAACTCTACAAAAACCTCTCAAACATGTGGTTAATGCTAAAGAAATATAGCTCCTAAAAGGCGCTATCAAATTCCTCCACACTACCTTCTTGCTCGACCCGAGCAACAATGACGCTTAAAACCCCCATAATTGAGATATTTCATACATACCAAAACCAAACCAATGCATACCCCACCGATTACTTCACTTTCCGCTAGCCAACACGACTCACGACTCAATACACAAATACACAACAATGCAAACTACATGATATATACAATGAAACTCAAGTATGTACAATGCAATAAAGTAAAGAACATATTATCATTATTATTTTATATTAAATATTGGGAAATCTCGAAGAATAAACCGGCATGTCATAAGACTCTTACATCCCCTTGAACATTATATAAATTTGGTGATCGGTATAGCTTGCGGCGAATTTCGTCAGACAGAACGGGCACGAACTCAAAATAAGTTTCTTCCACACACTCATCAAACGTATCCCTAGCACTTACCATCTGACCTATTTATCCACGGGTTAAAACTCTTGACGGATTAGGAAGGGTAGGATAAGTTATTTAGAAGCGCAGTCCTAGACATCATGATACAACTCACAAAACCCGATTCTCACACTCCCTCACCAAAATCCAAGGAACCCAACCGAAACTAACTACTCCGGCCCGCATTCCCTCAATCTTGGTGCAACGCCGTTCTCGTGGCCACAAATGTGAAGAAGTGATCTCGAACAATAGCTACTGTCCTCGTCTTCATGAAGTTCAATTTCTGCTCCTTATTATTCACTTTCAATTTCTATTTTTGGTTTTGTTTTTTCAACTAACAAATCCCATGGAGCCAACAATAGTAATAGTAATATCCGAGGAGATCCAAGTATCAAATCAAATAATGTGGGATTGGAATGTGTCAAATTAGTGATATAATCAAAATAGATATCGACACTCCCACACCCACTGTAAAACATATCAAAAACCCAGTAGTCAATGTGTAAACGTGCTTTCCAACCGATCCTCCTAATGACCTAAGATATAGAGAATATAAATGAAGCACAAGGACGACCTTATATAACATCCAACAAACCCCCACCCCATGACGTACGGAAATCATGTCACGCACATTGGTACTCCACCTGTGATCGTGGTGTAAGGACACGACTCACCGCCACACCGACATGTGCTACGTTCTCTAACTCACCCTCACATCCCCTCAAAAGACGACATGTAAGAGACTCCACTCTAGAAGTATCAAATCATCTCACTCTCATAGAACCTCCCTAACTCAACACCCTCTATCATGACACATAGGAAGGGACCATTCTAACTAGTGATGCAAGTAACAAGGAAAGGCTTCCTAGGCTAGAGGCTGTGAATAAAAGGGGTAAAATGGATCAAATTGGGGTAACTAGTGGACCTAGGAGATGGAGATGGGGCGTGAGTTTCCCTTAAAAATCACGCGCACCTCTGTTTCGTTGCCACTACGAGGAGGGTTGACGACTATCTAAGTGACGATGGTGTAGCGCTAGTAGGATAACTAGTCTGAGAGACAGCTACTCACAATTCTCGAGTGCATTAGCCCTATAGCCTTCCTAACCCAGTATTTCTCGCGTCTACCTCACCTCATATTTTCCTACACCTAGGGAATACTATCATGGAGCCCTCTCCACGTTCACTCTCTTCGATTGCCCTTTCTCAAAAAATTTAAATTTTTGGGATTTTTCAATTGTTTTTCTCTAATTTTCCCAACTCTATATGCTTGGGCCAGCTCGATTAAGAAACAAAATAGGGTAGGTGGACTCAATAAATTAAAGTGCAAACAAATATATAAAATTCATAAAATGAACGTGCAAAAGCAAATACACATCTAACCGACTGACATCTACATGCAAACTGACTCACTAAACTACATGTAACGGGGCTATGCAATGGCTAACTAGCGGATAGCTACAAATCCCCCCACACTTAAGCGCTTCGTTGTCCTAAACGAAAAATAAAGTGAAATAAAGAGGACTCGGCTGCCTAAGGGTAGGGCGGTGGGTCTAGTCGGAATTAGCCTTCTCGTCGTCCTCAGCTCGGACGTCTGGACTCAACTCTAGGTATACATCAGACTGGTAGTAGAAATGTCCATCGCAGGTGCTCGGGTGCTGCAACTGGACATTGCCCGCTAGGGCCATGTCTTGAATCCACCCACCCTATTGGGCGCTGTCAAAGCTGACCTGCTCTAAACCGCGTCCAAGTTGACGCTGAATACTCCGGATATACTCAAACTATCTCCTAAACCTAGCTCTATCGATGTCTTCCTATAGTCTCTGGGACTCAAGCATGTGTGTGATAGTGGTGAGTTGACTCTCGATGTTGGAGCTCGATCTACTGGCCTCGATCCTCCTAGGCTGTGGGGGTTGGACAAGTCTTTGTGCTTTAAGGGGTCGGGTAGTCTCTCCCACTTGCGTTCTCCATCATTATTCTTCTTGTCCTTAGGGTCATACTCTAGACCACTCAGATGAGCGCTAACATATTTTTCTAGATTTAGGAGAAGGCAAGTATGCTCGGGAGATATACGGTTAGTGCGTACAGTCCTCTCCATGAGAAAACGATAAATTAAGTACGTGACATTAATACGCTTACCGATCCACAAACAATAAGCCATAGTGCAAAGCTGGAAGGAGTATACGGTTTGAGCGGTAAAGTCAAAAACCCATTTCTCAAGAAGTTCGCACAACCACCTCACATGTGGAAGCATGAGTTTCCTAATAACATTCCAGTCAGTTAAAGTGGGTCTCTCATTCCATCCTACTCCAGGCACCCCCGCAAAACAAAAGGCGCTCACAACCTCAACAGCATCCACCCTCCGTATGGTGTCATGGTAGGCACAAGTCTCCTTTAGAGGCTTGAAGTTCATAGCGGCCGCTATAGTCTCGGGCGTGAGAGCTATGTAGGCTCGTCGACAAAACACTTGCCTCTGATCCTTACTCTCTCCCTCGTCAAAGAAAAAAGCATTTAAAAGAATCGCTCTTGCAAGAGCGGAGCTAGACTTCTTGCAAATCTTAAATCACCTGTCTATCCTCTCATTCATGAAGAGATCCTTGAGCTGTTTGATCATTTTATCGCTTGGCGGGAAGGGTTTTTCAGGAGTCCCTACCCTCTTCAGGAAAGCGTCAGTGTAGTATGCCTTATGGGCATTCGCACTAACGAACCTGAATCTGCATAATTTGGTACTGTAGGTAGCACCGAGGTCAACCTCTTTCGGTTCCTTACCCCTCAAACCAATCTGCGGAAGTGCAGGCATAACTATGTTTAGTTCATAACGAATTGGAGACGGAGGCACCTGTCGTCTTTTGCCAGAACCGTCTCCCTTGTTCACATCCTCTTCTCCCTCACTCATAACTACATCATCCTAAGGACTTAAGACGGGATGATCATCAATAACTATTTCCCGTCTCCTCTAAGCACTACCATATGTATACATAATGATAGAGAAAAGAAAGACGAGTGCACGCGAGGTTTAACAATGAACTACACCAAGTAACCCAGGGTACAATTAAGGAGCAAGTAAATTTGCGAGAAGTTTAAGCCCTAGAAGTGCCTAAACGGGAATTAGAGCGAGGGAAAGAGTTTTGGTACCTACGGTCCCGGAGTACCGTTCTTACGGGACGGGTTTCGCAAAATTGGTCAAGAATGGACCGAATCGGTCGACCAATTTTTTGAAAATCAAATCAAGTTGAGGCAAGTATACCTCCTTCAGCTCCTCGGTGTCCCCGTCAAAAGTCCCTCTTAGAGCTTTGGCCGAATCCCCCTCTAAGTTGACGAATCGGAAAATTTCTTGTGCTTAGAGCTCTTCCTCTTTGGTTTCTCCCACACTCAAACCACTCACTATCTCTCAAAATCCCAAGAATTAATCTTGTAGACGAGTTTGCAAGGAGCAAAACCCAACAAGAAATTCTTGATTTGGATGAGTTTTGGGTTTTCGGTGTGTTGGTGTTCTTGAGTTTTTGAGAGGAAGAAGATGAAAAATACATTTTTTGATCCTAATGGGAGCTAGAAAACCTTCTTGGCCGGTTTTGGGGCTTTATACCCATCCAAAAATGCCAAAAATGGCCCCAATTAATGAGCAGCCCGCCCCATTTCGTTATTCGGCCCAAAATAAGGGGTATTTCGGCCCAAAATACCTCCTATTTTGGCCTGAAATGCTTCCAAAATTTTAGAACAGATCTCATCTTTTATTTCGGCCCGAAATAAGGGGGGGGGGCATTTCGGCCCGAAATGCTCTGGACTTCCCATAGTCCTTTTGCTCCAATTTCTTCATCCGACATCCAATCTCCGCGATTCTTGCACCGATGGACTCCATTAACAACAGGGAATTAATTTTTTATTGAAAAATTCCCAAAATCCAGGAAGTTCCGTTTCTTCTCAAAATTTCCCTCTTGTGCATGAATCAAGCCACTTAAGCTCTAGAACATAATTTCCTCTCCGGATTCCGATGCTTGCAAACCCGGTACAACAACTCGCTGTCATGATCCTCAAAATTAATAAGCTACTCCTTGACCTCGAGCAACTTCTCTACCATGCATAGTTCTTCTGATTAGCTCGTTGTTCCTGTATTTGCGTGCAACATCGTGCACACGCATCAAGAAGGGGAATCCAGAGGGGTCTTTGGTACTTGTGTCCTGAACACTCATAGGAAATATTAAACCGCTCTCTCTCACCCCTCAAAATCATTTATGAATATCAAAACAAAACGCGAAAAACAACTAACTAGCTAACCACATTGGGTTGCCTCCCAATCAGCGCTTGTAATTTAAGGTCGACTGCCCAATCCAGTTACCTCATTGCCCCTAAACAGGTGGCTTGGCACCACGTGCCCTCTCATCCAAATTCCTATGATGGATCCTCAACACAAATCTGTGAGCTTTAACTTATGAATTCGGTGGCTCAACACTAACCACCTCAGAACTCTTGTGCACTGATTGTACGGCCACTGGAAGCTGCGTCTTCTCTTGAGACTGTTGTGGACTCGCCTTGGAAACCCGGAAAGTTTCCCATGCATCATTGATCCTCATGATCAATTCACCGTTCTCAACATCAATTATAGTCCGACCGGTAGCCAAAAAATACCTACCCAGGATGATCGGAACATCTCCCATAGGCATCTCAAGAATAACGAAATCTGCAGGGATAATAGAATTCCCTACCTTCACAAGCACGTCTTCCACCACCCCATAGGCCTTTTTGCAAGATTTATCAGTAAACTGTAGATCGATCCATGTGGAACGAGCTTGAACTCCCAGCTTCTGAAAGACTGAAAGTGGCATCAGATTAACATTGGCCCCGAAATCACATAGGGAACGTCCCGTGTAAGCTCCTCCAAAGTTAGCTTCTATCACAAAACTTCCCGGATCTTTCTGTTTCTTTGGCAACCCATGCAATACGGATGAGCTCACTTGCTCGGTCAAATTCAATGTCTGAAAATCTAGCACCGCCCTTTTTCCTAAAGTGAAGTCTTCGTGATGTGCAAATCAACTGCCAATGTCTCCGCCTAATAAGTGAAGGTGTTCACGTTCTTTTCCATCTGGTACCTCGTGTTCTTGAGATATGTCATCTCAGAATTATGGCCTGCAGCTGGAGGTGGCGCTTGAGCAACAGGCGTAGGTGGCCTGTCTTGAAATCCGGGTACATATGAAGCTCCAGTCTGACCCCCGTACCTGAATCGTGGATGATCTCTGGTCCCTGGTTTGTTGTTCCCCTGGTTCCAGTTCTGACGCTTCCCTTGTGCTCCCACATAGATGATATCCTCATTAGCTGCTTGCGCCAAAGCTGCATAAAAATCCTACTCCTCTATTGCAGCCACAATCTTCTTGTCCTCATAAACATGCTTCACCATATCAGATACCATCTTCGTGATCCTATCTTTCCACTCATTATTATTTGGCTCAGTAAACTTGTACAGCCTCCTAGAGTCATCAAATTGAGCATCTTGTTTTTCAATTTGCTTCATTAAAACGTATGCTCCATCCTTGTCAACTTTGTACAAGAAGTTCCCTCCTGCTTCCCTGTTCAGAAAATCTTGATTGGGACGTTCCATGCCGTGATAGAAAACTCGGAGAATCTCGTAGTCACCAAAATTATGATTAGGACACTTGCGTATCGTACTCATAAACCGGTTCCATGCATCAACAGCCGTCTCATCAGCCTGCTGCTAAAAAACCAAGAATCTCTGCATGTAAACCAATGACACGTTGAGAGGGGTAGAACTTGCTTATAAACTCATCAACACATTGATCCTATGTGGTGATCGATTCTGGCTCTTTGGACTCTAACCACTTCTCTGCCGCAACCTTCTGACAATAAGGGAAAAGAATCAGCTTCAGTGTCTCAGCTGTGACGTTCTTGTACTTCATTGTTTTAATGTAGGCATCAAACTTCCCAATGAAGTCATTTGGGTATTCATCCCTGTTCCCATAGTAATGGAACTAATTCTGCACTTTCTTGATGGTGGAAGGCTTCAAATCAAAGTGCTCAGCCTGAATGGTTGGCACTACAATCGCTGGCTTGTGTCCTCTCTGAGTTGACTGAAACTTCTCCAACAAAGCTTGGCCCCACTTATTGTAGGGTATCTGGTTCTTCTGCTCATCGAGCTTCTCTTGGATATCAGTCAACTTCTGATTCAATTGAGCGTTAGTCAATTGCTCACGCATTGCGATATGTCTTCGATTCCCTCTTGGTGTTCTGAAAAGCTGTTTTGGGTCCTCAATTGGGGGCAGAAGGTATCTAGAGATCCGGTGCATACACTAAAAACCTGAAACACAATTCAAACCAAAATCATAAATCAAAGAAATAATAAACAAAAAGAAAAAGGTAAATCAAACTAATCGCTAAACTAGAATAGTAACCAATGCCTTCCCCGGCAACAGCGCCAAAAAATTGACGCGCCTATATTACGCGTGGCTACATAAGTATACGGTTTAGTAATATAAGGGAGTATTTGGGACTCCGAGTTATCGAACCCAAGGGAAAGTGATTACTTTTCTAAGTTTAACAACTACTTTAACCTACTTAGTAACCGGTAAAAAGGTTTGCAATTAGAGTGTTGTGAAACTCAATAAAGTGACTAGAACTATATGTAAAATTAAGCAAAAGAAATGATTTAGATTAACCCAAAGGAGAGAAAACTAGGCAATCTATTGAACACCTAGGGTAGTTTTCACGATTCCGGATTCCATGTTCTAACACGACAACTCTTAGTTAGCTAAGCTGGGTAATGGAAGTGACAATTACCTATCGATCTCTTGTCATTCTACACACTGGTACCAATTTGTCCCTCTCAAGCCAGCTCTAACTACTGATACGTTCTAGTAGGCTAAAAACAGTGCACGGAATACTGTCCTCTAAGACCATCATTACGCGAACACTTCACTACCTCCTACCGAATCTACCCTCTTATAGACATTCCTACTCAACTCACTTCTCAGTCTCATTGATTAAGAATTTTCTCATCTACGCTTCCCAACTAGGGTAGATTGCTTTCACACACTCACTAGTTAAATAGCAAGGTCGGGTCATGACTGCTAACTTACTAAGTATTAAGAAAAATAAACGAGATATTAGGCTACTAAGATTGTGATTAAGCCAAGTTCATGATTGATTTAAGAAAGAAATAATCAAGATCACACATAGTAGTCCTAACTTTTCAATGGAAGAACGCAACATGATATAAACTAGAACAATCTTCAATGAATCACAAACCCTAGCATGAAAGTTCATCCAAATATCTGGAAAAGTATCATCAAAACATAAACCCTAGGCTCTCCTTAGATGCCTAGGTATGAGTTTAGCTACTCATAACAAAAGATAAATGTTGTTTGAATATTTCATACAAGTGAAAGAGAGAAAGTAGATCAAGCGCTAAAAATAGTGTTATGGCATTGATCCGGGCTCGTCTCATTGCTTGATGATGCTCCCAACGTAGTATACTTACTCTCCTTAGTGTTCTTAGCTCACAAATGAGGTCTATTTACGTCCCTTGCTGTTTAGTTCGAAGTAGGGAAGCTAAGCCTTCAAGAATTGCATTTTTACCCTAACAATCCCCGCATGAGTTCTGCCCATTTCGGCCCAAAATGGCTAGCATTTCGGCCTGAAATGGCATCCATTTCGGCTGGCAGCTTGAGCCGAAATGGTCGGGGGCTTCAACTTCTCGAATCTTTATCTTCTTGTCATTTTGGTTCCCGAGCCTCTTTCCTGGCCCTTCCTTGCTTCCAAAGTTCTTGTTCTTGCACCCCAATTGCCCTGTTTCCTGTCAAATACCAAAGCAACAACTATACCAAGCGATGAAATCCGAATAATTAAGCATAAATCAACATAAAGAACATGCCTGGACTAGAATTAAGCTTATGAAGGAACAAATGACAAATCATGCTCATCTCAACAATATTAGGCTCAAAACTCTCTCGAAACCTCTCAAACATATGGTAAATGCTAAAGAATTTTAGCTCCTAAAAGGTGCTATCAACGGAACACATAATTATCATGATTTATAGAATATGAAAATAACAAACAATAACTTGACGATCAACATATAAGTTAATAAGCATGTATAAACCATAATTTCAATAGACATAAAGGAGATGGAAAAAAAGCATGCCATTAGCATAGAAACTTAAACAAAAAATTAAAAACTATTACAATGTTTTTTCTCATCCCAAGGAAAGACATTGGGGCTTAAATCCTCGTCACTCTCATCTCTCACTCAATTTTTGTTCATTGCGCCTGGCAGAGGAAATGGCGTCTTCTCTGGTGAAGAAGAGTGAGTCGTGTCCCATTTCCAGTCTTCGTCTTCTCTATCTTCTCTGAGTTTTGTTGTTTCCGAACCCTTTCGTCTTGCATATCCAATTTGATCTGTATCATCTTCTTCAGATTCATCTTTCAATTCACTTTCTTCTTCTTCACATGTTTTGTTTTCTTCATTTTCACTGACTTCTGTTTTGAACTCATTAGGTGGCCTGCTTTTGGCCCTTTTTTGATGGGACGATTTTGGGTGTAAAGATTATGCGCACTTTCATAGATGTAGAATTTGTGGGTAGACAAAGAGATGGAGGCAGTTTGACAGCTTCATGGGTTCATGAATAGACAAAGGCACTGTTATAGGTTCTTGTGCCGTACTTCAATTTTGCTTAGTTTCAATACATAATAACTTAGATACACTTTCCAGAACTATAGGATTTAACTATATTTTGACACATAATATAATGGCTTCGTGTTATATTTGCGAAAGGGGAAATGCAAATCCCATCAATCTAAAACAACAAAAAATTTAGTCTACTAATTATGACATAAATGTCTATTTCACATAACTTTTATCGAAGGTAGGGTATGAGATTTTGAGCCGTGCTACACAATCGTATGTGCTTCTCCCTCATACGGAAAATTTGATTAGTCCCACTTGTTATATACATTTATGAATCCTTTGAAAGTGTGAGTGTGCAGGTGCTAATGCAGCTAAGATACTCCAGAAGGGGGGGGGGGTTGAATAGAGTATGCCAACTTTTTGTAAAATTTGCTAAGATAATAAGATCTTGTGAAAGCTAGTGTTCAAGGCCTTGAAAACAAGTTCAGGCCTTTGAACTGAAATACAATTTGGAATGGATCAGTCAAGTCTTTTTCAAGGCCTTGAAAAGAGTTTCAAACCCTTAAAAAACAGACAAGTTTGAATGCTGTAAAATCTGAGTAAGTAAAGAAACTGTAAATGCAAGAGATAAATGATTTATAGATTTCAGTCCACTTAGACCTAATCTCTACCTCAGGGATCTGATCCCTGCAGGATTTTTAACACAATTCTTATTAATCAAAATCTAAGCCCTAGATCTCAAGCACAAAGAGATGTCTTACTCTGTTACAGCTTGTTGTTCTCCCTAACCTATCTAGTACCTGCTCTAGCTAACTGATTAACTAAGAATTATATATTGTTCACTTTGAACAATCCTCGATAATAAAGATAGAAATATTACAGAAATGATCTACCAATAAAGCACAATACAGAAGAACACTAGAGTGTAGAAACTGCAGTGGAGTATGCAGTGAAATTCTGTAAAATGGATTGTAAGATTGATGAACTTCTTTGATGCTTGTGAATCCAGACTTCTATCTCGCTTTTTGCTCGTTGAGTGTTGTGTGTGTTGCTTAAAAAATGAGCTCTATTTAAACTTCAAACAGCTCTGCAAATCTTCCCAGATTTTCAGCAACAAATCCCTATTTTCTAGGCAACAGACTTTGACTCTTTGACAATCTTCTCCAACGGTTAAGTGATCACAATCTCCAGAGATAGTGTTGTGAACTTGCATTTGAATAGATTGAGAAGCTGTCATACCAGTCACGTTAAATACATAATCATCTTCTCAACTATTTCCTTCCCTGCACAAGTCAGATTAGGAAATAATCCCTGCAAACTAGGAAATACAATTGCCTGCAAAATCATAGTCAAACAGATGATATTTTATATTCAAACATGGTATAATAATTTGTCTTTCATCATCAAATGAAATTAAAACAATCACACGATTGAGGGATATGAAATCAACTTAGAAGAGTTCACAGAGAACTCCCCCTGAGAATGTTCATATAGGTTAAACAGTTTCAAGGCTTTGAATCCAGTTTCAAGGCCTTGAAAATAGCTATGATAACTGATTCAAGGCTTTGAAAGCTGATTCAAGGCCTTGAAATAGTTGCACAACCCGTGATCTTACAATCTCCCCCTTGATGAAAGACAAAACCAAATTCTGTTTGATCCTTAGTCTCTGCAAAAAATATTGATTAGTTCACAATTCATAATAACACAGTAATTCCAAAAAGATCCAACTTATTCAATTCAGCAACAGAAAATAAAAAGGTTCAGCAAATAATTCATAAGAATAAAAACCTAGAATTTCTCCCCCTTTTTGACTGTCATCAAAAAGATAGAGAGTAAGTTGGATCAAGTGCCTGGAAAATTTTGAAAATAAAACTTAAAAACTTAAAGAAAAATAGAGAATGGGGATGAAAGAGTAGGCAGATTAAGGGTTTGGGTCTTCATCTCCATCTTGATCTCCTTCTTCGTCCTCACTGTCTTCAACATCAGTCTTATATTGTTCTTCCTCTTCCTCTTCATTCTCACCAGCAATAGTCACTTCTTCAGTCTTGTCCTTTGTAGTAGCTTTTGGAGACTTCTTCTTTGTCTTCAAAGTAATCAGCAGATCATCTAAGTCAGGGCTGTTGACTCCTTCTCCTTTCCGAGCAGCTTTTTCTACCACTTGTTTTCCCTTATCTTTGACTGGAGCACCCTCTTCCTGGTTGGAAAGTTCACTTGGCAGATTCTTGTCAGAACCAACTTTCTTTGTACCTTCTTCATCCTCAGGAACATAAAGCAAAGTCATGCTCCTGAAGATGTTTTCCACCATATACTTAACTTTCACCATATAAGTTTCAAGTCCATAAACAGTTTCTTTGATCTCTTCCAAATCCAACTCCAAACCATCAAGTCTCTGATTGTCTATAGGCTGAGAAGTCCAAATTGAGTCAAGGTCTTGGGCATAAGAAACTTCTTTGCACCCAGTTATTCTTCAGTAAAATCTGAGTACAACTTCCAAGTCTTTTCTTTAGTCTTTACCACTCCAATGTTCTCAAAGGCTTTCTCATTAAGCATTCCAATGACAGAAGTGACTGATTGTTCTCCACCAGGTGGAATATCAAAGTGTTCAAACAAAAAGGTGAGAAGATTTGCATAAGGCAGAGGATGTTTCCTTTGATTTGTATGGCTCCAGAGCATATGTTCAATCACTAATTTTGGAAGATCATACATGATGTGCAACATTCTCTCAGTCACCAAATCTCTAGAGTGCTCTCTGGGAAAGATACACCTTACCAAAATAGTGTGAAGGACTTTCGCTTCAACATTTAACACAGAGTGTGTCAATTGTTTGGCTTAGGTGGGAGTGTTTGGTAGGTAGAACTCTTCTCTGGCTAGTTTTAGTACTTCTGTCTTTGGTGGGTGATTTTTTGTGTCATACCTATTGGGACAGTCTAGCATATTGGCAAACTCAGAGTGGTCTAATTTAATCTCTATTCCAGCAACTGTAGATTGAATTACCGAGTGTGCTGATGTCTTAACTTGTTTCAAGTTCAGATAGAAGAGTCTGGTGAGTCTTGGGTAGGCTAAATCTTTAGGGTTCAGCATAAACCACAGAGAACTCTTCTTTAACATAGAGATGTACTTAAGATCATGTGTTCCACCATATGCATGTTGATCATACTACATAAATCAATAGATCTGGAAGCAAAACCATCTAACCACTGACCTCTCGAGGTGTTTGAGACAAACCAAGTTTCATTCGGGGTTGAGTTCTTTGAGTAGATTTTCAAGGCCTTCTCCATACGATCTTCTGGTTGTTCTAATGTTAACTTACCTTTCCCTTTTGAACTTGAGTTGCGTTCTTCTTTTTCATCAACTTCTTGGGGCTAGAGATCTCTGTTTCAGGTTGCTTCTCTGCAGCAGCTTTCTCTTTCTTCTTCTTCTTCTTCTTCTTCTTCTTCTTCTTCTTCTTCTTCTTCTTCTTCTTCTTCTTCTTCTTCTTCTTCTTCTTCTTCTTCTTCTTCTTCTTCTTCTTCTTCTTCTTCTTCTTCTTCTTCTTCTTCTTCTTCTTCTTCTTCTTCTTCTTCTTCTTCTTCTTCTTCTTCTTCTTCTTCTTCTTCTTCTTCTTCTTCTTCTTCTTCTTCTTCTTCTTCTTCTTCTTCTTCTTCTTTTTCTTCTTCTTTTCTGAGATGGGAGTCGCAACCTTCTTGACTTTCTTTTTGTGTGGAGGAAGATATGCAACTGACTCTGCACTAGGAGTTCTAGAGCTAGAGTCTCCCCTAATCTCTCGAACTTCATCTACTTCTGCCTTTCTTTTCTTCTCTGAACTAGGTTTTGATCATCCAGCCATCTTGATTCTTTCTGAAGCTCTCCTTGTGCTCATTAGGGTTTGGGAGAAGAATAGAGAGATGTAGGAATGATACGGAAAGAAGAGAAGAGAAGAAGATAAATACTAAAAGTTTTTGAGTTTCAAAAGGAAACTACAATGTTTCTCTAATCTGAAAAGATCTGTAATAATCAAAGAAGGTTCAAATCTTTTAGGCCGTTGGAAAGAAATAATTTAATACTATATTTGGCGAAAAAAAGTTTTTAAGCAAATATATACAAAGATATCACCCAATACAGAATGATCCAAGTTGATTGACTACTAGTGTAGCAGACTTATTTTTAAGGATTTGAAAAGGTTTTCAAGGTCTTGAAATACTGTAACACTGCGACAGGTAATAATCAAAGCTTTGAACTGATTTTCAAGGATTTGAAAATCACTTCAAACCTTTGAAAGCACATACAACTTACCTTTCCTACCTGATGCTCCCCCTAAACCAATGCATCTTTATTTAACATTCCCAATTCCAATCTTAGAGATTAGAATCTCTCATCTGCTAATGGTTTAGTGAAGATATCTGCAATTTGCATGTTAGTAGCAACAAATACAAGAACAATATCACCTTTCTCAGCATGATCTCGGATGAAATGGTTTCGGACATCAATGTGCTTGGTTCTTGAATATTGAACTTGATTATTTGTAATTGAAATTGCACTGGTGTTATCACATTTGATAGGTATGCTTCAGAAAACAAATCCAAGGTCTCTTAGCTGTTGAGCAATCCATAGTACTTGTGAACAACATGCTCCTGCAGCTATATATTCAGCTTCAGCTGTTGATAGGGAAACTGAATTCTGTTTCTTGGAATGCCAACTGATTATGGATGATACAATAAATTGGAAATTTCCTGAAGTGCTTTTCCTACCAACTTTGTAACCTGCAAAGTCAGCATCTGAAAAACCATACAAAGAAAAATTAGAATGTCTTGGATACCAAAGCCCTAAGTCTTTGGTTTCATTGAGATATCTGAAGATTCTTTTCACAGTACTTAAGTGTGACTCCTTTGGATCAGATTGAAATCTAGCACACATGCATACACTAAACATGATATCTGGTCTGCTTGCGGTGAGATAGAGTAATGATCTAATCATACCTCTATACTCTTTCACATTGACACTCTTACCAGATCCATCCTTGTCTAAGGACAGTGTAGAACTCATAGGGGTCTGGCTTCCTTACATTGAGTCATGCTATATATGCTTAACAATTTTCTTGTGTATTTGCTTTGATGGAGAAAGATTCCCTTCTTCATTTGATGTATTTGAAGTCCTAGGAAGATGTTCAGCTCTCCCATCATGCTCATTTCAAATTCCCTGCTCATAAGACTTGAGAATTCTCTGCACAATTGATCATTAGTAGCTCCAAAAAATATATCATCAACATAGATCTAAACTAGAAGCAAGTCTTTCTCATGAGTCTTTATGAAAAGGGTCTTGTCTACTAGTCCTCTTTTGAAATCATTTTCAAGCAAAAAATTTTACAATCTTTCATACCAAGATCTTGGAGCCTGTTTCAAACCATAAAGAGCTTTGTCATGTTTGTAAACATGATCTGGAAACTTATCATTTTGAAAACCAGGAGGTTGTGCTACATAAACATCTTCTTGTAAGTAGCCATTCAAGAAAGCACTTCACATCCATTTGAAATAATTTCATGTTCTTGTGAGATGCAAAAGCAAGCAAAATTCTAATTGCTTCTAACCTGGAAACTGGAGAAAAAGTTTCCTCATAATCAATACCTTCTTCATGATTGGAACCTTGAGCAGCTAACCTTGCTTTATTTCTGATCACTTTGCCATTTTCATCCAATTTATTTATGAACACCCATCTGGTACCAATGACAGAATAGTTTGTAGGTGGAGGAACTAGGTTCCAAACCTTATTCCTTTCAAACTCATTGAGTTCACTTTGCATAGAAATGATCCACTCTGCTTTTTGTAATGCTTCGTTCATAGTTTTAGGTTCTACAAGAGAGATAAAAGCATTAAAAGCACATAAGTTTTTCAACTGTGATCTAGTTTGTGTACCAGTGGTTGGATGTGAAATGATATTATCAACTGGATGAGATGAGAGATATTTGAATCTCTTTTTTGGAGACCAGGGTTCAGGTTCTGACACGACTTACTAGCGTGTTACCGCAAGTGTATGGTCAAGTAGTAAAGTGAAGTCCTTAGGACTCCGAGTTGTCGAACTCACATGGATTTGAACTACTATTAACCAATCGTTAATTAAGCAGATACGTTAGAGCAGAGTGATCTGTGAAGATAAAAACTTTCGACCCAACTAGGTAGGGACGAAATTCGTCCAATGCAAAGATAACAGCGAGCAATTCCTTCTCTATAGTTCCATTGTTGAGTTGGACCTCATTAAGTACCCTACTCGCATAGTAAATCACATGGATCTTCTTGTCTTTCCGCTGCCCTAACACCTCGCTGATGGCAAAGTCGCTAGCATCACACATAAGTTCAAAGGGGAGATCCCAATCTGGAGTCATAATCACAGGCGTAGAAGTTAGCTTCTCCTTTAGTGTATCAAATGACGCTTTGCAGGCATCATAAAAAACACATGGGACATCCTTTTCAAGCAGTTCACAATATCGTCTTGCAAATCTTTGAGAAGTCTTTGATGAATCTACAATAGAACCCTGCGTGATCCAGAAAGCTTCTAAGACCTTTCACTAATGTAGGATATGGGAGTTGCTTGATGGTATCAATCTTTTCTTGATCAACTTCCAATCCCTTACTTGATATCGTGTGCCCTAGAACAATCCCCTCTGTAACCATGAAGTGGCATTTCTCCCAATTTAGCACGAAATTAGTGTCAATGCAACGGTTAAGCACACGCCCCAAGTGATGTAAGCACTTATGAAAACTATCACCGAACAAAGAAAAGTATCCATGAATACCTCAAGATTATTCTCAATCATATCTGAGAAGATAGCCATCATACACCGCTGAAATGTCGCCGGTGCATTACATAATCTAAAGGGCATGCGTCGGAACGCGAAAGTGCCATATGGACATGTAAAAGTGGTCTTTTCTTGATCCTCCGGAGCAATAGCTATCTGATTGTATCTCGAATAATCGTCCAGGAAATAGTAGTACTCATGGTGGGCTAGCCTGTCAAGCATTTGATCGATGAAGGGTAGTGGGAAGTGATCCTTGAGAGTAGCTTCATTTAGCTTCCGATAATCCATGCATATGCTCCAACCGGTGACTGTCCGGTGAGATATATGTTCATGGTTGTCATTCTCCACCACTGTCATCCCTCATTTCTTGGGTACACATTGGACAGGGCTAGTCCAAGTGCTATCAGCAATAGGAAAGATGATGCCAACTTCTAACCACTTCATCACTTCCTTCTTCACCACATCCCTCATATTCGGGTTGAGTCTTCTTTGGGGCTGTATTATTGGCTTCTTCCCTTCCTCAATCCGAATTTCATGCTGACACTAAGCTGGGCTGATTCCTTTGATGTCCGCGATTGTCCATCCAATGGCATCTTTGTACTTTCTCAACACTCCCAAAAGCTGCTCCTCCTGTTCCTGAGACAAAGCAGAAGAAACAATTACGGGCAATGTGTCATTTAAACCAAGAAAAGCATACCTGAGGTGGGATGGTAATGGCTTCAAATCAATCACAGGTGGTGATTTGAGTGAAGGAATCAGAGTTGTTTCATTCTCGCCCAACTCTACCTTTATCCAACTATCAACAAAGTGTACTTCCTTGGGATGAGGATCCCATTCCCCTTTGTTCATGCTGGTTATTTCTTCCCACATCAGAGCCACTTCTTCTTTCACAACATCCTCCTCATAAATCTCCACCCCATAGCAATCTTCAAGGTCATGATAGGAAGGCATTTTCATTGCCTTAAACACATCGAATACCACCTTATTCTCATTTTATTTGCATGGATAGGCGCCCACTTTTCACGTGAATGATTGCTTCTCCTGTTGCCAAAAAGGGTCTTCCAAGAATCAATGGTGCATCACCCACTTCCATGTCGAGAATGACAAAATCAGCCGAAAAAATGAGTGATCCCACCTTGACCAATATGTCCTCAATTACCCCATATGCCTGGCGAATGGATCTGTCTGTCATTTTCAACATCACACGAGTGCCCTTAGGATCCCCCACACCTAGCTTCTTGAATATGGAAAATGGAATCAAATTGATGCTTGCCCCAAGATCACATAGTGCAGAAACTGTTATGGAATCACCCAAGGTGACTGGAATTACAAAGCTACCGGGGTCCTTGAACTTCTTTGGCAAACCCTGCAATACACACTCTGATGCTTCAGCTATCAAAAAAATCTGCTTACATTCCTCCATTCGCCGTCTCCCTGCCAATTTGTCTTTTAAGAACTTGGCATAAATTGGCATCTTCTCTAGAGCTTCAGCAAATGGTTGGTTGATTTCAAGCTTCTTGAATACTTCAAGAAATTTATGGAACTCTTTGGTATCACTTTTCTTTCTGGTCCGCAAAGGATATGGCAGTGTAGGAGCAATGGGAACAAACTCAGCACGTACCTCTTCTTTCTCTGGCTCTACACCAGCCTCTGCCTGCGTGGGTTGATCTCCTACCACCTCATCATCAAACAACTCATTCTCTTTTGCCTTTGAGGCTGTGGCTCTAGCATGTGTAGGGTACGGTGGGTCGGCCAAAGCCTTCCCACTTATGGTGGTGATAGCTTCAATGGGATGAAATCCATGTAGATGATTTACGTTGGCTCCATAATAAGCTGGTGCGGCTAACTGACTTACAATCTGTCCCACTTGTTTTTCTACATTCCGCAAAGCTGTTTTGGTTGACTGCAGATCAGCTGCAAGATAGGTCATATTTTCTGTGAACTGATTAACATTTCTGCCCATCTGTAACATTATACCCTTTAACTCATCCATATCACTGTATTTCCTCGTTTGTTGTGCTGCTTCTTCATGCTATATCTTTGCTAAGACTGCTCTAACTTCCGATTCAGGTAGATTGGACAATTTTTTGCTTTCTCCCAACTGAGAGTCCTGCTTAGCAATCTGCTTCATCAACTGATACGCGCCCTCCTTGTCGACCTTGAACAAGAAACTCCCTCCAGCTTCACTATCCACACGTTCTTGGTCAGCACGGCCTAGACCGTGGTAAAATACCTGAAAGGTCTTGTTGTCTTCAAAATCATGGTTTCGGCACTTTCTCATTCCCATAAAACGTTCCCACATTTCAACTAGTAACTAATCTTGCTGCTGCTCAAAACTCAGAATATTGGCTTGAAGTTGAATCACTTGGTGGACCGGGTCTATGAACTCTTCAGCACACTGATCCCATGTAACAATATAATTTGGTGCTCGATTTTTTAACCATGCTGCTGCTGCACCGCTCAGACAAAAAGGGAAAAGCACAAGCTTGAAAACATCTGAGCTGAAATCTTTATATTTTACCGTCATGCAGAAAGCATCCCCTATGAACTCATTCAGATTTTCATCACTTGCCCCACTGAACTGGAATAAGCTATTTGCCGCTTGGATTGTGGTGCCTTTAAGCTGAAAACTCTCGGCCTGAATATCTGGCACCCTAATGGCTGGACTGACTCCAGTTATGGGTCCTTAAAAGCTTGTAACCAGAGACCTTCCCGAATGATTGTAAGTGGTCTGATTTTTGCGAACTTCCAATTGTGCAGACAGCTTTTCCATCTTCCTTATGATCTTGTCAAGAGCTATTTGCATACTCTCTGAATCCTCATTGTTTGAGTGTGAGGCCTCACTAGATGAGGACGATGTCTCTTCCTTCTCACTCATCACGAATACCAGCTCCCTGAGATCAAAATAAGGGGAGAAGATCACAACAACTAACAAAAATAAGAAAAATAACTGAAAATAAAAAGTATCCTAAGCTAATTATCGATCTCACTAATAGTACCGTTAACTCCCCGGCAACGGCGCCAAAATCTTGTCACGACTTACTAGCGTGTTACCGCAAGTGTATGGTCAAGTAGTAAAGTGAAGTCTTTAGGACTCCGAGTTGTCGAACCCACAGGGATTTGAACTACTATTAGCCAATCGTGAATAAAATTTTGGGTACAAAGTAACCAGTAAAAAGAATTTGAATGTTTATAAGTTTGCCACCCTCAATCAAGTGGCTATACGTAACTAAGAATTGCAAATTAACTGATTAATATTACTAAGATTATGGAGAGACTACATGATTTAGGGTCCCTAGGATGCTTAGTTGATTTCCGGATTCAATTCACAACACTTCACTCTTTCTTCCACCATATCAGATTATACTTGCAACACATATCTCTCGATCATGCATTACACTATACTGTAATAAACAACCAATCCTTTCAGCCTAATGTTGTTAATCACACTACTATGGTTGATATGATAAAGGTACCTACAAGACCTCTCAAACTTGCAAAGTTATCACTCTAGCAATATCAATTGAAACAATCCGCATACAATCACTCTCATTCTTTCACCTCTCAGTCTCAATAATATTAAGAGTGTCTTCCTACTCTTCACGAACCTAGGGTTGAGTTATTTTCATACACTCTCCTAGATAACTAACATGATATGGGTGATCAAGCCTCACATGCTAAGAATTAAGAACTCGAGTAGAAGCATGAATAAAATCAAGAGTGAAATTAAGCTCAAAGCATGAATTAAATATGTGAATCCATCAATCAACCAATTAAACCCTACTTCTCCATAATCACCTAGCTATGAGTTTAGATAGACATGAAATATCTTGACAAAATCATGTTCTCCATAGAAAATAGTACAAGAGATGAAGAAAAAGAATCAAACGATGAAATCCTTGAAGATGGGGCGTGAATATCCCTTTTTCGAGGCCTTCCTAACGTTTTTTAACCAGATGGGGCGAATTTTTAATGTACTTTGCTAAGATTGCATTTCAGCCCCTCCAGTTTGTAATTCCCGTCCAGAATTGTAAGCTGATCTTGCGCAGGCCATTACACTCTCATCAGGACTCTGATTAAGCTCCGTGACCTATCGTTGGAAAGCTATTTAAGTGTACTTTCATTTGGCACTGGTCTCCCTCCAAATTATTTGTAGAACTCCAGATAGGATCAAAATAGTACAAGCTGGTCATCCAAGCTCCTCCAATTCGGCTTCTCTTCACTCCAGTCGAGCTCCCATTGTTTCCGAAGTTCGTTCCATTCCTCCTATCAACCGATTATCATCCGTTCCTTCCAAGACAACATGAAAAAACATACCAAGCGATTATATTTGATAAATAACAAAGAAATATGCATAGAAAATGCCCGGACTAACAATATAGCACATGGTGAGCAACAAGTGATAAAACGCGACATATTATCAACAATTAAGATCAAATATCTCTGAATAATATGGAAATCCATGATAATATATAGCTCCTAAAAGGCGCTATCAGGTTCTCCATAGATCTTCTCTGTTCTTGAAGTAGTGGTTTTGTCACTTGTATCCTTCTGATCATCTTTTTCAAGGCTTTGAGGCTTATTTTCAAGGCCTTGAGCACCATTTTCAAGGTCTTGAAAATGTCTTATGTTTATCTGAGCCTTTCTTGAATCCCAGTGGATTCTGAGTCTCTTCCTCTGATTCATACTTGTTCAAATTCAAGTCTGCAAAACTTTCACTCAAAGAACCATTATAGCTTCATCAAAAATAACATGAATGCTCTCTTCAACCAGTTTGGTTCTTTTATTGTAAACTCTATAAGCTTTTCTATTCTGAGAGTAACCAAGAAAAATACCTTCATCACTTATTGCATCAAACTTACCAAGATTGTCTTTCCCATTGTTATGGATAAAACATGTGCATCCAAAGGGTTTGAAGTATGAAATGTTTGGCTTCCTCCCTTTGAATAGTTCATAGGGGGTCTTCTTCAAGATAGGTCTGATCAAGCACCTGTTCAGTATATAGTTTGCTGTATCCACAGCTTCTGCCCAATAATGTTTTGGCAACTTGTTTTCCAGAAGCATCGTCCTTGACATATCTTCAAGAGTCCTGTTCTTTCTTTCAACCTCACCATTCTGTTGAGGATTTCTTGGAGCAGAAAAGTTGTGAGTAATACCGTGCTTATCACAGAAAAAATCAAATTCTAATTGATCAAATTCTCTACCATGATCACTTCTAATTGAAGCTACATGTAGGTTTTTCATAGTTTGATCAACTAATATGACCAAGCTTCCTGTGCCAAAGCTTTGAATCCTCTTTGAAGGCCTTGCGGCACTTCAAACTTTTACCTATAACTTTGTTTGTCAGGAAAGTATAAACATTGTTTGATCTAGAGGTTGTGAGAATGCAATTTCCTGATTTCTCATTTTGTATCACACACTTCTCTTTATCAAAGATAACTTTATTACCATTATCACAAAGCTGAGAAATACTAAGCAAGTTAACTTTCAAACCATCTACTAGATAAACATCAGAAATAGAGTTTTCAGAATCAGTACAAACTTTACCAATACCAAGAATATTGCATTTGACTTTGTCACTAAGTGTAATTGAACCTTATGATTTCTCCTATAGTTCTGAGAATAGAGATCTCTTTCCACTCATGTGTCTTGAGCAACGACTGTCCATAAACCACTTATGTTCTTTGGTGTTGGTGACAACCTGCAAACACCAATCACTGCCTTAGCCAGTTGTTAGAACTAGTGTGGAATTTGGATTCATATTCAGGATCAACCATGTTAGGTGGTCTAACCCCTTTAGGAACCCAAATCTGTTTAACTTTTCCTTTTAGTTGAAATGGAAAAGTGTTCCTCATTATGTGAGGGTCTCTTCTTCTGAAAGGACAAGTCATTTTAACATGACCAATTTTGCAGCAGTAATGAAATTTAGGAGAAGTTTTGTTTCAAACTTTCACAAATCGGGCATTGTTCTTTCTTGGAAAGTTTGGATTGAATCCAATACAAGCTTTGTGAACATACTTTGAACTTCCTCCAAGAATCAAGTTCAACTTGTGTTCTGATCCATCAAGCTTAACATTTGCCAATTCAGATTCTTGAAGTTTCTCAGTAAGAGTAGTCTTTTTTTTGATCTAATTCATCAACCTGATGTTTCAGATTAACAAGGCTGTCACTCAGTGAAGAGTTGTCAGAAACTACTTGCTTGACTTGTGTTTTCAAGGCTTTGAAACTACTTTTCAAGGCCTTGAAATCACTGTCAGTCTTCTTTTGAGAGATTTCAAGATTCTGATTTAAACAAATAAGTTGTACAATCTCGTTTCCTTTCTCATGAACTTTTTCTTTCAAAAGTATAATATATTTAAGATAATCTTCTTCTTATAAAAGCATTGTTCTAAGATAATCTGAAAGAGCATCTTTTGGTTTTGAAATCAGACAGTTTACCATTACCTCAATGTTCTTTTCAGAACTTTCATCATGCTTGGCCATGAAGCATAGGTTGGCATGTTCTTCTTCAGATTATGATTCACTTGAGCTATCTGAATCACTCCATGAAGCTATCATATCTTTCTTTCTTTCATCATGGTATTTCTTTTGAAAGCTCTTGCTTTTCTCTATTGACAATCTCTTATCAAATGTCCTGCATCACCACATTCAAATAAATTCATGACCTTTGATTTATTTAGTGAAGAAGACTTACCTATGTAGCCCTTGCTAGTGGATGGTCTATGTCTTTCTCTGTTGAAGTCTTTGTTTACAAAGTTTTTCTTCATTTTGAGAATACTTGTCAAGGATTTGGAAATCAAAGCAAATGGATCTTCATCATCATCATCCTCATTTTCAAGGCTTTGAGTTGTCTCATTCTCTTTGGCTTTGAGAGCTAAGTTTTTGATACTTTCTGGGAGCTCTCCATCAGCTTCATTCATAGATATTTCATGTTTGAGAAGCTTCCCTTGTAGGTCATCAAGTTGTAGACTTGAGAGATTCTGAGCTTCTTCAATAGCTGTGGTCTTTGGTTCCCACTTTCCCTTTAAAAGACTTCTTAGAATCTTTCTCACCTTTTCTTCATTGGAAAAATGTTTTCCCAGTGAATCAAGGTTGTTAACAATGTCTGTGAACCTCTTGAACATGTCTCTGATAGATTCATCTGCATTCCTCTTAAACAACTCATATTGCCTGAGATAGATGTTGATCTTGGTTTGCTTGACTTGACTGGTTCCTTCAAAGGTTACCACAAGCTTATACCAGATTTCTTAGGCAGTAGTGTAGCCTGAAATCCTGTTGAATTCATCTATACTCAAAGCACAATATAAGATGTTAATAGCTTTGTAATTCTTAGAGAATCGCTCTAATTCAGAAGAGGAGAGTGATTCTTCAGATTTGGGAGTTCTAATCCCATCTTTATCTGTGTAGAAAGTGTGAGGTCCATTCTGAATAATGGTCCAAAGATCTTTGTCTTGATGAATGATGAACATTTTCATCAAAGCTTTCCAGGGAGCAAAATTGTCTCCACAAAATAGAGGAGGTCTCTTAACAGCTCTTCCATGTGAGAAACCACCATCACCTGCAGTACTCATGATCACCAGATGGTTAAATCTATACAGTGATACAAGCTCTGATACCAATTGAAAGTGTGAGTGTGCAGGTGGTAATGCAGCTAAGATACTCAAGAAGGGGGGGGGGTTGAACAGAGTATGCCAAATTTTTGTAAAATTTGCTAAAATAATAATATATTGTGAAAGCTAGTGAAGTTCAAGGCCTTGAAAACAAGTTCAAGCCTTTGGAATGAAATACAGTTTGGAATGGAATAGTTAAGTCTTTTTTAAAGCCTTGAAAAGAGTTTCAAACCTTTGAAAAACAGACAAGTTTGAATGCTGTAAAAACCGAGTAAGTAAAGAAACTTTAAATGCAAGAGACAAATGATTTATAGAGTTCAGTCCACTTGGACCTAATCTCTACCTTAGGGATCTGATCCCTGCAGGATTTTCAATACAATTCTTATTAATCAAAAGCTAAGCCCTAGATCTCAAGCACTGAGAGATGCTTACTTTGTTACAACTTTTCGTTCTCCCTAACCTATCTAGTACCTGCTCTAGCTAACTTATTAACTAAGAATTATCTATTGTTCACTTTGAACAATCCTCGAGAATAAATATAGAAATATTACAGAAATGATCTACCAATAAAGCACAATACAGAAGAACACCAGAGTGTAGAAACTGCAGTGGAGTATGCAGTGAACTTCTGTGAAATGGATTGTGAGATTGATGAACTTCTTTGATTCTTGTCAATCCATACTTATCTCTCTCTTTTTGCCCGTTGAGTGTTGTGTGCGTTGATTCAGAAATGAGCTCTATTTAAACTTCAAACAGCTCTTCAAATCTTCCCAGATTTTCATCAACAAATCTCCTATTTTGTAGGCAACAGACTTTGACTCTTTGACAATCTTCTCCAACGGTTAAGTGATCACAATCTCCAGTGATAGTGTTGTGATCTTGCATTTGATTAGATTGAGAAGCTGTCATACCAGTCAGATTAAACACATAATCATCTTCTCAATTATTTCCTTCCTTGCACAAGTCAGATTAGGAAATAATCCCTGCAAACTAGGAAATAAAATTCCCTGTAAAATCATAGTAAAAAAGATGATTTTTTATGTTCAAACATGCTAGAATAATTTGTGTTTCATCATCAAATAAAAGTAAAACAATCATATGAATGAGGGATATGAAATCAACTTAGAAGAGTTTGCAGAAAACTCCCAATGAGAATGTTCATATAGGTTAAACAGTTTCAAGGCTTTAGATCCAGTTTCAAGGCCTTGAAAATAGCTATTCAAGCCTATGATAACTGATCAAGGCTTTGAAATCTGATTCAAGGCCTTGAAATAGTTAAACTATTTCAAGCCTTGCACAACATGTGATCTTACATCCTTTATCATAATGCGCCCTCCAATTCTATGGCTTCGTAAGAAGAGTAAGCCGTGTCCAATTTTCAGTCTTCGTTTTCTCCTTCTTCTATGATCCATATGATTTATGATATCTTTCGCATGCTGCATATGAACTTTCGTCTGCATCGTATTGTTCAGTTCAATATTTCCCTCACTTTCCTCTTCTTCACCTGTTTCCTTTTCTTCATCTTAATTGACTTCTCTTAAAAAAAACTTTTGGCGGGCTATTCTTGGCCATTTTCTATAGGATTATCTTGAGGGAATAGAGTTTGCGCCCTTTTGCAGATACAAAAATCGTGGGTAGACGAAGAGACGGAGGCACTTTTACAGGTTCGTCGATAGATGAAGAGATAGAGGCAATTTTATAGGTTCTTGTATCGTTCTTAAGTTTTGCATGTTTTCGAAACATAATTATTTGGATACATTGTCTACAACTATAGGATATAACTATAGTTTGAAATATAATATACAATCATCTTGTTTTATAGTTACAAAAGGATAAATGCTGATCCTAGTAATCTGAATCAACAAACATTTAGTCGGGTAATTAACACATAAATGTTTATTTCATATAACTTTTATCGGAGGTAGGTTATGAAGTTTTGAGCCATGTTGGATCATACATGCTCCCCCCTCAGCTGAACAATCTGATTAGTCCCACTTGTTCTATACATTGATGAATCCTTTATCGTAATTCATTTCGCACTTCTATGGATTTGTAAGAATTAGGTTGATGTAAAATTGTTCAACATACCTACCTTTTATAACTGGTGGAATTATTAGGTTTTAGTTAACATATCTTTAATCCATATATTCCCCTTCACCCATCAGAGAAACAACAAACTTTGTAATAAACTAATTTTAAACATCAGTTCAAAACATTCACGTACGTATCTGTAGGGTTTTGATGCAGGATACGCAGAGGAAATACAATAAAATTATTCTGTTCAAAACCCTCCATGAATCACAAGTGAAGCATGATAAAAATGATGAAGGAAGCAAAAAGGTTACCTCAGACATACAAGACAGGGAAGATCACTTTGTGTAGAAATAGTGTCCACACCTCTGCGTAAGTCCACAATGTAGGATCTCCAAGTGAAACTTCCTCTACTGTTTGTGGTAGCAGTGTAGAAGAAGGAGTAATCACCAAGGAGCTTGATCCAATGAATCTTAAAGCATAAAAAATAGAGGAGGGAGAGGAGGGTCGTTCGCCCCTTGGAGTCGTCGGCCTCTATGGGGCAACGTCCTTCTCTCCTTTCCTTGTCCTCTAATTTTCATCCATAATGAAATTAGGGCTAGACTTGTTCTTTTATAAGTAATTACTCTTTATTTATTATAAAACTGCCCCACTAATAATTAAATCCAACAGTTTGGATTAACTTTCGTTTTAGCCAATTTTGCTATTTAGTCCAACTAAATATGCATGTTGTTGCACTTTGATCCTTGATTCCTTTAATTGTTAATTAGTACAACTAATTAACGTCTAATTCCGGTCTAATCTTTTGGTCTTTAACCATACATGTTCCTATTACGTTGGCAGTAATAATTACAAACATTGAATGGTGTCTAGCAACACATCAATTCTACCCAACTAATAGGAAGTCAGCGATCTGACAAACCTCTGTGACTAATGTTACCATGTTGTATAATCCCTTTGTCTCATCTATCTGGATTGGACACAAGACATGGAGTGTCACACTTATATATCCAATCCATAGTTTCTCGATCTGTGAGTAGACTTAGATAAACAAATAACCTCAATATCTCATATTGATTTATTTGAGCATGGCCATGCATTTCCCTAAGTCCCACTCATCGAGCGGCCTTGTATATTTACTCCCGTTATTGGGAGGGACAAATCCTATCTACATCACTACCATCTCTAAGCTTGTGTCATATCATGTCCGATTTAAGCCTTTATAGTTACCCATTCACGGTGTAACGTTTGACGATTTCAATACATGACAATTCACAACTAGAGTATCTAGTGACTTCAAGTCGAAGGATTACAACACCATTGTCACTATGAGAAGTTCTTGTCACATTCTCATAAATCGCATGTAGCCTTATCATGGCGGGTCAATACAGTACACCATTACTCCTAATGCGTACCCATGTGTTAGTGGGCTAAGATCCATATGTCACCTTTCTTGAGCCTACTTTGGTAGGTCACCCAAGATTTGGTTATTTAGGTAGGAACAACTTCCAATTGCATCCAAAGCAACTCTTGGTTTAACAACTTAGTTTCTATTTACCCCTTACTTCAACAATCGCACAATACTAGCTTGTGCCGTCGCGCCACACAATGAAAAATTAAGTCGCCTTGCTTTGGCAAGCCCGAACTTAATAATTCCTGATCATGGCGAGTGTTTAAGCAAGAGAAGGCAAAACGCAATATTTCGTTGAGGGATTTTCTTGTTACTTTATTTGTTGATCATATCAACTGTTGTTCATATCAACTGATCTACTTATCTAGATTGGGCAATTCCAAATAAAATATCCATATTGTTTACAAATTATCTTGTTATCGTTTTTCATGCATCATCCATTCATCAAAAATAAAAAATACAATAAATAATAAACAATAAAATAAATGTGGTATGGATGAGGCCCCTAAGGCTAAGATATTCCCAAGTCAATGAGAATATCTATAAGCCCTAAAACAGCAAGCTCATCTCCATGTGCCTCCGTCTTTAGTCCATGCGTCCTAGCTTGTGGGTCTCCATTTTCTTATGGTCTTTTGTTCTTTGATCATCTTCTCCGTGCCTTCACTATATTCTATCTATCTAATTCTAGCTAGCATTTATGAATTGAATAGAAGAACCTCACAAGCGAGGGAGAAGACGACACGAAGGTCGTAAAATTAATTACATTTAATTACATCAAAACGAAACCAACCCACAAAATATAAACAACCACACAATCCAAGGCCACATCCAACTACCGTGCGAAAAAATCACATAATACAGTTCAAAACCAATTTTAATGCGCTGGGTCAATTTTTAGTAAAATTGGGACACTAGGGTTAAAATTGTCAAAACGGTCGCGCTAGTCCAACTAGCCGAACCGAACTGACCTGCCAAACCAGGCCAACCAGGCCCAACTAACACAACTAGCCACACCGAAAGGCTGGCCGAACCGGTCAGACCCGGTTGGTCAGGTCCGGCGCACAAGGGAGGGGGGCGGGCTTTGCTTGGCTGAAACCCTAGGTGGCCCAACCCAATTGCGTAGACAATAATTTTTTTTTTCCTCCTCCTTGTATCCGAACCCCAATGTGGGACAGAGTTCTTCGAACATTATGCCCAAACCCTAACTTTATGTCTCCAATCAATTTGTACATCATATGTACATGAAAATCACTAATTTTCACATATTATGTAAAATTAGCTTATTTCTACATGAATCATATTCACTACGTATCATAATACGCATATTAGTTTTCCGCAAAAATTGACAGAACGGTGTAAACTGATAAAAAACAGATAACCACATAAATCATGTTATGCGCTATTGACCTGTGGGTCTAATACCAATGTAGGGTTTTGATGCAGGTTACACAGCGAAAATACAATAAATTATTCTGCTCAAAAGCCTCCATGAATCGCATGTGAAGCATCATAAAAATGATGAAGGATGAAAAAAGGTTATCTCACACATACCAGACTGGGAAGATCACTTTGTGTAGAAATAGTGTCCACACCTCTGCAAAAGTCAACACCATAGGATCTCCAGCTGGAACTTCCTCTACTGTTTGTGCTAGTAGTGTAGAAGTAGGATGAATCACCAAGGAGCTTAACCAAATTAAGCTTGAAGCATCAACAATGGAGGAGGAGGGAGAAGAGGGTCGTCCGCCCCTTGAGCCGTCGGCCTCTATGGGGTGGCCTTCTTCCCTCCTTTCCTTTTTCTTTAATTTTCATCCATAATGAAATTAGGGATGGACTTCCTATTTTATAATTAATAACTCTTTATTAATTGTAAAACTGCCCCACTACCAATTAAATCCAACAGTTTGGATTAACTTTCGTTGTAGTCCAGTTTTCAATTTAGTCCACAAAATATGCATGTTGTTGCGCTTTCATCCTTGATTCCTTTAATTGTTAAGTAGTCCAAATAATTAACGTCTACTTCCAGTCTAATCCTTTGGTGGGTGACCATACAAGTTCCTATTACGTTGACAATAACAATTACAAACATTGAGCGGTGTCTAGCAACACATCAATGCTACCCAACTAATAGGAATAGTCAGTGATTTGACCTAACTGTGTGACCAATGTTAACGTTTTGTATAATCCCTTTGTCTCATCTATCCGAATTCGACACAAGAAATGGAGTGTCATACTTGTATATCCAATCCATAGTTTTTGTTCTGTGAGTAGACTTAGATAAACAAATAACATACATATCTCATATTGATTAATTGAGCATGGACATACATTTACCTAAGTCTCGCTCATCGAGTAGCCGTTGATATTTACTCCCGTTATGTGGGAGGGATAAATCAAATCTACATCACTACCATATCTAAGATTTCTTGATATCATGTATGATTAAAGCCTTTATAGTTTCCCAGTCACGGTGTAACGTTTCACAATATCAAAACATGACAATTCACAACTAGGGTATCTAGTGACTTCAAGTCGAAGGATCACAACACCATTGTCACTATGAGAAGCGCTTGTGACATTCACATAACTGCCATGTAGCCTTTGTTGGAATAGGTGCCCTAGAGGCAAACTAATTTTAGTATGAATAATGTTTTGGCTAGAAAATTCATTTATTATTTATAGTGATATTTAATATAATGAAGTCCTTAGATACAATGTGTTGTTTATCTTAAATATTCCTAGTTCATTATATTGATTAATAGGACGATCAACTATAGACTAGTATGTGTTTAGATTGACATAGAGATACCAAGTCTAACACATGGGTTTGCATTAGGAGTAATAGCATACTGGATTGACCCACAGCGAGAAGGATACATTAGATTATGTCAAAGTCACAATCGCTTCTCGTAGTGATAATAATATTGTAATCCTTAGACTTGAAGTCACTAGATACTCTAGTTGTGGAATATCATGCTTTGATATTATCCAACGTTGCGCCTTAACCGGGTAACTATAAAGAAAGTTATCGGGCATGGTATGAAGCAAGCTTAGAGATCGTAGTGACGTAAAGACGATTTTTCCCTCCCACATAATGGGAGAAAATATCCGTGGGCCACTCAAGGGATCGTTCTTATTGAATGTCTGGCTAGACTCAGATTAGTCTATATGGAGATATTGATGTTATCTGCTCGCATAAGCATATTCCCAGGATCGAGAAACTATGGATTGGATATACAAGTGTGACTATTATGTCTCGTGTCCAATCTGGATATGGAGAAAAAGGGATAACATGATATGTGGTTATTGGGAACACGGTTTGTAGGGATCACTGACTTATTTCTATTAGTTGGGTGACATGGATGTGTTGCTAGAAGACGCTCCATGTTAGTAATAAGTTACTACCAACTAAGTAGAAACCTATGGGGTCACACACCGGATGGATTAAATTGGATATTGATATTAATTAGTTGGACTATTTAATAAAAGGATCATAATGCAACCACAAGCAAACTTAGTAGGACTAATTTTCAAGTGAACTAATCCATGTAAGGACATGATTAGTATTGGGGACTTTATGTAGTTAATAAAGATTTATGACTATATAAAGGATCTCTAGCTTGCTAATTCTCTACACGAGTAATTATTGAGAGAACATAACAATGCAAGAGAGAGAGAGACAAAGCAAATAAGCCGAAGCCCTCCTTGCGGTCCGGCCCCCCTTGCTGTCGGCCACCGTAGGCGAGGTCTTGGTGCTTCGTTTTGCGTGATCATCCTACTCCTTCTTCCGTTTCTAGCACATCGCGGTGAGAAGGAATCCACTAAAGAATATCAGGTGTTGATAGTCATAGAGACGAAGACACTATTCTTTGTGTGATCTCCCAAACTAAGGTACACACCTCCTATGCTCTTATCATGTTATGATGCTTGTCCGGTGATCCTTGGTTGGCTTTTAGTAGGATAAGTTTTTTTATTCTGCTGGGTAAAATATGTCAAAACCCAATAGTGGTAGCAGATCCACATGTCGTAGCGCATAACATGATTTTATGTGTTACGGTTTCAGCTTTTACACTGTTTTATTCATATTACGCGGAACTAAAATTAATTGGCATGTAGATGCAAATTGAATTTGATTCAAGACAAACATGATCTAATTTAACATTGGGTGTGTAGTGAGTTTGATCACATAGGATATGAATAATTGGGTTCTTGAACAATTAGGGTTCTTGGGCACATAATTGGGAAAATGGGGTTTTCCAATTACGGAAACAAGTATATGGAAACAACCAAACTTGGGCAACAAGGAAGGAAGGGGAAGGAAGCTAGGGCCGAAACACTAGCCGCCACCCCTCGTCTTCCTTGCGCGCCAAGCTAGGTCGTGGGTCACCTAGGGGCTGCCGGCCTAGGGCCTGCCCAGGGTGACGTGCTGCGGTCCATAGGGGTTCGGCCTAAGTTTAGGTGGGACCCCTTGGACCGTTGTTACCCTAATTACCCAATTTCAACTAAAATTGAACAAGCGCGTTAAAAATCGGTTTTAATTTTATTATGTGCTTTGTTGTATGGTGGAAGGATATGGCCTAGGTAGTGGATGTTTAATTTTGTAGTTTGGTTTACGGCCTGTGAGCTGATCAAATTAATGTAGTAGTTAGTTAATTTTACGGCCTGCGAGTTGATCATCTTCTCAACATGTGAGGTTTTATTTATTTATTTATTATAGATGTTAGATGATAGCCAAGAGCATGGAGAAGAAGACCGGAGGACAAGTAAGACACAAAGACGATGAGGACTCCCATCCTAGGCGCACGACTATGGTGGAGCGCATGGAGATGAGCTTGTCACTTTAGGGAATATAGATATCATCATTGGCTTGGTAATATCTTAGTCTAGGGGCCATAACCATGCCACGTTAATTTTTCTTTTGAGGATGTTTATTATATATGTCTTGTTATTTATTTTTGTGTGTATGGCAATACTAGCGAAACGTTAACAAGATTATAATAAACAAGTTTGATCTTTTATTGTGGATGCCGAATCCAAATAAGTAGATAATGTTGATGGGATCAAAAATACGAATAATGAGTATTAAATCCCTCAATGGAAATATTGTGTTTTGCCTTCTCTTGCCTAAACACCCTTCATGATCAAGGTCTATTAAATTCGGGCTTGCCAAAGCAAGGCGGTTTAATTTACCTTGATGTGTTCAGGACGACACAAGCAAGTAATGTGTGATTGTTGAAGAGGTAGGACACAACTAGGTAATATCAATTGGATTGATGAGCCTAGAGGCATGACAATTGTGTGTTATCTAAAGGCTAAAGAATAATGAAGTATTCTCCTAATTGGACCAAGAGTTGAATGGGATGCAATTGGAATGGTTACTACCTAAATAACCAATTCTTGGGTGACTTGCCAAAGCAAGCTCAAGAAGAAGTGAAATATGGATCTAGGACTCACTAGAAAATATGTATGATATTTTCCGCATTAATGGCGAGGGCCATTAATCCGAGAAAAATAGTGGGAGCTATATTTAATAATCTAGCCATTGTTTAATATAGTCAAATTGTTCAAAATACTAAAATTGCACATTTCTCATTTTGTAGAATTCCAATGGCAGAAAATCACGCATCGACTTCATCCCTGCGATATGACCTTGAGAACTTTTCTGGTACAGAAACTTAAGGATCTTCCTTAAGCAAGAAAAGAAACTGTACATCTTAGACAATCCTATCCCAGCACCACCCCAGGATGAGTCTGTTCTAGCTGCAGTGAGAGCACATCAGAAACATGTGGATGTTTCTAATGATGTGACTTGTCTCATGCTTTGCACCATGACCTCGGAGCTTCAGAAGAAACACGAGAGCATGGAAGCCTATGATATGATCATACACTTGAAACAGTTGTTTCAGGAACAGGCAATGCATGAGCGGTATGAAGTGTCGAAAGCACTGTTCAAGAGAAATCTTGCAGAAGGGAACCCGGTTGGGCCTCATATACTCTGAATGATCGGGTGCATAGAGAACCTCACGAGGCTAGGGTTCCCACTCGACCAAGAGTGGGCAACTGATCTCGTCTTGCAATTGTTTTCAGACAGTTATAACCAGCTCATCATGAACTATAACATGAACCAGATCAGTAAGACTCTGCCAGACTTGCTGAACATGCTAAAGACAGCTGAACAGAGCATCAATAAAGGCAAGGGCAAGGCCATAATGATGGTGAATAAAAGGAAGGGAAAGGGAGTTGCCTCAGCTTCCAAAGGAAATAGCTATAAAGTTGCAAAGTTCAAGGAAGTCCTAAAGCCTAGTGGGGGCCTGCTTAAGGGTGATTGTCACTACTTAAGCCAGCCGGGTCACTGGAGGAGGAATTTCCCCAAGTACCCGGATGATAAGGAGCTTGGAATAGCGATTCCACCACATCCAAGTATTTTTGTTATCGACGTCAATCTATCTATTTCTTCATCTTGGGTATTGGATACTGGATGTGGTTCTCACATTTGTCGAAATGTGCAAGATTTGAAAAGAAGTAGAAGATTGGCTAAAGGGGAGATAGATCTGCGCGTCAAGAATTGAGTAAAAGTTGCTGCATTAGCTATAGGCGCTAATGAACTATCTGTGCCTTCTGGACTTATTTTAGCATTAGACAATTGCTATTATTGCCTACTATGAGCGGAAACATTATTTCCGTTTCTTGTTTGGACGAGAATGGTTCTTCTATTTCAATAAAGGACAAGTGTTGCTCCATTTATTTTGATAGTATGCACTATTGTAGTGTGCATTTGTCTAATGGATTGTATATCCTTGATCTAAATAATTTCATCTATAAAATAAATACTAAAAGGATTAAAACTAATGATTTAAATCCTACATGTTTACGGAACTGTCGTTTAGGCCATATAAACAAGAAACGAATATCTAGACTCCATAAGGATGAATTTCTAGACTCATTTGATTTGGAATCATATGAGACATGCGAGTCTTGTTTATTAGGAAAAATGACGAAGTCCCCTTTCAATAAGAACGGTGAGAGGACTAGTGAGTTACTAGCACTCATACATACTGATGTGTGTGTGCCGTTTCCCACGCTTGCCAGAGGTGGTTACACCTACTTCATTACGTTTATTGATGACTTTAGTAGATATGGATTTGTATACCTTATGAAGGCCAAATCCAAATGCTTTGAATTTTTCAAAGAATTTAAAATTGATGTGCAGAAGCAACTTGGTAAAAGTATTAAGGCTTTGCGATCGGATCGTGGAGGGGAATACTTGAGCCAAGAGTTTGACGAATATCTTAGAGAGTGTCGGATAGTATCCCAACTAACTCCACCCGGAACGCCACAATGGAATGGCGTGTCCGAGAGGAGGAATCGCACGCTATTGGATATGGTGCGATCTATGATGTGTCAAACGGATCTTCCAATATCATTTTGGGGACATGCTCTATTGACTGCAGCTTTCACCATTAACCGTGTTCCATCCAAATCAGTCATGAAGACACCAAATGAGATATGGACTGGTAATCGTCCCATAGTGTCGTTTATGAAGATTAGGGGTTGCGATATCTATGTAAAGCTTTTACAAACAGACAAGCTCGGACCCAAAGAGGATAAGTGTAAGTTTATGGGATATCCTAAGGAAACAAAAGGATATTATTTCTTTAATCCAACAGAGAACAAAGTGTTTGTAGCTCGGACCGACGTGTTTCTAGAAAGAGAGCTAGTCTCTAAAGAATCAAGTGGGAGGACTATAGAACTTGAAAAAATTCAAGAACCACAAACCACTGAACCGATGATGGAGCATGAACAGGAACTGCAAAAAATTGCGGAAGAACTTGTTCTGGTAAGACAGGAATTCCGTAGGTCAGGTAGGGTACGTCATGAGCCAGAGAGGTAGGGACTTCTCATTACTGAGTCAGATGACATACCACTCATGGATGATGAGCCAGCAACCTACGGGGAGGCCATGAAAGGCCCAGACTCCATAAAGTGGCTAGAAGCCATGAAATCCGAATGGATTCCATGTATACCAACAAAGTATGGACTTTGGTGGAACCACCTGAAGGGGCTCGACCCATAGGGTGCAAGTGGGTCTTCAAGAAGAAGACCGATATGGATGTCAAGGTAGTTGCCTACAAGGGGCGATTGGTGGCTAAAGGTTATAGACAGATTCATGGTATTGACTATGATGAGACCTTTTCACCGGTCCCCATGAATAAATCCATTCGGATCCTAAATGTGATTGCAGCCTACTACGACTAAGAGATTTCGAAGATGGATGTCAAAACAGCGTTCCTTTATGGGAACCTCCTCGAGGATGTGTACATGACACAACTGGAGAGTTTTGAGGATCCAGAGAATGCCAATAAAATATGTAACCTACCACGATTCATTTATGGATTGAAGCAAGCTTCTAGGAGTTGGAGTCGACGTTTTGATGATGCAGTCAAAGAGTTTGACTTCATCAAGAACGAAGATGATCCCTGTGTTTAAAAGAAGGTTAGTGGGAGTTCTGTTGTGTTTCTAGTCTTGTATGTGGATGACATACTACTCATTGGAAATGTCATCCCTACTTTGCAATCTGTTAAAGATTGGCTAGGAATGTGTTTCGCAATGAAGGACTTAGGAGATGCATCTTATACACTTGGTATCAAGATCAATAGGGACAAATATAGAAAGCTTCTCAGCCTAAGTCAATGTACATATATAGAAAAGGTGTTGAAAAGGTTCAACATGCAAGATTCAAGAAGGGATTCTTGCCCATGTCGCATGGAGTCACTCTATCTAAGACTGACTATCCTTCCAATGAGATTGAGAGGGACCGCATGTGTAGGATACCCTATGCTTCGGCCATAGGATCCATTATGAACGCCATGTTGTGTACTAGACAAGACGTATCATACGTGTTGAGTATGGTATGCAAATATCTGTCCGATCTGGGTGAGATTCACTGGATTGCTGTCAAGAATATCCTAAAGTACTTGAGAAGAACTAAAGATGTGTTCTTGATATTTGGAGGTAAGGAAGAACTCAGTGTAATTGGTAACACTGATGCGAGCTTCCAAACCGACAAAGATGATTACAGATCGCAGTCGGGATACGTGTTCTGCGTGAATGGAGGAGCTGTGAGCTGGTAAATTTCCAAGAAAGGGACAAGTGTTGATTCTACAACTGAAGCTGAGTACATTGTTACTGCGGAAGCAGCAAAAGAGGCAGTTTGGATAAAGAAGTTTATCACTGAGCTCGGTGTGGTCCCTAGCATTGTGGATCCCATGGAGTTGTATTGTGATAACTCTGGAGCGATCGCACAAGACAAGAAACCATGATAACACCAGAAATTGAATCATGTAATTAGGAGATTCCATCTTTTTCGTGATATGATCGATATAGGAGATGTGAAGATGTGCAAGATTCCAACGGATGACCATCTTTCATATCCGCCCACAAGGGCACTTGCGCAGCGAAAGCATGAAGGGAACACTAGATCTATAGGCATACGAGATGCGCTAGATTGGCTCTAGTACAAGTGAGAGACTGTTGGAATAGGAGCCCTAGAGGCAATCTAATTTTAGTATGAATAATATTTTGGCTAGAACATTCATTTATTATTTATTTTGATATTTAATATAATGAATTCCTTAGATAAAATGTGTTTTTTATGTTAAATATCCCTAGTCCATTATATTGATTAATAGGAAGATCAACTATAGACTAGTATGTGTGCAGATTGATATAAAGATATCAAGTCTAACACATGGGTATACATTAGGAGTAATGGCATACTGAATTGACCGACAAAGAGAAGGATACATTAGATTATGTCAAATTCACAACCGCTTCTCGTAGAGCTAATAATATTGTAATTTTTAGACTTGACGTTACTAGATACTCTAGTTGTGGAATATGGTGCTTTGATATTTTACAATGTTGCGCCTTAACCTGGTAACTATAAAGATAGTCATCGAGCATGGTAGGAAGCAAGCTTAGAGATCGTAGTGAAGTTGAGAGGATTTGTCCCTCCCACATATTGCGAGCAAATATCCATGGGCCACTCGAGGGATGGTGCTTATTGAATGTCTGGCCATACTCAAATAAATCAATATGGAGATACTGATGTTATCTGCTCGCATAAGCATATTCCAAGGATCGAGAAACTATGAATTGGATATACGAGTGTGACTATTATGTCTCGTGTCCAATCCGGATATGGAGACAAAGGAATCACATGATATGTGATTATTGGGAACAAGGTTTGTCAGTATCAATGACTTATTTATATTAGTTGGGTGGCATGGATGTGTTGCTAGACACCTCTCCATGTTAGTAATAAGTTACTACCAACTAAGTAGAAACCTATGGGGTCACACAGCGGATGGATTAAGTTGGATATTAGTATTAATTATTTGGACTATTTAATAAAAGGATCATAACGCAACCACAAGCAAACTTAGTAGGACTAGTTTGAAAGTGGACTAATTCATGTAAGGACATGATTGGTATTGCGGCCTTTATGTAGTTAATAAAGAGTTATGACTATATAAAAGATCTCTAGCTTGTTAATTCTCTACACAAGTCATTATTTAGAGAACATAACAAATCAAGAGAGAGAGAGAGAGATAAAGAAAAGAAGGCCGAAACCCTCCTTTCCGTCCGCCCCCTTGCCGTCGCCCATCATAGGAAAGGCCTTGGTGCTTTATTTTGCGTGATCATCCTCTTCCTTCTTCCGTTTCTAGCACATCGCGGTGAGAAGGAATCCAATCAAGAATCCAAGGTGTGGATATTCATAGAGACGAAGAAACTATTTTTCGTGTGATCTCCCAAACTAAGTACACACCTCCTATGCTCTTATCATGTTATGATGCTTGTCCGGTGATCCTTGGTGGGCCTTGAGTACGATAATTTTTGTTAGTCCGCTGCGTAACCTACGTACAAAACCCAACAAACTTCTCATGGCGGGTCAATCTAGTACGTCATTACTCCCAATGCGTATCAATGTGTTAGACTTGATATCCCCATATCAATCTACCCACATACTAGTCTCGATGCAATACAGTCGTCCTATTTAACTGTAGTACTTGACTAGGGCTATTTAAGAATATAACCTTTGTATTCTATGGACTTCATCTATGTTAACATATCTCCATATTGATAACATAATGAATAGTAAGTCCATGTAAATGTCACGATAAATTGATTGCCTCTAGGGCACAATTCCAACAGTAACACTATTTGTGCTATCGTAAATTCGTAAGACATACGAAGCAGAACTAGAACATTCGTGAGCTGTAAACAATGTGCTTCTAATAAAGAAATGCAACATTAAGTATCATTAAACTACAAAACAATAAAAGTATGGTTCGCAAACAAACATGGCAACCAAACGCAACTCACATATCGCGAGTTGAAATTTAGCAGAAGGTCATCTGGGCAGAAGTTGTAACACTCAAATGTTATGCCTCAGTTAGTATGTCCAACCATTCACATCACACAATAAATTTTGGAATAACAAAGAAGCTATTCTTGAAATCATAGAATGCTTTTATTTCCAAACACCTCAAAACAAACCGCAATCACTCAAGTAAGCTCTTTGGCAACACATCTCCCATAAGACAAGGTCGTCTGTTACACTAATGTTGTAAATTAATTTTTGGCCGTTTTTCCTCCTTTAGTGAGTTTGGTAATCATAAAAGGATGTCCATATCAAAAACCTTTAAACATGCAGACAGCTTCCATACAGGAGCTTTACAGGTTAATAACTTCTGAGTCATTGTCTATAGCCAAATCAATGGCACAATATATTGCCCACAATTCACTTCCTATAATACTGCATCTATCAATTCTTTAAATGAACCCGAACTGCTAGTTGCTTTATCAATTCTAAACACTCCTCCAATCCAAGAAACACAACTAGTAGTACATGTAAAGGCATTAACACTAAGTTTTGCCACTCGTGACAAGGAAACATTACTTCTATATGATTTACAAAATCCTAACCAAATAAATATCTACAAACATTATGAAAACTTTGATCCACATAGATACCTTCACATCCAAACATAAACTTCTCGATATTAATTATCAGGTAAACTGATGGAATGATATTATATTGTATATTTACCCCCGATAGTCATAGAATGAAAGTCATGTCAGATTGATAATACACTGTGAGACAGGATTATGTGGAAGCGATCAATCACAAATATATGAAATTGCCATGTGAATAGTGATACACAATAAAGCAGTCCAGATGTGGCCATATTAATATATAACACCAAAGGCAACCATAGTTAGATGCATACATACACTACACTACACACCAAAAAATATCTAAATAGACCATACCACATGCCGAAAACAGTACTGCACGCGTCAGGATTAGGAATTTATCACTTTTTGATGCTTAGGAAATGGCATAGTCGAAGAACTATCTTCTCCTATCATTTTTGGTATCAGAGTGATTGGGACGCCACCTTCAGGGGTGCATACATCTGCATCTAAATGGTGAAGTTTCAACAGAAATTCGCTTTCCACCGCTATTTCTTGTCGCTTTTCCTCGGATAGGTTATCATAAACCCCAATCCTTCGATGGCCATGTTGAATTTCATGTATAATTACTGATATCGTTCTGAGGTTGTTTTACCACTTGCAACAATTTTGTGGAAGATTTTGAGAGCTTCTGTTTTTTCCCTCGGACAGGAAGACGATCGGATCATAACATGATGGGAATTAGTTCTGTTCAGAAGTAAGAAACGATGGTAAACAGGCTTGCGCGGGCGGTTTCTTTGATCCTTCTACATGTTCCTTTCTTTTTTCATCATTGAAATCTATAATAAATAATGGATGTGCCTTGGTAACCATGCCTGCGGCGCTCACCACACCTTTCTTCTCCATTTGCGCAGGGAAGAATACTCTCGTTTATGTCCTGGAAAAATGTGTAATCTGAAATTAAAGTATGACCATGTCCATACAAATTTTTAATTATATATTGCCTTATTTGTTGACCAATCGTTATGTGAGATTCAGAAGTTCAAATAATTCAAATATTAAAATTATTATGGCCCCATGCATATAAAATATGAGTCACACCCGGTAATATGAACATGGCAGAGTAGATGCACAATTATAACCTGGTTCACATAGGATGCAAATTTCAGATACCTTCTACATTATTATATGGTTGTTATAAATTAGATGTCAATGAATTATGTTCCTTACAAATGCATAGAGACAACATGCAAACAAGTTACATAATTTTTTACATGCAATAAATGTGAGATAAAAGAAGAAAGGGAAGAAGAAAAAGAAGAACATGACTATCAAACAGGCATCAAAATGTTCATCATACCTGCAAAATGATGGAGCTCAGGGCAGGTGATGTTGTAGTATGCCTGAAACTTTTCCTGGACTTCTCTCTGATAATGAAGTTTGGAAAGCACCAATTTATAAGCAAGTAACGTAAGCAAACAAGAGTAAAGGTACCATTATGGTCCACATGCATTGCTTTACTTTATCCCAAATTACATATCTATTTCAGATTGATAATAGAAAGAGTATTGTCCAATATGAAAAATCTCATAGGTCAAAAAGTCCAGCAGTTGATGTCACAACAGAAGAAAAGCCTATTTTAGCTTGACTTAAATTCTTTCATGATGTGCTTTATTAAATTAGTAAATTAAGGATTCAGAATAATTGTTGAAATTACATTCTTGACATAAAAAGTATCCTTTAACAAAGAATGCCCCAATTATAACTTGTTTCTTTTGAATTGTAACCTATGTGAAAGTGTGTAGTGAAGGTCTAAAACAGGATCTATATACTCAAGAGGGGGGGGGGGTTGAATAGAGTATTCAATTTTATGCTAACAATGACCTTTTGAAACTTTAAAAAACAGTTAAGAAGGAATCTCAAGGCTTTGAATGGTTTGAAATAGTTTGAAACAGGTTGAAACTGTCCGGAGCTACAAAGCTTTGAAGCAGAAATTCTCCCAAAGCTTTGGAACCTCCCTCTATTGTTTAGAATGAAATGCATAACTTGTAAAAGAGATGAACATAATGAATTTTTACGAAAGTTCAGCCACCAAAGTGTTGGAATAGGTGCCCTAGAGGCAATCTATATTTAGTAAGAACATTGTTTGGCTAGAATATTCATTTATTATTTATTGAGATATTTAATACAATGAAGTCCTTAAATAAAATGTGTTGTTTATCTTAATTATCCCTAGTCCATTATATTGGTTAACTGGACGATCATGTAACACCCTGCAATTTGTATAGGGGTTCAATTTGATAATTAAATTTTTGGGTCAATTATATAAATTTCTAGATCATCAGTAGTTGTTGATAGCTGGGCAAGGAATGAATTTTCAGAGTGTGATCTTCAACTGGGTTCATTATGCAATTATTGAGAAACTGGGGCCCCAATGTAATTTCTTCAAAATTGAACTTCTGGCTGAAAGCTGGCTAGTCAGAGAATACATGAAGTTGTGAGATAATTAGAGAATAGTTCTAAATATTGGGGAAAGAATACAAATTTCAAAAAAAATATATATATATAAGTTTTTAATTATACTCTTTCCCCAAAGGTTAAAAAAATACATTTTTCCCTCTTGATGCAAGAGAGCCATTTGTGCTTCCCCAAACTTCCACCTCACCTATTGAGGTGGCATTTTCACATCTTCTTCCCAATTTCTGAATGAGAGAAATATTTTCATCACGGACACCACCATCTACCTCTTGTTATTCTTCAAAAAACCACCGACAACCACCACCACTACCACCACGAATACAACAACACCAAACCTCCATGCCTCCTCGACCTGATGTGACCGGAAGACCCCCTCAGTGTGAGGATAGAAAGTCCCTTATTAGTGTGACAAATCATGAAGCGTCGAAGAGAATTTCGGCTAGGCGCATCCAGGGAGTGGTTTGACAGTCTGTAACTGGTCGGGAAGCACCAAGGCTGCTGGATTTGGGCAGACCTTCGTCGGACTCTGCTGTGGTCATCGAAAATCTGAGATTGTCCAGATAGAGAATCAGCGTCGATGGTCTGGAATACTAGGCATGCTATCTGGTAAACATATAATGCTTATTTACTATTGAAGAATACTAGACTAGATATATGCATGTCTCTATGTGTAAGGGATACTTAAATCAGGGAATAACAAATTATGATCTTGGACATCTATATATCTTCGTAAAAAGGTAAGTATGAGTATTTTTATGATGAGTTTGTATACTTATCTAATAATTGATTCATGTACCCTTGACCTTTGGTTGGTCAAATATCTATGGGACCCGATCTTCGGGCTTGAAACAGTTATGGCACTCGTTTCTCGGGCTTTACATTCACGGCCTACGGGCTAAGTCGGTACATCGCTAGCTCCCGACTTGTAGGCAACTAGTACTACCCTCTGGACTTACGATCCAGAAGGGGGTGTGCACACTTAAGGTCTAGTTTGTCTTGGTGGATTCATGGGTCGTACAGGAATGGGGAACTGAGTATGGTATCATCGTAATTGGGTTTTAACGGATAACTTGAACTACTGGTATAACAATTCCTTCGCTAATTGACAGAGACCCAATTAGTAGGACATATGTCTTACATGAACGGTTATACGTTTCAAATATGTTTATATCTATTTTATTATGAAGTCTATCTTGGTTATTATAAATTGATGTCGTGACGTCCCTGCCTTCTATACTTGGCAGGTGAGTACGCGCGTGATCGGGGGATAGGTCTGCACGTAGAGAATTATCACATCAGTATTTACAAACTATAATAATAAGTTTCTTTAAAATTCCGATTTCTTTAATTTTTTCTCGTAACAGAACCGTTAGGTATAGACTCCTTGCTGAGCATTCACTTGCCTAGCGCAGGGCATCTCTAGAGAGTCAGGAGGATCCAAGTGTAGTTCTCCCGCACTCTAGGATGGGGGTGTTATAGATGGTATCAGAGCATTGGTTCTGTGAAAAGACAGAATTAGAAACTCAACTGATAGGTGGATAGTGTTTTCATAATTAAAACTGGAGAGGAAACAAGACTAAAACCGGAATAGGATGGTTGGGGAGTGCACAGACGAGAGTGCTATTTATGTATGTTTTGGCCAAATAGGCCTATATGAGATTCATAGTTGTGTGTTGCTTCACATAATGAGAAGATTACATATTTCTAAGGGTTAACACTAGTTGTGAAAGTAAAACTTGGATGGTATTCATACCAAGATAATCCAGAATTGGGTAAAGGAGTGGCATAATGTTTGCTTTGTATGAATCATGCTGGTATAGCGACAATACTATATGTGATTGTTTTGTGTTCTCAACAAGGGGAAACTGTCCTAAAGATATAAGAGACACTATCAAAATTGATCTAATTTAAAATGATATAACTTGAAAGGGAAAAGAGTGGTTAGGTTGGGATATAGACATGCTGTTGGATGGCCTTGTCAGATAGCTTAGGGCTGGATATGATGTATGCTAGAGAACTGAGTAAGTGATTACTAGGATACGCATGTAAAGGAACTATGGCTACATGTTTAGCAACAAGACGTAGTATTAGAATCTATAGAAATTATAAGATAAGGATATGTATATATGGGACTTTTAGAGGAAGTATAGGAAGGGGTAGTGAAATAATCGGGAGGAAAATAATCTCTCTCAGGTATGCTCTAGGGAGTAGATATAGAATTAGTTAAGGATCGTTTTAGGAACAGGCTTGTGTTGAATGGTGGTAACTGTCATAAGGAAGTTGGGATTGTCTAGATATTGAAAAATGATGAATTGGATGAGTATCCGGAGAAACTAGTGGAAAGTTTTATGATGAATTTTATGGGTCAAGTAGAAAGTATTTCATATATAAGGTTGCGGTAGGATATCGAAAGGTTTATACATATAGGGACTGGACTAGGTTAAAGGAAATGAGGGGATCAGGGTATGTGATGATGAGAAAGTGTACCGCAGAACTTCTAAGTGTCACATGACAAGGGGATCAAAATATTATGGCAAGACGAAGAAAGGATAACCCTGAAGGCGGTGTTTAGGTCTGAAAACTGATAGATGATTTGTGAATGTTAATTGGAGATTTTTAACATCTGGGCATCGCGGTAGAACCTAAAAGGCTAGAGGTTAACAGAGACTAAGGATTACAACATGATGAAATCGGGTCAAAGTACTGTTGTGGATCAAGTCAATCAAGGTGCTAGAGAATATGAGCAATAGGATACCCAGTCAATTTAGTAGGACGTGGAGACAGACTATATGAAGGTGTAAGTCCGACTCAGTTGAATACTTTTGTTAGTCGAAAGTCCATAAGGGTAATGAGCTATAAGGTAAAGGGACTAACAAGTTAGGGTGGAGTGAGTAAAGGGTTATGAGGAGTAGTAAGGATGCGCGATCTTTGGGGACGAAGATTCTTTTATGGGGGGTAGAGTGTAACACCCTGCAACTTGTATAGGGGTTAAATTTAATAAATTAAAATTTTGGGTCAATTATATAAATTTCTATATCATGAGTAGTTGTTGGCAGCTGGGCAAGCAGGGAATTTTCAGAGTATGATCTTCCACTGGGGGTAATTATGCAATTATTGAAAAACTGAGGCCCCAATGTAATTTCTTCAAAATTGAACTTCTGGCTGAAAGCTGGCTAGTCAGAGAATACATGAAGTTGTGAAATAATTAGAGAATAGTTCTAAATATTGGGGCGAGAACACAAATTTCAAAAAAACATAAGTTTTGCTATAATTATACTCTTTCCCCAAAGGTTAAAAAATACATTTTTCCCTCTTGATGCAAGAGAGCCATTTGTGCTTCCCCAAACCGCCACCTCACCTATTGAGGTGGCATTTTCACCTCTTCTTCCCAATTTCTGAATGAGAGACATATTTTCATCACGGACACCACCATCTACCTCTTGTTCTTCTTCAAAAAACCACCGAAAACCACCACCACTACCACCACGTCTGCAACAACACCAAACCTCCATGCCTCAAGGACCTGATGTAACCGGAAGACCCCCTCAGTGTGAGGATCAAAATCCCCTTATTAGTGTGACAAATCATGAAGCATCGAAGGAGAATTTCGGCTAGGCGCACCCAGGGAGTGGTTTCACAGTCTGTAACTGAGTATGGTATCATCGTACTCAATCTATAACTGAATTTCGGCTAAGTATCGAAGGATTCATGGGTGGTACAGAAATGGGGAACTGACTATGGTATCATCGTAATTGGGTTTTAACGGATAACTTGAACTACTGGTATAACAATTCCTTCGCTAATTGACAGAGACCCATTTAGTAGGACATATGTCTTACAATCACGGTTATACGTTTCAAATATGTTTATATCTATTTCATTATGAAGTATATCTTGTTGTTATAAATTGATGTCGTGACGTCCCTGCCTTCTATACTTGGCAAGTGAGTACGCGCGTGATCGGGGGATAGGTCAGCACATAGAGAATTATCACATCAGTATTTACAAACTATAATAGTAAGTTTCTTTAAATTCCGGTTTCTTTAATTTTTTCTCATAACAGAACCGTTAGGACTAGACTCCTTGCTGAGCATTCACTTGCCTAGCGGAGGGAATCTCTAGAAAGTCAGGAGGATCCAAGTGTAGTTCTCCAACACTCTAGGATGGGGGTATTACAGATCAACTATATACTAGTATGTGGGTAGATTGATATATAGATATCAATTCTAACACATGGGTATGCATTAGGTGTAATGTCACACTGGATTGACCCACAACAAGAAGGCTATAGTAGATTATGTTAAAGTCACAAGCGCTTCTCGTAGTGATAATGGTATTGTAATCCTTAGACTTCACGTCACTAGATACTTTAGTTGTGTAATATCATGCTTTGATATTATCAAACGTTTAGCCTTAACATGGTAACTATAAATGTTGTTATCGGGCATGATAGGAAGCAAGTTTAGAGATCGTAGTGACGTAGACAGGATTTGTCCCTCCTACATTATGGGAGTAATTATCCATGGGTAACTTCAGGGATGGTGCTTATAGAATGTTTTCCCAGACTCAGATAAATCAATATGGAGATATTAATGTTATCTGCACATATAAGCATATTCCCAGGATCGAGGAACTATGGATTAAATATACGATTGTGAATAATATGTCTCGTGTCCAATCTGGATATGGAGACAAAGGGATAACACAATACATGAACTTTGGGCACAAGGTTTGTCGGGATCACTGACTATTTCTATTAGTTTGGTGGCATGGATGTGTTGCTAGACACCGCTCCATGTTAGTAAAGCGTTACTACCAACTAAGTAGAAACCTATGGGGTCACAAACCGGATGGATTAAATGAGATATTGTTATTAATTAGTTGGAATACTTAATAAAAATATCTTAACGCAACCACAATAAAAGTTAGTGGGACTAATTTGCAAGTGGACTAATCCATGTAAGGACATGATTAGTATTGGGGCTTCTATGTAGTTAATAAAGAGTCATTACTATAAAAAGGAACTCTAGCTTGTTATTTTCTCAAGAGAAAAGTCATTATTGAGAGAACATAACAAAGAAAGAGAGAGAGAGACAAGACAAGGAGAGGCCGACCGCCCCATCCCGTCAGCGTCTCTCACGCCCTCGGCCACAAGGGCATGACTTGTGCCTCGTTTTGCGTGATCTGTTCCTCCTTCTTCCATTGCTAGAACATCGCGGTGAGAAGGAATCCCATCAAATATCCAAGGTGTAGATACTCGGAGAGTCGAAGACACTATTCTTCGTGTGATCTCTCAGACTAAGGTACACACCAATTCTACCCTTATCATGTTATATTTTCTTTCCTGTGATCCTTGTATGGATTTGAGCAGGATTAATTTTGTTATTCCGTTGCGTTACCAGCATCAAAACCCTACAGTGGTATCAGAACCACAGGTCGTAGCGCATAAAATGATCTTATGTGTTACTGTTTTTCTGTTTATTCATCGTATTGTAAATATTACGAGAAAACTGAAATTAATTGGCATAGTAGATGCAAATTGAATTTGATTCAAGAAAAACAAGACCTAATTTAACATGGGATGTGAAGATTAGTGAGTTTGATCACATAGGATGTGAATAATTTTAGATCTAGGAACTATGTTTGGGCACAAGCTTGGAAAAGGAGTTTTTCAAACTTGAAAACAACTAAACTTTGGCAACAAGGCAATGAAATATTTTGGAAATAAGTCGACGGAAGGGTTTGGCCCCCTTTGGGGAGGCCCCCTTGCCTTGCCGCCAAGTTAGGGCACAGCCAAGGGGATGGGCCGGCCTAGCGTGCGGCTGGGCCGCGCATCGGGTTCGGCCGACCGCCCCAAGGCCGTGCCTTGGTCCTTGGGAGGTTCGGCCATGGTGGATGGTGAACTCTTGGACCGTTTTTGACCCCAGTTTCCTATTTTTTCAACTAAAATTGAATAAGCGCATTAAAAATTGGTTTTAACTATATCATGTGCTTTATTGCATTGTGGATGGATATGGCCTAGGTTGAGGATGTTTAATTTTTTGGTTTGGTTTACGGCCTGTGAGCCGATCAAATTAATGAAATAGTTAGTTAAATTTACGACATGTGAGCTGATCATCTTCTCAACATGTGAGATTTTAATTAATTATTTATTATAGATGATAGGTTAGAATTAGATTAATTAGATAGTAGCCATGAGCATGGGGAAGAAGACCGGAGAACCAGAAGCCACAAAGATGATGAGGACTCCCATCCTAGGCGCGTGGCTATGGTGGATCATACGGAGATGAGCTTGTAACTTTGGGGCATATAGATATTATCATTGGCTTGGTAATATCTTAGTTTAGGGGCCATATCCATGCCACGTTATTTTTCTTTTGTGGATGTTTATTATTAATGTATTGTTATTTATTTTTGTGTGTATGGATGATACAAGCAAAACGTTAGCAAGATAATAATAAACAAGTGTGATCTTTTATTATGGATTGCCCAATCCAAATAAGTAGATCAAGTTGATGGGATCAACCAAACAATAAGATAATGACAATTAAATCCCTCAATGGAAATATTGCGTTTTGCCTTCTCGTACCTAAACACCCTTCATGATCGAGGTCCATTAAAATACAGACTTGCCAAAGCAAGGCGATTTTAAATTAACCTTGGTGTGTTACGGCGGCACAAGCAAGTAATGTGTGATTGTTGAGGTTGAACGCAACTGGGCAAGATCAATTGGATTGATGAGCCTAGAGGCATGGCAATTAGGTGTTATCTATGGAATAGATAATGAATAAAAGGTTATTCACCTAATTAGACCAAGAGTTGCATGGGATGCAATTGGAAGGATTCCTACCCAAATTGCCTATTCTTGGGTGACTTTCCAAAGCAAGCTCAAGAAGAAGTGAAAAGGGATCTTGGACTCACTAGAAAATATATGATATTTTCCGCATTAATAGTGAGGGCTATTAATCCGAGAAAAATAGTGGGAGCTATATTTATTGATCTAGCTATTGTTAAATATAGTTAGATTGTTCAAAATACTAAAATTGCATATTTCTCGTTTTGTAGAATTTCAATGGCAAACAATCATGCATCGATTTCATCCATGCGATCTGTCCTTGAGAAGGACATGTTGTCTGGAACAAATTTCCTTGACTGGTACACACTACTAGAAATATTAGCAAAAATGTCATTAGATTAATGCGGTATTTGCTAAAATTAATGCTGTATTTAGCAAAAACAGCATTAATTGCAGCATTAATGCTAATGCTGCATTAGCCAGTGCTGTTTGTTGCATTGCAGCATTAAGCTAATGCTGCTATCAAAAACAGCATTACTTGCAGCATTAACTAATGCTGCATACATGTACTCACACCCTACAACATTAACACAATAATGCTGCATTTGAGAATGAAATGCAGCATTATAGGGATTTAATGCTGCAATTTTATACTTAATTTTGCAGCATTATTACAACTTAATGCTGCATTTTACAGCTTATTTTGCAACATTACAATGATTAATGCTGCAATTTTGAGGCATTATTTGCAGCATTATGAGGAGTAATGCTGTTTTTTTATACTACATTGCAACATTTGACTAATGCTGCAAAGTATATGTAAACACACCATATTTATGCCTATTATCAATGTAAACCCTGCTAAGTACAAAAATTCATATACACCCTGCTAAATACAAAACATACAACACAATTAAATTGCTAAATACACAACTTTCATTACAAATTAATAAATAACTGTGCTTACATTACAGTCAATGTACCATCAAAGTACACGTACAAAAACAGGGAAGTCAAATTTACATTACAAACTCCGAACTTTACAAACTACTTCACTTTCTTATTTACCCGAGCTATCAAAATACCAAGTGCGCACGATCCGTGTTTCGGCATGTCAAAATGCTCTAGCTTGCTATCTTGTCTCCGCCAACTGCACGTTGCTTACTCGAGCGATCAACGTACCCAGCTAGTTCTTCTTACGCACCACCTATAAGAACACAAACCATCGACACCAAGACGCTGGAACCATCAACAACAGTGAATAACAAAACACTGGGATACGAAAAACTACCACCATAAACACCAAACACTTGGACAACTCTGAATTTCCACCACAAACCATATTCCCAGTATTTTAGAAAAATTTCATTCCAACTTTAGCTCAAACACAAGCCAATACTATTGGCAGTTTTCTTACCAGTTTTGTACCTTCTTCCTCCTATTTTCTGTGATGTTCTGGGTGGTTGTGAATCGTTAGCTGCTGAACACATCAAACTTCAGCAGCTAACCATTCAAACCAAACTAGAACAGCACTGAAAATAAGAAGACGAATAAGAGAACTTAAGAAAACTGCTACCATCTCAGGCTCAGAACAGTATTGTGGATGCAAACATATCAAACTCGATCAAATGGAAGCATATTCAAATTACAAATCAAAACAAAGGACCAGTAGCGCAACAAGGGTTCATTACGTCTACGGTTTCATCACATCATATTCAAATTTAGATGGATTTCAAGTCTATAAGAGCAATCAAAAGCATAAAACAATCATCTACACTAACAGCCTACAGCCACTGCCACTGCCACCGCCATTGGCATCGCCACCCAAATTCCGGAAAGTAAGCCCAGAATCCAGTGACCAAAAACACCTCACCGAGCACAGATGTACTTCACACCTACACTCCCACCACCACCTCCACCATAACAGAAACTTTCTAGTACAACAATTAAGCAGCCACCACTCCCAGTTGACAAGTCACTTTACAAAATGTCCCTACCCCACTAAACAAGCTTGATAAATTTTAAGAGAGTTTCGATAACTGTGGAGTCAGAGCAAGATGAGGCATGTTATTGTTAGGGTTAAAACTTGAAACTAAAAATTCATTTTATTGAATAATCACCCCAACTGTGGAATCGATCTCCCAAAATCCTACTTCACTTCACATTAAACTGCTATCTGTCCCAAAAGCAACATGAGAGATCGATTAAGCTCTCATTGAATAATTGGAACCAAATTGAGAAAGCACCTAACCCTATGGTAATGATAATCCTGCAAACATGTTCGACTATTTACCAACAATTTCAGGGTGATTCAATTTACAGTGTCATATGATGAGAGCAGTAGTTAAGCAATTGGTTCAACTCACAAATCGACTCAAAATTCAGTTTCCTAACCGTTTGTTAAGTTAACTGGATATTTACGCAAATATACTCATGATTACACTCTTTCCACAAGAATAAGATAACAAGTTGACAACAATTACGCTATAATGAATTAACAACATAATGCATCAAAACTAATAGTAATAAAGTGAAAGATAAGCTAACAACCATGCTACGGATTTATTTTCTGCATCTCCAATTTTCATCATCGGGTATTTTGATTTCAGCAAGTGGTATTCTCGTTTCACTGCCTTCGTAACGTGCACTTCATAATAGCCCGCGCCAATAGGTTTTCCGTTTACTATGGTTTGTGGTTTACTTGAAATGAGAAGTCCTTCCGCAACATCCATCCTCTGTTTCCCGATTCCAAGAAACTCCACGGATGGATGTCCACCCTGCACAAGCAAAGTGGAAGTCACTGACAGCATCCTAAAGAATAATGAGCATACTGGAAATAGCATAACCAACTTGCTGTTATACTTACATCAACTGCATCTTCGACATGATCAGCACGAGAGTTATCGGATGATGCTTCTTGCACAATACTTTGAGGAGGACCTTGAGGCACTGGTGCACGTTAGCGGGCCACTTGAACTGGGACAGAATCAGGCAGTTGCTTAAATTTTGACTGGACTGAATTATTTTCTTTTAGTCTTGCTTCCATTGCCGCCATTTGCACCATCATCATATCACTAAACTCGTCGCGTAGCTCAGTACGCAGCTCATCGCGTAGCTCAGTACGCAGCTCATCCCGTAGCTCAGTACGCATCTCACCTAGCATCTCCTCGCGTACCTCGTTACGTATCTCACCTCGCAACTCCTCGGGCATCTCGATACGCATCTCCTCACGCAACTCATTGCGTATCTCGTCACCCATCCTGTCCACTTCAAGGGAAACAAGTGCATTGCTATGTACAAATGAGCTTCCAAACACTTCAGTTGGGAAAGGCCCACATCCCAATGTACGAACACGATCGCGATTATCTGGTCCAATGATATCAACAAACACAGATTCACGGTAAGATTCAAAATCCTTATCCTCCTGACTTGCTTTGTCCAATTTATCTTCCATTTGAGCCTATGAAATTGAGTAGGAATGAATTCATAAAACTGTAATGCTATGCATAAGCAATTCAAAATATTATTTATGGAAAAACTTACGATATTTTCACCAGACACAGATTCAGAAGGCTATTCAGAATTTTTCTTCCTGTGGGTAGCAATGTAAACAGCCATACAATCATGCTGTTTCCCATCTTTCTTAAGCTGCATTGTATACACCATAAGTCTCAATATGTCAAGTTGTAAAAAAAACTTCAGAACATATATGTATATATGTATATATACATATATATATATATATAATGTAAATAAACAACTTATAAACTAAAAATTCACCTCTTCTGCTACTTGTGCATGAGATTTTCTCCCGCTCCTATGTAAACCTTTTTGGCCTCGTCTTACAGTCTTGTTTTTCAAGCACTTAACCTGTTATTTACATCAGATATATATACATGTATATAAATATATGCATATATTAGTCGAAAATCGTAAACCTCTTTAAGAATATACTAGTTTTGTAGAATGTACCTGTACTTCAGGCCGTCCCCAGTAATTCACCAACTAAACCCATTGATCGTATTTCACACGTGATGGCCAGTTTGCCAGACGCTCTTTTTCAGTTTCATATGCTACATAATACTTCCTCCTCATAGTTGCCTTCCATTGGTTCCACTTTCTACCGAGATCCTTCAAACATTTACGCCGAAAAGCCTCGGGCACATTAATGTTAGCCTACAAATAGAATCAATCAACCATACTCAGATTGTATATCCACCAATGACACAGTTTGCTGTTGAATTGTTTAACATCCAGGTTGGACTTATATTCTGGCCAGTGGCATCGGTCAACGAGTGATTCTAAGCTTGCTACTCAGTTTGCTGATGTGCATTGTGGCTTTTTTTATGCTATTAGTTTTCTTTGTATAGTTTTACCAATGTTTACGTTCTGCAGCTACTTCACTAAAAATTAGCAAACTAAATTGAGTATGTTAATTATTATTTGTATTGAATGGGCTAGTTTTTGAAAAGTATGGTAACTATGTTCTCGGAGCTGGATGGTGGCATCCCCACAAAAGCTGGCTTTCCAAACAGCAGGGGAATGGGGCCGGAACGGTGTGGCGCCACAGTTTCTAGAGTTGAAATTAACAGGTGTAATGTTAATAATTATTGAAAGATATGTTGAGACTTAGGTAACTATTTTTAACTTTATATATAGATAGATTTGTCTATCCACACATTCTCTCCTCCAAACAAAACCAGTGGTCAGCCACAACGGAGCAACCTCGACGAGCATGACAAAGTTTCAGGGCAAATCGATGGGAGGAAGCGGTGGAGAGCCGTCAGAGCATCGATCGAAGACGACGAGCAGTTTGAAGAATGGTGTTGGCGAAGAGAGTCTCAACCACTGCTCGTCGTCTCCGATCGATGCACTTACTGCACTCCACCGCTTTCTCCCGTCGAGTTGCCCTGAAACTTTGTCATGGTCGTCGAGGTTGTGCCGTTGTGGATTGTCCGCTAGGTTTGTTTGGAGGAGAAAATGTGTAGGTTGAAAAATCTATCCATATATAAAGTTAAAAACAGTTACCTAAATCCAAACATGTCTTTCAATAATTTTTTGTAAACTAACTTGTTTAACCAATCCAGATTTGTCACTTCACAACTGTTTAGGCATTACACCCTAGCGGACAGCCCACAACGGCGAGAGGGGGTAACCGACCTAGTCTAACAAAGAGTTCATAAGACATGTGACTCGGGACTGACTACTTCTATTTGGCAAATTTAGTACTACTACGACCCCATATAAATGTAAAAACACGCTATGCATAATCATAGAACACCAGAATCACAAACTCCCTAGATTACCTTTATTTCTTTCCAGCAATTCTCCTTAAGCGGTGCCAACTCCTTAGCCCTCCAATCTGTGAATGTCAGAGGCAGCATGTTCCCTTTCGTAGCAAGCATGCCTAGTTGGGATGCATATGTTTTCCTGTTTGGGCCTACGGGGACCATGTACTTGTTGAATTGAAGGTCCAACTTTTTTCCAGTACCGCAGTCTCCACAGGGTCGAACTCCCTGTCTCTTATTCATGCTACTTTGGCCTGTAACATTCAGAAATAGTAGCTCCGATAACTATTATTCGGAAAAATTAATATAAATATCAAAGGTGTAAATAAAAATTTGTACCAATTTCACTTCCATTGTCAAAAGTTTGGATATTCACTTCCACATTAGGTTGCTGTAAATTTGGAGTTCCATCAACTGGAGTTTCCATGTTAGTCGGAGCAGCAGAAGGACCGTCTTCAACCTCGACACGGGTTGAGCTCCTCGTTCGATTTGCAACATACCAGAAACCTTATATACGAGCACGACACGGAACATGAATGTTATACATGTAATTATTAAAGACAATCATATTATATATATGTATGCATCCTTACATTGTTGCCCTCAATCACCATATTATTTTCTGCAACGTTGTTACATGCTGAGGTTTTTCTACGCATCCTGCTACTTTGGGACTCTTGTAACATTAACAACAACATAACAAGTAAAAAAGAACTATAATACAATGCATGTGCAATGTAACATTAACAAGGTATACAGTTCACTTACGTTGCTACCATGAATACCCATAGCACTGTCATTATTATCCGAAAATCTGTTCAGTCCCAAAGCTTCCATTTTTGCTCTATTTTCTTCGATTGTCTTCCTCCTCTGTATCTCATACTCTGCAAGCTTCTCAGGCCCTCCACTGGAACACATCATCTACATGTACAGTAAAATCCTTAGCCTCCGTAATATATAGACAGTAATTAGTTAGAAGGAATAAATACTACATACACTACACTTACGTTCATAGAATGAACCATAGCACCGTCCATATCATCCATGGGACATGCCTTGTTCTTAGATCGTTTTGCAGTACTCACATGTTCCTGTAGTAAACACACAAAAGAAAGCCAATGTCTACATATTTACAAATGGTAAGCATACAAATTACAATCTGTAATGAAAGAGCTACAAAGAAGCTACACCATCTCGACAACTCATACATTTAGATGTCAGAGACACACGACAACTCAGATACTTGCACCAAAAGGTGGACATGCTATATTATCTTTAGGATTGCAAGACACGTACAACAATCAGGACGGTTTCTCAGATTGCATTGCATGAGATTTCAAACACAGTTATAAAAACCAGACTGTTAAACTTGACTTGATCTGAAAGAGCTACAAACAAGCAACATTATCTCATTCTAATTCGGATAATTTGACTACAGAAAGTTTAGATTTTCTAATATAAGCCCAGGCTTTGAAATACAAGTCAGTAATGCTATTTGAAGGGAATAAGGGTATGTTACAATATTATTGGCATCCAAAGCATCCATAGCACGAGCGGAGAATAACGAGCGTTTGGCCGTCATCGTAACCTGCAAAAGCAATTTATATCCATTGTCTGTTAATACCATGTTCATAAATATTGCTGCAGAATATAAACTTATAACACTAAATGTCTATGCTTACAATTTTTTCAAATGTAACTAAAATGTGAACTAATCAACAAAATCATCAGCACCATCAACATCGTTCTCGTCTTCATCATGGTCACTAAGTATAGCATCATCCTCAGAAATATAATCACCGTCATAATCATAATCATCTTCATCGGTGCTACTCTCATCTCCGACGGCGATTGCGACAGTTTTATCAACATGAGGGAGGTCAACTGAGGTGCCTTCTAAATCCGCCTTACTCCAGCGAATTGGAACATCGTCCAGCTGTTGACTACTAAAAGGTTCTGCCAGAGGACAGGTAACATAATCATTGCCATTTTCTCTCTCAGGTACATCACAAAACTCTCTCGGTGTCATCCCTATAGCAACACTCCAGTCAGCATGAACAGGGTTTTTCATATACCAAACTTGCTGAGCTTGAGAGGCTAAGATGAATGGTTCATCCGTTACTAAGTTCCGTTTATACAAGAGATGCTTAAAGTTAACTAGAGTAAACTTGTACTCGTCTTGTTTCAAACCGAATCTCTTATCCACCCAGTCACACTTGAACATCACAAACTTGACGTCATTCGAGTAACGTAGTTCAATCACTTTTGTTAATATGCAATAAAACTCCACGTCACCAGTACGTGGACGTCGGTCATTTGCAGTGGCGTAACTCTGTGTCGATGCACTAACCATAACTCCACCATTTTGGGTTCTCCTCCTTCTTTCTCCATATTTTGTATGAAACCTTAGACCATTGACTACATACCCTGAGTATTGTCTTGCCCACTGATCAGGACCATATGATAGAATCCATACTTCATCGGATATATGAGATCCGGTTCCTGAAGCGTTAACCTACAAGTTCACACCGATATAGTGTTTTATATCATATAAATTTTATATTACATATTATGAGTATTAAACATGATTTACACACTTACACGGTTCTGTAGCCAACTCGGAAAACTTTCATTATGTTTTTTCTTGATTTCCCACTCACTTGATCGACCATTTGCTGACCTTATTAGTGCAAGATGTTCACTGCATATAAATAAATATAAGTGTTAAACTAGATTGTATTAAATTTTGTAAGGATTTAACTCGATAATTAAAGTGCGGAGTTACTCTGTGAACGGGTCAATTGAGACTGTATTATCCAGTACGTATCTATGACACTGCTCCCACTCGACAGTATCTAGGAAAACCTGTTTTGCAGCACCTATGGGACGACCACCACTCCCATCATCAACATTCCTTGAAGGCCGATTCAATTTTGTCTCCACGTCATCCAAGTACCTACTACAAAAGTTTAAACACGCTTCGACTAAGTAACCCTTAGCAATGGATCCCTCTGGATGATTTCGGTTCCGAGCGTACTTTTTTAGGGTAAGCAGGTACCGATTTAAATAGGAAATACATTAGTGAGAACTAAGAAATACACGTGACCAGGTCATTTTAGAAGTAAAATGTTAATTTACCGTATGTGAAATTACCTCTCAATATGGTACATCCATCGATTAACGACTGGTCCTGCAATTCTAGCTTCTTGTGCTAAATGAATTGGAAGATGTAGCATTATATCGAAAAACGACGGAGGAAATATCTTCTCCAAGTGAACCATTGTTAATTTGATTTTCTCTTGAAGCTCGCAAAATTGGAATTGATCCAACCCTTTTGAGCACAACTTTCGAAAGAAAGTACACAACTCAATCAACACGCTCACAACATTCTTGGGTAAAAGACCTCGCAAAGCAACAGGCAACAACTGCTGCATTAATATATGACAGTCGTGAATTTTTAGTCCAGTAATAGTTCCCTCCGTAAGATTTATACGTCATGAAATATTCGAAGAATACCCACCTGGTACTTTTACATCTTTCAGTACTTTCAAAAACTGAGCCTTAAGCTTTAGTCATAGTGAAACTAGCATGGGGCAAAGTAGCTTTTCTGTTGGCCTTGTATTGAGGATGGAGGTCACTACGTATTTTCCATTCTTCAAGATCGAGCCGAGCTTTTAAATTATCTTTACTCTTTCCTTGAACGCCAAGAATAGTATTAACAACACTATCGCAAACATTCTTTTCAATGTGCATGACATCAAGATTGTGGCGTACTAGGTGATCCTTCCAGTAAGGTAAGTCAAAGAAAATAATTTTCTTTTTCCAATTTGAGGACTGGTCATTCTGACCGGTGTCTCTAGATTTACGCTTCCTCTTTTGACCAATCAACAAAGGCCCACTTTTTTCAACCTTTCCAAACTTGTTTTGAGTGTGCTTAATCTGCTCTAAGATATCCTCACCAGATAATACTAAAGGATTTTATCTGGTTTCTGTTTCTCCATTAAAGTTTCTTTTATCGCTCTTAGCCTGTGACCCTCATCTAAGAAGCGACGATGCCCTAGATAACAATGTTTCTTACAATTCCTCAACCAGTGAGAATCGGTGTTGTTATTGCAAGGTGGGCAAGCCAATCTTCCTTTTGTGCTATAACCAGATAAGTTTGCATATGCAAGAAAATCATTTATTGTCCACATAAGAGAAGCTTTCATTTGAAAATATTCACCCTTATGAGCATCCCACGTACGAAAACCAACTGACCAAAATTCGTTCAATTCCTGAATCAATGGTTGCATATAAACATCAAGATCATTACCGGGTGCACGTGGACCATCAACTAATACAGACAGTATAAAGAATGGTTGTTTAAAACATAACTCAGGAGACAAATTGTAATTCAAAAAAACAACAGGCCATGTACTATGTGCAATGCTCATTGTTCGAAATGGATTAAAACCATCGGCTGCCAAGCCAGGTCTAACATTTCGACACTCTTTGACAAATGAGTCATGATGTTTCATATCGAAGGTTTTCCAAGCAATTGAATCCGCTGGATGTCGTAAAATTCCATCGTCTACCCGTACCTCATCGTGCCATCTCATATCAAATGCTGTTTTGGAGCACATATACAACCGTGGAAGTCTTGGTTTCAAAGGAAAATAGCTGACTTGTTTTAATGCAACCTTAGAGAACTTAGTTGTTCCATCATCTAAGGTAACATCATAATCTTTGTACCTCATACTGCCGCATATATCGCATTTATCTAGAGATTGCTTATCCTTCCAGAGCAACATGCAGTCATTTGGGCAAGCATCATACTTTACGAAACTGAAACCCAAAGACTCTTTAATCTTTTTGGCTTCATAAAATGAATTTGGTAAATGTTTGCTCATTGGATATGCTTTTTTTATCAATTGGATAGTGTCATCAAATGCGACATTCGGTAATCCATACAAGACTTTTATGTGTAGTAATTTAACCACAAAAGATAATGTAGTAAAAATCGGTGCAACCAGGATACAACTCTCGCTCGGCATCCTCTAAGAGCTTTTTATATTTGTTATACTCCTTATCTTTCTCGGTATTTGAATTCTCATTTTGGATTCCATTAAGAAAGGCATGTTCATGATGAACCCCAAATGCCTCATTCACCATACCAACCATGTCATCACCAATGCATTCATCCACATTTCCCCCCTCATTGACCTCACAGGACTCTCCATGATCTGTCCACTTAGTATACGCAGCATAAAATCCATTACAGATTATATGCTCCCTCAAGACTTGCCGTGTTACGTAAAATCGATTGACACACTTTCGACAAGGGCAAGTTATCTTTCCATCCTCTGGTTGGTTTATGTAGGCAAAATTAAGAAACTTTTCACAACCCTCCAAATAAGATGGATCACTCCTATCTTCTAAATGAATCCAACTCTTATCCATTACCCCTCTCTTAAATAAGCAGCAAACAATACCTATATGCATCACATAAAACATACAACATGCATGTCAATAAAACAGAATTAACCGGTCATACTTGTGAAACAAACTGAAACATAATTGAACTCGTAAATTAGGCAAAAATTACATTATTGATGAAACACCAGTGAAGTTATCATAAGCACATTCGGTACTTGAAATTTCAACATAATGTAAGAAGATTGAACCAATTCATAGTTTGCGATTAAGGCGTCAATTGAACCAATTCATGATTTCTACAACACATAGCATTTACCAAAGAGAGTATGCACACTACAGCACTAGAAGATAACACAGATCAGAACTAAGCTTTCAATTGACATGAAATAGATAGTATACCAAATTCAATTTGAGAAATCAAAACAAGAGAAGAGAGAGGATAGTACCTGAACTGAGCTTTGCAAACAAGAACAAAGAACCTAATTGAACTCCGGTTGTAAACCTGAACGAAGAAACCCAATTTAACTCAGAAACCTAATTGAAGTCGTAAATTGAATTCCAGCAAAACAAGAGAAGAGAGAGGATAGTACCTGAACAAAGAACCCTAATTTAACTCCTGTAGTAAACCTGAACAAAGAACCCTAATTTAACTCAGAACCCTAATTGAAATCAGGGAGACTAGAACCACGAACCCTAATTGAATTTGACAAAGAGACTACCTGAGACTAGAACAACGAACTCCGGTTGTAAATGGCCACCTGAGACTAGAACCACGAACTCCGGTGCCGAGCTTTGCATATGGCCACGAAAAAATGAGTTTTGAGATTTGAGAGGGATATGAGATGAGTTTTGGGAGATGAAATGAGTTTTGGGAGGGAAATTAGTTTCAGATTGAGAGGGAGATGAAGATTTGGTGAAATTTTTGAGAGGGAGATGAAGGAAGATGGCGGGTTCGATGAAATTTTTGAGAGGGAGATGAAGGAAGATCGGGTTTTGTTTCAGATGCAAGGGTTTGATTTTTGTTTTTTTTGTTTTTTTCCTCATTGCAGTATTACAGTGTTAATGTTGCACATCTGAGTCAAAAAGCAGCATTAATGGGATTAATGCTGCAATGTGTATGCTGTTTAGCAAAACTTTGCAGCATTAATCCATTAATGCTGCAATTTAAAAGCTCTTTAGCCAAAAATTGCAGCATTATAGAATTAATGCTACAATATTACAACATTTGCTTTGCAACATTAATATTAATGCTGCTTTAGGGTACCAATTACCGCATTTTTTCAAATGCTGCAAATAAAATGTAGTATTTGCTAATATTTCTAGTAGTGACTGTATGTCTTAGACAATCCTATACCAGAACCACCCCAGGATGACACCGTTCTAGCTTCCGTGAGAGCACATCAGAAACATTTGGATGATTCTAATGATGTCACTTGCCTCATGCTTTACACCATGACCTCTGAGCTCCAAAAGCAACATGAGAACATGGGAGCCTAAGATATGATTGAATAATTGAAACAATTGTTTCAAGAACAGGCAAGGCATGAGCGGTATGAGGTGTCCAAAGCACTGTTCAAGAGTAATCTCACAGAAGGGAACCCAGTCGGGCCGCATGTACTCCGTATGATCGGATACATTGAGAACCTCGAGAGGTTAGGTTTCCCAATCTCCCAAGAGTTGGCAACATATCTCATCTTGCAATCGTTGCCTGATCGTTATAACCAGTTCATCATGAACTATAACATGAATGAGATTAACAAAGCTCTACCAGACTTGCTGAACATGCTAAGGACAGCTGAAAAAAGCATCAACAAAGGCAAAGGCAAGGCCATACTGATGGTCAATAAACGGAATGGAAAAGGAGTTGCTTCTGTGACATCCCACACAATTAAGTTCAAATAGGAATTTATTTGATTTATTTTATAATGTTTTGAGCTTATTAAGTGGGATGGTAGAACTTAAATATTGGTTCCCTATAATCTTAATTTTAACAATTACTTAATTGTTATGAAAAATTAAATCTAGAAAAGTAGTAAAGTATGTATGTATTTCTAGTATGTGTAGAAGTATTGCTATAGTATGTATACCTTGAATGTACATCTAGTGTAGGGGTTAGATACATAGTTACCTAGCACTAGACAAGCTAGCTATCTTTGTATAGTCACATCATGTCTACTTGTGTTTCACACCATAGGCTTGTCTCCTCTACACTCTTCCCTAGCTATCTTGCTCAATAAATCACATCTTTTAAGGGCAATCCCGGATTTGAGCAAAGAAGCCACAAAAACATGACCAAAACTTGGTATTTTGTCATACTATGAGTGTAAAACTTGTGGGGGTTGGATACCTATCAACCCTAGAGCCATTTTTAAATGTTACTCCACATATTAAACTCAAAATATGGTAGCAAATGTGTCATCTTTTTGGTGTTCCAAAGTGGCTAGCTATAGGCATACTAGGACAATTCTTGCAAGCAAGTGTGACAAGACACATGAGAGATGCACCATATCTCTTTTTCATCTTTAACTCTTTGTAGTTCAGCCCATATCCCTCATTTCTCACACCCCCATCTCTCTCTAAGAGTCACAAGAAGTCATCTTCTTTCACAAGAGAAGCTCAACCCGTTTTTGTGCAAAAACCTCTACAAAACACCACCAAAACTTCATATTCTAGCAACCAAATCATGAAAATTTTGTCTCCAAGCTAAATACAACCTTGGTGGGGACTTCTTCCTTCATCCTACCCATGGATTAAAGCTTACAATCACTCTTTTGCTCACTATTCCTAATCTTTGAGGTAAATTTTTGATCTATTCTTGGATCCTTGCATATTCTTGCTTCTAGCATCTATTGCAATGGTAAATCATCTAAGAATGTCATTGCATGTGTCTATTTTTGCATCTTCTTGTGGATTCATGGGTTCATCCACATGGAGGAAGGTTTAGAAGAAGTTCATGTCTCAAAAGATGAGAGTTGTCCTTGATTTCCCTATTCCATACTCTTCATCCTTCCAAATCATGTGTTTTTTTGCTCATCCTTGAAGACTATATGCTGCATATAGACTTGCATGTGTCTCTTCCATTCCTTATTAAATCGAAAATGAAGTGGTTTCACATACTTGCTCGAAGAACTTTTGATTTAAAAGAAAATTTGGTCTTGTAATGATTCTCTGTTTTCGGACAGAATATGTGACCTGACTTTGAGAGACCACATCTCACTCATAAAGATTCGGTTTGTGCTCTATCTTATATCGTTTTGAAGCCCTGTGTGTCTAATTTCATCTCCAATTGGTCTCATACCAAAATTCATTGTAAATATTCCGGAATGTCCGTTTTCGTAAAGTGTGTCTGGGCTGGTAGTTGGGCTCGGGCAGATTGTGTCACCCGACTTTGAGAGGTCACTACTCCCACATACGAGCTTATATTTTGCTAAACTTTATATCGTTATGAAGCTCTATGTGTCTACTTTCATCTCCAATTGGTTTTGTTCCAAAAAGACTTTTAAATTTTCCGTAATGTGAGTTTTCGTAAACTGTGTCAGGGCTGGAGTGTGGGTTCGGACAGATTGTGTCACCCAACTTTGTGAGGCCATTACTCCCTCATACGAGCTTGTATTTTGCTCTATCTTATACCGATTCGAAGCTCTGTGTGTCTACTTTCATTTCCAATTGGATTCATGTCAATATCTATTCTATATCATTCGAAATTCCAGTTTTTGTAAAGTGTGTCAAATCTGAAAAGTCCGTTTCTCACCGAGTGGCATGTGCTACTTTAGAGAATATTATTCCCTCGTTCTTTCAAGTTAGGGGGTCATCATAATCATAGTAAGAGACATATTATTAACCTTATTAATATCATATAGCCACTAGGAATCACTTGAATTGATGTTGGCTTGTCCTTACGTGTTGAATTGCCATTTGTAGAGCCTCCTTCTTAGCTTTGCTCTTGGATTCTCGTATCGGTAGCTAGTAAGGATTTTATAAGGTAGGACTCGAGGTGAGTACTTACCCAACCCTTTGGTAGTGCTATTTTCATATATTAACTGTTTATGGGCTATGAGGTGGATATTGTTAAACTTGCGAATGGTGGAATGTGTTCTTAATAACTACTTGGTGATTTGTATATTTTGATTGGAGATATAGCCCATGTTTTAAAGAATGTTTATAAATGATATTTGTTAAACTGAAAGTCCATGGTATGCTTTAAAAATGTTTGGCCGAGATGGTTGCCTAAATGACACTGTTGGACAGTACCCTAACGGTGGGGGACAATACACCGGTACAGTACCCTAACGGTTGGGGGATATACACCGGACAGTACCCTCCCGGCGCGGGGACAATAGACCGGAGTTCGATGCCCTGTCCCAGGGATATAATATGGGATGAGCCGTTAACACGTGCGTTGTCATGACTTGTCGACTATATTTTCGTCCGAGGTAGCGATTCTACGCTGACTCGTCACATCGATGGCTAAGTGTCACGAATGAGATTTTAATGGCCAAAGTACTTGAATAAAATGAGCCAACGGCTCAAAGTGGTGTTGTGGAAGGGGTCGAGGACCCAAGTGTTGAATTAAATGCTTTACATGTTTACCTACTTGAATGCTTGCTTAAATTATGTTGTTTATACTATTCTTTATCTATGTATGAGCTGTGAAGCAAGCATGTTTGGAACAATTTGACCATGGCATTTGGAACTTGTATATATATTGTATTTTTCCAAACCTAACAAAGGGGTAAGTACGTGCTCACCAGACATCGCAGTCTGACCGGTTTTAAATGACCGCTATTTCAGGTTCCAAGGAGTGGACCGAGCCAAGTAATCCAGCCGCATAATTTCATTCGCCATATCATGTTGAGAGAAGTTTCATGCTTTTGTGCTAGGCTTGTCTAGGACTCTCTTTGCCTAAGTCTATGTGGTAGTACGTAGTATCTTTCTATGTGTAACTCTTGGAGATTTATTATGCACTCTTTAGAGACCATGTATGGTCATATTTTGGTAGCGGGAATGTGTAACCCCATGAGGGGATATCCCGTGGTTGTTTAATGGATTATTGGAGTTTAATTTATGAACTTTTCGTGAATGGATTATGTGTAACCGTGACTGAACCTTGAAGGACTTGACTCTGAGATCGACGAGTACCATGGAGGATAGAGAAACGTTTTATTCAATTCTCAAAGTTTTATTTCCTTTTGTGAAAAAAAATGGTTTTGGATATAAGACCCCTTTTCATAAGCTTCCGCAATATTTATCAGCTAATCCTTGAATTTCTAAACATTTTCACTCTCATCCTCATGGTATGAGTTAGCCTTGGTGGCGTGTGACGCCTTGTTCCCGTTTAATTACGTTATTAATCGGGGTCGCGGGAGCGGGGTGCCACATGGTTGGTATCAGAGCATAGGTTTTATAGAAACCATAGAGTATGGTACGTTAGGATGACCCTTATGTGTAAGTCTAGTAGATAGTATTACATGGTACTTATCTAGGTAGTATCTATGGTGCGAAGTGCAAGGAGCGAGGGCCTGTTACGCATTTAATGGATGTAAGGGGTACTTAACGTGTGTCTTGGAGCATTCCGTAGATGATCGTAAGATGGAGGATATTCCTATAGTTCAAGTGTTTTTGAATGTGTTCCTGGAGGATGTGAATGAGTTGACACCCAAAAGAGAAGTAGAGTTTTCAATTGAGGTTTTACCAGGTACGACACCAATTTCTAAGGCACCATATAGAATGGCCCCAATAGAACGTCGGGACTTGAAGGTACAATTCGAATACTTGCTAAAAAAAGGGTTTATTAAGCCTAGTACTTCTCCATGGGGAGCTCCAGTGTTGTTTTTAAGAAGAAGGATGGTTCCTTGAGGTTGTGCATTGACTATTGGGAGTTAAACAAGGTGACGACAAAGAATAAATATCCATTACCTCGTATTGATGACTTGTTTGATCAATTTCAAGATTCAAGAGTCTTCTCAAAGATTGATTTGAGGTCGGGTTACCATCAATTGAGAATAAAGGCTGAGGATGTTCCTCAGAGTGCATTTTGTACAAGATATGGTCATTATTAATTTATTTTGATGCCTTTTGGACTTACTTATACACCCGCTGCTTTTATGGATCTAATGAACAGGGTGTTTAAGGGATGACTTTGTTATTATATTCATTGATGATATTCTTGTTAATTAAAAGAGCATAAGGGAGCATGAGGAACATTTGAGGATTGTCCTTCAAACCCTTAGAGAGCATAAATTATTTGCGAAATTCGAGAAGTGCGAGTTTTGACTATCGCAGATATCGTTCCTTAGTCATATAGTGAATGAAAGTGGCATCGCGGTGGATCCTAAGAAAATTGAGGCAATTGTTAATTGGGAAAGACCAAGGAGTGTGACGGAGATTCGTAGTTTTCTTGGATTAGTCGGATACTACAGGAGATTCGTACAGAACTTTTCTGTTGTTGCAAGTCCTCTAACTAAACTGACTCGAAAGGATGCTCCATTTGTGTGGACGGATGAATGTGAGAGAATTTTTAAGGAATTGAAAGAGAGGCTAGTGTCAGCACCGATTTTGAGTTTAACAGATAGCTCTGGGGATTTTGTAATTTATAGTGATGCTTCGAAAAAGGGGCTTGGGTGTGTGCTTATGCACAATGGGAAAGTGATTGCTTATGCGTCAAGACAATTGAAGTCACATGAATAAAATTACCCAACCCATGATTTGGAGCTAGCTGCGGTGATCTTTGCTTTGAAGATTTGGAGACATTACCTGTATGGGGAGAGGTGTGAGATTTATATAGATCATAAGAGCCTGACCTATATTTTTACCAAAAAAGAGTTAAAAACGAGGCAGAGAAGATGGCTCGAGTTGATGAAGGACTACGATATATCAATTCACTATCACCTAGTGAAAGCAAATTTCGTGGCGGATGCTTTGAGTCGGAAGAGTAGTGCCAACCTAGCTTGTTTCATTACCTCCCAACGTGAGCTGCAGGAAGATCTTCGACGTTTGGACTTAGAAGTTGTGCCGCATCAAGTTCCTAGCTACTTGTATGCCTTGAGACTAGAACCATCATTCTTGGAGGAACTAAAATTAGCTCAGGCACGCGATCCATTGTTGTTGAAAATATCGCAAGGTGTGGTTGATGGTACTAGGAAGGATTTTGTATTGGTAGACGGGATGCTGAAGTTTGAAGGAAGAACCTGTGTGCCTAATGATCCGGAAGTTAAACATAAGTTGTTGGAACAATTTCATAGTTCGAGTTTTTCCGTTCATCCTGGAAGTACGAAGATGTATCATGATGTGAAGCAATTATACTGGTGGCCAGGCATGAAGAGGGAAATCGCTGAACTTGTTTCTCGCTGTTTGCAATGTCAATTAGTTAAAGCCGAGCATCAGAGGCCATCTGGGTTGTTACAACCTCTACCTATCCCTGAGTGGAAATGGGAACACATTACAATGGATTTTGTCGTCGGGTTACCAAGATCTTCCCACCAAAATGATGCAATTTGGGTTATTGTGGATAGGTTGACCAAGTCGGCGCACTTTTTGGCAGTCAAGATGACTCACTCTTTGGAACGTTTGGCGAAGTTGTATATTGGAGAAATAATTCGTCTGCATGGGACACCAGTTTCTATTGTCTCCGATAGAGACCCGCGCTTTGTGTCGAGATTTTGGAAGAAGTTGCAAGAGTCTGTGGGAACTAAGTTGCATTTTAGCACATCCTTTCATCCGCAGACAGATGGGCAGTCAGAGCGCACAATTCAGACTCTGGAAGACTTGCTTAGATTTTGTGTCTTGGACTTTGAAGGTAGTTGGGAGGATCACCTACCTTTAGTTGAGTTTGCATACAATAACAGTTTCCAATCCAGTATCGGTATGGCACCGTTTGAGGCTTTGTATGGGAGAAAGTGTCGTTCACCAATCTGTTGGATGGAGGTTGGGGAGAGACAAATAGAAGGGCCCGAGTTGGTAGAATTGGCCACTGAAAAGGTTCGCGTGATCCGTGAACGGTTGAAAGTTGCTCAAAGTAGGCAAAAGAGTTACGCTGACAACCGAAGACGTGATTTGGAGTTTGAAGTGGGTGATCATGTGTTCTTGAAAGTATCTCCAACCAAGGGAGTGCTACGATTTGGAAAGAAAGGGAAACTTGGTGCACGTTATGTTGGCCCATTCGAGATCCTTGAAAGAATTGGAGTTGTGGCGTATCGTCTTGCATTGCCACCAGAGTTAGAGCATGTTCACAACGTATTCCATGTATCAATGCTGAAAAAGTATGTGTATGACCCAAGTCACATAATTTCCTATCAACCTTTGGAGGTTAGGTCTGACTTATCTTATGAGGAAAGGCCTGTAGAAATTTTGGATCGTCGTGATCAAGTTTTGCGAAACAAGGTCATTCCTTTGGTAAAGATTCTATGGAGGAACCATGCAATAGAGGAAGCAACGTGGGAAAGTGAAGCTGAGATGCGGGACAAGTACCCACACTTATTTTAATTAAGAGGTACGTCAAGTTTGAGGACAAACTTCTTTTAAGGTGGGTAGAATGTGACATCCCACACAATTAAGTTCAAATAGGAATTTATTTGATTTATTTTATAATGTTTTGAGCTTATTAAGTGGGATGGTAGAACTTAAATATTGGTTCCCTATAATCTTAATTTTAACAATTACTTAATTGTAATGAAAAATTAAATCTAGAAAAGTAGTAAAGTATGTATGTATTTCTAGTATGTGTAGAAGTATTGCTATAGTATGTATACCTTGAATGTACATCTAGTGTAGGGGTTAGATACATAGTTACCTAGCACTAGACAAGCTAGCTATCTTTGTATAGTCACATCATGTCTACTTGTGTTTCACACCATAGGCTTGTCTCCTCTACACTCTTCCCTAGCTATCTTGCTCAATAAATCACATCTTTTAAGGGCAATCCCGGATTTGAGCAAAGAAGCCACAAAAACATGACCAAAACTTGGTATTTTGTCATACTATGAGTGTAAAACTTGTGGGGGTTGGATACCTATCAACCCTAGAGCCATTTTTAAATGTTACTCCACATATTAAACTCAAAATATGGTAGCAAATGTGTCATCTTTTTGGTGTTCCAAAGTGGCTAGCTATAGGCATACTAGGACAATTCTTGCAAGCAAGTGTGACAAGACACATGAGAGATGCACCATATCTCTTTTTCATCTTTAACTCTTTGTAGTTCAGCCCATATCCCTCATTTCTCACACCCCCATCTCTCTCTAAGAGTCACAAGAAGTCATCTTCTTTCACAAGAGAAGCTCAACCCGTTTTTGTGCAAAAACCTCTACAAAACACCACCAAAACTTCATATTCTAGCAACCAAATCATGAAAATTTTGTCTCCAAGCTAAATACAACCTTGGTGGGGACTTCTTCCTTCATCCTACCCATGGATTAAAGCTTACAATCACTCTTTTGCTCACTATTCCTAATCTTTGAGGTAAATTTTTGATCTATTCTTGGATCCTTGCATATTCTTGCTTCTAGCATCTATTGCAATGGTAAATCATCTAAGAATGTCATTGCATGTGTCTATTTTTGCATCTTCTTGTGGATTCATGGGTTCATCCACATGGAGGAAGGTTTAGAAGAAGTTCATGTCTCAAAAGATGAGAGTTGTCCTTGATTTCCCTATTCCATACTCTTCATCCTTCCAAATCATGTGTTTTTTTGCTCATCCTTGAAGACTATATGCTGCATATAGACTTGCATGTGTCTCTTCCATTCCTTATTAAATCGAAAATGAAGTGGTTTCACATACTTGCTCGAAGAACTTTTGATTTAAAAGAAAATTTGGTCTTGTAATGATTCTCTGTTTTCGGACAGAATATGTGACCTGACTTTGAGAGACCACATCTCACTCATAAAGATTCGGTTTGTGCTCTATCTTATATCGTTTTGAAGCCCTGTGTGTCTAATTTCATCTCCAATTGGTCTCATACCAAAATTCATTGTAAATATTCCGGAATGTCCGTTTTCGTAAAGTGTGTCTGGGCTGGTAGTTGGGCTCGGGCAGATTGTGTCACCCGACTTTGAGAGGTCACTACTCCCACATACGAGCTTATATTTTGCTAAACTTTATATCGTTATGAAGCTCTATGTGTCTACTTTCATCTCCAATTGGTTTTGTTCCAAAAAGACTTTTAAATTTTCCGTAATGTGAGTTTTCGTAAACTGTGTCAGGGCTGGAGTGTGGGTTCGGACAGATTGTGTCACCCAACTTTGTGAGGCCATTACTCCCTCATACGAGCTTGTATTTTGCTCTATCTTATACCGATTCGAAGCTCTGTGTGTCTACTTTCATTTCCAATTGGATTCATGTCAATATCTACTCTATATCATTCGAAAGTCCAGTTTTCGTAAAGTGTGTCAAATCTGAAAAGTCCGTTTCTCACCGAGTGGCATGTGCTACTTTAGAGAATATTATTCCCTCGTTCTTTCAAGTTAGGGGGTCATCATAATCATAGTAAGAGACATATTATTAACCTTATTAATATCATATAGCCACTAGGAATCACTTGAATTGATGTTGGCTTGTCCTTACGTGTTGAATTGCCATTTGTAGAGCCTCCTTCTTAGCTTTGCTCTTGGATTCTCGTATCGGTAGCTAGTAAGGATTTTATAAGCTAGGACTCGAGGTGAGTACTTACCCAACCCTTTGGTAGTGCTATTTTCATATATTAACTGTTTATGGGCTATGAGGTGGATATTGTTAAACTTGCGAATGGTGGAATGTGTTCTTAATAACTACTTGGTGATTTGTATATTTTGATTGGAGATATAGCCCATGTTTTAAAGAATGTTTATAAATGATATTTGTTAAACTGAAAGTCCATGGTATGCTTTAAAAATGTTTGGCCGAGATGGTTGCCTAAATGACACTGTTGGACGGTACCCTAACGGTGGGGGACAATACACCGGTACAGTACCCTAACGGTTGGGGGATATACACCGGACAGTACCCTCCCGGCGCGGGGACAATAGACCGGAGGTCGATGCCCTGTCCCAGGGATATAATATGGGATGAGCCGTTAACACGTGCGTTGTCATGACTTGTCGACTATATTTTCGTCCGAGGTAGCGATTCTACGCGGACTCGTCACATCGATGGCTAAGTGTCACGAATGAGATTTTAATGGCCAAAGTACTTGAATAAAATGAGCCAACGGCTCAAAGTGGTGTTGTGGAAGGGGTCGAGGACCCAAGTGTTGAATTAAATGCTTTACATGTTTACCTACTTGAATGCTTGCTTAAATTATGTTGTTTATACTATTCTTTATCTATGTATGAGCTGTGAAGCAAGCATGTTTGGAACAATTTGACCATGGCATTTGGAACTTGTATATATATTGTATTTTTCCAAACCTAACAAAGGGGTAAGTACGTGCTCACCAGACTTCGCAGTCTGACCGGTTTTAAATGACCGCTATTTCAGGTTCCAAGGAGAGGACCGAGCCAAGTAATCCAGCCGCATAATTTCATTCGCCATATCATGTTGAGAGAAGTTTCATGCTTTTGTGCTAGGCTTGTCTAGGACTCTCTTTGCCTAAGTCTATGTGGTAGTACGTAGTATCTTTCTATGTGTAACTCTTGGAGATTTATTATGCACTCTTTAGAGACCATGTATGGTCATATTTTGGTAGCGGGAATGTGTAACCCCATGAGGGGATATCCCGTGGTTGTTTAATGGATTATTGGAGTTTAATTTATGAACTTTTCGTGAATGGATTATGTGTAACCGTGACTGAACCTTGAAGGACTTGACTCTGAGATCGACGAGTACCATGGAGGATAGAGAAACGTTTTATTCAATTCTCAAAGTTTTATTTCCTTTTGTGAAAAAAAATGGTTTTGGATATAAGACCCCTTTTCATAAGCTTCCGCAATATTTATCAGCTAATCCTTGAATTTCTAAACATTTTCACTCTCATCCTCATGGTATGAGTTAGCCTTGGTGGCGTGTGACGCCTTGTTCCCGTTTAATTACGTTATTAATCGGGGTCGCGGGAGCGGGGTGCCACAGCTTCTACTTCCAAAGGAAAGCGCAAGAAAGTTGCAAAATCCAAGGAAGCCTTAAAACCCAGTGGGGGCGTGGCTAAGGGTGAGTGTCACTACTGTAGCCAGCCGGGTCATTGGAGAAGGAATTTCTCTAAATATCTAGAGTATAAAAAGCTTTGAATAGTTATTCCACCACCACCAGGTATTTTTGTTGTAGATATCAATCTGTCTATTTCTTCATCTTGGGTATTTGATACTGGATGTGGATCTCACATTTGTCGAAATGTGCAGAATTTGAAAAGAAGTAGAAGATTGGCTAAAGGAGATATAAACTTGCGCATCGGGAATGGAGCAAGAGTTGCTGCATTATCTATAGGCGTGTATGAGTTATCTCTGCCTTCGGGGCTTATTTTAGAATTAGACAATTGCTATAATGTGTCTGCTATGAGCAGAAACATTATTTCTATTTCTTGTTTGGATGAGAAAGGTTTTTAGATTTCATTAAAGGACAAGTGTAGCTCCATTTATTTTGATAGTATGCACTATTGTAGTGCGCATTTGTCTAATAGATTGTATATCCTTGCCCTAAATAATGCCGTATATAACATAAATACCAAAGTCCATAAGGATGGACTCCTAGACTCATTTTATTTGGAATCATAAAAGACCTGTGAGACTTGTTTATTATTAAAAATGACAAAGTCCCCTTTCAATAATAAAGGTATGAGGACTACTGAGTTATTGGCACTCATACATCGTGATGTATGTGGACCATTTCTCATGCCGGCTAGGGGCGGTTACACATACTTCATTACGTTATTAATGACTTCAGTAGATATGGATTTGTGTACCTTATGAAGGCCAAATCCGATTCCTTTGAATTGTTCAAGGAATTTAAGAATGAAGTAGAGAAGTAGCTTGGCAAAAGTATTAAGGCTCTACGATTGGATCGTGGAGGAGAATACTTGAGCAAAGAGTCATACAAGTATCTTAGAGAGTGATGGATCATATCTGAAAGTGTGAGTATGCAGATGTTTATGCAGCTAAGATACTCTAGAAGGGGGGGCGGGGTTGAGGAATATGAAAACTTGTTCAAACAATGAAGTTCAAGGCCTTGAAATCAAGCCCTTGGAAAGAATGCATACAGTGTGAAGCAAGTATGCCTTTTTCAATATATTAGTAGATCCAAACAACATATCATCAACATATATCTGAACTACAAGTAAATATTTATCATGGGTCTTAATGAAAAGAGTATGGTCTACTAAACCTCTTTTGAAGTCATTTTCAAGTAAGAACTTTGACAATCTTTCATACCAAGCTCTTGGAGCTTGTTTTAAACCATAAAGAGCTTTGTCAAGTTTGTAGACATGATCGGGAAACTTATCATTTTCAAAACCAGGTGGTTGTGCAACATAAAATTCTTCTTGTAAATAGCCATTCAAGAAAGAACACTTCACATCCATTTGAAAGAGTTTCATGTTCTTGTAAGATGCAAAAGCAAGCAAAATTCTAATTACTTCTAACCTGGCAACTGGAGCAAAATTTTCCTCATAATCAATACCTTCTTCTTGATTGTAACCTTGAGCAACTAACCTTGATTTGTTTCTGATCACATTGCCACTTTCACCCAATTTATTTCTGAATACCCATCTGGTACCAATGACAGACTGGTTTGTAGGTGGAGGAACCAGGTTCCAAACCTTATTGCTTTCAAACTCATTGAGTTCACTTTGCAGAGCAATGATCCAGTCTGCTTCTTGTAAAGCTTCTTTCACAGTTTTTGGTTCTACAAGAGAATTAAAGGCATTAAAAGCACACAAGTTCTTCAACTCTGATCTAGTTTTTGTACCAGCGGTTGTATCTGATATGATATTATCAGCTAGATGGGATGAGAGATATTTGAATCTCTTTATCGGAGACCATGGTTCAGGCTCTCCATAGATGTTCTCTGGTCTTGATGTAGTGGCTTTGTCACTTGAATCCTTCTAATCATCTTTTTCAAGGCTTTGAGATTTACTTTCAAGGCCTTGAGAACCATTTTCAAGGTCTTGAAAATGTCTTATATTTTCTTCTAAGCCTTTCTTGAATCCTAATGGTTTCTAAGTCTCTTCCTCTGATTCATGCTTGTTCAAATTCAAGTCTGCAAAACTTTCACTCAAAGAACCATCATAGCTTTCCTCAAAAATAACATGAATGCTCTCTTCAACCAGTTTGGTTCTTTTATTGTAAACTCTATAAGCTTTCCTATTCAGAGAGTAACCAAGAAATATACCTTCATCACTTCTTGCATCAAACTTATCAAGATTGTCTTTTCCATTGTCGTGGATAAAACCAGTACATCCAAAGGGTCTGAAGTATGAAATGTTTTGCTTCCTCCCTTTGAATAGTTCATAGGGGGTCTTCTTTAGAATTGGTCTGATCAAGCACCTGTTCAAAATGTAGTTTGCTGTATTCAAAGCTTCTGCCCAAAAATGTTTTGGCAACTTGTTTTCAAGAAGCATTGTTCTTGACATATCTTCAAGAGTCCTATTCTTTCTTTCAGCAACACCATTCTGTGAGGAGTTCTTTGAGCAGAAAAGTTGTGACAGATACCATGCTTATCACAGAATAAATCAAATTCTAGCTGATCAAATTCTCTACCATGATCACTTCTGATTGAAGCTACATGTAGTTTTTTCAAGTTTTGAAGTTCTCTGCAAAGCTTTGAAAATTCTGAGAGTGCTTCAGATTTTTCTTTGAGAAACATAACCCAAGTATATTTAGAAAAATCATCTACAACAACTAGCATATACCTTTTACCTTTTGGAGTAGGAGTCCTCATAGGACCACAGAGATACATATGAAGCAATTCAATAGGTCTAGTTGTACTTACCAACTCCTTTGGCTTGAAGGAAATTCTCGTCTGCTTGCCTTGAGCACATGCTTTGCACATTTCATCTTCTTTGAACTTGATGGATGGCAATCCTCTTACCAAGTGTTTGGAAATCAACTTGTTTAAGGTGTGCAAACTGATATGACCAAGTTTCCTGCTCCAAAGCTTCGAATCCTCTTTCAAGTCCTTGAGACACTTCAAACTTTCACCTGCAACTTTGTTAGTTTGAAAAGTATAAACATTGTTTGATCTAGAGGCTGTGAGAATGCAATCTCCTGATTTCTCATTTTGCACCACACACTTCTCTTTATCAAAAATAACTTTGTTGCCATTATCACAAAGCTGAGATACACTAAGCAAATTAAATTTCAAACCTTCAACCAGATACACATCAGAAATAGAGTTTCCAGAATTTGTACCAAATCCAATACCAAGAATATTGCATTTGCCTTTGTCACCAAGTGTTATTGAACCTTCTGATTGATCCTTTAATTCTGAGAATAGAGATCTCTTTCCACTCATATGTCTTGAGAAACCACTGTCCATGAACTACTTCTGTTCTTTGTTATTGGTGATAACCTGCAATCACCAATCACTGCCTTATCCAGCTGTTAGACCAAGTGTGAAAACTGATATGACCAAGTTTCATGTGCCAAAGCTTTGAATCCTCTTTCAAGTCCTTGAGACACTTCAAACTTTCACCTGCAACTTTGTTAGTCGGAAAAGTATAAACATTGTTCGATCTAGAGGCTGTGAGAATGAAATATCCTGATTTCTCATTTTGCACCACACACTTCTCTTTACCAAAAATAACCTTGTTGCCATTATCACAAAGCCGAGATACACTAAGCAAATAAAATTTCGAACCTTCAACCGGATAAACATCAGAAATAGAGTTTTCAGAATTTGTACCAACTTTTCCAATACCAAGAATATTTCATTTTCCTTTGTCACCAAGTGTTATTGAACTTCTGATTGCTCCTTTAATTATGAGAATAGAGATCTCTTTCCATTCATATGTCTTGAGCAACCACTATCCATGAACCATTTCTGTTCTTTGATATTGGTGACAACCTGCAAACACCAATCACTGCCTTACCCAGCTGTTAGACCAAGTGTGGAATTTGGATTCATATTCAAGATCAACCATGTTAGGTGGCCTGATTATGTGAGGGTATCTTCTTATAAAAGATGTCATCTTAACATGACCAGTTTTGCAGCAATAATGACAAGTAGGAGAAGTTTTGCTTCCATCTTTCACAAATCTGGTATTGTTCCATGTTGGAAAGTTTGGATTGAATCCAATACACGATTTGTGAAAAGACTGTGAACTTCCTCGAAGAATCAAGTTCAACTTGACTTCAGATCCAGCAAGCTTGAATTTAACCAATTCAGATTCTTGAAGTTTCTTAGTAAGAGTAGTCTTTTGTTTCTCTATCATCAACCTGATGTCTTAGATTAACAAGGCTATCACTCACTGAGGAGTTCTCAGTGACTACTTCCTTTACTTGTGTTTTCAAGGCTTTGAAACTGGTTTTCAAGACCTTGAAATCATTATCAATTTTCTTCTCAGAGATTTCAAGATTCTGGTTTTCAGGATCACAAGTATGAAGATGCATGCATATTCTATCCACCACAGCTTTGTCAGCATAAGGAAGACTCACCAACAATTATGGCAGAGCGACGCAGTATTATGGTGGACATCGAAGTGTGCTCCAAGTTCTTGTCTGTTGCTACACAATTTTCACAAGAGGATTCAGCCACAGGTATGGAATACGTGAGGGAGATGATGAAGAGGTTAACGAAATGAGTAGAGAAACTGTTAGCAGAAGGGGAATCAGGTATCCAAGTGCCACAAGAGGATCCCTTTCCACGTGACGTTGTGCCTAAATTTGAGCCTCCATCATCATCACCACCAGAGGACGATTTGGATGACCCCTGCATTGGGAGCTTGTGAGGTGCTGATAATGAAACTGGTGAAGCACTTGTGGTCGTTGCTATTGAGGATTTGAAAATCGTCAAGTGTGGGGGTGTGAATGAAATGCATGCATTGAATGAAGAGCATCAAGCACCAAAGGAGTACTACTGGGATGATTTCATGGCGAGAGATTCACTTGAGCCACATTTGTACTTCGTGGAAGCTGATTAAGCAGAAAAAGTGTAAGATGAAAAGAGTCGGCTTCTACGATTGTTCACTATCTTCTCTGCACATGGGTGCACTTCGTAAGAAAAATCTTATTGAGAAAATATGATGGAAGAAGAAGAAGTGGCGAGTTAAAGAATCTTTCACTATCCTAGACGGTTGAGGTAGCCGGGTCGGGTCGTCGACCTTAAATTACAAGCGCTTCTTGGGAGGCAACCCAATGTAGAGTAGAGTTTGATATTTTGTTTTGTTTTTTGTTTTTCAGTTCTCCACATTTGATTGTGAGGGGTGAAAGAGAGTTTTTTTTTTTAATATTTTCTATGAGTGTACAGGACACAGGTACCGAAGAACTCTCCGGATTCCCATTCTTGATGCATGTGCACAATTTTGCACGCAAAACGAAGAACAACTAGCTAACCGGGAGAATTGAGCTTGATAAAGAAGCTACTAGAGGTCAAGGACTAGCCAATTAGTCATTAGGAGCATGGTAGCGAGTTGGAATATCGGGGTTGCACGCTCGGAATCCGGAGTGAAAATAGAGTTCAAGAGCTTTGGAGGCGAGATTCTTTGCACAAGAGAGATAAACTGAGAAGAAATGGAAAATTTCTTGGTTTGGGAATTTTCTAGTAAAAATGGATTCCTCATCGAATATGGAGTCCATCGGTGAAAGAATTGTGAGAATCGGAGATCGGACGAAGAAACTAGAGCAAAAACAAGGTGGTCTACTCCAGTGATTTCGGCACCCATTTCGGGCCGAAATGGGGGCTGAAATCAACCTATTTCAGCCCGAAATAAAAAAAGGTTCTGCTTGGTTTTTGCCCACTTATTTTAGGCCCCATTTTGGGCCGATATCCATTGATTTCGGACTCCATTTCGGGCCGAAATCAGCCAGACATCTCACTTTTGGGGGGTATTTTTGATACTTTTTGGGAGTTATTTTGACATTTCGGAGGATTTTTAAAGCCAAGAACCAACCAACAAGTCCCCTAAAACCCCGATTTGGATCAAACACTCCTTGTCTTCATCTTCTTCCTCTCCAAACCCTCAAGAACACCAACACACCCCAAACCCAAAACGCATCCAAATCGCAAAATTTACAAGATTAACTCTTGAGCTTTTGAGATAGTGAGCAGATTGAGTTTGGGGGAATTCAAAGAGTAAGATCTTGAAGAACTTAAATCTCCAATTTCTTTCTTTGTAGGGGGATTCGGCCAAAGCTCAAATAGGAACTTAAGACGGGAACACCGAGGAGCACATCAAGGATATGCTTGCTTCAAATTGCTCGAGTTTTCGGAAAATTTTTTCGACCGATTCGGTCCTTTCTTGACCAATATCGCGAAACCAATCCCGTAAGAATGGTACTCCGGGATCATAGGTACCATATTCTCTCTCGCTTTAAATAATCGCTCTAGACGATATGATTCATTTTACCAAAAGTGCCATGCAACACTTGTCTTTTTAAATCCTCGCTCTTGGATCTCCTCGGATATTTGTATTATTATTGGCTCCATGGATTATAAAAAATAAAATAAAAAACATAAATTTAAAGTGAAAGGAATAAAGGAGCAAGCTTGAAATTGAAGACCGGGGAGATTAGCTCATGTTCGAGATCGCTTCTTCACATTTGTGGCCGCGAGAACGGCGTTACACCAGGATTAAGGGATTGAGGTCCGAAGTAGCTAGTTCGGTGGGGTTCCTTGGATTTTGGTGAGGGAGTGTGAGAATGGGTTTTTGTGTGTTATACCATGACGTCAAGGACCGCGCTTCTAAATATCCTATCCTACCCGTCCTAAGCCGTCAACAATTGAAACCCATGGATAAATAGCTCGGATGGTAGGTGCTAGGCATACGTTTGATGAGTGTGCAAGAACAACTTATTGAGTGTTCGTGCCCGTTCTGTCTGACGAAACTGGCCGCAAGTTCTACCGACCAGGAAGTTATAGAATCTTCTAGGGGATATGAGAGCCTTATGACATGCCGGTTTATTCTTCGAGATATCCCAATCTCCAACCAAAAAGAAAAAAAATGTTCTTTACTTGATTGCATTGTTTATTGAGTTGCATTGTTTAAAGTCATGTAGATTGCATAGTGGCGTTTCAGTCGTTGTGTCTAAGTCAAAGTAAAGATATATATGAATCTCGAAAGCAAGTGTTGCTCGGGACGAGCAAGAAGGTAGTGTGGGGGAATTTGATAGCGCCTTTTAGGAGCTACCTAGTACCTCCATTTTACCACATTATGACGAGTGATTTGAGCTTAATGTTAGAGAATTTGAGTCGTTTTATCACTTGAGGCTTCACCATGTGTTATATTATTAGTCCGAGCATTTTCTATGCGTACTTCATTGTTATTTGTCAAATATAATCGCTTGGTATGTTTTTTCATGTTGTTTTTGGAGGAAAGGATGCTAATCGATTGATAGGAGGCATGGAACGAACTTCGGAAACCACGGGAGCTCAAGTGGAGTCAAGAGAAGCCGAATTGGAGGAGCTTGGATGACCCAGTCTGCACTATTTTGATCCAGCTAGAGTTCTTCAAATAATTTTGGAGTGAGACCGGTGCTAACTGAAAGTAGACTCCGAGAGATTTCCAACGATAGGTCACAGAGCTGAATCCGAATTCGGGCGAAAAAGATATGGCCTATTGAAGTCAGGAGCAGATTTCAGGGGGCTATTGTGCAATTACTGAAGACTTAAGCGGGTTATGAACAAAGGACGACCTAGGGACGAAAATAATGACCATTCACGCCTATTTAGAGCCACGATCAAGGAGGAGAGAAAGGAGACTCCATTGGGAGCAACCTCAAGAAAGGAGAAGAGCCCGGATCGCGCCAATCTTCACGATTTCTACATTTGATCTCTTCCTCTATCTTTTAATCACTTGTATGGAGAAACTTTGTTGTGTTGCTACGATTTCATGTAGTAGCTAGACGTTTTGCTAGGCTTCTCTAGAGAGCCTAGGGTTTATGTAGACGATTATATTTTCCGGATTTTAGACTTGTCTCATGCTTTTGGGTTTTGATCTATCAGATGAAGTTTAATTTCATGAATTTGTTAATGAGTGTAGTCTATTGACACGACTATGTTAGGAAATGATATTCATGACTTAGGGTTTATTCTTAGATTGTAATCTTGCTTAATGTTAGTCTTTATTCTAGTTATTGTTCATATGATGTGCTTAATCCTTGGAAAGAATGGAGTAATTAACCGGACTTGTTAATTAGCTAGCGAGTGCGTGAGAGCGACTTAGACCTAGTTGTGATGAGATATGAACAACAACCCTTAATCATTGAGACTGAGAAAAGAAGTGTGTAGGATTGGCCTTAGTGGGTAGATTCTGTAGGAGATAGTGACGTGTTCGTGTGGTGGTGGTCTGAGAGGACATCATTCCGATCATTGTTGTGAGCCTACTAGAACGGACCGGTAGTTGTAGGTGGACCGACAGGACACCAAGTAAACTGTAACGTAGAACGACATGAGACCGAGCGGAGATTGTCAGTTCTATTCCGGCTTAACTAGAATAGGATTAACGTGTGACATAGCTAATCCAGAAATTGTCTACAGCACTAGGTGATCTAGAGATTGCCTAGTTTCTACATATTTGATTAATAAATTAAAATTTCCAAAAATATTAGTTTAGTTTATTTTATTTCAGTCACCTGATTAAGGGTGACAACTCTTAAAATCACAATTCTTGCTCCCAGTTACAGTACTCTAATCTAATAAGTAATTAAATTATCTCAAGTTTGTCCTCGTGGGATCGATAACTCGGGGTTGAAATACCACCCCTATATTACTTGGTTGTGCACTTGCGCATACACGTAAGAAAATCGTGTCACCAACTTTTTGCAAAACTTGTTAGGAAGATGAAAACTTGTGCAAACAATGAAGTTCAAGGCCTTGAAAGCTAGTTCAAGCCCTTGGAAAGAATACAGACAGTGTAAAGCAAGTATGCCTTTTTCAAGGCCTTGAAAACAAGTACAAACCCTTGGAAAATAGACAGTTTTGTGAGCTGCAGAAACTATGAAAAGAAATGATATGTAAATGTAGAAGACAAGTGATTTATAGAGTTCAGTCCACTTGGACCTACATCTCTACTTCAGGGATTAGATCCCTACAGGATTTTCAAGTAAATTCTTATTAATCAAAAGCTAAGCCCTAGAACTCAAGCCTAGAGAGTTCCCTTACTCTGTTACAGCTTGTGATTTACCCTAACCTGTCTAGTACCTGCTCTAGCTAACTTATTAACTAAGAATTCTATATTATTCAACTTGAACAATCCTTGAGAATAGATGTAGAGGTAATAAAAAAATGATCTACCAATACAGCTCAATAGAGAAGTACACTTATAGTAGAAATCTCCAGTGGAAATGCAGTGAACTTCTATGAATGGATTGGAAGAATGATGAACTTCTTTGATGCTTGTCAATCCAGAATTCTTTCTCTGTTTTTGCCCGTTGAGTGTTATGTCTTGTTGCTCCGAATTTTAGCTCTATTTTAGCTTCACACAGCTCTGCAAATCTCCCCAGATTTTCAGGAACAAACTTCCTTTTTTGTAGGCAACAGAGTTTGACTATTTTAAAATCTTCTCCCAACGGTTGGATGATCACAATCTTCAGAGATTTTGTTGTAATTTTTCATTTAAACACAATGAGAAACTGTCATACCCGTCTGATTGATCATAGGATCAAAGTGTCAAACTATTTCAAAATCAGCAGCAATTCAGTTTAGGAAACAATCCTGCAAAATATATAAACAAAATTTCCTGCATTATCATGGTGAAACAGATGATATCTTATGATCAAAACATGTTAAAATAATTTGTCTTTCATCTTCTAATAACAGAGAATCAAAAATATGAAAGAGAGAGAGGGAATCAACTTAGAGATTTTGTAGAAAACTCCCCCTGAGAGGTGCATTCAAGTTAAGCAGGTTTCAAGGCTTTGAATCCAGTTTTAAGGCCTTGAAAATAGCTAAACTATTTTCAAGCTTCTGAGACTGATTGAAGGTTTTGAAAGCTGGTTCAAGGCCTTGAAATAGCTGAGCTATTTCAAGTCTTGCACAACCTGACCTTTCAATCTCCCCCTTGATGAAAGACAAAACAAAATTTTGTTTGATCCTTTGTCTCTGCAAAATAAACTAATTAGATCACAATATATAACAAAGTTTTTCCAAAAAGATCCAACTTATTCATAATACCACTAAAAATTTAAACAGTCCAGCAAATAGCAACTAAGCCAGCAAATAGCAAATAAACCTAAGAACTAAAAACCTAGAATTTCTCCCCCTTTTTGACTTTCATCAAAAATAAAGAAGATGTTGGATCAAGTGTCTGGAAAATTTTGAAAACTTAAAAGAAAAACTTTGAAGAATAGAGAATGAGGAAGAAAGAGTGGGAAAGATTAAGGTGTTGGATCTTCATCTTCTTCCTGATCTCCTTCCTCTTTCTCATTATCTTCTTCATCAGTCTTGTTCTGCTCTTCCTGTTCCTCTGCATTCCCACCAGCAACAGTTGTTTCTTCAGGCTTGTCCTTTGCATCAGCTTTTGAAGATTTTTTTTTCTTCAAGGTAATAAGAAGTTCATCTGATTCAGGGCTATTGGCTTCATCTTCTCCCTGTGATGTCTGATCTACTACTTGCTTTCCATTGTCTGAAACTGGAGTAACTTCTTCCTGGTCTGAATGCTCACTAGGAAAATCCTTTTCAGAGTCTCCTTTCTTTGTACCTTCAGCATCCTCAGGAACATCAAGCAAAGTCATGCTTCTGAAGATGCTTTCCACCATGTACTTGACTTTCCCCAAATCACTTTCCAATCTAAAAACAGTTGCTTTGACATCTTCCATGTCCAACTCCAAACCATCAAGTCTTTGATTGTCAGTTGGCTGAGAAGTCTGACTTGAAGTGGGAGTCAATGTCTTGGGCTTACAAAACTTCTTTGAACCTAGTTTTGCTTCAGTCAAGTCTGAGTAAAGTTTCCAAACATTCTCTTTGGTATTCACAACTCCAATGTTCTCAAAGGATTTCTCATTGAGTACCCCAAAACCAGATGTGACTGATTCCTCTCCACTAGTTGGAATCCCAAAGTGTTCAATGAACAAAGTGAGCAAGTTTGCATAGGGCAGAGGGTGAATCCTTTTACTGGTAAGACCAAAGAGCATGTGTTCAATTACTAGTTTTGTAAGATCAATCTCATGGCCATGCATAACCAGATACATGATGTGCAGCATTCTCTCAGTCACCAATTCTCTAGAGTGCTCTCTGGTAAAGATACATCTAACTAGTATGGTATGAAGGACTTTGGCTTCAACATTCAACACAGAATTTGTTAACTGTTTGGCCGAGGTTGAGATATTTGGAAGAAAGAATTCTTCTTTTCTAGCTTTAGGGTTTCTGACTTTGGTGGATGGTTGCTAGTATCACACCTCTTCGGACACCTTAACACATTGTCAAACTCAGAGTGATCCAATTCAATTACTATCCCAGCAACTTTAGATTTGATCACCAAGTGTGCAGTTCTCTTAACTTGGGTAAAGTTCAGGTAGAAGAGTCTGGTGATTCTAGGGTAGGCTAATTCTCTAGGATTCAGCATACACCACAAAGAACTCTTCTTCAACATAGAGATGCACTTAAGTTTCATGTGTTCCAACACATGCTTATTAACCAAACTGCAAAAACCAATAGATCTTGAAGCAAAACCATCTAATCACTGACCTTTAGAGATGTTTGAGACAAACCAAGTCTCATCTGGTGCTTTGTTCTTTGTTGAGGCTTATGAATAGATCTGCAGTGCCTTCTCCAATTGTCCTTCTGGTTCTGTTTCTGTCACCTTTCCTTTCTCCTTTTCTGCTTCAGTTGCTTTCTTCTTCACCTTCTTTGAACTCGTAGGCTCTGTTTCTGGTTCCTTGTCTGTAACAGCTTTCTGCTTCTTTTTCTTTTCTGAAGAGGAGGCTGTAATCTTCTTGACCTTCTTCTTTGGTTGAGGAAGATCTTAAACTGCCTCTTCACTAGGAGTTCTGGAGCTAGAGTCCCCACTGACTTCTTGAACCTCATCCACTGCTGCTTTTATTTTCTTCTCTGAGACAAGTTTTGAACCTCCAGCCATCTTGATTCTATATGAGGCTCTCCTTGTGCTCATTAGGGTTTGGGAGAAGAATAGAGGTGGAGTGATACGAAATGAAGGAGAAGAGAAGAAGAAAAATACTGAAAGAGTGAGTTTCAAAAGGAAACTAGTATTTCTCTGATCTCAAAAGATTTGCAACGATCAGAGAGATTTCAAAAATTTTATGCCGTTGGAAAATAAAATATACTAAAGCTATTTTTGGCTAAAATAAATTTTTGAAAAAGGTAGGGGCTATATTAGGCAAATATCTAAAGAGATATCACCCAACATAGAATGATCCAATATTATTGACTATCAGTGTAGCAGACTTGTTTTCAAGGCTTTGAAAAGGCTTTCAAGGTCTTGAAAAACTGTAACACTGCAACAAGTAAAATCAAGGATTTGAACTTATTTTCAAGTCTTTGAAACTCAGTTCAAACCTTTGGAGAAACATACAACTTACCTTTCTTACCTTATGCTCCCCCTGAAGCAATGCATCTTTATTTAGCATTCCTAACTTCAATATTAGAGCTGAAAACATTTCATCTGCTAATGGTTTAGTGAAGATATCTGCAATTTGGATGTTAGTAGCAACAAATGCAAGAACAATATCACCTTTCTAAGCATGATCTCTGATGAAGTGGTGTCTGACATCAATGTGCTTGGTTCTTAAGTGTTGCATTGGATTCTTTGTAATTGAAATTGGACTAGTGTTGTCACACTTAATAGGTATGCCCTGAAGTCAAATCCAAGGTCTCGTAGCTGTTGAGCAATCCATAACACTTGTGAGCAGCATGCTCCTGCAGCTATATATTCAGCTTCAACTGTTGATAGAGCAACTGAATTTTGTTTCTTGGAATGCGATGATCCAATGAATTGGCAAGTTCCTGAAGTAATTTTTTATCAACCTTGAAACCTGCAAAGTCACCATCTGAAAAACCATGTAAAGAGAAGTTAGAATGTCTTCGATACCAAAGCCCTAAGTCTTTGGTACCATTGAGATATTTTGAATATTCTCTTCACAGCAGTCAAGTGTGATTCTTTTGGATTAGCTTGAAATCTAGCACACATACACACACTAAACATAATATCTGGTCTGCTTGCTGTCAGATAGAGTAATGATCCAATCATGCCTCTATACTCTTTCACATTGACACTCTTACCAGATTCATCCTTGTCTAAGGATAGTGTAGAACTCATAGGAGTCTTGGCTTCCTTACATTGAGTCATGCTCTTTTTTTTAGTAAGTCTCTTGTGTACTTGCTTTGATGCAGAAAGATGCCCTTCTTCAATTGATGTATCTGAAGTCTTAGGAAGAAGTTCAACTCTCCCATCATGCTCATTTAAAATTCCGAGCTCATAAGACTTGAGAATTCTCCGTACAATTGATCATTAGTAGCTCCAAACAATATATCATCAACATATATCTGAACTACAAGTAAATCATTCTCATGGGTCTTAATGAAAAGAGTACGGTCTACTAAACCTGTTTTGAGATCATTTTCAAGTAAGAACTTTGACAAAATTTCATACCAAGCTCTTGGAGCTTGTTTGAAACCATAAAGAGCTTTGTCAAGTTTGTAGACATGATCTGGAAACTTATCATTTTCAAAACCAGGTGGTTGTGCAACATATACTTCTTCTTGTAAATAGTCATTCAATAAAGCACACTTCACATCCATTTGAAACAGTTTCATGTTCCTGTAAGATGCAAAAGCAAGCAAAATTCTAATTGCTTCTAACCTGGCAACTGGAGAAAAAATTTCCTCATAATCAAAACCTTCTTATTGATTGTAACCTTGAGCAACTAACCTTGCTTTGTTTCTGATCACATTGCCACTTTCATCCAACTTATTTCTGAATACCCATCTGGTACCAATGACAGACTGGTTTGTAGGTGGAGGAACCAGGTTCCAAACCTTATTGCTTTCAAACTCATTGAGTTCACTTTGCAGAGCAATGATCCAGTCTGCTTCTTGTAAAGCTTCTTTCACAGTTTTTGGTTCTACAAGAGAATTAAAGGCATTAAAAGCACACAAGTTCTTCAACTGTGATCTAGTTTTTGTACCAGCGGTTGTATCTGATATGATATTATCAGCTAGATGGGATGAGAGATATTTGAATCTCTTTCTCGGAGACCATGGTTCAGGCTCTCCATAGATGTTCTCTGGTCTTGATGTAGTGGCTTTGTCACTTGAATCCTTCTAATCATCTTTTTCAAGGCTTTGAGATTTACTTTCAAGGCCTTGAGAACCATTTTCAAGGTCTTGAAAATGTCTTCTATTTTCTTCTGAGCCTTTCTTGAATCCTAATGGATTCTCAGTCTCTTCCTCTTATTCATGCTTGTTCAAATTCAAGTCTACAAAACTTTCACTCAAAGAACCATCATAGCTTTCCTCAAAAATAACATGAATGCTCTCTTCAACCAGTTTGGTTCTTTTATTGTAAACTCTATAAGGTTTGCTATTCAGAGAGTAACCAAGAAATATACCTTCATCACTTCTTGCATCAAACTTACCAAGATTGTCTTTTCCATTGTTGTTGATAAAACAAGTACATCGAAAGGGTCTGAAGTATGAAATGTGTGGCTTCCCCCCTTTGAATAGTTCATAGGGGGTCTTCTTCAGAATAGGTCTGATGAAGCACCTGTTCAAAATGTAGTTTGCTGTATTCACAGCTTCTGCCCAAAAAATGATTTAGCAACTTGTTATCAAGAAGAATTGTTCTTGACGTATCTTCAAGAGTCCTGTTGTTTCTTTCAACAACACCATTCTCTTGAGGAGTTCTTGGAGCAGAAAAATTGTGACAGATACCATGCTTATGACAGAATAAATCAAATTCTAGCTGATCAAATTCTCTACACGATCACTTCTGATTGAATCTACAGGTAGGTTTTTCAAGTTTTGAAGTTCTCTGCAAAGCTTTGAAAATTCAGAGAGTGCTTCAGATTTTTCTTTGAGAAACATAAACCAAGTATATCTAGAAAAATCATCTACAATAACTAGCATATACCTTTTACCTTTTGGAGTAGGAGTCCTCATAGGACCACAAAGATACATATGAAGCAATTCAATAGGTCTAGTTGTACTTACGAACTTCTTTGGCTTGAAGGAAATTCTGGTTGCTTGCCTTGAGCACAGGATTTGCACATTTCATCTTCTTTGAACTTGATGGATGGCAATCCTCTTACCAAGTGTTTGAAAATAAACTTGTTCAAGGTGTGAAAACTGATATGACCAAGTTTTCTGAGCCAAATCTTTGAATCCTCTTTCAAGGCCTTGAGACACTTCAAACTTTCACCTGCAACTTTATTAGTCTGAAATGTATAAACATGGTTTGATCTAGAGGCTGTGAGAATGCACTCTCCTGATTTCTCATTTTGCACCACGCACTTATCTTTATCAAAAATAACTTTGTTGCCATTATCACAAAGCTGAGATACACTAAGCAAATTAAATTTCAAACCTTCAACCAGATACACATCATAAATAGAGTTTTCAGAATTCGTACCAACTTTTCCAATATCAAGAATATGCATTTTCCTTTGTCACCAAGGTTATTGAACCTTTTGATTGCTCCTTTAATTCTGAGAATAGAGATCTCTTTCCAATCATACGTCTTGAGCAACCACTGTCCATGAACCACTCATGTTCTTTGATATTGGTGACAACCTGCAAACACCAATCACTGCCTTACCCATTTGTTAGACCAATTGTGGAATTTGGATTCATATTCAAGATCAACCATGTTAGGTGGCCTGATTATGTGAGGGTCTCTTCTTCTAAAAGGACAAGTCATCTTAACATGACCAGTTTTTGCAGCAATATTGACAAGTAGGAGAAGTTTTGTTTCCAGCTTTCACAAGTATGGTATTGTTCCTTCTTGGAAATTTTGGATTGAATCCAATACCAACTTTGTGAATAGACTGTGAACTTCCTCGAAGAATCAAGTTCAACTTGTGTTATGATCCAGCAAGCTTGACTTTGACCAATTCAGATTCTTGAAGTTTCTCTAATTCATCAACGTGATGTCTTAGATTAAAAAGGCTATCACTCACTGAGGAGTTCTCAGTGACTAGTTCTTTGAATTGTGTTTTCAAGGCTTTGAAACTGGTTTTCAAGACCTTGAAATCACTGTCAGTTTTCTTCTGAGAGATTTCAAGATTCAGATTTAGGCAAACAAGTTGTAAGTTTTCTTTTGCTTGCTCATGAACTTTTTCTTTCGAAATTCTGATCTCTTTCAGATAATCTTCCTCATTTAAAAGCATTGTTTTGAGATATTCTGAAAGAGATTCTTTTGGTTTGAAATCAGACAATTTACCATTACCTCAATGTTCTTTTCATAACTTTCATCATGCTTGGCCATGAAGCAGAGGTTGGCATGTTCTTCCTCACATTCAGATTCACTAGAGCTATCTGAATCACTCCATGAAGCTATCATGGCTTTCTTTCTTCTGTCATGATCTTTCTTCTGAAAGATTTTTCTTTTCTTTTGTGGACAATCTATTATCAAGTGTCCTGCATCACCACATTCAAAGCAGTTCATAACTTTTGATTTGTTCTGTGAGGAGGACTTACCTTTGTAGTCCTCGCTGCTGGATGATCTATGCCTTTCTCTGTTGAAATCTTTGTTTCCAAAGTTTTTCTTCATTTTGAGAATCCTTGTCAAGGCTTTGGAAATTAAGGCAATTGGATCTTCATCATCACCATCTTAGTTTCAAGGCTTTGTGTTCTGGCATTCTCTTTGGCTTTGAGAGCTATGTTCTTGAAACCATCAAGTAGTTCCCCATCAACTTGATTCATAGATATCTCATGTGTCAGGAGCTTCCCTTGTAGGTCATCAAGTTGTAAAGTTGAGAGATTCTGAGCTTCTTCAATTGCTGTGGTCTTTGGTTCCCATTTTTCCTTTGGAAGACTTCTGAGAATCTTCCTCACCGTTTCTTCATTGGAAAAATGTTTTCCCAGTGAGTCAAGGTTGTTGACAATATCAGTGAACCTCTTGAACATGTCTCTGATGGACTCATCTGCATTCATCTTGAACATCTCATATTGTCTGAGATAAATGTTGATCATGGTTTGCTTAACTTGACTGGTTCCTTCAAAGGTAACCACCAGTTTATCCCAGATTTCTTTTGCAGTTGTGCATCCAGAGATCCTGTTGAATTCATATGTACTGAAATCACAATACACAATGTTAATAGCTTTGTAGTTCGTAAAAAATTGCTCTAATTCAGAAGAGGAGAGTGAGTCTTTTGTTTGGGAGTTCTAATCCCATCTATCTCTGTGTAGAAAGTATGAGGTCCATTTTGGATAATGGTCCAAAGCTCTAGATCTTGATCAATAATGAACATTTTCATGAGAGCTTTCCAGTGAGCAAAATTTTCTCCACAGAATAGAGGAGGTCTGTTAGCTGCTCTTCCCTGTGAGAAACCACCATCACCTGCAGTACTCATGATCACCAGATGGTTACATCTTATACAGTGATACAAGCTCTGATACCAATTGAAAGTATGAGTATGCAGATGTTTATGCAGCTAAGATACTCTAGAAGGGGGGGGGGGGGTCGTGAATATAGTATGCCAACTTTTTGTAAAACTTGCTAGGAAGATGAAAACTTATGCAAAAAATGAAGTTCAAGGCCTTGAAATCTAGTTCAAGCCCTTGGAAAGAATGCAAACAGTGTAAAGCAAGTATTCCTTTTTCAAGGCCTTTAAAACAAGATCAAACCCTTGAAAAATAGACAGTTTTGTGAGCTGCACAAACTATGAAAATGAATGAATTGTAAATGCATAAGACATATGATTTATAGATTTCAGTCCACTTGGACCTACGTCTCTAACTCAGGATTAGATCCCTGCAGGATTTTCAACTCAATTCTTATTAATCAAAAGCTAAGCCGTAGAACTCAAGCCTAGAGAGTTCCCTTACTCTGTTACAGCTTGTGGTTTTCCGTAACCTTTCTAGTACCTGCTGTAGCTAACTGATTAAATAAGAGTTCTCTATTGTTCACCTTGAAAAATCCTTGAGAATAGATGTATAGATAATACAAAAAACGATCTACCAATACAGCTCAATACAGAAGTACACTTAAAGTAGAAAACTGTACTGGAAATGCAGTGAACTTCTGTGAATGGATTGGAAGAATGATGAAATTCTTAGATGCTTGTCAATCCAGAACTCTTTCTCTGTTTTTTCCCGTTGAGTTTTTTATCTTTTTGCTCCGAATTTGAGCTCTATTTAAACTTCACACAGCTCTACAAAGCTCCCCAGATTTTCAGCAACAAACTACCTATTTTGTAGGCAATAGAGTTTTGACTATTTTGAAATTTGCTCCAACGGTTGGATGATCACAATATTGAGAGATTTTGTTGTAATCTTCCATTTAAACACCATGAGAAGCTGTCATACCCGTCTGATTGATCACAGGATCAAGGTATTCAACTATTTCCAAATCTGCAGCAATTAAGTTTAGAAAACAATCCTGCAAAACTTAGAAACAAAATTTTTTGCATTATCATGGTCAAACGGATGATATATTATGATCAAAACATGTTAAAAAAATTCTTCTTTCATCATATAATAATAGAGAATCAAACATATGAAAGAGAGGGAGGGAATCGACTTAGAGAGTTTGCAGAAAACTCCCCCTGATAGGTGCATTCAGGTTAAGCAGTTTCAAGACTTCCAATCCAGTTTCAAGGCCTTGAAAATAGCTTAGCCTCTGAGACTAATTCAAGGCTTTGAAAGCTGGTTCATGGCCTTGAAATAGGTAAGCTATTTCAAGTCTTTCACAACCTGACCTTTCTGTATCCCAACTCACTCACCCTGGCACGCCACAATGGAATGGAGTGTCCAAGAGGAGGAATCGAACCCCGATTGATATGTTTCGATCTATGATGTGTCAAACAGATCTCCCGATATCGTTTTGGGGACATGCTCTATTGACTGCATTTTTTACCATTAACCGTGTTCCATCCAAGTCGGTCATAAAGACACGATATGAGATATGGACTGCGAAGCGTCCCATAGTGTCGTTTATGAAGATTTGGGGTTGCGATGTCTACGTAAAACGTTTACAAATAGGCAAACTCAAACCCAAAGCGGATAAGTGTAAGTTTATGGGATATCCTAAGGAAACAAAACGATATTATTTCTATAATCCAACCGAGAACAAAGCGTTTGTAGCTCGGACCAGCGTGTTTCTAGAAAGAGAGTTCATCTCTAAAGAAGCAAGTGGGAGGACTATAGAACTTGAAGAAATTATAGAACCAAAAAACACTAGTCCGGTGATGGAACATGAGCAGGAGACACAAAAGACTGTGGAGGAACCTGTTCAGGTAAACAGGAATTCCGTAGATCGGGTAGGGTGCGTCATGAGCCAGAGAGGTACGAACTTCACGTGACAGAGCCCAATGACATGCCACTCATGGTTGATGAGCCTGCTACCTACTGGGAGGCCGTGAAAGGACCAAACTCAAAGAAGTGGCTTGAATTCATGAGATCCGAAATGGAATCCATGTATACCAACCAAGTATGGACTTTGGTGGAAACACCCGATGGGGTTCGGCCCATAGGGTGCAAGTGTTCTTCAAGAAGAAGACCAACATGGATAGCAAAGTAGTTTCCTACAAGGGGCGATTGGTGGCTAAAGGTTATAGACAGGTTCACCGTATTGACTAAGATGAGACCTTTTCACCAGTCGCTATGACTAAATCCATTTGAATCCTAATTGCTATTGCAGCTTACAATGACTATGACGTTTGGCAAATGGATGTCAAAACAGCGTTTCTGTATGAAAACCTCCCCGAGGATGTGTACATGACACAACCAGAGGGTTTTGAGTATCCAGAGAATGCCAATAAAGTCTGTAAGCTACAACGATCCATCTATGGATTAAAGCAAGCTTCTAGGTGTTGGAATCGACGTTTTGATGACGCGGTCAAAGAGTTTGGCTTCATCAAGAACGAAGATGAGCCCTGTGTGTACAAGAAGGTTAGTGGTGTAGGGTTTTGATTCATGGATGCGCAACGGAAACAAAAATAAATCATGCAAAACCCTCCAAGGATCACAAGTCAAGAGACATAACGATGGTAAAGGAAAATATCAATTAACACACCTTAGGGTTATCCTTTGATGACTTCAAACGCGAATTGTGTCACGTTGTCTATAGTTGATCCACGCCTAGAATTGATTCCTAGATCTTCCAATCCTTGGTGCTAGCCCGTAAAGAGGAAGAAGAAGAAGAATCACGCAAAACGAGACCGGAACAAGGAGGTTCGGCCTCCTTGTGGGCCGACGGGAAGGGGGCGGCGAGCAAGGGGGCGGAGGCTCCTTTGCTTGCTTGATCTCTCTCCTTTTGTTCTCTCCCACTCAAGTTATGATCAATTGAATCATAAGTATGGGAAGGAAGGAGTGTCCTTTATATAGTCCAACAAATCCTTGCCAACTACCTAAAGGACTTATTCTAGTCCTACTAGAATTCAATTTAGTCCCTTCCTTGAAAATTAGTCCCTACTAAGTTTGCAAGGTGTTTCAAAGTGATCCTTATAATTAATTAATCCTATTAATTAATTCCCAAATCTAGTTCAACTCTATATAGCGTGTGACCCCATAGGTTCTATCTAGTTGGTAGCAAAAATTTGCTAATATGGAGTGGTTTCTAGCAAAACATCCATTCTAGCAAAACTAATAGAATAGTCATCATGACAACCTTGTATAAGTAATTGTCTCGTCCCTTTGTCTCTATATCGGGATTGGACACGAGAAAAACAAGTCACACTCGTATATCCAATCCACAGTTTCTTGATTCATAGGAATAGCCTTATTCGTGCAAATAACCTCAATATCTTATATTGATTTATTTGAGTCTGGCCAGACATTCTATAAGCACTAGTGCTCGAGTTTGCTAGGACATTTTCTCCCGTTATGTGGGAGGGACAAATTATATCTACGTCCACTACGGTCTCTAAGCTTGCTTCTTATTGTATCCAGTACACGCCTTTATAACTACCCAGTTACGGTGTAGCGTTTAACGCTACCAAAATCACAACAATCCACAACTAGAATATCTAGCGACTTCAAGTCTAAGGATGAAAATACCATTGCACCGCGAGAAGCACTTGTGACTTAACATAACATGTATGTAGCCTTCTCGGAGATGGGTCACTCTAGTGCGCCATTACCCTTAATGCACACCTATATGTTGGATCATGATATCTCCATATCAATCCAACCCCATACTAGTCTATGGATGATTGTCCAATTAATCATTATACTGGACTAGGGATATTTAAGATAAACAACACAATTGTAAATCTAAGGACTTCATTATATTAAATATCCAATAAATAATAAATGAATTTTCTAGACATAAATAAATTCATACTAAACTAGATTGCCTCTAGGGCATCTATTCCAACAGTCTCCCACTTGCACTAGAGCCAATCTGGCGCATCTCGTATGCCCATAGTCCTAGTGTTCCCTTCATGCTTCCACTGTGTAAGCGGCTTTGTAAATGGGTCTGACTGATTCTCATCTGTAGGAATCTTGCATATCCGAACGTCTCCTCTATCGATAATATCTCGAATCAGATGAAACTTTCTGAGCACGTGCTTGGATTTCTGGTGCGACCTGGGTTCCTTCGATTGCGCGATCGCCCCAGTGTTGTCACAGTACAACTCAACTGGATCCGCAATGCTAGGAACCACATCAAGTTCAGAAACAAACTTTCTGATCCAAACAGCTTCGTTTGCTGCGCCATTTGCAGCAATGTACTCAGCCTCAGTTGTAGAATCAGCCACCGTCTCTTGCTTGGAACTTTTCCAGCTCACCGCTGCTCCATTCAGGCAAAACACATATCCCGACTGTGATCTAAAGTCATCTCTGTCGGTTTGAAATCTTGCATCAGTGTAACCCCTTACACGCAACTCTTCCTCACCGCCAAATATCAAGAAGGCATCCTTAGTTCTTCTTAAATACTTCAGGATGTTCTTGACTGCAATCCAGTGACTCTCACCTGGATTGGATTGGTATCTTCTTGTCATACTCAAGGAATATGACACATCTGGTCTAGTACATAACATGGCGTACAAGATAGATCCTATGGCCGAGGCACATGGAATTCTACTCATGCGTTCCTTCTCAATCTCATTGGAAGGACAACCACTCTTCGACACCTTGTCAATATATGTACTTTGACTTAGGCCTAGCAGTCTCTTAGACCTATTCTATAGATCTTTATACCGAGTATATAGGTTGCTTCCCCTAAGTCCTTTATTGAAAAACACTTCCCTAGCCAATCTTTAACAGATTGCAGCATGGGAACATCGTTTCCAATGAGTAGTATGTCATCCACATACAAGACCAGAAAAGCTACAGAGCTCCCACTAACCTTCTTGTAGACACAGGACTCATCTTCGTTCCTGATGAAGCCAAACTCTTTGACTACTTCATCAGAACGTCGATTCCAACTCCTAGAAGCTTGCTTCAATCCATAAATGGATCGTTGCAGCTTACAGACTTTGTTGGCTTGCTTTGGATCCTCAAAACCCTCCGGCTGTATCATATACACGTCCTCGAGGAGATTCCCATAAAGGAATGTTGTTTTGACATCCATCTGCCAAATCTCATAGTCATGGTATGCTGCAATCGCAAGAAGGATTCGGATGGATTTGGTCATAGCGACTGGTGAAAAGGTTTCATCATAGTCAATACCATGAATCTGTCTGAATCCTTTAGCCACCAATCGGCCCTTATAGGTAATCACATTACCATCCATGTCGATCTTCTTCTTGAAGACCCACTAACACCCTATGGGCCGCGCCCCTTCGGGTGGTTCCACCAAAGTCCATACTTTGTTGGTATACATGGATTCCATATCGGATCTCATGGCTTCTAGCCACTTCTGAGATTCTGGGACCTTCATGGCCTCTTCATAGGTAGTAGGCTCATCATCTATGAGCATCGTGTCACCGAAATCGGTCACGAGAAGTCCATACCTCTTGGGTTCCTGGCGCACTCTACTAGATCTACGAAGCTCTTGTGTTACCTGAACAAGTTGCTCCACAATCGCTTGTGGTGCCTGTTCATGTTCCATAATCGGTTCAGTGATTTGTGGTTCTTGAACCTCTTCAAGTTCTACAGTCCTCCCATTTGCTACTTTAGAGACAAACTCTCATTCTAGAAACACGCCAGTCCGAGCAACAAACACTTTGTTCTCGGTTGGATTGTAGAAGTAGTAACCCTTAGTTTCCTTAGGGTACCCCACAAACTTACACTTATCCGATTTTGGCCCTAGCTTGTCTGATTGTAAACATTTTACATAGACATCGCAGCCCCAAATCCTCATGAACAACAATGTGGGACGCCTCCCACTCCACATCTCATATGGTGCCTTCATGACTGATTTAGATGGAACACGGTTAATGGTGAAAGCTGAACTTAATAGAGCGTGGCCCCAAAACGATAGCTGAAGATCGGTTTGACACATCATAGATCGAACCATATCCAATAGGGTTTGATTCCTCCTCTCAACGCCATTCCAGTGTGGCATTCCGGGTGGAGTGAGTTGCGACACCATCCCACACTCTATAAGATAGTCGTCAAACTCTTGGCTCAAGTATTCTCCTCCACGATCCGATCGTAGAGCCTTGATACTTTTGCCAAGTTGCTTCTCTACTTCATTCTTGAATTCTTTGAACACTTCAAAGGATTCAGATTTTGCCCTCATGAGGTACACAAATCCATATCTACTGTAATCATCAGTAAATGTAATGAAGTAGACATAACCACCCCTGGCAGGCGTGGCAAATGGCCCACACACATCAGTATGTATGAGCGCCAATTGATCACTAGTCCTCTCACCTTTCTTGTTGAAAGGGGACTTTGTCATTTTTCCCAATAAACAAGCCTCACATGTCTCATATGATTCAAAATCAAATGAGTCTAGTAGTCCATCCTTATGGAGTCTAGGTACACGTTTCTCGTTTATGTGGCCTAAACGACAGTGCCATAAATAAGCAGGATTTAAATCATTTATTTAATCCGCTTGGTATTAATGTTGTAGATAGGATTGCTTAGATCAAGGACATATAGTCCATTAAATAATTGCGCACTAAAATAGTGAATATTATTCAAATAAAAGGAACAACAATTGTTCTTTATTGAAATAATAAAACCATCCTTGTCCAAACAAGAAATAGAAGTAATGTTTCTGCTCATAGCAGGCACAAAATAGCAATTAATTAATTCTAAATTTAATCCTGAAGGCAGAGATAGCTCGCACACGCCCATGGCCAACGCAGCAACTTATGCTCCATTCCCAACGCGCAGATCTATCTCACCTTTAGCCAATCTTCTACTTCTCTTTAGATCATGCGCATTTCGACAAATGTGATATCCACATCCAGTATCTAATACCCATGATGTAGAGACAGTTAAATTGACATCTACAACAAAAATACCTGGTGGTGGTGGAATCACTATTCCAAGCCTCTTGTCCTCCAGATATTTTGGGCGGTTCCTCCTCCAGTATCCAGGTTGACTGCAGTAGTGACATTCACCTTTAGTCACACCTTTGGCAAAGCCACCAACAGGCTTAAGGGAAGGTTCCTTGGACTTGGCAACTGACTTGCCTTTGCCCTTGGAGGATGAGGCAAACCTTTTGCCCTTTCCTTTCTGCACCATCATAATGGCCTTGCCCTTACCCTTGTTGATGCTTTGTTCAGCTGTCCTCAAAATATTGAGCAAATCTGGCAGTGGTTTCACGATCTCGTTCATGTTATAGTTCATGATGAAATGTCCATAACTCTCGGGCAACGATTGCAACACGAGATCGGTTGCCAACTCTTGGCCGACCGGGAACCCTAGTCGGGCGAGATTCTACAGGTATCCGTTATACGGAGTACATGGGGTCCCACCGGGTTTCCTTCTGCCAGATGACACTTGAACAGTGCCTTAGAGACCTCATACCTCTCAACCCTTGCCTGCTCTTGGAAGATCTGCTTCAGATGCTCGATCATATCGATGGCATTCATGTTTTCGTGTTGCTTCTGAAGCTCAAAATTCATGGTGCATAGCATAAGGCATGCCGCATCATTAGCGTCATCAACACGCTTTTGATACGCCTTTAGGGCTGCAGGTGTTTGGTTCTCTGGACCTGCTGGAACATGTTCCTCTATTGTGTACAGTTTCTTTTCTTGCTTGAGAACGATTCTCAAGTTTTTGTACCAATCAAGGAAGTTGGTTCTAGAGAGCTTGTCCTTCTTAAGGACAGATCGTAGGGAATGTTGTGAACTCGATGAGTTGTTTGCCATTTGGAATTCTACAAAAGAAAAATACGCAAGTTTTAGTATTTGTGAATTTTTGACTATATTCAATAATGGCTAGTTTATCAAATATAGCTCCCTTTATTTTTCTACGGATTAATAACCCTCAAGATATTAATGCGGAAAATATCCTTATATTTTCTAGTGGGCCAAGATCCAGTTTTCATCTCCTTATGAGCTTGCTTTGGCAAGTCACCCATAATTTGACTACTATGGGTAGGAACAATTTCCAATTGCATCCCATATGCAACTCTTGGTTCAATTGGGCAAATAACTCCTTATTTATCCATCCATATGGATAATCCCAATTGATTGCCTCTAGGTTTCTTAATCACATTAATAGCCCAGTTGTGTTCAACCTCTTCTTTAAACAATTGCACATTACTAGCTTGTGCCATCGCATTCCATCATCATGAACCAACGCACGAACTTGATTAATCATGATGATAATGAGTGTTTAAATAATGAGAAGGCAAGAACACAATATTTGAATTTTGAGGGATTTTTAATTCAATTTTAATTGTTTTGTTGATCAATATGAACTAATCTATCTATTTGATTTTAGGCACAACTCCAAATAATAGATCCGGGTTGTCTATTTATCTTATTATCCTAATTGCATGCATCATCCATACACCAACCACAAAATAATAAGACAATAAAGTAAACAACCACAAAGCATAAATAAAATGTGATGTGGATATGGCCTTTTCTAGACTAAGATAATTCCAAGACAATGGAATTATCTATGATCCCTAAAAGCAGACACATCTCCATGCCTCTTGATCTTTTGGTCCATCCTTCATAGTCATGTGGAATGCTTCATGATCCATGCTCCATCTTTTGTGGCTCCTTTTGGCTTTGGGCTTCTTTTCTTCAATCTTGGCTAACAATCTACTTTTTCTAGCACTAGCTAACTTCTATACTAAATAAAATAAATATCACAAGTTGAGAAAAAAAATGGCTCGCAGGCCATAAAACCCTAATTAATTATTACAATTAATTGATCAGCTCGCAGGCCGTAAACCAAAAAATGAAATATAAACATCCACAACAAACCACATCCTAAGCCCATATCCAATCACCATGCGAATTGCGCTTGGTCAATTTTAATTGATTATAGGATATAATAGGGTTAAAACGGTCCATGGGGCCCAACAATCTAATTGCCCGGGCACAAAAAGTGAACCGCAAAGGCCTAAAGCCGGCCAGCCCCTAGCCCACGCAGCTAGGCCGCGGGCTAGGGCTGCCCCGGCCCCTAGGCCGAGCCTTGCTTGGGCGGAAAGCGAGGAGGGGTGGTCCCTAGGGGGGCCGAACCTCCGTTGGGAGTTTTTTCCAAAACAACTCCCTTGCTTGGTGCCCAAGTTTGGTTGTTTCCTTGTTTGGGAAGAACTCCTTCTTCCCCAAGGATGCCCAAACCCTAGATCTAAGATCCTAAAATTTCTCAAACTCACTAATTCGTGCATCCAATGCAAAAACAAGGTCTTGTTATGAAAGATTATTGACAAATTGCATCACATGCTTGATTTGTCTTGTTTTACGCGATAAACAACAATTTTAAGGTGTAAAACTATCAAACGTAACACATAAACCACGTTTATGCTCTACGACCTGTGGCTCTGATACCACTGTAGGGTTTTGATTCATGGATGCGCAACGGAAACAAAAATAAACCATGCAAAACCCTCCAAGGATCACAAGTCAAGAGACAAAACGATGGTAAAGGAAGAAATCAATTAACATACCTTAGGGTTCTCCTTTGATGACTTCAAACGCAACGTTCTTTATATTTGATTCACGCCTAGAGTTGATTTCTAGATCTTCCAATCTTTGGTGCTAGCCTGGAAAGAGGAAGAGGAAGAAGAATCACGCAAAACGAGACCGGAACAAGGAGGTTCGGCCTCCTTGTGGGCCGACGGGAAGGGGACGGCGAGCAAGGGGGCGGCGGCTCCTTTGCTTGCTTGCTCTCTCTCCTTTTGTTCTCTCCCAATCAAGTTATGATCAATTGAATCATAAGTATGGGAAGGAAGGAAGGAGTGTCCTTTATATAGTCCAACAAATCCTTGCCAACTACCTAAAGGACTTATTCTAGTCCTACTAGAATTCAATTTATTCCCTTCCTTGAAAATGAGTCCCTACTAAGTTTGCAAGGTGTTTCAAAGTGATCCTTCTAATTAATTAATCCTATTAATTAATTCTCATATCTAGTTCAACTCTATATAGCGTGTGACCCCATAGGTTCTATCTAGTTGGTAGCAACAATTTGCTAATATGGAGCGGTTTCTAGCAAAACATCCATTCTAGCCAACTAATAGAATAGTCATCATGACAACCTTGTACAAGTAATTGTCTCATCCCTTTGTCTCTATATCCGGATTGGACACGAGACATGCAAGTCACACTCGTATATCCAATCCAGAGTTTCTCGATCCATGGGAATAGCCTTATTCGTGCAAATAACATCAATATCCCATATTGATTTATTTGAGTCTGGCCAGACATTCTATAAGCACTATCCCTCGAGTGGCCTAGGATATTTGATCCCATTATGTGGGAGGGACAAATTCTATCTACGTCCACTACGATCTCTAAGCTTGCTTCTTATTGTATCTGGTACACGCCTTTATAACTACCCAGTTACGGTGTAGCGTTTAACGCTACCAAAATAACAACAATCCACAACTAGAATATCTAGCGACTTATAGTCTAAGGATGACAATACCATTGCACCGCGAGAAGAACTTGTGACTTAACATAACGTGTATGTAGCCTTCTCGGAGATGGGTCAATCCAGTGCGCCATTACCCTTAATGCACACCTATGTGTTGGATCGTGATATCTCCATATCAATCCAACCCCATACTAGTCTATAGATGATTGTCCAATTAATCATTATTCTGGACTAGGGATATTTAAGATATACAACACAATTGTAAATCTAAGGACTTCATTATATTAAATATCCAATAAATAATAAATGAATTTTCTAGCCACAAATAGATTCATACTAAACTAGATTGCCTCTAGGGCATCTATTCCAACAAGTGGGATCTTTGTTGTTTTTCTGGTCTTCTATGTGGATGACATACTACTCATTGGAAACAACATTCCTACCTTGCAATCTGTTAAAGATTTGTAAGGGAAGTGTTTCGTAATGAAGGACTTAGGGGATGCAGCCTATGTAGTTTGTATCAAGATCTATATAGATAGATCTAGAAGGTTGTTCGGCCTATGCCAAAGTACATATATAGAAAAGGTGTTGAAACAGTTAAACATGCAAGATTCCAAGAAGGGATACTTGCCAATGTCGCACGGAGTCACCCTCTCGAAGGCTGACTATCCTTCCAATGAGATTGAGAAGGACCGCATGAGTACGATTCCATATGCATCGGCCATAGGATCTATCATGTACACCATGTTGTGTACTAGACCAAACGTATCATACGGGTTGAGTATGGGAAGCAGATATCAGTCTAATCCAGGTGAGAGTCACTTGATTGTTGTCAAGAACATCCTCAAGTACTTGAGAGGAACAAAGGATGCGGTCTTGATATTTGGAGGAGAGGAAGAGCTAAGTGTAATTGGTTACACTGGCGCAAGCTTCCAAACCAACAAATATGACTACAGATCGCAATCGGGGTATGTGTTTTGCCTGAATAGAGGAACTGTGAGCTTGAAGAGTTCCAAGCAAGAGACAGTTGCTGATTCTACAACTGAAGCTGAGTACATTGCTGCTGGAGGCGCAGAAAAGGAGGCTGTTTGGATAAAGAAGTTTATCACAGATCTTGGTGTGGTTCCTATCATTATGGATCCCATAGCGTTGTACTGTGACAACTCTGGGGCGATCGCACAAGACAAGGTGCCTAGATCACACCAAAAATCAAAGCATGTATTTAGGAGATTCCATCTCATTCGTGAAATGATCGATAGAGGAGATGTGAAGATATGCAAGATTCCAACGGACAAAAATCTTTTAGATCCAGTGACGAAGCCGCTCGTTCAGCGAAAGCATGATGGGCACACTAGATCTTTAGGCATAAGATATGCACCAGATTTGCTCTAGTGCAAGTGGGAGATTGTTGGAGTAGGTGCCCTATAGGCAATCTATATTTAGTAAGAACATTGTTTGGCTAGAATATTAATTTATTATTTATTGAGATATTTAATATAATGAAGTCCTTAGATACAATGTGTTGTTTATCCTAAATATCCCTAGTCCATTATATTGGTTAACAGGACGATCATCTATAGACTAGTATGTGGGTAGATAATATGGAGATATCAAGTCTAACACATGGGTATGCATTAGGAGTAATGTCATACATGATTGACCCACGACGAGAAGGCTACATTAGATTTTGTTAAAGTACAAGCGCTTATGGTAGTGCTAATGGTATTGTAATCCTTCGACTTGAAGTCACTAGATACTCTAGTTGTGTAATATCATGCTTTGATATTATCAAATATTGCGCCTTAACCGGGTAACTATAAAGGTAGTTATCGGGCATGATAGGAAGCAAGCTTAAAGATCATAGTGACGTAGACAGGATTTGTCCATCCCTTATAATGGGAGTAAATATCCATGGGCCACTCGAGGGACGGTGCTTATAGATTGTCTAGCCAGACTCAAAAAAATCAATATGGAGATATTGATGTTATCTGCACGGATAAGCATATTCCCAGGATCGAGTAACTATGGGTTGGATATACGAGTGTGTCTAATATGTTCCGTGTCCAATCAGGATATTGAGACAAAGGGATAACACAATACATGAACTTTGGACAAAAGGTTTGTCGGGATCACTGACTATTTCTATTAGTTAGGTGGCATGGATGTGTTGCTATAAAACGCTCCATGTTAGTAAAGAGTTCTTTGAAATTAAAATATATAATTGTAACAAACAGTAGCAAGGACTTGAGATATTTTAGGACCAAACTCCCTGAAAATCCTCAACCCGCAAAAGCTTCATTCAACAGATACGTTTGAATAGTTGATTTAATTTCTTTAGGCAAGTTTGACCCACAAACATGCATGCAAAACTTAATCACAAGATCAAAACAAATCCTGATAAAACAGCACTGATAAACTAATATGTTTAGTAGATTAGTTTAAACAATAAACTTGGCTACTTTCTAATTCAGATAAAAAATGTATATATGTAGCCTGTATATTTTACCAAATAATAACTTATGATAGGATTATGAATAATAACAAGTCAATAACCATTCATATAAACAGATGAATCAAGCAGCACAAAGAATCAGTTAGACACATAATGTATTATGAAGAGGCCCAAGGGGAACCTCCAAAGCTTTGGAGCTTTGGCTTCCTTTCAAAGTTTTTGGCCAGCAAACACTGATCCGTGCAGCCTATCAATTTGCACAATCTGTTAGCATTAGAATATCAATATATAGGCGCAAGAATATTTGCAAGAAACACTAAAACAACATTCAATCCAATGTCTGGCATGCAACAGAACCGGCCAGAAAGCATATAACAAGTTCGTAAGAAAAATTGAACTTCAGAGCTTCGGAGCTTTGGTGCTGTCTCTTAAGAATTTATGTCTTACATCATCTTCCAAATACGTACTCCCCCTGAGTTCATACATATCATTAATTCAAAGGGATTGAATTATCAATCCCCCCTTGATGAAAGACAAAACAAAATATTCATGCTTTGCACAGTATCCTGCAACTCAGTAGCCATTAATATCCAGTAGATATACATAGGAGCAACAAAATAAAATCAAAGCACTTAGCGTATATCACATAACACATATATAAATCCAATATAACTCAAAACATAACTACCATAGATAAAAACACATCCTACAACATCCAAAACTATTACACAGAATCCACCTAGCACACAAAATCTCTCCCTCTTTTTGACTTTCATCAAAAGAGAATGAGAAATATAGGATCTTGTTCAGTGTTTTGAAAATAAAACCAAAAAACTTAAATAAACTTCAAATAGAATTCATGGCTTTGAAGCATAAGAAGAAAGAAATAGACAGACGGAAGATATAAAGGTTCATGGCTTTAAAGCTCAGTCTTCTGCATCAACATCCTTGTTGGCTGTCTTCTTTTATTCTTTGTCCTTACTCTTGTCCTTTCCTTTACCCTTGATAGTCTCAGCTTTCTATTTCTCCTACCCTGCTGATTCCTTATCTCCAGATGCTTCTTCATTCCCAGATTGCTCTTCAGCATCTACAACCTCATCTTCAGCATCTACATCACCAGCAACATCTTAAGCAGCTATCTCATCACCAACTTCTTTAGCAACATCCTAAGCAACTTTCTCACCAACTCCTTCACCATCAGCCTCATCATCACTTTTCTCAAACAAATCTTTTGAAGTAAGAACAACTAGCACTTTCTTCTTCTTCTTCTTCTTCTTCTTCTTCTTCTTCTTCTTCTTCTGCTTCTTCAGTGCTTCCCCAATGACCATGTCAGAATAAATGTTGTTCTGTGTACTCTCAACAGATGGCACTTTTTCCAGATTCAAACCCTTGATAATCAAAACTGGTTTCCCTACCATCAAGGCCTTGAATTTTCCAAACTCTTTGCACAATTTAAACTGACCTTGCCTCAAATCTTCCAGTCCATCTTCCAAGATCTCAATTCTATCAATGATCTGAGAAAAATCTAGATTTTTTTGAAGCCTTTGGTGTTGTTGCAGCTTTGGGTTTGATGAAATCCTCCTCCTTAAGCTCACTTGCTGACAACTCAGAGTAAATCTTCCATCTACCCTCACCAGTCTGCACAACTCCAATCCTTTGAGAGATAGCTAAACCACCAATCCAATACCACAGGTTATATTCTCCTCATCCTTAACAGCCACCTTAAAATGGTCAAAGAAAAGTGGCAACATATATGCATAGGGATGTGAATGATTCCTTGTCCTAGTACCAAAGTATACCATATGCTCCATGATCACACTAGGTAGATCAAAGTCAAAGCCTTGAAAGATCAGGTACATCAGAATCAATACCCTATCAGTCACTAGTTCCCTTGAGTGTTATCTAGGCACAACTTACCTCATGAAGATAGAAAACAAGATTTTAGCTTCACGATTTGTCACAGAATGTCTTAATTGCTTTGGTCCAGATGATGTACCTTCTAAAAAGAACTCAGAATTGTCCTTCTCTAAACACTCCTTCTTGTCAGGATGTTCATGAACTTTGTACTTCCCTGGAATCCCCAAAACCCTGGAAAACACCCTATGATCCAATCTCATACCCACACCAGCTACCCTAAAGGTTAAACATAGCTATCCTCATCCTCTTGCACAAGATTTAGATAGAAAAATCTAGTTAACCTAGGATATGCTTCAGGATTAAGGTTTAACATATTCCAAACAAATGATTCTATAAGCTTGCTCAGCAATCAATATCCAGTTTATCTAATAAATCTTCAGAAATCATGCTACAGTAAGCTATCTTTGAAGATGCATAACCATCCATCCATACACTCTCAACTTCTAAACTTATAAACCAAGATTTAGGAAGTAAACTCTTACCATGTCCAGAAACTTTCTTCTTTGCCTTCACAGTACTATGTTTGACTTTTGTGTTCTTTTTCTGAAGTCTTATCATCCTAATTCTCCTCTAGCTTCTTCTTTTGAGTCTGATCATCCTTGTTCTCACCTTCAGGCTTCTTATTCTTTTCTCCACCTTTATTTTTCTCTTGAGTTTGATCACCCTGATACTTCTTGCTCTATTCCTGTTCCTGCATAACTTTTCCCTGTTCTTTCTCAGATTTAGACACTGTTTCTTGCACTCCCTTCTCCTTTCTGATCTTCTTGGCAGGAGGAGAAACTTCTTGCATGCTGGAATCCATCTATGAATCGGAATCATAAATTGTTATCTCAGCCTCCCTATTAACCGCTCTCTTCTTCCCCATTGTTGATCCCTGAACTTTCTGCTGAAGTCTTTGTGATTTTTGCTCCATTGGGTTTAGGGTTTTTAGAAGAGCTAGAGAGGGTTGAGAGAGAGAGAGAGAGAGATATTGAGATGGAGAGAAAAAGCCCTGAATTAGTGGCTTATAACTATGAAATTTCTAAACTGATTAGGCTTAAAAAATGTCTCCTTTTGAAAGTACATGCAAAATCATACCTAGAGGATATTTTGAGATATTTTAAGATATTGTGAATAAATCTCTGAACAATCAAAATATTCTTCAATTATCTATTAAGATAATACAAAATATTTACTGATCCAATTATTGAAATGGCACTTGTATCGTCACAATAAATAGGCACTTTTCTGAAATCATAGACAAGGTCTCTTAGTTGTTGAGCAATCCACAACACTTGTGAGCAACAAAATCCAACTACAATGTATTCAGCTTATGCAGTTGATAAGGCTATTGAATTCTGCTTCTTTTAATGCCTGCTGATCAGTGACGAGCCAAGGAATTGGCAACACCCTGGAGTGCTCTTCCTATTAACTTTGTATCCTCAAAGTCTGCATATGAATAACCACTCAAAAAGAAATTAGACCTTCTTGGATACCAAAGCCCCAAGTCTTTGTTACCATTTAGATATCTAAAGATTCTCTTAACAGCAACTAACTCAGATTCCTTAGGATCTGCTTGAAGCCTTGCACACATAAAAGCACTAAACATAATATCTGGCCTACTAGCCGTTAAGTACGATAGTGAACCAATCATATCCCTATATTCCTTTTGATTCACACTTTTACCATTTGTATCCTTATCTAAAGATGATGAAGAGCTCATTGGAGTTTTAGCTACCTTCGACTAAGACATATTGTACTTATTGAGCAAGTCCTTAGTATATTTTCCTTGATGCACAACAATTTGTTTCTTCATTTGATGTACATGAAGTCCAAGAAAGAAATTTAACTCTCGCATCAAGGTCATTTAAAATTCCCTGCACATTAGACTTGAAAACTCTTTTGATAGAGCATCATTAGTAGCACCAAACAATATATCATCAACATAAATCTGCAAACTAAGATGTCTTTTTATGAGCCTTAATTAAAAAAAATCTACTAGGCCTTTCTTAAAATTATTTTCAAGTAAATACTTTGAAAGTCTGCATACACAGCCCCTGGAACTTGCTTGAGGCCCTAGAGAGCTTTGTCTAGTTTGTAACCATGATCACGAAAATTGTCATCTTCAAAACCATAAGGTTGAGAAATATATACTTCTTCTTGTAAATAACCATTTAGGAAAGCACATTTGACATCCATTTGATAAAGCTTTATATGTTTATGGGATACAAATGCAAGAAGTATTCAGATAGATACTAATATGGCCACACGAGAAAATGTCTCCTCATAATCAATACCTTCATCTTGATTGTACCCATGTGCCACAAGTGTGGCTTTGTTCCTTACAACCTTACCATTTTGCATCAAGTTTGTTTCTGAACACCCATCTAGTTCCAATAACTAATTTAATTTTTTTCCAAGGAACAAGGTTCCATACCTTGTTCTTTTCAAATTCATTCAGCTCAATCTGCATTGCAATGATCCAATATGCATCTTGTAATGCCTCCATAGCATTCTTAGGATCAATCAATGATACAAAAGCACTGAAGGCACACAAGTTCTTCAATTTTCCTCTGGTTTGTGTACTAGTGGTTGGCTTTGAGATGATATTGTCTGTTGGATGAGCTGAAAAATATTTGAACTTCATCCATGGTGTCCCTGGTTCTGATTCTCCAGCAATATTTTCAATACTTTGAGAAATTGATGCTGTAGTAGGAGCACTTTGTTTTCTGTGAAGTCGAGTCTCAAGGCTTTCAGATTTTGAGTCAGGTGGATGTTCAAAGCTTTGAGATTCTACTGGCTGTTCATGCATATTAGTTTTTGCTACTTTTCTCTTTCTCAGCATCATCATCTGTCTCATACTTGTTTATATTGAGATCTACAAATTTTTCACCCAAGTAAACATCATCTCTTTCATAAAAGATCACATGAATTCTCTCTTCTACCACTTTTGTTCTCTTATTGAAAACTATATATGATTTTCTGGATTAAGAATAACCAAGAAACACACCTTCATCACTTCTAGCATCAAAATTACCAAGATTATCCTTACTATTATTATGCACATAACCATTACAACCAAAATTCTTAAAAAAAGAAGCACTTGGCTTTATACCTTGAAAAGTTCATATGGAGTTTTCTTCAAAATAGGTCTAATAAAACATGTATTTAGCACATAGTTGACAGTGTTAACAAATCTGTCTAAAGATATTTTGGCAAATGACTTTCAAGAAGCATGGTTATATCCTTAAGTTTCATATTTTTCCTCTCAACTACTTCATTCTGCTGAGGAGTTCTATGTGCAGAAAATTTGTGTGAGGTGACAAGTTATGCACAAAATAAATCGAATTCTATCTGATCAAACTCTCTGCCATGATCACTTCTAACAGATGAAACATGTAAGTATTTCAAAGATTGAAGCTCTTTACAAATTTTTGAGAATTGAGATAAAGCTTCAGATTTTTCTCTAATAAACATAACCCAAGTAAATCTAGAGTAATCATCTACCACAACAAGCATATATCTCTTACCTTTTGGTATTTCAACCCTCATAGGACCACACAAGTCCATATGCATCAACTCTAATGGTATAATAGTACTTACAAAGTTCTTTGGCTTAAATGAACACCTTGTCTATTTACCTTGCGTACATGCCTTGCAAATCTCATCAGATTTGAATTTCATAATTGGTAATCCTCTTAACAAGTCCTTTGAGATGAGCTTGTTCATTGTGTGTATGCTTATATGCCTAAGTTTTCTATGCCAAAGCTTTAAGTCTTCCTTCAAAGCTTTGAGACACTTCAGATTTTCACCTGCAACTTTTTTAGTAGTCATAGCATAAACATTGTAAGACCTAGGAGCAGTGAGTATGCAATTTCCAGATTTCTCATCTTGTAACACACATTTATCCCTGTCAAAAATGATTTTATTATCGTTATCACATAGTTGTGAAATAATATGTAGATTATATTTCAAACCATCTACCAAGTAAACATCAGAAATACAGCTTGCAGATTCATTACCAATGCTACCCATACCAATGATATTGCATTTTTCTTTGTCATGTAATAGTTCCTCCGTATTTCTCTTTAAGTTATGAGAATAAAGATTTCTTTCAACTCATATCTCTGGAGCAACAACTGTCCAAAATCCACCTCTGATCCTTAGCTTTGGTGACAGTCAAAAAAATTCAATCAATGCCTCAACAGGCTATTAGACCAAGTGTAGAATTTGTACTCAAATTTAGAATCAACCATGTTAGGTGGTATGATTTCTTTGGGAACCGAAATATGCCTCACTTGTCCGTTAAGCTGATACGGATAAGTGTTCCTCATTATGTGAGGTTCTGTCCTTCTAAAGGGGTAAGTTATCATCATATGACCAAGTTGCCCGCTGTAATGACATTTTGGAGAATGTGTGTTTCCTGATTCACAAAAGTTGTTTGGTTCTTCTTTGGAAAATTTGGATTGTATCGAATTCCACTTTTGTGTACAGAATGCAGACTTCCTCCAAGCATGAGATTGAGGTTATGTTCTGAGCCTGAAAAATTTGATAAAATTTTCCTTGATTCTCGAAGTTTCTCAGTCACTGAAGTTTTCTGTTGTTCTAAATCATATGAATGATGTTTTATATAAACATACTAATCCGTTAAAATATAGTTTTGATCAACAACTTCTTTCACTTGTTCCTTCAAAGCCTTGAAGCTACTGTCCAAGGCTTTGTGGTCACTATCAAGTTTTGACTGATATGCTTTCGGAGTTTTATTGAGAAAAACCATATCTAAATTTTCATTTTCCTGCTCTTGAACTTCCACCTTAAAATATTTAATATCATTTCTGTAGATTTCCTTATTTAAAAAAATACGTTTGAGGATTTCAGGTAGAACATCATAAGGACTAGCAAGAAGATTTTTTACAATCTCCTCAATATGCTTTCCTGAGTTGTTTTTTCTTCATTCTCAGCCATTAGGCACATATTGGCTTGTTCTTCATCTGAATCTGAATCAGTTGATGAATCAAAATCACTCCAAGATGCAACTATAGTTTCTTCCTTATGTTGGCATTTTCCTTCTTGGGAAAATGCCCGCTTCTTTTTTTGAGGGCAATCTCTAACCAGGTGATCTGCATCTCCACGTTCAAAGAAATTCATTACTTTTGATTTATGTGAATATGAAGAAGAATTACCTCTGTGATCCTTGTTGCTTGAGGATTTGGACTTGTCCTTGTTGTAATTCTTGTTTCCAAAGTTTTTCTTCATTTTCAGAATTCTGGTCAAGGCTTTGGAGGTCAAGGCTAAGTCTTCCTCATCATCATCATCATCATCTTCCTGTTCAAGGCCTTGAGATTTTTCACTGTCTTTTTCCTTGAGTGTTAGGTTCTTGATGTGTGTCACTCATGTCACCATACACATATTTTATAGATATCTCATGTGTGAGCAGCTTGCCTTGCATATCATCTAGCTCCAGAAGACACAAATCTTAAGCTTCCTCAATTGCAGTGGTCTTTCGCTCCCACTTGACTTTTGGCAAACTTCTTAGAATCTTTCTGACATTTTCTGCAATTAAGAATGCTTTCCCCAAGGACTCTAAGTTATTCACAATATTTGTGATCCTTTTGAACATGTCCTTGATGGATTCATCATAATTCATCTCGAACAACTCATACTGCCTTAGAAGGATATTTATTTTGGTGTGCTTGACTTGAATAGTTCCTTCATAAGTAACCGAATTTCCATGGAACTTTTGCAGTTGGATATTCTGTTGAACTCATATGCACTAAGAGCACAATATAACCAGTTCATAGCTTTATAATTCTTTGACACCTTTTCCAATTCAGTAACTGAATTATCTTCTTTAGTTTTGACAGTTCTGATCCCATCTGAAGTAGTATAGTAAACATAGGGAACATTGAGTATGATTGACCACAACTCCATGTCTTGATCTAATATGGACATCTTCATCAATGCTTTCCAATGTACAAAGTTTTCACCACAGAACAATGGAGGTCTGTTGGCTACTCTTCCCTATGAGAATACTCCATCACCTACATTATTCATTGTCACAAGAAGGTTAGATCTGTTTAGTGACCCAAGCTTTGATACCCATTGGAAGTGTGTAATGCAGGTCTAAAACATGATCTATATACTCTAGAATGGTGGGTTGAGTAGAGTATGCAAACTTTTTCTAGCAATGACCTTTTAAAACGTTAAAAAAAAAGTTAAGATGGAATCTCAAGGCTCTGGAAAGGTTTGAAGCAGTTTGAAACAAGTTGAAACTGTCTGGAGCTACAAAGCTTTGAAGCTGAAATTTCCCCAAAGATTTGGAACTTCCCTGTGTTGTATAATGAAATGCAGAACTTGTAAAGAGATGAACAAAATGATTTTTTACGAAGTCCAGCCACCAAAGGGCATACTCTCCGCATGATGGATACTATCCCTCAAGGATTTGAAAAACTTCTTATTAAGCCCTAAACCTCAAGCGTAAGTGAACTACCTTGCACTTATACATCTTTTGGTTCCAAACCTATCTAGTTCCTGCTACAATCTGGTGAAAGAATAAAAACATCTTGTTGTTCACTTGAACAACAAACTTTATAATGTTGGTGAGGTTGAGAAATACTAATGAATTATACAATAAAAGCACAGGAAAGAAGAACACAGAGAACATATAAACGGTGAAGCTTGGAAGTGTTGTTCTGATCTGGAATGAATGATCTTTTGCAATGTTGAATGCTTGAATGTGTGAAGAGATTCTTTTTTGATCTTCCACCAATGAATTCTCTTCACTTTCTCTGTTGAACAGCAGTCGTAGTTCCTTGAAATTAAAATTCAGACTTATAACAAACAGCAGCAACAACTTGAGATATTTTAGGAAAAAACTCCCTAAAAATCCTCAACCCTCAATAGCTTCATTCAACAGCTTTGTTTGAATAGGTGATTTGATTTTGTTAGCAGTTTTGACAAACAAACATCCTTGCAAAACTTAATCACAAGATCAAAACCAATCTAGATAAAATAGCACAAATAAACAAATATGTTTGGCAGATCACTTTAAACAATAAACAAGGCTATTTTCTAATTCAGATAAAAATTCTATATATGTAGCTTGTATATTTCACCAAATAATAATTAATTATCAGATTATGAATAATAACAAGTCAATAACCAATCATATAAACAGATGAATCAAGCTGCACAAATATTCAGTTAGCCACATAATGTATCAGGCAGAAGCCCAAGGGCAACCTCCAAAGCTTTGGAGCTTTGGTCGCCTTTCAATGTTTTGGCCGCAAACACTGATCCTTGAAGCCAGTCAATCTGCACAATCTGTTAGCATCAGAATCTCAATATATAGGCTCAAGAGTATTTGTAAGAGCCACTAAAACAACATTCAATCCAATGTCTAGCCTGCAACATAAAAACATGTCAGAAAGCATATAACTAGTTCATAAGAAAAATTGAACTTCAAAGCTTTGGAGCTTTGATCATGTCTCTTAAGAATTTCTTCTTTCATCATCTTCCAAATACGAACTCCCACTGAGTTCATACATCTTATTAATTTAAAGGGATTGAATTATCACTATTGAACATAACACCCCGTGATTCAAACCATCAAGCATAGACTTCTTGTGATATAAGTTGCTGCTCTTTCAGTAACAGGGTAATGTATATATTTATGCTAACATGAACATATAAATGTAATAATATAATTGGAGATGCAGTCTTCTCGCATTGGATTCTGGAGAAACAACTGCATCAACAAGCTCGTAAAGGGTGCACACTGTTAACTCATGGTGATACCAAATTTTTATCCTGCAAATCCACCCACAACTGAGGCAGCATCATCAAATACACCGTACCATATAAACATGATAAGAAACAACATGGAAGGCATAAGACATCTGAAATACACTCAAAATAAGTTTCCCTCATACTGTTATAAATTACATAAAGTAACAAATTGACATCATATTAAACGAATCAACATATTGACCAAGTCATCACCTAGATTTAAAGATGGAACCCAAAAATCACAGGCGTCGAATAAATATATAACATAAGAAAAGAGAAAGCATCATAAAAACATCATGGACACATCATTCTAATCCCGCATATTCAAATTTGGATTGTAAGAAGCCTTATTCCGCTTCACGTTCAGTCAATATCGCTTTGACCTTAGTTGCTCTGAAGTATCTCCGGCCGTATTTTTCTTTCTCAACTATTTCTTTCACACGCCATGGCAGATCCCATTCACTATAGATGCAAGATTGCCTATGATTTCTAGCATCCCTGCATAACTCATTTGCGGCAGAATTACCTTCTTGATAAATAAAGCTTACCAAGCATGAAGTAAATCTCTCCCCCAAACGTAGGATTTCAGCTATCTCTGATTCAACTTCATCACAAAATTCATACGGTTCATAATCATTAACACATTCAATAATATTCTTCGCATCTCCTTCTACGCACAAACTTTTCCACCAATTTGCTAGAGGAATCTCAACACCCCTGCGCATCGCGACAACTTCAGCATCCTCTGTATGTCCACCATCCAAGATGTAAAAAAAAACAGCAACGCACTTACCTCTATTATCCCAAAAAATACCTATTGCAATTGTTGTTGCATATCCATTCACGATACACGTGCCAAGGGATCCTCCATCAATGTTCTGCTTCAAATATCCTCTATAAAGAAGCAGCCAATGAATTATAAGCCGCCCAGTACGCGGGTCAATCAACCTGCCTACAGGAATTTCGGAATCAGCAGAATATACCAGACTGTTGTCACCCGCACGATCGTCCACAACATCAATGTGATCAAACGACGGCGATGCATAGACATTATCTATAGAGATCTCATTACCTGCAACCATAAAGAATGAATTTAGACACATGTCTCCCCAATCATATGTTCTTAGATAACGCCGTATAGATTGCACACTGTACCAACAATAGTTAATGGTCTCGCTGGAGCCACACATAGACTAAAAATGTCTTGAGTTTTCAAGTTGAGGAATGGCTGCATGTTTGTACACATGTGGAGACAAAGGATAGCTCTCCTCCACAGGAGATGTAGATGTTTCAGCACGCAGTTGGAAAGATATATCAGCTGCATGTTTCGCATCACACACTAATAGTCACTGGCATCACACTACCATACATGAAGAAAGCGAATGTTCAATTGTGCCAAGAATATTCGCAGGGACAATGTGATAATCTGAGTTCAAATGTATAGTATCCTGAATAGGAAGATGAAAAAATAGAGATCCAAAATCCCACACATCGCTGCTGCCATAAATGGCCTTGTCATCCATCCTGCAAGATAAACAGTTGTGGGTGTAGAAATATTTCAGCTATTTTGTAAGATTCAGGAATGGTGTTAGCTGAACTACTTAAACTTCGAACATCACTCCACCCCATGATACCCTCTAAACATAGAGAAAAAAAATCCATTTATCATTCCAATGATAGGCTGATACACTGCATTTGGTAAATAGGGATGGCAATATGGATAGGGATGGCAATATGGTCCGATCCGATCTGTGATTCGAGCGATCCGGGCCGAATGGATCTGATCCAAATCCAATCCAGTTGAAAATGGATTGGATTTGGATCTGGAAAGCCAGATCCGATCGGATTTGGATCTGGATTTGGATATAAGGGCAGATCCACCGGGTTCCGACCCGATCCGATCCGACGTATGTGTGTGCTTTACAAATATATTCATATTACCTAACCACTTTCACTTCCAAGAAGAATTCAACAATAATTCCAACCTACAAAGCTATTTCTGTTGTGTTTTAGGCTTCATAACTTGCGAACATGCCTTAGCGCATGAAATAGTGTTTATTTCTTATGTTATTTTTTGTATTTTATTGCAAACCCAAGTCTGATCTGAACCGAATTCGATCCGACCACGTTTTATATGGATCTACGGATCGGATTTTGATCAGCTGGATGAAACCCGATCCGATCTGATCCGAATCCGGTGATGATCCGAACTGATCTGGATCGGATCTGGATCCTATTTATCCTAGTCGGATCTGGATCGGATCTAGCCTGATCCGATCTTGATCCGACCCGTTGCCATCCCTATTGATAAAGCTAAGTGTTAGGCTTGCATGCAAATTTACATGTACATTGTTGTGACAAATTTGACTATACAACAGAAACATATTCAAATTAGGCTCTGCATCCCCACCCCACTTCAAACTAAAGTTTCCCTTACCCCAGTATTACAATAAATTGCAGATAAAAATTATACGACAACACATACACCGCAAAAGTTAGGGACAGACAACCGAATATGGCCTTTCTATATATACTCATATAGACTAAAGCATACATATACATCCCCATATATATATATATATACACGACATGTTCAAGTTACATAGCATACAATATATAGGTATACTGCATCCATCCACATACATAACACATATTCCCCACAATATCATACTGCACATCCATACGACGACACTCTACCACTACGCATCTTCTACGTCACGAACATTCCATCGGTCCATCCACTGCACATTTGAACTGGTTTCTGGAGAAAAATGTAGGAAATATACTTTCCTATTTCCCTCCTGGTTTAACTTCTCAACCATCACTTTGTACTCCTAAAATATACAGGTACACATGTAAACTAAGTTACTTGTGAACAGGCTAGCGTGCATGTGTAAAAGAGTCACAAAATAAATGCAAGAGAAATGAAACAATACCATAAAACAAAGTCGAAATATCAGCAAAAAAAATGACAAATAGACTAATAAACAAACGGAAATCCATACGTGAAGCCAATCAAGACCCCATTTGTAAGGCCAAAACAAAAGAAGAAAAACATTAACCATGTTATCTAACAACTGACATAAGATTACCTCCGCATTCATGGAACACAAGTCTGTTGCACTCTACTTTAATACAGCTTCCGGTGGAGGCCCAAACATTGTGATATCAAACTTACCACTATCATCCACCAACAATACACTCAGTCGTGGCCCGAAAACCAGTGTAAATGTTTGCATAAGATGGAGCTTGTAAAGAAGAAAAAAAAACCCACAGATATTATAAATGCGATATTCGTTGCATTATAAATTCCTTAAACCATTATTAATACTTACCAGGGGGCTACCTTAGAATCGGCCTTGTTGCATCGGCCATAGAAGAAAGCTTCCCCAACTTGATGCCCTGCAGAACGGTTACAAGAGTCGCACGCTGGCTACCATGGGCGTTATGAATTCGGAGCTGCAGTTATGACAGCGTTAATCCACAATTCCTCCTTCGACCAAGACAAGTAACCAAACATAACACAAGATAAATACCCAAAAATGCAGCTAGGTAGCATAAATTACGTATCACTACTACATGCGCAAACACATAAGAAAGGCAATAAACTTTCGCAGAGCTTTGCTAGCAAGAGTATAAGTTAATGGTACAAAATTGTACAGGAACTGTTGGGAGATACACAATTCTCGTTAGCCTGAACTCTGAATTAGGTTTATTCGACTCTCTCTTTGATAGCAACAAATTCGGATCACTTAATGACACAAGTTTTTTAAAATTGCAATCAGGAGTTAACTTGCAGACAATATCGACAATTACAAAGCCGACGCATGAATACAGTCTTAAGAAATACACAATGATTCACATAACACAATAGAACATTATTATAGAGATATACTCATGATTCATCCACGAAAAAGATGTCACGAACATCAGCTCGACCATTACCATCCTTGCGAGGAACTTGACAAGACTACAAGAAGAACAACAGCTACATCTGTACGTAAAAGAAAACGTATCACAAAGGATTCAAATATGGAATGACGCAATGCTGATTATCAGCGTACATTTATATTGTCAACAAACTAACCGAATTTTGATCGAGGATCTATCACAACTCGTTCCTCCTCAAGGGACTTCAAAATGAAAAGGCCTATAACTTCGGCAACAGCAACATCTACGACATCTTCAACCTAAATAGAACTCCTGAGAAAAATTGAAAGTCATTTTCAATATACCGAAGCAAAGTAGCAACACGACGCACATCTCGCGTCTAAACAAGTAGGATGAGTACACATGCAACCTAATCAGGCACCTGTTTAAAATATAATTTGCAATGTTTTCCGGTCATTTCATGTTTAGTTTGTTGTTGATTGTGTAATTACGTTCTTTCCCTTTGTTAGTTGGGATTTGGGTTATCTCGCGTTGGTCTGGCCGTAATTATTGAGATTACGGGGGGTTGTTTAACGGATAAACCTGACGCCAACTTTGATTGTGGTAATGGCTGTGGTGGCCTTCCAAATATTTTGCAATTATACTTTTGTGATATTATTATTAGTTTGAAATGTACGAATTTTTGGTCTTTTTGTTCTTCCCCATCTTTTCCCTATTTTTCTTGCCCTCCATGTGCATTAGCCTTGTAACGCTATCAGATGGTGACGTCTCCTTTTATAAGGGTGGTGTATTCTGTTTTTCTTCAATTGTTCATTTACTTTTGGTTTCTGGACAGGGTTTTCTCTCCCTCTGTTGGTTTGTTTATTGCATTTTCTTTTGTCACCAAGTGTGATTGTTCCTCTGAATGTTCTTTTAGTTCAGATAATAAAGAACCGTTTCCACTCTCATGTATGGAACAACCACTATTCATGATCCGCTTATGCTCTTTGCTCTTGGTGACAACCTGCAAACACCATTCACTGCCTTACCCAGCTGGTAGACCAAGTTTAATATTTGGATTCATATTCAGGATCAACCATGTTAGGTGGCCTGAACCCTTTAGGAACCCAAATCTGTCTCACATGTCCCTTAAGATGAAATGGAACGGTATTCCTCATGATGTGAGGTTCTCTTCTTCTAAAGGGACAAGTCATCTTAACATGACCAACCTTTCCACAATAATGACATTTTGGGGAATGTCTGCCACTTTCTTTCACAAATCTGGTATTGTTCTTTCTTGGAAAAATTGGATTATATCCAATACCAGTTTTGTGAACAGAATGCAAGCTTCCTCCAAGAATCAAGTTGAGATTATATTCAGAGCCAGCAAGCTTGGTTGAAGCAGTCTTAGGGTCTTGAAGTTTCTCAGCCAGAAGAGTCTTATGATCCTCTAATTCATCATGATGATGTCTTAGAGCAACAAAATTGTCACTCAAAAGTGAGTACTCTGTTACAACTTCTTTGACTTTAGTTTCAATGGCTTTGAAATTGGTTTCCAAAGCATTGAAATCTCTGTCAGTCTTTGCCTGAGAAATTTCAAGATTCTTGTTATGAAAAACTAATTAAAATTTTCTTTTTCTTGCTCATGAACTTTCTCCTTTAATGACTTGATTTCATTTAAGTAATGTTCTTCATTCTGAAACATTATCTTAAAAATCTCAGAAAGTTCATCTGCAGGTTTAGAAAGAATACTATTCACCATTACCTCAATGTTCTTTTCTGAACTTTCATCATTCTTGGCTATAAGACAAATGTTGGCTTGTTCTTCCTCAAAGTCAGATTCACTTGAAGAATCAGAATCACTCCATGAAGCTACCATGTCCTTATTCTTTCTGTCATGGTGCTTGTTTTTAAAATGCGTGCTTTTCTTGTGAGGACAGTCTCTGATCAAGTGTCCTACATCACCACACTCAAAGTATTTCATTACTTTGAACTTATGGGAAGAAGACTTACCCTTGTAGTCCTTTCTACTTGAAGATATGAATTTGTCTCTACTATTGTCTTTTTTCCCAAAGTTCTTTTTCATCTTGAGAATCCTTGGCAAGGCTTTGGAAATGAGAGAAAAATGATATTCTTCATAATCTTCTCATTTTTCAAGGCTTTGAGGTTGTTCACTCTCTTTGTCCTTGAGTGCCAGATTCTTGACACTTTCTGGTAGTTCTCCATCAGCTTCACTCATGGAAATCTCATGTGTAAGTAGCTTTCCCTGAAAATTTTCTAGTTGGAGAGAGGAAAGATCTTGAGCTTCTTCAATGGTTGTTGTCTTTGGTTCCCATTTTTCTTGGGGAAAACTTCTGAAGATCTTTCTGACTTTCTCCTCATTGGAGAATGATTTTCCGAAGGACTCCATATTGTTGACAATGTCAGTTAATCTCTTGAACATGTCTTAGATGGATTCATCTCTATTGACCTTCAATAGTTCATACTGTCTAAGGAATATGTTGATCTTGGTTTGCTTCACTTGGATGGGTCCTTCAATAGTAACCACCAGTTTATCCCGAATCTCCTTAGCAGTCTTGCAGGTAGATATCTTGTTGCATTCATCTGCCTTCAAAGTACAATACAAAAGATTCATGGCTCTATAATTTTTTGAAAGATGTTCTAATTCAGAAGTAGATAGAGAGTTATCAGGTTTGGGAGTTCTAATCCCATCCCTTTCTGTGTAGAAGATGTGAGGTCCATTTTGCATAATAGACCATAGTTCAATGTCCTAATCAATGATAAAAAAATTCAGCAAGGACTCCGAGTGTACAAAATTGTCTCCACAAAATAGAGGAGGTCTGCTAGCAGCTCTTCCCTGTGAGAAACCACCTTCACCTACATTACTCATGAACACAAGATTTTTAGATCTATACAGTGATACAAGCGCTGATACCAATTGAAGATTGTAATGTAGGTAGCAAATACAGTATCAAATACTCTAGAAGGGGGGTTGAATAGAGTATGGTAACTTTTGCCAAAAGAGTGGATTTAAAATAATATGAGAAGAACTTGAAGTGTTTCAAAGCTTTGAACTCAGTTTCAAGGCTTTGTAACCAAAACAGACAGTTCGAAATTTACTGATTGTTTTCAAGGCTTTGAAAAACCATTCAAATATTTGAACGGTAACCTGTTTTGAAGCAGTTATGAAGACAAGTAAAGAACTGTAAATGCAAGATGATGAAAACAATGATTTATTATGAAGTTTTGTCCCAGGTGACCTACTCTCAGCCTGAGGGGTCTAATCCCTCCAGGATTTCAAAAACTTCTTATTAATCAAAAGCTAAGCCCAAGATATCAGGCCAAGAGTATTGCCTAACTCTTTTCCAGCCTGTGGTTCTCACTAACCTATCTAGTACCTTCTCAAGCTAAATGATTACAATACTAATTCTCTGTTGTTCCTCTTGAACAAATCACGAGAAATATGATTAAATGATATAGAAAAAGATATACAAATAAAGCTCAAATGAAGAACACTGTAAAGACAGTGTAGTAGTGATGCTTGAAGTGTTCTTCTAGAATCAGGAATTGATTGAATGGATGAATGATCTTCTTATGATGATGCTTGTGAATCCGTGAGAGTGTTTGAATCTCTGTGTAAACCTCTGAACTTCAGAATCTCTCTCAATCTATTGTTATTTAGTCAATTTGAAGTGCTGAATATAAAGGAATATTCAAACAAAAATCCTAAAAATCCTCTGAAGATCTTTGACTCTCAACAGGTTGCTCCAACGGCTAGCTGCTTGATTCTCTAAATGATTTTGATTTCATCTTCCATCTACATGCATAAGGAAAGTCCAGACAACCTTCCATAACAGTAGCTCTGAATCTTCAGACATTGAATGCCACTTATGCATCTCAGTAAATAAGAAACTTCAACTATATCTGCAACACAGAATTAGCTACCCTGCAAACTAACTTAGGCAAATAATGAGATGAAGGCATGACATAACACATAATTAGTTTTTATTTCATCATATAATGTATCATAATCAAACATAGGATATTATAGAATGTTTAGGAGGAAGAACTCCCCCTGAGTTCATGCTATGAATTGATGTGCGATTTCAAGGCTTTAAAACCAGTTTCAAAGCTTTGAAACAAACTGTGAACTTACAGGATCGTTGCAACTTACACACTTTGTTGGCATGCTCTGGATACTCAAAACCCTCTGGTTGTGTCATGTATACATCCTCAAGGAGGTTTCCATACAGAAACACTGTTTGGACATCCATCTGCCAAATCTCCTAGTCGTGATAAGCTGCAATAGAAAGCAAGATTCGAATAGATTTGGTCATTGTGACTAGGGAAAAGGGTTAATAATGATCAAAACCATGAATCTTTCTGAATCATTTTGCCACTAATCAGCCCTTATAGGAAATAACATTACCATTCATGTTAGTCTTCTTCTTGAAGACCCACATGCATCTTATGAGCCGAGCCCCTTTCTGTGGTTCCATCAAAATCCATACTTTAATGTTGTACATTGATTCCACTTAGGATCTCATGGCTTCTAGCCACTTATGAGATCCCGACTGTTTCATGGTCTCTCCATAGGTAGTAGGCTCATCATCCATGAGTAATACCTCAATGGGCTCAGTAATAAGAAGTCCATACCTCCCTGGCTCTTGACGTACCCTACTCGACCTACGAAGTTCTTGTGTTACTTGAGCAGGTTGCTCCACAACATCTTGTTGTTCCTGCTCATATTCTAGAGTAGGATCAGTGCTTTTTGGTTCTTGAATTTCTTCAAGTTCTACAGTCCTCCTTAAATACGAACTCTCATTCTAGAAACACACAGGTTCGAGCAATAAACACTTTGTTCTCGGTTGGATTGTAGAATAATATCCTTTTGTTTCCTTAAGATATTCCACAAGTTTATAGTTATCCGAATTGGGTCCGAGCTTGTCTGATTGTAAATGCTTTACATAGACATCGCAACCCCAAATCTTCATAAATTACACTATGAGACGCCTCCCAGTCCACATCTCATATGGTGTGTTCATGACTGATTTGGATGAATCACAGTTAAGGGTAAAAGCTACAGTTAATAGAGCATGTCCTTAAAATGATATTGAGAGATCAGTCCTACACATCATAGGCCGCACCATGTTCAAGAGGGTATGATTCCTCCTTTTGGACACGCCATTCCATTGTGGCATTCAGGGTGTAGTGAGTTGGTACAAAATTCCACACTCTCTAAGATAATCGTCAAACTCTTGGCTTAAGTTCTCCCCGTCACGTGAAATAAACATAACCACATCTGGCAGGCAAGGTGAATGGTCCACACACATCAGTATACATGAGTGCCAATTGCTCACTAGTCCTCTTACCTTTCTTCTTGAGAGGGGACTTAGTCATTTTTCCTTATAAACAAGATTCAAATTTATCATATGATTCATAATCAAATGAGTCTAGGAATCCATCATTATGGAGTCTTGAGATGCGATTTTCGTTTATATGACCTAGAAGATAATGCCATGAAAAGTAGGATTTAAATTGTTAGTTTTAATCCTTTTGGTATTTATGTTAGAGAAGGAATTATGTAGATAAAGGGTATATAATCCATTACACAGAAGAGCTTTACAATAATGCAAACCATCAAAATAAATGGAGTAACACTTGTCCTTTATTGTGACAGAAAAACCTTTCTTGTCCAAACAAGAAATATAAATAATGTTCCTACTCATAGCAGGCACATAATAACAATTGTCTAATCTAAAATAAATCCTGAAGGTAAAGATAACTCATAGACGCCTACGGATAATGCAGAAACTCTTGTTCCATTGCTAACGCGCAAGTCTATCTCCCCTTAGCCAGTCGTCTGCTTCTCTTTAGATCCTGCACATTTTGACAAATGTGAGATCCACATCCAGTATCAAATACCAAAGATGAAGAGATAATAAGACTGGCATCTATGACAAAAATACCTGGTGGTGGTGGAATCACTATTCCAAGCCTTTTATCTTCCAAATACTTTGGGCAGTTCCTCTGCTAGTGGCCAGTCTGACTACAATAGTGACATGCGCCCTTAGCAACCCCACCAATTGATTTCAAGGCATTTTCCTTGGGCTTTTGCAACAGCCTTGCTCTTCCCTTTGGAGGTTGAAGCAAATCTCTTTCTCTTCCCCATATTGACCATCATTATGGCCTAGCCTTTACCGTTGTGAATACTCTATTCAGCAGTCCTCAACATATTGACCAAGTGTGGCAGAGTTTTGTTGATCTCATTCATGTTATAGTTCATGATGTTTTTTTGTAGCAGTAGCATTGGCAGGTGGTAGTTTAGGAAAAGGTTGCTCCATAATGCACAACTTCTTTTCTTGCTTGAGAATAATTCTCAAGTTTCTGTACCAGTCTAGAAAATTGATTCCAAACAGCTTGTCATTCTGAAGGATCGATCGTAGTGAAAGTGTCAATGTTGGTTGATTGCTTGCCGTTTGAATTCTACAAAATTAGAATATACAAACTTTTAGTATTTGTGAACAATTAACTATACTTAACAATGTCTAGATTAAAAAATATAGCTCCCACAATTTCTTTTTTGGATTGATAGCCCTCCCCATTAATGCGGAGAATATCATATACTTTCTATTGGGCCAGGATCCATGTTTCACCTCCTCTTGAGCTTGCTTTGGTAAGTCACTGCAAAGTTAGTTGTTTAGGTAGGAACACCTTCCAATTGCATCCTATGCAACTCTTGGTTCAATTGGGAAAATAACTTCTTATTTATCTATCTCATACATAATCCCAACTGCCTTTCCTCTAAGCCTTCAATTCTATTGAAGTAGCTTAGTTACGTTCAACCTCTTATTTCAACAATCGCACATTACTAGTTTTTGTCGTCGCGCCATATCATGATAAATCGAATAGCCCTGTTTTGGTAGGCACGAGTTCAATATATTATTATTGTGACGACTGCTAAGTAAGAGAAGGCAAAACGCAATAATTATCGTTGAGGGATTTCCTTGTCAATTTTCATTTGTTGATCTTATCAACTAATCTACTTATTTGGATTGGGCAATCCCAAAAAATGATCCAACTATTTATTTATCATCTTGTTACGTTTTTCATGCATCATCCACAAATCAAAATAAAACAAGACAATAAGAAATAAATAAATAAATAAAACGTGGTACGGATGTAGCCCCTAAAACTAAGATATTCCCAAGCCAATGAGAATATCTATAAGCCCTATAGTAGCAAGCTCATCTCCATGTGCCTCCGTCTTAAGTCAATGCGTCCTAGCTTCTGGGTCCTCACCGTCTTGTGGTTTCTTTAGTCTGTGATCTTTTTCTCGATGCCTTGGCTATATTCGATCTATCTAACTCTAGCTAGCATCTACAAACTAAATAGAGAGACCTCACATGCAAGGGAGAAGACGACACGCATACGGTAAAATTAATTACATGAATTACATCAAAACCAAATAAAAACTAACCCAAAAAGTAAACATCCACAACCTAGGTCACACCCAACCACCATGCGATAAAACACATAAACACTTGAATCCAATTTTATCGTGCTTGGTCAATTTTAGTGAAATAGGTATTTCTAGGGATAAAACGGTCAAAACGGCCAGGCCAATCCTATTGGCCAAACCCGTTTGGACTTGCCGAACAGAGCCAAACCGGTTGGACCAGCCCGCACGGTCAAACCGGCGGTTAGCCGAGCCGGTAGGCCGGTCGAATTTGGTCCGCCCGCCAAGGAAGGGGACAGGTTGGCTAGGCCGAACCCTATAGGGTTAGTTTAAAAAAATTGCCCTTCTTTGCGGGTAGATTCCCAATGGTGGGTAAAAACACCTTTTCTTCCTCAATTGTGCCCAAACCATAGTTTTTTAAATCACCAAAACACACATCATATGTATACAAAATCAGCCAATCTTTATAGGATACGTAAAATTGGATTAGTTCCATTGAATCATATTGAAATCGTATCATAATAAGAATATCAGTTTTTCGCAAAATTTAACGATACAGAGTAAAATTGATAAAGCAAGTAACACATAAATCACGTTATGTGCTACGACCTGTGGCTCTGATACCACGATAGGGTTTTGATGCAGGATGCACAACGATAATACAACTAAAATTACTGATCATATCCCTCCATGAATAAGAGGTTAAACCATCATAACCTGATAAAGGTGAGAATGTGTACCTTGTGGGTTTGTGTGATCACAACAAAGAATAGCATCCTCGTCTCTACCAGTATCCATACCTTGGGATTTTCAACTGGAATCTACTTCACCCCTTGTGCTAGCTACGTCGAAGTAGGAATCAAATGATCACGCAAAATGGGACAAGAGGTGGCCGAACCACCTTGAGGCCGACGCGTAGGGGACGGCGCCTATGGGTGCTCTCTTCTGCTCTCTTATTTCACTCAATGACAACTCTTGTGAAATAATTGATCTATGACTCCCTATTTGTATTCAATAACTCCTTATGAACTTCAAACTTTCCCCAATACTAATCATGCATGTCCATACACAGATTAGTCCACTTTACAACTTAGTCCAGCTAACTTTGCATGGTTGCGTTTTGATCCTTAATTAGTCCAACTAATTAACAATCTTTCCAGTTTAATCCTTTTGGTGTATGACCCCGTAGGTTCCTATTAAGTTGGTAGTAACAATTACAAACATAGAGCGGTGTCTAGCAACACATCTATGACATCCGACTAAATAGAAATAGTTAGTGAACTTACAAACCTTGTGCCCAATGTCACCGTGCTGTGTATGTCCATTTTTCACCATATCAGGATTGGACACGAGACATAAGCGTCAAACTCGTATACCCAATCCATAGTATCACGATTATGGGAATAGGCTTATCTAAACAGATAACATCAATATCACAAATTGATTTATTTGATTCTGGCCAGACATTCCATAAGCACTACCCGTTGGGTGGCCGTGGATATTTACTCCCACTATGTGGGAGGGAAAAATCCTCTCTACATCACTACGATCTCTCAGCTTTCTTCCTACCATGACCGATTACTGCCTTTATAGTTACCCAGTTACGGTGTGACGCTTGACGTGATCAAAATATGATATTTCACAACTAGAGTTTCTAGTGACTTCAAGTCTAAGAACAACAAAAATATTGTCACTACGAGAAGCACTTGTGACATTGGCATAAGCTAATGCTGCCTTCTCGTGGTGGGTCAATCCATTATGCCACTACTCCTAATGCATACCCATGTATTAGACTTGATATCTCCATAAAAATCTACCCACATACTAGTATATAGTGATCCTCCTATTAATCAATATAAATGAATAGGGATATTTAAGATAAAAAATAATTGTGACATAAGGACTTCATTATATTAAATATCTCTATAAATAATAAATGAATTTTCTCGCCAAAAACAGTGTTCATACTAAAATAAGATTGCCTCTAGGACATCTACTCCAAAAGTTCTCTCTTTCTCTCTCTCTCTCTCTCTCTCTCTCTCTCTCTGTCTCTCTCTCTCTCTATCTATCTCTCTCTTGCTCTATCTTACTCTCGATCGACCGATCGAAATAGGAGGAAGCCGCAGCAACGGTCTCGAACAGGGGTTGCGGCGACAGCGAACCAAAGGAAGTCGTACACCACCAAGCTCAGCAAGTCTGTCTTCTCCTCTAACGCCCCACCGAATTATTGTCGTCCACCCAGTGGCATATTTATTCTTATCATCTCTCTCTCTCCGAAGGCTCTCTTCCTTTCCTTCGATTATTATGGTTGGGTGGTTCGTGGGTTGAACGTAGGGGGTTCATCTCTCTAATTCTGATTTCCTTGGTTTGAATCTTCAATCAAACTGATCGAAATGAGAGAAAGATTCACATGTTCTTGATTTGGATTTGGAGAGGTTATTTGGGTTTAGTTTGGTTCAATTTGGGTTTATTTTTTCTTTGATTCTTCATGGTTTTTCTTTGAAAATCAACCAACCCACTTTTGATTTTGACTCGACTGGGTTTTGGCCGATTTATGTTGCCAATTTAGGTTTATTTGGTTCGAATTGGGTTTATCTTCTTTGATTCTCCACGGTATTTCTCTAGAGATCAACCAACTCACTTCAACTTTTGTCTCGAGTGGTTTTTTGTCGATTTAGGTGGTCGATGAATCTTAGGTGATGATTGAGGAGGGGGAATCGAAGGAGGCAGAGGGGTGGTTTGTCAATTTGGTCTATGGGCTTAGAGGACTGTTCGGGTGGCTTCGGTGTGTTTTTGCCTCTTAGTTTTTACCTCGAGGTGATAATGATGAGTTATATCTATTGAATTTAGTTGATGAGAAATTGTTACATTAGCAGCAAGGAAACTACTTTTGCAGCCATGGTAGGTGCAATTTTCCATTGCCTATTTTCCACTACAGACATGAGCCGCTTGTTATGTTTTGTTATTGTTGTTGTTTGTGGTGGTGGTGGTGGTTGTGGTGGTAGTGGTGGTGTAGATTTATGTATTGGTGGTGTTTCTTGTGGGGATCCTGTGGTGGTGATGCTCGTGAGGAATTGGTGGTGGTATTACTGGTAAGAATTCAGTGGTGGTGTTGCTCGTGAGGAATTGGTGGTGGTGTTGCTCGTGGGGAATTGGTGGTGGGGCTGTGGTCAAGAACACAAAGAACACCAAGAACATGAAACATGAAGACAATAAAGATAAAATTCATATAGGGAAAAAAATAGAAAAATAATACTAAAAGTGAAATTGTGGATGGAACATGACAGAAGGGTGCTTTGTGTCCTCAGATTTTCTGATACGAAAGAAGTAAAGTGAAATTATCCAAAACACATGGACCAAAGTGTAATTTTACCTAAACTTGAGGGTGTTTATTGTCTTTTACCCTAAATTTTATCCAACAATTGATGATATTATACGCAGATTGGGTTGTAAGGGACCAATTAAAAAGAGAATACCCGAGAGACCAGTTACCAGTGCAAATAGCAGCCCAGTTTTGTCGATTTTGGGCTTTTGGGTCTGCTCCATGGTTAGTTTTGTCTGGGATATGCTTGTCTTTGTTTTGGTCTTTCTATAGTAGCCTGTCATTTGAGCTTGGCTGAACCTAGTAATTTCACAATTGGAGCAGTGATGAGTCAAAGGAAAGAGAAGGTATGTCGTGTAATTTATTATGCTAACAGAGTTCTTAATGAGACCCAGCTTAACTATGGCCCCATAGAAATGGAATTATTAGCATTTATCTTTGCACTTGAAAAATTTTGTCGGCATCTTATTGGATGAAAGTGGTTGTCTTACAAATCACTCAGCTCTTAAATACTTACTTGATAAGAAGGATGTGACATCAAGACTAAAAATGTGGTCCTATTAATGAAAGAGTTTGATGTTGAGATCCGTGACAAGAAAGGTATTGAGAATGCGGTACCGGACCACCTCTCCATATTCGAAAATGGGGTAGAGGAGCGAATTCCCATCCAAGAACTTATTTTGGATGAGCACCTGATGGAAGTGTAGATAGGGAAACTGTGCTACTGGGCCATATCCAATTTTCATAAGAATGCGTACTTGCCTAAAGACATGACACTGTAGCAGAGGAAGAGGTTTTAATAGATGTAAGGAGATATTTTGGGACGATCTGTATGTAGGGTTTTCATGCAGGTAACGCAGCGGAATAACAAAATTAATCCTGCTCAAATCCCTCCAAGGATCACAGGCAAGAAATCATAACATGATAAGGGTAGAATAGGTGTGTACCTTAGTTTGAGAGATCACACGAAGAATAGTGTCTTCGACTCTACGAGTATCCACACCTTGGATCTTTGATTGGATTCCTTCTCACCACAATGTGCTAGCAACGAAAGAAGGAGTGAAAATATCACGCAAACCGAGGCAAGGAGAGGCGGTCCTCCTTGGTGGCCGACGGGATGAGGGACGGCAATAGGGGGGCTTTGGCCTCCTTATTTTCTCTCTCTCTCTCTCTCTCTCTCTCTATCTCTCTCTCTCTCTTAATTTGTTATGTTCTCTTAATAATGACTTCTCTTGAGAAAATAACAAACTAGAGTTCCTTTATATAGTTAATACTATTTATTAAATACATAATTGCCCCAATAGTAATCATATCCTTACATGTATTATCCCACTTGCTAATTAGTCCCACTAACTTTGCTTGTGGTTGCGTTATGATCCTTTTACTAATTAGTCCAACTAATTAATACCAATATTCAATTTAATCCATTCGGTGTATGACCCCATTGGTTTCTACTTATTTGGTCGTAACTATTTACTAACATGGAGCTGTGTCTAGCAACACATCCGTGCCACCCAACTAATAGAAATAGTCAGTGATCACGAAAAAACTTGTGCCCAATGTTCATGTATTGTGTTATCCCTTTGTCTCCATATCCGGATTGGACACGAGACATGATAGTCACACTCGTATATCCAATCCATAGTTTTTCGATCCCGGGATTATGCTTATCTGTGCAGATAACATCAATATCTCTATATTTATTTATCTAAGTCTGGCCATACATTCTAAAAGCACCATCCCTCGAGGGGCCCAGAGATATTTACTCCCATTATGTGCGAGGGAAAAACATGTCTACATCACTACAATCTCTAAGCTTGCTTCCTATCATGCCCGATAACTACCTTTATATTTACCTGGTTAAGGCGCAACGTTTGATAGTATCGAAGCATGATATTTCACAACTAGAGTGTCTAGTGACTTCAAGTATAAGGATTACAATATCATTAGAACTACAAGAAGCGCTTGTGTTTTTGACATAATCTAATGTAGCCTTCTCGTTGTGAGTCAATCTAGTATGACATTACTCCTAATGCATACCCATGTGTTAGAGTTGATGTCTCCATATCAATCTACCCACATACTAGTCTATAGTTTATTGTCATGTTAACCAATATAATGGACTAGGGATATTTAAGATAAAGAATACATTGTATCTAAGGACTTCATTATATTAAATTTCTCAATAAATAATAAATGAATATTCTAGCCAAACAGTGTTCATGCTAAATATAGATTGCCTCTACGGCACCTGTTCCAACAGTCTCCCACTTGCACTAGAGCCAATCCGGTGCATCTCTTATGCCTATAGATGTAGTGTGCTCTTCATGCTTTCGCTAAACGAGCGGATTCATTAGTGGATCTGAAAGATTGTCATTCGTTGGAATCTTGCATAACTTCACATCTCCTCTATCGATCATTTCACGAATGAGATGGAATCTCCTAAGTACATGCTTTGATCTCTGGTGTGATCTAGGCTCCTTGGCTTCTGCGATAACCCCATAGTTGTCACAGTACAACGCTATGGGATCCACAATGCTAGGAACCAGACCAAACTCAGTGATAAACTTATGTATCCAAACAGTCTCCTTTCCTGCGCCTGCAGCAGCAATGTACTCAGCTTCAATTGTAGAATCAGCAACTGTCTCTTGCATGGAACTCTTCCAGTTCACAGCTCTTCCATTCAGTAAAAACACATACCCCGATTGCAATCTATAGTCATCTTTGTCAGTTTCGAAGCTTGCATCAGTGTAACCATATACACTTAGCTCTTCCTCTCCTCCAAATATCAAGAACGCATCCTTAGTTCTTCTCAAGTACTTGAGTATGTTCTTGAAAACAATCCAATGACTCTAGACTGATATTTACTTTCCAGAGTCAACACGTATGACACATCTGGTATAGTACACAACATGCGTACATGATGGACCCTATAGCCGATGCATAGGGAATCCTACTCATGTGGTCCTTCTAAATCTCATTGGAGGGACAGTCATCCTTCGTGAGGGTGACTCCATGAGACATGTTTAAGTATCCCTTCTTGTAATCTTTGCATGTTGAACAGTTTCAACACATTGTCTATATATGTACTTGGCTTAGGTCGAGTAGCTTTCTAGATATATCTCTATAGATCTTGATACCAAGTATATAAGCTGCACCCCCTAAGTCCTTCATTGCGAAACACTTACCTAAAAAAGAATTAACAGATTTCAAGGTAGGAATTTTGTTTCCAGTGAGTAGTATGTCATCCACGTACAAGACCAGAAACACAACAGAACTCCCACTAACCTTCTTGTACACACAGGCTCATCTTCGTTCTTGATGAAGCCAAACATTTTGACCGCGTTATCAAAACGTCAATTCCAACTCCTAGAAGCATTTTAATCCATATATGGATCGTTGTAGCTTACAGACTCTATTGGCATGATTTGGATCCTCAAAACCCTCCGGTGTCATGTACACATTCTCAAGGAGGTTTCCATACAGAAACGCTGTTTTGACATCCATCTGCCAAATCTCATAGTCATAGTAAGCTGCAATAGCAAGTAGGATTCGAATGGATTTAGTCATAGAGACTGGTGAAAAGGTCTCATCATAGTCAATAACATGAATCTGTCTATACCCTTTAGCCACCATTTCAGATCTCATGGCTTCCTGCCACTTCATAGAGTTTGTCCCTTTCATGGCCTCGCCGGAGGTAGTAGGCTCATCATCCATGAGTGGTACTTCATCGAGCTCTGTCACAAGAAGTTCGTACCTCTATGGCTCATGACGCATCCTACCCGACCTACGAAATTCCTGTGTTACCTGAACAGTTTCCTCCACAACCGTTTGTGGTTCGTGCTCATGTTTCGTCATCGGATAAGTGTTTTGTGGCTCTTGAATTTCTTCAAGTTTTACAGTCCTCCCACTTTATTCTTTAGAAAAGAAATCTCTCTCTAGAAACACGCCGGTCTGAGCTACAAACACTTTGTTCTCGGTGGGATTATAGAACTAATATCCTTTCGTTTCCTCAAGATATCCCACAAATTTACACTTATCCGCTTGGGTCCGAGTTTTTCTATTTGTAAACGCTTTACATAGACATCGCCACCCCAAATCTTCATAAACGACACTATGGGACGCTTCCCAGTCCATATCTCATATGGTGTCTTTATGACCGATTTGTACAGAACACGGTTAATGGTGATAGCTGCAGTCAATAGAGCATGTCCTCAAAATGATATCGGGAGATCCGTTTGACACATCATAGATCAAACCATACCCAGTAGGGTTCGATTCCTCCTTTCGGATATGCCATTCCATTGTGGCGTTCCGGGTGGCGTGAGTTGTGATACTATCCCACACTCTCTAAGATACTCGTCAAACTCTTGACTCAAGTATTCTCCTCCGCGATCCAATCTTAAAGCCTTAATACTTTTGCCAAGCTACTTCTCTACTTCATTCTTGAATTCCTTGAACAATTCAAAGGAGATTTGGCCTTCAGAAGTAGGTGTAACCACCCCTGGATGGCTGGGAAACGGTCCACATACATCAGTATATATGAGTGCCAGTAACTCACTAGTCCTCTCACCTTTCTTATTGAAAGGGGACTTTGTCATTTTTCCCAATTAACAAGACTCACATGTCTCATATGATTCCAAATCAAATTAGTCTAGGAATCCATCCTTATGGAGTCTAGATATGTGTTTCTCATTTATATGGCCTAAACGACAGTGTCATAGATAAGTAGGATTTAATTCATTAGTTTTAATTCTCTTGGTATTTATGTCATAGACGGCATTATTTAGATCAAGGATATACAATCCATTAGAAAAATGCGCACTACAACAATGCATACTATCAAAATAAACGAAACAACATTTGTCCTTTATTGAAATAGAAAATCCTTTCTCGTCCAAACAAGAAATATAAATAATTTTCCTGCTCAAAGCAGGCACATAATAGCAATTGTCTAATTCTAAAATAAGCCTTGAAGGTAGAGATAACTCATATACGCCTATAGCTAATGCAGCAACTCTTGCTCCATTCCCGACGCGCAAGTCTATCTCCCCTTTAGCCAATCTTCTACTTCTTTTCAAATCCTGCACATTTTGACAAATGTGAGATCCACACCAAGTATCCAATACCCAAGATGATGAAATAGAAAGATTGACATCTATGACAAAAATACCTGTTGGCGGTGGAATCACTATTCCAAGCTTTTTATCCGCCTGATACTTAGGGCAATTACTCCTCCAGTGACCCGGCTGGCTACATTAGTGACACTCACCCTTCGCCACACCCCTAGTAGGTTTTAAGGCTTCCTTCGATTTTGCAACTTTCTTGCGCTTTCCTTTGAAAGTAGAGGCAATTCCCGTGCCTTCCTTTTATTGACCATCAGTATGGCCTTGCCTTTGCCTTTATTGATGCTTTGTTCTGCTGTCCTTAGCATGTTCAGAAAGTCTGGCAGAGCTTTGTTGATCTAATTCATGTTATAGTTCATGATGAACTGTTTATAACTATCAGGGAACGATTGCAATATGAGATCTGTCGCCAACTCTTGGCCGAATGGGAAGCCTAACCATTCGAGGTTCTCTATGTATCCGATCATGCGGAGTACATGAGGCCCGAATGGGCTCCCTTCTACGAGATTTCTCTTCAACAGTGTTTTGGACACCTCATAGCGCTCATGCCTTGCATGTTCTTGAAACAACTGTTTTAAGTGTTCGATCATATCGTAGGCTTCCATGTTCTCATGTTGCTTCTGGAGCTCAGATGTCATGGTGCAAAGCATGATACAAGTCACATCATTAGAATCATCAACATGTTTCTGATGTAGTTTCACGGCAGCTAGAACAGTGTCATCCTTGGGTGGTTCTGGAACACGATTGTCTAAGACGTACAGTTTCTTTTATTTCTTAAGGACAATCCTTAAGTTTCTGTACCAGTTAAGTAAATTTGTTCCAGACTGTAAGATCAGGTTGTGCAAGGCTTGGAATAGTTTTGCTATTTCAAGGCCTTGAACCAACTTTCAAAGCCTTGAATCAGTCCTCATCAAGGCCTTGAAACTGGATTTAAAGCCTTGAAACTGCTTAACCTTTGTGAACATTCTCAGGGGGAGTTTTTTGCAAACTCTCTGAACTGATTTCCTTTCTATCCCTTATATGCTTTATTTACTGTTATTTGATGATGAAAGACAAAGTTTCCTAACTCATTTGAACATATAGTATCATATGTTTGACTATGTTAGTGCAGGAGATTATATTTCCTAAGTTTGCAGAGATTGTTTCCTAATCTGACTTATGTATGGGAAGGAAATAATCAAGTGGATGATTATGTGTTTGATATGAATGACTTGAAAGCCTCTCAATGTATTCAAATACAAGATCAAGACATTATCTCTGAAGATTGTGATCACTTAACCGTTGGAGAAGATTGTCAAAGAGTCAAAGTCTGTTGCCTACAAAATAGGAAGTTTGTTGCTGAAAATCTGGGAAGATTTGTAGAGATGTTTGAAGTTTAAATAGAGCTCAATTCTGAAGCAACAAGACACAATACTCAACGGGCAAATAGAGAGAAAGTATTCTGGATTGACAAGCATCAAAGAAGTTCATCATTCCTCCAATCCATTCACAGAAGATCACTGCAATTTTCAGTGCAGTTTCTACACACTAAGTGTTCTTCTGTATTGTGCTTTATTGGTAGATCATTTCTGTAATTTTTCTATCTCCATTCTCAAGGATTTTTCAAAGTGAACAATATAGAATTCTTAGTTAATCATTTAGCTAGAGAAGGTACTAGATAGGTTACGGAAAACCACAAGTTGTAACAGAGTAAGGAAATTCTCTGTGCTTGAGATCTAGGGCTTAGCTATTGATTAATACGAATTGAGTTGAAAATCCAGCAATGATCCAGATGTAGGTCCAAGTGGACTGAACTCTATAAATCATTTGTCTCTTGCATTTTCAGTTCATTCATTTAATTGTTCTTGAAGCACTCAAAACTGTCTGTTTTTTCTAGGGTTTGAAACTGTTTTCAAGGCCTTGAAAAAGGCTTATTTGCTTTAGCACTAACTGCATCTCTTTCAAAGGCTTGAACTAGTTTTCAAGGCCTTGAACCTCACTAGTTTTTACAAGTTCTCATCTTCCTAGCAAGTTTTGCAAAAATTTGGCATACTCTATTCAACCCCCCCCCCCAGCCCCTTCTGTACTATATTTGCTGCATTACCACGTGCACACTCAAACTTTCACAGAAAACTTGTCATTCTCAAGGACAGATCGCAGAAATGAAGTCGATGCGTGATTGTTTACCATTGGAATTCTACAAAACGAGAAATATGCAATTTTTGTACTTTGAACAATTTAACTATTTTCAACAATGGCTAGATCATTAGAAATAGCTCCCACTAATTTTTCTAGGATTAATAGCCCTCACCATTAATGCGGAAAATATCATATATATTTTCTAGTGAGTCCAAGATCCTCTTTTCACTTCTTCTCGAGCTTGCTTTGGCAAGTCACCCAAGAATAGGTTAATTAAGTAGGAACCATTCCAATTGCATCCAATGCAACTCTTGGTCCAATTAGGTGAATAACCTTTTATTCATTATCTAATCCATAGATAAAACCTAATTGTCATGCCTATAGGTTCATCAATCCAATTGATCTCTCCTAGTTGCGTTCAACCCCTTACTTCAACAATCACACATTACTTGCTTGTGTCGCCGCAACACACCAAGGTGAATTAAAGTCGCCTTGCTTTGGCAAGCCCGAATTTTAATGGACCTTGATCATGAAGGGTGTTTAGGTAAGAGAAGACAAAACGCAATATTTCCATTGAGGGATTTAATTGTCATTATCTTATTGTTTGGTTGATCCCATCAACTTGATCTACATATTTGGATTAGGCAATCCACAATAAAAGATCACACTTCTTTATTATTATCTTGTTACTTTTTGCTTATGTCATACATACACAAAATAAATAACAAGACATAAATAATAAACATCCCAAAAAATAAAATAATGTGGCATGGATATGACCCCTATGACTAGGATATTACCAAGCCAATGATAATATATTTATGCCCTAAAGTGACAAGCTCATCTCCATGTGCTCCACCATAGCCGCGCACCCTAGTATGGGAGTCTTCATAATCTTTGTGGCTTCTTGGTTCTTTGGTCTTCTTCTCCCTGCTCTTGGATCTTATCTAATTTATCTAATTCAAGGATAGCATCTAAAAAAAAAAAAAAACTCACATGTCGAGAAGATGATCAGCTCGCAGGTTGTAAAACTAATTAACTATGAAATTAATTTGATCAGCTCGCAGGCCGTATACCAAACCACAAAATTAAACATCCACAACTGAGGTCATATACATCCAATGTGCAACAAAGAACATAATACAGCTAAAACAAATTTCAACGCGCTTATTCAATTTTAGTTGAAAAATAGGCAACTAGGGTCAAAAACGGTCGAAGGGGTCCACCATAGCCATAGTCGAATTACCCAAGGACCAAGGCACGACCTTGGGCCGGTCGGCCGAGCCCCACGCACGGCCAAGCCGCAGACTAGACCGGCCCAAGACCTTGGTCGTGCCCTAGCTTAGGTGGCAAGGTAAGGGGAGCGGTCCCTAGGGGGGCCGAACCCTTCCATGGATTTGTTTCCAAAACAATTCATTGCCTTGTCGCCCAAGTTTAGTTATTTCCAAGTTTGAAAAATTCATTTTCGCAACTTGTGCCGAAACCCTAGTTCCTAGATCCAAAATTCATTACATCTTATGTAATCAAAACTCACTAATTCCTAGATACCATGTAAAATTAGTTCTTGCTTGGTTGAATCATATTCAATTTGCATCCAGTATGCTAATTAATTTCAGTTTTCACGTAAAACAACATATATGGTGTAAAACTGAAAAACAGTAACACATAAAATCATGTTATGCGCTACGAACCAGGCTCTGATACCACTGTACGGTTTTGATACAGGTAACGCAGCGGAATAACAAAATTAATCCTGCTCAAATCCCTCCAAAGATCACAGGCAAGGAAAAATAACATGATAAGGGTAGAATAGGTGTGTACCTTAGTTTGAGAGATCACACAAATAATAGTGTCTTCGACTCTACGAGTATCCACACATTTGATATTTGATTGGATTCCTTCTCACCGCAATGTGCTAGAAATGGAAGAAGGAGGGAAAAGATCACGCAAAACGAGGCAAGGAGGAGCGGTTCTCCTTGGTGGCCGACGGGATGAGGGACGGTAATAGGGGGTCTTCGGCCTCCTTATTGTTGCTCTCTCTCTCTCTCTCTTTCTTTGTTATGTTCTCTCAATAATGACTTCTCTTGAGAAAATAAGAAGCTAGAGTTCCTTTATATAGTTAATACTCTTTATTAACTACATAATTGCCCCAATACTAATCATGTCCTTACATGTATTAGCCCACTTGAAAATTAGTCGCACTAACTTTTCTTGTGGTAGCGTTACGATCCTTTTATTAATTAGTCCGACTAATTAATACCAATATCCATTTTAATCCATTAGGTTTGTGACCCCATAGGTTTTTACTTTGTTGGTAGTAACTATTTACTAAAATGGAGCGGTGTCTAGCAACACATCCATGCCACCCAACTAACAAAAATAGTCAGTGATCCCGACAAACCTTGTGCCCAATGTTCATGTATTGTGTTATCCCTTTTTCTACATATCCGGATTGGGCACGAGACATAATAGTCACACTCGTATATCCAATCCACAGTTTCTCGATCCTGGGATTATGCTTATCTATGCAGATAACATCAATATCTCTGTATTGATTTATCTGAGTCTGGCCAGACATTCTATAAGCACTATCCCTCGAGTGGCCCATGGATATTTACTCCCATTATGTTGGAAGGAAAAATCCTATCTACATCACTACGATCTCTAAGCTTGCTTCCTACCATGCCCGATAACTACCTTTATAGTTAGGTTAAGGCGCAACGTTCGTTAATATCAAAGCTTGATATTTCACAACTAGAGTGTCTAGTGACTTCAAGTCTGAGGATTACAATATCATTAGCACTACGAGAAGCGCTTATGAATTTGACATAATCTAATGCAACCTTCTCCAAGAAGATGTCACTTCAGCGATCCTCCCACGGCATCCAAGATATTAAAATCAACATTATTTTGGCCTACTATCTGTCAAGATTTTTACGATTCGGAAGAGTGTTGTGGCATATTTCAGAGGACGGGAAGCATCTCCCAACTTAATGAGATGACGATGACCACTTGGATTAAGATAGAGTGATTTTACGTATGGGACATTGATGTCATGGCACTTTTCCCTTCTTCATTTGGTAACATGTATATTTTACTGGGCGTCAATTATGTGACCAAGTAGGTTGATGTAATTACATGCCCCAAAAATGATGCGGCTACTATGGAGTAGCACTGGAAGAAGAATACATTTACTCGATATGGCACCCAAAGGGAAATGGTGAGCAGTTAAGGATCTCACTTCATAAAAAGGATGTTTGCTATGGTATTTAAGCAGGATGAGGTGTCTATCCATAAGGTCTCCCTACCTTATCACCCCCAAACCAATGGGAAATCAGAGGTTTCAAACCTAAAGATCAAAGGTAGTATCGAGATGACCGCCAATGCAGGATACACGGATTGGGCTCTGGAATGAGATGATGTGATGTGGGCATACAGGACGACATGGAAGACTTCACTGAAAATGTTCCTTATAATTTTCTCTTTGATAAGTCATGTAATCTCCCTGATGAGTTAGATAATAAAGCACATTGGGCTATCAAGAAATTGAATATGAGTCCTAATCTAGCAGGAGAAACACGGAAGATAGACTTCTTTATTTAGAGGAATGGAGAGAGAGAAAGTGCCAGAACTCTAATATTTACAGGGAGATAATGAAGAAATGGCATGACAGTCGAATTATGCCGAAAGAGATCCAGGTTTGACAGCAATTTCTATTATAAAACTCCCGTATGAAGCTCTTCCCTGGAAAGATGATATCGAGATATTCTGGTTCGTTCCGAATCCCACATGTTCACAAAAGCAGTACGGTTGAACTATAAAATTCCCAAGGCAATACATTCTTACAAGTCAATGGAAGTCGTGAAAAATTTTACATCTATGGGCCGAGAGAGATAAAGTGGATTTGGTTGACTTGTGCGATCCTTAATCATCATGGACGTAACTAGGTCGGGCCGACGACCTTAAACTACAAGGGTTTGTTGGGAGACAACCTAACTTAGGATTAGATAATTCTAGTGTAATTTCAGTTCTTTCGTTTTTTTTAATTTCAAGTTTCCCTACAACTAGAGGGGTGAGAGAGAGAGAGATATACCTATGATATGGCTAGTGTAATACATGTGAACTTTCATCCAAGAATCAACCAGGTGTGTCATGGCACATTCGACTTGCAAGGCGAATCGCGTGAGTTGGCGATTTTTCATGTGCACTTTTCTGAAGGGATGGAGCAAGCAACCTCGTTGTTCGAAGACACACTCGACTATTATGGGATTACACTCACACAATGTTGCTTAGGGATTTCTTAGAGCTCAGCAAGGATTTCATCCCCGCCCTTGAGGTGGTTGTGAGTTTTCTAAAGCTCTTGTTTTTAATTTTTAGGAACAACTCCGATAAGGATCTTAGGCTTATTATTTCCGAAAGGACCGATGTATACTGCATGGTCTGCTGATATTTGTTCTTATATTATTTAGAGATAAACCACCATGTCAGGTACACAAATAAATGACTTGATGGGATCAATCGACCCACAACACTGAATTGTTTTTTTCTCTCAAGGATGCTCTACGTTCATTGAGGACAATGAATGAGTTAAATATGGGGGTTAGCCTTGTACTAGACAATTCCTTGTCTACATATCCAATTACATATAGTTTAGATTGTTTGTTTTGTATTGTGAGTCAGTAGTTGTGGTCCATTTCGTATTTAATATAAATTCGTATTGTGTGCAGTTGGTTAATTTTCCTATCGAATTAAATATTGAGTGTACCTAACCAAATTATTGATTTTTAGTTGGCCTTGCGTATAGAGTTTAGGATTTTCTTTGAAAGAAAATGAAGAAAATATAAAATTCATAAACATTAAAATTTTTGAGAAAGGGCTAAAGAAGTGACTCGAACATGCAGAGAGCTCATTGATGAAGCAAAAAAGAATGAATTAGTATATCAAAATGATACGTGTGTGAAATCGGAGGACGCCTACAAACAGTGTGAGGACCCCTTTGAATGCGTAGAGAGAGTTCGTGACCCAGATGACGGGCTATGTTTGAAAAACTAGAAAAACTTAGAACTCTAAAGTATGTTGTTTTTGAGTTTTTTGATTAGTTAGTCAATAGTACATGACCACTCTCATTAGTGTAAGTTCGCATTTGGTTTCAAATCTTTGAAACTGGATTCAAAGCCTTGAAACTGCACTGCACTACACTGCACTGCACTTCACAACATGAACTAGGGGGAGTTCTTCCTCTAATTCACACTCTAATCTCCTGCACTTGATTATGCTATATTATACGATGAAAGCCAAACTAATTTTTTGTTATCACTTGCCTTGATTATACTATATTATATGATGAATGTCAAACCTCACTTTTGTACTTCTCTTCAAAACTGCTTTAAAACAGGTTTCAATTCAAAGCTTTGTAAATCTTTTCAAATATTTGAAAACTATCAGTAACTTTAAACTGTCTGTTTTGATTTCAAACCCTTGAAACTGAGTTCAAAGCTTTGAAATTATTCATGTTCTTCTCATTTTATTTTAAATCCAATCCTTTAGAAAAAGTTGCCATACACTATTCAACCCCGCCCCCCTCTAGAGTATTTGATAGTGTATTTATATACCTGCATTACAATCTTCATTTGAGTAGTAGACCACCCGTCTTTACGTGATCTTGCACAGGGGGCGCACTAGCCTACCTTCATCCCTAGGTCCACTAATAAGCATGATTGATCCATTACACCTTTACTCATAACCAATATAGACGAGCAAGTCGTTAGGAAAGCTTCATTAGTGTAGAGTAGTACAACCTGTTCATATGAGCCATGAAAGAGGAAATGAGTGAGGGTGGATCAATGAGGGTGTCGTGCTTCTTTTGATATTCTTGTGGATGATTTTTAGTTTACATATCTCAAGGGAATGCGAGGGTAAGCTAGACGCGACAACGTACTTCGGTAAGGGAGGTGATTCATGGCATTACATGGTGATCACAAGGGGGCAAAGTCGCGTGATAGACACTTTTCAGACTAAAATTGGGTTGGGTTGCTTGATTTTAATTGATGGACGTGCTAGGCTTAATTTGCACTATTCTCGGTGTTATGGATCATAGGTTGGTTTTAGCACGATTACATATTTAACTAATTAAGGGTATTTGTTCTTGAGTGTCGGGGTGTCGATTTTGACTCGAAGTTATCGGTTATTATTGTTTCCACTCCACTTTAACTTTAGTTATTTTGTTTGGCCATTCGGACCTACGTTGTTGTTTATCACTGTACTCATTTTTCATGCCCCGCATGAAAAACAAAGAAGTAGAAAAGAAAGAAAAATAATTGGGTGATCTAATTTATTTTATCTTTTAAAGGCCGAGTTGGTATTTTTGTTTTATTATTATATGTTCACTTTGTCACGTGTGTGGTCGGGAGAACAGCATTTCACCGGGATAGAGGGAATTGAGGGTCGAGGTTGGTGGGATTTGGGTTCGGTTTCTCACATCTTGGTGGGGAGTGTGAGTATGATGTTTTGGTGAGAATTGTCATGACGTAATAGGACATCGCTTCTAAAAAGCCCATTCTACCGTCCTTAATGAGTCATAATTTGAAACCCTCATGAAATAAAAGCTCGGATGGTGTGCTAGACTAAGAACAAAAATCTCTACCTGTTTTCAGCACATAAAGGTTTGGATTGTTTTGAGAGGAATGCTAAATTCTCTATGCTTTCTAAGAAGAATTCATATCAGTTGAAAGAGTGAGTATTCATCATTTTCCAAGACCCTACGTTGTATATTTTGTGCTTGAGTGAGTGAAAACTCGACGACATTCCGATTTGAGTTATGTAGATTTCCCAATCTCAGTAAAAATACAAAACATGTTCTTATAATTCTTGGATTGTGAATATGCCTCAAGCCCAACTGGCGTATCCCCTTGCCCTGGGGCATACTACTACGGATGTGTCTAAATTGTCGGTCTCTACGGCATGACACAATGACTATCATCTCTCTACTCATCCTCATCTCCCTAAATAGCTCAGACTCTGAATAATCTTGCTCATTCTCACGCGGGGGAGATCTCGACGATGAATGCTCCTTCTGTCTTAAACCGAGGGGCCTCGCACTGGGGGCTTCCTGAACGACAACCTTGTTCTTTAGGAGGTCCTGGATCATCTTATACTGCCTCACACTTCTACATGCCAAATCCCACTATTTGGACCCCACCGACAAAGTTTAAAAAACCGGACCGGCCGTCGAGCCGCTGAGGCATCGGTTCATCGTCGGACCCGTCGGACCGGTGGTCGGGCCGGTTAAATCGCATTTTTATTTAATAATTTATTTTTTATTTTTATACAAAAATAGTAAACTTAATGTAAAATAGCCAAAAAATACTTATATGTAATAAATACGAATATTATGTGTCTTCGAAGACAATGTGTTTGCTTCCGGTGATTGTCCCTTTCCAATAGAAAATGTTGTCTTCCTAAGGAAATACAACATTGGAAGGCCTTGAAGTTTGGTGACAACATATTTTAAATAACCGGAGCAATCGAGATGATGATCTTCTTCAATGTGACAAGAACCAAGATTGAACAAAATGAGCTCATGAAACCCTCAAATACCAACCATAGCAGGGCAAAATATATTGAAAATGCGTAATGCAAGTGGTGAACCACTGAACTTTCTTTCAGGCATATCATCAAACATGAAAAGAGCAATCCAGCAGATAATGAGAAAAAACAAACAAATTCTCAAAGAATGTATACACCTCTTGTAATGTTCATTTATTGATTTCATACGAGAGATGTCAAAAGATTGGATCCAACCGCATTAAGAAAACTACTTGTTGTGATGGAAATGAAGTCCCACATCTTTGCTTTTGATAGAAACTCACTTCTCCTTGGCTTTAAATAACCAAGCTACTACCCTTTCGTACATGGGTTGGCTGGTGTCTGGGCCTTCTCACATTAAAAGAGAAGTGTTGACTAAGTTGACCCAATAGTTTAATGCTTTCACATGCCATACATTATTTTCAATGGAGGCTTATGCTTAGTTATTATTATTATGAGATGTCCATCTTTTTGCATAATTGAAACTGACTGGTTTTCAACCCGACCGATTCACCTATTGGACCACAAAGTTGGCCGGCTTTGAACGGTTTATACATTTCTGGTCTCTTATAAGAACTTAACCGGTCACTAGTCGGTTCACCCGTCTGACAGGTCGAACGGGCCGGTCCGCTCGGGTTTTCAAAACTATTGCCACTGGTATCTCTGCAGCCAAGGCGAAGTGCTTCAATAGTTAACCGTTGCTAGCGGATTTCCTGTTCTCCTCATCTACTCTAGATAGAAAAACATGTATAATCTCTTAGGAATATCAATTTTTCCCCCTTGATAGACACATAAGGCCATGAGAAATGTGTCAAATTCAACACAATTTTAAGAGAGAGGCCCCAAACCCAAAACTCTAAAATTTCAATTAACCACCGAGCTCTGGAGTGAACAAAACCGATCTTAATCTGCCACGCCCTAATACTAGGTCCCGTAATCCACTCGGCGTCACAACAAACCATGTTTACTTCCTAACATACTTGTTTTGGGTCTTTCTGAAGATAGTGCAACAACCTCCTTATGTAGCTTTTGATGTCCATCAGTTATTTTATTGTCGATGTTGGTTGTGGTCACTCGGCCCGTGTTATTATTTTCCATGGTGACTGGGCCGCTCGTCCCATGTTATTATTGTCTATGCTGACTTCGGTCACTCGCCCCGTGTTGCTCCATGTACTCACCTCTCTCAACACAAGAAGTCTTAGGGGGGTGCCGGCACTTGAGCTCATGGTTGCTAGTGAAAGGATAGAACTTCCCCGTATCAACAAGTTAATAATATGGTTTATTTGATAAAATGATATTTATTTACGGAATGAAAGAAGAGATAGATCGAGAACATTTTTCCACATTAAGATAAAAAAGAAGTTTCAGATGCAAAGTAAGAGATGCAAATTTTATTTTTGTTGCAAGTGTATATACTTTGTTTCTTTCAAGATTATATCAGTGATTATGATTCATTCCTCTTTATGATTTTTTTAAAAATGATTTCATGCTTCCTCGTCTGTTTACAAGCTTGGGTGTTACTCACTCAGTATTTCATTACTGACTTTCGAAACTGCGGTTCCTGTTTTTCTTCCCACGGCAGGTCTAGGAGCTGGAGTCTTGGAATAGCTGGGCACGAGACACATCTCCGGATAACGTCATAAGTGTTAATCTAGTAGTGCTAGTCCTAACCATCACGTATTATTTGTTAGAATATGTGTAAGATCTATAGACGTTATATAATAATATTATGTATGAAGTTTTATATGTGGATTATGTAGCTTTTGATGTCCGCCGATTCTTTTGGCATCTCCCTCCTGGTCTTATCAGAGACAGATAAGGGGGTTGTTGTAGGGGTGGTATCACAGAGTGAGAGAAGTTGAGGGTGGAGGTGGGTGTTGTCGAGAAAATGGTGGTGTGGTGATGGTGAACGGTGATAGTGAAGATGGTAATGGTTGTGGGTGAGCTGAAGTGGTGAGGAAGGAGGAAGGGGAAGAGATGAATTTTATACAATAGGCTTGGTGGAGAGCATGTTCTCTAATCGTAAAGTGAGGTGATAGATGTGAGGATGAGGGTAACAATGGCGGTAGAGGAAAATTCTAGAGAAGAAAGCTTCATTAAGAATATGAGTGGAGTGCTAGGGTGCTTTAGGTGCACAAGAATATAAGGTGATTGGGTGAGACGGGCGTAAGATAGGTTGCGGTGGTCGCAAACACCCTCGCAAATAAATAAACACACTCGAATATTACTATTAATTTTTTTCCAGAATTTACACACACATTTCTTCACTATAAAACACTATGACTCATCAAAACACTACATCTCAATTAGAATCATATTTCTCCTCCCAATTTACTATTTTACCCATAGTGATTTTTGGGGTATGAAAGATAGACCCTGAACTGGCACGACTGGGATAAGGCCGGACACTAAAGAACTGTGACAATAGTCTCTGGGTATAATCTAAACCACTTCCTCCTCTCATAAATAAATCTCGGGTGGTCGATCCATTACCCTCCATCGAGTTATAGTTCCACGAGTTGGAAAAAATGTCTCTCGTGAGAGAAGAGCAAGCTAGGCCATCAACTTATCGAAACCACCCATAAAAATTCTCTCTCTTTACTACATTCACTAGGTCACCGGGCACACCCTATAGACGATAGAGCCTCTCAATATTAACATGGTGGTTGATGCGAGTGTTATACACAAAGGAGTGGTGAGCCCTATCAGAGATAAAGCGGAAATTACAAAACAATTTTGGTATCGGAGTTTGACCTCTTAAATATAGTCACAAAATTCACAAATACTAAAACTTTCGTATTTTCCTTTTGTAGAATTCCAAATGGCAAACAACTCATCGAGTTCACGACATTTCCTACGATCTATCCTTAATAAGGACAAGCTCTCTGGAACCAATTTCCTAGATTGGTACAGAAACTTGAGAATCGTTCTCAAGCAAGAGAAGAAACTGTACGCAATAGAGGAGCATGTTCCAGAAGGTCCAGAGAACCAAACACCTCCAGCCCTAAAGGCGTATCAAAAGCGTGTTGATGACGCTAATGATGCGGCCTTCCTGATGCTATGCACCATGACTTCTGAGCTTCAGAAGCAACACGAAAACATGAATGCTGTCGATATGATCGAGCATCTGAAGCTGCTCTTCCAAGAGCAGGAAAGCGTTGAGAGGTATGAGGTCTCTAAGGCATTGTTCAAGTTTCATCTGGCACAAGGGAACCTGGTGGGACTGCATGTACTCCGTATGATCGGGTACCTGGAGAATCTCGCCCGACTGGGGTTCCTGGTCGGCCAAGAGTTGGCAACCGATCTCGTGTTACAATCATTGCCCGAGAGTTATGGACACTTCATCATGAACTATAACATGAACGAGATCGTGAAACCACTGCCATATTTGCTCAATATGTTGAGGACAGCTAAACAAAGCATCAACAAGGGTAAGGGCAAGGCCATTATGATGGTGCAGAAAGGAAAGAGCAAAAGGTTTGCCTCATCCTCCAAGGGCAAAGGCAAGTCAGTTGCCAAGTCCAAGGAACCTGCCCTTAAGCCTGTTGGTGGCATTGCCAAAGGTGTGACTAAAGGTGAATGTCACTACTGCAGTCAGCCTGGACACTGGAGAAGGAACTGCCCAAAATATCTGGAGGACAAGAGGCTTGGAATAGTGATTCCACCACCACCAGGTATTTTTAATGTAGATGTCAATTTAACTGTCTCTACATCATGGGTATTTGATACTGGATGTGGATCTCACATTTGTCGAAATGTGCAGGATCTAAAGAGAAGTAGAAGATTGGCTAAAGGGGAGATAGATATGTGCGTTGGTAATGGAGCAAAAGTTGTTGCGTTAGCCGTGGGCGTGTGCGAGCTATCTCCGCCTTCAGGATTAGTTTTAGAATTAAATAATTGCTATTTTGTGCCTTCTACAAGCAGAAACATTATTTCTATTTCTTGTTTGGACAAGGAAGGTTTTATTATTTCAATAAAGAACAATTATTGTTCCTTTTATTTGAATAATATTCACTATTTTAGTGCGCAATTATTTAATGGACTGTATGTCCTTGATCTAAGCAATTCTGTCTACAACATTAATACCAAGAGGATTAAAATAAATGATTTAAATCCTGCTTACTTATGGCACTGTCGTTTAGGCCATATAAACGAGAAACGTGTATCTAGACTCCATAACGATTGATTACTAGACTCATTTGATTTTGAGTCATATGAGACATGTGAGGCTTGTTTATTGGGAAAAATGACAAAGTCCCCTATTAATAAGAAAGGTGAGAGGACTAGTGAGCAATTGGCACTCATACATACTGATGTGTGTGGACCATTTGCCACGCCTTCCAGGGGTGGTTATGTCTACTTCATTACATTTACTGATGATTACAGTAGATATGGATTTGTGTACCTTATGAGGGCCAAATCCGAGTCCTTTGAAGTGTTCAAAGAATTCAAGAATGAATTAGAGAAGCAACTTGGCAAAAGTATCAAGGCTCTACGATCGGATCTTGGAGGAGAATACTTGAGCCAAGAGTTTGACGAATATCTTAGAGAGTGTGGGATCGTAACCCAACTCACTCCAACCAGAACGCCACAATGGAATGGCGTGTCTGAGAGGAGGAATCGAACCCTATTGGATATGGTTTGATGTATGATGTGTCAAACCGATCTTCCATTATCATTTGGGGCCACACTCTATTAAGTGCAGCTTTCACCATTAACCGTGTTCCATCTAAATCAGTCATGAAGACACCACATGAGATGTGGAGTGGGAGGCGTCCCACACTGTCGCTCATGAGGATTTGGGGCTGCGATATCTATGTAAAACGTTTACAATCAGACAAGCTGGGGCCAAAATCGGATAAGTGCAAGATTGTGGGGTACCCTAAGGAAACTAAAAGTTACTACTTCTACAATCCAACCGAGAACAAAGTGTTTGTTGCTCGGACTGGCGTGTTTCTACAAAGAGAGTTTGTCTCTAAAGAAGCAAGTAGGAGGACTATATAACTTGAAGAGATTCAAGAACCACCAATCACTGAACCAATTATGGAACATGAACAGGAACCACGAGAAGTTGTGGAGCAGCCTGTTCAGATAACACAAGAGCTTCGTAGATCTAGTAGAGTGCTCCAGGAACCCGAGAGGTATGGACTTCTCGTGACTGATGAGACTGCTACCTATGAAGAGGCCATGAAAGGCCTAGACTCTCAGAAGTGGCTAGAAGCCATGAGATCCGAGATGGAATCCATGTATGCCAACAAAGTATGGACTTTGGTTGAACCACCCGAAGGGGCGCGGCCCATAGGGTGCAAGTGGGTCTTCAAGAAGAAGATCAACATGGGTTGTAATTTGATTACCTATAAGGGCTGATTGTTGGCTAAAGGATTCAGATAGATTCATGGTATTGACTATGATGAAACCTTTTCACCAGTCGCTATGACCAAATCCATCTGAATCCTACTTGAAATTGCAGCATACCATGACTATGAGATTTGGCAGATGGATGTCAAAACAGCATTCCATTATGGGAATCTCCTCGAGGACGTGTATATGATACAGCCGGAGGGTTTTGAAGATCCAAAGAAAGCCAACAAAGTCTGTAAGCTGCAACGATCCATTTATGGATTAAAGCAAACTTCTAGGAGTTGGAATCTACGTTTTGATGAACTAGTCAAAGAGTTTGGCTTCATCAGACAAGAAGGTTAGTGGGAGCTCTGTAGCTTTTCTGGTCTTGTATGTGGATGACATACTACTCATTGGAAACGACGTTCCCATGCTGCAATATGTTAAAGATTGGCTAGGGAAGTGTTTCTCAATGAAGGACTTAGTGGAAGCAGCCTATAAACTCGGTATAAAGATCTATAGAGATAGATCTAAGAGACTGCTAGGCCTAAGTCAAAGTACATATATTGACAAGTTGTTGAAACGGTTCAACATGCAAGATTCCAAGAAGGGATTCTTGCCCATGTCACATGGAATCACTCTTTCGAAGAGTGGTTTTCCTTCCAATGAAATTGAGAGGGAACACATGAGTATAATTCCCCATGCCTCGGCCATAGGATCTATCATGTACGCCATGTTATGTACTAGACGAGATGTCTCATATGCCTTGAGTATGACAAGCAGATACCAATCCAATTCGGGTGAGAGTCACTGGATTGCAGTCAAGAACATCCTAAAGTACTTGAGAAGAACTATGGATGCCTTCTTGATATTTGGCGGTGAGGAAGAGTTGCGTGTAAGGGGTTACACTGATGCAAGCTTCCAAACTGACAGAGATGACTTTAGATCACAGCCGGGATATGTGTTTTGCCTCAATGGAGCAGCGGTGAGCTGGAAAAGTTCCAAGAAAGAGACCATAGCTGATTCTACAACAGAGGCTGAGTACATTGCTACAAATGGCGCAGCAAAGGAAGCTGTTTGGATCAGAAAGTTTTGTTCTGAACTTGGTGTGGTTTATAGCATTGCGGATCCATTTGAGTTGTATTGTGACAACACTGGGACGATCGCACAATCAAAGGAACCCAGGTCACACTAGAAATCCAAGCACGTGCTCAGGAAGTTTAATCTGATTCGAGATATTATCGATAGAGGAGACGTTCGGATATGCAAGATTCCTACAGATGAGAATCTGTCAGACCCGCTTACTAAGCCGCTTGTGCAGTGGATGCATGAAGGGCACACTAGGAGTATGGGCATACGAGATGCGCTAGATTGGCTCTAGTGCAAGTGGAAGACTGTTGGAATAGATGCCCTAGAGGCAATCTAGTTTAGTATGAATTTGTTTATGGCTAGAAAATTCATTATATTATTTATTGGATATTTAATATAATGAAGTCCTTAGATTTACAATTGTTTTGTATATCTTAAATGTCCCTAGTCCAATATAATGATTAATGGTACAATCATCTATAGACTAGTATGGGGTTGGATTGGTATGGAGATATCATGATCCAACACATAGGTGTGCATTAAGGGTAATGACACACTGGATTGACCCATCTCCGAGAAGGCTACATACACGTTTATGATAAGTCACAAGTGCTTCTCGCGGTGCAATGGTATAGTCATCCTTATACTTGAAGTCGCTAGATATTCTAGTTGTGGATTATTGTGATTTTGGTAGCGTTAAACGCTACACCGTAACTGGGTAGTTATAAAGGCGTGTACCGATACAATAAGAAGCAAGCTTAGAGATCGTAGTGGACGTAGATAGAATTTGTCCCTCCCACATAACGGGAGCAAATATCCTAGGCCACTCGAGGGATAGTGCTTATAGAATGTCTGGCCAGACTCAAATAAAGTAATATAGGATATTGATGTTATTTGCACGAATAAGGCTATTCCCATGGATCGAGAAACTATGGATTGAATATACGAGTGTTACTTGTATGTCTCGTGTCCAATCCGGATATATAGACAAAGGTATGAGACAATTACTTGTACGAGGTTTCTCAAGATGACTATTATATTAGTTGGCGAGAATGGATGTTTTGCTAGAAACTGCTCCATATTAGAAAATTGTTGCTACCAACTAGATAGAACCTATGGGGTCACACGCTATATAGAGTTGAACTAGATTTGGGAATTAATTAATTGGATTAATTAATTAGAATTATCACTTTGCAACACCTTGCAAACTTAGTAGGACTAATTTGCAAAGAAGGGACTAAACCGAATTCTAGTAGGACTAGAACGGGTCATTTAGGTAGTTGGCAAGGATTTGTCGGACTATATAAAGGACATTCCTTCCTTCCTTACCACACTTATGACCTTATTGATCATAACTTGAGTGGGAGAGAACAAAATGGAGAGAGCAAGCATCAAAGGAGGCTCGCCCGCCCCCCTTGACCGCCGCCAGTCCCCGTCGGCCCACAAGGAGGCCGAAACCTCCTTGTTGTCTCGTTTTGCGTGATTCTTCTTCCTCTTCCTCATTCCGGGATAGCACAAAGGATTAGGAAGATCTAGAATTCAACTCTAGGCGTGGATCAACTATAGAGAACGTGACACAATTCGCGTTTGAAGTCATCAAAGTAGAAACCCTAAGGTGTGTTATTGATTTCTTCTCTTACCATCGTTATGTCTCTTGACTTGTGATCCTTGGAGGGTATTGCATGGATTATATTTGATTTTCCGTTGCGCATCCATGATCAAAACCCTACAAAGGGCTCATTAAGCATGTCAAAATTCCTTTGATCAATAGTGGCCTGAATGCCAGAATAAGTAAATAGTGCATCTCAGGCAGATCAACCACTGTCCAAGTGGCATCTATCAAGGAGGTTTGATGGTACTCCAGTATCACTCTATTATTGTCCTTATATTCACACATATCTGTATGGGGGCTACGAGACAGGGTCGCCCTCGATATTAATCGTGCGGGAGTTGTAGGGTTCAAGTGGCTTGGAGGTTAGAGAAAGGCACGTCGCGCGTGAACATAGACATTCGCTCGCGACCCTTGTCAATTTTCTGAGAGATCTGATGAACAACATGTCATATATACACTGATAACCGTTGGGATGTGCCCTACACACACGGACGATCGTATGCATCTGATTCTCACATGAACCCATAGTTTTAACATATGCTACGCAGTCGATTGCTTCCATTGAAGATTTCTTGGGATTCATTTCTATAACACGGATAACACATGCAAAACAAGAGGTTCAACATAAAGAACAGTATGAAGAACAATCAACCCAGATATGCATGCCTACCTGGTTTGAATTTTCAAAATAGAAAGAAATGCGTTACTGAAAAAGGAAGATTTGCTAACCTTGTCGTTGCCTAAGTACTTGAAGTTCTTGATTAGCAGAATCGAACAGTTGATTAAAGGTTTGGATTTGTTCTCGAAGATTTTGCTATCTGCTCATAAGCTTTGCCAATGACAATAATTTGAAAAGTTCTAATGGTTGGAGTAAGAGGGTTTATATAGAGCCTTCTGAAGATTCACGACCGTTTGAAATCTTTTCGGATCAATCGTCGCCTCGTTAATCGGCAAAAATATGTGGATATCGTTCGCAATCCACTCTCATGGTTGTTGACTTGGCCCCAAGGGTAAGGAGGTTTTACCTTAAATAACATCGACCGGTGCTACCTAAAAAGTGAAGAAAGTTGCATTCCTTATACAAAGGGGAGGGAAATTCAAAGAAAAAAGGACCGGGCTTTGGTTAGAAAGAGCAAGCAAGCCGAGATGGAGATACGATATCGATATAGCTATAGCTATAGCTCGCAGGGCTGCAATTCCCTACTCCTATAAGGTCATAAGTCCTTGTTAATGGAAATAGGTGCCTCTTTCCAAGCATACCAAAGAGTGAATCCAGACTCACAAAGAAGGTAAGAAAGAGTGTAAGGCCACGTAATCTACTAGAAAGGAAGTTCCCGTGTCATTAAGTGAAAAGAATAAAGAGAGAAGACTCAAGAGAGTGTGAAGCAAGTCCCAAGTAACCTTCTATTTCGCCTTTGGTGTTTAATGTGCTCTTCTAATATAGAATGGAATGGGAACAAAGGGCAGCTGTCAAGGATTGTCACTTCGATTACGTACGTAAAGGAACGATGCTTCCAAAAAAAGAAAGCAGATCTTGTTGTCTTCTAGCATGTACCCGGGGTATCTAAACTAAAGAAAAGAAAAACTAATAAAGAAGATCATGTTAGGAATCTGCCAATGGAAGTTGAAGTGGTAATCCCCTATAAGGAGTGCAACCCTTTCACAAATGGTCTGTTCGTTTATTTGCTATTGGCGGTCTTCCTTCGAACGAGACCTTCTCTCTAGAGCGGGCAATAAGAGCATTATAGTCTATTCTCCACCATTTTAAGGCTTCTTCCTAACACCTTAAGAATTCGGATCTACAAGTTACAAGTAAAGAATCTTCCTCAAGCTCCCAAGTTTTCGGAAAGGCACTTTAGGATATCGCCTCATTACCTCCTTCCTCCCATCTCTTTGTTCAATTTCTTCTTAGGAGGGAGTTTATTATCGCATTGGGTCTTACCTCTTCTTGTTTGCCTCTATAACGAGAGTAGTTCCAACGGATAAAGGGCTTTATGCCTTCGATAAATTACTACAACGATGGTAGTGATGGAGATCTTGTTTACAGAAAGAGAGATCAAGCAATTAGCCTTGCGGATCTTCAATCACTACACATGCAATCTCTTTCTTATCAGCTTTTTCGGGTCGAAATCTTTTCTGTTTCATCGGGATTAAGAACTCGTTAGCAAAATGACCAATCCTTGATGCATTTAGTCAAAGAAAGTATCTATTTGATCCATAACTATGAAATGAAACGGCGGACTGCCTAACATTCCAGGAACGGAGTAGCCATACTCTTTGCCCCATTCTGCACGAAAAAGACCTGAAGCCTCTGTACAAAGCCAACGCAGTGGAGATATGGATGGAACACCGCTTCCACACAAGAAGGGGATTTCAAACGCAGTTTTCTTCAATCGATTATGTTGGTATACCCTAAGCTACTTTAAGATAGGATATTACATGGCATGGTTTAATCATGAATAGAACAAAATGTTAGATTATATATATATATATAACGAGTAGACCATTGAAGGACAGTTACTAGACTAGTTTAGTAATTAGGAAGAGTAAACGAACAAACTGGTTTTTACACTACTACTTTGCCTATTGGCCCTGGATTTGGTTAAGCCCTTGCGTAGTCCTTCCTTTTCGTCAACGTATTCTTCTTTTAAGATATTTTGATGTCAAATCCTCACTCTGGAGAAGCCGCAGTTGAAGAAGATGCAAAGCTTTCCGGTAGGTTGTTTAACTATAAAAGAAGGTGTCTAGCGAAGGTATAGTTACAGGGTTGTTTAGACTATCGGAACGAGGTTTCACTAAGGAAAAATTCAAAAAAATAGGTAGTTGCAGGATCGAACGAATCTTTTTAGTTCAATTAGGTGGTCTTTTCTTTGGTGTCACCTTTCCCAAAGGACTTTCCTAACTTGGTTAGTGAAGCGGAGTGCTTGACTATAAAAGGAAAGGGCATTTATGTACTCGAACGGTAGTGAAAGGGGGCTCGATACCTACCTAACTTGTAAAGAATCCCATTCTTTGACTCCCCTTTCCGATCCTAAGCCATCAACAACAAACTAAGAAGAATACCTAGAAGCAGCAGTTTGCCAGTTTAGCTCTATAGCCCCTTCGCCCCGTCGTAAACGCCTAATCACCTTCCCTAGGATTAAGCCTATACCTATAGTTTACGTTGGGGGTGTTCTTTGCCTATTGCTTGACAACAAACCTTCTTCACACCTTTCAAAACGAATTTCCTAAAACCAGCGGTACGAGCACTACCAATCGCTTTCCTAATAGTACTGATCCATCCCCTAGGAGTCGAATCTCCGCGTATTATGGCTGATAAAGACTTCTACTTACTTTATCTATCCATTTTTGCAAAAAATAAAAAGATCTAGAAAGCAGGAATATATACTCTGTTTTCAAGAGAAATAGCACACTTTAATCGATAGTATAAGGAGCCCAGTCCTGATTCGAGTTTACCTACGTCCTCACTCAAAATCAACCGATCCTTTCTAGTTTGTGAATTGCCGAATACATGCTGTAGGACTCAATTGTCTAATAATAATCATAATAAATCGGCTTCTACTAGGTCATACATATCTTACCTCATTTACTTTTTTATTTATTATTAGATTATATTAGTTAAACCAAGTTCCGGTAGATTAGATAGAAGGTAGCCCTTGCTCGTCTATTTCTTCTTATTCATCATTGTATCACACCCAAACGGACCATGCTTACGAATAGACAGTTGTTCCTTCAAAGTGGCTTACACACTGGTTTTAGTCTTCCAGGGGTCTATGCCTATTGAGGCCTTCACAACAAAACCTTCTTTTCTAAGCGAATGACCTAAAACCATAAGAAGAAACCCTTGGAGACGCATACTATAAACACATTCGAAACATAGAAATAGACTTCAGTCCTAGAAAGATTCAACCCTTTCCAAGGTAAGCGGTCTAAACCATTGATTCTAATCGTCCTAAGATAGCTCAGTAGAACCGTAATAAACCCCTTATTCTAACCTTACCTACGTCACTCCCAAGACTCCTATTTTTGGCTGCTCGATGCACATTGAAGGGTAGGGTTTCCCTATCGGTAGCAGGATAAAAGCTTGAACGGCAGACTAAGATCGAGCAGCTTAAAGACCGGATCCTCCGTCACCACCCTCTTCAAATCTCCAAAAACCTCCGTCGATAGACTTCGAATAGAGAAACCTTCTTTGAAATTATAGAAAGACCTTCGATAGACACCTTCCTTTGCTTCCTTCTTGCTGCGGCTTGTGCTCTTCGAAGAGTACTGCCGCTAAGCAGGGTTACAGGGTTGTTGGGATATAAGGGGGAAACGAAGAGAACATAATCCATATATAGAAGAACTCCGGTTTAGGTAGTATAAATACTTAGGTTTCACATAGCTTAGGTGGAGGTAGTTGGGATTTCTCTTTCACTGACCTTATCGCACCTTTGACTTAAGCATTGCCCCGGAAGGTGAACTTACTCTCGCACCAACAAAACTCTCGAGATCGACATATCTTTGACTTGACTTAAAAAATGATAAGGCGATGGAAAGAACTCCGTACCGACAAAAGTTAGCTCCGACCTCGATGCTGTCACTCAGTTCGGGCTCAATCGAGGGGGCCTTGTACCGTGAGAGGCTTGGTTTTAGAACTCGACTAGAAAGAGAGGGCCGAAGGACTCGACCAGCGGGAGAGGGTGAAAGACTCGACTGAAAGGAGAGGGCTTTGGCTTCGCCTAAAAGCAGAGAGTGAAAGCTAATGAAGAATGTTAGTTCGAGGGCTTTAGAACTCGACCAAAGGCCGAGGGGGAACGGCTCGACTAAAAGGAGAGGGGGCTTCTTATATACTATTTATATATAAGGTCGAAGAGTATGGATTCCGCTACATATTCTCTCTCCGTAGAAAGACTCATTTTCTCTTTTAGTAGTACCTTCTAATCTCCTCCCTTTCTGTCACTATCCCATGCTTTTCTTAGTCAACAACCAACCGACCTATATAGTTCTTTACTACTCGTATGGCCTTCTCTTGAAAGGAAATGGTTCCGCTGGAAGAATTTATTATCCATTATGAATGCCTCAACTGGATAAATTTACATATTTTACACAATTTCTCTAGTTATACCTTTGCTTCTTTACTTTCTATATTTGGATATGCAATGATGGAGATGAAGTCATTGGGATCAGCAGAATTCTCGAACTACGGAACCAACTGCTTTCACACCGGGAAAAAAAACATCGTGAGCAAGGGGGCTTGTACCATCCTGGAAGATGTCTTGAGAAAGGCTTTCCGCACAAGTCTTTACAATGTGTACTCTACTTTATTCAAAGTATCCCAATGGTCTAAGTCCGTCGACTTCATGGGAAAAGTGAAGAAAATGACTTTGATCTCTTGTTTCGGAGAAATAAATGACTCACGAGGAATGGATAGAAACCTCTTCTATTTTATCTTGAAGTTCGAATATAGCACTTCTTCCAATCCATAATGGTCGATCACTTGTAGGAATGACATAATCCAAATCCATCTTCTACATGGACTAGGGGGTTTAGCCTTCTAATAGGTCAGATTCTCAACTGCTCTTTTGAGTGGTGGGAAGGGAGCGATATCATAAACTAAGAGAGTTCGCCCTTCTTCAATAGGCGGAAAGGATGCCTATCATTCACTTCAGGGGGGTTTACATACAACCGAGGAAAAGTGGTTTATGAGTGAATCTCAGAGGCATTCTTATCATTTTGTAGATCCAAGTCCATGGCCTATTTCGGGTTCACTCGGATCTTTGGCACCACCGTAGGAGGTGTGTTGTACATGCACTCATTTAAAGGGGGTGAAAAACTTCTCAGTTTGGGCCTTCTATTTGTACTCTATACCATGTGTGTCTGGTGGCGGGATGTTCTACGTGTATCCACATTGGAAGGACGTCATACCAAAGTTGTACAATTAGGAAAGAGATATGGTTTTCTTCTCTTTATTGTATCGGAGGTTATGTTCTGTTTTGCTTTCTTTTGGGACTTTTTTCATTCTTCTTTGGAACCTATGGTAGACATCGGAGGTATTTGGCCCCCAAAAGGGACTGGGATTTTAGATCCTTGGGAAATCCCCTTTCTGAATACCCTTATTCTCCTTTCATCCGGAGTTGCCGTAACTTGGGCTCATCATGCTATACTCGCGGGGAAAGAAAAAGGAGCCGTTTACGCTTTAGTAGCTACCGTTTTACTTGATCTAGTATTCACAGGCTTTCAAGGAATGGAATATGTTCAAGCACCCTTTACTATTGCAGATAGTATTTATGGTTCCACCTTTTACTTAGCAACTGGATTTCATGGCTTTAATGTAATTATAGGTACTCTTTTCTTGATTATATGTGGTGTTCGACAATAACTTGGTCATCTGACCAAGGAACATCACGATGGCTTTGAAGCAGCGGCATGGTACTGAAATTTTGTAGATGTGGTTTGGTTATTCCTATTTTTCTCTATCTATTGGTGGGGAGGTATATGAAGCTGCTAACGCACCCTGAGAAAACGCTAGGGAGAGAGTAAAACACGATAGTAGTTGCGATAGCTCGCGAGTCAACCGTTCTGAACGGATAGAAGAACCTAATGGATCGATACTGGCCAGATGAAGGTATGTGCGTACCGATACAGATGAAGGCCCAACAACGAGAAATAATAATTTAACGACGTAAATGACTAATTAAGGTCCCATGCTGCTCTTTGCATCTGCTGCCGGGCCCCGAGTTTGAAACTGGTGAGCAAGGAAGGAGAATTGAACTCTACTCCTCCCTCCTGGAACTCCACTTCAATAAGATCCATCCTTTCCAAGTTTACTAGGAGCTTCTACTATGGCATTTGCGAAAGAAAAAGCATTTCCTTGATGTACGAACCAATGATTCGATGGCATAAGCCGAAGCCCTGATGTAGAAGGCAGAGACAAAGAAGATCTATTTTACCTTTCAGCTAGAAATGCTTTACTTTAGTTACATTGATAGATTTATTTAAGTAAGCTCCGCCCTTTTAATATACAATTCAAAGTAATATAAGAGGATTTATTCATGAATGGTTCGAAAGAATCTATATCCTTTCCATCTCTGATGTCGGAAAGGAAACCGCTATGCTCGGATTCATTGCTCGAATGGAGAAACGACTTCGCTTGCCTTGGGCTCGCCATTAGACACCGCATCAGCGGCCAAAGCAGAACTACCTTGCCTTAGCAACAGCCTTACGAATTGGACACCGCTGAAGCCGGAGAAGAAGCCTTGCGCTTTAACTACCATTACCTTGGGAATGATATAGAGCCTTCACTGCTATAGCCTTAGGTTTGACTATTTCTCCTTAGCTGACATATAGTAGACATTGAGCCATAAATTCGGTTGGGCCCACCTTATACCTTACTTAGCACTTGAGCCTTGCCATAGGACACTGCTCTGAACACAGCCTTAGCAGCCATTACGCCTGCTCCTTCAGAGAAAATAGAGAAATTGTTATATGCATAGCTCCTTGCGGGAAAGAAGAGGAAGAAAAAAAGAAAGATACATACCTATTTGAATCCCCTTTTGCCTTGTTAGCCTGGCAGGGTTTTTTCCGTCTATCTTAACGTCGGGGTCGTCGGTCGAACAGAAAGAAAATCAACTCGAGGAGTCTTTTTCATTACCTAGCGCTCCGGAGTCTTTGTCAACTGCATTTCTCTAGTCTGCCCAGATGCGATGCATCCATGTTCACTTACCTGCCCTTGGCCCAGATCGTCTGGTCCGCATCGGTGTTTAGTCTTTTGATTGAAGCCCCTTTCTTCTGTATAACAAAGCATTGCTGGGCACGCTGCCAAGTCTCACTCTCATTAAAACGGAATCTTATTTTACCGACCACCCTTTTTCATGTCCTATAGATGTTTTTGTTTACGTTTCACCTACGTGAGCTCCTTTTTTCAGATGTTCGTTCAACAACATCAAATTCGTCGAGACCCCTGGCACTGGTCTCTTAAGGGAAGATGGTTACCTACACCACATAATAGAGAAGCTTTTCTAAATCCCGTTCCATCACGAAGTCATAACGTATACAATAAAGTAAGGCGGTCTAATATATTTAAAAAAAGCATTTTCCTCCAATCAAGGCGTAAGCCATAAAACTCGAACAGCAGCGAAAGAAGACTTGAATCGAATGAGGTCCTAACCTGGGAGATATTAAAGAATAAGAGTTTGAATTAGATGGTTGGTACCTGGCCAAGCGTAAAGGAAAACCCTACGCTAAGGCGGGCCCGACCGGCTGTTCACGCCACAGTGCAATCCCATTCCAACAGACTGGGACCCTTACTTAATAGCATACCCTGACCTGTCACCAGTGGATGGGCTATAATCTACTATCTTTCGTTTTTTACATATGATATCCCGTAAGTAGTGATGTTCATGAAAGAAAGTTATGTCATATGTTACACCAAGCCAAGGAGAAGAGCTAGCAAAGTAGAGTTGGAAGTTTGATCCTGGTAGGGGCCTCCCCTAGAAGGTAGGCTTTTTGCGCTTATTTTAGAGCAAGAGAGACCTTTGGCGCAAGGTAGATCATCAGTGATTTCAATCGGCTCTGCCATTCCATTTCCGCCTATATTGTTTTATTGTCAAACAGCGCTGGACGGTCCTCTTCCTACTTCCCAATTGGAATACAATTTCTTCTTCCTCGATCGGTAACGAACTCGAGCAAGCTGTCCTATCTCGAAGGTACGGAGTGCTAAAGCCCTCTAGGGCTCGAACTCGAAGGTATAAATACCCGTCAACATCTAATAAGGTTCCCTGACCCTAGGCTACCAGTCTACGTTCTTTTCTTCTTTCTATCTGATCGGAACGGAATCGGGAAGATTAGCCACAGTCCACGTGGCAGCTATCTAGGAGGTTCAATGGTACTCCAATATCACTCTATTATTGTCCTTATATTTGCATTTATCCTTATGGGGGCTGCGAGACATGTTGTCCCTCGATATTAACCGCGTGGGAGTTTAAGGGTTCAAGTGGCTTGGAGGTTAAAGTAAGGCACGTCCCGAGCGAACATTGACATTCGCGCGCGATCCTTGTCAATTGTCTGAGAGATTTGATGACCACATGTCCTATATACACGGATAACCATTGGGACGTGCCCTACACACACAGATGATCCCGTAACGTTCCCTATATATACGGGTAACGTGCTATGAACGAGGCAGTTATCTCGCCATCAGTTACGGTCGCATTAACCCCTCGTAATGGCACTCCTATACCCTATATATAGGAACGTTGGCCATCCTTAGCGACTCTCTGATCTCTGGCTAATCATCAGACTGTCTCTCTCTCAATCAATTGGCAAGCGCTTACTCTTCCACTACACCCTTAATCTCATTCTCTGCGCATTGTTCTTGCCCTTGTTCTTATTCTCCATTACAGATGTACGCTTGGATCTTCTCTGCAAGATCCCCTTGTACACATTTGGTGAACCCGACGTGAACACTACGTTCAAACCTTTCAAGATCTCTGCAACCATGTCTCATAAAGCTAACCTCCGTGAAGGAAATAAGTCTCCTTCAGGAGAAGGAGGCCAAAGAGGGGAGACTCCAGCCATCCCCACCAACACTGATGTCCAAACGCAACCAATGCCTGGAAACAATGACGCACTGAGTGCAACTATCCAAAGCCAAGTCAGGTCTTTGCAGGCTCAATCTGCCCTGATATACCAAATTATGGCCATTCTGGGAGGGCTTGCGCAAAACTCCACTCAGGGGACTCTAGCCCCTCCAGGAGAAACCGCGACACTTACTCCTGCCTCGCAAAACCAGCAACCACCTCTCCCTTTGGGGAACCCACCAGGACTGCCACCACTACCCCAAACAGAGCGCACATCTGTTGGAAACCTTTCCACCTACCCGTCTGCATACCCAGTGCTGCCGTCATATGCGACCGGAGTTCAAACCAGTTCCACCCCCCTATTCCATATGACCCTAACATACCTTACATACCTGGATTGGCCGCTACACCATCATCGACCCCTGGAGAAAGTGCACCAGCCAATGTGACAGCGTTCGAGCAACGCTTGGACAATTTCCTAGCGAACCAGTGTTTCGCCGACAGAGTCATCCCCAAAGTCGAAAGTGCACCGCAAATCCTACGCGACATCTACCTGATGCCTAACCCTGTTGGGTACAAGGTACCAAAATGGAAAAATGTGATGAAATCAACGAAAATGCGCAAGAGCACGTGATGCGATTCCTTGACATACTGTGCCCACACAGGATTGACCCACGACTATTGATGCTCGAGTTCCCAAATTCCGTGGGACCCGTCGCGTACAAATGGTACAGGACTCTAGAGGCGGGTTATATAAAAACTTGGTAAGACATGGTCAAGAATTTCTACGCCAAGTTCTTCCAGATTGAGGAGAATGTCAACACCTGTAGCGCATGCACCAGAAGCATGATGAAGAAGGCGTTTCCTTCATAAAGAAGTTCAGGACCAAGTCGCTAGAATGCGTAGATGAGGTGGCTGAGAGTCGCCTTGTTGAAATTTTTCTCCAGGGCATGCGATACGAATACAAATGTATGTTAATCAACTTGCAGATGCCTACTTTCTCCAAATTGATTGACAGTACCAGGAACATCGAACCCATCCTGGAGAAGCAGAAGCAAAGACGCTAGAACAATCGAGCATCAGGGGGCTGTGGTTTCAAAATCGGGAGGCTTAACTACAAGCGAGGGCGAGAGGCTGAGGTGAAAGCAGTCTCAATGAACACACAACAACGAGTTTGGCCGAAGGAAGCGCCCCCGTTGCCGCGTTCGATTGGGGAGATAATAAGCCTATGAAAGCAGTGGCAGGAAGATGGAGTCTTACCTACACTTGAGAGTAAACCCACGGGAGAACAACTAAGGTACCCAAAGTGGTGCGAGTATCACGGCCAAGTGATGCACCCGATGAAAGAATGCAGGCAATTAGAGTGACTGATGGATAGAAAGATGAGAGAAGGGGAGTTGATCATTGACGACCCAACTAAAGATGTGCGCAGCAATCCGTTTTCATCCCATTCGGAGCAAGAACCTAAAGGAAAATAAGCGGCTAGTGCATGATCTGCAACAACTCCCAACTCCCAAACTAATCAATATGCGATCAAGTGAAAGGTGCTATGCCCACTGAAATGTTTCTTGAAAATATATGATGTATTCTGTAAATTTCCTCAAAAAGGATTCTACTAATGCCAAATGACTCTCCCATATGAGCGATCGCTTATCAACTTATCGTGCGTCACTTACCTTGTTGCTCTGCAACAATAATTTATAATCACTTGTTTGCCTCTCGATCCAAACCTATTTGTCTAGATAGCAGTAATAGACGATATTAAGCCTATCTGTCTAGATAGCAGCGACATGTGATACAAGCCTATCTGTCTAGATAGCAGCGACATGTGATCCAATCCTATCTGTCTCGATGGCAGAAACATGCGATACTAAGCATATCTGTCTAGATAGCAGCGACATGTGATACAAGCCTATCTGTCTAAATAGCATCGACATGCAACACTAAGCCTATATGCCTAGATAGCAGCAAAATTTGATATAAATCTTAGCCATGCATATATTAAGCATGCTTGACTAAAAGTATATCTGCTTAGATAGCATATGCGAACCTAGACTTACCCGTTAAGCGACAACTATTTATCTTATTAAGTCTTCCTAGATGGCGACTATTATCGTATAAAGTCTTATTATCTGTTCGGATAAATAGAAAAATTCGATGAAAATGCCATATGCTCAGCAGACATCGATATGCGAACTTAAGCCTATCTGTCTAGATAGCAGAAAAACTTGATACAAGTCTATCTGCTTAAGATAGAAACGCTGAAAAGTTTCTCTATTTTGAAAAGCATACACGAAACACAAGCCTATCTGTCTAGATAGCAGCGAAACTCAATGCAACATTAAGGCAAAAATCATTTTGATCAAGCCTGTCTCTTTGGATAGCAACGATGCGCGATTGAAAGCCTATCTAATTCGACGATAGCAATATTCATAAATCTAGACATATATCTAACCAAAGAAAGCAAAAATAATGCTCAATATCTACAAAACGAATGCCTTTCACAAAACAAAACCCGAACACATGTTCGCATTACAAGCATGCCCAGACTCTGAAAGATGGATAGCAATAACAAGTTCAGAATGATGTCGAAATTACATAACCAAAACCTAACTGGTAACATGCTACTAGTCTTCGAGGAAACCCTTGAGAAGGGAGTCTTGAGCTGCCAACTTTATGGAGTCTTGCGCCCACTCATCCAGCCGCTTCTTATGGTTCTTGTAGTCCACGTGGCAGCTATCCAGGAGGTTCGATGGTACTCCAGTATCACTCTATTATTGTCCTTATATTCGCATTTATCCGTATGGGGGCTGCGAGACAGGTTCGCCCTCGACATTAACCACGCGGAAATTGTAGGGTTCAAGTGTCTTGGAGGTTAGAGTAAGGCACGTCACGCGCAAACATTGACATTCGCGCGCGACCCTTGTCATTTGTCTGAGAGATCTGATGAATGTTGGAATAGATGCCCTAGAGGCAATCTAGTTTAGTATGAATTTGTATTTGGCTAGAAAATTCATTTATTATTTATTGGATATTTAATATAATGAAGTCCTTAGATTTACAATCGTGTTGTTTATCTTAAATATCCCTAGTCAAGTATAATGATTAAATGGGACAATCATTTATAGACTAGTATGGGGTTGGATTGATATAGAGATATCATGATCCAACACATAGGTGTGCATTACGGAATGTTGCACTGGATTGACCCATCACCGAGAAGGCTACATACACGTTATGTTGAGTCACAAGTGCTTCTCGGGTACAATGGTATTGTCATCCTTAGACTTGAAGTCACTAGATATTCTAGTTGTGGATCATTGTGATCTTGGTAGCGTTAAACGCTACACCGTAACTGGGTAGTTATAAAGGCGTGTACTGGATACAATGAGAAGCAAGCTTAGAGGTCGTAGTGGACGTAGAGAGGATTTGCCCCTCCCACAAACGGGAGCAAATATCCAAGGCCACTCGAAGGATAGTGCTTATAGAATGTCTGGCCAGACTCAAATAAATCAATATATGGGATATTGATGTTATTTGCACGAATAAGGCTATACTATGGATCGAGAAACTAGGGATTGGATATACGAGTGTGACTTGTATGTCTCGTGTCCAATCCGGATATGGAGGCAAAGGGATGAGACAATTACTTGTACAAGGTTGTCTAGATGACTATTCTATTAGTTGGCTAGAATGGATGTTTTGCTAGAAACCGCTCCATATTAGCAAATAGTTGCTACCAACTAGATAGAACCTATAGGGTCAAACGCTATATAGAGTTGTACTAGATTTGGGAATTAATTAATTGGATTAATTAATTAGAAGGATCACTTTGCAAACCCTTGCAAACTTAGTAGGGACTAATTTGCAAGGAAGGGACTAAATTGAATTCTAGTTGGACTAGAATAAGTCCTTTAGGTAGTTAACAAGGAGTTGTTGGACTATATAAAGGACCCTCCTTCCTTCCTTCCTGATAACTTATGCTCTAAAGAGAACATAACAAGAGTGGGAGAGAACGAAGGAGAGAGAGAGCAAGCAACAAGGAGGACGCCGCCCCTTGCCGCCGCCCCCTCGTCCCCGACGCCAAAAAGAAGGTCCAGCCCTTCTTTTTGCCTCGTTTTGCGTGATTCCTTCACCCTCCTCTCATTCCGGGCTAGCACCAAGGAGATTGGAGATCTAGGATCAACTCTAGGCTTGGATCAACTATAGAGAACGTGACACTATTCGCGTTTGAAGTCATCAAGGAGAACCCAAAGGTGTGTTTATGATTTCTTACCTTCACTATCGTTATGCATCTAGACTTGTGATCCTTGGAGGGTTTTGCATGGCTATTGTTTGATTATGCTTCCGTTTGCGCGATCCATGAATCAAAACCCTACAGTGGTATCAGAGCCACAGGTCATAGAGCATAAACGTAGTTTATGTGTTACATTCTTGTTGTTTTACACCTTAATTTGTTGTTTATCGCGTAAAACAAGACAAATCAAGCATTGGATGCAATTTGTCAAAGAATTAATCACAACAAGACCAAATTATTGCATTGGATGCATGAATTGGTGAGTTTGAGAAATTTTAGGATCTTAGATCTAGGGTTTGGGCATCCTTGGGGAAGAAGGAGTTCTCCCAAAACAAGGAAACAACCAAACTTGGGCTCCAAGCAAGGAGGTTGTTTTGGAAACAAACTCCACAAGGAGGTTCGGCCCCCTAGGGGACCGCCCCCTTGCTTGCCGCCCAAGATTGGCGCTCTAAGGGGCCGGGCGGCCCTAACCCGCGGGCCTAGCTTGCGGGTTTTGGGCCGGGCCGGCCCTAGGGCCTTATGGTTCACTTTGTTTGCGCCCGGGCAATTGGATTGTTGGGCCCATGGACCGTTTTAACCCTAGAAATCCTAAAATCAATTAAAATTGACCAAGCGCGTTAAAATTGGATTTTAACTGTTTATGTGCAAATCGCATGGTGATTGGATATGGCCTTAGGATGTGGTTTGATGTGGATGTTTAATTTTGTGGTTTGGTTTTACGGCCTGCGAGCTGATCAATTAATTGTAATAATTAATTAGGGTTTTATGGCCTGCGTGCCATTTTTTTCTCTCAACTTGTGAGATTTATTTTATTTAGTATAGATATTAGCTAGTGCTAGATAAAGTAGATTGTTGGCCAAGATTGAAGAAAAGAAGCCCAAAGCCAAAGAAGCCACAAAAGATGGAGCATGGAGTATGGAGCATTCCACATGACTATGAAGGATGGACCAAAAGAACAAGACGCATGGAGATGTGTGTTTGCTTAGGGTTCATAGATAATTCCATTGGCTTGGAATTATCTTAGTCTAGAAAAGGCCATATCCACATCACGTTTAATTTCTGTTTTGTGGTTGTTTATTTATTGTCTTATTATTTGTGTGGTTGGTGTATGGATGATGCATGCAATTAGGATAATAAGATAATTAGACAACCCGGATCTATTATTTGGAGTTGTGCCCAAACTCAAATAGATAGATTAGTTGATATTGATCAACAAAATAATTAAAATTGAAAAATCCCTCAAATTTTAAATATTGTGTTCTTGCCTTCTCGTTATTTAAACACTCATTATCATCATTATTTATCAAGTTCGTGCGTGCCAAAGCATGGCGACTTGGTTCATAATGATGGAATGCGATGGCACGTAACAATGTGCAATTGTTTAGATAAGAGGTTGAACACAACTAGGCTATTAATTTGATTAAGAAACCTAGAGGCAATCAATTGGGATTATCCATATGGATGGATAAATAAGGAGTTATTTGCCCGATTGAACCAAGAGTTGCATATGGGATGCAATTGGAATTGTTCCTACCTAAGAAGTAGTCGAATTATGGGTGACTTGCCAAAGCAAGCTCATAAGGAGATGAAAAAGATGGATCTTGGCCCACTAGAAAATATAATGATATTTTCCGCATTAATATCTTGAGGGTTATTAATCCGTAGAAAAATAGTGGGAGCTATATTTAATAAACTAGCCATTATTAAATATAGTCAAAAATTCACAAATACTAAAACTTGCGTATTTTCCTTTTGTAGAATTCCAAATGGCAAACAACTCATCGAGTTCACAACATTCCCTACGATCTGTCCTTGAGAAGGACAAGCTCTCTGGAACCAACTTTCTTGATTGGTACAGAAACTTGAGAATTGTTCTCAAGCAAGAGAAGAAACTGTACGCAATAGAGGAGCAAGTCCCAGAAGGTCCAGAGAACCAGACACCTGCTGCCTTAAAGGCGTATCAAAAGCGTGTTGATGACGCTAATGATGCGGCCTGCCTAATGCTTTGCACCATGACCTCTGAGCTTCAGAAGCAACATGAGAACATGAATGCTGTCGATATGATCGAACATCTAAAGCAGCTCTTCCAAGAGCAGGCGAGGGTAGAGAGGTATGAGGTCTCAAAGGCACTGTTCAAATGTAATCTGGCAGAAGGGAACCCGGTGGGACCCCATGTACTCCGAATGATCGGGTACTTGGAGAATCTCGCCCGGCTTGGGTTCCCGGTCGGCCAAGAGTTGGCAACCGATCTCGTGTTGCAATCGTTTCCCGAGAGTTATGGACAGTTCATTATGAACTATAACATGAACGAGATCGTTAAACCACTGCCAGATTTGCTCAACATGTTGAGGACGGCTGAACAGAGCATCAACAAGGGTAAGGGAAAGGCCATTATGATGGTGCATAAAGGAAAGGGCAAAAAGTTTGCCTCTTCCTCCAAGGGCAAAGGCAAGTCAGTTGCCAAGTCCAAGGAACAAGCCCTTAAGCCTGTTGGTGGCGTTGCCAAGGTCGTGACTAAGGGTGAATGTCACTACTGTAGTCAACCTGGACACTGGAGGAGGAACTGCCCAAAATATCTGGAGGACAAGAGGCTTGGAATAGTGATTCCACCACCACCAGGTATTTTTGTTGTAGATGTCAATTTAACTGTCTCTACATCATGGGTATTAGATACTGGATGTGGATCTCATATTTGTCGAAATATGCAGGATCTAAAGAGAAGTAAAAGATTGGCTAATGGGGAGGTAGATCTACGCGTTGGGAATGGAGCAAAGGTTGCTGCGTTGGCCATAGGCGTGTGCGAGCTATCTCTGCCTTCAGGATTAGTTTTAGAATTAAATAATTGCTATTTTGTGCCTGCTATGAGCAGAAACATTATTTCTATTTCTTGTTTGGACAAGGAAGGTTTTATTATTTCAATAAAGAACAATTGTTGTTCCTTTTATTTGAATAATATTCACTATTTTAGTGCGCAATTATTTAATGGACTTTATGTCCTTCATCTAAGCAATCCTGTCTACAACATTAATACCAAGCGGATTAAAATAAATGATTTAAATCCTGCTTATTTATGGCATTGTCGTTTAGGCCACATAAATGAGAAACGTGTATCTAGACTCCATAAGGATGGATTACTAGACTCATTTGATTTTGAATCATATGAGACATGTGAGGCTTGTTTATTGGGAAAAATGACAAAGTCCCCTTTCAATAAGAAAGGTGAGAGGACTAGTGAGCAATTGGCGCTCATACATACCGATGTGTGTGGGCCATTTGCCACGCCTGCCAGGGGTGGTTATGTCTACTTCATTACATTTACTGATGATTACAGTAGATATGGATTTGTGTACCTTATGAGGGCAAAATCCGAATCCTTTGAAGTGTTCAAAGAATTCAAGAATGAAGTAGAGAAGCAACTTGGCAAAAGTATCAAGGCTCTACGATCGGATCGTGGAGGAGAATACTTGAGCCAAGAGTTTGACGACTATCTTAGAGAGTGTGGGATCGTGTCCCAACTCACTTTACCCGGAACGCCACAATGGAATGGCGTGTCCGAGAGGAGGAATCGAACCCTATTGGATATGGTTCGTTCTATGATGTGTCAAACCGATCTTCCATTGTCATTTTGGGGCTACGCTCTATTAAGTGCAGCTTTCACCATTAACCGTGTTCCATCTAAATCAGTCATGAAAACACCATATGAGATGTGGAGTGGGAGGCGTCCCACACTGTCGTTCATGAGGATTTGGGGCTGCGATGTCTATGTAAAACGTTTACAATCAGACAAGATGGGGCCTAAATCGGATAAGTGTAAATTTGTGGGGTACCCTAAGGAAACTAAGGGATACTACTTCTACAATCCAACCGAGAACAAAGTGTTTGTTGCTCGGACCGGCGTGTTTCTAGAAAGAGAGTTTGTCTCTAAAGAAGCAAGTGGGAGGAATGTAGAACTTGAAGAAGTTCAAGAACCACAAATCACTGAACCGATTATGGAACATGAACAGGAATCACAAGCAGTTGTGGATCCACCTGTTCAGGTAACACAAGAGCTTCGTAGATCTAGTAGAGTGCGCCAGGAACCCGAGAGGTACGGACTTCTCGTAACTGATTCCGGTGACACGATGCTCATAGATGATGAGCCTACTACCTATGAGGAGGCCATGAATGGCCCAGACTCGCAGAAGTGGCTTGAAGCCATGAGATCCGAGATGGAATCCATGTATACCAACAAAGTATGGACTTTGGTGGAACCACCTGATGGGGCGCGGCCCATAGGGTGCAAGTGGGTCTTCAAGAAGAAGATCGACATGGATGGTAATGTGATTACCTATAAGGGCCGATTGGTGGCTAAACGATTCAGACAGATTCATGGTATTGACTATGATGAAACCTTTTCACCAGTCGCTATGACCAAATCCATCCGAATCCTACTTGTGATTGCAGCATACTACGACTATGAGATTTGGCAGATGGATGTCAAAACAGCATTCCTTTATGGGAATCTCCTCGAGGACGTGTATATGATACAGCCGGAGGGTTTTGAGGATCCAAAGCAAGCCAACAAAGTCTGTAAGCTGCAACGATCCATTTATGGATTGAAGCAAGCTTCTAGGAGTTGGAATCGACGTTTTGATGAAGTGGTCAAAGAGTTTGGCTTCATCAGAAACGAAGATGAGTCTTGTGTCTACAAGAAGGTTAGTGGGAGCTCTGTAGCTTTTCTGGTCTTGTATGTGGATGACATACTACTCATTGGAAACGACATTCCCATGCTGCAATCTGTGAAAGATTGGCTAGGAAAGTGTTTCTCAATGAAGGACTTAGGAGAAGCAGCCTATATACTCGGTATAAAGATCTATAGAGATAGATCTAAGAGGTTGCTAGGCCTAAGTCAAAGTACATATATTGACAAGGTGTTGAAACGGTTCAACATGCAAGATTCCAAGAAGGGATTCTTGCCCATGTCACATGGAATCACTATTTCGAAGAGTGGTTGTCCTTCCAACGAGATTGAGAAGGAACGCATGAATAGGATTCCCTATGCCTCGGCCATAGGATCCATCATGTACGCCATGTTATGTACTAGACCAGATGTGTCATATGCCTTGAGTATGACAAGCAGATACCAATCCAATCCGGGTGAGAGTCACTGGATTGCTGTCAAGAACATCCTAAAGTACTTGAGAAGAACTAAGGATGCTTTCTTGATGTTTGGCGGTGAGGAAGAGTTGCGTGTAAGGGGTTACACTGATGCAAGCTTCCAAACCGATAGAGATGACTTTAGATCACAGTCGGGATATGTGTTTTGCCCGAATGGAGCAGCGGTGAGCTGGAAGAGTTCCAAGCAAGAGACGGTGGCTGATTCTACAACAGAGGCTGAGTACATTGCTGCAAATGGCGCAGCAAAGGAGGCTGTTTGGATCAGAAAGTTTGTTTCTGAACTTGGTGTGGTCCCTAGCATTGCGGATCCAGTGGAGTTGTTCTGAGACAACACTGGGGCGATCGCGCAATCGAAGGAACCAAGATCGCACCAGAAGTCCAAGCATGTGCTCAGGAAGTTTCATCTGATTCGAGATATTATCGATAGAGGAGACGTTCGGATATGCAAGATTCCTACAGATGATAATCTGTCAGACCCGCTTACGAAGCCTCTCACGCAGTGGAAGCATGAAGGGCACACTAGGAGTATGGGCATACGAGATGCGCCAGATTGGCTCTAGTGCAAGTGGGAGACTGTTGGAATAGATGCCCTAGAGGCAATCTAGTTTAGTATGAATTTGTATTTGGCTAGAAAATTCATTTATTATTTATTGGATATTTAATATAATGAAGTCCTTAGATTTACAATCGTGTTGTTTATCTTAAATATCCCTAGTCAAGTATAATGATTAAATGGGACAATCATTTATAGACTAGTATGGGGTTGGATTGATATAGAGATATCATGATCCAACACATAGGTGTGCATTACGGAATGTTGCACTGGATTGACCCATTACCGAGAAGGCTACATACACGTTATGTTGAGTCACAAGTGCTTCTCGGGTACAATGGTATTGTCATCCTTAGACTTGAAGTCACTAGATATTCTAGTTGTGGATCATTGTGATCTTGGTAGCGTTAAACGCTACACCGTAACTGGGTAGTTATAAAGGCGTGTACTGGATACAATGAGAAGCAAGCTTAGAGGTCGTAGTGGACGTAGAGAGGATTTGCCCCTCCCACATAACGGGAGAAAATATCCAAGGCCACTCGAAGGATAGTGCTTATAGAATGTCTGGCCAGACTCAAATAAATCAATATATGGGATATTGATGTTATTTGCACGAATAAGGCTATTCCATGGATCGAGAAACTAGGGATTGGATATACGAGTGTGACTTGTATGTCTCGTGTCCAATCCGGATATGGAGGCAAAGGGATGAGACAATTACTTGTACAAGGTTGTCTAGATGACTATTCTATTAGTTGGCTAGAATGGATGTTTTGCTAGAAACCGCTCCATATTAGCAAATAGTTGCTACCAACTAGATAGAACCTATGGGGTCACACGCTATATAGAGTTGTACTAGATTTGGGAATTAATTAATTAGATTAATTAATAAGAAGGATCACTTTGCAAACCCTTGCAAACTTAGTAGGGACTAATTTGCAAGGAAGGGACTAAATTGAATTCTAGTTGGACTAGAATAAGTCCTTTAGGTAGTTAACAAGGAGTTGTTGGACTATATAAAAGACCCTCCTTCCTTCCTTCCTGATAACTTATGCTCTAAAGAGAACATAACAAGAGTGGGAGAGAACAAAGGAGAGAGAGAGCAAGCAACAAGGAGGACGCCGCCCCTTGCCGCCGCCCCCTCGTCCCCGACGCCAAAAAGAAGGCCGAGCCCTTCTTTTTGCCTCGTTTTGCGTGATTCCTTCACCCTCCTCTCATTCCGGGCTAGCACCAAGGAGATTGGAGATCTAGGATCAACTCTAGGCGTGGATCAACTATAGAGAACGTGACACTATTCGCGTTTGAAGTCATCAAGGAGAACCCAAAGGTGTGTTTATGATTTCTTACCTTCACTATCGTTATGCATCTAGACTTGTGATCCTTGGAGGGTTTTGCATGGCTATTGTTTGATTATGATTCCGTTTGCGCGATCCATGAATCAAAACCCTACAATGAACACCTGTCCTATATACACGGATAATCTTTGGGACGTGCCCTACACACGCGGACGATCGCGTAACGTTCCCTATATATACGGGTAACGTGCTATGAACGAGACGGTTATACGGCCGCATTAACCCCTCGTAATGGCACTCCTATACCCTATATATAGGAACGTTGGCCTTCCTTAGTGACTCTCGGATCTTGGGATAATAATTAGACTCTCTCTATCTCTCTCAAGCAATTGGCAAGAGCTTACTCTTCCCCTACACCCTTACTCTCACTCTCTGCGCATTGTTCTTGCCCTTGTTCTTATTCTCCATTACAAGTGTACGCTTGAATCTTCTCTGCAGGATCCTCTTGTACACAGAAAGCTACTGATACCTCTGTCGCTAGAAGCACTGATTATAGGATTGAAAAGTTTGCTAAAATATTGAAATAAATGAGTTTATTATCATTGACCACCGACAAAATTTATCCCGCCCCAGTTTCTACGGTCCATATATGGTTCCTACTTCTCCTAATCTTGGTTGAAGCATGAAGAAACTTTTTGTTTTTGTCCCCATATTTCAACCATTTTCAGTGTCATCTCTGAGCCCAGCACATTTCATTATGAAGAAGCGGTTAGTCCAACTCTTTCTTAGTTACAATAAAGTGCTCCAATTCCTGTTAGTAGGCCAATTGAGCTTGGTAATAAATGGCCTTCTGTCTAGCTTGTTAAATCTTAGATGCCAGAGAACCATTGTTCTTAGCCCAAACGGATAAAGTTCTAGCAGTTATTTTTAGAAATTTCAGATCTCTAAAGAGGGGGAGCCTACAATTGGTACAGACCATATAAAACTCACAAACTCATGAACTGCTTGGTGGTTTACCCAACAAGCTTCAAATTTGTGGGGCTTCTTAAACTTCTAATAGGGCCTGGCATCTGACAAGGATTGGACAGTGGTCAGAGGTGAACAAACCAAGATTTTCGTGATACGCAAAAGGAAACATGTTAAGCCATGCAGGTGAAATCCAGACTCTATCCAACATATCGAGGGTACGGATAGAAGAGTGCATGTTTAGGAATCTCCCCCAACAGCCCCCTCCTTTGTCTTGATTATGCATGTCCTCCCCTCCCCTCTTTCTCTCCTCAAATGAACTAGTCGCTGTCATGTCGAGGTTGTTTAGATCTAGAAGATTGTTAGAGTACTCTCAATATTTTGTTTGAACGAAAAGCCTCCTTCCATGACCTCCTTCCCTTTTAAAGAAGGCACTGATGAAGTTGGTGGGATTAACACAGACACATAAGGAAAAGAGACAGAGACAGGAACTGGTTCCAAGGGGTGGCTTGGATCATTTAACCATAGCTGCTATGGTACATGAACCCTAGTATGACCAGATATAGGAGCTATCTCTAAGTCATTCATTGAGATACGTTCAGGTGAGATACCACTCATATCTATTAAATTCTGCAGAAGATGACAAGCATGTTAAAGAGTTTCCAAAATTTGGTCAGCTTTATAATGATGCAGGTGCTACAAAGGTGGTGAGGAACGAGGAGATAGAACAGATGTTGGTGACTGTTGGTCGGAGTGGGTAGAAGAAGTTAATGAACTTTCCGGCGTTGCAAATTCCTTCGAATATGACCCCGAAAGACGATGAGTTCATGCTAAGAATCAGGTTCTGGTGTCCGTGTATAAAAGAAGGCGAGAGTGCCTCAATGGGTTCATTTTCATCCTGTACAAACACATTAGTGGTTATGGTAGGGACATATAACATGAACGCTCTCAACCTAGGAGTGCATAAAGGGTATTCATTCCCTATCATTAGGGGGACGTAATTCGGAAACCCAGCCGCCTGAAAACGATCGTTAGGTTGTTAATCACCGTCCACTCATCCTAGTCACAATGGTTTATCTTGTGACCAATTCTCCAAAACTTCATGCACACCTTAAAAACTCTCTCGTACCTAAAGTAAAACCCACCTAGGTTGGCCTTCCATGAGGTGGATAAAAGCTCCTAGGATGATAGGTTACTGAGGGTTGACTTGAAGCTTTATCTGAAAGTAGTCCATATTGACTATCCTATTGTGATTCCAGTCAATCTCCTATACATCTCCTGCCAGCCTCCCTCGATCCTCTGCTAGTTGAAACACAAAATACTCCATAGGCAGACCATGCACCTACATCCAGACATCCACTGAAGAAAAATAAACCTCAGACAATTCCATATTTCGCAATCTGTCCTTGGTTGCTAAAACCTTCCCTCGAATGGAAAGCAATGTTTCCTGTGGAAGGTCCTCCTTATCATTCGGGTTAAGAAAGTGAAATAGGTGATTATTCTGTTTTTTTGCGTACAACCACTAGATTCAGAGTTCCCCAGTGCTCATGCACTACCTCTTGCAATACCGAGACAGGGGGATGGTCATACAAGAACTTCCCTATGGAGGTATTGGACCATAGGTTCCTTAGAGAGGTAACCGCCAGTGGAATAACAAAAGGGTTGGACCTTGTCACAAGAGTGGGATGAAATTAGGGTCAAAGACATGATTTTATGTACTGGAATTCGGTCACAGGTTTGCCATTTTAGAGAAGAGTAAACTAGTAACAGAGCAATAGATGAAAAGATCACAACAAAACAGAGTAAGAAACAGAAGCAAGAGTGTGACCGAGAGAAGAAGCAGAATTAGAACTTCACTGAGAAAAACCCTAATACCTAGACTAACCTAAGAATAAGACCTAAAGAGGCTATTGATTCGTGGAAAATACGACATGTAAGACCTATCTAAACCCTAAGAGAAGGAGCAATCATGGACTAAAGGGGAACTTGAGTGAAATATCAGCCATGCATCATCTCTGCTGAGGTGAAGACAATGGTGGAATACGAAGCGTACACCGCAGAAGGAAGCATCCAACTGCATGCTTTCAGCCAGATGAAATCTCGAGAAGTTCAAAAAGAAGGAAAGTTGTTGAGAAAATCGTGAACTTGTCCCTGGTGGGGAGATTTTCAAGTACAAGTTTCTTTCAATGTCACATCATTCAATTTTCGATAATCAATGCACACTCAACACCGTGTCACAAATCTTGTAGCAATGGTGTAGTGAGATCAGATCTGAGACATAAAGAAAGATATAAGGACGGAGAGAGAAAGGAAGGCAAACCCATATCTAAAATTGAGAGAGAAACATATAGTAAGAGCTGTGGAAGAAAACCTAGAGGAGGAGTCCCCATCGCCATCTCTGCTGATCTGTCGTTTTCTCTGGTAGTCCGTCACAGTCTTCTTCTTCTTCTTCTTCTTCTTCTTCTTCTTCTTCTTCTTCTTTGATCTGGGTTGGAGCATGTCCTTGAGATCAGCGGTGGCGTTCGACAATGGAGCATATCCGAGAGTTCTTCATCTTTCTCTCTTCATATGTCTCCCACTTTTTCTCTCCGTATAACTGTGTCGGGAGTGTGTGGATGGGTTAGTGGTGGGTTATGTAGGGTTCATAATGGAGGAATGGTAATTAGGTCATTTCAAAAGAAAAACTTGCTAAACATAAAAAGTAGGCTGAAAGAAAAATCTTCCCGTTTAAGAAAGTAGACTGAAAGAGAAGAAAATTCACGTTTACGGAAGTAGGTTGAAAGATAGTGTCGTATCATTTTCCAATCAAGTGGGGTAGTCAAGGATCTTATACCTAAGGGCTATGGTTCTTCAGCAATGGTGTAGTCCCTTATGGCATGTTTGATTTTCTAGTATTAGTGGTATTAACTAGTATTGGACTAATTATAGTACTGTGATTATTAATACTTTGTTTGGTTTGATCGGGATTAAATTTAATACCGGTACTAAATAGTGAAAAACATAGGTTTAATACCTTATTTGAATACCCTCCCCATCAGGAGAGTATTAACAGTATTGGACTATTCAGTATAGTTGGAACTGAACATTAATTACACCAACAACTATTCATAATACTTTGTACGGTATATAACCAAACACAGTATTAAATATAATACAGCTAATCCAGTCCAATCCTATCCGACCTAGTCCAGTCCAGTACAATCCAATCCGGCTAGTCCGGAAAATCAAACGTGACCTTAAAGGCTTAAACTAATTATCATAATGTATGAACTTTATTCGGGCATAAATTCATACTATTCCATTTCACCAACTCTTATGCTTTTCTTAACATTTTCTTAATTCAAAACTAGTTTAGTCGTCATCAAGATGGTAATGCCACTTATTTCAATCATAGGCCGGCTGGTCGGTTACGATCTGACGACCCAGATTGGCTCCTGTAGGACCTACGTCGGTGCCCGTCGCTCCCATTAGCCAGCTCCATTATTCAACCACACTATGGACCTATGCTAGCTATATATAAATGGGTAATTAGACATTCCCAAGTCGTGGCAAAGTCAGTGTTCTTAACAATCTTTCCTCTTTCAGATTGTGCTTTCTCAAGTGATCAAGGATGGTGAAGTTGGCTTTTGGCAGCATCGGTGACTCTTTTAGCTGCGTGTCTCTCAAGTCTTACCTAGCCGAGTTCATCGCCACACTACTCTTTGTGTTTGCTGGTGTTGGGTCTGCGATATCTTTTAGTATGTGAACATTGTTTATATTTAATTAATAGCTCTTTTATGTTTGACCTGTTCTCTGTTGTTGGAAATTTAGTGTAGTCGCTCTACAATTATAATTACGAGTGGAACAATAATAAGAAATTGTTTTCGAATCGCAGATAAGTTGACGGCCGATGCAGCTTTGGACCCTGCCGGACTTGTAGCAATAGCCATAGCCCATGCTTTTGCATTGTTTGTTGGGGTTTCGCTTGCAGCTAACATCTCAGGTGGCCATTTGAACCCGGCTGTGACCTTTGGATTGGCAATCGGAGGCAACATCACAATCTTGACTGGCCTATTTTATTGGATTGCACAAGTTCTTGGCTCAACCGTCGCTTGTTTTCTCCTACAATTTGTCACTGGTGGCTTGGTACGAGTTCATTATATTTAATTTGTTTGTTCAAAAATACAATGGAATGTTTTTTTAATTTGGGGTTCTTTCAGGCTGTTCCTACTCATGGAGTGTCAGCAGGAGCAGTACAAGGAGTGGTTACAGAAATCATTATAACATTTGCTTTAGTCTACACAGTCTACGCTACAGCCGCTGACCCCAAGAAGGGCTCACTCGGAACAATCGCCCCCATCGCCATCGGCTTCATTGTTGGTGCCAACATTCTAGCTGCCGGTCCATTCAGCGGCGGTTCAATGAATCCGGCCCGTTCAACCGGCCCAGCTATTGTAAGTGGAGACCTTTCTCAGATTTGGATCTACTGGGTCGGCCCACTTATTGGTGGTGGGCTCGCTGGTTTGGTTTATGGTGACATCTTCATTGGGTCGCATGAAGCCCTCCCAACTTCCGAAGACTACCCCTAAATGGACTCTTCAAGGAAGTATATTATTGTGAATTTGTTTTTCGTGTAGGTTGTTTACAGCCCAAAAGTGTGTTTGTGTATTTTCTTCACATGCTTTATTCACTTTTTGATGTGCACATTTTAATAAACAAGTGTCAATAGTTGTACTTTTAAACATAGTCGGATATGTTTCGTTACTAGTAAGAAGAATGTGCATTGCACGTGGTTAATATTTATATAAATGTTATTGAAATAGGATTATCATAACAAAGAGCGAAGATTTCGAGTCTATTCATGTAAACGCATAGCATTATGTGAAAGATAACTTCTAATGCTCATTCATTAACCTCAACACAGTAAGACATTTTTGATAGAGGTCTACTTGTACCAATGAGTACCAATCTTTCAGACTTTGACCCAAGTTTTCAGCAAAATTTTCAATGAAAATCACAAATATTTTTTATTCTTAAGTTCTCACACTACACTTTGGTAGTTTGAACCCATTTTGGAAAAAAAATCATGTAAAAACATTTTAGAAATTTACAATCTATATAGGCCTTGTTTGGACGAGAGTAAGTAGAGATGAAATTAAAAGTCAAAAATCTAACATAATTGGTCAAACCTCTCAAAACTCAAATGAATTCCGGATTTCCGCCAAAAGTTCCGGAATTCCGACTTCAAATCCGGATTTCCGGATTTTCAGCCGGAATTCCGGTTATTTGAGCGGAATTCCGGATTTTTTGGTAAATTTTGGACCTTTTAATGTAATTTATGTACACTCTTTATGTGAATTTGTGTTAGCTCAACGGTAAAGCTTTTAAGACCTTTGCATGAGATCAGGAGTTCGAACCTCGCTATCTCAATAAAATTTAATGAGCTTTTAAGCTCAACCTCTCACTTATTTCAGCCCATCCAAACAGCCCCATAAAACGAGTCTTGAAACAGTAACAAAAAAAAATGAAAACTTGAAGCGTGTCAAAAGAGTAATTGCCCGAAATATGTTGTAAGCAGTAATTGACTTAATGATATAACATGTACCACAGACAGACATTATTATTGGACTTCATTTTCTGCCTAAATTATTCATAAAATTCAAGTGATAATTCTTAGCTATTAGATTGTCCGATCTGAAGTAATCAGAGAGACTCTAATCCCCGATGTGCGTATATACTTGATGAATCATTTGATAATCTACCCTAAACTAAGTGCAAATGAGCTACATGTTTGCACTAGTCCTGTCAATATGTCGGTTCTAACCCAGAGACAACCCGACCAAATATAAAAAACCCAGGCCCATATAATCATAATCGGTAATATACCCGCCCTACCCAGAACCACCAGACCCAGTTATTTTTTGTCCGAGTTTTGAATAAACCAAATTACCCAACGGTTGACTCACATCACATCGCTCTCCCAGATTGTCAGTTATCATCTAATTCTCTACATAATCATTAAATATACTATTTTACATTACGTTTTTAGGGGTTCGTTTAGGGAATGACACGTCTCACTGCATATTAATTAATTTCATATTAAAATATTTTTTTCCAAAGAAAAAGAGCATCATCTGTATAATAAATCAGCTAGGTGTTTCCCTCCAAAAAATCTACATGAGAAGATCATAGCCATCTAATCCTTAAAAATGTCTTGAGACATTTTGGTGCGTTGATTTGAATGACAACTTTTTTCTATTGAAAAATTAAAATCATTTCAATTATAGGATATCGTATATCAATATATTATTTATATTTTTATAAACCCTATCTTATCTATTTAATCTAATCAGATAATGAGATATTGTTTAGATTTTCAAAAACCCAGTCTTATCTCATTAAATGTGATGTATTAATTTATTTAAAAAAGAGTGAAGTATTAATCTGTTTACTCAAAAAACTTAAATCAGTATCAATTTATTATCTAAAATTATTTCAAGATAACGAATATAAGTGACATTTTAATTTATCAGTGCCCTACGGGCACGGGCCATTTTCTAGTCTATATAATAAATTAGCTAGGTGTTTCCCTCCAAAAAATCTCAATAAGAAGATTCTAGCCATCCATTCCTTAAAAATGTCTTGAGACATTTTGGTGCGTTGATTTGATAGATCATTTCTCTTCCTTAAAAAAGTTTAAAAAAAAAAATCCAAGTTAGTTCAAATAAATCTGAGATAAGATTTTCTCCATATTTCAAAAAATCTCTATCATATCTCATTAATATTTTTCTTTTTGAGAAAATCGCATTAATTTTTAGACGTAATCTTCAATTGTCTAATGACACGAAATTAAATAGATTCAAATTCATTTATCATCTCAAGAATAATTTAATAAGTCAAATATGTTATGAAATAATACTAATTGATATGGTGAATATTCCCTAATATTGTAATACCATACTTAGAAGATTATGATTGACTCCCACACTCTATATAAAGAGTGGTTTGGTAGAGAATAAGAATAACTTTGATATTCCTCCATACTTTGTCTCCATCTTTTCTCTCTCAGTCCATAACACGTTATCAGCACTTTCGCTCTACAGGAAGAGAAGATCAAAAGATAAATGTACAAATTATTTATGGGTAAAAGACACTGACCACCCCTGACTTTAGGATTAAATCCACCCAGCTACCCCGTGTTTTGAAAAAAGACACTCTGCACCCAAATAACGGAATATTCCGTGGACAGTTAGCACCCCTCTGTTAGGTTCCGTTAAAAAGTTGATGATAGAATTTTTTCGGACGATATTACCCCCGGTGTGTTTTTCTTCTTTTTTGCCCATGTGTATCTTGAAGAATAACAATAACACAAACACCAAAAAATGATCAAACACCAAGAACATACTCCATTTTGAATACAAAACATCAAGAACACCAAGAGCACACAAAATTTGCAAATTTAATAAACCAAGAAAACAAGTTTTTTTAAAAGAAATTGAAGCTTCATTAGCAAAGAAGGCTATATCAGCCAATCCAAAAAGCACATTACAAAGAGTCCAAAACAAAGTTTTGAATTTAAATCCAGAGAAGTCATGGCTGAAGAATGAGCCACTGAATTCAAAACATGAACCAAAAATTACATCTTTTCCCTTTCATGCATCTACTAGGTCATCCTCAACAATCATCTACAGTTCGCGGAAGCTGACCAGGAGCAGAGTTTTCTGGCACTACTTGCATTGACAAGGTTTGATGTGTAGGGTTTTGATACATGGATAGCGCAACGGAAGCATAAACAAATATAAAACCATGCAAAACCCTCCAAGGATCACAAGTCAAGAGACATAACGATGGTAAGGGTTAGAAATCATAAACACACCTTTGGGTTTCTCCTTGATGACTTCAAACGCGAATAGTGTCACGTCTCTACGGTGTATCCACGCCTAGAGGTGAGATCTAGATCCTCCAAATCCATGTGCTAGCTAGGAAGAATGGAGGAGGAAGAAGGAATCGCCAACAATGGAGTGCCAAGAGGAGGGGCGGCTCTTCCTTTGGCCGACGGGTAGGGGGCGGTCCCATAAAAGGGGTTCGGCCCTCTTTTTGGGACTTGCTCTCTCCTTGCTTTGTTCTCTCCTTTCTTCTATCATATAGATTTGTGGTGTGTGTAGAGAGAAAAATAAGCTAGGAGTGTTCTTTATATAGTCCAACAACTCCTTGTCCTACTACATAAAGAACCCCTCATAATCCTACTCAAGTTCGGATTAGTCCCTTTTGCAAAATAATCCTTATCATGTCACTACATGGATTAGTTCTATTTGCAAATTAATCCTAATCATGTCTCTACATGAATTAGGCCACCTTGGCAAATCCTAATCATGTCTATACATGGATTAGTCCAACTTGCATATTAGTCCTACTAAGTTAGCAAGTTGTTGCGATTTGATCCTTCTAATTAATTAATCATATTAATTAATTATTTCCCATGTCTAGTTCACCCCTATATGGCGTGTGACCCCATAGGCTCTATTTAGTTGGTAGTAACTATTTACTAATATGGAGCGGCCTCTAGCAAGACATCCATTCTAGCCAACAAATAGAATAGTCATCATGACAAACCTTGTGCAAGTAATTGTCTCATCCCTTTGTTCCAATATCCGGATTGGACACGAGACATACATGTCAAACTCGTATATCCAATCCATAGTTTCTCGATCCTGGGAATAGCCTTATTCGTGCAAATAACATCAATATCCCATATTGATTTATTTGAGTCTGGCCAGACATTTTATAAGCACTATCCCTCGAGTGGCCTAGGATATTTGCTCCCGTTATGTGGGAGGGACAAATTCTATCTACGTCCACTACGATCTCTAAGCTTGCTTCTTATTGTATCCAGTACACGCCTTTATAACTACCCAGTTACGGTGTAGCGTTTAACGCTACCAAGATCACAATAATCCACAACTAGATAATCTAGTGACTTCAAGTCTAAGGATGACAATACCATTGCACCGCGAGAAGCGCTTGTGACTTAACATAACATGTATGTAGCCTTCTCGGAGATGGGTCAATCCAGTATGCCATTACTCCTAATGCATACCCATGTGTTGGATCATGATATCTCCATATCAATCCAACCTCATACTAGTCTATAGATGATTGTCCTATTAATCATTATAATCGACTAGGGATATTTAAGAATATAACACTTATATTCTAAGGACTTCATTCATGTTAACATATCTCCATATCGATAACATAATGAATCGTAAATCCATAAATGTCACAATTAATTGATTGCCTCTAGGGCACAATTCCAACAGTCTCCCACTTGCACTAGAGTCAATCTCCTGCATCATATGCCTATTGATCTAGCGCGGCCCTCCACGCTTCCGCTGCGCAGGGGCGAGACATATGCTGGCACCTTGCAAATATTCACATCTCCTCTATCAATAATTTGATTGAGATTGAATATTCTGAATAAATGCATCTTTATGCATTAATTTACTCAGTCCTCTATGTTAGAATCAGTGACTGAATCTTGCCTGGAACCTTTCCAGCTCACAGTCGCTCCCACTAGGGCAGAACATAAAACTCGACTTATAATCTGAAATCTTCTTTGTTAGATTTGAAGTTCGCATCACTTTAACCCCTTACAGCAAACTCTTCGTATCCTCCATTTATCAAAAATTCATCCTTAGTGCTTCTCAAGTACTAAAGGATAATCTTGATATCTTATCCCGTGACTCTCACCCGGATTTGACTGGTATCTTTGTGTCATGCCTTATGACACATCTGGTCTAGTACATCCCATGGCGTATCTCGTGAATCTAATTCATACGGTCCATTCCCAATCTAATTGGAAAGACAACTAGTCTTCAAAAGACCAATTCCATGTGACATAGGTAAGAATCAATATTCTTTTCTCGTTGAACCATTTCAACACCTTTGTCAATTTATGTACTATGACCTAAGCTATACAACCATCTTGATCTACCTCAATAGATCTTCACAAGTTGCTTCGCTTAAGTCTACCATTAGAAAGTCAACTCCCTAGTCAATCTACGTAAGACTGCCAAGTAGGGGCAACATTCCTAATGATTAAGTATGTCTCCACATACAAGACCAGAAAAATAACTGTGCTCCCACTAACCTTCTTGTAAACACAAGTCTCATCTTCAATTTTGATGGAATCAAACTCCTTTGATTGCATCATGAATTTGAAGAGTCCAACTCCTAGAAGCTTGATTAAATCTAAAAATAGATTGCTACAAGCAAGATGTGAATGGATTTAAGCATCACAATTGGAGAAAGATTTTGTCATAGTCTATACTATGAGCTTACATGAAATCCCTTTCCTACCAATTTTCCCTTAAAGGTAATCATATTACCATCCATGTTGGTTTCCTCATAACCCACTTGCACCTTTTAGGTGGTTCCACCAAAGTCCATACTTTGTTGGTATACATGGATTCCATTTTATATCCTATGGCTCCTAGCCATTTCTGAGAGTATGGCCCACACGTGGCCATCTCATAGGTTGTAGGCTCATCTCGATGAGCAATATATCAGGGGTTATGAGAAATCCTTATTTCTCTAGTTCCTCGATATATCCTACCTGACCTATGAGTTTCTTGTGTTATCTGAGTAGGTTGCTCCACAACACCTTGTGATCCTACTCATGTTCCATCAAACGGATCAATGTTCCATTGTGGTTCTTGAACTTTTCAAGTTCTACTGTCCTCCCACTGTTTCTCTTAGAGACAATCTCTACCTAGAAACACTGTGGTTCGAGAAACAAACAGTTTTGTTCTCGATTAGGTTGTAGAAATAATAATTTTTCAGAATATTCCACAAAACATTTATCCGACATGGGTTCAAGTTTATTTTGTAAACTCTTTTACATAAACTTCATAACCCCGTAATTTTATGAATGACATACTAGGACACTTCCTAGTCCATATCTCATATGGCGTTTATTCATATTTCGTTTTTGATGGAACAAGGTTAATGGCGAAATTTGCTGTAATTAGAACATAGCCCCAAAAGTAAACTGGAAGTTCTGTTTGACTCATCATGGACCGAACCGTGTCCTACAAGGTTCGAAATCTCCTCTTAGACACGCCAAAACCCATGTGGCGTGCTAGGTGGAGCGAGTTTTTCGATCATATCCAACACTCCCATGGATTCTTGTCAAACTCTTGGTTCAAGTACTTTCCTCTATGATCCAATCGTAGAGCCTAAATACTTTTGCCAAGCTGGTTCTCTACTTCATTCCTGAATACCTTGAACAATTCAAAGGATTCTGATTTGTTTCTTCATAAGATACTCAAATCCATATTTACTTGATCCTATCAGTAAATATGATGAAGTATTGAAAACCCATCTTTAGCATTTATGCTTAGCGGTCTTCATACATCAATATGTATGATTCCCAAAAGATCATATCTTTGCCTAATAAGTCTTACATGTCTCATATGATTCAATAATCAAATGAGTTCCATAAATCAATCCTCATGGAGTTCTAGATATGTATCTCTTATTTATGAGGCCTAAACGATAATGCTAAAGATAAGTGGGGTTCATATCATTATATGCAAACCTCTAGGTATTAATGTTATAGATGAAATTATCATGATCATGGATATAGAATCCACTTAGACAAAATTGCATTACAATAATGCATATCATAATAAATGGGACAACATTTGTCCTTTATTATGATAAGGAGCTTTCTTGTCCAAACAAGAAATTTTGATAATGTTCCTACTCATAGCTAGGACATGATCGGTTTTTGTCTAATTCATGAACAATTTCTTAAAGGTAGAAATAATTCCCTACGGCTTATTCAGCAACCCTTTGCTTCATAGCCCCATGTGTAGGATTATTTCTTCCTTATCCAATTGTCTTCGTCTCTTGAGATCCTCCACATTTCTATAAATGTGAGATCCTCATCTAGTATCATATACTTATGATGATGAGATTAGACACATTGATTTCTATAACAAAATACCCAAATCGGAATTCATAATTCCTTTATTATTTACTTCCAGGTACTTTGGGTAGTTTCTCTTCCTCTACACCACCTTTGGGAATCCTAGGCAACTCGGTTTTAGCAACAAGCTTGCTTTATACCCATGGGGTTGGCGCAAACTATTTTTCCCTTACCCATGTTGTTATCCAATAACAACTTTGCCCATGCCCATTATTAGTATTTTGTTTGGTGATTTTTCAATCATATTGAGTAAATCAACTTTTAAAACAAAACTATAAATGCATCTAATGTAATTCTTGGTCCACTTGGGTGAATAACCGTTTATTCTCAATCTATCTCATAGATAATGCATATTTACTAATGTTTCAATCATATTGAATTAGTATATTTGCATAACCCAAAGTGGAGCAACACTTCAAACCTTTCATGTCTAGCTTGCTCTTTGGAAAGAGATTCTTTCAACATATGATCATATCATACTTCTCCATGTTTCTCTTCTTGCTTCCAAAGCTCAGAGTTCATGGCAGCTAGCATGAGACAAGTCATAACCAAAGAACCATTCTTTGGTGTTCCTTTCATAGGTTTTAGTGTGTTTTGGTAGTTGGTAGGAAGAGAACTTTATGTTCTACGAAGTACAACAATTTCCTTTTATTTGAGAACAATTCTCAGTTTTATACCAATCTAGGTTCCAGACATCTCGTCCATCTTATGGACATCTAGTCGTGTTTTGTTTGTTTAATGCCATGGGTATTTAACACCTAAAGGATTATGCAAAATTTGTGACGTTTCAACTATATTCAACAAGGATTTGATTTGTTAAATATAGCTCCCACTATTTTACTACGGATTAATAACCCTCAAGATATTAATGCGGAAAATATCCTTATATTTTCTAGTGGGCCAAGATCCATGTTACATCTCCTTATGAGCTTGCTTTGGCAAGTCACCCATAATTTGACTACTTTAGGTAGGAACAATTCCAATTGCATCCCTTATGCAACTCTTGGTTCAATTGGGCAAATAACTCCTTATTTATCCATCCATATGGATAATCCCAATTGATTGCCTCTAGGTTTCTTAATCACATTAATAGCCTAGTTGTGTTCAACCTCTTATTTAAACAATTGCACATTGTTACGTGCCATCGCATTCCATCATTATGAACCAAGTCGCCCTGCTTTGGCACGCACGAACTTGATAAATAATGATGATCATGAGTGTTAAAATAACGAGAAGGCAAGAACACAATATTTGAATTTTGAGGGATTTTAAATTCAATTTTAATTGTTTTTGTTGATCAATATCAACTAATCTATCTATTTGAGTTTGGGAACAACTCCAAATAATAGATCCGGGTTGTCTAATTATCTTATTATCCTAATTGCATGCATCATCCATACAACAACCACAAAATAATAAGACAATAAAGTAAACAACCATAAAACAAAAATTAAACGTGATGTGGATATGGCCTTTTTCTAGACTAAGATAATTCCAAGCCAATGGAATTATCTATGAACCCTAAAACAAACACATCTCCATGCGTCTTGATCTTTTGGTCCATCCTTTGTAGTCTTGTGGAATGCTTCATGCTCCATGCTCCATCTTTTGTGGCTCCTTTTGGCTTTGGGCTTCTTTTCTTCAATCTTGGCTAACAATCTACTTTATCTAGCACTAGCTAACTTCTATACTAAATAAAATAAATCTCACAAGTTGAGAAAAAAAATGGCTCGCAGGCCATAAAACCCTAATTAATTATTAAAATTAATTGATCAGCTCGCAGGCCGTAAAACCAAACCACAAAATTAAACATCCACATCAAACCACATCCTAAGGCCATATCCAATCACCATGCGATTTGCACATAAACAGTTAAAATCCAATTTTAATGCGCTTGGTCAATTTTAATTGATTTTAGGATATTCTAGGGTTAAAACGGTCCATGGGCCCAACAATCCAATTGCCCGGGCCCAAAAAGGTGAACCGCAAGGCCCTAGGGCCGGCCGGCCCCTAGCCCACGCGGCTAGGCCGCGGGCTAGGGCTGTCCCGGCCCCTAGGGCGGCCTTGCTTGGGCGGCAAGCAAGGAGGGGCGGTCCCCTAGGGGGGCCGAACCTCCTTTGGGAGTTGTTTCCAAAACAACTCCCTTGCTTGGTGCCCAAGTTTGGTTGTTTCCTTGTATGGAAAGAACTCCTTCTTCCCCAAGGATGCCCAAACCCTAGATCTAAGATCCTAAAATTTCTCAAACTCACCAATTCATGCATCCAATGCAAAAATTGGATCTTGTTATGATTAATTATTGACAAATTGCATCCCATGCTTGATTTGTCTTGTTTTACGCGATAAACAATCAATTTAAGGTGTAAAACAACTAAAACGTAACACATAAACCACGTTTATGCTCTACGACCTGTGGCTCTGATACCACTGTAGGGTTTTGATACATGGATAGCGCAACGGAAGCATAAACAAATATAAAACCATGCAAAACCCTCCAAGGATCACAAGTCAAGAGACATAACGATGGTAAGGGTTAGAAATCATAAACACACCTTTGGGTTCTCCTTGATGACTTCAAACGCGAATAGTGTCACGTCTCTACGGTGTATCCACGCCTAGAGGTGAGATCTAGATCCTCCAAATCCATGTGCTAGCTAGGAAGAATGGAGGAGGAAGAAGGAATCGCCAACAATGGAGTGCCAAGAGGAGGGGCGGCTCTTCCTTTGGCCGACGGGTAGGGGGCGGTCCCATAAAAGGGGTTCGGCCCTCTTTTTGGGACTTGCTCTCTCCTTGCTTTGTTCTCTCCTTTCTTCTATCATATAGATTTGTGGTGTGTGTAGAGAGAAAAATAAGCTAGGAGTGTTCTTTATATAGTCCAACAACTCCTTGTCCTACTACATAAAGAACCCCTCATAATCCTACTCAAGTTCGGATTATTCCCTTTTGCAAAATAATCCTTATCATGTCACTACATGGATTAGTTCTATTTGCAAATTAATCCTAATCATGTCTCTACATGAATTAGGCCACCTTGGCAAATCCTAATCATGTCTATACATGGATTAGTCCAACTTGCATATTAGTCCTACTAAGTTAGCAAGTTGTTGCGATTTGATCCTTCTAATTAATTAATCATATTAATTAATTATTTCCCATGTCTAGTTCACCCCTATATGGCGTGTGACCCCATAGGCTCTATTTAGTTGGTAGTAACTATTTACTAATATGGAGCGGCCTCTAGCAAGACATCCATTCTAGCCAACAAATAGAATAGTCATCATGACAAACCTTGTGCAAGTAATTGTCTCATCCCTTTGTCCCAATATCCGGATTGGACACGAGACATACATGTCACACTCGTATATCCAATCCATAGTTTCTCGATCCTGGGAATAGCCTTATTCGTGCAAATAACATCAATATCCCATATTGATTTATTTGAGTCTGGCCAGACATTTTATAAGCACTATCCCTCGAGTGGCCTAGGATATTTGCTCCCGTTATGTGGGAGGGACAAATTCTATCTACGTCCACTACGATCTCTAAGCTTGCTTCTTATTGTATCCAGTACACGCCTTTATAACTACCCAGTTACGGTGTAGCGTTTAACGCTACCAAGATCACAATAATCCACAACTAGATAATCTAGTGACTTCAAGTCTAAGGATGACAATACCATTGCACCGCGAGAAGCGCTTGTGACTTAACATAACATGTATGTAGCCTTCTCGGAGATGGGTCAATCCAGTATGCCATTACTCCTAATGCATACCCATGTGTTGGATCATGATATCTCCATATCAATCCAACCTCATACTAGTCTATAGATGATTGTCCTATTAATCATTATAATCGACTAGGGATATTTAAGAATATAACACTTATATTCTAAGGACTTCATTCATGTTAACATATCTCCATATCGATAACATAATGAATCGTAAATCCATAAATGTCACAATTAATTGATTGCCTCTAGGGCACAATTCCAACAGTCTCCCACTTGCACTAGAGTCAATCTCCTGCATCATATGCCTATTGATCTAGCGCGGCCCTCCACGCTTCCGCTGCGCAGGGGCGAGACATATGCTGGCACCTTGCAAATATTCACATCTCCTCTATCAACAATTTGATTGAGATTGAATATTCTGAATAAATGCATCTTTATGCATTAATTTACTCAGTCCTCTATGTTAGAATCAGTGACTGAATCTTGCCTGGAACCTTTCCAGCTCACAGTCGCTCCCACTAGGGCAGAACATAAAACTCGACTTATAATCTGAAATCTTCTTTGTTAGATTTGAAGTTCGCATCACTGTAACCCCTTACAGCAAACTCTTCGTATCCTCCATTTATCAAAAATTCATCCTTAGTGCTTCTCAAGTACTAAAGGATAATCTTGATATCTTATCCCGTGACTCTCACCCGGATTTGACTGGTATCTTTGTGTCATGCCTTATGACACATCTGGTCTAGTACATCCCATGGCGTATCTCGTGAATCTAATTCATACGGTCCATTCCCAATCTAATTGGAAAGACAACTAGTCTTCAAAAGACCAATTCCATGTGACATAGGTAAGAATCAATATTCTTTTCTCGTTGAACCATTTCAACACCTTTGTCAATTTATGTACTATGACCTAAGCTATACAACCATCTTGATCTACCTCAATAGATCTTCACAAGTTGCTTCGCTTAAGTCTACCATTAGAAAGTCAACTCCCTAGTCAATCTACGTAAGACTGCCAAGTAGGGGCAACATTCCTAATGATTAAGTATGTCTCCACATACAAGACCAGAAAAATAACTGTGCTCCCACTAACCTTCTTGTAAACACAAGTCTCATCTTAAATTTTGATGGAATCAAACTCCTTTGATTGCATCATGAATTTGAAGAGTCCAACTCCTAGAAGCTTGATTAAATCTAAAAATAGATTGCTACAAGCAAGATGTGAATGGATTTAAGCATCACAATTGGGGAAAGATTTTGTCATAGTCTATACTATGAGCTTACATGAAATCCCTTTCCTACCAATTTTCCCTTAAAGGTAATCATATTACCATCCATGTTGGTTTCCTCATAACCCACTTGCACCTTTTAGGTGGTTCCACCAAAGTCCATACTTTGTTGGTATACATGGATTCCATTTTATATCATATGGCTCCTAGCCATTTCTGAGAGTATGGCCCACACGTGGCCATCTCATAGGTTGTAGGCTCATCTCGATGAGCAATATATCAGGGGTTATGAGAAATCCTTATTTCTCTAGTTCCTCGATATATCCTACCTGACCTATGAGTTTCTTGTGTTATCTGAGTAGGTTGCTCCACAACACCTTGTGATCCTACTCATGTTCCATCAAACGGATCAATGTTCCATTGTGGTTCTTGAACTTTTCAAGTTCTACTGTCCTCCCACTGTTTCTCTTAGAGACAATCTCTACCTAGAAACACTGTGGTTCGAGAAACAAACAGTTTTGTTCTCGATTAGGTTGTAAAAATAATAATTTTTCAGAATATTCCACAAAACATTTATCCGACATGGGTTCAAGTTTATTTTGTAAACTCTTTTACATAAACTTCATAACCCCGTAATTTTATGAATGACATACTAGGACACTTCCTAGTCCATATCTCATATGGCGTTTATTCATATTTCGTTTTTGATGGAACAAGGTTAAGGGCGAAATTTGCTGTAATTAGAACATAGCCCCAAAAGTAAACTGGAAGTTCTGTTTGACTCATCATGGACCGAACCGTGTCCTACAAGGTTCGAAATCTCCTCTTAGACACGCCAAAACCCATGTGGCGTGCTAGGTGGAGCGAGTTTTTCGATCATATCCAACACTCCCATGGATTCTTGTCAAACTCTTGGTTCAAGCACTTTCCTCTATGATCCAATCGTAGAGCCTAAATACTTTTGCCAAGCTGGTTCTCTACTTCATTCCTGAATACCTTGAACAATTCAAAGGATTCTGATTTGTTTCTTCATCAGATACTCAAATCCATATTTACTTGATCCTATCAGTAAATATGATGAAGTATTGAAAACCCATCTTTAGCATTTATGCTTAGCGGTCTTCATACATCAATATGTATGATTCCCAAAAGATCATATCTTTGCCTAATAAGTCTTACATGTCTCATATGATTCAATAATCAAATGAGTTCCATAAATCCATCCTCATGGAGTTCTAGATATGTATCTCTTATTTATGAGGCCTAAACGATAATGCTAAAGATAAATGGGGTTCATATCATTATATGCAAACCTCTAGGTATTAATGTTATAGATGAAATTATCATGATCATGGATATAGAATCCACTTAGACAAAATTGCATTACAATAATGCATATCATAATAAATGGGACAACATTTGTCCTTTATTATGATAAGGAGCTTTCTTGTCCAAACAAGAAATTTTGATAATGTTCCTACTCATAGCTAGGACATGATCGGTTTTTGTCTAATTCATGAACAATTTCTTAAAGGTAGAAATAATTCCCTACGGCTTATTCAGCAACCCTTTGCTTCATAGCCCCATGTGTAGGATTATTTCTTCCTTATCCAATTGTCTTCGTCTCTTGAGATCCTCCACATTTCTATAAATGTGAGATCCTCATCTAGTATCATATACTTATGATGATGAGATTAGACACATTGATTTCTATAACAAAATACCCAAATCGGAATTCATAATTCCTTTATTATTTACTTCCAGGTACTTTGGGTAGTTTCTCTTCCTCTACACCACCTTTGGGAATCCTAGGCAACTCGGTTTTAGCAACAAGCTTGCTTTATACCCATGGGGTTGGCGCAAACTATTTTGCCCTTACCCATGTTGTTATCCAATAACAACTTTGCCCATGCCCATTATTAGTATTTTGTTTGGTGATTTTTCAATCATATTGAGTAAATCAACTTTTAAAACAAAACTATAATTGCATCTAATGCAATTCTTGGTCCACTTGGGTGAATAACCGTTTATTCTCAATCTATCTCATAGATAATGCATATTTACTAATGTTTCAATCATATTGAATTAGTATATTTGCATAACCCAAAGTGGAGCAACACTTCAAACCTTTCATGTCTAGCTTGCTCTTTTGAAAGAGATTCTTTCAACATATGATCATATCATACTTCTCCATGTTTCTCTTCTTGCTTCCAAAGCTCAGAGTTCATGGCAGCTAGCATGAGACAAGTCATAACCAAAGAACCATTCTTTGGTGTTCCTTTCATAGGTTTTAGTGTGTTTTGGTAGTTGGTAGGAAGAGAACTTTATGTTCTACGAAGTACAACAATTTCCTTTTATTTGAGAACAATTCTCAGTTTTATACCAATCTAGGTTCCAGACATCTCGTCCATCTTATGGACATCTAGTCGTGTTTTGTTTGTTTAATGCCATGGGTATTTAACACCTAAAGGATTATGCAAAGTTTGTGACGTTTCAACTATATTCAACAAGGATTTGATTTGTTAAATATAGCTCCCACTATTTTACTACGGATTAATAACCCTCAAGATATTAATGCGGAAAATATCCTTATATTTTCTAGTGGGCCAAGATCCATGTTTCATCTCCTTATGAGCTTGCTTTGGCAAGTCACCCATAATTTGACTACTTTAGGTAGGAACAATTCCAATTGCATCCCTTATGCAACTCTTGGTTCAATTGGGCAAATAACTCCTTATTTATCCATCCATATGGATAATCCCAATTGATTGCCTCTAGGTTTCTTAATCACATTAATAGCCTAGTTGTGTTCAACCTCTTATTTAAACAATTGCACATTGTTACGTGCCATCGCATTCCATCATTATGAACCAAGTCGCCCTGCTTTGGCACGCACGAACTTGATAAATAATGATGATCATGAGTGTTAAAATAACGAGAAGGCAAGAACACAATATTTGAATTTTGAGGGATTTTAAATTCAATTTTAATTGTTTTTGTTGATCAATATCAACTAATCTATCTATTTGAGTTTGGGCACAACTCCAAATAATAGATCCGGGTTGTCTAATTATCTTATTATCCTAATTGCATGCATCATCCATACACCAACCACAAAATAATAAGACAATAAAGTAAACAACCATAAAACAAAAATTAAACGTGATGTGGATATGGCCTTTTTCTAGACTAAGATAATTCCAAGCCAATGGAATTATCTATGAACCCTAAAACAAACACATCTCCATGCGTCTTGATCTTTTGGTCCATCCTTTGTAGTCTTGTGGAATGCTTCATGCTCCATGCTCCATCTTTTGTGGCTCCTTTTGGCTTTGGGCTTCTTTTCTTCAATCTTGGCTAACAATCTACTTTATCTAGCACTAGCTAACTTCTATACTAAATAAAATAAATCTCACAAGTTGAGAAAAAAAAATGGCTCGCAGGCCATAAAACCCTAATTAATTATTACAATTAATTGATCAGCTCGCAGGCCGTAAAACCAAACCACAAAATTAAACATCCACATCAAACCACATCCTAAGGCCATATCCAATCACCATGCGATTTGCACATAAACAGTTAAAATCCAATTTTAATGCGCTTGGTCAATTTTAATTGATTTTAGGATATTCTAGGGTTAAAACGGTCCATGGGCCCAACAATCCAATTGCCCGGGCCCAAAAAGGTGAACCGCAAGGCCCTAGGGCCGGCCGGCCCCTAGCCCACGCGGCTAGGCCGCGGGCTAGGGCTGCCCCGGCCCCTAGGGCGGCCTTGCTTGGGCGGCAAGCAAGGAGGGGCGGTCCCCTAGGGGGGCCGAACCTCCTTTGGGAGTTGTTTCCAAAACAACTCCCTTGCTTGGTGCCCAAGTTTGGTTGTTTCCTTGTATGGAAAGAACTCCTTCTTCCCCAAGGATGCCCAAACCCTAGATCTAAGATCCTAAAATTTCTCAAACTCACCAATTCATGCATCCAATGCAAAAATTGGATCTTGTTATGATTAATTATTGACAAATTGCATCCCATGCTTGATTTGTCTTGTTTTACGCGATAAACAATCAATTTAAGGTGTAAAACAACTAAAACGTAACACATAAACCACGTTTATGCTCTACGACCTGTGGCTCTGATACCACTGTAGGGTTTTGATACATGGATAGCGCAACGGAAGCATAAACAAATATAAAACCATGCAAAACCCTCCAAGGATCACAAGTCAAGAGACATAACGATGGTAAGGGTTAGAAATCATAAACACACCTTTGGGTTCTCCTTGATGACTTCAAACGCGAATAGTGTCACGTCTCTACGGTGTATCCACGCCTAGAGGTGAGATCTAGATCCTCCAAATCCATGTGCTAGCTAGGAAGAATGGAGGAGGAAGAAGGAATCGCCAACAATGGAGTGCCAAGAGGAGGGGCGGCTCTTCCTTTGGCCGACGGGTAGGGGGCGGTCCCATAAAAGGGGTTCGGCCCTCTTTTTGGGACTTGCTCTCTCCTTGCTTTGTTCTCTCCTTTCTTCTATCATATAGATTTGTGGTGTGTTTAGAGAGAAAAATAAGCTAGGAGTGTTCTTTATATAGTCCAACAACTCCTTGTCCTACTACATAAAGAACCCCTCATAATCCTACTCAAGTTCGGATTAGTCCCTTTTGCAAAATAATCCTTATCATGTCACTACATGGATTAGTTCTATTTGCAAATTAATCCTAATCATGTCTCTACATGAATTAGGCCACCTTGGCAAATCCTAATCATGTCTATACATGGATTAGTCCAACTTGCATATTAGTCCTACTAAGTTAGCAAGTTGTTGCGATTTGATCCTTCTAATTAATTAATCATATTAATTAATTATTTCCCATGTCTAGTTTACCCCTATATGGCGTGTGACCCCATAGGCTCTATTTAGTTGGTAGTAACTATTTACTAATATGGAGCGGCCTCTAGCAAGACATCCATTCTAGCCAACAAATAGAATAGTCATCATGACAAACCTTGTGCAAGTAATTGTCTCATCCCTTTGTCCCAATATCCGGATTGGACACGAGACATACATGTCACACTCGTATATCCAATCCATAGTTTCTCGATCCTGGGAATAGCCTTATTCGTGCAAATAACATCAATATCCCATATTGATTTATTTGAGTCTGGCCAGACATTTTATAAGCACTATCCCTCGAGTGGCCTAGGATATTTGCTCCCGTTATGTGGGAGGGACAAATTCTATCTACGTCCACTACGATCTCTAAGCTTGCTTCTTATTGTATCCAGTACACGCCTTTATAACTACCCAGTTACGGTGTAGCGTTTAACGCTACCAAGATCACAATAATCCACAACTAGATAATCTAGTGACTTCAAGTCTAAGGATGACAATACCATTGCACCGCGAGAAGCGCTTGTGACTTAACATAACATGTATGTAGCCTTCTCGGAGATGGGTCAATCCAGTATGCCATTACTCCTAATGCATACCCATGTGTTGGATCATGATATCTCCATATCAATCCAACCTCATACTAGTCTATAGATGATTGTCCTATTAATCATTATAATCGACTAGGGATATTTAAGAATATAACACTTATATTCTAAGGACTTCATTCATGTTAACATATCTCCATATCGATAACATAATGAATCGTAAATCCATAAATGTCACAATTAATTGATTGCCTCTAGGGCACAATTCCAACATGATGGTCTTTGTACTTACACCGACCATACTCAGTCACCAGTAAATTGCCATTCTCATCCTGTAAAAGTCTCATTTCTTAGTAACTTATAGTAATTTTGATACTAAAGAAACCAAGTAGGAAGATGAATTACCCTGGTTGGATACACAGAGCCCGTTGGTAAACCCATATTAGATGTAATGTCACGATACTCTCTTGCGGTAATGCATTTGTTGTAGGACAAAAATGGACACTCTTGACAACTTTTGGCCTTACAAGTGAACCTGACAGTAGAGAGTAGCTGAAGTTAGCTAGTTCCATCACAAGTAAATGGCAGAGATGAAACGGGGACCAATAGCTTAGCTAACTTGAATAACATATCATAGGCTCTCTTTTCATCGGTAAATTAGATGTGTTAACTCATCTAGTCATCTTCTTGAAGATGATGGGATTAAATCCAAGTTACTAAGTCACCACTGGTGATTGGCCTAACGTAATTGATTGCTTAGATTCACTCCAAGTTGGGTATCAAACATATGAGAATTTCGATATCAAAAACCAATAATAGGTGTAATCAGTACCAATACTTCTGGGTGTGAAGCTCAAAAATGGCAAATCAGAATCATTGCAACTTAGCAGAAGATTGTGTTTTATATCATTACTTGCTAATTCCCTTAAATTTTCTTTATTTGATCAAGTATATAGCAAAATATAACACAAATTGACCAGCAAATATGTAAACAGATTATTTAATTTCAAAGAGGAAAAAGGGCATACATTTGATAACAATGGCCTCAACGCAGACCAAGGAACCGATGAAGCTGGAAAGGTCTGCGACGGGATACAAAAGGCACTTCAGAGCCAACAAGGACTTGTTCTGCTTCTTTCAGATACTTCGGATCGTGTCCTCGAGTGAGCTCAATGACTGCATCGCACGGAGCTTGCATATGCTCTCCTGGGGTTTGGAGCAGCCTAGAAAATGCAAACACAGAAGAAAAACGGTTAATTGAAATCAGGGCTTTACATCTAGAGATCCAAACCCAGTAAAAAAGACGATTAATCGAAATCCGGGTTTCGCACATATTGATGGAGATTTAGGGTTTTTCTAACCTGCGTGCCAATTGACCATCCTTGTAGGCGAAGAAATGGGAGATGTGGAGGATGAGGCGGTGGCGCTAGTGGTGCATCATGTTCTTGATCTCCAGCGTGTAAATGTCCTTCCATTCCTGTAAATTGACGAAAATCGGTCGAAGAACTTGCGAAACTCCAGCATGTGAGTTGCTCTGAGTTCGTCGGTGATGTCCATTTCCTCGCTTCTGAGATCGCCATACATTTGGTGTTTGTGAGTATTGCTGCAGATGGAGGGCGGGAGGGGAAGATAGAGACGAGAGAGCTAATCTGAAAGTGGCGGTAGGCTTGGGTTTGGATCTGGGTACCGAAGGAGGAAGATGAGGGGTGAAGAAGAGGGAGGCGGCTGTGAGAGAGAGGGGAAGAGAGAGAGAGGGGGATTAGGTTTAGAAATGAAGGTGAGAGAGGGGTTAGGGTAATATATAGGGTGTAATTTTATGAAATTTCAGGGCTAAAATGGTCTTTTCCCTTGCGTTGTTAGTCAACTGTTAGTCTTCATCTAAAAAAAGGTGCGGAGTGTCTTTTTCCAAAACACAGGGTAGGACAGTGGATTTAGTCCTAAAGTTAGGGGTGGCCAATGTCTTTTACCCATTATTTATTTATTTTATATTGTCAAGAAGAAGATGATCAAACGAAAAACTCAATTTTCGATTTTGATTGTCTCGTGTCTTGCTTGTTTCAAAGTTGATTCAAATCAACAATACATCTTTAAATTGTTTACGATTTATTATCTATACCAAAAGAAAAAAAATTGTCTATGCTATGGAGAAAAAAAAAAGGCTGCTCAAACCCTATACCTCGATCTACTATTAGATCTAGAGAGTGACCAAATACCATGTTTGCTGGAAAAATTCGGAAAAAATAAAATATAGAAAAAAAAAGAAAAAAAAAGGCTGCTGCCCAGCAGACTCGAACCCAGGAACAAGGGTTGACAAACGCCTTATGCAACTGTGTGTGACCATCTGGTCCACCACCTCCTTTGGGAATATTTATGTTTTTTTACTCTTTTTATTTTAATAATCAGTCGAAAAAAAAGGAGAACTGCTCGAACCCAAGAGTTGGGCGTCTTAAGCAGCAGCGAGTGACCACTTGGGCACTGCTTACTTATTGTCTTTGAATTTCTTTTATTTTTATTATACTTACGTTTTTCGGACTTAAAAAAAAAATTGTTGCTGCATGTAGATTAAAAAAACGCTGCTCTTGAGATTCGAACTCGCAGCCGCTCAAAACTTCAACAGGTGCTTTAGCCATCTGATCTGGCTAAGTTTTACTTTACAATACGTGTTTTTTTTATTTGTTATATGATACAGTTCGTAAATATATATATATATATATATATTAATATAACCTATATTTGGCGGTTTAATTACGTTTCACTGTCCATTTATTTCGTAAATCACTTATCATTGTACCTGTTCTTCCTCATAATTTAACTTTCGTCCTATTTCTTTTTGTTAGATTCACAATGTCTAACATCGCGAAGCTCGAGTTCACCGGACTTCATATAACTGGAAACAATTACTTTTCGTGGACTCTTGATGCTGGATTGCACCTAGACTCAAAAGGTCTTGGGCATACTATAAAAGCAGACAATACCGCGTCCGAAAAGGAACGCGCCGATGCATTGATATTTTTGCGCCGCCATATAGATGAGGATTTAAAAAATGAGTACCTTACTATTAAGGACCCCCTCGTCTTATGGAATAATTTAAAAGAGCGTACGAGCACTTGAAGTCTGTCTTACTCCCCCAGGCTCGTTATGATTGGATACACCTGAGGTTTCAGGATTACAATACGGTAAACATTTATAACTCCGCACTCTTGAAAATTACATCCCTGCTAAAATTTTGTGGCGAGAACGTCACTGATGAGCAATTATTGGAAAAGACATAGTCTACCTTCCATTGCTCGAATATACTCCTGCAACAGCAGTATCGAGAAAAGGGATTCAAAAAATATTCTGAATTGATTTCTTGTTTATTGGTTGCGGAAAGAAACAATGCCATATTGAAGAAAAATCATGAACAACGTCCGACTGGCTCGACCCCTCTCCCTGCAGTGAGTAATAATGCATTACCTTAAGCGAATGTTGTTTTACATGGTCAAAATAACCCACGTGGTCGTAGACATGGTCGCCGTCGTGGACGCGGTCATGGTAAGAGCAATGTTTGGTAACGTGAGCCTCTACAACAGATGCCCTCCAATATCAACAAAAGAGGAGCACCACCAAACAGGGGGAGAAATAAGGTGGGAGACATCAGAATTCACAAGTAGTTGCTGAAAAAGCACCTCCCAAACATGGACAAAAATGTAACAGATGTGGAACTGATGGCCATTGGGAACATGTTTGCCGTACACCACGACACTTGGTTGATCTCTATCAAGCATTCCAGAAAATAAGAGTGCTACATTTAATTAATCAAACCATGTTGAGTATGAGCAGCCAATGGATCTCAAAGATTTTAATATTGATGACTTCTTTGCTCCTGATCCGCAAGTCGATGGCCCCTTTAGAGAGCCTGATTTTGTTTAGACAACTCATTTAGATTTCTTTTAAGTCATTTAATTTTTGATTTTTTTTATTCTTGCTTAGGATGAATAATGTTCTTTGATAAGAACTTCAGACATTGTTATTTCTTTTTAGTAGGATCGAAAGTTTAATATGAGAAGTTTCTTTTACTTATCAAATATTTCTCTTTTAATTATAGATAAAATTATGACTTGTGAAGACACATGCTTGGTGGACAGTGGAACAACTCACACAATTTTGCGTCATAAGAAATATTTTTTGCAAATTTCCCCTAATCAAGCATATGTGCACACAATTTCTGGTACATCCAGTTCAATTGAAGGCACTGGAAGAGCCTCTATCATATTGCCCGGTGGAACAATATTCCATGTCGAAGAGGCATTATACTCTAGCAAATCTAGTAGAAATTTGCTGAGTTTTAAAGATATCCGCAAAAATGGGTACCACATTGAAACTCGTAATGAGAATGAGGTGGAGTACATGTGTATTACATCCACTGTTTCAGACAAAAAATATGTATTAGAAAATCTTCCTGCTTTATCATCTGGATTATATCATACAATTATCCAAGCAGTTGAAGTCGATGTTGCCATAAAACAAAAAGATCCCACAACTTTTATGCTTTGGCATAATATGCTTGGGCACCCCGGCGCAATTATGATTCGAAGAATCATTGAGAACTCAAGCGGCCATCCACTAAAAGATAAAAAGATTCTTTTGCCAAAAGAATATCCATGCACCGCTTGTTCTCAAGGAAAATAAATTGCTAGACCATCACCCATGAAAGTTAGCATTGAATCTCCTAAGTTCTTGGAACGCATTCAAGGAGATATTTGTGGACCCATCAATCCTCCTAGTGGTCCCTTTTACTACTTCATGGTACTACTTGATGTCTCTACAAGATGGTTGCATGTATGCCTATTATCATCTCGAAATATGGCATTTGCTCTCCTTTTAGGAATGATTATAAGGCTTAGAGCACATTTCCCTGATCATCCCATAAAATTTATTCGTCTTGATAATGTTGGTGAATTTACATCACAGTCATTTGACGACTATTGCATGTCAGTTGGGATACAGGTTGAGCACCCAATCGCGCATGTACACACTCAAAATGGTTTAGCAGAATCTTTTATTAAAAGAATTCAATTAATAGCTAAATCATTGTTGATGAAAACTAATTTACCCATTTCTGCTTGGGGACATGCTGTTTTACATGCCGCTGCATTGATACTTTTACGCCCCACTACGTATCTTCAATATTCTCCCCAACAACTTGTGCTTGGACAACCTCCTAATATATCTCATTTACGTGTTTTTGGGTGCGCTGTGCAAGTTCCTATTGCACCCCCACAACGTAACAAGATGGGTCCCCAACGTAGACTTGGCATTTATGTTGGGTTTGATTCTCCATCTATTATTAGATATTTGGAACCCTTAACTGGGGATTTATTCCAAGTTCGCTTTGAAGATTGTCACTTTGACGAATCGATCTTCCCGAAATTAGGGGGAGACATGTCGCAGCCTGAAGCTCGACAATTAATTTCTTGGAATTCTCCTTTAATAACACACTTGGATCACCAAACTAGCCAGTGTGAATTCGAAGTGCAGAGAATCCTTAAATTGCAAAGCATAGCTAACAAAATGCCTTATGCATTCGTTGATACAAGCAAAGTTATAAAATCGCATATACCGGCTGCGAATTTTCCAGCACAAATTGATGTCCCTGTAGGACAAAATGCGAGTATACAAGCAAATGAATCTAGTGCATTTTAAAAGCATGGCAGACCTGTTGGCTCAAAAGATTTGGTTCCTAGAAAAAGGAAGACAAATTAGGCAACTGTGTTGAATCCTAAAGATTCCACAAAGACAATTGATGATCCCATTAAAATTGGTGATTCGATCCCTAAAATGATTGATCTAAATTCAGCCCCTGAAGAGGGCGATATGGTACCAAAATATCAAGATATCTCGATCAATTATATATATTCCGAAAAAATATGGGATCGAAATAGTGTTGTCATTGATGACACATTTGTCTTTAACGTTGCACTACATATAAGTGATGACGATCACGAACCACGGTCAATTAAAGAATGCCGACGTCGTGATGATTGGTCAAAGTGGAAAGAGGCTATACAGGCTGAATTAAATTCACTAGAAAAACGTAAAGTGTTTAGAACAATAGTTCAAACACCTAATGACGTAAAACCCATTGGATCTAAATGGGTTTTTGTGCGGAAAAGAAATGAGAAAAACGATATTACAAGATACAAAGCTCGACTTGTAGCTCAAGGTTTCTCGCAAAGACCATGCATTGATTATGAAGAAACATATTCGCCTGTGATGGATGCAACCACTTTCCGATTCATAATAAGTTTGGCAGCATCGGAAAGTTTAGATATGCATTTGATGGATGTGGTTACAGCATATCTATATGGTTCACTTGATAGTGACATATATATATATATATATATATATATATATATATATGAAAGTCCCTGAAGGAATGAAAATGCCAAAAACAAACAAACCACGTACCGCTTATTCTATTAAGCTCCAAAGATCCTTGTATGGACTAAAACAATCGGAACGAATGTGGTACAATCGCTTGAGAGAATACCTATTAAAAGAAAGGTTTGTTAACAATCTAATTTGTCCTTGTATCTTCATAAAGAAGTCCACAAATGGTTTTGTAATAGTGGCAGTTTACGTGGATGACTTGAATATTGTGGGAACTCATGAAGAGATTACCCAAACTGCAACTTACTTGAAAAAAATAATTTGAGATGAAGGATTTGGGAAATAAGATATTTTTCCTCGGTCTACAGATTGAACACTTTCCTGAAGGCATTTTGCTTCATCAATCAAATTATACTGAAAAGTCCTTAAAAGATTTTGTATGGACAAATCACATCCACTAACCACCGTCGCTTGATGTAAATAAAGATCCTTTCCGTCCTCAAGAGAGTGACGAGGAGCCTCTTGGCCCTGAAGTGCCATATCTTAGTGAAATTGGTGCTTTGATGTTTTTGGCAAAGTGCACAAGGCCAGATATTGCATTTTCTGTCAATCTTTTGGCTAGGTACAGTTCTAACCCTACTCGCAGGCATTGGAACCGTGTTAAACACATCATGCGATATCTACGTGGCACTACAGACTTGGGTCTTTTCTATCATCGTGGATCAAATACCTCCTTCATTGGATATGCTGATGTTGGATACTTGTCGGACCCACATAAAGTAAGATCTCAAACAGGGTATGTTTTCACTTATGGAGAAACTGCTATATCATGGAGATCGATGAAGCAAACTATGGTAGCAACATCATCAAACCACTCAGATACTCTGGCAATCCATGAAGCTATTCGAGAATGGGTGTGGCTAAACTCAGTAGTTCAACATGTCAAAGGGTCTTGTGGATTAAATTTCAAAAATGGCAGTCCAACAGTGTTATATGAAGATGATGCAGCATGCATTGCCCAACTCAAGGAAGGATTCATCAAAGGTGATCGAACTAAACACATAACTCCAAAGTTCTTCTTTACTCATGAGCTTCAAAAGAAGGGGGTTGTTTCCATCCAGCAAGTGCGCTCAAGTGAAAATCCAGCAGACTTATTCACAAAAGCACTACCAGCATCAACATTGAATTTACATGTTCAAAAATGTGGGATGCGTCAACTAAAAGATCTTTTACTTTAATGTATCTTATTATGAGGGGGAGATGTAGTTTTAGAGTATGTACTCTTTTTCCTTAGTTGCGGTTTTCCCCATTGGGTTTTACGTGACAAGGTTTTAATGAGGCAGACTAGTAGTGAATATTCAAGGGGGAGTTTTATGAAATAATACTAATTGATATGGTGAATATTCCCTAATATTGTAATACCATACTTAGAAGATTATGATTGACTCCCACACTCTATATAAAGAGTGGTTTGGTAGAGAATAAGAATAACTTTGATATTCCTCCATACTTTGTCTCCATCTTTTATCTCTCAGTTCATAACAATATCTATTGTGAGTGCCCTAAGGGCAAGGGTCATTTTCTAGTATTATTAAAAGTATCCAAACATTACAAGCTCATAAGATTAGATCCATTAAAGCTCATAACTTAAACTAGCTTAAACTAACTACTAAAGCCTAAACAGGAAACCGAGGCTAAACACAAAGCCTACGAAAAGCAAAATAGCTAAAAACTGCTAGATGGAAAGCCAGGCCGATAAAAGTCCAAAGGCTTGCTACCAAAAGGAGTGTAGAAATGTTCAAGAGAAAGCGACAATAAATCAATCAACAATATATGGGATGATGGTATTGTCAGAAACAACTAGAGGGAATTGAACATCTTCGATAGCATCATGGGAAACAACTGGCAACCATTTCCATCATTAGAAGCTTTAAGATGGCCTTTATCATCAGCATGGAGAGCAAGAAAAGCATCATATATTCCTGGAGGAGCACCTAAAGGAGCTAGCATGGCCAGAGGGTAGCTTTAGAAACTGGAATGACATGGGCCAATGCAAACTGGTCTTGAGCTGCAATCCAGCTGCAGGAACCATCAGAAACCTATACTTCTACTAGTCCTCTCAAATCATAGCAAATCATAGAGGAATAATTAGATCATTTTAAGAAGGTAATAAACAAGCAGCCAAACTGGAGGCATCCTGATCATTTGCTTGGTGAAAAAGCTTCTTCTTGGAAAAATCTACCTGTCTAAAATCTGCTTGTTTCTAGATGTCCAGAGGAATCAAATGATGGCTGGGATTCAATGACAATGTGGGTGAACCTTCAGGAATTTCCTTGGTCTCAACCATTCTTTAAGCCATGTTTGAAAATCAGAATAACTGCATGGGAGATTAGAAATAGAAGTCAATTTCCAAAGTCCTTGAGCTCTAGTACAAGTTATGAAGATGTGAGTTGAGTTTTCATTATAAAGAGGAAAGTGAGGAAAAAAATTGAGATATAGAAAGGAATCTAGCATGTATATTAACTAAAGAGGGTAAAGAGTTAGTAAGGATTCTCCAAAAGAGAGCAATAATGTTTAAAGGAATGTCTGAGGCCCAAAGATTTTTTTTCATTTATAGGAGTAAGAAATTTTGCTAAACTGTATTTTTCTATAGAGTAAAGGGGCAGAGTTATTACAGTTAAGGAGATTGTATGCTGATTTCACAGTGTTGTGACCATTTGAGTTAGGCTTCCTGAAAGGAGTATCTTCCTCAAGATCATGGAGGTATTCAAAATTTGTTGGACCATCCAATTTGGGAAAAAGCTAATAGAGTAGACTCACATTCCAATGGGTCTCACAACCATTGCAGATAGACTTCCAAGCACAAGAAGCAGCAGGGGTTTGTTTAATAGTAGTAAAAGGATTTTTTTTTTTACAATAATTTAAAGTAAAGTAACTGGTAGATAAGGAGTTTGGAGTGTTGGAATAGATGCCCTAGAGGAAATCTTATTTAGTACGAAATTATTTTTGACTATAATAATCATTGTGTTATTTATGGAGATATTTAATATAATGAAGTCCTTAAAGTACAAATGTGTTATTTATATTAAATATCTCTAGTCCATTACATTGATTAACTGGATGATCTATAGACTAGTTGTGGGTAGATTGATATGGAGATATCAAGTCTAGCACATGGGTATACATTAGGGATAACGGCATACTGGATTGACCCACAACAAGAAGGCTACATACAAGTTATGTAAACTCACAAGTAAAGTTTTAAAAACCGCACCGGCCATCGAACCGGTCAGGCACCGATTCATGGTTGGACCGGTGGTCGGACCGGTTCAATCGCACGATTATTTAATAAAATATATTTACTAGCTTTATACAAAATATAATAAACGTAGTGAAAAATATCAGAAAAAGTACTTGGATGTTTTAATTTGAACCTTATTTAACTTTCTAATGTTTTTATAGTAATAGTTATATTTACAAAAATAAATAAATTCTCAAAAATAACTAAATATGGACAGCAATAAATATATATTGAGGTTAATAATATGCATAGTTTTGAGAGAACCGGCGAGATCATACATCAAATTAAGAAGGCTTCATAGATAAGTTGGATTTTATCTGAGGCCCATGCATCTTAAATTTTTGGTGGACATGTGCTAGCCCATGAAATCATATTATCCAAGTCTAAACCCAACTTACAATACAGTGGGCTCACAGCCCTTTTCTTAGTGATAAAACTATAAAACCCTAGCAAACACAACCTTCCATTAGTCTTAGACATTTAGAATCACTTCTGTCGTTCCTCTGCTTGTTTAGAGAGAGAAACCTTTAGTTTCTTGCAATCGGTTTCAACATCTACTGATCTGAACCCAAATTTCCTAGCTTGCTGAAGAGCGTAACGCATCGCATCAATCCCGCCGTGTAAGGGTTCGGGATTTCGCCGTCAATCTCCTTCTCCACTCTCTCGCCCCTTTCATCAACCCCAGATCAAGATTAAAGACAAACAAATCCGTCAGAATTTTGCCAGAATCGTCGTAGGAGATAACAAAGACGACGCCACACACAAAACTGGAAAATACAGTCTGGTTTTGCGCCGGCCGGTTCACCGGTTGAACCGCAAAACCGGCCGGTTTTTGACCGGGTATGACCGGTTCCTACATTTACGGTCTGATGAAGGGACCGAACCGGTCACCGGCCGGTTCACCGGTCCAATCGGTCGGACCGACCGGTCCGGTCTGGTTTTAAAAACTACGGTCACAAGCGCTTCTGGTAGTGACAATGATATTTTTGTCCTTAGACTTGAAGTCATTAGATACTCTAATTGTGAAATATCATGCTTTGATATTATCAAACATTCCGCCTTAACCGGGTAACTATAAAGGTAGTTATCGGGCATGATAGGAAGCAAGATTAGAGATTGTAGTGATGTAGAGAGGATTTTTCCCTCCCACATAACGGGAGAAAATATCCGCGGCCACTCGAGGGGTAGTGCTTATAGAATGTCTGGTAAGACTCATATAAATCAATATAGGATATTGATGTTATCTGCACGGATAAGACTATTCCCAGGATCGAGAAACTATGGATTGGATATACGAGTGTAAATTATATGTCTCGTGTCCAATCCGGATATGGAGACAAAGGGATAATACAATACGGTAACATTGGTCACAAGGTTTTTCGGATTACTGCCTATTTCAATTAGTTTGGTGGCATAGATGTCTTGCTAGGGGTTGCTCTATGTTAGTAATTGTTACTACCAACTAAGTAGAAACCTATGGGGTCACACTCCCTATGGATTAAATGTGACTTGGGAATTACTTACTATGATTAACTAAATAGAAGGATCAATATGCAACCACATGCAAACTTAGTAGGACTTATTTGCAAAGTGGACTAATCAATGTAAGGACATGATTAGTAGAGGGCTAATATGTAGTTAACAAGGCGTTGTTACACTATATAAAGGACACCCCTAGATTATTTTCTCATGAGTTGTGTCATAATTGTTATCACACAAGAGAGAGAGAACAAAGCAAGGAGAGACCAAACAAGGAGGGCCAAACCCGACCCCCCTGTCCGCCCCTCCTCGTCGTCGGCCAAAGAAGCGTGGCCTCTTTTGGTCTCGTTTTGCGTGATCATTTTTCTTCCTCCTTCTTCCCTAGCTATCATAAAGCTATTGAAGGATCAGGAGATCAATCCTAGGAGTGGAATTTGTATAGAGACGTGGACAATATTTCGCGTGAAGTCATCAAGGAGACAAACAAAGGTACTCGATGTTCTCATCCTTTACCATCGTTTTGAATTCTAGTCATGTCATCCTTGGAGGGTATTGAACGGAATTTGATTTTATGATTTCGCTGCGTAATCGGTATCAAAACCATACGGTGGGATCAGAGCCACAGCTCGTAGAGCATAACGCGGTTTATGTGTTACGTTTATGTCAATTTTACACCTTAATTGTTAATTAAAATTGGCATAAAGATGCAATTTGAATTTGATTCGATTAAGAATGAGCTAATTTTACATATGATGTAAATACTAGTGAATTTGGATCATATATGATGTGAAATTTTGGATCTAGAAAACTAGGATTTGTGCACAAATTAGGAAAAAAGGGGTTTTTCTCAATTCGGAAACATGCAAACTTGGGAAACACGGAAGGAGAGGAAGGAAACAACCCTAGGGCCGAAACCCTAGGGCCGTCTGCCACCTTCTTGGGGTCCAAGGAAGCAACGACCAAAGCCCATGCCACCCTAGCGCGCGGCTTGGCCGCGTGGGCTAGGGGCCGGCCGGCCCAAGACCCTTGTGGCGGTCCATTAGGGGTTTGGCCAAGGTGTTGGTGGGCCCTCTTGGACCTTTTTGACCCAAGTACATCCAAAATCAATTAAAATTGACCATGCGCGTTAAAATTGGATTTCAACTGTATTACGTGCTTTTACATGGTGATTGGATATGGACTTAGATGTGGATGTTGTGAATGTTTATTTGTGTAGTTTGATTTTATTGTAATAATTAACTAATTAGGTTTTACGGCCTGCGAGCAGGTCTTCTCCTCAACTTGTGAGGTCTCTCTATTTAGTATATATGCTAGCTAGTATTAGATAGAGTAGATGATAGTTAAGACTTGGAGAAGAAGACTAAAGAATTGAAGGAACCACTAGATGGAGACATTCCACAAGCAAAAGTAGCATGGACTAAAAGATTGAGGAACATGGAGACGAACTTTCTATTTTTTAGTACATATAGATATTCTCATTGGATTGGAAATAACTTAGTTTAGGAGGCTATATCCACATCACGTTTATTGTTGTTTGTGATTGTTTAATTATTGTCTTGTTAATTACTATTGGTGTATGGATGATGCATACAAATTGGTAACAAGATGAAAACAACCCGGATCTTTTATTTAGGGTTGACCAACCTAAATAAGTAGATCAGTTGATATGGATCAACAAAACCATTGAAATTAGAAGGAAAAATCCCTCAAATTTAAATATTGCGTTTTTGCCTTCTCGGTACTTAAACACTCGTCATGATCATGATTTATCAAGTTCGGGCTTGCCAAAGCAAGGTGACTTGATTCATCATGATGTGGCGCGAGGACACAAGCTAGTAATGTGCGATTGTTGGAGTAAGAGGTTGGACGCAGCTGGGCTACCTCAATTGGATTGAAAGCCTAGAGGCAAACAATTGAGATTATCTATGGGATAGATAAATACGGAGTTATTTGCCCAATTGAACCAAGAGTTGCATATGATGCAATTGGAATTTTTCATACCTAAATAACTGATTTTGGGTGACTTTCCGAAGCAAGCTCAAAAGGAAGGGAAGTATGGATATTGGCCCACCAGAAAATATAATGATATTTTGCGTATTAATATGGAGGGTTATTAATCCGGAAAAAAATAGTGGGAGCTATGTTATATAATCTAGCCATTACTAAATGTAGTTATTTGTTCACAAAATACTAAAACTTGTATATTTATCATTTTGTAGAATTCCAATGGCAAATAATTCATCGAATTCATCACAATCCCTACGATCGGTTCTTGAGAAGGACAAGCTTTCTGGAACAAACTTTCTAGACTGGTATAGGAACGTGAGAAGCGTTCTCAAGCAAGAGAAGAAAATGTACATTCTAGAAGAGCAAGTTCCTCAGGGTCCATAAAATAATTCTGCGGCGGCCTTAAAGGCATATCAGAAGATCGTTGACGATGCTACTAATGTGGCATACTTCGTGCTTTGCCATATGAACTCTGAGCTCCAAAAACAACATGAGAACACGGCTGTGTTTGATATGATCATACACTTGAAGCAGTTCTTTCAAGAGCATGCAAGGGTTGAGCGGTATGAAGTTTACAAGGCATTGTTCAAATGTCATCTGTCAGAGGGAAACCCTGTGGGACCTCATGTAATGTGCATGACCGGGTACTTAGAGAATCTCACACGCCTATGGTTTCCAATAGGTCAAGAGTTGGCTAGTGATCTCATATTGCAATCGTTGCATGATAGTTATGGACAGTTCATTATGAACTATAACGTGAATGATATCAACATCCCTCTGCCAGATCTACTCAATATGCTGAAGACAGCTGAACAAAGCATCAACAAGGGAAAGGGCAAGGCAACAATGGTGGTGAACAAAGGAAAAGTCAAGAGAGTTGCCTCTACCTCCAAAGGGAAAGGCAAGTCAGCTGTAAAACCCAAGGAAGTTTCCCTTAAACCTGCTGGTGGCGTTGCCAAGGGCGTGACTAAGGGTGAGTGTCCCTACTGTAGTTAGCCTGGACACAGGAAGAGGAACTACCCAAAGTATCTGGAGGATAAAATGCTTGGAATAGTGATTACTCCACGACCAGGTATTTTTGTTTTAGATTTCAATTTATATATCTCTTCATCTTGGGTATTGGATACTGTTTGTGGATCTCACATTTGCCAAAATGTACAGGATCTAAGGAGAAGTAGAAGATTGGCTAAAGGGGAGATATACCTGTGTGTAGAGAATGGAGCAAAGGATGTTGCATTGGCCGTGGGCGTGTACGTGCTATATTTGCCTTCAGGATTAGTTTTAGAATTAGATAATTTCTATTTTGTGCCTGCTATGAGCAGAAACATAATTTTGTTTTCTTGTTTGGACGAGAAAGGTTTTACTATTTCAATAAAGGACAAATGTTGCTCAATTTATTTTGATAGTATGCACTATTGTAGTGAGAAATTATCTAATGGATTGTATATCCTTGATCTAAGTAATCATGTCTATAACATAAATACTAATAGGATTAAATCTAATGATTTAAATCCTACTTACTTATGGCATTGTCGTTTAGGCCATATAAACGAGAAACACATTTCTAGACTCCATAAAGATGGATTCCTAGACTCATTTGATTAGGAATCATATGAGACATGTGAATCTTGTTAATTAGGAAAAATAACAAAGTCCCCTTTCAATAAGAAAGGAGAGAAGACTAGTGAGCAATTGGATCTCGTGCATACTGATGTATGTGGACCACTTGCCACGCCTGCCAAAGGTGGTTATCTTTATTTCATTACATTTAATGATGACTTCAGTAGATATGGATGTGTATACCTTATGAAAGCCAAATTCAAATCCTTTGAAAAGTTCAAAGAATTCAGGATGAAGTAGAGCAGCAACTTGGCAAGAGTATTAAGGCTCTACGATCGGATTGTGGAGGAGAATAATGAAGCCAAGAGTTTTACGACTATCATAGAGAGTGTAGGATCTTGTCCCAACTCACTCCACCGGAATGCCACAATGGAATGGCATGTCCGAGAGTAATCGAACTCTGCTGTACATGGTTCGATCTATGATGTGTCAAACTGATCTTCCATTATCTTTTTGTGGGCACACTCTATTATGTGCAACTTTCACCTTTAACCGTATTCGATCTAAATCAGTCATGAAGACTCCGTATGAGATGTGGAGTGGAGGCATCCCACATTGTCGTTCATGAGGATTTGGCGATGCGATGTATATGTAAAGTGTTTACAAACAGAAAAGCTCGAGCCCAAGTCGGATAAGTGTAAGTTTGTGGGATACCCTAAGGAAATACAAGGGTATTATTTCTACAATCCTACCGAGAATAAAGTGATTGTTGCTCGGACCGGTGTGTTCCTAGAAAGAGAGTTTGTCTCTAAAGGAGCAAGTGGGAGGACAGTAGAACTTGAATAAATTCAAGAACCACAAACCATTGATCCTACTATGGACATGAACAGGAACCTTAAAATGTTGTGGAGAAACCTGTTCAGGTAACACAAGAACTCCGTAGGTCTAGCTGAGTGCGCCAGGAGCCAGAGAGGTATGGACTTCTCATGACTGATCCTGGTGACGTATTTCTCATAGATGATGAGCCTACTACCTATGTAGAGGCCACGAAAGGGCTGGACTCTCAAAAGTGGCATGTGGCCATGAGATCTGAGATGGAATCGATGTTTTCCAACAAAGTATGGAATTTGGTGGAACCACCCTTGGGGCTCGGCCCATAGGGTGCAAGTGGGTCTTCAAGAAGAACACCGACATGGATGGCAATGTGATTGCCTATAAGGGTCGATTGGTGGCAAAAGGATTCAGACATATTCATGGTGTTGACTATAATGAAACCTTTTCCCCAGTCTCAATGAGCAATTCCATTCGAATCTTGCTATTGCAGTTTACCACGATTATGAGATTTGGCAAATGGATGTCAAAACAACATTTTTGTATGGGAACCTCCTTGAGGATGTGTACATGAAACAGCCAAAGGGTTTTGAGGATCAAGAGCATGCCTATAGAGTGTGTAAGTTGCAGCGATCCATTTATGGGTTGAAGCAAGCTTCTAGGAGTTGGAATCTACGTTTTGATGACACAGTCAAAGAGTTTGGCTTCATCAAGAACGAAGATGAAACTTGTGCCTACAACAAGGTTAGTGGGAGCTCTATTGTGTTTTTGGTCTTGTATGTGGATGACATACTACTTATTGGAAACGACATTCCTACCTTGCAATCTGTTAAAGATTGGATAGGAAAGTATTTCTCAATGAACGACTTAGGGTATGAAACTTATATACTTGGTATCAAGATCTATAGGGATAGATCTAGGAAGCTGCTAGGCGTAAGTCAAATTACATATATAGACAAGGTGTTGAAACATGCAAGATTCCAAGAAGGGATTCTTGCCCATGTCGCATGGAGTCACTCTTTTGAAGGCTGATTGTCCTTCCAATGAGATTGAGAAGGAACGCGTGTAACACCCCATATTTTTTTTCCGCAAAGTTTAAATAATTATTTTTCGAGATATGTTTCTAGCAGGGAGGTAGTTGTAGTATTAGATGATATTAACTAGTTATTATTTGGGGTGATAGTGTGATTTACAAAAATTAGAAAGCCTAAAAGGTAAATAGAAACTAGTAATAAAATAAAAACCAAAAAGAAAATGTTTTTTTTAAAAACTTCTTCTGACATTAGTCTTTCCCCCCGTTCCCCAACATTTTTTTCCCATTCCCCAACATTTTTTTTTCTTTTTTATTCTTCTCCCTCTCTTTTCTCACCCGGTTGTGTTCTTCAACACACAACCCTCACCAGTCACTCTCTCTCTCTCTCCTCCCTCTTCTCCTATTTATTCTCCCTCCTCCTCCTCCTTCGGCACAACACCATCACCACCCGACACCCTCACCACCTTCCTCTCTGCCACCATCCCGCTCCACCTCACTGTCTCTCTCTCCCTCCTCTGGTTCTGGCCAAGAGAACCCACATGCACCACCACCAACAAGCCACCACCATCACCGGTGACCTCCACCATCCGCAACAACAGGAGAAGCAGCAGCAGCAGAAGCAACAACGCCGCTGCCTTCCCGACGAGAAGGCCGCCGGCAAAATTGGCCGCCACCATCACGGCCACCCATCTCTCCCACTTCCCACTGCTCTCTCATTCTCTCCCCTCTCTAACTTGCTTGACGAACCCACCAGAAGGAGAAAGAGCCGCAGCAACAGCAGCAGCCCCTAAACTCTGGCGACCCACCATTGTTTCCGGCGAGAAATTCGCCGGAGCTCAACCGTGAAGACCCACTCCTCCAAACCTTCGTCAATCACCTCCTGGATGTCCGACCAAGTGAGAGGAATCCTCCACCGAAGCCAAGAACCACCAGAGAAGTTCCGGCGAAGCTCCATCTCCGGCCATGCCGACAGCGACCTCGACCCGACCCTTCACCGTTTCTCGCGAATTTTGGACTGGGTATGCTTGAAATCTTCCCCTGAGTTGTTTTTAGTAATCAAAATCAACTTTTAAGGCCTCAAATCCACGTTTTAATCGGTTAGTTTGAATGTTCATGCTTAGGGGGTTAAAGTGTCATTTTTAGAAACTTTTCTGGGGGTTATTATGTCATTTCAAAAACTTTGGGGTACATAGTGTAATTTTTAATTTCTGATTCATTTATAAAATTAGTTTTTATAGATTATTATTTATAAATTAATTTGGGGGTAAATATTAATGAAGAAAATATGTTTTTGGGTTTATAAATAAGATAAAATGAATATTTTCTTGATAAAAGTAAAATGAGCTAGAAATATATATAGGATGTATATTTGTTGAGATTGTATTAAGTTAGTAGCTCCGATTTGTAGGTGACGTTTCCGTAGAAGAGAACGAATTATAGGACGTGCTTGGATTTTGATAAGTTAATATGCCTAGCCTCGTGTGCCTTTCTTTCATTTCGCGTATCGCGTGAGTTATTTGTGAAATGCTACCGTACTTGATTTATTTGAGTTGTTTATTTGTTTCGAAATACTCCTCTTTGAAGTCTCGTTTGAAACTGGTATCCAAATCTAAATACTGAAAGACGAACATCTGAATGATATTGCGAAATACTTGTAAAAGTTATTCCCCAAGACGGACCACGTCATTGGGTTGGAAGTACGAAATTTCAAATCGTTGCCTCGGTTAACAAGAGTAGCACACCGCTCACTTTTTGGTCAAATCAGAATTTCTCTCAATCGTACACCGATTATTATTATTTTTGCCACACCGGCTTTTGTTCGAAGCTCCTTACTCGATTCTACACCTTGAAAGAAAATTGGTAATTATGTAAAGTGGAAAGCCGTTGTGCGTTGGTTTGTGCCATATCCCTGATACGATACATTTCTGACATATTGTGTTTGGTTACTGTTATGAGATTATGAGATTATGAGGCTCTGACCTCCTTTGATTATGTTATGGTTATGAGGCGCTGTGATGCGAACCTCCTGTGATTGATTTATGGTTGTGGTAGTGCTTTTGCACATATGAGAAAGAGGTTGTGGATCGAATATGGTCACGCCCCGTATCAACTAGTTACTAAAAAGAATTTCTGGATTCGATTCATATCGATGAGAATGTTATTATCTTGAGATTTAAAGTAATATTGTGGAATTGCTATTAACAGTGATCTCCCGAGATGGACCACATCTTCGGGTCGGAATACGAAATTTGACATCGTTACGAGGTTTGACACACCAAATCAGCTGTGAACGCTTTTCCCGTGAATATTTGATATTTATTTATCAGCGAATTGGTTACTGTTGTCATATGTCTCATAATCTGTTTACGTGCAATGGGTGTTAGCTTACTCAGCCGTTTTCTGATCATTTTCTGTAAAACTGTGCCGGCTTTTGCTATTTTAAAACCGCAGGTTGGCTATCAAGGTGGGGAAACGTTTACGACACTGCTGGACAGGAAGATTTGTTGCTAGAATATCACATAGTAATATCATTTCAGTTGTACTCATGACTTTCCAAAAGTTGTCACTATTATTGGAATTGTAATAAATTATATTTTGTTTAGTCGATGGTTGTACTAGCTGTGAACCGACGATCCTTATCCGTTCCCAATGAGGCTCATCACCTCGGGCGGAGGCATTTCCCTAGTTAAATAAGGGGAGTGTTAAAACGCGTGAGCAAGATTCCCTATGATTTGGCCATAGGATCCATCATGTACGCCATGTTATGTACTAGACCAGATGTGCCATACGCATTGATTATGACAAGCAGATATCAGTCTAATCCAGATTAGAGTCACTGGATAGAAGTCAAGAACATCCTCAAGTACTTAAGAAGAACTAAGGATGCGTTCTTGATCTATGGAGGGGAGTGACGCGATTTCTTAACACGTATGCGCAAGTGCACGGTCAAGTAATATAGGGGTTGTATTTCAACCCTGAGTTATCGATCCCACTAGGACAGACTGAGATTATTTAATCAAGCGATTAACTTAGAGTATGGTGACAGGAGGAAGAATTGTAATTAAAAGATGTTGTCGCCCCCAAACAAGAGACCAAATTAAAATAACGACTAACTAATATTCCTGTATTTTTAATTATTAATAATATGGAGAAACTAGGCAATCTCAAGATCACCTAGGACTGTAGACGATTTCGGAATAACCTGAGTAACACGTTAATTCTATCCTTATTAAGCCAGGTAATAGGCTATGACAATCTCCTGTCGGTCTCATGTCATTTTACGTCTCGGTAGACTACAATCTCCTGTCGGTCTCATGTTATCTACCGGTCCATTCTAATAGGTCACCTATTCATACGTTAGCGGGTCCTGTCGGTCCACCGTTTCATGGAACAGCTAAACAAGCCTACCAAATCTATTCACACTACCCAATCCTACTCACTTGTCCTACCGGTCTCGGTGATTCGGGATTGTGTTCACCCTCTTCAAAACTAGCTTAAGTCACCGTCGTGCACTTTCTAGTCAATTAACAAGTCCGGGTCGCGAATCCATTCTTGCTAAGGATTAAGCCCAGCGTATGAACATGTAAGGAGAACTAAAATTAACATTAAGCAATACAATGATTCAAGAACAAACCCTAGCTTCAATGACTATCAGTTCCTACACTAGCCGTGTCAATAGACTAGAATCATCAATTTAATCATGAAACTAACAATTATTCATTGGATCAAAGACAACCGCATGAAACAAAGACTTGAATCCGGGAAATCATTCATCTACATAAAACCTAGGCTCTCATAGAGATGCCTAGCAAAACGTTTAGCTAATAAAGTTTAACCAAACAAGATACAATAGTTTCTCCATAAAAAGATTGAGAGAGAAGAAGAAGAAATCAAAACCTAGAGATCTCCAATGGCGGAGTTTGAGTTCTTCGTAGTCTCCGTCTTCGTTCTCCTTTGTGATTCTCATACTCCTCTTTTCTTTCTCACGGTGCATCCATCTAATAAAAGAGTCACGCTTTTTTTTTTAAGTATTGTGATCTTGTGATCCCATTTTGCGATCATAGGATCACATTGTGGTCTTCCGGGTGATCTTGTGATCACATTTGTGATCCTACACTTCCAGTGAGTTGCTCTCACGTTGGCCACCGGATATTCACTAAATGTTTAGCCATTTTTCATCTAAGGGGTCAAAGTGCCATTACAGAAAATTTATTAAATTACATTTGCATCCCCTCTTCATGTATTTTCACTGTATCATCACGATTTCTTCTTCGTTTAAGCTCCCGAAAAATCTCCAAAGCTTGTTTCTCCTTTCCGCTTCATCTCTCAAGCTCCGTTTCCTGTCGAAACAACACGAAACACAACCCGTCCAATAAAACGTGACAAAAATTACATAAATCATATGAGAAACGCTAGGATTAATGAATTCATGCACAAAGCTAATTTTTGTTGGAATAGATGCCCTAGAGGCAATCGTATATTTAGTATGAACATTGTTTTGGCTAGAATATTCATTTATTTATATTGTGATATTTAATATAATGAAGTCCTTAGATACAATGTGTTGTTTATCTTAAATATCCCTAGTCAACTATATTGATTAATAGGACAATCAAATATAGAATAGTATGTGGGTAGATTGATATGGAGATATCAAGTCTAACACATGGTATGCATTAGGGGTAATGGCATACTGAATTGACCCACAACGAGAAGGATACATTAGATTATGTCAAGTCAATCGCTTCTCGTAGTGCTAATATAATTGCAATCCTTAGACTTGAAGTCACTAGATACTCTAGTTGTGGAATATTGTGCTTTGATGTTATCAAACGTTACACAGTAACTGGGTAATCATAAACATAGCTATCAGGCATGATAGGAAGCGAGCTTAGATATTGTAGTGATGTAGATAGGATTTTTCCCTCCCGCATAATGGGAGTAAATATCCATGGCCACTCGAGGGATGAGGCTTATTGAATGTCTGACCAGACTCAGATAAATCAATATGGAGATATTGATGTTATATGCTAGCATAAGCATATTCCCAGGATCGAGGAACTATGGATTGGATATACGAGTGTGACTATTTATGTCTCGTGTCCAATCCGAATATAGAGACAAAGGGAAAGTGCAATATAAGATATTGGGCACAAGAGTTTTGTCGGGATCACTGACTATTTCTATTAGTTGGGTGGCATGGATGTGTTTCTAGACACCGCTCCATGTTAGTAAAAGGTTACTACCAACTAAGTAGAAACCTATGGGGTCACACGTCAAATAGAGTAGAGCTAGATTTGGGATTAATTAATATGATTAATTAATAAGGAGGATCATCGTGCAACACCTTGCAAACTTAGTAGGACTAATTTTCAAGGAAGGGACTAATCCAAGTTCATGGAGAACTAGGAAAGACCTTTATGGAAACAACAAGTAGTTGTTGGAGTATATAAAGGAGGCTCTATCTTCCTTCCCACTAAGTGAATGTTATTGATACATAACACAAGAGAGTGAGAGAGAACAAAAAGAGAGAGAGAGAGCAAGACAACCTAGAGGCCGACCGCCCCTAGGCCGTCCGCCCTTCCCGTCGGCGCCAAGAGGAGGGCCGAACCCCTCCTTGTCCTTGTTCCTTTGATTCCTTCTTCCCTCTTCCTACGGTTCAAGCTAGCACTTGTTGAAGGAAGAATCTAGATCTCACCTCTAGGCGTGGATCAACCATAGAGACGAGGACATCATTCTTCGTGCGATCTCTCAAACCAAAAAGGTACAAAATACTATGTCCTTTATCATGTTATGATGTCTCCTCCTGACGATCCGTGGTGGGCTTTGAGTAGGTTTAACTTTGTTATTCCAATGCGTTACCTACGTCAAAACCCAACAGTGGTCTCAGAGGCACATGTCGTAGAGCATAACATGATTTTATGTGTTACGATTTCAGTTTATACGCCGTATTATTGTTTATTACGCGAAAAATGAAAATAATTGGCATAGTAGATGCAAATTGAATTTGATTCAATATAAACAAGATCGAATTTAACAATGGATGTTAGAATTGGTGAGTTTAATCACACATGATGTGAATTATTGGGTTCTTGAAAAATTAGGGTTCATGGGCACATAGCTGAAAAGGGTTTTTCAATTATGGAAACAAATTTATGGAAATATATCTATAAGGAAACAACCTTGCTTGGGAAACAAGGAAGAGGGAAGGAACCTAGGGCCGAAACCCTAGTCGTCCGCCCCCCTCCTTGCGCGCCAAGCAAAGGCCGCGGGCCACATGGGGCGGCCGGCCTTGGGCCGGACCTAGTGGCAGGCGGCGGTCCTCCTAGGGGTTCGGGCCTTGTTGGCTTGGACTCCTTGGACCGTTGTAACCCTAATTAACCTCAATTAAAATTGAACAAGCACGTTAAAAGTTGGTTTTAACTGTATTATGTGCTTTGTTGCATGGTGGATGGATATGACCTAGGATTGTGGATGTTTATTGCTTTGTGGTTTGGTTTATGGCCTGCGAGCTGATCAAATTAATGTAATAATTAATTAGGTTTTACGGCCTGCGAGTCGTCTTTTCTCCTCGACATGTGAGTCTTTTATTATTTATTTATTCTAGATGTTAGGCTAGAATTAGAAATATTTTGATGATAGCCAAGAGCATGGAGAAGAAGACCGGAGAACCAAAGGAGCCAAAGGACAAAGAAGACGTCCTCTAGGAGTGCGGCTATGGTGGAGCACATGGAGATGAGCTTGTCACTTTAGGGCAACTGGATATTATCATTGGCTTGATAATATGATTAGTCTAGGGGCCATATCCATGCCACGTTTTTTAATTTTTGTGGATGTTTATTTATTATGTCTTGTTATTTATTTTGTGTGTATGGCGCTACTAGCAAAACCTTAACAAGATAATATTAAACAAAGTTGGTCTTTTATTGTGGATTTCCCAATCCAAATAAGTAGACCATGTTGATTAGATCAACCAACCAAATTAAGAAAGTTAAATCCCTCAATTAAATATTGCGTTTTGCCTTCTCTTGCCAAAACACCCTTCATGATCAGGGTTCATTAAAATTCGGGCTTGCCAAAGCAAGGCGACTTTAATTTACCATGGTGTGTATGTTGAAGCAAGAGGTTGGACGCAACTAGGCAAGATTCAATTGGATTGATGAGCCTTGAGGCATGACAATTAGGCGTTATCCATGGGATTAAGAGTAAAGAGTTATTCACCTAATTGGACCAAGAGTTGTATGGGATGCAATTGGAATGGTTCCTACCTAAAATAACATATTCATGGGTGACTTGCCAAAGCCAGCTCAAGAAGAAGTGATGTCTCTAACAGATCTTCTGATATCATTTTGGGGACATGCTCTAATGACGGCAGCTTTTACCATTAACCGCGTTCCGTCCAAATAAGCCATGAAGACACCATATGAGATATGGACTGGGAAGCGTCCCATAGTGTCGTTTGTGAGGATTTGGGGCTGCGATGTCTATGTAAAACGTTTACAAACAGACAAGCTCGGGCCCAAAGCGGATAAGTGTGAATTTGTGGGATATCCTAAAGAAACTAAATGATATTATTTCTACAATCCCACCGAGAACAAAGTGTTTGTTGCTCGGACCGGCGTGTTTCTAGAAAGAGAGTTTGTCTGTAAAGAAGCAAGTGGGAGGGCTGTAGAAATTGAAGAAATTCAAGAACCAAACATCGGTGAATCGATGATGGAACAAGAACAGGAACCGCAAGTAGTTGTGGAAGAACCTGTTCGGGTAACACAGGAACTTTGTAGATCAGGAAGAGTGCGTCATGAGCCAGAGAGGTATGGACTTATCGTTACTGAGCCTGATGACGTACCAATCATGGATGATGAGCCTGCAAACTACGGAGAGGCCATGAAAGGCCCAGACTCTAAGAAGTGGCTAGAAGCCATGAGATCCGAAATGGATTCCATGTAAACCAACAAAGTATGGACTTTGGTGGATCCACCCAAAGTGGCTCGGCCCATAGGGTGCAAGTGTGTCTTCAAGCAGAAGACCGACATGGATGGCAAGCTAATTGCCTATAAGGGGCGATTGGTAGCCAAAGGGTATAGATATATTCATGGTATTGACTATGATGAGACCTTTTCGCCAGTCGCCATGACTAAATCCATTCGAATCCTACTTTCTATCGCAGCATACTACGACCATGAGATTTGGCAAATGGATGTCAAAACAGAGTTCCTGTATGGGAACCTCCTCGAGGATGTGTACATGACACAACCAGAGGGTTTTGAGGATCCAGAGAATGCCAATAAAGTCTGTAAGCTGCAAAGATCCATTTATGGATTAAAGCAAACTTCTAGGAATTGGAATCGACGTTTTGATGATGCAGTCAAAGAGTTTGGCTTCATCAAGAACGAATATGAGTCTTGTGTTTACAAGAAGGTTGTGGGGGCTCTATAGTATTTCCGGTCTTGTATGTGGATGACATACTAATCATTGGCAACGACATTCCTACTTTGCAATCTGTTAAAGATTGGCTAGGAAAGTGCTTTGCAACGAAGGACTTAGGAGACGCAGCCTATATATTTGGTATAAAGATGTATATGGATAGATCTAGAAGGCTACTCGGCCTAAGTCAAAGTACATATATAGACAAGGAGTTAAAAAGGTTCAACATGCAAGATTCCAAGAAGGGATTCTTGCCCATGTCGCATGGAGTCACTCTTTCTAAGAATGACCGTCCCACAAATGAGATTGATATGGACCGCATGAGTAGGATACCCTATGCTTCGGCCATAGGATCCATCATGTACGCCATGTTGTGTACTAGACCAGACGTATCATACGCGTTGAGTATGGTGAGTAGATATCAGTCCAATCTGGGTGAGAGTCACTGGATTGCTTTCAAGAACATCCTAAAGTACTTGAGAAGGAATAAGGATGTGTTCTTGATATTTGGAGGTAAGGAAGAGCTAAGTGTAAAGGGTTACACTGATGCAAGATTCCAAACCGAAAAAGATGACTACAGATCGCAGTCTGGATACGTGTTTTGCCTGAATGGAGGAGCTGTGAGCTGGAAGAGTTCCAAGCAAGGGACAGTTGCTGATTCTACAATAGAAGCTGAGTACATTGTTGCTGCAGAAGCAGCAAAAGAGGCAGTTCGGATAAAGAAGTTTATCACTGAGCTCGGTGTGGTCCCAAGCATCGTGGATCCCATAGATTTGTAGTGTGACAACTCCAGGGCGATCGCACAAGCCAAGGAACCAAGATCACACCAGAAATCAAAGCATGTACTTAGGAGATTCCATCTTATTCGTGATATGATCGATCGAGGAGATGTGAAGATGTACAAGATTCCAAGGGATGACAATGTTTCAGATCCGCTCACAAAACCTCTTGAGCAGCGAAAGCATAAAGGGAACGCCAGATATATAGGCATACGAGATGCGCCATATTGGCTCTAGTGCAAGTGGGAGACTGTTGTAATAGATTCCCTAGAGGCAATCATATATTTAGTATGAAATTTTTTTTGGCTAGAATATTCATTTATTATATACTGTAATATTTAATATAATGAAGTCCTTAGATACAATGTGTTGTTTATCTTAAATATCCCTAGTCCACTATATTGATTTTAGGATAATCATATATAGACTAGTATGTGGGTAGATTAATATGGAGATATCAAGTCTAACACATGGGTATGCATTAGGGGTAATGACATACTGGATAGACCCACAACGAGAATGATACATTAGATTATGTCAAGTCACAATCGCTTCTCGTAGCGCTAATATAATTGCAATCCTTAGTCTTGAAATCACTAGATACTCTAGTTGTGGAATATTGTGCTTTGATGTTATCAAACGTTACGCCGTAACTAGGTAATCATAAAGATATCTATCAGGCATGATAGGAAGCAAGCTTAGAGATCGTAGTGATGTAGATATGATTTGTCCCTCCCACATAATGGGAGTAAATATCCACGCCACTCGAGGGATGAGACTTATTGAATGTCTGGCCAGACTTAGATAAATCAATATGGAGATATTGATGTTATCTGCTAGCATAAGCATATTCCCAGGAACGAGGAACTATGGATTGGATATACGAGTGTGACTATTTATGTCTCGTGTCCAATCCGGATATAGAGACAAAGGGAAAGTGCAATATAAGATATTGGGAACAAGAGGTTTGTCGGGATCACTGACTATTTCTATTAGTTGGGTGGCATGGATGTGTTGCTAGACACCGCTCCATGTTAGTAAAAGGTTACTACCAAGTAAGTATAAACCTATGGGGTCACACGTCAAATAGAGTAAATCTAGATTTGGGATTAATTAATATGATTAATTAATAAGGAGTATCATTGTGCAACACCTTGCAAACTTAGTAGGACTAATTTGCAAGGAAGGGACTAATCCAAGTTCATGGAGAACTAGGAAAGACCTTTATGGAAACAACAAGGAGTTGTTGGAGTATATAAAGGAGGCTCTAGCTTCCTTCCCACTAAGTGAATGTTATTGAGACATAACACAAGAGAGTGGGAGAGAACAAAAAGAGAGAGACTGCAAGACAACCTAGAGGCCGACCGCTCCTAGGCCGTCCGCCCTTCTCGTCGGCGCCAAGAGGAGGGCCGAACCCCTCCTTGTCCTTGTTGCTTTGATTCCTTCTTCCCTCTTCCTCCAGTTCAAGCTAGCACTTGTTGAAGGAAGAATCTAGATCTCACCTCTAGACGTGGATCAACCGTAGAGACGAGGACATCATTCTTCGTGTGATCTCTCAAACCAAAAGGTACACAATACTATGTCATTTATCATGTTATGATGTCTCCTCCTGACGATCCGTGGTGGGCTTTGAGTATGATTAATTTTGTTATTCCGTTGCGTTACCTACGTCAAAATCTAACAAAATTCTACGTTTTATCTACACTCATAGTGTAAACTAAGAATATCAACCGGGAAATCACGCAAAACGATATAAAACGTGCAAGAAGTATAACTCTAATAGAGAGTTATCAAATCCTCCATACTACCTTTTTGCGCGTCCCCAGCAAAATCAATTCTTGCACTACATTTTAATCCACCGAACTGCAAAAAAAAACTTGACTAGCCATTTGACACAAACAACACACACACACAATGCAATTTGCATGACTATACAATGCAACTCGATTATAGAAGAATGGTAGAATTGAAACAACATATTTTTTTCTTTTTCTTAAGAGACGGGCAATCTTGCTATCACTAACCAAATCATCAAGTTCTCACAAGTTTTTTCAATTCACACAACCGCAACAGGGAATTGATAATACAATGACCATGTGCACAAGCTCACTAAGGAGTCCCCAAACATCCTCAATCCAAGATCCGGGCACGTCCTTTAGATCAGAGGGTCTAGGGACCCTTAGTCTATTGTAGTCTTAGTCGCCAAGTCATATGAAGTTTTCAGACCCTCTTAGTTGTTATTGCATTGAATGCAAATTTTCCTTAGATGCTCCAATTGGTTTAAATCCGAATTCCCCGCGCTAACGGGGTCACATTAGGCTGTTCATCGTATCTAGTCCAAGAGAAGATTTTGATTTCATTTATTTTTCATTCCCTTCTTTTTATTTTTAGTCGTGCATTAAGAGCAAATAAGTGTGGGCTTTTTCGGCTAGCTCTTGAAACCTCCATAAGGGATGGTGGTGTATACTCCCTAACTTCACTTAGGCTAGAGCAGCGTACCACATGGAACCAACACTACACGAAGGTCCACCCCAGATTTACAAGAGGCCACAAGTTTCCACTCGAAATCAGACTATTCGACCACGTCAGGACTAAATCCTCCTAGCACAATAAAGGAACTAAAGGTATGCTCTCGACTACTTTCCACTTTTTCCTGAATATCCAGGACTTACTTTCGTGAAACTAGTGCGCAGGATACTAAAAGTTACGGTTTTCCCAACTACGGTGCTTCCTATTCATTGAGACTCTTCCATTGAAATGTCTCTCATTTCAAGCTTCATCAATTGGCCAACTCAAACATTTTAAATTTTTATGGATTTTCATTTTTTTTCTCTATTTTTTTATTTTCTCATATTTTCCTAACTCTACATGCATTTTGGCCAACTCGATAATCAAAACGATTGGGTAGGGGGGCTCAATAAAGTAAAAGTGCTAACAATGCAAAAATTTAAATCTAACCCAACGAGATTAGAGATAAAGCAGGAGGTCTCCTCGCCTAAATGTGTAGGCGGTGGATTTACGCAATTATCGCTCAAACGTAGACAAGAAAGAGAGTTAGAGGTACCTGGGTGCCCGGACCAAAATGGGCACCGCTGCCGCGAAATCTCTACGCGCCAGGATTCTGATGCACGCCCACTCAACATTCTCCAACTCGGGCATCAAGAAGGGGAATCCGGAGCTTCTTGTGTACTTGTTCCCCTGCACACTTATTGAAAGAATTAATCCACTCTCTCTCACCCCTTAAAATCAAATATGGAGGACTCAAAATAAAAATAAAAAATTAAATAGCATCGTATTCTACATTGGGTTGCCTCCCAAGAAGCGCTTGTAATTTAAGGTTGACGGCTCGACCCGGTTACCTCAACCGAAAAGGATAGTGGAGGTAGCTTTATCCCTTCACTTTTTCGTCTTCCACCATCTCTTCTCCAGAACTTCAAGTGCAACCCTGTGTTGTGCAGATGGTAAGTTGTAGAAGCCGACTCTTTTCATTTTGCAATTTATCTTCTTTATCAAATTCCACAAAGTACCACCAGGCTCACATGCATCCTACTCAATAAATTTATCCCAGTAGTACCTATTTGGTGCTTGATGCTCTTCAAATGACCCATGCAATTCATCCACACCCCCACACTTGTTGATTTCTAACTCCTTGACTATGGCATATGAATCATCAATAGAATCGCCCATAGAAGAAGAGATTGGAAGTTATTCATCATGTTCTTCCCCATAAGAATATCCATATAGTAATTGTTCCAACTCATCGCAGACTTGTGTGACATAAGATATGGAGAATTCATCTTTAATTAAAGTTGGGGCTTTCACCTCAATAGCACCGAGAAAAAGTGTTTCACCAGCTTCATCTTCAGCACACCACATGCTCCAAATGTTGGTGCCTTCCCATACACGCTAAGGCTCTGAGGGCCGCTGCGGTTTTGGCTCGCAATACGGCATGTCCTCCCATCTTGGGCACATAGGTCCACCCCAGTCTGAATCAGAGTCTGAGTCCTAATAAATGGGAGAGTCCACCAATGGTTCCTGGACAGTGCAGACTTTGCTCGGCTCAGGTATCTCTTCTTCCACTTGTGGTGGTGATGATGAAGGTTCAATTTTAGGCTCACTGTCATGTGGTAAGGTCTCCTCTTGTGGCTCTTGAATACCGAATTCCCCGGTGGCTGATAGTTTCTCTACTCGTTTTGTTATCCTCTTCATCATCTCCCTCACGTATTCCATACCTGTGGCAGAATCCTCTACTGGTAATTGTGCAGCTATGGACAAAAAATTGGCGCACACTTGGATGTCCTCCACAATACTACGCCGTTCTTCCATACTCGCTGATGAGTCCTCTTGGTGCTGATGAAGCTGGTTTGGATGAACTCGACATGGGTCCCTATCGTCATGATAAATGCCACATCGATAGCACCAAATTATGCATACGTCCTCTTCTTCATGGTTATCCCTGCAATAGAAACAATAGGGGGGACCAGAATAATAATATTCGCTCCACATGCTTAGTAGAATCTCATGCTTCCTGTGTTCCTGAGAAACCAAACTCACAAGACACCTGTGAAGCACAGAGATAGAAAATATAAAAAAATAAAAACAAAAAAGTACTCTAAACTAACTCCTAACCAAATAATCTACCACTGTCCCCGGCAACAGCGCCAAAAACTTGACTCAATTTCTTAACACGTATGCGCAAGTGCACGCTCAAGTAATATTGGGGTGGTATTTCAACCCCGAGTTATCGATCCCACGAGGACAGACTGAGATTATTTAATCAAGTGATTAACTTAGATTATGGTAACAGGAGGAAGAATTGTGATTAAAAGATGTTGTCGCCCCCAAACAAGCGACCAAATTAAAATAATGAGTAACTAATATTTCTGTATTTCTTATTTAATAATAATATGGAGAAACTAGGCAATCTCTAGATCACCCAGGGCTGTAGACAATTTCCGGATAACCAGAGTAACACGTTAGTTCTATCCTTATCAAGCCGGGTAATAGGCTATGACAATCTCCTATCGGTCTCATGTCATTTTCTGTTTCGCTAGACTACAATCTCCTGTCGGTATCATGTTATCTACCGGTCCATTCTAGTAGGTCATCTATTGATACGTTAGCGGGTCCTGTCGGTCCACCGTTTCACGAAACATCTAAAAAATCCTACCAAATCTACCCACATTAGCCAATCCTACTCACTTCTCCTACAGGTCTCGGTGATTCGGGATTGTGTCCATACCCTCTTCACAGCTAGGTTAAGTCACCGTCGTGCACTTTCTAGTTAATTAACAAGTCCGGGTCGCGAATCCATTCTTGCTAAGGATTAAGCACAGCGTATGAACATGTAGCGAGAACAGAAATTAACATTAAGCAATATAATGATTCAAGAACAAATTCTAGCTTCAATGACTATCAAATCCTACAGTAGCCGTGTCAATAGACTAGAATCATCAATTTAATCATGAAACTAACAATTATTCATTGGATCAAAGAAATCGCATGAAACAAAAGACTTGAATCCGGGAAATCATTCGTCTACATAAACCCTAGGCTCTCATAGAGATGCCTAGTAAAACGTTTAGCTAATAAAGGTTAACCAAACAAGATACAATAGTTTCTGCATACAAAGATTGAGAGAGAAGAAGAACAAATCAAAACCTAGAGATCTTCAATGGTGGAGCTTGAGTTCTTCGCAGTCTCCGTCTTCGTTCTCCTTCGTGAGTCTCCTCCTCGTCTTTTCTTTCTCACCGTGCGTCCATCTAATAAAAGAGTCACGCTTTTTTTTTTTAAGTATTGTGATCTTGTGATCACATTTTGTGATCATCGGATCACTTTGTGGTCTTTTGGGTGATCTTGTGATCACATTTGTGATCCTACACTTCCTGTGAGTTGCTCTCACGTTGGAAATTGGATTTTCACTAAGTGTTTGGCCATTTTTCATCCATGGGGTCAAAGTTCCATTACAAAAACTTCATTAAATCGCATTTGCCTCCCCTCTTCATGTATTTTCACTATATCTTCACGATTTCTTCTTCGTTTAAGCTCCCGAAAAATCTCCAAAGCTTGTTTCTCCTTTCCGCTTCATCTCTCAAGCTTCGTTTCCAGTCGAAACAAAACAAAACGCAACCTGTGCGATCAAACGTGGCAAAAAATACTTAAATTATATGAGAAACGCTAGGATTAACGAATTCATGCACAAAGCTAAACTTCTACGTTTTTCAATTCATAGTGTAAAGCTATCCTCAAGGCATACAAGTAACTAGGAACTTGATGTGGCACAACTTCTAAGTCCAAACGTCGAAGATCCTCTTGAAACTCACATTGGGGAGTAATGAAACAAGATAGGTTAGCACTACTCTTACGGCTCAAAACATATGCCACCACATTTGCTTTCCCTAGGTGATAGTGAATCGATATATCATAGTCCTTCATCAACATGAGCCATCTTCTCTGCCTCATGTTTAACTCATTTTGGGTAAAAATATACTTCAAACTCTTATGATCAGTGTAAATTGCGCACCTCTCCCCATACAAGTAATGCCTCCAAATCTTCAATGCAAAGTCATCGCAGCTGTAGATAGTGCTTTCTGGACAGGAAGATCTTAGCCACGTGGTGACCATCCAGCACACCATAATGTGATCCAAACACACTGGATCACCAGCTGTGCTGATCCACGTGGGCGCTGCGAGACAGGGCCCTCGCATACCACCTCACGGGACTTGTAGGGACTTAGTGGTTTGGAGGCTAGAGTAAGTCCTGTCGCGTGCGAGCGACAACCAAGCCCGCGCGCGACCCCCAGTAACTGCTTTTGAGAGATTTATGACACGAGCTTCATAGACCAGGTCCGGTCAAACCCGGTCAACCTTGTAACGGTTCCGGTATACGCGGATAACATGCTGTAACGGTCCCTATATACGCGGACGAACGTGCCGTTGTGGTTAAGCTAATTAAGCCGCCATTGATGGGCGCATTAACCACACTACAACGGTCACATTCTCCGTTATATATAGGACGTTAACCCTTCCATACAAGAGAAGAACAACTGAGATACGCGAAAGCTCTGCCAAAATCCTGTCTCTCTCTCATACAGTACTATTGCCTTACTCTCTCCCTACACACAACCCAACACTTCCTGTGTTATTCCTATCCTCTGCTCTTGGTGTACATTGAATTCTCTCTGTAGGATTCTCTCGTACACATTTTGGTGAACCCGACGTGAACTTACCATTGCAAGCAACCATGTCTCATGAAGATGATGTCAGTAACAGATCGCCTTCCACGGAAACCACCTCGGGAGAGGAGGCCCGCCGTACTCCTACAGCCGCCGATGAAGCTCCGACGATAGAGGCCTTGGAAGCCACCATCCAGAACCAGGCGAAAGCTCTCAAAGCTCAATTTGCGCAGCTGGAACGGATAATGGCTATCTTGGGGACTCTTGCCCCGAATCCTGCGCCGACCACTGTCGTCTCTCAGGGAGGAGGAACTTCCACCACTCAAGGATTGGGAGCATCAACCACACCACCTAATCCTAACCTTCAAACTCCGCCGGCAACGGCGCAGGTACAAACAGCTCAAATGTTGCCTCTTACCACTCATGTGCCTCAACCGCCAATCCTGGCAGCCAATCCGTCCTCACAATATCCTTTGCCTCCTCCGCAGGCGGCGTGGGGCAATGCGAATCCACAGTACGTTCCTGGATCTTCTGCAGTATATGTGTCACCTCCGACTGCCACAACCCCTCCTCCTGCTGCTGGGGGGAAATGCGCCGGAGTGTATGACGTCGCTGCAGCGGCGCATAGAAACCATCCTAGCTAATCAACCGTTCGCGGACACCATCATCCCGAAGCTTGACAACGATCCACCTATCCCACGCGAGATCTACCTCATGCCTAACCCTGCCGGGTACAAGGCTCCTAAATGGGACAAGTTCGAAGATGTTAATGGAAACGCCCACGAGCATGCCATGCGCTTCATCGATGTGAAGGGGCCATACGGGGCTGATCCTAAGCTGCTGATGCGCGAGTTCCCTAAATCCCTGGGGAACGTGGCCTTCAAGTGGAACAGGACACTGGAGGCTGGATCTGTGAAGACCTGGGACGATATGGTCCAGAAATTCTATACCAAATTCTTCCAGATGGAAGCAAAGGTGACAATGATTCATCTTTCGCGGATGTATCAGAAGCGCGAGGAGGATGGAGTGACATTCATCAAGAAGTTCAGGGCCAAGTCCTTGAAATGCAAAGATGTGATACTCGAGAGCAGACTCGTGGAAATATGCCTACAGTGCATGCGAGACGAGTACAAAGGTATGCTTATCAACCTGCAAACTCCTACATTTTCGAAGCTGATCGAATGCACAAAGAACATAGAGCCTATAGTAGAGAGGCAGAAAAAGAGGCACGCATCTGAGAGATCCCCGAGCGGGACTACCTTTAAAATTGGTAGGTTCAGCTATAAAAGAGGACGTGAACCCGAGGTGAATATGGTTTCACCCCAAAAGCAGCCGAAGGTCGCAAACTTCGATGCACCACCTCTGCCATGTTCGGTAGAGGAAGCGAGTGATTTATGCAGACAATGGTGTAAAGACGGAATCTTGCCGCCGCTTGAAAGGACACCCTCCAAGGAGATGGTGAGGGACCCGAAGTGGTGCGAATGCCACGGAAAGGTCATGCATCCCACGGCTGACTGTAAGAAGCTCAGAATCATGGTAAGCCAAAAGATGAAAAACGGCGAGCTGATTGTCAGCGACCAGAGGAAGGATGTGCGAAACAATCCACTACCTGCCCACGCGGAGCAAGAATCGAAGGGCAAAGAGGTTGCCATGATCTCGATTATGGACCTTGAAGAGGTTGCAGAGGATGGTCTACCCATCATTGCCGAAATCCACAACGACGAGGACTACAACATAGACACGGAGGACGAACGTGCTGATCGAATGAAGGGGTCGCACGGGTTCAGCAGGTTCTTCGATGAAATGAACTTCTCGGAGAAATGCCGGAAGGAAATTACAAAAGAGATCCTGAGGATAGCGGAAGAGTACGAGGAAGATATCGTGGTCTCCAACGGGAAGGTTGTCAGGGCACCTCGCTCTACAGAAAAGGTCATAACCTTCTCCGCAAGCGACAAGAAGACAGATGCGAGCCACCAGAAGCTTCTGTATGTCACGGCAGTTGTCAATGGCGTAGAGCTCAAGAGAGCGTTTGTCGACGGAGGAGCAGCAGTCAACGTTGTATCGCTCAACACTCTGAAGCTAGCAGGAATCCCGGAGCAGAAGATTGTCAGGCGTCCATCCCCGCTGATGGGATTCGGAAGCGACTCCAGAATGACGATAGGATGGATCCGCCTGGGTCTACAGATCGGAAAAGTCAAATGTTCGGCCAAGTTCTATGTCATAGATGCGAACACTACGTATCACATGATTATAGGTCGGGCCTGGATCCATCGCTTCGATGCGGTCCCTTCGACAGCTCACCAAATGATGAAAGCCATCTGGAATGACAGAATAGTAGAGATACCAGCCTCGATAAATCCTTTCAACATGGATGAAGCGCATCTAACTGAGGCGGTATGGTTCACTGAGATGGCGGATGAGCAAACGCCGGGGCCGTTCAACCCTACTCCTTTGCCTCGTTGGGAGGACATCAAAGATCAGTCACCTACAGGAGTGATGGTGACAAGAGAGGAATCCAAAGAAAAGCTGTCCACGCGAGAAGAGGCACCACGGATTGCCTACCAAAGGAAGAATGTTTACACCTTGAAGAGGATAGCAAAGCATGATCCCGAGGCCAAAGAGATAGAAAGCTTCTACGCTAACGGGAAGAAATTCTACCTCATATGAAGGTGCGCGGGGATACCCCCACGTGAGCATGGGGATATCCCTGAGCAAATCAACCAGATCGAGCAGATCGTGGAATTAGATAATCCAACGCCAGGCGTTTTAGAGGAGAAGCTCAAAGAGGCGCCCGAATGTATGGAAGACAAGCCCAAACCACAGAAGCAGGAGCTGAAGGAGGTATTCCTAAGCCCAAGCGAAGAAAATAAGAGGCCAGTCTTTCTGAGTGCAGACCTCACGAGGGAGGAAGAGGAAAGATTACTGCAGCTTCTGACCGAATACAAAGACGTATTTGCATGGGAGTACGATGAGATGCCCGATCTGGACACGAGCATCACCATCCACCGGTTAGATGTAATCCCCGGATCCAAACCAATAAAGTAGAGCACAAGACGCTTTAGGCCGAAGCTCAATATGAAGATCAAGCAAGAAATCGTCAAACTTCTGGATGCCAAATTCATCGAGCCAAATAACCACCCTACATGGTTGGCCAACATCGTGCCTGTAGTGAAGAAAAATGGGCAACTTTGCATTTGTGTGGACTTCCGAGACCTTAATCGTTTCTGTCCCAAAGATGATTTTCCGCTTCCCAACATCGATGTACTTATCGATTCGACTGCGGGTCATCGCATGTTCAGCTTCATGGACGGCTTCAGTGGGTACAACCAGATCAAGATGGACCCCGAAGATGCACAGAAAACCGCGTTCATCACTCCGGTGGGAGTCTTCAATTACACAGTTATGCCTTTTGGCCTCAAGAACGTTGGCGCAACTTATCAGCGAGCCATGATGGCCCTGTTCCACGATATGATGCACAAAGAAGTAGAATTCTATGTTGACGACTTGGTTTTCAAGTCCAAGGAATAGGCGGACCACCTGGGGGATTTGCGGAAAGTATTCAACCGATGCAGAAGCTTTCAATTAAAGATGAACCCCATGAAGTGCGCATTCGGAGTAACATCGGGGAAATTCTTAGGATGTGTGGTACATCGTCAAGGAATAGAGCCTGACCCTGCGAAAGTATCGACCATCACTAGCATGATGGCGCCGCACAACCAAAGTGCTTTGAAGACCTTCTTGGGAAAGCTATCCTACCTGCGAAGGTTCATCCCGGCGATCGCCGAAATCACCTTCTGTTTCAGCGATCTTCTCAAGAAGGATGCTGTATATAGCTGGACTACGGAGCACGAAGCTGCGTTTGAAAGGCTAAAGGACCTGTTGACATCGTCAAAGGTAATGATCGCACCCCAGCTCGGATCACCGCTCTTGCTATATCTCACGTCGACGAAGAGGTCTATAGGGGCACTCCTGGCTCAGGAGTATGAGGGCCAAGAAAGGCCGATCTACTACATTTCTCGCATAGTGCAGCCAGCAGAATCAAGGTACACGGACATCGAACGTCATTGCCTTGCCCTATTCTTTGTAATAGAGAAGTTAAAGCACTATTTTGCTTCGCACAAAGTGGTGGTGGTCACAAAGAGTGATCCTATACGGTATCTTTTGACTCACACTACTCCTGGGGGAAGACTGGTAAAATGGTATATGACTATTTCCCAGTACGACATCACATGCGTTCGACCCCGGGCAATCAAGTCGCAAGCGGTGGCGGACTTGCTAGCACAGTTACCTGATAACAGTCATGAGCCTGTGATTGAGGAAGAACTGGAAGGACCTGAAATCTACGCAGTTGAATTGCCTTAATGGACGCTTCATTTCGACGGGTCGTCAACAAGGAAAGGTGGAGGCATCGGGATAGTCTTGACCAAACCCGATGGAGAGGTCCTACAGATGTCCGCAAAGCTTGACTTCGCAGTCACCAACAACGAAGCAGAGTATGAAGCTCTCATCGCAGGTCTTCGCGCAGCAAGGGCACTAGAATTAAGCAATTTTACGGTTATGGGGGACTCCAAGCTAATCGTCAAACAAGCCTCGGGCGAGTATGGTTTGAAGGAGATAAACCTGTTTCCCTACCGGACCTTGGTACAGAAACTGGTGCAGCAGTTCTGCGATTTCAGGTACGAGCATAAACCCAGAGAGGACAATAGGCACGCTGATGCTTTAGCTACCTTGGGATCCAAGGTTAGTGCGGATAAATGTCCCGCGAGAATTTCGATTGAAGTGCGAACGTCCTCGGCGTTGACAGAGGACGCGTGCGACGACGAATGCATGGATGATGCGGACTGGAGAAAGTCAATATTGCGTGCCATCGCAGAAGGAACGAGCAACGAAAACTGTGCATCCACAAAGGGGTATTGCGTACATGACAATACCCTCTACTACAAAGGCCCTGGCGGAATACTCATGTGATGCGTCTCACAGCAGGAGGGACAAGCGTTGTTGGAAAATATTCACCAACATATTTGCGGCGAAAGTGAGGTGTCAATCTATCGAAAAGCCCAGAGGTGTGGGATTCACTGGCCAGACATGTCAACGGCCGCAGCATTGATCCAAGGAAATTGCTAGAGTTGCGCACTGATCAAGGACTCTCTATCAATTGCTCTGACCGATGATGATGAGGATTGGAGGAAGCCAGAATTTGACTTTCTCACGCAGGGAATTGAGCCTGAGTCGAGAAAAGAAGTCGAGAAACTAAATAGAAAAGCAGCACGGTATGTGGTGCAAGAAAATATACTTTGGCGAAGGGGCCACGAAGGTAACCTGCTGCGATGCCTAGACAATAAGGAAGCACAAGAGGTGATGGACCTCTCTCATAAAGTGGAGCATCAGGGAGGTGCGAAGTTATGCAGACAGCTTCTCACAGTCGGTTACTTCTGGCCCACCATGAAAATAGATTGCCGCGCTAAAGTAAGAAGGTGCCAGGAGTGTCAATTCAAAGGCAACCTAGTGCATGCTCCTGCTGTAGATCTGCATGCGTTGGGAACACCATGGTCGTTCCATACTTGGGCTTTTGATTTTGTTGGCCCCATCCGACCAACCTCGCACGGGAACCAGATCATTCTCACCGTGACAGAGTTGTTCACTAAGTGGGTAGAAGCAATACCACTGAAAACAGAAAATGCGCTCGATGTAGTCCATTTCATCCAAGAGAACATCATATGCAGGTTTGGGATTCCTAACACAATTCTCTCGGATAATGGTACCCCCTTCGTCAATCGACAAGTAGCTGCGAAGCTAGCGGAGTACAACATAAGGCAGATATGCTCTACCCCATACTATCCGAAAGGGAATGGTCAAGCAGAGGCAACCAACGAGACTCTGTTGAGAATCTTGAGTAAGATGGTTGCAGATGACCACAAGAAATGGGCTGATTCTTTGAACATAGCCTTGTGGGCGTATCGAACTTCTCCGAGGACGCCCACAGGAGTCTCCCCATTTCTTTTATGTTACGGAGTTGAAGCTGTGGTACCTGCGGAAGTGAAGATCAACTCTGCAAGTTTGTCCTTCCATGCACTATATGAGAACCAACGCGATCACGAATTGGTTCTGTTAGAAGAAAAGCGGGAGCAGGCTAAACGGACTAACAAGCGATATCAGGAAAGGATCGCTCGCGTACAACAAGACAGCCCAACACCGAGATTTCGCAGTTGGGGACCTGGTCTTGCGCGCATCGGATCATTGCATGCGAGAGGCAGCTCATCCAAAATTCGCAGCCAACTGGGAAGGACCCTTCAAAGTCAAAGAAGTCTTTGACAGTGGCTACTGCAACATACAAAGGCTACATGGGACGGACTCAACCCCAAGCTCAGTCAACATGCGCTGGATTAAGAAGTATTATCCTTAACTCCTCTTATTACATGCGTTAGACTACAATGCCTACTTTATGCTCTGTATTGCTAAAGATTCATGCATCTTCTCTCCCATACGAGGGAATTGTAATCTCACCTCTCCCATATGAGAGTGTTCTATAATAAAAGACTTCTCCCAAATGGGAAGAACTTTATAATTTCAGCTGTCCTTATTGCTTTATTTATTTCTTCATCTCTCAATAGCGAAAGCCCATCCGCCGTGATGGAAGCATTAAGTAAATATGATCTTAAGTGATCTCTAAGCCTATCTGCCATGATAGCATCACCATGCGAATATGATCTTAAGTGATCTCTAAGCCTATCTGCCATGATAGCAGCACTATGATCTTAAGTGATCTTTAAGCCTATCTGCCACGATAGCAGCATTATGATCTTAAGTGATCTTTAAGCCTATCTGCAATGATAGCAGCACTATGCAAATATGATCTTAAGTGATCTCCAAAGCCTATATGCCGAGATAGCAGCCGTACTTGAGTCTTATCTTAAGCGATTCTCAAGCCTATCTGCCAAGATAGCAAAGCTATGCAAATGCGATCTCAAACGATCTAAAAACTCATCTGCTAAGATAAGAGTTCTCATGAGTGATGCTTAACCTGCAAAACTATATATTGGATAGCAAATTATAGCCACAAAGTGCGAATATGACACTTCAAAAGGTGAAGCTTGACCATATGTATGCGAATGTTGCAATTTGTTGTGACAAGAACGGCAAATCATACAAAGCGATTTATTATTATGAGTCAAAACGACTTACAAATTATCTGTCTAGATAGCAGCTTACAAGCGAAAAAGCTCAGACTGAGCTAATTACACGGCCAACATGGCTTACAATTCATCTAGATAGCATCTTACATGCGGAAGTTACGCAGAAGGGAAATGCTTACTGTAAAAGGATCGGCCTATTGATCCTACATGCGATCAAAGATCTGTAGCAAGTAGGGTGTTCCTATAAAACGAACGGCCTACAAACGCTACGAGAGCTATGCGACGCTATTTTCAAGATCCCAGGATCTGACAAGGCCTCTTTCTGGTCTTCTGCCCAAGAGATGTGCCTGAGGAACCACCTGTTCCGGCGTATGCGGCGGTGAAGAACAGGCAAGCAGCAACTCCTAGGGCAAGAGGCTCCTTGTCCACGGAGACGAGCACAATCGCTCGCCACCCCGAGTTCAAGAACGTGGTGGCGAATGATTATCTTCCGGGAAAGCTAGAGGAGAAATCCGCCGTTCATTACGAATCGGTAAGAAGGTCAGTACGGCGCTGCACCTCGCCGGGAGGCGGCCGGAAACACGACCTGCAAACATAATAAACGAAGAAAATTCTTCAAGCAAGCATGACACATTATGTGCATCTACTTTATGATGGTTAAGAAGATTAATAAGCCTCGTAAAGAAGATCTTGGAAGCTATTTCTAGGGCACAAAGCACAAACTCAGGTTTCACAACTTGAAGTTGCCATGAATCAACGAAAGACAAGCATTGAAGCCAGCAGTCATTGGGACTCATGGAAAGCCACATTATGGGATGAAAAACCCAAGTAGCAGAAGGCAGGGTTTATATAGACCCAGTTGAGACTCTTCAGTTGCTTAAGCTGAGTCAGCAAATCTTGTAAAAGGGGTAAGCATGAATCACTTACGCCTTGAAAAGAGGTAACATTCAATTACGCAGGTAACACGTACAAAAGAGATTGTTTACCTTGGCGAAAGTTTCGCTTTATTTGATGACATGCGAATCGCCTTTCTTAACTGCGGCCATCTTCTCTTCAAGGATGGTGGAGGGACACAAATGATTCTCGTGGTCCAGCAATGAATAGCAGCCATATTGGGTGTCGTCCAGGCTACAGTTGGGACGAAAAGGGAAAGAATTTCTCTTGATCACAGGAGCTCTGCTTGGCCGAGGGGTTGACTGCGTCTCAAACCTTGTCTGCTGGGTATTCCAATAGGCGACCCAGTTCCTGGAGTAGCCACCTTCGCGGTTAACTGGGGGTTGTTCAAAGGGAAGGTTGCTCCTTAAGATTGTTTTGCACTCGCCAGACAGTAGTCGCTTGTAGCAGCCTCTTATGATAGACTGCGGCCAGATCGAGGGTGCCACCGCATCAAAGCCAAACTGGGGAGAAATGCGAGTAGGATCGACATCCACGGTGATTCTCTCGTACCTAGGAGTAAGCTCACGAACATGCTCTGCAAGAGCAGGAAGAGAACCTCTCAGACACCAGCAGAAAAATTCGCGATAACGCTCGTGGAAATGCTCCCCGCCCTCGAAAAGGAGATCTTCCGAGAAAGCAACAGCATTGGAAGGATACAGTTTTGGGAACCATCGCACATTCTCAACGCGCGTGGCATAAGGCCTGGCTGTAAACTCGCTGCGATTGTCGCATATCAGGCTCCAGATGCACTTAGGAAAGTGAGTTCCAAACCATCTCGCAGCCCTGCCACTGTTACACTCTTCCTCCGCACCCGGGACACACCACTTACTAGGCTTAGAAGGAACAGGAGCATAAGAGGGCCATCGCTCGAAGACCCACATTGTCAAGAAGGCAATATTGACATAGGTCAGCACATCGAGGCGACCGCGCGAGTCCTTGATTGCTACAACCAGTTGGTCTAATCTATGGTACAAGGTGTCCAAGACTAGAGGCCCAAGTGCGACCTTTTGACCAAGGGTCAGTTTCAGAGCAAGGGGAAGGACATGATAGAAGTTCCCATCATGAGGGTGGCCATCAATCAAATACCTCGACAACCAGGCGCAGAGAAAAGCACATAAGGTCAGGTGATAACCCTTGCCCTTCACATAATTCTTCGCTTTCGGGTACCGGCTCAGAAGTTTCTTGGTGACGCTACTGTTCGCATAATCGCGAAAGAAGTATTGCACCCACTTGTTCCAAGTGTTCTTCGCAGATGTGTCAACCAGTTGCCAATCGGGAAGAAGTTCCGTAGGTGTCCACCAGGTGGAAATTTTCTTCACCTCTGACAAGCACTCCTCCATCTGCTTGTACAAAGCAAGCTCTGCATCAGTCCTAAAGGGACTCAGAGGATCCACCTCACCCACAGGAGACAGATCATACAGCATGTGTACATCTTCAAGAGTGGGAGCAGCCTCGAACTCAGCAAAGTGGAATGTGTGAGTCGCAGGCGAATAACGCGAGAGAAGGTTTAGAAGCATGGAATGGTCCAGCTTCACGGCAGCACCCTTCATAGCACGGACTGCAAAATATATGTCAGCATCGTTCAAAGCAATGGCATGATGGGTCAGTACATGGTCAATCCACTCATCCATAAAGTCCAATTTCTGAACAAATGCTTGAGTGGAAATCGCAGCATACGGGAAAAACCCATTTTCGACTCCCAATCGAACCACGTCCTTGGAATCGATCAATTCGAGTATGGCCGCGTTAACTGGAGGGGTCAAACGTTTGTAACTCTTCAGCGGGAACGGGGGTTGGCAGGTTCTTCACCTTAACCCTAGCATGGTAAAAGTCTTTACCACCCAGATAGGGGGCTTTCCGCCATAAGGTCTGGGGAAGATCAGGTATTTCTTCGACCTCTTTAACGGGTTTGGTTCCTTTTGTCTTTGCCATTCCTGCGGAAAAGCAAGAAAAAAGGGGGGAAGATACACACGCTTTAGTTTGAATCTTAGAAGTTTCAATTTGAAGTTTAAATCTCAGTTCGATTTAGAGCAACGATGCTTTGTCAAAGAAAATATGAACGGCTCAGTGTCAATTTTGGGGTTTGAAAGTTCAGAATCGTTTGCATTACTGGGAATTTCAGAGGCCTCACATTCAAAATTGCTACAATCTGGGGACTAAATCAAGTCTGGATTTAAAGAGCAAGGTCTCCTTCGCAGTTTCCAATGGATGGTATGTTTCAGATAGTCATGGTTTTGAAGATCCAACACAGTTCAAAGCATATATCGATATGTTAAATAAAATTGAACAAGGGCAACCTTGTTTTGGTAAAGCTTGCTTGGATGTGCACAGTTGAAGAAGACGATTGACAAGAAAGAATTGATGATTGATTATTTGAATATGCTCTTCAAGGCTTCCGGGTATCATTCACTTTAAGAGAAAGAAGTGATACTTTGCAACAATGGAGAGCACAGAGTATTTATCCAAAAACAATGAAGGGTTGCGTCCTTTCAGTAGTCGAATCGCAACCGTCACCGTCGAATCGCGCAATCACAGGACAAGCTGACGTCACGCCTAAAACCCTAAAAGACCATACGGCATGACTCTAGGGGTTTTAGGTCATAATGGCACGCACGGGGGCTGAATTTGCGTGTATCTGGATTGGTGCGTGGCGGTGACGCGTACGTTGGTTCCTGCGCATGGAAGCCTATCCGGTTGTGCGTCTTCACGCGCAGAAAGGGGGCTAATGTAGATAGTGCTTTCTGGACAGCAAGATCTTAGCCACGTGGCGACCATCCAGCACACCATAATGTGCTCCACACACACTGGATCACCAGCTGCGCTGATCCACGTGGGGGCTGCGAGACAGGGCCCTCGCATACCACCTCACGGGACTTGTAGGGACTTAGTAGTTTGGAGGCTAGAGTAAGTCCTGTCGCGTGCGAGCGACAACCAAGCCCGCGCGCGACCCCAAGTAACTGCTTTTGAGAGATTTATGGCACGAGCTTCATAGACCCGGTCAAACCGGTCAAACTCGGTCAACCTTGTAACGGTTCCGGTATACGCGGATAACGTGCTGTAACGGTCCCTATATACGCGGACGAACGTGCCGTTGTGGTTAAGCTAATTAAGCCGCCATTGATGAGCGCATTAACCACACTACAATGGTCACATTCTCCGTTATATATAGGATGTTAACCCTCCCATACAAGAGAAGAACAACTGAGATACGCGAAAGCTCTGCCAAAATCCTGTCTCTCTCTCATACAGTACTATTGCCATACTCTCTCCCTACACACAACCCAACACTTCCTGTGTTATTCCTATCCTCTGCTCTTGGTGTACAATGAATTCTCTCTGCAGGATTCTCTCGTACACAGCAGCTAACCAAATTTATGAGTTGGGTAGTTCTGTTCATGTAACTTAAACTGTCTTGAGACATAAGCAATCACTTTCCCATTCTGCATAAGCACACACCCAAGCCCCTTCTTCGAAACATCACTATAAATTACAAAATCCCCGGAGCTGTCTGGTAAACTCTAAATGGGCGCAGACACTAGCCTTTCCTTTAATTCTCTAAAACTCCTTTCACATTCGTCTGTCCGCACAAATGGAGTCTCCTTTCGAGTCAGCTTAGTAAGAGGACTTGAAATAACAGAAAATTTTTGAACAAATCTCCGATAGTAACCGGCTAAACCAGGAAAGCTACGAACCTCTGTCACACTCCTTGGTCTTTCCCAGTTAATAACCGCCTCAACTTTCTTAGGATCCACATGGACACCATTTTTGTCTACTATGTGACCAAGTAATGATATCAGCGATAACCAAAACTCGCACTTCTCAAACTTCATAAATAACCTTTGATCTCTAAGGGTTTGAAGGACAATCCTCAAATGTTCCTTATGCTCCCTTATACTCTTTGAATAAACAAGGATATCATAAATGAACACATTAACAAAGTCATCCAAGAACGCCTTAAACACCCTGTTCATTAGATCCATAAAAGCAGCTGGTGCATTAGTAAGTCCAAAAGGCATCACAAGAAATTCATAATGACCATATCTAGTACGAAATGCGCTCTGGGGAACATCCTCATCCTTATTTCTCAACTGATGGTAACCATACCTCAAATCAATCTTTGAGAAGACCCTTGAACCTTTAAATTGATCAAACAAATCCAATACCGGGTAAAGATATTTATTCTTTATTGTCACCTTGCTTAAATCCCGATAACTAATGCACAACCTCAAGGAACCATCCTTCTTCTTAGCAAACAACACCGGAGCTCCCCATGGAGAAGTACTCGGCCGAATAAACCCTTTGCTCAACAACTCCTCCAACTGTACTTTCAACTCCCGAAGTTCTATTGCGGCCATTCTATATGGTGCCTTTGAAATTGGTGTTGTACCTGGTAAAACCTCAATTGAAAACTCAACTTCTCTTTCGGGTGGCAACTCATTCACATCCTCCGGAAACACATCCAAAAACTCTTGAACTATAGGAATATCATCCATCTTACGATCATCTATGGCAAGGTCCAAGACGCAAGCTAAGTACCCCCTCACAACCTTTCCGAATAAGCTTACTAGCTTGCAAGGAAAAAATTATATAGGGTGGTGATACTACTCGTGTCCCCTCGAAAGTAAACTCTTCTTCAGTAGGAGATTGGAGGTCACCAACTTATTAACACGGTCAATAACGGCGTGATTGGCAGAGAGCCAATCCATCCCCAAGATTACATTAAAGCCACTAGTATCCAAGGGAATTAGGTTAGCAACCAAAAGTATACCTTCAATTGTGATGTCACAGTTTCGGTAAATAGAAGACGCAGTCATAACTACACCTAATGGAGTAGAGACGTAAAGTGTGTAGCCCAAAGGTTCAGGACAACCATGTAGATGATGAGCAAAGCGGGTAGAGAAAAATGAATGGGTAGAACCAGAATCAATAAGAGCATGGGCAGGAGTTGAACTAATCAAAACGGTACCTGCCACCACTGATGCTGATGCTTGGAGGTTGATGGACAGAGACACTCGGCCCTAGACTTCCTCCAGTTCCTTGGCTGTTCCTAGGGCACTCTCTAGCATAGTAACCGAGTTTCTTGGAGTTATAACACGCTCCATTAAAATTACCACATGGACAACCCATATGGTACCTCCTGCACTTGGTGCATGCCTTGTTGCCATTACTCGCATTTCCTGTTTTCCCACTTCTGCTCTGACCAGAATTACCACTCCTAGTGGGACTAAACCTCTTAAATGTGTTTGAGTTTCTTGGGCCTAAATCATTTTCATTCCTCGAACTACTGGTACCCCCTTTAGTCTTACTTCTTCTAGTGTCCCTCTGCTTTATGGCCTCCATGATATCTTTCTCTGCTAGAGTAGCTCGCTCCACAAGTATGTCATAGTCGTTGATTCCCAATAACTCGATCCTAGTTTGAATTCTGGGACGCAATCCTGATTCAAATTTCCTATCCCTCCTTTCCTCGGTATCCACCACATGAGGTGCATGACGAGAGAGCTCATTGAACTTAGCTTCATACTCAGCCAATGACATGTTCTCCTGACTAAGGTTCATGAACTCAATAGCTTTAGCATTCTTCAACGCATGAGGGAAGTACTTCTTATTAAAAACTTCCCACGTGTCAATCACCTCGCGCTCTTTCACGACTATCCACCAAAGATAAGCATTATCCTCTGAGGCATATGTGGAAAACTCTACCTTTTGCATCTCAGTACAATGCGACCTCTCCAAGTGCTTTTCCATTGACAATAACCAGTTTTTAGTTTCCACCGGGTCATTGGTTCTCTTAAAAACCCTAGGCTTGAGTGCTCTAAAGTTATCAATTGTAACATTCTGGTTACCATTCGCCATCATCTTAGCCATCTCCTCCATGGCTCTAGCTTGCCCAGCCATCTCACTAGGGTTGGCACCATCCCTAGCATCCGTAGAGTCAGATGCAGACGCATGGGCAGTCCCTGCCGCCGCATGCTGCGAGTTGCGGGTTGAATGACTGCTACTCATTTTATATATATAAGAAGAACACCCATTAAATGCATAACGAGCCCTCGCACCGTGGACTTTGCACTATAAATACTACCACTTAAGCAATTACCAAGTATTACTATTTCGTAGACTAACACATAAGGGTCATCCTACTGACCATACTCTAAGGTTTCTATACAAACCTATGCTCTGATACCAACCATGTGGCACCCCGCTCCCGAGACCCCGATTATTAACATAATTAAATGGGAACGAGGCGTCACACGCCACCAAGGCATACTCGCACCATGAGGATGGAAGTAAATATATTTGAAATTTCAAGGTTAACTGAGAAGTAGTGCGGAAGCTTATGAAAAGGGGTCTTATATTAAAAAACAGTTTATTTTCAAAACTCGTCTTGTATAAAAAGAAATAGAGTTTGTAATTTCATAAATAAAACTTTCATCCATCCTCTATGGTACTCAATGATATCAGAGTCAAGTCCTTCATGATTCAGTCACAGTTACACATAAACTATTCATAAAAGGGCCACATTACAACTCCAAAATTTGAATTGACAAACCACGGGATATCCCCTCATGGGGTAACACATTCCTTCTACCAAAAGATGACCATACATAGTCTCCAAAAAGTGTATGCTAGGTCTCAACGAGTTGCATATAGAAAGACACCATGTACTACTATATATACATGAGACAAGAAAGTCTTAGACTCGTCTAACACAAAGCATGAAATATCCACAGCATGATATGGCATAAGCAGCTAAGCAGCTTGGTTACTTGGCTGTTTCCTCTCCTTTGAACCTGAAAGAGCGGTCATTTAAAAACCGGTCAGACTGCAAAGTCTGGTGAGCACGTACTACCCCTTTGTTAGGTTTGGAAATATACAATACACATACGAGTTTCAAATGACATGGTCAAGTTGTTCCAAACATGCTTGCTTCACAGTTCATACATAGATAAAGAGTAATATAAACAACATAACTGAAGCAAGCATTCAAGTAAGTAAACATGTAGAGTATTTACTTCAAAAAACTTGGGTTCTCGACCCCTCCACAACACCACTTTGAGCCATCGGGTCCTTTAATTCAAATACTTTGGCCATTAAAATCTCATTTTTGACAGTAAGCCATAAATATGGCGAGTCCGCGTAGAATCGCTACCTCGGACAAAACATAGTCGACAAGTCATGACAACGCGCGTGTTAGCGGCTCATCCCATATTCTATCCCTGGGATAGGGTATCGACCTCCGGTCTATGTTACCGCGCCGTGAGGGTACTGTCCGGTGTATATCCCCCACCGTTAGGGTATTGTACCTGTGTATATCCCCCAACCGTTAGGGTACTGTCCAACAGTGTCATTTAGGCAAACATCTTGGCCAACATTTATAAAACATACCATTGACTTTCAGTTTAACAAATATCATTTATAAACATGCTTTAAAACATGGGCTATATCTCCTATCAAAAGATACAAATCACCGAGTGGTTATCAAAACACATTCCACCATTCACAAGTTTCACAATATCCACCTCATAGCTCATAAATAGTTAATATATGAAAATAGAACTACCAAAGGGTTGGGTAAGTACTCACCTCGAGTCCTAGCTTACAAAATCCTTACTAGCAAACAATACGGGAGTCCAAGTGCAACTCTAACAAGGAGGCTCTACAAATAATAAGAACAACCCAACATTAAGACAAGTTCACCATAAGGCAAGAATAAGGTGCTAAAAGTTTCCCATGACATGTTTATGAAGACCTTCTAAGATGAAACGACAGTGGAATGATGTTTTCTAAAGTAGCACATGCCATTGGACGAGAAATGAACTTTTCAGATTTGACACACTTTACAAGAACTAGAATTCTGAATGATATAGAGCATATTTTGGCATGAATACAACTGGAAATGAAACTAGACACATATAGTTTCGAATTTGTGTAAGATAGAGAAAAATACAAGCTCGTATGAGAGAGTAATGACCTCACAAAGTTGGGTGACGGAATCTGTCCGAACCCAGTTCCAGCCCAGACACAGTTTACAAGAATTCACATTACTGAAAATGCACGGATAATTTGGGCATGAAAACAGTTTGAAATGAAAGTAGACACACAGAGCTTTGAAAAGATATAAAATAGAGCACAATACAAACTTTAATGAGTGAGATGTGGCCTCTCAAAGTCTGGTCACAGAATCTAACGAAAAACAGAGTATCAACATGAGGCCACTTCTTTGAATCCAATGATCCTCACGTAAGTATGTGAAAAAACTTCATTGAAGGTCAAAGAAGATATGAAAGAGACACATGCAAGTGCAGATACAGCACATAGGCTTCAAGAATGAGCAAAAACACATGATTTGAATAGGTAATGTGACGACCTGGTCACACTTTTAATAAAAGATTATCGATTAAAGATAAATTCACAGTTTACTGTCAACCTTTCAGACATTCAAAACTCAACCACCAGGACACAGAGTCCACCAGACAACATTTTTAATCAAATATCTAAAATCTGGTACGTGATTAAAATACTGAAAAGTTACACCAAGTGGTCAAAAATTAATTTTTTTATAAATATCTGACCCAAAATAATATTTTACAACAAATCGCAACAGACAGCTAAAGCATCTATTTAGCTAAAAAGATCACTTTTCATCAATTACTCAGCGATCCAGTAGCGCTCCGGGTCAACCTGTAAAACAGAGGGGTGAGCCAAACAGCTCAGGTACCGCCTAACCGCTGGCGTAAAAATCTACAAGCCAATTAAAATGCACCGGTTATACAAACAAGCATATAGCACGAACCACACGAATAGCATGATTTATCACCCAACAATCACCATCTATAAGACGGTGAAACAACATCAATATATACACAATACACCGTAAATACAGTAAATGTGGGATTAGATTTTCCCTACCTTATTCAAAATCGAGTAACTGCTTCGAAGTCAAACAAAACAAGTTTGATGTCCCCATATGTATTCCTTCAACTCTCTGTTAAATTCACCAACGCCTTCATGAGAGAAATTAAATTCCCTCCGCTTCCTTTGTTCTCTCTGAGAATAAATATGTCTTTCTCTGGTGAAGTACTACTTTTCTGGTAAAGTACGAGATGAGAGCAAACAAACCCTTTTCTTTCTCTTATCCACTCACGTACACACACATTCATAAAAAATATACTACTACTGGCCAAGCTCTTTGCCTCGAAAATTACACCAAAGCAAATTCTAGTCTCTCTTGTTTTTTGTCTATTTCCTCTCTTATCCATCACACGGTTTGAATGCTAAGCCTAGTAGGTTTATATGCTGAGTGTAAACAAGCTTTCCCTAGATTCAAGTCTTCATCCACAAGTAGACACATGGCACACATAAAGCTAAACACCTAAATATTTAAAGGACTTGCACAACAACCCCTCAATTTATAAAAAAATCCACAAGATAACCATTCATGGCTACATACGTGGCATTGATAGTCAAGTTAATAAAATGATACTGCATAAATTCAACAAGTATACCACATGGTATCACCAATATTATATGAATATTTAAAATAAAAAAATGAAATCTAACAATTTATATATGGATTACTCACATAATAAATGAAACTAACTCATTTCTCTAAAAAATAAATATGCACTTAACGGTTGTGTAAATATGGGGTCTCACAATCTACCCAACTTATTGAAATTTCGTCCTGAAATTTAACTGAATTATATTTTCAGTTCGAAAATGTCATGTACCACCAAGTCTCATCACCTCCACCACCTAAGAAGTACTAGACTGTGTACCCCTAGCTCGACAGTGCGGTGGCTCACAAGTGTGGGGGCTCACAAGTGTGTACCACTCGTACGACACCCGTCACAGACACGCGTCAAAACACCCGCCCAGTCCCAGATACACTATCCGTACCTCCGGTTGGGTAAGGCTCTGATACCACTGTGACGACCCGTCACACATTTATTAATAAAAATTATCGATTTATGATAAAAACACGCAGAAATATCAACCAGTCTGACACTTTCAGACATCCAAAACTCAGCAGCAGGACACACAGTCCTCTAAAACAACAGTTATAATAATATTTCTAAAAATCTGGTACGTGACCGAATTATTTAAAAAATTACACCAAATCGTCAAAAATGACAATTTTTATAATATATCGCGGTTAAACAAAACATTACAACTTTCACTAGAAATAGCTAAAAACAACATATTTAACTAAAAACATACTTTTTAGCATTTACTCTGGGATCCAGTCGCGCTCCAGGTCAACCTGTAAAACAGACGGGTGAGCCAAAATATCTCAGCAGGTACCGGCTAACCACTAGCGTAGAAATCTAAAATCTACTTAACACAACAGCCAGTTATTACACATCAGCATGCAACATCAAATAGTCAAACAACGTGATTTATCAATCATCATATAATAATCAGATAGCTATAAAGTTGTAAAATCACATCAACACTATACACAGAAATACACTGAAACTGTAGGAAACTTAGAAATTAGAGTTCCCCTACCTCAAATACAAACCAACCAGACGAGTAAAAAACATGAATCAAACATGCCATCAAGTGTCCGAATGATGCTTTAAGAAGACGATATATTCCCACTCACTTGTGAGTCACCACACTCGTGAGCCACCGCACTGTCGAGCTAGGGGTACACAGTCTAGTACTGCTTGGATGGTGGAGGTGATGAGACTTGATCGTACGTGACATATTTGGTAAAAGTACAAAAAAAAGAGTTAGATTCGTGAAGGAAAAATTGATTACTACATTTTGCTATTGAATATTCATTTACAACGTATGGTGGATTGTTAGCGTGTGTACATGTTTCATCTTTCATGTGGTGAAGTATTAACTATATACATATAAGCATATAGTTTGGATTTGTGAGTTTATTAATTGTGTTTATGGATGCCTACATAAATGAGTATGAAAATCAGAAGGGATGCATGTTTGTTGGGTTAGTTAAAAAAATGATTTTTCATAAATTCTTGACCCTAGTTATTTGGGACTAGTTAATGATTTGGTAAAAAAGGCAAATTTTTTTATTAAGTGAAAAGTGACTTGTGTTAAATTTCGGAACCGTGCCTTGGGTCAAAGTGTGTTTGTTTGAGATTGCATACTCGTGCATGTTGCATATTCTCTTATGCATGGGTAAACATGGTAAATTTTTTTGTGTAAAAAATATAATAATTATTATTTTCAAGATCTGGTAGAATGAATTGACAATTCTTTTGACTATGTCTACTTCTAATCTTATTGTCAAGTCTTTTGCATTACATGATTCCATATTTACGTATTTAGTTATATGAAATTTTTTAGCAAGTGGTATCTTATTATTTAAATTTCGGGACGAAATTTTTATAAGCGGGGTAAATTGTGAGACCCCGAAGTTGCTAAAGAATATTCAAATACGAACTCTTTAAACAAAAATATAAAAATAAAAATAATTCGAAAACGTTAAGACGTTGCACTCTTGGTTGATTTTGAGTTGATATTTGTCTCTGGTGATTTTTCTTTATTCTAATGAATGTGCATGTGTGAGTGCATAAAGCCCATGGTGATTTCAAGAAAGCGGTCAAAGAGAAGTCCGGGGGAGCGCAACTCCCGAAGTAAGCGAAGAGCCTACCAAAACTAGTATTCTATGTTATTACATGCGGAAAATCTATCTCTTATAAAAAGCCACGTCATTGTTCTATGTGTCATTTTCCCTACAACTTGTTCTCTACAAAAACTATATGAACATGCTTTGTCACTATTTTGTGATAGAAATTAGAGTTAGAAGGGGAGTCATCTCTTGGGTACGTGGGGTGTTACGAGAGACAGAGAGTTAAAGACTCTTTTTACGACTTGTTAGCTTGTGAGAGCATAATATCTTGAGGTATAAATATGGGTTTGCTTTGTGTGAGTTCTTATATATTGAAAAATTCATTATTCCAAAAGCAACTGTTGAGAGTGAAGCTAACAATACAGAAAGTTTGAATGTATTGTCATACTCGTCACAATTCGAAGGCTATTGAGTCTCTGTTTAGGCTTGTCTTTTAAATCATGTAGGGGAAATCTAATTTTTAAATTTCTGCAGTTATAGTTTATACATGTTTATACTGCTGGTGTGAATTTTATAGCTTTCTAGCTATATGTTAACTGTCTGGTGATTGTTAAATCACGTTACTTATGTATTTAGCGCCGCATGCTGATGTGTAATAACTGGCTGTTGTTAAGTAGATTTTGGATTTATATGCCAGTGGTTAGGCGGTACTTGCTGGGCTGTTTGGCTCACCCCTCTGTTTAACAGGTTTACTGGAGCGCGACTGGATCGCGGAGTAGTTGCTAAAAATTGTATTTTTAGTTAAAACTGTTGTTTTTAGATGTTATTAGTTTATTTTTGTAATAATTATTTTGACGAGAATATTTATTAAAAATGTCATTTTTGGCGACATTAGTCACGTACCAGATTTTCTGAAATATTATTGAAAATGTTGTTCTAGAGGACTGTTTGTCCTGCTGGCTGAGTTTGGACGTCTGAAAGTGTCAGAAGGGTTGAAATTAAATAATGATTTTTATCGAATAATCGATATTTTATTAAAAAATGTGTGACGGGTCGTCACAGTGGTATCAGAGAATATGAAGAAGAACAAGACAGAAGCCCAATAAAGAACCCGCAAAAATGCTGGAAATTTGTTTTCGGTTAGAACATGGGACAAGCTGTAGAACCAATTAACGACAAACCAACCCAATAACTATTGCCAAATGCTCGAGCCAACAAATCTGTAGATGGTAATTTTACTAATATTGTATCTTAGGAGAAACCAATACCAGATTGTCCAATTAGGTAAAAAAAAACTTGAAGAAACAAACTAAATTACCAGACAATGAACTAACAAGATTATAAGAATGAGCAGTACCTAAAACCAAGATTCATGAAATCAAAACACATAGCAAAATGAGCAGAAATTGTTAAGTATAAGAGCAGACACATACCTTCACGTATGCATTCTAGACATGCAAGTCATCAGGTGTAACCACCACCATTTTTCTGACATCGTCCCAGTGTACACCACTTAGACTGTTTTGAATTTTAGTAATAGATGTATAATGATTCGTCCAAACCTTCAACCTGTTTTTAATATTATCCCTTGTTAAGTTGAGCTTTAAAGAGCTATTGATGTGCTCCATAGCTGCTTGGTAAGCAGCAGCTTGGAAGCTCCCCTCAACTTTATTGCCTTGAGCTACCTGGTCATATAAAACAGTAGCTAAGGCACGATCCATTTCCTTGTTCCAACTTACATACAACCGGGACATCTTTCAAAAACCTGTAAATTACAACATCAAAGGACACAATAAGTTCTAAGCATTTGGTGAACAAGTTAGCAGAAGAGACCATTCAAAGCATAGCATAACTATTCTGAAATTGACAGAGCAGAGTGGGGAGAATAGGATAGAACATGATGTTATGCAAATGGTAATACAGAATTACAGATGCGTGAAATGCTGAAAGAGAAGAAAACTATAAACAGGTCATAAGCTCTTTGCATAATTAACATTCATTAGTTATTCAAAAAATTGAAAAAACATGTTCTTTTGATGTTGTATTTTAGAGAAAAATCAGGAAAAAACATAGAAAACCCAGACCTAAACTAACCTCCAAAACACCTCAGTACCATTACAAACTCACCACCAATTACATCCACAATCACCCAGCCTACACTAGCAGTACAAAAAAAACTGAAATTCCCACATAAGCACCTGTTGCATTCACCCTAAACTAGCCAAAACCCATCCACCTACTGCCTTCTTCTACAATCCAACACCATGACCACCAACTTCCAGAATTCTCTAGAAACCTAACCTTCTTCCTAAACCCAATTCAAACCACTACACCAAACCCCTGCTAGTCCACACAATTAGCATCCCCTAACAGCTACCTCAAATCACCATCTCCATTAACAACATAAGCATCGTTGTCAGCCACCGACACCAAACCCTTGCAATTAGACCAATTACAGACCCGAAACAAACCCATGAGATTCAATAATAGACCTAATCAACACGATATGTGAAGGCAAATAATGATATTATGCATTATATTATGCAAATAATTGAAGGCTTACCTTCATCTACATATGTCTGCGTCGACGCTGTAAATCAGCGAACATCTTTGCTGCCAAAGTATCTCTAAATGTTGTCCATTCTGGGTTAACATTGACTGAAGTTATATTTTCAATATTGGACTCACTCTCACTTATTGGGGCGTTCTCCAATTCCTCGTCAACTTCGTTCAACATTGAATCTAACACAATCTCATTCCGTAAGAAGTTATGCAGGATACAGCAGGCACTAATGATCCTAATTTGAATTTTCACAATATAAAAACAAGTTGAACGAAGAGTGGCCCATCTCTTCTTTAACAGTCCAAATGCTCGCTCAATATCGTTACGTGCTGATGAATGGTGAAGATTAAATAGCTCTTTTCTAGTAGTTGAAATATTTCCTCTCCACAACTGTAAATGATAACGAGTGCCTTTGTACGGTGCCAAAAAACCACGACCATTCGTATACCCAGCATCTACTAAAAATTATTTGTCTACAAAACAAATATGTTTGTGTTAATTATATTTAAATAGGATACACCTAATCCAAAGATACTAGATCATAAGACATACTTTTTGGAAGTTTTAGACCGTTTGGTCTCTGCAGCGCATCACACAAAACTTGAGCGTCCGATGCTGATCACTGCAGCGTAAGTGAACCTCAAATAAGAATCGCAAGGTGCCAAGACGTTAGAGCTAATATATCCTTTGTGGTTCCTATATCGACCTTTATCTTCTGATGGGACTGTGAGAGGAACATGAGTTCCATCAAGTGCCCCAACAACTCCCTATAAAATAGAGATGTAATCCACCATTAGAAGTAAAGATTATAACATACTTCAATTAACCAAAATATCCAGTAAAAAGTACCTTAAACCGTTTCCACTTGCTAAAATCACTAATTGCCATTGATGTGTAGTCTTGCTTTATGAATTTGTTGCCTATCTTTAACACAGCTAGTAGCACAGTATGAAATTGCCTACTTATAGTTTCTCAGAACGAGCAAGGACTTCTTTTACGTTGCTATTTGTGTGGCTGTGTCCAAGCATGTACAAGCATATAGTTACCATCTCCCCAAGAGTCACATTTCTTGTAGGTACACTACTACAAATATGACCTTTGTTGATAGTTTTTTTTTTGTTGACAGACGGTTTTATGTAGCTAGTTGCGCATTTAATCGAGAATATTTGTGTTTGTCGATGCACATGATATTTTTTGTCGACCTTTTAGTTTTTATTCAATTATACCTAAAAATTTAGTCAATGATTGTGACTATTTTTTTAATTTTTGACAATCTATTATATAGTGACATACACAATTGTCAACTCCTGCAAAAGGGTGAAAAAGTTAAAGAGAGGGAAAATGAAAAATTAAAAACAAAATCATTATCTCATCAATTGAACTACGTGAAACACTCTAAACTGCCACACCACTCAGACACGTCTCTCAACTCTCTCTCTCTCCCAGAAACCTCTCTCTCACAAACCTAGCTATCCCCCTCTCGATCGCCCAGTCGTCTATTCAATCGCGCGATCCTCTCATCCAGTCGATCGATAAAATATGTCCCTCCGACCCAATTCCCGCACCGAGGTCCGCAAAAAGTCGTACAAGACCGGAGTCGACGCCGACGAAGCTCGCCGTCGCAGGGAGGACAATCTCGTCGAGATCAGGAAGAACAAGCGCGAGGACAATCTCTTGAAGAAGCGCCGAGAAGGCCTCCTCCTCCAGCCCCAGCAACTGTCGTCAGATGCTGCCCCACCAATCGAGAAGAGGGTATGTAATGTTCCCTTCTTCTGATTCAATTTCGTCTTCATCGGATCTTTCACACCAAGCTGATTTAGAAATGGGTTTTCGATTTTTTGGATTTTTGGTTCTGGGTTTTGGTTTTCTGGTTCTGGGTCTCGGCAATTCCGAAATTATATGGGTAAAAGAGTGCCGATCTTATGATTTTAGATCTAATGGGTTTGTGGGTTTTAGTTTGATTTGATTTGGGTGTTTAGGAGATGGAGTGTAGGGATGTAGATCAATGGTTAGTTGTTAGATTATTGGGTTTATGTCTAATTAGAGTTGAATTCTGCTTTATTGAATTGGGTATACCCAAGTAAGTCATCATAGGAATATGTTTGATAATTTAACAATTTTTAGAAGACTTGAAAAGAGTGTAGCTGTATCTACTGACAATATTTGGTTCGATTACCGAAATTCTCTGAGTCTCCGCCCTCTATCAGGCTATCTTAATCTCCCTCAGATGTTCCTCTGGGGCTGCGCAAGTCTTTCAAACTATGTATTGCTTTCTCTTTTTCAGTTAGGTTTTGATTGCTTCTCACAGAAAAATACGATTTTTAAACCCTGAATGGCATAAGGGAGAGAGTTCTTTTGGCAGAAAACCCACCAAAATCTTCATCTGTATGATAAGGGAGAGAGTTCTTTTTCAGCTTCGTGGGTTGGTTGTTTGGGTGAGGTTAATTGGTCTGTAGGTGGTTGTAATCAGGTTATATGTGGTTCAGGTGTGTGATGGTGTATAGGTACTGTAGGCGTTTGGTTTGTATCAGTCCGGTCTGTGAATGAAGGCAAGGTAGTGATGATGAAATTTGTGTACTTGTGGTTGAGGATTATTTGCAGGGTTTTTTGTATTATAGGCAGTGGTGTAGGTAGTTTGTTGGGGTTGCTATGTGTGTTGGTTATGGTCTGATGAATTGATATGGTGTTGTTTGATGGTTGTTGTGGTTATGCTCTAATTTGTCTGAATCTTTTTGTTTTGGGATATTGAGCCCTATGTGGTCACTTTCTCAAATATAAAATGAGTCTCATGTTGTTTGATTTTTAGATCCATCTATGTTTCATATCAAGTCACAAGCAGAACCATTGGATATTGGGAGGAACCTCTCTTTTATCTATGGCTTGAACTGAAAAACACAATATACAACACAGAGCTATATGGTTCTTCAGCTGAAACCTGTGTTGGATTCATGATTTGTTCAGGAAGCACAAAGGGATTTTGTTTTTTTAAGAAATCTGGATTCATAAATTTCTGCCATTTCTATTTCATTTTTTATTCAATTTGGAGGGTAAGAAGTCATGGTTACTTGGGATCTGAAGATTGAATGGGTAATTTGCATCTGAAATGATGTGGTAACTCACTGTTTTGTTCTTAAATTAGAAAAACTTAAGTGATCAGTTTGTATCCTTTCATACTTTCTTTAATCACTTAAGTTTTTAATTGTTTTTCTAATTTAAGGACAAAACAATGAGTTACCACATCATTTCATTAAACTGAATTGTGTAATGAAACTTGGGTGCAAGGAGCAAAAAAGTTCTCTTTTTTCATTTGTCCTTTGATCTAGTAATACTGAATTCAACATCCCAAAAGAAACACAGTTACATAGATTCAAAAATAAAACATGTGCCATTTATAGATGGTCTATTACTACCTCATCTGTTTCTATTGGTTAAGGTTCTCCCTTTGTGCTAAAAATTTCAGTTGAAGCAATTGTAGCAAATCGAGCTAATTGAGATGTCCCCTGTCTCCTTGTAGGACTGCAAGCCAAGATTTCGGTCGATACCCAAAAAGGAGTCAAAGGACTCCTCATATGCAGCTTCATAACACTCTGTCTATGTAAAATTTGAAGCTTCAGGCCCAGTGGAAGAGGTATTGGAGCTCTCACGATCTTTCACTCTTTTATGAGCACATCAATTGTTAGTAGCAATGGAAAAGTTGAGACATGGTGAAAAACTAGACATATTGACCGATAAATATCTCAAAGGGCTAAAATCTCTCTACGGCGCAATGTTTCTAATATTTCAGGTACTGCATTATTGCTTAGTTAGGTTTCTTTGAACAAGTTATTTACGAAGTGTCCAATGCACATTCCAGAGTAATACCATAGAAATGTGCAACAGGTGAATACTGAGGCATGTTATGCTTGTTGTATGAAATGACAAATTATGTAAAATTTTATTTGTGTCAGGGCTACAATCTGCATTTGATCCCTATGAAAAATAATACTTTTTCTGATGACAGTAGACATATAAACTCCTACAGGTAACAATATGAAAATATTGTCGTTAGCTGAAACAATAGTAAGGAAGAAGGTAATAAAGGTTACTCAAGTTTATAGGGAAGTTTGATGGAATTATACCCTTGATGAGACTGTTGCACATGTCTCTGAATCAATAAGCAGAATAAATATTAAGATTTCGAAAAATATAAAACAATAAAAACAAATATCAGAAAGAGAAACAAAAAAGCATTGGCTATAGGTGAAACAAATATTCCATGATTTTGAAGATTGTATATTGATGTATATCGTAGGCGATATTCATTGTTGTTAAACCACACGACCACTATCTTATGATTCCTTTTTTCATTGTTTGCAGGTTTAGCGTCGCTTGTTATGATACGTTCAGGGCATCGAAGGAACCAAAGTACTGGCCGGTGATTCTGGACACTTGATGATATAACACTAGCCATTTTCTGGGCACTTGATTCCCCTTTCTGGACATAGTTTTTGAACTTTAAAACGCTAGCTACTTGTTTTGTTAACTTAATTCTGCTTTGTGCGACTCTTTAATTAGAGTGAACTGGTGGAAGGTCATTCACACGGCTTAAGGATGCAAAATACTTATTATGTAGTATTATTTTTGTTTTTAATGGAAAAAATCCCACTTTGGGTGGGTTGATCTTGGATTTGAGCACATTTGTGCATATATGTTTATGAGTAGTGTTTGAATTTTGGGTGCATGTCTGCATATATGTAAAAATCTCCATAATTTTTTTTATTTCGTCGTGATACAGGCGACAAACATGTATGTCGCCAGGAAGATGTAAAAGTGAGAAAACATGTCTACTGGTGACAAACAGAATTTGTCACCTATGTACATAAACTACCAAATTTACTTGTCGGCAGTTATACTAGAGACAGAGAAGGTTTGTTGTTAGATTTAAACTGTCGACAAAAACTGATGTCGCTTTTTTTTTCTGCCGACGTAATTGAGATTTGTCGGCCTTAATACTAACGACCGACTTGTAGTGACCATTTTCCGTCAAAAAATTATTTGTCGATAGAATTTCTACCGACATATTTGGCCTTTCTAGCGACAATTTTTGCTGTCAACGGAGGCAGAATTTGTTGTAGTGGTACCAATCCCCCATCTTCACACAATATACTACACAATTTATCAAATACTCGTGTAGGCATTCGAAGTTGTCCTAAACACACCGACTGAATCTAAACCGACCTCAAAAAATATTCCTCTAGCATATATCCTTTCTTTCCTGATTCCACTTGTCCAGCACTCTAAAGAGTGTTTCATGCTATATTGAGTTCCAATAAGTACCAAGATACTCCCATAAACAAGACCATGAATTCTTCTTCATCCTCTTCTACATTTTCTCTAATACGTTTGCGTCCAAAAGGTTGATTCGTTGCACTTTCATCCGTTGTGGCCTATGTATTACAATTCCAAAATTACATACCAGTTTTGCCATGTACCAGTTGTGCGGCAACCTTTCAGATTCCACACGTTATCACAATCCTGCAGACTGTGGGGCTCCTGTTAAGCAGCCTAGGTCTGCAGTCTCGTTCTAGGTCTTCTAGGGTTTCTAACCTTTCCTAAAGGCCTTGGTCAGATTCTCTAACAGTTGGTCAAACTTTTAAGTTAGTCCTATCTCCCCTTCTCTGGTCGTTCCATCAGGGTAAGGTGCTAAATCCTGTCTTTTCTTCCTAACCCTAATCGGACGTTTTCACCTACCGGCTCGGGTCTGTAGCAATTCTGGTTCGCGACTCCGATCATGCATAAACAATATGATTCAAAGACAAGATAACGATAATACTGCTGAATTAAGAAAGAGCAATCATGAATTCATAATCAAAACATAGAACAAATATACGAGTACGAAACCCTAGGTTCACCGAGAACCTAGGTAAAGAGTTTAGCTACTAGAATTCAGAACGTAAATAACAACGTTTTTGAATAAGAGAGAGAGAATGAAGGCAAACTAGGTCTTCGAATCTGGATTCACACTTTCGTTCTCTCCGGGGATGCTTAGACTTCCCCTTAAGTTGTGTTATGTCAAAAATGAGCTATGGGCATGTGTTTATATAGTGCTGAAACGCTTTCCCAAATGACTGTCTGAAATTACAACACTGCCTCAACTTGTGTGTATTTGGCTTGAAATACGCACACAGCTTTCCTGGACTACTCAGTTTCTTCTTCTTTGTTCGTATTTTAGAATTCCTGTGCGTATTCTAGATTTCCTGTGCGTATTCCACCTGTAATACGCACACAGCACCTGCAGTTCTTCAATTTTCAGCCAGCCCCCTTCTCTGTGTGTGTATTATGTCTGAAATACGCACAGCATGTGCGTATTCTGCTTGAAATACGCACACGGAAGCTTCAATCTTGTCCTGGCTTCCTGCTGTGTGCGTATTTCACTCTGTCTTGTACGTATTTTACCTGAAATACGCACACAGCAGCTTCTCAGCTTCTGTTTTGCCTTCCCAGTCTCTCCGTGATTTCTTGCTCTATTTCCACTGTATTCACGAGCCCTGTTCCTACATAGACAACACGAACGCACCCGCGATCATATCCAAAAAATGCATAAAACAAGCAGTAATTCACGAAGAGAACGTAAACATCTCGTTCTAACTTTTCGAGGCTTTCTAAGGGTAAAACTGGGGTAAAACTGTATCTTTTTTACACTAACACCCCTCTTTTCAGGCTATATGATAATCCTAACAGGGAGTTCTCACATACGGATGTGTGTGGGCCATTTTCCACGCCTGATAGGGGTGGTTATGTCTACTTCATTACGTTTACTGATGATTTCAGTAGATATGGATTTGTATACCTTATGAAGGCCAAATTCGAATCCTTTGTAAACTTCAAAGAATTCAAGAATGAAGTAGGGAAGCAACTTGGCAAAAGTATAAAGGCTCTACGATCGGATCCTGGAGGAGAATACTCAAGCCCAGATTTTGACAACTATCTTAGAGAGTATGGGATAATATCCCAACTCACTCCACCCGGAACGCCATAGTGGAATGGCGTGTCCGAGAGGAGGAATCGAACACTGTTGGACATGGTTCGATCTATGATGTGTCAAACTGATCTTCCATTATCCTTTTGGGGCTACGCTTTATTGTGTTCATCTTTCACCATTAACCGTGTTCCATCTAAATCGGTCATGAAGACATCACACGAGATGTGGAGTGGGAGGCGTCCCACAGTGTCGTTCATGAAAATTTGGGGTTGCGATGTCTATGTAAAACGTTTACAATCAGCTAAACTCGGTCCTAATTTGGATAAGTGAAAGTTTGTGGGATACCCTAAGGAAACTAAAGGGTATTACTTCTATAATCCAACTGAGAAAAAACGGCTCGCAAGTGATCATTCGTTCACCTATCCTGGAAAAGCAACTAAGCTTTTCGAAAAGCAAATAAGGACCGGGATTTTGATATCGAACTTCGATGAACGTGATTTTGGCACCTATGGAGTCATTTTGGACGTAAACTTCGATCATGTAAAGAAATCCCCGTTTTCAGACCGTTTTCTCGTTTTTCTCGATTATTGCCCAACTTTCACGGAAATATCCAAACTGCGCCAAATTCCCGTTTTTCTTCTATTCCTAAGCTCGTTTCTTCTATTTCGAAGCTCATTTATTCTATCCACTTGATTCCCGCATGCATAATTCCTGTCAAACAACAAAACGAACACTACCCCGAAGATAAAATGTGATAAATTATCAAAATCATACTCAAAACCATTAAGAAACGCCCGGATTGTACTTTCAAGCTCAAAAACATCCGAAAGTGCATTTTCTTCATATTTTGGCTTAAATCTCGTCACTTTGCACCACAACGCACACAAATGACTACGTAACATGTACGTAAGATAAGTCTTATGAAGGAGTTATCAACCATTCAGACTGAGGACGAGAAGGAGTACATGTCCATGTTTCCATATGCTAGCGCAGTTGGAAGCCTTATGTATGTTATGGTCTGTACTCGACCAGACATAGCATTCACTGTTAGTGTGGTTAGTCGTTTTATGGCTCAATAAGGGAAGGACCATTGGAAGGCGGTGAAGCACATATTAAAGTACCTTAAGGGTACGTCAGACATTGGCCTATGTTATGGGGCTAATGAAGACATCCTTGTAGTCGGGTTCTCGGATTCGGACTATGCAGGGGATATTGATCGCATGACATCTATGACTGACTATGTGTTTACTCTGGGAGGTTCTGTTGTGAGTTGGAAGGCAACGCTACACCCGACGGTGACTTTGTTAACCACGGAGGCGGAGTACATGGCTCTAACGGAAGCAGCAAACGAGGCAGTGTGGATTACAGTTATGGTCAATGATCTAGGCCTACATCAAGATCAGGCGATAGCCAACTTTGACAGCTTGAGTGCGATTTGCTTAACTAAGGATCAGGTTCATCATGAAAGGACCAAGCATATCGACGTCTGATATCACTTTTGAAGATCAAGGTGAAGAAGGTGGGGACAGCTGACAACCCCGCAGATATGTTTACAAAGCCAGTTCCAGTGAGCAAGTTCCAGCATTGTCTGGAATTGCTCAACATCCTGAGCCAGTGAGCCCTTAGGGTCATGTCGGAGCCGGCGAGGTCCAATGAGTCTCCCTGACGGGAGACAACGGGAGAGAAGAAGACAAGCTTCGTTCGCAAGGCGGAGGAAGACTTCGTTGCAGAAGAGAGACTTCAAGTCAAGGTGGAGATTTCTTAGAATGTTCCCTTGATCATAGATGATACTCAAAGGAGCGCGAAGAAGTGGGCTCCAGGATGTCTTCGCACGAAGACTAGGGAGTCTTCGCACGAAGACATCACCCAGAAGGCCAGAATACCAAAAGTGTTCGTGAAAGAGCTCTCTTTCGCAAAGTAGGAAGACCTTCCCACGAAGAGTCTTCGCACGAAGACAGTGTGTCTTCGCACAAAGACAGTTCGGGAGGCGGCAAATAAGGATGGTAATGTTTCCTTTTGTATTCGGGTGGTTTTGGGGACTATAAAGTGATCCTTTGGGATCCTATATATGAACATATGTAGACATCTTTGATCGTTCCTATTCGTTGAATAAAGGTCTTTCTTCCCCGTGGACGTAGTTAGCTCGATTTGGACTAGCGAACCACGTTAAACTTGTGTTTTGCATCTTTCTTTCATCGTTCGTGAGGTGAGTGATCGAGTGATTGTCATAACAAGAGCAGTGTACGGTGAAAGAGGCGAAGGAGAGAATGAATTATTGTATCCACAAATGGGAAAATGAAGAGACACACTTTCTGTTTATATACAACTAGAATACACGGCACACACACTGTGTGCAAACACAAAAGTTTTTTCAAAAAAAAAAATAATGCACTAAGAAATGATAAATATTGAGGATAGTAGGTAAAAGTTAGGGTTGAAAATTGTACGAAATGTGTGCCCAACGGTTAGGTAGTTACCAAGTGATGTGTTTCTTGTGATTTCCAATTTTACCCCCAACAATAGCTTATTTTCTCTTTAGTGAAAACGACATTCAATGTCTTGTGAAAAAGGCTTCATCAAAATCCTTAGGCCCTTTATATATTAGTATAGATACAAGACCCTAAGATTGGACGATTGTGACTAAATGGACGTTGTGAATTGCGTAGTGGTTACTGTGCCTAACCGTCTTGCAGTGAGCTCCATGAGCTTTGCATTGCGTAGTGGTTACTGTGCTTAACCGTCTTGCAGTGAGGTCCATGAGGTTTTCTTCGGCTGCTTTTTGGGTCCTTTGTTCACACGGGCTGTTCTTTGATTGTGGGCTTTGGCCCAACTGAATGTTGGACTTGACCATCTTGTCTTACAAATACAAGGGAAAGGGAGACGTAGATAATTTGAGGAAAGGATATCAATCCCATTTGACCAATCTGGTTCTTGAATTGGTGGAAATGATATGGTTCGACCCAGTTTTAAGCCTTCACTAATGTACTGTTGTCTTTTATGCCGCAGACTGAAACACATGTTATCCTGATCCTTTTCATATCTCATCCAGTGTTGGAAAGTATAGTAGCCAGTAGAAAATATTTGTATTGAGGTCCAAATAGTGTGAAGCACTAATTTGAACTGAACCCACTAGTGGTGCTGCTGGACCAAGAGACCATTTGTGGACCACTCTGGGTTCTTGAGTTGCTGGGACAGACGGAGGAGGATAAAATAATTGGAAAGCACCTGCTAGGAAGTGTACGGTATGATCATACAAAAATCAGCCAAAACCATATGGGAGGCACGTGTAGCTGTGTGTGCAAAATCTGACATTATCGTTTTAATAATGCTGTTGCTATGTACTTAAGTTTTAAGGACACAAATAATAAAAGAGACAGCTGGTTACGGCATGCCAAACTGACAAATAATAGCTAGAAGTTGGAATCGGGCAACTGGAGATTTCTATCTTCAGGGAAGACGATGAGATCTTGTCCAGCTAGCTTTGCAAAAACAAGTACAGCTGCCTACTTGACTGTGCCATCCGCCAAATTAAACAATAATGATGTTGGGTTTTGTCTCGAATTCCGCAAGACGAATCGGTGTACCCGATGCGTCTGATTTGTCCTCTGAGGAGGTGATCTCTGAGGAGGTGATCTCCTCTGAGGAGGTGATCTCTGAGGAGGTGATGGCTAGGGCTTGGTGGGCTTTTCCACCTCCTCTATATTAGTATAAATAGAGGTGCTAGCTATTGTTTCTAATTGAGCGAGTCGAGTTGAGAGAGATTGGTGAGAGATATCTTTGAGCGGATGTGTGAGGTTAGGGTTTCATGGTTGTAGGCCATGAGGAAGAGAGTACCGCGTCGACGTGGTCCGCGGATTGAGCCGTCTCTCCCCTACGATGTATTCCCTCATTGATATAGTGAAATTCTCCTCCTCCCGTGGATGTAGGCAGTTTGGCCGAACCACGTTAAATTCTTGTGTTGTCGTTTTTCTTCTCCTATATGGCGTGTGTTGAGTGTGTGATCGTGTGACGTATTTTTGCTTCCGTTGCGGCGGGAATTCGGATCGACGAGTAATTCCCCAACAAGTGGTATCAGAGCCAGGTTCACGATCCGGGTGGAGCGCGCAGGTGGAAAGAATTGAAAAAAAAATTGATCGGGTGGTCCAAATTGTTTTGGGTGTTTTGAGCTACCTGTAAGTCCGATTGGGCTCGAACAGGAGGTGAACCCTAGGTTTTTGGATGTTCCCGACGTCATGGCGCGGTCAGATTCTGCAAATTGTCGCTGGATTTTGCAGAATGCTGACGTGGCAGTTTGCGGTGAGATCCAACGGTCCAAAATTGTTCGGGTGGTTACGGCGTGCCTGTAGATCGGATTGGGATGAGTCAGGAGTCTAACCCTATGTTTTTGGACGTTACGGATTCATCGGTACGGTCAGAATTTTGAGATTCTGAGTGGATTGATAAGATCGGCATCAATCGATATCGGTAGGGAGATCGAAGACGACGGGATGCGATCAGGGTCAATCAAGTTGAAGTCCAATCAGGTGGGGTCAATTAGAGGCGTTTTTCCTAATTGAACGTTCGGTTGGCAACCTATGCAGGCTTGGGAGTGTGTTGACAGGTGGAGCTGCTGTTCAACATAGGCAAGAAGCATAGGCGTTGTGTGATTGTGAGCACGTGACGCAACAGTTGCAGACGGGGTCTGGTCAAAGATTTGGGCAACTATTGCAAGGAAATTCACAAAGAAGCTCCAGGGGCAGAGATCGAGGCGGTGGACGCAGTTGATGAGGCCATGGCTCGAGGTGGCGTCCTGATATCTCTGTGTGCGTGGTTCGTGACGATAACACTTGAGCAACTCGAGGCAAGAAGAGAGGTAAGTCACAGAGGGTACGCAAAGCGGTGGCTTTGCAAGACGTCTTGGTGAAGACGTATGGTCGAACATGAGAAGCAACAGGGCATGGAGAAGCACTCAGGGCTGGCGTGGAGAAACACGTGGTTGACGTGTGAGGACGCTGAAGCATGGAAATAGTGCAGGCTATGCAGCAGTTGCAGGTTGTTCGAGACGGTGCTCAAGTGACGAGAACGGTGATGAAGAAAACTACTGCAGTAGTGAAGAGGAAGGGAGTCTCGTTTGCACTTGACGTGGTTGGTGGTAAACTCTCCAGTGATGAGCTAGCTGGTGGAGAGATGGAGCCACACTACTCCCCAAAGTGTCATGCTTTGGGACGCACCTGTGTCGGGGGTGCGAGGCGTGCCCTAGGAGGGGGTGCAGAGCATCTCGGTAGAGGTGCGATGGCGGTCCATGCAGGTGGAGCATGGAGGATGCGGCGGAGTTGACATCAACAACGGAGTTGGCTGAGGAATTTGCTAGGCGCTTGCAGAATTCAAGCCAAGGTGGAGTTTGTTGGGTTTTGTCTCGAATTCCGCAAGACGAATCGGTGTACCCGATGCGTCTGATTTGTCCTCTGAGGAGGTGATCTCTGAGGAGGTGATCTCCTCTGAGGAGGTGATCTCTGAGGAGGTGATGGCTAGGGCTTGGTGGGCTTTTCCACCTCCTCTATATTAGTATAAATAGAGGTGCTAGCTATTGTTTCTAATTGAGCGAGTCGAGTTGAGAGAGATTGGTGAGAGATATCTTTGAGCGGATGTGTGAGGTTAGGGTTTCATGGTTGTAGGCCATGAGGAAGAGAGTACCGCGTCGACGTGGTCCGCGGATTGAGCCGTCTCTCCCCTACGATGTATTCCCTCATTGATATAGTGAAATTCTCCTCCTCCCGTGGATGTAGGCAGTTTGGCCGAACCACGTTAAATTCTTGTGTTGTCGTTTTTCTTCTCCTATATGGCGTGTGTTGAGTGTGTGATCGTGTGACGTATTTTTGCTTCCGTTGCGGCGGGAATTCGGATCGACGAGTAATTCCCCAACAAATGATAGTGGACATTGTGATAGTAATGAACAATGAAAGACCCAAAAGATCATTTTTACATAGCACATTATTGGTGCCAATTGCAGAAATCTGCATGCTTCACAGCTTCAACGATGTTGTGTTTATGTTTGACAGTTTACGATATACTTGAGTTTAGAGTTGTCATCAAAAGATGAACAAATGATGCAAACTAGAAAACAAAACAGAAAAGGATGAAACTACAAAGAGCAAGAGAGGTTGGAGATGTGTCAAAGGCAGAGAAAGTTGTTAGAAAAGTGACACTTGTTGATCTAGTCAAATTCAGGGAAAGGTAAGAAACACTTTGAGTTGTGATTGTCCCCTCGTCAATAATGTACTGATATAGCCACTTATAGGAATGTGATTATGACGTGTGGGTTATCGCTAGCCAAAGAGGACAGTACATGTTTTATTTGCCAAGCATACATTCCCCCTGTCATGTTTTACTGGTACACACATTTGTAAAAAATCTCATAATTTCATTATGTTTTTGAAGTACTTTTCTTTGTTTCTTTCCTTTCTTTCAGTTTTGAGTTTTACCACTATCCATGAGGTCGTTCTGATTCGATGATTTGATTAGCAATACGATCTATTTTTTTTGTAAATTTTATGGTGTTGTACAGTAAATTTTACTCTACAACACCATATAAAATTACCAAAAAATTGTATCGTTTTACTATCCAAATTACCGGATCAAAGTGACATGTCTACGGATGATAAAGTCAAAACTGGAAGATATAGGAGAACCAGACCAAGTATATGTTTTCCTATTGAAAAATTTTAGACGGCCAAAAATTGTTTTGACAGAACATAACCAATGAAATTTAGTCATGTGGGCAACATTACAACTATTTGTGTGGTCAAACCTAAGTGTAGATGATTGTATGATACTCAAGTTATAATATAACCTTCAGGTTAGAATTTAAAAGTGACAATTTTAGATATCTATTTAAGAGTTTTTCTTATAAATCAAGGTTCTCCTATTACAGGCTTAGTTATTTTACTTGTGACCTATATAAGGCTATTCACTCTTTTTCTATAACGTTTTTCTTTTTTTCCTTTTTTTTTGCCAAGGCCAAAGAACTTCATATTAGTAGATAAGATCCAAACATACGATTACAAGACCATGGATCGAAACACTAACTAGCATCCGTAACTAAGAGCAAAAGCTAAAAGCAAATACTACAAGGGCCAAAGAGAACCCTCACATAAACCTAATCCCAGGCAAACCTGAGCCAAAACCAGTTCAAGACCAACAGTGACCATTGTTCAGAGACTAGATAAAATTAATAATTACACGGCACTGAAGCAACAAGTTAATCAACAATGAAGGGGATGATAGCATTAACATACTCCTCAGGCAGAGAAGGAAACAATGGAGCAGCTTCATTTGGATCCACCCACTGCACCAGAAACTTCAACACTATCCAAAACAGGAAGAGCAAGGATAGGATCATCAAATGCTTCTTGAACACAAGAGAGGGGCAAAACAGCAAGAGGTATGGCGTCTGAAATTGGGACAACATGAGCCAGGGCAAATTGATCATGTGCAGCCACCCAGCAAGAGGAACCTTCAGAGACTGCAACCTCCACCGAACCTGTTTGATATGAAGAAAAGAATAAGATGTATCAATAATTTAAATGTAGTGGATATGGAGACCACAGATAGCCACAATTGAGTCAGCAAGATCATTTGCTTGATGAAAAAGCTACTCCTCTGAAAAATGATGTCAGTCAAAATATCATATTATTCCTCGCAGTCCACATGACCCAAATAACGGCTGTAGGCCACTGCCAGTTTAACTGAGCCTGTAGAAACTTTTTTGGTCTCAAACAACCCTTAAGCCAAGCTTGATTATCAGAAGAGCTGCAAGGAGGGTTAGAAATGGGAGCCATTTGACACAAACCTTGAGCACTAGAACAATTAATAAAGATATTAGTAGAAGTTGCATGCTAGGATAGATAGGGAAATAACAAGAGAGGGAATCTATTTTAGTATGCAGATTATGTAAAGTAGGAACAGAATTAGTAAGGATACGCCAAAAGAGACCATCTTATAAGGAATACCACATGACCGGAGTTTTTTTCTGTTAAAATCATAACACATTCTATGAAATTGGATTTTTTTTAATTTGTTAGAAGGGAAGATTTATTGTAGTTCTGAAGATGGTAAGATGATTTAATTGAGAAAAATCTATTAGAATTAGGCTTCCAAAAGAGTATGTCATCCTCGCCCTGAGTGATCCTAGAAGTAGTTACAATTTTCTAACCAACCAATCTGGAAAAAGCTAGTGGAGTAGTTGAACATTCCACTTATTTTAATCTGCTTAAAGAAACTGTGATACCCATTGTAGGAATTTGTAACATCAGAAATCTCTAAGCTATCAACTAAAGAAACAGCCGGAACTGAATCCATCCATCCTCCATATCTAATCAAAATCTTTTTCTATAATGTTCAACTAGCGTTTTTAATTAGTAAACTCTAGACCTCATTGTTCTTGATTGATGAATTCTCCTAAAGCGTTTCATGGTATCATAACGGGAAGAAGACACATTCATATTTATTTATTTTTGCTCAACCTTCATATTGTTGAAACAGATCATTTTATCTTCTTATCTATATATATTCCTAGTAATGGTATGCGGTAAGAATTTCTAAAGACTGTAAATTTGATTCATAAGATTCATTTTCTCGCACATTATGTTTTCTCCCTTTGAAAAATTGACTGATTGCACACTTGGCTACTCTTCCTTGAGAGTGTTTGGATGTAATTGCTTTGCCTTCAGCCCCGTCTTAAATGCACAAAATTGATGTCTCACCTTGTATAATATTTTTCTTGAATTATAGTGAAGGGCAAAAGGGTTATCATAGTTTTGATGCAGCCGGTACATTCCTTCTGAAATTTGACATTTCCTCACTACCCAAAATGATGTCATCCGACTACAAAATACCGATGTAATGAATTTTGTTTGAGTATATCGAATGTAAGATAGCCACCACAGTCAGATGCTATTAGGTGACAGTTTGTTAGTTCTCAAGTAGCATTGTGTTAGGTTTGTGTCAATCTCTCAGACACCTTCCCACCATACTACATCACATATCTAAATGTGGTGCCCGATATTCAAAGTAAATTCAGTTTCGAATTTTGTTGTAGCAAAAACATACCAAAGCGCCAATCCCTAAGTTTAAACCAAATATAGAATGTAATTAGTCGCGACTGTTGGAGATGCTTTAAGGTGACAGGTTCCTATCTTGTCAAACATCCCCGCCGTTCCGCACATGATCGGCAAACAACTTGCAATAAGAGCTTGTTTGGTACCACTCCGTTTCTTCTCTTTCTCCCCCTGGGAGAAAACTCGTAGATTAAGGGGGGGGGGGGGCAAATCAAGGCCAAAAACCTGTTATACCCCTGTGAGATAGAGCCAAAACCAATAAAGCACCCATCAGCTCATGAACAGTAATGAGCTTTTGGGTCTGATTAATGTGAAAGCTGAAAATAAGCTTTCCCTCCAAATCTAAACACAAAAACACAAAACCTGAAAATTTTAAGTTTGGAGCCTAAACATGCTACCTATACAAGAAGTCCTATAAATACAAACATTACAAACACACTACAAATCCAGAAATTGTTCTTCAAAAGAACACTCAAAAGAAGAAAAAGTGAGAGATGAAGGTAAATTGATGGAATTAGGTAGCAGGTTCAGCAGCAGCTTCATCAATCTTCATCCCCATTCTTTATCCTCATCAAGAACTCCATAAAGCTTCTTTGTGCATACCCAACCTCAGGAAGCCAAGTGCAGCAGTTACTCATTCACATTACCTGCAAAATCAACAAGGTTAGTAGCAGAAATGGCAAACAGAAGATTAAAAGAATGTGAAAGAGTTGACATAAAGGATTTTATTCTTCTTGGCTTGACAAACTTAAAGTCAAGCAAAGGTTTGTTTAAAGAAGCAAGAGAGAAGTTTGCCGTGGACAAGAAGACAATATATGTAATCTGGAAAATGATCCAAGAAGCCTTAAATTTTGGGGTATCAATTGATGTTAAATCTAGGCAGAAGGGCAATTTGAAGCCAAAGACACCTCTGGACATGGCCAGATTTCTTCTTATTCTTAAAGAAGACAGACACAACACACGACAAGCAGCACGTAAGTACTGATTTTGTATTTTGTGTTTAATTCATCAATTCTCATAAATGTATATCATGCTCATTGCACAAGTGTAGCTTTGTATTCATATCAGCAACTAACAAGAAATAAGTATAGCTTTAAGTTCCAAGAAGCCGTAAAATTCAACAAATATACCTTTCAGTTAAAATCAGCAAAGGAAAATTGAGTCATGTTTATTGCACAAGTGTAGCTTTCTGTTCATATCAGCAAGAAACAAGTATAGCTTTCTGTTCCAAAAAATTCAACAAATATACCTTTCTGTTAAAATCAGCAAAAGTTAATTGCATCATGTTTATTGCACAAGTGTAGCTTTCTGTTCGTATCAGCAACTAACAAGAAACAAGTATAGCATTCTGTTCCAAGATGCCGTAAAATTCAACAAATATACCTTTCTACTAAAATTAGCAAACCAATTGCATCATGTTTAGTGCACAAGTGTAGCTTTCTATTCATATCAGCAACTAACAAGAAACAAGTATAGCATTCTGTTCCAAGAAGCCGTAAAATTCAACAAATATACCTTTCTATTAAAATCAGCAAACCAATTGCATCATGTTTATTGCACATGTGTAGCTTTCTGTTCATATAAGCAACTAACAAGAAACAAGTATAGCATTCTGTTCCAAGAAGCCGTAAAATTCAACAAATATACCTTTCTATTAAAATCAGCAAACCGATTACATCATGTTTATTTCACAAGTGTAGCTTTCTGTTCATATCAGCAACTAACAAGAAACAAGTATAGCATTCTGTTCCAAGAAGTCGTAAAATTCAACAAATACACCTTTCTATTAGAAACAGCAAACCAATTGCATCATGTTTATTGCACAAGTGTAGCTTTTTGTTCATATCAGCAACTAACAAGTAACAAGTATAGCTTTCTGTTCAAATCATCAACTAACACTTTAGTGTTATCAATTCAATTTCAGTTAATTATGGAGTTAGTGCATCATCCATATGGAGATGGATACACGAAGGTGCATTAAAATGCAGAAAATCATGGGTGCACCCTGCTCTAACAGAGGCACACAAATTAGCGAGAATCAGATTGTGTCTACAAGCACTAGTGATAAATTTAGAAGGTGTTATCACATACAGTAGCATGGATCAAATTGTGCATATCGACGAGAAGTGGTTCTACATTCAGAAATTGAAGGACTCATACATTCTGCTACCACTAGAAGAAATACCATATGATGATTGTCAAAGCAAACAATATGTAGGTAAAGTGATGCTCATTTGCTGTGTTGGAAGGTCTGTCTATGACATAACTGGTCAATGTGTTTGGGATGGTAAGATTTGTGTATGGCCATTTGTCGAAGAGGTAGGAGCTAGGAGATCATCTATTAATAGACCAGCAGGCACTATTGAAGTCAAAGCAATAGCATCTGTCACTAAAGAGGTAATGGCTGACATACTAATCAACAAGATCATACCAGAGATTAAGTCAAAGTGGCCACAGAATATGTCGAAGGTCATTCTAATTCAGCAAGACAATTCAACACCTCATGTTTCAAATACAGATGCTCAATTCATAGAAGCTGCACAAAGTGATGGATTCAACATCAAACTTATCAATCAACCAGCTAAATCACCTGACTGTAATATTCTTTATTTGGGTTTTTTCAATTCAATTCAAAGTCTTCAAAGTAAAATGCAATCAAAGTCAACAGAGGATCTCATATGTGCAGTACAAATGGCATATGAAGGACAAGATAAGAACACAATTGACAATGTGTTCTTAGATCTCCAATTGGTCATGACTGAGATTCTTGGTGCTAGAGGTCACAATAATTTCAAGATTCCACATATAGGTAAGCGAAAGCTGAAGAAAATGGGAGTGTTACCAAGAAGTTTTACAGTCCACACTCAACTAGTAATGGACTGCATTGATTACATGAAGGAGATGGAAGAAAAGATTGGTAATCTTTCCTTGTTGGAAGGATTAGGGTATGATCCAGAGTAGCCATAGTGTTGGATCACTATTTTGTTGCAACTACACATAGTTGTATGCATGGATGTGTTATGCTACACCTATGTGTAGTTGTAAGCATGAATGTATGTAGGCAATTCCAACCTTTTGTATGTATTTTGTACCAATCCTCAAACCAATAGTATCACTGGATGGGTTGTAAGCATGAATGTATTTAGGCAATGTCACCCTTTTGTATGTATTTTGTACCAATCCTCAAACCAGATGTGGAATATTATCATTGGATTGGTTTTGTTTGGTTTAGGTGGAACCACAATGTGAATCACAAAGTTTACTCAAACACCTATACAACCAAACAATTGAAAAACAACTCTCATACAATCACAACATTCATTGAGTTGTGTAGTGTTAACATAAACCAACCAATCCTCAAACCAGTTGTGGAATATTATCATTGGATTGGTGGTGTTAGGTTTAGGTAGAACCACAACATGAATCACAAAGTTTACTCAAACACCCATACAACCAAACAATTGAAAAACAACTCTCATATAATCACAACATTCATTGAGTTGTTTAGTGTTAACATCAAACCAACCAATCCTCAAACCAGATGTGGAATATTATCATTGGATTGGTTGTGTTTAGTTTAGGTGGAACCACAATGTGAATCACAAAGTTTACTCAAACACCTATACAACCAAACAGTTTGATGTTACATTAAGTCCATGATCAACACTGTATACCCGTGCATATATACTCTCAGTCCATCTTCAAGATGGGTACATCATCGAGTAGATACTATAATTACATTGTTGATTAACATCAACACAATCACATATCACAGTTGCATAAATCAGAGTAGGCCACATAGCACAGAGGATCAATTGCATTAATCAGATCGCAATTGCATTAATCAGAGGATCAATTGCATTAATTAGAGGACAGAGTATAAAATGGATAGCACAGATAGAACAGAGTACCATCATCAATTGCACAAGATAGCACGGATACAACAGTTGCATAAGATAGCACAAGATATCACAGATAGCACAGAGTAACATCATAAATTGCATAAATCATATCACAGTTGCACAAGATAGCATAGATAGCAAACCCTAGAAGATGAACAGTCTTGAGCATATTATGAAGCAGAAAATCAAAATTAAAGTTTAGAATTTGTAACCTCCCACCATGGATTTATAGAACGGTGTTTGGGAAGAAGAATATCAAGCATGATGTTCACGTTGGCTTCGATTTCATCCTTGTATTTCAACTTCATATCAGCATCGGTCAAAGACAAAGGCTCACCCTTTTAATCGCCACAGTAACAGACCGTCGGCTTACCCTTTGAATCACCACGGTAACAGGTTGACTCGTCGGACTTAACTTGATCTGGAAGCCCAAAGGACTCGGCCTCCTCATCTTCTTCTGAATCGGGAACCCACAAGCTGACGACGTCGATCTCGGCATAGGAGTCACATACCCAAGAATCAACTAATTCGAACCCAAGAAAAGGATTAGGGTTCATGTTTCACAAAACAGATCAAAGAAAGGGGGAGTTGTAGAAGGTGAGATATGTTCGTTCTCAGTGAAGATCACACCAGAGAGTGATGAGATCTGTTGTTAATCCACTACCAAACCGCCGTACACGGCGGTGGAACGGAGATTCACAAAGACGATCGGGAAGAACAAGAGAGAGAGGTAGTGAGAGAAAATTGTCGTGAAAATGAAGAGATGGTGTTGTTTCTGAGTATTTTGATCGATTTAGGGTTACAAAATGGGTTGGATCTGTTTTGTTTGGGTTAGCTTAGATTTGGGTTGGGTTAATATGTTTTGGGTTGGGTCTGTTTGGATTAGCTGTTGTAATTAACAAATTGGGCCACTAATCAGAATTAAGTGGTGGCCCAAATGTTTTGTAGATATAGTATTTAAATAAATTGTGGGGTATTTCAGAAGGTTATTTTGGGGTTTTTGTAACCTTAAACTTACCAAAAGGGGAAAGGGGGAGAAAGAGAAAAAACGTACAGAAATAGAAAAGGGGAGAAAGAGAAGAAACGGAGTGATATAAGTTTAAAAACAAGAAAAACAGTGGAAAAAAAACGTGCTGAAAAAACATGTTTAAAAACAGAATCAAAAATTGTTTAGTATCCGTTTAAAAACAGCGTTTAAAATCAAAAACACGTTTGACAAAATTACTAAATTTTAATGTTAATTTTCTTGAATATCATTTTTACATGCAATACCAACATGCATTTGATATTTTTTGCATTTGATCATAATTGAAATGTCTTTAAACACCAATACTATGAAAAAACACCAAAAAAACACCACATTTGTTGTTTTTTTAAACAGCTGTTTTTCAGCATGTTTTTGTTTTTAAACAAACAGAAAAACAAACATGCCAAATGGGTTTAAAAAAAACACCCTGTTTTTAATCAACTTTGATTAAAAACAGGGATGCCAAACATGCACTAAGATGAGAAAGAAATGAGCTGCTGACCTGTAACTAAATAAGTGAAAGTTTGGAAGCACTGTTTAAAATAAGATTGTTTACAAATGGTATGATTCTGAGAATATGTTTCAGAGACATATTTGGTGGAGTGTATAAATATAAAAACTGATGGACAAATCAGTATTAAAAAAAATCACTTATGGCATGTTTCTATACAATTTTGTATTTTTTTTGTGATTAAACAGATTCATTCTCTTGATGAATGTTTAAATAATAATAATATATCGCTAGGTAGAGTAGAAATTATGTTAGAGTAAATAGACATTGAAAATTAATAATGTTCTCAAATGTATTTTGTATTTTAAAAAATGTTTTTATTCTTTATAAAGATAACTATAAATTAATTTCCCAAATATAATTTTTAACATAATTTTATTTTTCTTTTATTTTTACTTTTAAACACATACAACTCTTTCTCACATCTTCCTCCTCATACTGACTTTTTGACTCGTACTGGATTACTTTGATCAGGTGATTTTGAAAGTAAAATGATGCGATTTTTTGATAATTTTGTTCGCCGTGTTGTAGAGTAACTTTTACTTTACAACACCAGCAAAAAATTATCAAATTACCGGATCAAAGTGATCTAGTGAATAGTGGTGAAAGTTAAAATGGGAAGAAAGAATTGAGACTATATAAGTTAGGGACCTAACTTTTGGTGTACATGGTGGGTGGTCTATGGAGGTCATCTTCCATCACAGAGCTCAAGAACAGCCCCACGTGATTGTACTCAATTCCTTCAAACATTAGGAGCCCCACGAACACTTTCGGAACTACCAAAATCTAGTTCCGACCGTCCAAACCTTTTTGAAAGTCTTTGCGCGAAGCCCCACCACCCTTCATGGCTTCATCAATATCGGGACCCGTGGATAAGAGGATTCTTTCCTTCGGATGACTATACTTCTCTCTACTTTTGCTAAGTCTTAACATTCGTCAAGAGAAAGGGTAGTAGTTGTTTATTTTCTTGGTTTTTCATTATATTCTACCAGTCTGTCTCAGCTCTTGCTTCTCATGGCGGCTGGGCTCTGGGATTAAGAGTTGGGACGAAATGACTAAAATATCCCTGTTTTTTCACAGATATAACAAGAATTACCAGCCACCATCAACACCACCCACCAGCCACTACTCCACCACAAACATCAACACTTTGCCACCAGAAACAAGAACATAATCACAAATTCAACTGATTATGTACCCAAAAATACAGATCTAGACTGAAAAATTACATATCTTAGAAAAAATACAAGAGGATGTAGGAGAAGAAGAAGCAGATGGAGGATTGAAGCTACCCTCTGCCGTAGATCGAAGCCACCACGTCATAGCCTTCCACCGCCCATCGCCGAAACCAGAACCATCGCCGGATCGCCAACGACCCATCGCCGAGACCAGAACCATCATCGGACCACCAACGATGACACCGCCACCAACGAAGCCAACGCCGGACAACCCTGCGACTTGGCCAGATCTGAATCATATGAACAGAGAGCGAGAGAGAGAGAGAGGAGCAGATCTGCGAGAGAGAGAGAGAGAGAGAGAGAGAGAGAGGAACCGAACCCTGAACCATCTGTGTTCTCACCGTCGGGGTCATCACCGCCCTCTCGTCGGCGTCATCACCGCCCTCTCGTCGGCATCTTCAACCGCCACCGGCGGCGTCTTCCACCATGCCATTCACCTCTCTCTCTCTCTCTCTCTCCCTCTCTCTCTTACTGTGAGTTGTGAGTGTGTGGTGGAGAGAAATTCTGATAGATAAATGGTAGAGATAAGGTTGGGTAAAGTGTAGGGTTGGGAGAGAGGAAAAAGTTAGTAGGTTGTATTTGAGAGGGTAATTTGGACATTTTGTCCGTTTAAAGTTACCCAATTTGACAATGAGAAGGAGGAGTTCGGACGAACTAAAAAGAAAATTGGGAAGAAAGAGCTAGGACGGAGTGGTATGTAAGTGTCTCACGTCACAATGATGGCAATATGTGTAGCTAATACTACTATAATGGTGTGAGTAGCTAAGAGCCCTTTCAATCGGTCATGTAAAATACATTATTTTTCAAACTATAAGCATATAGAGCATCACTAATGCTACTAGTGTTGGAATATTCTGGTAGACCCTAGAATGGTGCTAATAGCGCAAGTAATTAAGGGTTTGGTATGACATGTCAACTTTTAAGTAGAATTTTTAGTTGTTGTAAAAAGAAAGTTCGTTACAATTCATGAAAAAAAATGCATGTGTTTTGGTGAAAAAGTTATGTTATTAAAAAATTAGTGATGCAACATTTTTGTTTGTTAATGAAAATTACCACTTTATATTTTTTATATTTACTAATAAATTACAGTAGGCCTAATTAGATGTCGTAATATGTTAATACAAAAAAAATGGGGGTAATTGATCATTTTTATTGTTTAGAAAGAAAAAAAGTCCAAAAAAAACTCATGAAACCCAACTTTTATCAGAATTAGGTTTTACACTACAAAGTCAAAAGCCAAAATCCAAAAGCTGACACAGAAAAAGTCATACCAAACCTTTCAGAAAAGTTCAAAACAGATTAAATGTCCAAAATAGATTAAAAGCTGGAAATAAGTCATATCAATCCCACCTTAACTTTATCTTTTGTAGGGTCATAGTTCCTCAATTGATGTCATAGATCTTGACATTGATGTTCACGTACATCGACTTAAGCAGGAACGCGCACCTCTTGGACGAACGTTGATTTTCACAGCACAAGCCGCTTCTTGGATGTGTGTGAGAGGAAGAAGAAGAGACAAAATTGTGTTTTCTATTGTGTCGACTCGTTCTCATATGAGTGGAAACTAGCTCTATCTATAGACTAAGTTTCCACATATGTACAGTCTAACCCCCTCTAAGGTTTACGGTGTTAATCCCCATAGGTTAATGCGAAATACCGAGCAGACTCCTTGGACGCATCATGTAACTTTTAACATCGACCACTCAATCATGAGGCTGCGCATAGCTCTTACAATTTCTGCAATCTCCAACCGACACCAACAAGGATTATGTGTGAACTTGACGTGTGACTGCTGGGAGTACTTTCTTTTGGGGAGATCTGTACATGAAGCTCATCTGAACCAGTGCAAGAAGGCTCAACCTCTAATGATAAAGCAACGTCTAACTCTCGTATGCCCTAGATTCCCTCATATGCCATCTCATAGACTATGAACATATTTAACCTCATAGACTATGTTCGAAAGTATTAAACGGGCTACGACTTTACTAAAAACTTGCATGGCCCTGCATGGGTCTCACAAGTATCGACAGTGAGTAAACATAGTGTGCATGCAATGAGAATATTTCCATCGCTCGTGTGTCATTCACATTCAAATTGATTGCTTTCCTAGCGATGTTCGTGTAATATCATGTGTTTAAATTTTTTAATAATAGGTGAGTTGCAACTAAAATTTAGTTTTAGCAACTTCTTAAAATGTGAAAAAGTTGTTTTTAGATGTTTTTAGTAATTTTTTGTAAATTACTATTTTGACCAGATATTTATAAAAAATGTCATTTTCGACAAGTTGGTGTAAGTTTTTTAGTAAATTCAGTCACGTACAAATTTTTCAGAAATTTGATTATAAATGTTCTTTCAGAGGACTTTGTGTCATGTTGGATGAGTTTTGGATGTTTGAAGTGACAGACTGGTTGAAAATAATCTTCATGTTTATCTTTAATCAGCCATTTTTATTATTATACGTGTGACGGGTCGTCACAACTGGTATAAGAGCCTTACCCGACCGGAAGTAGAGATAGTGTATCTGGGACTGGGCGGGTGTTTTGGCGGGTGTCTGTGACGGTGTCATACAAGAGGTAGGCACTTGTGAGCCACCGCACTCTCGAGCTAGGGCTACACAGTCTAGTACTGCTTGGGTGGTGGAGGTTATGAGACTTGGTGGTACGTGATATCTTTACAGGAAAAGTGAATTGTTGAATAAATATCGGGATAAAAATTTTGTAAGTGGGGTAGATTGTTTAGCTGTTTTTTATAATTTGTTGTAAATTACTATTGACCAGATATTTATAAAAAAAAATTCATTTTCGACGAGCAAATGTAACTTTTTTAGTAAATTCAGTCACGTACCAATTTTTCAGAAATTTGATTATAAATGTTGTTTTAGAGGACTGTGTGTCCTGCTAGATGAGTTTTGGATGTCTGGAAGTGCCACACTGGTTGATAATAATCCGCGTGTTTATCGTTAATCGGTATTTTTTTATTATTAAAAGTGTGACACGTCGTCACAGTCCGAAAGGCCGAATCACTCATGACTTGTTGGTTTATCAAAGTAGCACCACCAACCTGTCACTTCATGATACAGTCAAGAGTAATACGGGTATACAATCTCAATCATAATCGGTTGATCGACGAGGCTAACACGGTGAGGAGTCATGGAACTACTCCACTTATCGCTTGATCACGTCGATCGTAGCACGTATTTATAGAAGCACACGTCATAGTGTTTAAACTCCCAGCGCATGCCTTATCTTGTAAGGACTATTATGCATATTCTGGTTCAGTCTTTGTCTGGCACCTAACCCGAGCAAAAAAATGTTGCATGCGCACCCTAAAATTAGTTCTCGCACCTTGATTTTTCCACAGACATGCATGGTTTATGGGATTCATCGTCTTCTGGTTGCTTACGACCTACCCTCACCCGGACTCCATCTAAGGCGACACTTGAATCCATAAAGTTAGGGCCTAACTTAATAAGGAATATGTATCATCTTTGCTCACCATCTATGGGACCAAAGGTGATTGCTCATGTGAGTAAGTCAATCTCAATGTTTGTGTGACATGCTTAAATCTAGTAAAGTAAATACAACATATTACGCATGTAATGACCATATCATGCATAATAACAAATAAATTCAATTAAAATACCAATGTTAATGTCTCATATATTCATAAATAACATAACAAGAAGAAAGTCAACAACTTTTAAGTCTCATATTCCTAACATGATCTTGAAATAGAACTCTCACATTGGCCTTAGTCTCGTAGGGATATATTCTTTGATAACCTCTCTGGTAGCTACAACATTCATGATACAATGGTACAATATCCATGTGTGTTCGGATTAACCATGGTATTATGGGCCCTTGGCACATGCTATGGCCGACATAGTATCACAAAACAAGGTAAGTAATTTGTCAACAAGTCCCACGTTTTCCAAAAAAACCTTTATAGCCAAACACATTATGGTGCCACGGCAGAACAGGAAACGTACTCCGCCTCCATAGTCGACAGAGTGGTGAAGGTCTGGTTACTTCTATTCCATGTGATAGCCTTATCAAGAAGCATGGAGACGTAGCCTGGGATGGACTTAAGTGTGTCTAGGTGATCGCCCTAGTCGGCATTGTGGGGTTTTGATCATGGATGCGCAATGGAATAAAAAATATAATCCACGCAATACCCTCCAAGGATCACAAGTCAAGAGACATAACGATGGTAAGAGAAGAAATCAATAACAGACCTTAGGGTTTCTCCTTTGATGACTTCAAACGCAAATTGTGTCACGTTCTCTATAGTTAATCCACGCCTAGAGTTGAATTCTAGATCTTCCTACTCCTTGGTGCTAGCCGGAATGAGGAAGAGGAAGAAAAATCACGCAAAACGAGACAACAAGGAGGTTTCGGCCTCCTTGTGGGCCGACGGGGGCGGGCGGCGGTCAAGGGGGGCGGGCGAGCCTCCTTTGATTGCTTGCTCTCTCATTTTGTTCTCTCCCACTCAAGTTATGATCAATAAGGTCATAAGTGTGGGAAGAAAGGAAGGAGTGTCCTTTATATAGTCCAACAAATCCTTGCCAACTACCTAAAGGACCCATTCTAGTCCTACTAGAATTCGGTTTAGTCGCTTCCTTGCAAATTAGTCCTACTAAGTTTGCAAGCTGTTGCAAAGTGATCCTTCTAATTAATTAATCCAATTAATTAATTCCCAAATCTAGTTCAAATCTATATAGCGTGTGACCCCATAGGTTCTATCTATGTGGTAGCAACAATTTGCTAATATGGAGCGGTATCTAGCAAAACATCCATTCTAGCCAACTAATAGAATAGTCATCTTGACAAACCTTGTACAAGTAATTGTCTCATCCCTTTGTCTCTATATCCGGATTGGACACGAGACATACAATTCACACTTGTATATCCAATCCATAGTTTCTCGATCTATGGGAATAGCCTTATTCGTGCAAATAATATCAATATCCCATATTGATTTATTTGAGTCCGGCCAGCCATTCTATAAGCACTATCCCTCGAGTGGCCTAGTATATTTGCTCCCGTTATGTGGGAGGGACAGATTCTATCTACGTCCACTACGATCTCTAAGCTTGCTTCTTATTGTATCCGGTACAAGCCTTTATAACTACCCAGTTACGGTGTAGCGTTTAACGCTACCAAAATCACAATAATCCACAATTAGAATATCTAGCGACTTCAAGTCTAAGGATGACAATACCATTGCACCACGAGAAGCACTAACATAACGTGTATGTAGCCTTCTCGGAGATGGGTCAATTCAGTGCGCCATTACCCTTAATGCACACCTATGTGTTGGATCATGATATCTCCATATCAATCCAACCCCATACTAGTCTATAGATGATTGTCCCATTAATCATTATACTTGACTAGGGATATTTAATATAAACAAAACGATTGTAAATCTAAGGACTTCATTATATTAAATATCCAATAAATAATACAATGAATGTTCTAGCCATTAATAAATTCATACTAAACTAGATTTTCTCTAGGGCATCTATCCCAACAGGCATCACTATAACTGAAAAGTCAAAGTTTCAAACTTCTATAGCACAACACGTGAGCAATGGTTCCTTGGAGATATTCGGGAATCCGCTTGATTGCTTTCCAGTGTCCTAAACCGAGATGCGCCTTATATATGCTAACTAATTTGACTGCATAGCAAATTTCAGGTCTAATACACATCACAGCATATATAAGACTCCCAAAAGCACTTTCATAAGGTACTCTGGTCATCTGGTCTATCTCTTTTGCTGTCCTAGGGAACATATCTAGGATCGAAGTATCACCATGAGTTATCGGAGTGTCATATGATTTTGAGTCCAACATATGGAAGCATTCAAGTATCTTCTTGATGTAGACCTCTTGGGACTTTTTCTTTTTGAAGGATCCCTCAGGATCTAATGTTAATCGCCTCAAAAAAATTCTTCATTCCAAATTGAGAGAATAGACACTTCTTAGTGGATACAAACAATCCAGAATCGTTACTGGCCGATAGTATGTTATCTACATAAAGTGACGAGATCGTGAACTTGTTCCCAGAGCGCTTGTGGTGTACATTGATCATCATAAACCTATACAAAATGGTAACCTAATGAATTTTCAAACACCACTATTAAAAGGACTTCTAAATACCATAAATGGACTTAAGCAGTTTGCACACTTTGTGTTCTCGATATTTTGCCGAAAAATATGGGTAAGATCCGTTGCCTTCACGATGCGCGTCGGACATGTGGCACACCTCAAATTTTCCATTTGATTGTTGCACTTATCCACCTACCCATCATTTGTTATATAATCTTCACTCCAACCCTTATCTCTTCCCCTTCCCTGAAGTAGTCGCACCCCTACTAGAGAATCATATACCTATCTTCGGCACCCCTTTCTCACTTGCAAGTAAAAGTCCTTCTTTGATCCCCATAAACTTTGTCATAAGCGCCGACCTCTGGAAAGGTAATGGTGTGGATTTCTCGGCCATAAATTCTCCTTTGTCTCCTCTTATGAACGCTTCGAATGCTGATTGTCTCTTTGTCTCAGATCTTGCTCCCTGCAGTTTAATTTGACCATTCCTTGTGGCAGCACGTTCCTCATTTCATTAACGACTTATGGCTATGTTGTTGGTACTTTAGTGGTTTCGGATGAGGACGCATATTTGTGAACAACTAAGTATCTCACTCCAAACTCGTATATCCCTTTACTTGTTTGGTTTGCTTGCCTAAATCTCAGTTTTCTTGGACCAGATATCCCATATCATTAACGTCCATATCTTTTAAGTTCTTTTGATTAATTGATAATGATAAGAGTCATTCATTACCCAAAACCATGTTGGTTGTTGCGCGATTATTGGGTCTGAAATCAATGCCCACATCTGTCGATTTTTCCACACTTATTGAAAGATGATCCTATGATTCGAGTTTTTTTCCACATCAAAATCACATATGGGGAGTTCATATCCATCATTTTCCAAATTAACGGCCACAAATAATGACTCTTTCCTTACAATCCACATTGGGTACAAATGTTCTTTTTGAATTTTTTGTTTCCAAAATTTATAGAGACACTTTTCCACTTACCCTCTTGATGTTTCGTATGCGTTCAAGATTTCTATGTAGAGGAGATGGTATTCGAACAAAACTGAGTATTTCCCTCCATTTGTGTATTACCGTATCAATGTATCTTCTCTTGGCTCTTGCGGAATTTGGATATTCAAAAGTTCTTCCATAACGATTTCCCACAGTAATTCCATATTTTTTTACTGTTCATCTCATTACTTCATTGTTGATACCTTATACCAAGTTAATGTTGATTTTCTTGAAATTGGTGGGCCTCATTAACCCCAGTCAGAGAATAGATCCTCTTGATCACATGTACTAATTCTTGTAGTTGAACGTTTTGGTATTAGATCTCTCCATTCTAGTACGACTCTGAATGCGAATGAGATCCCATGATTTGCCTCTACTTTTAATAAGGACCTCTTGCTGGAATATTTTCCTATTAATGCGATTGGCTAAACTATGGGACTCTTTTAAAATCACCAGGCTTGTTTTTCAAAAAGTGCTACATTAAATAAATATAAGTCCCGAGTTCCCACTCTACCTTCATCCTTGCGTACTTTTAACTTTTCTCAATTAAGAAAATGTAGTGCTTTCTTCTCATTTGTATCTCCCCGCTAAATGTTACAAATAATTCTTTCCAACTGTTGACAGGCCTCCATAGGTAGCACAAATAACACATACTGTCTTTGGGAATTGACTGCGCAACTCTAATTAAAATCGCGTTGCCTACCGTAGATAAATTCTTCGTCTTTCATATTTTTAACTTGTTGCTTACCCTTTCTATCACATTTTAATAGTGGTTGTAATTTCAGACTATTTCAAAGGCTTGAAACAGCTTTTCTATTTCAAGGCCTTGAAACTGGTTTCAAGGGTTTGAAACAAGCACTACAGATTTTGGCATAACTTAGGGGGAGCTTTTGATTCTATTCTAAATCCTGATCTATTATGATTTATTATATGTTATTTGATGATGAAAGAAAAATCATTCTTCTACTCTAAATTGTGATTAATTTATCTGTTTGACTCAGTTTTTGCAGGGATATATAGTTTCCTATTTTGCAGGATTGTTTCCTAATCTATTTGAATGCTGGATAGAAATCAATCTGTCAAAGTTATTATGCACATTGATTTGCTGTACCTATAGCTTCCCAACCTTCTAAAAAACAAGATCAAGTCAGTATCTTTGAAGATACTGAGCAACTAGCCATTGGGAGAGCTGTTAAAAGAGTCAAAGACTTGCAGCTGAATTTAGGAAAGTTTGTTAATGAAGATCCTCCACATCTTCAATTCAAACAAGTTGAACAGTTCAGAGTAGAAGAATGATTTTTCTTTCATCATCAAATAACATATAATTTCCTATTTTGCAGGATTGTTTCCTAATCTATTTGAATGTTGGATGGAAATCAATCTGTCAAAGTTATTATGCACATTGATTTGCTGTACCTATAGCTTCCCAACCTTCTAAAAAACAAGATCAAGTCAGTATCTTTGAAGAAACTTAGCAACTAGCCATTGGGAGAGCTGTTAAAAGAGTCAAAGACTTGCAGCTGAATTTAGGAAAGTTTGTTAATGAAGATCCTCCATATCTTCAATTCAAACAAGTTGCATAAAAGAATTTTTTGAATGAATATTTTCGAGACACACAACAGAGCAGAACACACAGAAACATTCAAACACTACTGAGGATTGACAGGGAACGAAGAAGCAGATCCACATCACCCAATCCAATCATCTAAAGAACACTGCATTTTCACTGAAGACTTAGTTCTCAGTGTTCTTCTCTTCTGATCATCATTTGTATATCATTTAGATAATACTTTCAGTTCTTATTCTCGTGGATTTTTCAAAGTGAACAATAGAGAATTCTTAGTTAATTAGTTAGCTAGATCAGGTACTAGATAGGTTAGTGAGAACCACAAGCTGTAACACAGTAAGGCATCTCTATGTGCTTGAGATCTGGGGCTTAGCTTTTGTTTAATAAGAATTGAGTTGAAAATATTAAGTCCCTGAGGTAGAAACGTAGGTCCAACTGGACTGAACTCTATAAATCAATGTGTCTCTTGTATTTACTTTGCTACATTTTACTTAGCTTACACACTGCTCAAAACAGGTTTCGAGTCAAGGGCTTGAAACTCATTTCAAGGGCTTGAAAACTTTCAGCTTTCTCTTTACTATTTGTTCTGATTACAAGGACTTGAAACGCATTTCAAGGCCTTGAAATACTTGCTGCACTTCACAAACTTCTTTGAAACCACTCTTTTATCATAAGTTGCAAAAGTTGCCATACTCTATTCAACCCCCCCTCCTTCTAGATTATTGATCATGTAGTTATTTCTACTGTACTATCCTTCACTTGGTATCAGAGATTGTATCACTGCATAGATCTAACAATCTTGTGATTATGAGTACTGTAGGAGATGGTGGTTTCTCATAGAGACGAGCTGCTAATACACCTCCCTTGTTCAGTGGTGACAACTTTGTGTATTGGAAAGCCCTGATGAAAATGTTCATCATTGATCAAGATATGGAGCTTTGGACTATCATTGAGAAGGGTCCTCATAGATTCTATACTGAGAAATATGGGATCATAACTCCCAAAACTGAGGATTCACTTTCTGCTTCTGAATTAGAGCAATTTTATAAAAATTACAGAGCTATGAATCTCTTATATTGTGCTTTGAGTGCAGATTAATTTAGCAGGATTTCAGATGTAAGACTGCCAAGGAGATATGGGATACGCTTGTGGTGACCTTTGAAGGAACTAGCCAAGTCAAGCAAACCAATATCAACATATTCCTTAGGCAATATGAGCTGTTCAAGATGAATGGAGAAGAATGAATCAGAGACATGTTCAAAAGATTCACTGATATTGTCAACAACCTTGATTCATTAGGAAAACAAAATTCCAAGGAAGAAAATGTTAGAAAGATTCTGAGAAGTCTTCCTAAAGTAAAATGGGAACCAAAGACTACTACCATTGAAGAAGCTCGAGATCTGTCATCTCTTCAACATGATGAATTGCAAGGAAAGTTGCTTACACATGAGATCTCTATAAATGAAGCTGATGGAGATTTACCAGACAGTGTCAAGAACTTAGCTCTCAAGGCCAAGGAGAGTGAATCATCTCAAAGACTTGAACCACAAGAAGAAGATGATGAAGATCCTTTTGCTCTCATTTCCAAAGCATTTACCAGAATTCTAAAGATGAAAAAAAAATTTGGAAACAAAGACTTCAGCAAGGACAAACACAGAACCACTGTAGCAGAGACTACAAAAATAAAGCTATCTCTCATGGACAAAAGTAATGAATTGCTTTGAGTGTGGTGATGCAGGACACTTAATCAGAGACTTTCCACACAATAAAAAGCTAACAATTTCAGAAGAAAGACCATGACAGAAGAAAGAAAGCTATGGTAGCTTCCTGGAGTGATTCCGATTCCTTTAGTGATTCTGAATCTGAAGAAGAACAAGCAAAACTCTTCCTTATGGCCAAGGATGATGAAAATTCCGACCAGAACATTGAGGTAATGGTAAACTGTTTGATTTCTAAACCAACAAATGTCCTCACTGGCTATCTTAGAACAATGCTTTTAAATGAGGAGGACTATCTGAAAGAGATTAGAACCTTTAAAGAAAAATTTCATGAGCAAGCAAAAGAGAATTTGGAACTTGTTTGTAAAAATCAAAGCCTTTATTTATCAGAAGAATTCTGACAGAGATTTCAAAGCCTCGGAAACCAGTTTCAAGGACTTGAAAACTCAAGTCAAGGAAGTAGTCACTGAGAACTCTCTTTTGAGTGACAGAATTGTTTCTCTAAGACATCATTGTGATGAATTGGAGGAACAAAATACTACTCTAACTGAGAAACTTCAAGATGCTAAGAATGCAATGACAAAGCTTGCTGGCTCAGAACACAATCTGAATTTGATTCCTGGAAAAAGCTTACAGTCTGTTCACAAAACTGGTATTGGCTACAATCCAAATTTTCTTAGAAAGAGCAACACCAGATTTGTGAAGGCTAGAAACAAAACTTCTCCTAAGTTTCATTACTGCAATAGAATTGGTCATGTTAAAATGACTTGTCATTTTAGAAGAAGAGACCCTCAAATAATGAGGAACACTTTTCCTTTTCAACTTAAAAGACAAGTTAGACAGATTTGAGTTCCGAAAAGGGTTAGACCACCTAACATATTTGATCCTGAACATGAATCTAAATTCCACACTTGGTCTTACAACTGGGTAAGGTAGTGTATGGTGTTTGCAGGATGTCACCAACAGTAAAGATAAAAGATAGTTCATGGATAGTGGATGCTCCAGACATATGAGTGGAAATAGATCTTTATTCTCAGAACTGAAAGAGCAATATGAACGTTCAATCACACTTGGTGACAAAGGTAAGTGCAACATTTTAGGTACAGGTAAAGTTGGTTCAGACTCTGAAAATTCTATTTCTGATGTCTATTTAGTAGATGGTTTGAAGTTCAGTCTGCTTAGTAAATCTCAACTTTGTGATAATGGTAATAAGGTCATCTTTGACAAAGAGAAATATGTGGTGCAAAATGAGAAATCTGGAATTTGTATTGTCACTGCCTCAAGGCCAAACAATGTCTATACTTTACACATTAACAATTTGCAGGTGAAAGCTTAAAGTGTCTCAAGGCCTTGAAAGAGGATTCAAAGCTTTGGCACAGAAAGCTTGGACACATCAGCCTGCATACCTTGAACAAGTTAATCTCTAAAGATCTGGTAAGAGGATTACCTTTTATCAAATTCAAAGATGATGAATTATGTAAAGCCTGTGTTCAAGGTAAGCAGACAAGGAGCTCATTCAAGCCAAAGAAATTTGTAAGTACTACTAGACCCACTGAACTACTTCACATTGATCTTTGTGGTCATATGAGGACTCCAACTCCAAAGGGTAAGAAGTATATGTTAGTTATTGTTAATGATTCTTCTAGATTTACCTGGGTTATGTTTCTTAGAGATAAATCTGAAGATCTAAATGAATTTTCAAATCTTTGTAAGGAGCTTCAAACTTTGAAAAACCTTTTCAATTGCTTCAATCAGAAGTGATCATGGTAGAGAATTTGATCAGCTTAAGTTTGATTTATTTTGTGCTAAGCATAGTATCTCTCACAACTTTTCTGCTTCAAGGACTCCTCAACGGATGATGATGTTGAAAGAAAGAACAGAACTCTTGAAGATATGTCAAGGACAATGCTTCTAGAGAACAAGTTACCAAAGTCATTATGGACAGAAGCTGTGAACACAGCCAACTACATACTTAACAGGTGCCGAATTAGGCCAATTTTGAAGAAGATCCCATATGAACTTTTCAAAGGAAGAAAGCCAAATATTTCATGTTCAAACCTTTTGGCTGCTCTTGTTTTGATCAAAACATTGGTAAGGATAATCTTGGTAAGTTTGATGCAAGAAGTGATGAAGGTATCTTTCTTGGATATTCTCTGACTAGCAAAGCTTATAGGTTTACAATAAAAGAACTAAGCTTGTTGAAGAAAGTATTCATGTTATTTTTGATGAAAGCTATGATGGTTCTTTGAGTGAAAGTTTTGCAGACTTGAATTTGAACAAGAATGAGTCAGAAGATGAAACAGAGACTTCACATGGTTTCAAGGAAAGCTTGCAGGAAAACATGAAGAATTTTCAATGGCTTGAAAATGGTAATGAGCAATAGAAGAATCAAAGTGATCAAGCTACTTCCTCAAGATCTCAAAGGATTGAAAAGTAACATGGAGAACCTGATCCATGGACTCCAAGAAAGAGATTCAAATATCTGTCATCTCACCCAGTTGACAACATTATATCTGATCCATCCACTGGTACACAGAAAAGATCACAATTGAAAAACTTGTGTGCTTTTAATTATTTTGTTTCTCTTGTAGAACCCAAAAATGTGAAAGAAGCATTACAAGAAGCAGACTGGATCATTGTGATGCAAAGTGAACTCGATGAATTTGAGGGAAACAAGGTGTCTAATCTAGTTCCTCCACCAAAAGATCAGTCTGTTGTTGGCACAAGGTCGGTGTTCAGAAACAAGTTAGATGAAAATGGCAAGGTAATCAGAAACAAATCCAGACTAGTAGGTCAAGTCTACAACCAAGAAGAAGGTATTGATTATGAGGAGACTTTTGCTCTTGTTGCAAGGTTAGAAGAAATTAGAATGTTACTTGCATTTGCATCTTACATGAACATTAAACTTTTTCAAATGGATGTCAAGTGTGCATCTTTAAATGGTTATTTGCAAGAAGAAGTTTATGTGGCTCAACCTCATAGATTTTTTCCATATCATGTTTATAAACTTGAACAAGCTCTCTATGGTTTAAAAAAAGCTCCAAGGGATTGGTATGAATGACTGTCAAAGTTTCTACTTGAAAATGGTTTCAAGAGAGGATTATTTGATAACACTCTTTTCATAAAGACTCATGGAAAGACATTTTAGTAGTTCAAATTTATGTAGATGATATTCTGTTTGGAGCTACTAATGATTCTCTTTGCAAGGATTTCTCAATTCTTATGAGCAGGGAATTTGAGATGAGCTTAATGGGAGAATTGAACTTCTTCCTTGGACTACATGTACAACAGATGAAGAAAGGAATCTTTCTGCATCAAAACAAGTATACTAAGGACTTGATCAACAATTGACAGAAAGAGCACTTCAGGGTGTTTCCAATTCTTTAGTTCATCCCTAATCAGCTGGCATTCAAAGAAACAGAACTCTGTGGCATTATCAACAGTTGAAGCTGAATATATAGCACTTGGAGCATGCTGTTCACAAGTGCTATGGATTGCTCAGCAAATGAGGGATCTTGGATTTTACTTCAAAGAAATACCTATCAAATTGACAACACAAATGCTATTTCAATCACAAAGAATCAAGTTCAGCATTCCAGAACCAAGCATATAGATGTTAGACATCATTTCGTCGGAGATCATGTTGAGAAAGGTGATATTGTTCTTAAATTTGTTTCTACTAACATGCAGCTGGCAGATATCTTCACTAAACCATTTCCAGAGGAAAGCATTACAGCCCTCATATTAGAGTTGGTCATGCTTAATAAGGAAATAATGGTTTAGGGGGAATATCATCTAAGTTTAAGGTAAGGCTTTATGTGGTTCAAAGTTTTGAACTGTTTTTCAAAGCCTTGAAAATAATTTCAAAGTCTTGATGTTACTTGATTCAGTGATATACTTTTCAAGGCCTTGAAACTCTTTCCAAAGCCTTGAAAATAAGCATGTATGCTTTTTAGTCAAAAGTTGGATCTTTGAATATTGGGTGCTATCTCAGTAGATATTCACAATATTGAATTTCCTTTTTTAGACCTATTTTCTTTTAAACCAATATTATTTTATTTTCTTTCCCACGTCACACACACGCACAAATTTTAATTTCATTCAAAATGTAAAGATCTTAAAGAGATTTGGAAATATTTCAGTTTCCTTATCTAACTCAAACTCTAGTATTTATCTTCTTCTATCTCTCTCTCTTCTCTCCGTATCACTCCTGTCTATCTATTCTCTACCCTCAAAACCTAATGAGCACAAGAAGAGAATCCTAAAGAATCAAGATGGCTGGAGGTTCAAAGGTGGTTTCAGAAAAGAAGAAGTGTCTCAGGCTGCAGAAGGATCAAAGAGGATGCAGAAGTTTCAACCACAGATTGGTTCAGTGAGCATACAACTCAAGATGAGGCTACAGGGGGTGGACAAAGGAAAACAAGCAGTTTAGGAACAGGGTAATGAAGAACAGTAACAAGCTAATGCTGACTGTCAAGACTCTGGGATGCTGATCAAGGATCTCAAGAAAAAGAAAAAGAAACCTGTCATTCCAAAGATAGTTACTGAAGAACAACAAGGTGAAAAACAAGGTGATGAGGATGATGAATAAGATAGTGGAGAAGAAGATGTTGATCCCAAGGGAGATGAAGATCAAACCCCCTAACTCTTGCCTCTTCTTTTTTTCTTTTTCAAGTCCTTGAATTTCTCTTCAAAGTCGTGGAAATTTCTATCTTTTAAAATTTTTTACTCAGTTTTCCAAAATTTGATCCAACATTTTCTCATTATTTTTTATGAAAGTAAAAAAGGGGAGAAATTTAGGTGTTTAATTTGTTTTCTGGCGTAGAGATCTAGTTTAGATCAATAGAGTCTGTTGTTGCTAGACTTTGCTACTTTTTGTTGCTAATAAGTTGGATCACTTGGATATCTTGTGTTAAACTTTACTAGCATGGATTCTGCTATGCTCTAATGAATTATTTTTTGCATAGAATCAAATCCTAAAAGGATTTTGGTTTTGTCTTTCATCAAGGGGGAGATTGTAAGTTCAGCATGTTTCAAAGGCTTGAAACAACTTGTCTGTTTCAAGGCCTTAAAACTAGTTTCAAGGGTTTAAAACAAGCACTGCAGATTTTGGCATGAACTTAGGGGGAGCTTTGGATTCTATCCTAACTCATGATATCTTATGATTTATTATATGTTATTTGATTATGAAAGAAAAATCATTCTTCTACTGTAAATTGTGATTAATCTATCTGTTAGACTCAGTTTATGCAGGGATATATAGTTTCCTAATTTTGCAGGAATGTTTCCTAATCTATTTGAATGCATGATGAAAATCAATCTGTCAAAGTTATTATGCACATTGATCTGATGTACCTAAAGCTTCCCAACCTTATAAAAAACAAGATCAAGTCAGTATCTTTGAAAATACTAAGCAACTAGCCGTTGGGATAGCTGCTAGAAGAGTCAAAGACTTGCAGCTGAAATTTAAGAAAGTTTGTTAATGAAGATCCTGCATATCTTCAATTCAAACAAGCTGCATAAAAGGATTTTTAGAATGAAGATTTTCGAGACACACAACAGAGTAGAATACACAAAAACATTCAAATACTATAGATGATTGATAAGAAACCAAGAAGCAGATCCACATCACTCAATCCAATCATCTGAAGAACACTGCATTTTCAGTGAAGACTTAGTTCTTAGTGTTCTTCTCTTCTGATCATCATTTGTATATCATTTAGATAGTACTTTCAGTTCTTATTCTCGTGGATTGTTAAAAGTGAACAATAGAAAATTCTTAGATAATCAGTTAGCTAGAGCAGGTACTAGATAGGTTAGTGAGAACCACAATCTGTAACAGAGTAAGGCATCTCTCTGTGCTTGAGATCTAGGGCTTAGCTTTTGATTAATACGAATTGAGTTGAAATTCCTGCAGGGATTAAGTCCCTGAGATAGAGACGTAGGACCACGTGGACTGAACTCTATAAATCACTGTGTCTCTTGTATTTACTTTGATGCATTTTACGTAGCTTACACACTACTCAAAAGGCTTCAGTTCAAGGGCTTGAAACTCATTTCAAGGCCTTGAAAACTTTCAGCTTTCTCTTTACTATCTGTTTTGATTCCAAGGACTTGAAACTCATTTCAAGGCCTTGAAATACTTGCTGCACTTCACAAACTTATTTGAAACCACTCTTTTAGCATTAAGTTGCAAAAGTTGTCATACTCTATTCAATCCCCCCCCCTTCTAGAGTATTGATCCTGTAGTTATTCCTACTGTACTGTCTTCAGTTGCCTTCTTTGTTTACCTATATTTGTAGCCTAACTCACATATTTATCATGTTCGCTCGCTAAGAAGAACATATAATGGGATAGAGAACACCTATGTTCAAGTCCTCTCTCATATGTGACTGAACCCGTAACTTCTCCGTTTAATAGTAATGATATAGCTTGTTGTCGTGACACACTTCATTGTATTATCATTCCATCTGTAACTAAACCCCATATAGAAATCATATTTCACGTGATCTTAGACATTTCTCATATTAACTTTGAGCGCCATATAATCTACTTGCCTCTTCTTTTTTGTCTTCATAAAATGGATGACCTTAAAAGTAGTAAGAATGTTATCCGTAACTACTTTATCCGTAAAAAAAGTAGTATGGTTTTCAGAAATTGAACACGGAAGCACTTTTTAAGAATGTTCGCAGTGACTTCCGTCACTAGTTTATAAATAGTGCAACACAAGCTAATTATGCAAAACCCTACAGCCTTGTGTTTTTGTTCGGATTTATGAGTGCGATTATCGTGTAAGTTAGCTTCCCGAACTCTCCCTGTCCATTTTGGATTTGCAAGCATACTTTTTAACTTTCCTCTCCCACTAGGTGCAAGAACTTGAGGTAAAAGATGGCCGAAAATCCATAGTGGCAGAGGACTACTAGTGTGGCCATATTTTTTAAAGTCTCTCAAATCCCCTATACCACAAAATCCTTGTCTACGATCAGAAGGGCTTCAACCCCACCCCACCCCAACCCCCGGAGCAGCTGCTCCATCTTGCCCCTTTGTCAGGATGGAGGTCAAAATACATCCAAAATATTCCTCAACGAGATCGTACTTCTAGATGGAAGCTTACCAGTTCCATTCCGCATCTTCGAAGCCTTGTATGGTGTTCTTCGCACTCTGAATGGAAGTCGTACCATAAAAAAATATATGTATTTATGTCTTCTTTTTGTTGTCATTGTACACGGGGTCTCTGTTTTCACATAAGTTATTCCTACATTAGTAAGCGACTTAATTTCTCCTTGATGCTCCTTGTTTCTGCCAGGTTTTCCCGCTGTTGACCTTGCTATGCAGTTAATCTCAATCTTTCTCGCAGCACATTGAGTTGTCTGTGCACATTACCGAACTCAAGTTATTCCAATTTCTTGCAGCTTTTTCCTACTCCGCGTAATCTCTACTCCATTCCTCTGGCTTCCTCGCACCAGCTATCTTATACCACCTCCATACAACCTGAATGTTGTAACCACATGGCCTCGAAGTGAAAGCGTCGTCCCCCTTGGTGTTGTTCTAACCTCTGCTCTTCCCGTACTATCTCGATGGGACGTGATTAGAAACTTTTGTTATCAGATGGGTTACCCGAGCTCTTCCAAGGATTTCTATCCACTCATCATTTGCAAAAAATATTGTCAAGTCGCTTCCTTATGGCCTCATCATTTGCTTGGTTATTTGACCACGTGAATTGAGGTCCCGTGTACTCCATGTCACGTAGCTCTAAATCTTGTAAAACACTTCAGAATTCCTCGAGTTAACTAAATTGAACTTCTCTCCCTCCTTCCTTCTCCAGATGCGAGGTAATCGCATAGAAATCTTCCACTCCCGCCTAAGGTTGGGTTGTTGGTTGGATTATTCCTGCAATTTCCAATGATGAAGTTGTGGATCTTACTAGATTCTCATAGTCCTCTGAGCACGCCCTTAGTCACCTAAAACCTCTCGAAGGGGCATCGCTCCCGCTCCCAAACCTCGCTCTGGAGTTTTCGAGACCAAACCTCGCTCCAAAGGTGCTCCAGAAAATAGAGAGCTCGTTTTCATAGGCGAATTACTTTTTGAAGCCAATTTACCACTAGTTTGGACTATATTTGATGATTAATCTCAATTTATTATGTGTCAGCTTGATAATTCAACTATTTAAACATTATTCTTCCTTATTGAAGCAACTTATTTGACAAATGAATACTGAAAACTCCTTTAATAAAACATATTCTCATGTGTAAAATCACATTATCATATGTAAATATTAGTTTTCGTCATAAAATTATAGTAAATAAATATTATATATAGACGCTCTCGTGACGCTCTCAAATGCAATCCTTCTTAAATTAGATGTTTTCCCGCTCCCGCTCTAGGTGACTTATGCACGCCGTCCTACTTGAGTTCTTCGGCGTTACTCTACCCTGAATATGAAATTTCGTAAGAGATTGAAGTACGAAATCAACATATTCATTCAAATGATTATTTCCATTACAAAAAATATATGTATTACATTGGCATAAAATCAGTGTTAGTACTCAATCAACAAAACAAAATACATTTGTTTTTGCTTGTGGATAAACGCGTAATATGAACAAGGGTTGCACGAGTGTTGGGAGACATTGTGTGCTTGTAGCCAGGACAGTGTTTTCTGCCTATCTGGATTACTAAACTAATACTAATAACAACATTACTACTCTATTAAGTTTTTGATTAATCCACAAAACAATAATGCTGGTCTTAAGACCCTCGTGAATTCAGCTCCACTCCACCTTCCAATTCTCTCTCTCTCTCTCTCTATTAGACAGACAAAAGACAATTAGTACTAGTATTTTGAGAAGGGAGAGAAAGTTCCCACCTGAATTCATGGGGGTTTCAAGCACGAGATTATGATGTCCCTCACTTGCTGTGTTCCTTGTCCATCTGTTCTGTTGTTACTTTTCCCTTCTACTATAAATACATAAGCCTACGGATCAGTACCTTAAAAAAACAGACCTCCCAAATCTTCAACCTCAATATTGTTCCTCACCTTTCAACCTGCTGGGTTTCATCCAACTTACAGCCTAGCCTACAAGGTCTCTCTCTCTCTCTCTAAATATAGAAGTTTCTAATAATGGGTAATGGATTGTTGAATCACATATGATTTCATTTCTTGGTTTGCAATAGGGAGAGATTCACAGGGAGAGTGATTCGCGTCGATCCCTGGAAATGGAGGACAGGCGTCAGGTTTGGGGCAGGAACAAGAATTCATTTCGCGGTTTAGAGAACGTGGACGAAGAAGGGGAACTGAAAATGCCTCCGTCAATTCCTCAGCCTCCCACGCCGAACGAACCAATGGAATTCCTGTCAAGATCTTGGAGCCTCTCTGCTTCTGAGATCTCCAAAGCTCTGGCTCAAAAGCATAAACAATTCCTTGTTGACAACAACAACAACGTTGGATTTCCTCACAAATACAACAGTTTTGGAGTTCAAGAGAAATCAATCGCTCCCACATTGCACGTAAGTCGTCTTCCTTGTGCAGATTTCTCAATCAAAAAAAAAAAAAAAGAACATGAGATGTTAATTTGTGCTATTTCCCTGATTTCTTTTTCGTTTTGATACTATTCCTTCCCAGTTTCGATCTTCTATTATGAAATCTTCACCTCCAAAATTGTATCATAATCATAGGATTCCTTCATTGTTTCATAAATCAAATTGGTGGTCCATTCAATAATTGTTTGTTGAGATCAGAAAATTACATCATACTAAGAATGGCTTTTTTTCTGGGGGATTTTGCAGCAAGGCAAGATGACAAACTCATTCAGCACACGGAGAACAGGATCACTAGGAAGATGGTTCAATCACAAGGAAGCGACGAGCAACAACACGCTAAAGAAGAAAGACAAAGCGCGGCTAGAAAACGCACGAATGCACGCCTCCCTCTCTGTCGCTGCACTAGCCGCTGCACTAGCAGCTGTAGCCGCAGCAGAGAACTCCAACGGCTCCGGCTCCAAAATGAGTGCTGCTTTGGCTTCAGCCACAGAACTCCTCGCGTCACATTGCATCGAACTCGCTGAATCCTCTGGGGTTGACCATGACCGCGTGGCTTCTGTCATCAGATCAGCTGTAGATATCAGAAGCCCCAGTGACATGGTGACTCTCACTGCTGCCGCAGCAACAGGTATTCAATCAATCGTTTAGTAAAATTCTTGCTATTCAGTGCTCATTCATACAATGTGCAAGTGCAGCAGAAATCACTAAAACTTCACAAGAACATAATTCAAATGACCTTCACTATTAATGGATGTTTTTCTTCTGCATAAGCTTTGAGAGGAGAAACAGCGCTGAAAGCAAGAATGCCAAAGGAAGCCAAGAAGAATGCTACTATTAATCCGTACGATAAGTGTATGGCAGAAGCTGACAAGGTTGCGGTTGTTCATGTTGAACCTCAAGAGAACGATCTTCCTTGTATAGGCGACTTGTTGCAACAGACAAACAAAGGTAATTTGGCTTTTTGGCTTTTCAAACATATGTTGTTCTATCGAATTCATTCATACATTGCTCCGGTTAAGAATCCTGGGGTTCCACTTCAAATTCAATTGGCAATCAGGGGAGTAGCCCGAGTATCTTATTAGGCACAGGGAAAGCAAGAGTCCCGATGTGAGACAAACAGCGAGTCTCAACAGTTACAACTCGAAACTACAACCGGCGATTTCAACTTGAATTGACATACTAAAATATTAATTGTAAGACGACGCTAGGACTACTACTACAGACAATTCATTGTGAAATGTCTTCTTTGGGTAGGAGATGGATGACCCGATTCAGTGCTTAATCTGATCTTATTCCTCATTGAATTTTTCAGGAGTGATGCGATGGAAGCGCGTGTCTGTCTACATCAACAAGAAATCTCAGGTAAATGAAACAGCAATGGTTACAATTTTATTATCTCTGCAATGAGTTTGCGGCTCTTTTCTCATTAAATTTCATGGGCAGGTTATGCTAAAGATCAAAACCAAACATGTCGGAGGAGCCTTTACAAAGAAGAATAAATGTAAGAACTGGGATTCTAATTTAAATTTTAACCTGTTACATTGTCATAATGTTCATTGTTACATTTCACTATCTACCTAAAGAAAACATCAGACTTTGAATCTTAGAGTTCTTTAATTGTTTCTTAATTTAACAAAAAAAAAAAAAAAAAAAAAAAAGGTCCAGTGTCGGCACATTTTCTAGTTACTGAGTTCTTCTTTCTGTCAATAAAAACAGGTATTGTGTATGGAGTGTGCGACGAAAAATCTGCTTGGCCATTCAGAAAAGATAGAGATAACGGGGAAGCCTACTTTGGGGTCAAAACGGCTCAGGGTCTTCTGGAGTTCAAGTGCAAGAACAAAATACATAGGCAGAAATGGGTTGACGCAATTCAAAAACTTATTCAACAGTCTGATTCCTCTGAAGATGGCGAGCAATCTCTGAAGTTTATAAGTGTTACTAAGAGTGTTTAATTAGCTTGTACATGTATCACAGTAACTGTGTGAGGATGATGATTCTGACAGTTTAAGAGTATAGATGTGATATGACTAGGGTTTTGGAGAAGCTATGTAATAGCAAACTTACTAGTGGCATACTCATCGAGAAAATCTGTACGCAAGTAAATAAATCTTAAACAGCTATGTTATAACTATATCTTATAAATTCACAATCATAACAGCTGAATTTACCTGCATTAGAAAACGGTCAATTTAGTACTCCACTTTCTATCTTAAAATGCCTCAATCTAATGGCAATGAGACATAGGCTCAAATCGCTTCTTTCTTTATATATATAGAGAGAGACACACACCACCACCACCACCACCAACAACAACAACAACAACTTCAAATCTGTACTTACAAATTTATGATATGCATAAGCCAATATTCAATTATATGACATTGCTCACACAGTGCTGACCACGATCTGATACAAAGGTATACTATTGTGCTATCTATATAACAATTTACTGTGAATGGTGGTTATTAAGTTATTTCTAAAATATGAAACCACCTACCAAACAGCCTACATGTCTTCCCAACAGTCAATTTTAGAGAGAAAATTTGTTACTCAAATTCGCCACCTCTATATGGGCCCATCCGCCAACTCTTTCCTTCTCATTCAAATTCTCAGTAACATTTTAAACAATCCGAAATTTCAAAACCCCTGCAGTGGATTCACTCTCCTTATCTTTCTCTTTCTCTTTCTCTCTGTAACTCCTCATATTTACTTTTACATGCATTTCATCAGATTTAAGGACACATGACATGAACTAGTGCTCTATAAAAGGCACCATAAATCAACTGATTAACATAAATTATAGCTAGGTGTCACAGTATGCCCCACAAGCCACCTGCTTGCGGCGATTACTAATCATACAAAAATCGTGAACCTTCAACTGGCCTCGTGCACAGTAGTTGGCACGTCCGACCTTCAATCCTCACTAAGCCACCGGACACACTAATGTCAACCCACATTGCCAAACGTTGTTGAGCTTCGCGCCAACCATAGATCCCAAAGAGGATGGATGTGTGGTTTATTTATAGCTTGGAATATCTGACATCATCATCTTCTTTTTTTTGAGCCACTGACATCATCTTTTTAAGTGTAGCAAAGATCTCTCTTACTCTGCCCCATGGTCTTCAATTGTCTACAAATGAATGGTTTATCAATGCTCATCGACTAAGGCCTTGTCCTTGGTTCAATTAAAAAAAATGCAAGCAAGTTGCTGTTAGTAATATGGTTGGCATGTATATCAGTCTAGGACATATGCTAAACCCATGTGATTTGTGAACTGAAATTCTCAGGCGGAACTGGCGCTTAGTTTTGAAGCCGCGTTATGGACACTCGGGTTCAACTTCTAAACGCGAACTTTAACGTTTTTTTTTTTTTCAAAGAAATCAAAAATTAAAATAGAAAACTTATGTACGATGATAAAGATGACGAAGTTCGAACAGGGCACCACCCGCTCCCCTATCCTTTCTGTTTTGTTTCAATAATAAATATATAATCTCCTTCATAATACAAAAAATTAATAAGAAAAACTAACCCATACCGACATCACAATGTTACAAAAAAAATTGAAATATCAATTTTTAAAATATATTCCTAGTAATTTTAAGAAAACAAATTTATAGTAACGAATTTGTGAGTTCAAACTTTAATTAAATCTACACAAAACCAACCATATTAGCAATGTCCAAGAGCTATGTTTTAAAGCTGGGATAATTACATGTGCGTCTACCTGGCTAAACTTCAAATCAGTGTCTCGCCTCTTCGATTCATTTTCTAAAACTTATGTATTTTGCACAAGTATCAAATGATTGTCACACCATTTGACATTTTAATTTTGCCAAATGATTGTCACTCGGCTTCTTGAAATAAAACCGAGTTTTGTTCAGATAGCTTTCACCTATTATTGACCAACAGTTTTGAAATTCAGTTCAATTTTATATTTGCTTAACTTGCTAACCAAATAACATATTTCAAATTCAGTATTTAAAATCTAGATTATTAATACCATCCAAACAATAGAATAGGTATCCTTCCATATTCCAAATTCGAGAATTTGGAATTTTGGATTTGAAATCCAAATCGAAATCCTTGTTACCAAAAGCAGACTTAAGCAATCCTTTGGGCCTAAAACTGACCAAAACAGAGCATAATAAACACCTCTACAAAGAAGAATGCTTGTAGGCTTTTCATCTTCCTATCAGTGATATATGCCCTCCAAAGGCTCTGTAAGCAACTTGCAAATCCAGAAACTTTGCCCATAGCATGCACGCTAAGAGTGGGGTTCTGCTTATGTCAATCAAATTCCGGAAAGAAATGAAACGTGCAGAAACATAAATCAATTACATTCATCACGGTATTACATATTGTTTTCACTTGTTGAAGCATTTTGTAGTGAGACCCAACAACTTCACCATTAATAATCTAACCCTAAACGTATCCACTTCTCCTTTAGCACACAATGAAACTGGGTTCTTGTCATTCTTCAGTACTCATCATGTACTATTGGAGTTGCCAACACCTCAACTATTATACCAGAACAAGCATCTCATCACAGATGCAGTATACAAATACTGAAATACTAATAATAAAAATAATAAAAAAGCGTCAATAGGTTTGGCATCAAATCGAAGTCCGATCATCAGATTCAGTAGTAACACATTGGTTAAACGTCTAGTTCTTTTCAGTTTAGCAGTATGCGGGCCTTCCAACAATCAGCATGTGGAGAAATATATGTAGACAAAAGAAGAGCTACCGTATTAGGGATGGCAATATGGTCCGATCCGATCTGAGATCCGAGCGATCCGAGCCGAATGGATCGGATCCAGATCCGATCCAACTGAAAGTGGATCGGATTTGGATCCGGAAAGCCAGACCCGAACGGATTTGGATCTGGACTTGGATCTGAGGGTAGATCCACCGGGTTCCGACCCGATCCGATCCGACGTATATGTGTGCTTTACAAATATACCCATATTACCCCACCACGTACATTTACAAGAAGAATACTAGTAACTCCAACCTACAAAGCTATTTCTTTTATTTTTTAGGCTTCATAACTTACGAACATAACTTAGCGTATGCAATAGTGTTTTACTTTTTTATATTGTTTTTTCTATTTTATTGCAAAACTCGAGCCGGATCCGATCCGAATCCGATCCGACTATGTACTATATGGATCCACGGATCGGATTTGGATCAGCTGAATGAGACCCGATCCGATCTGATCCGAATCCGATGATGATCCGAACGGATCTGGATCTCATTTCTCCTGGTTGGATCTGGATCGGATCGGGCCTGATCCGATCCGGATCCGACCCGTTGCCATCCCTATACCGTATCCAATCGCCTAAGATGTAAACAATTACTCTCATAAACAAAGCAAGGAAAAGTTACAATTGTGAGATCATTAGCTTATTTGGATGAGAACAAAGTCATTTTATTGAACTGTAGGATAGTTGCCAATAGCATCTTAATAAATGGACACCGTGTAAATGTAAATGTACATGCAGCTTTTACCTTTCTTCGGTTAGAAAACAACAGTCTTGCCATCCATGTAAGGAAGCACCCGTAACTCACAGTAAGACTTTATTGCCTTAGCAAGGCATTGTTTTTCAAGGTTTTCTGACTTCTGTATGAAGCTCTGCAAATTATCTCTATGTGAAACTCTCTCGACCTGTACAAGGAAAAACTCAATTCAGGAACTTGAGGAAATAACATAATAATATGAATACTTATTTTACAAGCACATTGAACCTCATGCAACTATACAAAAAGATGTTTTAAAAGAATGTGATGAAGTTCACTTCTGCAAGTATCCAGATATAGAAGGAACAAATGCCAGAATCTGCCAAAAGCTTTTTCCCCCCAATGACGAAGAATCCCTCTAGGCCAGGCTGTGAATTGAACCTAACTCTGCAAGTTAATCTAGAATGCAAGCACTAAACTTAATAGTGCATCTCCAAGCAGAAGAACAAGGGCGCTGCTCCTAGATGCCGCACTCTGATGCATCAATTATTCTATGATGCTTTTGGATGTTTTTCCAACTTACCAGGTGTCATGTTCTCCTTTCTTGGAGTAACCCACTCATACACTAGATGTTAGGCTTGCAGGAAAAGCAAGGAGACGGCCCAAAGATTATGCGAGATTTCTGAACAAATCATTGCTTGAAACAAACTTAAGAGTAAAGGAAAAAATATGTGGTTGAAAGGCAAACTTGTTCCTTAAATCTCTTACTAAACCTTGTAAAATTGAATGATCAGTTTGAACTCGTATCCATTGTTCAGAAGCGTACTAGATTTTCAATTTTCTCATAATGACAAATGAAAATAATAATGCGTAATATGATATATATATACACACACACACACATCTTTGTGAGTGACATTTCTATACCGCACCCGCGTAGGGGAAATCCATTCGTAAGACCAACCATTCTCCAATCCTAAGATCACCCGGCCCTGACCTGAATACATTTCCGGGCTTCATAGCATGTCAGACAAAATGCATGATTTCGTCAAGACCATTTACACTACACTGGTAAAGATTAATGATATGAGGTAGTAGTTTGGATAGTGCTGCTTCTGAGACTCCCATCTGAAGCACACCTCAGAAGTTCCATTAAGGAAAGGAGAATCAAAACCTAGACTGTAAAAAAGTAAATTTAGATAATTATGTGACATAATTATTGGAACTGTTATCCGTAAGGGTGGCAACTCAGGTATTGTTTTCTTGGGTATGTCCCAGACCAGACCCGATCGGGTGAAGCGGGTTAAGTATGTTTCCGGTGTCCTGTGGGACTTCGTATCACCTATTCTCTAACTTAGGTATCATGCGTGAAGCTATTCTCTCACATCAGGATAGTGGACAGAATGTCCAGGGTTAATATAGTATGTTCTGGCCTAACTCATACGGTTGACCTTTCGGGTAAGTGGGTGTCCCAAATCATACTATGGTGTTCCTCTCTTGCGGCGCTTAATCTCCCTACAAGTGCTATCAGCACCAATTGGTTGTGCAGGCTATCGTGGTGAATAGAAGGGTGAGACATGTGGTGTTTTCATGGATGGGGGTTTCATGAATGGTGGGAGCAGGTGTTCACCTGCGAATGGTCAAATTCCTGTGTTAGTCCAGCTGGTGGTCTTGCAGAAAGTGGTCCGGTGCACTCTCACAAAGGTGATTCCAAGAAATTCGGTGAATGCTTCCGGACGAGGGGAGCAAGTTAAAGGACACATGAAGGGGCAGATTGTTGGGTATCATGTGTGAGCGGATTGTCCGACATCGCGATAGTGGACAGGATGCCCACTCTCGGAGTGCTTAATCTCCCTACAATGCGTCGTAACTTTACCAAAAAAGTTGTACATCTCTCTCTCTCTCTCTCTCTCTCTCTCTCTCTCTCTCTCTCTCTCTCTCTCTCTCTCTCATGGGTCAGATGTCGATTTTTCAGATTTTTCCAGTAGTTTCTTCTTCGAACTACTAACTCGAATGATTAAATTTTTTGATTGGGGGTATTAACAGATTTTCAAAACTTTTTGGGTAATAAGATAGAACAGAAGACCACACAAGAGAAGGGCGATGCAAAAAAAACCTAGTAAGCATGGACACTCCAAAACGGGGCCCATACCCATGACAGGCATTCGGGATGGACACTCCTGGAACACCCCAAAATGCGTGTCAGACACTCCAGATGGTGTGTTAGGATATCTTAGTTAATTTTATTAGACTGGAAACCCCTGGGACACTTCAGGGACACTCAATAAGATACAGCAGTGCCCCCGTTCGTAGTTTTTAAATTTTGACACTTTTGAAATACTTTAAACCCTGTGGGTTGACATATAATAAGGCTTAAGTATATGAAAAGGCTGCCCCTTGGAACAAAATGTTCAAGCGAGGTTTCAAGTTCTCACAACCAACCGCTTTGAGGGTTTTCACGGGCCCAATCTTCAAACTCAAGACCATATGTCTAATCACTTCTAATCCATTAGTTAACATAAAAAATTAAATACATATATGATGTATATGTGTGTGTGTAAATATATACATATATATACATTTACTATCTCCATCCCATAATAATTGTCAACTTTTCAATTTCGTGTCCCAAAAAAATTGTCCAGTTTCCCTTTTAATGTTTGATATTGTGTAGATTGACCATAATGACCGATAAAACTCAATTGAAGATGTATTGGAAATGAATAAATAAGGATAATCATGCCAGTGCAATCACAAAATTCAAATCCGTGTGCAATTAATGTGTCCCCTTAAGAAGTTGGAGTTTCAAAACAGGGACAGTTTTTGGCACGGAAGGAGTATATATATGAGTGTGTGTTGACGTGTCCCCGTATCCTCATTTTTTATTTGTTATTTGAAAATGACGTGTCACGTGCCTTCTCCCATGTCATAGCAGACATCCGTATCTGTGATTATTACAAGAAAACTAGGGAAAATGCTCGATTGTCCCTGTATCAAACATGCCCATTGAGTATTGATTTTAAACTCCACTATAAATATATTTTTAGAGTAGTGTCCCAGTTATGCACATATGTTCATGTTAATTACGTAGATTTTTTTTACAATTTAGAAGAAAGTGCAAGATATATTTTTATAGGTGGAAAGAAAGTCCACAAAAATTTGAAGTATTCTCTCAAATTTTTAGGGCATCCCACTTTTTCTAGCACATCTCATAATAGGTTCATGACATAAACTAGGCCTCATTTGAAAATTATGCCTAAGGCCTCCCAAAGTGTTGAGACGGCCCTGAAGCAGATCGGGTTTGGACCCAGTTCAGGTATGGCGGGAAATTTGCAGGTATGCATAGAAGTATATTAATAGGTAAGAAGATTGACAAGGAGTAGTTAATGGGTTATTGTAGCTATCACAAAGAGACGAATAGCACCACCCAGATCATCTAAGCCTTCTAAATTGTACTCCCTCCTTCCCAATTTATATTTCCTGTTTGACTTTGCACATACATTAAGGAGATGCTTTTGACTTGTTAATTTTTACAACATTATCCATCGTCTCATGTGGTACTTTATAACAGAAAAGTGAAAAAGTAAGAGTTTAGAAAGGGGTATGGAGGTAAGTAAAGTGAAAAGTAGTAACTTATAAACTGGGATACCCATTTTAGGGAAGGTGGAAGGATAAAATGGGATGGAGAGATAACATCGGGGCCAAGAGCATTGAAAACCTCCCCTACTAGTGATTCATCAGAATCCTTTGAAGCATCCTTGTCAACCACGGCAACAACCTTAGTTGGACGTTGGAATAATGTTCATACCCGCGACAGTTAACTTTGAGATTTTCAATTAAGGTTCATATTTGCTGTAAGAGAAATAGTAGGACAGGATTTCTTTGTGACAGTTGAATATTGAGCTTTCATCTCTTTAACTCTTGTAGTTTCTATCCTCTTCGTCAAGGCTTTTATCTCCGGAACTGTTGTTTTCACCTCTTCTAGAGATTTCTTTGAGATTTCTTTGTGGCCTCAAGAATTTGCTTAGTTAGTGGTATCTTGATCTAACTAAAAAGTATCAAATCTGGAATTCAATTCAGCCTTGGTTATCATCTGAATAGCTGGAAAATATCACAAATATATGAGGAAAGAACGTCAGAAACCCAGCGGTGATACCAAACTGATGTAGTAGGACAAAACGGGTTAGGAAACCAGGGAAGATTTAGGAGTGGGAAGTGACCAGTTTATCATTTCGTGGAAAGTGCTGTGAACAGTACCGTGAACAGTGATATTAACAGTAGATACAAGAAAGAGAACACGAAGAAGAGAAGAAGAATGCTTTACTCTAGCAAGAGCTAGGCAAATTCACACAAAAACTCTCATATTATTAAATGTCTGAATGATAAAGATCACACGCCTAAATATATAGAAAATTAAATGAAACCCTACTTGCTAAAATATCGAGAACACCCGTAACTACTAAATTATAAAATAGGACCTAAAGTCCTAAATTAATAAATTAAAACTACCAATGACACTTTCCTTTTGACCAGACACTCTTCCTAGCTGTGCATCAATTAGACAAAGCATAAATTATTACTCCGTATAATTTTACTCAAATTTAATTGATAAGGTGAATGAGAACGGCTTTCAAAGAGAGATAATAAGAGGGGGAGAAAGAAGCTTTCATTTGGTTCTACCTCGTTCCTCTCATCTCTCACCTAGCCTCTGTCTTCTCTTAGTTCTAACATAGGGTCCTAACATGAATACTTTTAATCTAGGACTTGCATAGAGGGACAATTCTAGCATTATCATTCTGCCCTGGTGTTTGAAGAATATCCCACTGTATCTAAACAGTGTTTTCCTGGGATTCCATCACTAATTATAAGACTAAAATCTCCAGAAAACTTCACGGAGCACATCTGAAAATACTTCCGGTGGCCTAGGTCTGTGTATGTCCTGGAATGTCCCATAATCATCTCCTGTTGTGTACCCATGTTACTTAGGGAATGACAAGTATTCCAGATAACATGAGTCAGGATGACGCTAGTTCAGGTCTGAAGTCTGAACAACTAAATGTTTTTTTTTTCTCTTATTTTTACACCGTAATCAAAGACGATGCTTCACTAACATGCACGCGAAATCATAGACAGTATAAAAATTCCCCTTAACGAAAGATATCGACAAAATAAGTAAAGCATGAATGAGTAGCAGGAGACAAAATGGAGAAGAAATTAATCCAGCTATGAAAGGAAAATAATAACCATTTGCTCAATGATAGGTCCGGCATCAAGTTCTTCAGTTACAAAATGGCTTGTTGCACCTATTAACTTCACACCAGCATCGAAGGCCTGAAATTATGACATAACAAGTTAGACATCTAGAAGACAAAAACATAATGTAAACCAAATGAAAAATATGAAACCTGTTTAGAAGGGTGACCCCCTTTGAACGACGGCAAAAGACCATGGTGTATGTTGATTATGTCCTTCCCGTAACTTTTCAGAAAATCTCCGGATAGTAGCTGCAAAAATTAAAACTTTATGTTTTCCATGCAATAATCATTAGATAATAAATTACATTATTGAAGTTAACTAGGATACGAAGGCTCGGCTTCTGAAACTTATTGAGAAAGCTTTTGGTATCTCTTACATTTTGTAATGAGAGACAGGGATAGAGATGTTGATGTGATCTTCTAAAGGTAATATTAGAAATATTTGGTTCAGAACATGCAATGAAAGGTTTACATTTTTTATTTATTTCTTTAGTAATGCTACCAAAGAAAATAGAAGACCATAAAGCAGGAATGGATTCACAAAGATGGAGAAAAGTAAACTGAGTCACGGCTCTGATATACCTGCATGTACCTAGCAAGTACTAGAAAATCGGTATCCTGAACCAAATGTAAGATCTCAGCCTCCCTCTTATTCTCTTGCAGTGTCTGCAAATAATGATATGGGATTTCATGCCTTTCAAGAAACCGACCCACATGACTATTTGGTTCTCTGGCATGATTACTGCCAAAAAGATTCATACATTCATTGTTAGGATATGCATGTAAATCGAGAAATCTAGTGCACCAGAAGCATTATTTAATCTTCACCTTATTACACAGGTAATATCAACTGGCAATTTCCCGTCCTGCCATGCATGCAACAAATCAACCAAGCAATGGTCCTGCACCAACATTATCAAGGCATCAGCGAATGAGGCTGCCATATGTCCATGTCGTCTATCTTTAACATTTTGTAATTTTCAAATTATTTTGTATCTTTAACATTTTGGCATCATGCCACGCAAAGCATATTAAATCTTCGTGCAATTAAGCAGATTACCTGCTTTGAAGCTAAAACTGCAATTTTGAATCTTCTATCTAGGGCAGGAACCCGAACAACAGATTTCATCGCATTGAACATCGTTGACAGCTTCAGAAAGTCTTCTTCCATTTGAGCTCTTGGCCACTTAGCCGGATTAAATACGAACTCGCTGTGAAGTTATAGAGGAATTTAAGATATTTCAAAAATCGGAGTAATAATATATTCTTACACCACACTACCAGATTCCTTTTGCCCAATATGCATGTCAAGTTAGATAAGGAATGCAAAAACATATGCCATTTCATTATCTCTTTTCATTTATTCTTATTGAGTTGAGCTCCTATCGCAGCTAAACAAGCAGCAATTAGCTTAGTTTCTGCAGCTTAAACATATGTGCCCAAGGATCTGGATTTTAACAGATGAACAAACGTCCTACTACAAAGTGGGGAGTGATTTTCCTTGAGATCCACTCTATTGTAAGAAAACATGAGTGATGATCCATAGAGACAATCAAGTACAGTAGGATTGCTACGTGGCACAATAACAATCATGAAACATTGGCCTTGTACTGTCGACATGCAAGAATGGACATCTTTTCTTTAGTTAGATCCATAATAGAACCAACACAACATTTGTGATATAAAACATCTAAAAGTGTGTCCGTTAGTGTGGCACCATCATACTTTTGGGATCAGAGGATGAGAGTATCCCCATGACTTAACCACCCTAAATTTGGAATTTGCACATTTATTAAGTAAAAATGAAATTTGAATAAATCCAATGTAAAAGATAAACTCGCCTTAGATTATAGTACAAAAGATAATCATTTGGGATCTCGAATAGATCATGGAACTGAATCTTTCGTCATTCAACCCACCAAAATGCGCACAATGTCTGGACTATTTAAAAAGGTCCATCTTTCACATCCAAACAATTTTTTCTTTCACAAGATGAATACACAGACCCCATACCCCATTCTGAAATAAATCCTTGTATCTTCACTTATTCCCCATATTATGCCGATTCCTTAATACAGACAATGAAACCAGTATCAAGGGACATATAAACCAATCAGCGACACTGTTAATAGAGCATATCAACACATACCCTCTCTTTAATTACTACCTCCGTTTCTTTTGTATAGTTCTGGTTTGACTTTTCAATATGTAACTGGGTCACTTTGACTGAGTCATTTAGATAGCAAAACAATGTAATTTTTAGGCAATTTTTCCGCGGTGTTGTAAAGTTTACTCTACAGGATCATGCAAAGATTACCAAATTTTTGTATCGTTTTGCTAATCAAATCACCGGGTCAAAGTGACCAAGTGATTAATAACAGAAAGTGAAGTAGGCTGATACAGAAGAAACAGGTAGTACATCAGTTAAATCATAAGCCAGAGTATCCTGAGGGGGAAGGTGGAGTCAAACTCGCACTAGGCCATAGGCCAAATTCCAATGTAGTATCAGCACATATCAAGTAAAGTATATCGGAAAGTTGGATGATTTCACATCTTCACAAAACAGAGTTAGTTCCAATTCTGGTCATATACACTAATCATCATTTCAAATGTTCTTGTTATTTCAATTTCTCGTAACTGACATTTACAATTCAAAATCCACCAACCTGCGGGCATAGAAGACTTGCTTGTTCTGAGGCACAAAGATGTCAGCATTGAGTATATTGCCACCTCTGGAAGAGATAGACTCCGATAATTTCGCTACAATGCCCACCGAGTCCTTGTACAGATCAATAAACCAAAAAACGAAATTTACGAATCAGAATCCAGAGTTCACATCCAAATTCAATTGGGTGTATGAATATAAGCATCGAATCATTGGAGAGAAAGACCAAATGGGTGAGATGGAGATAGAGAAAAGAGGATTACTGGGCAATGGAATACGTGGATTCCGGTGACGAGGACAGGGGAGGCGGAAGCGTCGAGAGACTCGCCGGCGATTTTGAGTGACTGGATGTGACGTCTGGTGAATCCAACAGTAGGAGGGACAAGGCATGAGTTCACTCGACGCAGGAGGATCATAACTCTTGGTAGGATATCGTTTCTGTCTCGCTCTCATTCTCTCTCACTAGATGCCTTCTGGTGGTAATAATTTCTAGAGATTGGTTGCAAGCCCACCAACCGCAACCGAGGGGAAAAAATTGCGGAAAAGGAAAATTTTATTAATATGGTATAACTACATAATTATTACCCCTCCCGTTTGGCCATTTTCTTCTGAAATAGGATTGCATTTAAAATTAGGAAATAGGCATCACAATTTTGTTCGCGCAAACATCTTAGGAATCTTTGTATCATTTGTATGTATCATTCTATGTATTTTTACTATGATTGGATTATTTCATATCTTTTAATTCAATTTAGTTACTTCAAAATTCTTTCAAAATGAATAAAAAATAGGGTAAAAGACATTTTCCACCCTCCAATTATGGGGAAAAGACATTTTCCTCCCTAATTTATGGAAAAAGACATTTTGCACCCTTGTTAACGGTTGGAGGGTGGACAGATACCACCCTTCTGTTACAATCTGTTAGTGGAGGGGTGCAAACAGACTTTTTTGACCATTTTACCCTTACAAATTGTGGACAAATAACACCCTTTTTTTATTTATTATTGAATTCATATTGGTCTTGATGTTCTTAGTGTTCTTGAGCACACCACCACCACTCACACCCACCACCACAAGAAAGAAACCCAGACAATTAACTTCAACCTCAGTTTACTGGAGAATTCATACCAGTTTACACCACCCAAAAGAGAACAGAATTCAGCAGCACACAGCAGCAACACCAACAACAAGTACACAAATACAGTTTACAGATCTGTCTATCCAAATATTGAAGAAAAAAATCACTCAGTTCAAATCCAAACAATTAAGCAATTGGAGAAAAAACTCGCTCTCAATTCAAACCCAAACAAAATCATGTGAGAATCCCCAATAATAGTTCCCATATTACAGCTAAAAGAGTGCATTCAAAGAAGAAGAAGAAGAAGAAGAAGAACCACCACATAGAAATGGTTGATGCAACAGACAAACTATCTTATTTCCAAGCAATCACAGGAATTGAATACACACCCAGATCCTCTCCGCTCATGGATGGGACCTCGAACTAGCTATATCACCGCCTCCAACTTACACCTATCCAGTACACCCTCCACTTTTGCCACCGTCAACCCCCTGACCTCGCTCAACCACAACCAGATTCCGATTCATCACCTCAACCACAACAACCACAACCAGACCATGGATCTGGTGGTCTCGTCGAGCTCCTCCGCCTCCCGGTACGGCGTGCAGGCTCATACATTGCCATTCTCCATCATTTTCGGCGGCCTAGGTCTCATCTCCGACGCAATTGGCCTCGGCGTGTCCTCTCGTATTCTCAGGGGTAAAACGGCGACGGAGAGGACCTTCGATCTCGGGGAGGGAGACAAAGCAGAAAGAGAAGCAAGACGAATAAGAACTGATGACCTCTGAAGTCGTCATTGACCGCCGTCGGAATCCACGATCGTCCGATAAACCACCGCGGGTTGCCCGGAAGGTATCCCATTTGCTTCAGATCTCTCCACCAGCGGTGCTTCTATGATGTAAAGACTCCGATTCAGATGGATAAGCTCCGGTTTTGCACTAACTGAGAATGGTTGATTTGGTATGTTGAATTGTTGTTGCCTTCGATTGGGTTAGATAGATGAATAGGGGTTCTTCTCCGATCTTGTGCTGCTCTGATCTTCCTTCGGCCATGGCTTTTGCTGGTTGTTTGTCTGAGATTGAAGCAGGAGGCTATGTGGGTCTGGGTTTATTTCGGTCGTGTTTATGGTGGTGTTGGTGAATTGGGCGAATTCAGGTAGAGTATGGATTGATTCTGGTTTCGGTGGACTTGGCTGGGGATGGTGATGGGTCTAATGGTAGATGATAGGGTGGAGGTTGAGAAGAAGAAGTCCAATGGAGAGAGAGGGCAAGCGGCGATGAGAGGAAGAGATAAGATGATAAGGTTACGGTTAGAAAATGTGGAGGAGAAGGAAGGAAAGTGAATTTATAGTTGGGTAATTTCGTAAATATCAGGGATATTGTTGTCTTTTCATTCCTTCGTTAGTCAACTGTTAGTTTTTAGCTCTGACAAGGGTGCAAAATGTCTTTTTCCATAAATCAGGGGGGAAAATGTCTTTTCCCCATAATTGGAGGGTGGAAAATGTCTTTTACCCTAAAAAATATGAAATAAACCCATCATAATAATGATACATAGAAGGATACACACAAATGATACAGAGGATCCGGACTCAAAAGAAAAAACTACTTACACTCCTTACTATCTCAAGAGAAACAAGCAAGTTGAAGAAACCAACAAAACTTTGGTGAGAATCTTGAGCAAAATTGTGCATGATGGGCACAAAAATGAATTGACTGCTGTAGAGATCTTAAACTGTGATACTACTGATGAGCTACGTGGCACCCTGATATGGGACACGTGTTCAGCCGATGTGCTCCTATAACACCGAAACGCATCATTTGCCTATGCGTATGTGAAGGACTGCGACGCAGGGTCCTTTTGCATATGTGTCTTACGGCTGCGGCACTCGGGGGTGCGAGTGGCTTGGAGACTAGAGTAAGGATTGTCACATGCGAGGTTCCAGTCTCGCATGCGACCCTCGTATGTTATCCAGAGACCTGCAAACGAATTGTCACGTCCCTGAAATTGCGGACCACGATTCCTACATATACGGGTTGCGAGTTGTTCAATTAGGCGGACGTTAGGGCCACGAGGGGTTCCATTACCGTCGTGTGTGCTCATCCACGTCCGTCTAATGGCCTGTATATATAGAGGGATCTTTCGCACTCATAATGACACGATACAACGAACAGCTATAGCAGCTACAACACTCAACTCAAACCATAACTGTCTAATATTTGGATAACATATGTTGCCTTGCTCATACCCTAAACCGACTCTCATCCACGGTCCCCAAACAGGTTTACCAGATGTCGTTTGTTTTGTTCTTCTGCCTATAGGACCACAGACGAACTGCCCCAGATCATCCCTTGTCTACATTGGTAAACCCGACGTGAGCAGCTCAGACGATCCACCTAGTTCGCAACAGCAGGAATCGATCATCACCGCCACCGGAGCCCCTCGAGAACAAGGCCAATCAGAACCAACTATCTCAATCCGAAAGCACCGACCACGCGACTCTAAACCAACCTGATTGAGATGCAAATCCTGACGCAGAATCAGTGGACGCAGACAACGCACATGGCGACGAGCATACCAGGAGCCCTTGCCAGTCCCGTGCCATGACCTCCGTATGGTGATCCATTTACATCTGCGCAGGCGTATGTACCGCAGATGACCGCCAGAGCGCCAGAAAACCCCTTTTGCGCAGGAGCCCCCTTGCACTCTTCCCAGCACGTAAGTCTGCCACCACATCCTTCGATGACGCCCGGAGTGCAGCCAGTCCGTGTGCCACTACCCGCAGGAGGCCAACACTTTCAGGCTCCTTCATATGTGACTCAAAACGTATATGCATGTACGCCCACCGCTTTACAGCCATAATGTGTCTTTTTCTCGTAGGTGCCACCCATGGGTCCCCCTCCTGCTGTGATGTCAAACACATATGCAGGTGCACACACCGCTTACAACCAGAATGTGTCTTTCTCGCAGGTGCCACCCATGGGTCCCCCCTCCTGCTGCGACGCCCATTCCAGAGCTAGTTTTATAAATGAGCCTAGATCACAACGATACTCGCCTCAATAGGGCTCGTCAACCCGCTTTATTAATGATTCATGAATTTAGTTGGTAGAATCGTTCATGAAACATGTTCGTGAATATAACTAGAGAACAAGCTCCATTAGATGCTCATTTAAAAGTTCAAACTAGTTTTTTATTATTAACAAAACAATGTGACTAAAAAATTAAACTCGGTACCTTATGCATTTAAAAGTACAAATCATCATCATTATTATTTCATACAATTGAATACAAATTGAATACAAAATTGAAGTTAGAAATAAGAGATTATAGATATTGTATTTGTTGTAATCTACATGTTTATACATAAACATGCATATTTTCCATTATATTCACAACCTTATGCATCTAATGTGACATCACAATATTTTAATAATTTCTTGCTTAACTCGAACTTAAAAATTCTCATAAGCAGTTTGATTTGAGCAAGAAATCGAACTAATTCTCGTTTAACTCACGAACCAAGCTAAGCCCGAGACGAGCCACGAGCTTGACGAACTATTATTTGAGACAATCTTGAGCATCATTTTTTGGCTCGTGAAAAGCTTGAGCGCGGACTCGAGTTCATGTAAAATTATGATGGGTCGAATTTGAGCACCATGAAACTGACTCGGCTCGTTTACACCCCTGATTGGTACAAAAATATTTTTCCAATCAGTTCTTTATTTTCTAAGCTTGTCATAATTCAAAACTGAACGTCTACCCTTCATTTAGTAGAGGCAATCAATGATAGATTTCCAATGTCAAATTGGGATAGGTTTGACCAATTTTCCCGTCTTAAGTGTTTTTTAAAATTGGCAAAATTGCATCGGTGGTACCCAAACTTTGTTTTTGGAGTGGTTTTGGTACCCATACTTTTAAATCCAGCATCCACAGTACCCAAACTTTAATTTTGATGCATACGTGGTACCCGTCTCTGATGTCCGTCAATCTTTTGGACGGAACAAGGCACGTGCTTGGCACACGATATTTACTGGAGGGCTTACCCGTAATTTTCTCCTCAACCACCTTAAAAAATGTTGACTACACTTCTAAATCTGATAGAAACAAACCTAGAGCATACTTAACCTAATTACTGCAGCCCCCATTACCAATTAGCCAATTTAGAAGCGATTCCTCTTCTCTCCAAACCCAGATTCGTTCGGATTGAAGTGGATACTCGATTGGAAGTGATTTCTTGGGTGAGATTGGATTTCATGCCACCGATTCACTATGCCGAATGTTCGAGGTTGCACAGATCCGGTATGGCCAAGTTCTGGTAAGTTGATGGATTATTGCCTTCCTCTTTACAGTACGAAATGTGGATGGATTCGATCTAATTTTGTGTTGATTGAGTCCAAACAATGGTATTGTCTTGTTGATTGAGTCCAACTCTGTCACTATAACAAAGTCCAAAGCTTGAGTACTGTTGGATTTATGGTATTGTTTAAGGACACCTTTCTTTATTATGGGTTTAGGGCTTCAAAAAGTTCTGGCAATTTACTGTTTCAAGTGGGACTGGTGTTGGGTTGTTGTCTTTCACTTTGTCTATGAGCAATATTATACACAAAAGTATTGCTTTCTTCATTGACACAGTTTGACTGAATTATTTGTGCATTGTTTTTGTCTACTTGTTTTCTTGGTTGAAGCATTGTATGCAGCAGACTATTAGTCTAAGCAATTGTCTGTTTTTTTCTTTTTTGTTTGATATGGCTTTATGTTTCAGGTTTGGGGCACATAGAGGATTTGTTTACAATGAAGGTTCACCATGGTGGATATGTTAAATACAGGTCCAAAGTTATTTATGTTGGTGGTAAGGTGGACTACATAGACCAGTTGGATAGTGACAGATTTGGGCTGATTGAAATGTAAGATATACCCAAAGTTTTTGGGTATGAGGGTATCATAACAATTCATTACAAAGTTCCCAAGAAGAGCATGGAGAATGGGTTATGGCAAGTAACTGGTGAGAAGGATGTATATGAGATGTTACTCTGTTTGCCAAAAGAAAGTCAAGGAAGAGTTATTGAAGTCTACTTGGACCACTTAAACTTACATAGCCAAACTAAAGATGCTGGTTTAGTGGATACAGCTGGGGTACACAAGACAAGAAAGGTGGTTGGGGCTGTAAATAGAGGCAAGGACCAGGGAAAGGGTAAGGGGGTAAAGCTGAAAGAGATAGTGAGTGGCTGCATTGAAGAATGGGTCAAACCTGCAGGTGGTCATGAGGATATAGGAGAAGAAGATGAAGACAGTGACTCTGATGGCTCCCATTCTGATTTTCAAGATGAAGACTATGAGATGGGTGATGATGATGAGGATGGGTTTTTGAGGGATTCAATGATGACTTCCTGTATGATGAAAACATAGACAGTGATGCTGAGTGCATAGTAGAAAGATCTAGAAGTGGGAAAAAAAGACTAGGAGATGTTGAGGTTAATGTCCAAGGAGTAGATGAAGATGTTGCAGAAGAGCAAGAACTTGATGATGATCTATGGAGCAGGGATGGATCAGATGATGAAGGTAACATTTATCCTGAATTTCATGAAGACACTGACCTAGAAAATGTTAGTTTCCAAAAGAATTTGCTTTTCTCAAGTGTGAAAGTGTTTAGAAAAGCTGTAAAAGAGTACTCCATTCAACAGAGGAGAGATGTTACAATTGTGAAGAACACAAGCTTGCAATGCAAGGTGACTTGCAACAAGAAGACAGGATGTGATTGGTTTATTTATGCTAGGAAACAACATGGAGTGGCTACATTTCAGATTAAGAAGATTCATGATGTACATATGTGTCCCAAAATCTACAAGAACAAGTACATCAATGCAAAGTATCTTGCAGAGAAATATGTGGACCAAGTCAGGTTGAATCCACAGTGGCCATTGAGTGCTTTTGAGGATCAGGTGTACAAGGATTTGAAGGTCAAAGTTAGTAGATTCAAGTTATACAGGGCTAAGAAAATTGCTGAGATAATGTATGAGGGATCTGTGATTGAACAGTATGCCTGTCTCTATGATTATTGCACAGAACTCATGAGAGTTGATTCAGATACAAGTTGTAGTTTCTACAGTGAAGAAATTACCAAGTCTGTGTACAGAAGGTTCATGAGAGTGTATATCTGTCTTGGTGCACTTAATAGAGGTTTCAAAGCAGCTTGTAGGCCTGTCTTGGGTTTGGATGCTTGTCACATGAAGGGTGGTACTAGTATGCAACTCATGTCATGTGTTGGAGTTGATCCAAACAACTGCCAATACCCAATTGCTTTTGCAATAGTTGAATCAGAGTGCAGCAACTCATGGAATTGGTTCATTCAACTCTTGAAGAAAGATCTGGATATTGACAATGATGCTGCTTGGACATTCATATCTGATAAACAGAAGGTAATGATAATTTAAGACAAATTGCCATTAATTTTCCAATTTACATTGCATCAATTTTATTCTAACACTATAAGTTAATTGCAGGGTCTAAGGAATGCACTTGCAGAGCAGGTACCCGGTGCTGAGCACAGATTTTGTGTGCAACATTTGTATGATAATTTCAGAAAGGTGCATAGAGGCAAGGCATTGAAGGATAAATTGAGGGATGCAGCTCAAGCAACTATTGTTAGAGAGTTTCATCAGACACTGGAGGAGCTTAAAGATATGTATTTGGATGCTTACAAGTGGATTTGCAAAGACAAGAACCCCACTGAGTGGTCCAGGTCACATTTCCAAACACATGCTAAATGTGATATTATGTCAAATAATATGTGTGAGAGCTTTAACAGAAATATCTTGGATGCAAGAGAAAGACCAGTACTATCATGCATTGAAGCCATTAGATGCTTCATGATGAAGAGAGTTCACACAAGAAGAGAAATTGGCAAGAAATGGAAGGGCAAGTTATGTCCTAACATACAGAAGAAGTTAGCTCAAATTATAGAGCAGTCTTTCAAATTCCAAACTGCTTGTTCAGGCCCTAGGATTTTTCAAGTTAGGATGAATGTGATTGACTTATTTTCAATTGACTTGTTCAAGATGACATGCTCTTGTAGGAAATGGGATTTAACAGGACTTCCCTGTTGTCATGCTGTTGCTGCTATTCACAGCAACAATGAGGACCCCAAAATTTTGTGAATGAGTGCTATTTTACTTCTACCTACCTCAAGGCTTATGAAGGCATGGTCCACCCTATAAATGGAAGGAAGATGTGGCCAAACTCAGGTAGACTACCACTACAACCACTAACTTTTCACAATCAGCCTGGTAGGAACAAGAAGAAAATGACAAAGGGGCCAAATGAAGACATGTCATCAGATGAAGATGCTGATCCAACCCAACAAGGTGTAAACCCAAACAAGAAGAGGACACTTACTTGCTCAAACTGTAAGAGCTTGGGTCATAATAAGAGAAGTTGCAAATTACCACCAAATTCAGTGTCAAATGCAAATACTGGACATGTACTTTTGGTTTTTATTTTCTGAAAATCAGTAAGTGTTGTTGTTGTTGTGTTAATTTTTGCTTGGTTGATTGTGACAGAGTGCATCCCAACAAAGCATGGAAGACTTGACTCAACAAATTTAATATGGGCATCCAGTGTCTCTTCCTGAAGATGTCACAGCTGCAAGGAAGAAGAAAACAACAAAGAAGGTGAATGGAAATGGAAGAAAGAAGAAGGTTAGAAAAATATGCAAATTTGAGTTATTTGATATGCAGAGGTATTTGATATAAATTTGAGTTATTTGACATTACCTAGGGTGCATCCCAACAAAGTGTGGGTATTGTGTCATCTCAGCCACAAAACTCTCAACAAACACCTGCAAAGAGGGCAGAGCAAAATAGGTTGAGAGCAATAGCAATAAGAACAAATAATGGTTGGTCTTGTGTGGTAAGTTGTATGTACATCTGGTTGTATTTATTCTCAAGCAAAATAGGTTGATAGGAATGTTAGTTTGATGTCAATTACGCCATTTTTTGTAGGATGGACACTGGGTTAGAAATGAAGCTGTCAATTTAGGAGCTCAACCTTCCTCTACAGATAAGGTAATGCCATGATTTAATATCATGGTTTGCACTAAATTTTTATACCAAGATTGATGTCACTCATATACATTTTTTTTTATGTGTGACAGAGAACACAAACTGCTCAAATGTCAAGTTTCACAATGTCAGCATCTCTAAGGGGAGCTCAAATAGCTGGATTACTCAATCTATCACAGCCCACACCAACTAGAGCAACACAAAATATTGAAGGAGCTAGAAAGGCAAGCTCAAGTCAGCCACAGTAAATGGAGTGACATAAAGTCTGGATTGAATTAGCAAGTTCTCTTTTGGAGTGTTTTGGAGTGTTTTGGAGTCTTGTAATGACTGGATTGTAGACACTTTGTAGTTCTCCTGGGTTTTTTGGATTTCTCTGTTGGAACCTTGTAATGAAGCAGTGTTTTTTGGGGTATGAATTTGGAGGTTTTTGGAGTCTTGTAATGACTGTAATGTGTATTTTGGATATGGAGTATTTTGGAGTCTTCTAATGACTGAATTGTGTTATTTGGAGTATGAATTTGGAGTATTTTGTAGTCTTGTAATGACTGGATTGTAGCTACATTATGTCAATGAATTGGGTTTTTTGTGTACGTTGAATGTGTCGTTTTCGTTGTGTACACTGAAATGACTAGTTTGTATCTAATTTGGAGTACTTTAAAGTGTTACTTCCGATGTCGTTATCGTTCCGTACGTTGAATGTGTAAAACGATAACATTAACACCTTTGAAAGTGTCAAACAATTACGGTTAACCGATGTCGTTATCGTTCCGTACATTCAATGTGTAAAACGATAACATTCACACATTTGAAAGTGTCAAAAAATTACGGTTAACCGATGTCGTTATCGTTCCGTTCGTTGAATGTGTAAAACGTATTGTTCGTTCACGTAAAACTTCCAACAAAGGCACGTTCATTCATTTCATAACATCAAGGTTATTACATTTCATTACAATGCCTACCCAAAACTGATAACACCAACATAATAGGTCACAAAATAATCCCAAGAAGCATGAACCCAAAACTAACTAGCATATCACACAACTAACTAAACCCAGTTCACACAACTAAACTTCCACCATTACATTAACACCTTTGCAACCAAGAAAAGAACAGTAACTAGCAGAATTAGGCAAAGAATTGCCATTGTTGTAGCAAAAGCCCTCCATTTCTTCATCTCAGCCTCAGCCCGGTTAATCCTTCGGAGCAGCCCTGGAATCACTTCAACAGACCTTTCACACATGGGAGGGTCGAACCACAAGAAAAATCCACAACATCCTGGACTCTGTGATCAAAATTGTTCTCCAAATCAGGTCACAAATCAAGTCCAAGACAAGGGGTTACAGATTGAGAAACTAAAATAAAAAAATTACGGATCTTACCCCATAGTTGCCACATCCCATAAACCGACGACCTGGGTTCGAATTTGTCCACGAAGTAGTCAGCTTGCACAGTTTTCCACAGTTGCAGACCCGATCCATGGATGATTGGGTTACTCCTCTTCACAGCCGCCGCAAGAGTGAACAAGAACCCTAGTCGAAATGGAGGAAGAAATTGTCTTGCAAAAACAGTGATCAAGAACCCTATTTATGAAGTCCAGTAGATAGGTTAAGGTGGTTGAGGAGAAAATTACGGGTAAGCCCTCCAGTAAATATCGTGTGCCAAGCACGTGCCTTGTTCCGTCCAAAAAATTGACGGACGTCAGAGACGGGTACCACGTATGCATCAAAATTAAAATTTGGGTACTGTGGATGCTGGATTTAAAAGTATGGGTACCTAAACCACTCCAAAAACAAAGTTTGGGTACCACGGATGCAGTTTTGCCTTTAAAATTCAACAAATTTTGCAAAATTTTACGAAGTTTTTTTTGTCCCACTGGGGGATTTTTGCTATATGCCTTTCCCTGAACATGTCTTTGCTTTATACCTTTGGCTGAACTTGGTCTTTCCAATCTACCCAACTATATAATTGATTGCTAACAAAGTTGTTAACAGGCAAGTGATCTCAAGTGTTAAAGAAAAAAATTGTTAAATTACAAGGCTACCCTCCTCACATGCAAATTAAAAACAAAAAGTATCTCGGACGAACCAAATTGTCCCAAACGAAATGAAGACTCATCCCCAACAAACCAACTCGTCGGAGACGATCTCATTCGTCTGGGTGTGTCAATTAGGTTCGTCCCAGACGATCTCATTCGTCTGGGTTTGTCAACTAGGTTCGTCCTATTCGTCTGGGTTTGTCAATTTTTAGAACCACCAAAATGGTATATTTAATATCTACGTTCATTAATTTTCAACTAGTTAAGTTGCTGAGTTGGTTATTGTCACTGACAGTTGTCCAGTGGGTTGCAAGTTCGAATCTTGCTAGTGTCATTATAATTTTTTTTAACAATTTTTCTTCTCCTTTTACTTCTTTACCCATTTTTGTCAATTTTTGTTGTTGTCAATTTCTACTTTAAACATGGAATTTGTTTTATAATAACTTTCTTCTCCATGTTTCTTCTCCATTTTTCTTTACACAATTTTTTTTAAAATAATTACTCGTCTGGCATCCTAAACCCTAAACCCTAAACTCTAAAATCATGTAACTCAAAACGCTAAATCCTAAACCGTAAGTGTAAACCCTAAAATCATTCAAATATGTTATTGAATAATTTTAGGTGTAAATCCTTAAACCTCAATCGAAATACTTTGTGATCAAGTAGGACTATCAATTGTGATTCACCACTCAATCGAACCATCGATCTTCACTAATAAACTCAATCGAACTAGTAATTGATCAAATCGAACTATCTTTCTTCACTAATAAACTCAATCGAACAACCAATTAGGCAAAATAGACTATCAATTGTGACTCACTACTCAATCGGACTATCAATCTTCACTATAAACTCAATCGAAATACTTTGTGATCAAGTAGGACTATCAATTGTGATTCACCACTCAATCGAACCATTGATCTTCACTAATAAACTCAATCGAACTAGTAATTGATCAAATCGAACTATCGTTCTTCACTAATAAACTCAATCGAACAACTAATTAGGCGAAATAGACTATCAATTGTGACTCACTACTCGACGGGACTATCAATCTTCACTATTAAACTCAATCGAAATACTTTGTCATCAAGTAGGACAATCAATTATAATTCACCACTCAATCGAACCATCGATCTTCACTTATAAACTCAATCGAACTAGTAATTGATCAAATTGAACTATCGTTCTTCACTAATAAACTCAATCGAACAACTAATTAGTCAAAATAGACTATCAATTGTGACTCACTACTCGACCGGACTATCAATCTTCACTAATAAACTCAATCGAAATACTTTGTCATCAAGTAGGACAATCAATTATGATTCACCACTCAATCGAACCATCGATCTTCACTTATAAACTCAATCGAACTAGTAATTAATCAAATGGAACTATCGTTCTTCACTAATAAACTCAATCGAACAACTAATTAGTCAAAATAGACTATCAATTGTGACTCACTACTCGACCGGACTATCAATCTTCACTAATAAACTCAATCGAAATACTTTTTCATCAAGTAGGACTATCACTTGTGATTCACCACTCAATTGAACCATCAATCTTCACTAATAAACTCAATCGAACTAGTAATTGATCAAATCGAACTATCGTCTTCACTAATAAACTCATTCGAACAACTAATCTCTACTACTTAAAAGTTTGTAGTGTTCCTAACCACAGAGTGTTCCTAACCCTGATTTGTTCCTAACCTTTTTGAACTGACCAAATTACCCTTCAACAAAACAAGACATCCGTAGACTACACGGTTACATCGTTACGAAACGAAGCGGTGCCTCACCAAAGTGCACAGTCGCTTGATATACGGTTGCTCAAACAATTTCCTGTCAAATAAACTCCTTGGCACATGATTGGCTCACTGATGTTGCTGGATGGCGTTGCTTTGATCTGCTCCAACGACAAATTTGGTGAATCACAGGTCACGACGCCTTCATATGATATCTTTCAATTGGTTCTTCTCAGAAAAATTTTGTTTGTTTCTTTTTGCAATTCATTCGTTTCAGTCACAGTATCAATCGGGCCGGCGTTGTTGTTTCTCCTATTGAGCTTCGATCCATATGACTCTCGTGCAGGTAATGGTTGTACGAATTTTCTAAAGTTTGTTACATTGCACAGTTATCCTACATCCTTACTAGACCACTTATTCGGCCTTATTTTTTCTGTGTTCGGCTATCCGCTGAGCCATGTAAACACAAAACTTTCTTACATACCACTCCCTCTTCATATCATGTTACTGCATCACTTGTGCGGTATAACCCTATTCCAAGACCAGGTTTTAGAATTCTCCTTTAATTGCAACATTCTTACGTTATCCATCGAATTGCACCGCTTAATGATAAGAAACATGAAAAAAAAAACTAATTGCTCTTCCTCAAATCAATCTCTCTGTTGCAACTTTGCTGGGTTGGTAGATGGTAAATTAGGCCTCATGTCGTGCGATAACATGATGTTCTTGTTGATGGAATGGTCTGATCATGCGGGTGGTTCGAGTGGCCATCATATTCTGCCCCTTCGCACCCCTGAATCTCATTTTTACCTATAATAGTTGTTCAGTTATATGTTTGAGACAGCGTGAAAGAACGACGTTCTCTGCAAAGTGTAGTTTATCCAACATAGTAGCAAGAAGGACTATGTAATCTAAATGAAATATAGGGGGCAGAAATCCATATTCTAATGTCAGGCTCTTACCAAGGCAGGTCTTAATGCTTAGATTATAAGTTGTTAAAAATATATACATGGTGAATGTTAGAACTACATAGATCAAAGGTGGGTGGTCTGAATACAGTCATGTGTATTTGAGGTCATTGCTCCTCTATAATGGGTGTCTATTTCTTCAATCTCTGTGGAAACCTGTCCATTGCCTTCAAGTAGGGAATAGGGATTGAGGTTCCGGACTTTTAAAGGACAAACTCGAAAGAAAATGGAAGAATTGTTGGTCACTGAACGTCAAGCTCAAACAATAGTGATAGGAGAAGGTCAGATTCATTGATATAAAATAGTATCAACACAAGTACGCCTACAATCACAAGAAAAAGAAGTAATAGTCAAAGAAACAAATGAAAAAATTAATAAGATCGAAGGAAGATTGGAATTCAGGCAATAGATGCATATGATATGAGAAGGATGGAGAAATATAAGAAAAGCAAATAGCCGTACGAAAATTAGTTTAACGGTTTGAAGTTGAGAAAAAAAAGTGGGGTTTGACTCTCAACCCACCACCATAATATACTATTAGGAGGAGATTCTCAAATTGAGGACAGCACAGGATAATTGATTATTTACGCATCTGGATCGAAATCATGAACTTTGTATTGTTCTCTTCCGTCCACAGATTTGATGAATGATGGTGGTGTATGTTTGCTATAGTGGTCGTTCTGGTCGTGGTGGTAGTTTAATGAGTGTTTGGTAGTCATGGTGAATGTTTTTATTTATGTGGTTTTTTAGAAGCATTAGTGATGACCGGAGAGTTTGGGTTTTGGCGTCAATGTGGGCAAGTATTGGTCATCATGTCATTGTTTTGGTTGGAACTAACTTGGTAGCCAGTGTAAATGGTCAATTATTTTGCTGAGATAGTTGAGAACTTGAGATTGACAAGAGTATCACGAGTTCTATAAGAAGTTGCGTGGGATATTAGGGTGATAACTATGGAGGTGAACTAATGGATTTTAAATCCTTCCGCTGATGCTGTAATTTTGTCATATGTAAAATTTCCTTCATAATAGAACAATGGGACATTTTAATTATTTGGTATCCAGTGTAAATGGTCAATTATTTTGCTGAGATAGTTGAGAACTTGAGATTGAGAAGAGTATCACGAGTCCTATAACAAGTTGCGTGGGATATTAGGGTGATAACTATGGAGGTGAACTAATGGATTTTAAATCCTTCCGCTGATGCTGTAATTTTGTCATATGTAAAATTTCCTTCATAATAGAACAATGGGACATTTTAATTATTTATATTTTGCAGTGAATATTGTGCTCACTAATTAGATGGGTAGATAACTGAATTTTGTAATTTTGTGCTCAATGGTTTGATAGAGCATAACAGCAGAATCAACACAGAATAAAAAAAATAAAAGAGTCTTCTAAAAAAATAAAAATAAAAGAGCACTTCATCTGGCTTTGAAGAAACAGTTAAAAAAGCACTCCAATATTTGTATCTTAGTTGCTGTTAGAGCCTGTGCTAAGCATAAGTGTATGGCGGGAACTAATATTTGCTTCTTTTCTTTCTGAACCCGAAGCAGTCAGAAAGGTCTAATTTTAGAAATTCCTAATAATAATATTTATAACTTAGTTTTACTCAAAACTGACTTATGGCTATCATTCAGTAGAAGATTGTTCTAAGAAAATAGCAACTATCATACCTCCTCATGAAATTCAAAAGTTTGTTGATAGGTTGCCATTATGTTAGACGAAGACAGTTTTTTTTTTTTTTTTTTTTTTTTTTTTTGATTGAGCGTGCTCAAAGGTTGACATGATGCGAAATGAAGAAAGTTTCCGGATGTGAATTACATTCTGCTCATGAACGGCAAGGGAGTTGCCTAATTATCTATGTACGTTGCAATAGCCATGTAGTGTGATATCTGTGTTTTTTTTAATATATATTGTCTTTTGAGTTAGAAAAAGGTATAAATATTTTGAGTAGCAAGATTTTAACGTAAATGGCAGGTGCCACGTGCAACGCACGTGCTGCCAACTAGTTAGTCAAAATATACTATCAATTATGACTCACTACTTGACCGAACTATCAATCTTCATTAATAAACTCAATCGGAATACTTTGTGATCAAGTAGGACTATCAATTGTGATTCACCACTCAATCGAACCATCGATCTTCACTAATAAACTCAATCGAATTAGTAATTGATCAAATCGAACTATCGTTATTCACTAATAAACTCTATCGAACAACTAATTATGCAAAATAAACTATCAATTGTGACTCACTACTCGACCGGACTATCAATCTTCACTAATAAACTCAATCGAAATATTTTGTAATTAAGCAGGACTATCAATTGTGATTCACCTTGAACTCGATCACACTCTTAGTGATCAAATCTGACTATTAATTGTGACTCACTATTACATATGATCACATAATTACGACCTTTCGAAATGGGAGTCAAATCGGATAAGAAACTATATAGAAATACTAATTATGGTGAGGGAAGACATAGTTGTAATTCCGTTCCGGGCGCCGTTCCGCTTTTCTCTTGTGGGACGGAACGATTTGGGATCCGGATGGAACGACGATCCGTTCCGAATTTACCGCATTTTTTACTATATATATATATATATATATAAGTGTGTGTACACACACACAATATACATAATGTATATTTTAATAAATATGTCTTGTAAATTTACTTAAATGAGAACATCAACAACATCACATATGCAAATTTTTTTATTAATTAAATTGGTAGATATAGACAATTTTCTATTAAAGAAAAAAAGATTGTTACATTTTTCTTCAATTGGTAGATATACTTAACATCTTTTGTTTGTCTCTTCAATTGGTACATGTACTTTAACATATTTTGTTTGAAGGGGGTGACAAAAAATACAAATATAATCGCTTAAAAATATTTATCAATAATAAAAAAATTAGAAAAAAAAACTACTAGCAAGAATCGAACTCACAACCTCTTATGTGATAAGCAATCAAGTAACCATCTCAACCGCTAAGACTAAATTATCAATATCAACATAAATATTAAATATATTAACTCGTCGCTTTTAAGAATAGACAAATTTACCTCAAAAAAAATGACAAACCCAGACAGTTAGTTCGTCCGGGACGAGGTTCACTATTTTATCAATAATAAAAAATTAGAAAAATTACTTTTTGCTAGCAAGATTCGAACCCAAAACCTCTTAAAAGATAGGCAAGACAAGTAACCAACTCCACCACTAAAGCTACTATGTTTGTAGCAATGTAAATATTTAATATACTATTTCTTTGTTTTTAAAAATAGACAACCCTAGACGAACCAAATCGTCCGAGACGAACCAAATCGTCTGCGACGACCTCGTTCGTCCGGGATGAGTTGGTTTGTCTGGGATGAGTTAGTTCACCACAACTTGCTTCGTCTTGGACGATTTGGTTTGTCTCAGTCGTCTCAATTTCATCTCAATTTCATCCAGATTGAGTTAACTCGTCTCACTCCTAGATCTAACCAATATCAATCCATAATTTTTGAATCAAAGGTCTTAACAAAGACTTTTAGAGAAGAAAGTCATTATCGATGCGAGTGGAGAGAGGGAAATAGATTTGCCGGAGGCCGTAGCGACCATGAAAACCGATGAAGACGACGAAGCAATTGCAGAGAAGGAAAGGAAGAAGCCATAGAAGCAGATGGAGAAAAAAGAGAAGTTGTAGATGAGAGAGAGATAGATTTCTCAGAAAGATAAGGACAAAGATCTAATCTATATATACTATTTGAGAATGGATTTTTAGAGTTTGAATGAGAGAGTGCCACATGGAATTATTTTATTTATTTATTTGTTATATTTTTAATTACAATTATAGTAACAGTTCCATAATTAGTATACATAAAAAAGTAATGTATTGATGTCACCAATTAAACTTTAATGACATCCGAAATAGAAATAAGTTTGTCAATATAATAAAGAAATGTTACCTTCCAAAAAAATTGTTTAAGATATTAGTTGACTTATCATACATAGAAATCATATAATTCAATCTGAAACCAATTATGTGAAATTTCAAGAAAATTTACTCATAAATATTTAAAAACAAAAATTAATGTATTAATGTCACAAATCAAACTTTAATTACATCCGAAATAGAAATAAATATGAGATCCATAAAATAGGGAAATGTTACCAACCAAAAAAAAATGTTGAAGGTTTATTAGTTCTCATATTAAGAAATTATAAATTTCATTTTGAAACCAAATTATGTGAAAATTCAAGAAAATTTACTCTTAAATATTAAAAATGACAAATTATAATTAGATTATTTTTCATATTTATTTATATTTATATACCTAATAAATAGTATGTCTCTTCTGAAAAAATAGTATGTCAAATGATGTAGAAAATAGAACGGTGTCACGATAAGTAATTTGCCCACATGTTTGTTTTTGGATATTTTTCCTTTTTGAGTTTTGAATTTTCTTGGTTAAGATAGGTGGAAAATTTAAATTGAAGGCATGGTGCTATAATAACTGATTTGGTCCATCATGGGATTGGATCAAAAATTAAAACCATCAATGGTAATAGAGAATTTAGGATTTTATTTCTCGAAAGTCTAACGTTTCCGAATGATTTCTTTTGAACAACGAGTCAAAGATTTATGAGGAAAAAATAAGAAACTTTCGATAGATAAGGTATGATTTTTATGTAACTTAAATGGTAATAAATCATTCGATATGAATCTACCTCACTGAAACTAATTTTCCTCCTTTCATAATGCTTGACTTTCACTAACCGGTTAGCCTATAAATCAAGTAAATTATACATCTCTTCAATACATTCATCCAATCATAGCACAAGACAATACTTTTTATTTCACTCTAGACAATATTGATCTCTCATTGGGGTTAGTTCCTCCTTTCATTAGGATTTTTTGTGCTTTTTTTATTTAACCTTGCTTGATCCGCTATTATTTGGATTTATAGGTGTTAGTTTGCAGAATGTGTTATTCTACAAAATGTGAAATCAGCTCAAAAATTGATGCCCAATTGAGGTAAGTTTTCTTTCTTCCCTTTTCTTTCATCTTTTCTTATATATATATATATATATATATATATATATATATATATATATTAATTTTACACGATGCACAATGTCTAATATTTCTACTATTCAGTAAATCAAATTGGAAAATATTGGTTTGTAATTAGAGGTTAGTTTATCTTATGTTCTCTCTTACTGGTTCTTTATTTAATTCTTTCTTTAACTGACATTTGTTTTGAATTTAGAAAAACTGGAAGTCCAGACATGTTCTCTCAAAACACATTGACGTCATTGAGAATGTTCTTTTGTTTGAAAGTTTTAGAAGTATATGTTGTTAGATAAATTAAGAAAAAATATTGCGCAGAAGGATGTATGTGTTGGAATAGATGCCCTAGAGGCAATCTAGTTTAGTATGAATTTGTAATTGGCTAGAAATTCATTTATTATTTATTGGATATTTAATATAATGAAGTCCTTAGATTTACAATCGTGTTGTTTATCTTAAATATCCCTAGTCAAGTATAATGATTAAATGGGACAATCATCTATAGACTAGTATGGGGTTGGATTGATATGGAGATATCACGATCCAACACATAGGTGTGCATTACGGAATGTTGCACTAGATTGACCCATTACCGAGAAGGCTACATACACGTTATGTTAAGTCACAAGCGCTTCTCGGGTACAATGGTATTGTCATCCTTAGACTTGAAGTCACTAGATATTCTAGTTGTGGATCATTGTGATCTTGGTAGCGTTAAACGCTACACCGTAACTGGGTAGTTATAAAGGCGTGTACTGGATACAATGAGAAGCAAGCTTAGAGATCGTAGTGGACGTAGAGAGGATTTGTCCCTCCCACATAACGGGAGCAAATATCCAAGGCCACTCGAGGATAGTGCTTATAGAATGTCTGGCCAGACTCAAATAAATCAATATATGGGATATTGATGTTATTTGCACGAATAAGGCTATTCCATGGATCGAGAAACTAGGGATTGGATATACGAGTGTGACTTGTATGTCTCGTGTCCAATCCGGATATGGAGGCAAAGGGATGAGACAATTACTTGTACAAGGTTGTCTAGATGACTGATGCGCAAACTAACGTGCTATCGCAAGTGTACGAATCTCGTAGTACCGGGTGCAATTAGACTCGGATTATCGTTCCCACGAGGACTGTTTCGGGTTTACTCAAGTTGTCAGTTTCGGTTTCCCAAGAGTAGTAACCAGGAGGAGTAGATTGTGATTATAGTGACTAAACTAAAAAACAGGAATTAAAACTGTAAATATTTTTGTGACGTTTTCTGAAATAAGCTGATTTTGTTGTAACGATGATAGATGAAGACTAGGCTCCAGGATCCCCTAGGGTTTCTACAGATTTCAGTTTTACGTTCGTTTATGAAAACACTCAGCAGTTTCGGTATCCGTGCAACGTACCAGTTGTGCAGTGACTTTTCAGCTTCCACACTTAATCCCGATCCTGCAGACTTTCGGATTCTTGTTAAGCTGCCTAAATCTGCAGTCTCGGTCTAATCCTGTTAGGGTTTCTAACCTGTCCGAATGGCCCGGGTCAAATTCTCTAACAGTTGGTCTCACGTTTTTCAATGCTAGCCCTATCTCCCTTTCTCTGGTCGGTCTATCAGGGTAAGGTACTAAATCCCGGTTTTTCTTCCTAACCCTAACTTGACGTTTTCACCTACAAGCTCGGGTCTATAGCAATCCTGGGTGATCAATCCTATCATGCATATACGATAATAATCAAACCAGAATAACAGATACAACTTACTGAATTAAGACAATCATCATGAATCCATAAACGTAGTAATCATAAAATCTGAGTACGAAACCCTAGGTTCACCGAGAACCTAGGTGAAAAGTTTAGCTACGACTAGACATAATACAAAACGCAGTTTCTGAATATAAAGAGAGAGAACGAAATCAAACTAAGTCTTCGAATCTCGAATCGCGCTTTCGTGCTCTCCGTGAATACTCCGACTTGGCCTTCGGGTGTGCTGTGAATTGTGCTGTGTCTTCGTGTCTTCTCAAAACGAGTCTGGACGAGTCTTTAAATAGTGCAGTTTCCTGAAAACGCTCGTGCTCGAAATTACGGAATATGCCATCGGTCCACCGTCTTTGTCAAAAAGTCAAAACTGGCTGCGTATATACGCAGGGGCTGCGTATATACGCAACCAGGGCCCACCAAGCTCCCCCCACATCCCCTCTGCCTGCGTATATACGCAAGTGCTGCGTATATACGCAGGGCCTGCGTATATACGCAGGCCGTGGGGTATGTGGGGCCCACTTGGTCTTCTGGTGGGCCAGGACTGGTCCCCTGGGTCCCACTCTTCTTCCTGATGCTCCCGGCTTGCCTCTTCGGTGCTCTTCTGCTCTTCCGTGTTTCCGTCGTGTCCCGGTCTTGTGCACGTTTCCCGAGACGGTCCCGGCTGGGTCCCGGCACGCTTCCCGATGCACCTCCCGAACCTGTTCCTGAAAAGGCAACACGAACGAATACCCGCGATCATATCCAAATATAGCAAGAAATGAGCAGAAATAAGTAGAAATCCAGCAAGTATGAATAAACGTCTCGTTCTAGATTCCTGGGGCATTCTAAGGCATTTTCCGGCAAAAACCGCTAATTTCGGCACAAATACTCGCAAAATCAGGCTATAAGATAACCCCTAATTGGGCGTTATCAAATACCCCCGCACTAAACATTGCTCGTCCCGAGCAATCCTGCCAACTCTAGCCTGCAGTTCTGTCCTCGTGACTGACTCTGCACATACCCTACCGTTGCATACACTTTCGACCCGAACCTTTCAACCGGACGACTCGATAGAAAAACTGACGCAGATAGAATATATACAGACTCAAACGACTCAAAACAGACTTGTGACAAAAATATTTTTGGTGAGATCGGGCAACCTCAAAAACATAAACAGTGTGTCCTCGTGATCTCATCCTTTTCAGAATTTACTTCCCTGCAAGCGATCGGTAAGTCTGAACAGATTTATATGGTGGATTTAAGCACTGGACCGAAGTACTATTACTTTGGTTATCAAACTGAGCAAATCCCTAGCTAACTTACCATCCGAGCTGTTTCCGAAAGGATCTATGTCTAAATAGGTAGGATAAATATATGTATCAAGGTACGGCATAATCCTACATGTTATGACATTCTCACAATTCACCAAACTCACACCCCTCACCGAGATCCCGACAAACTGCCCGAAACACCTAAGTTCCTGCTGCCTCAATTCTCCTGTCCCCCGGTGTGTCTTCGCCGTGCTCGCGGCCACAAATGTGAAGCGGTGCAAAACGTCTCGAAAATTGTGCCACTCACTCAGCTTTTTATTTAAATGACAAAAACACAAAACAGGCTAAGAACTAGATCATAATAATTTTTCTTTTTCTTTTTCTTTCTTTTTCTTTTTCTTTCTTTTTTTTTTTTTTTTTTTTTTTTTTTTTCTTTCACAACTGTATATACATACGCACACGAATATCAACAATGCTAAACTAACTAAAGCTGAGTGAGTGAAAATAAATTTCTGTCGTGGGGTACGTAAAATGTCCTCATGTGAAGTACCCCCACACTAATCCTGAAGCGCTGATCCTGTAGTCGAAAGAATACCGTGCAGTCCCACCGAACCTCCTCATCACCAAAGATGTAGAAAAACGGCACAGCCACCAATTGACCCTACAACCCCCCGGAACCCCGGTTTGTGCGAAAAGATGCTCGCACGCGACTAACTCCTCCTGTGGTCACTATGTAGTGAAGTGATCCACCTCCGCAAATTAATGCACTGTCGCCTCTCACTCACCCTGTCCTTCCCTCGAAAAACGTGTCAAAACCGAGACTGTCCAAAACTGATATCTCATGAAGCTCCCCTATCTAAAACCTGTCCCCTACTCACTCCCTCCGTCATAACACATAGAATAGCCAACTATCGACTGATGAGGTCTCAAAGAAGGCTGCCTAGGCTAAAGTGGCTACGAAGAAAGAGGGTGAATGGCTTCAAACGGGTTGACTAGTTGGACCTAGGGGTAAGAAACAGGACGTGAGGTCCCTTGATAGCCAGTCACTCCACCGAAAAATGCGATGACCGTGACGGCGCCCGTGGGCGGGTTGTCGACTACCTATGTGACGGCGGTGTAGCAACTAGTCGGATTTTTCGCTCAGTCGGTAACTACTTGCGGATTCCAAAGGTCACTGGCTCTCACCTATCTACTATACCTCGGTGCAAGTTTTCTTTTCTTTCAAAGGATTCAAACTCAATTTCTTCACTGTTTTCGTTATCTCGATTGCCCTTTCTCAAAATTTTCTGATTTTAAACTTCTTTTTTTTTTGAAAAATAATTTATACTTGCTGTTTGCGTATATACGCAGGCCCTGCGTATATACCCAATCAGCAGCATAAAAAATTTTTAATTTTTTCAATTTTTCAATTTTTTTTTTTTTTTTTTTTTTTATAATTATATACAATGCATGGCTAGAATGATTATGGTGGGTTGACTCAAATAAAGAAAATATGCTGACTCAAAAATAAAAATAAAAATAAAAATAAATACGAAAAAACGTGCAGACCGGGTTAATGCAGACACGACTACCACCCCCCCACTAAGAGGTGGCATGCCCTCATGGCACTCACTCGTCCGGAAAAAATGTCGGGTCGGACCCGGTCTCGGACGTACCGGAAATGCTACCCGGTGAGCTGCTCTCTGAATCAGTCCTAAAAACCGGCTGGCGTGCCCGTGTACGGGGCCGGTAATCCGAGGACTGCGACTCGGACCCAGTCCAACTGCTAGGTGGCTGGGACCGCAAAGTCGTCCTGCCACTGGACTGCTGGTGAGAACGGGCCCCAGTCTGCTGGGTACGGGTCCCCGTCTGACGAGTACGGGTCCCATCCTGACGTCCTGTAGGCTGCCGGGATCGTGTCCCAGGCTGCCGTCTCTCCTGTCTGGCAGGTGGCGGTGATGGCTGAGTCGGTGGTGGTGGCTGGGTCGGGGGTGGCGGAGCAGACGTGTACTCGCTAGAGTCCCCGTCATCCGACCATCCCTCGGTAAAGCTACTGGAGTAGGTGGGTGGAAAATACAGCGGGAGTGGCGGGTCTCGGCCTGCGTGCCGAGCCGCATCCCGCTGCTCCTCTCGAATACTCGCAAGGGCAGCCTGGGTATCCTTGGTGACCTTCCGCTGAGTCCGGCGGACATGCGTCACCGCTCTCCAGATCTTGCCCACTCCCTCTAACACCTTCTCTCCAATGGACTTGCGTCCACCCCGACAGCCCTCAAATCTCTCATCCACTCTGGGCAGTCTACGGGGCGGGGCCGGTCTAGCTCGTGGGGCCGGGTTGGCCCGTGGGGCCGGTCTCTCTCTCTCATGGGCAGGCTGAGGCTGGGCATTCCTCTCCGTCCCCTGCCTACTCGACTCGGGCCGCTCGCTCTCTCGAGAAGTACGGCATCGCCGGAGTCCGGCCGATGCCTGGCGACTGACTGGTCGCTCCTGAGTCGATCTCCTCCTAGGGGCAGGGGCAGGGGCAGGCGCCTGGTCCTCCTCCATAAAGTCATCATCCTCATCGAGGTCGACAACTGGAGGTGGCGGGCCCGGGTGACGACGAAAAATCGTCCTATAAGGCCGGAGCAAAGGAGGCGCTAAGTCACCCGGTAAATCTGGCATCGGAACCTCGTAATCCCGTGCAAGTTTGGCAATGAGGTTGGCGTACCCCAATCCCTTCTTGCTACCGGTGCAGTTCCGTTCCATCATATATACCCAAATCCGACGAGGAATGTCCACGTCTCGTCCCAACACAAGGCAGTAGACTAAGAGTACGTACTCAAAGTCAAGGTAGGTGAAGTGCTTAATACCTACAACCCGGTTCACTACCCACTCGGCCCACCACCGTGGCGGGCCGGTAACAAAACGAGTATGCAATTTCTTGCCTATCTCGCCCGGTCCCTCTCTCTCGAAATGGGCCTCCGGGTGCCCCCCGGTCACAACCCGCAACAGCTCAGCATCACTCGGTGGGTAGTCAGCACACTCGGCATACGCGCACGAGATGTGGCGCATCGGAATCTGATATGCTTGGCGGATGGTATCCGCCGTGAGCAATATAAAAGACCGCCTCAAATAAACCCAACGGACATCCCCATTGGCTTCCCCCTCCCCCCTGCACATGAGGTTCGCGTAGAACTCACGCACTAAGTCAGTATCGGACAAGTCCGGGAACCCTGCTAGGGACGTCCCGAAAATGTCCTGTCGACTCGCATAGTCAGCCATCTCTGGCGGCATGTAAGTACGGTCGACCTCGAACTTATGGTCTACGGGAATGTTATGACTCATTTTGGTCGCCGTCAAGTAGTAAAATTGGGCTTGATAGCTAACGAACCTAAAACTGTCATATACCAACGGGGTAAGCTCGTCCGGCTCATAGTCCGTAGGGATGTCATCTCGGTTATGGTCTAAGATGGGCACATGAAACTCCATAACAGCCTACTTTCTCGAAAAACGTGTCGACTCGGGAAATAGAGCAAAACGTGAAACGTGCACAAAAATAGTGTGTCGCAATAGGTAGTCCACCTAAGATCTACCAGAGGTCCACACGGCAAGTGCCGCTCCAAATGCAAAATTACCGAAAAATAACGGGCCCGGCTACGGGCCGTGCCAAAACGGAAAATAAAGCGAGGGATGAGAATTTCGACCTTCCCTAAACAGGGGTGAAGACCGGAGATTCTGCCCGGAAAGTCGCCGGAAAACCGCCGGTGGTCGCCGGAAAAGTCGCCGGAAAAGTCAACTGCCCGGAATTGAATTCCGAGCCCACCAAATCGAAGCCCTCGATCTCCTCGTTCACGTTCCCTTCTACGGATTTTGCTAGTTCTTGCTCTAACACCTCCGAATCTGCACTTTTCTTCAAGAACACCTCACTTTTTGATGAAACTTTTTCTCTCGATTTTCACTTGTTTCTGGATTTGGATGGATGAATCTTGCTCCTTGCGACGAGGGGATTCCAGAAACGTGCTCGGAATTTGATTTGGAGGTCCGAGTCAAAACTTGTGTTCTTCAAGTGAGAGCAAATGGAGGTAGAGAGAGAAAGGGAGGTGCCAACAATGGAGGCTACCCGTCCCCCCCCTTGCATATGACCTAGTTTGGTCGAAAAGACCAAAATACCCCCGGGGTGTTGAAAAATTTTCAAAATTTTTTTTTTTTTTTTTTTCTTCCTGTTTACGTATATACGCAGTACTGCGTATATACCCAACCAGAAAACAACCAAAAAAAAACAAAAATTCCCAGTTTAGCCCACGGGTTGCGTATATACGCAGGGGCTGCGTATATACGCAGCCCGAGGGCAAAACTGGAATTTTAAATTTTTTTTTTTTTTTTTTTTTTTTTTTTTTTCAAAATTATCTCTCTCCCCCTGCTTTCCTGATCTTGGCTGTTTTGGATAATTCTGTTTCTGCACACTTTCAAATTCAATGTTAAAAACCCGCTCATCTCGCCTCTCTCGAAAATTCAGAACTGACATACTAACGTAATAACTAATAAGACTAAATAAATAAACGATAAATTTTGGGTTGCCTCCCAAACAGCGCCTTGTGATTTACGGTCGACGGCCCGACCTTGTTACCTCTTACGGGTCATCAAAATAGACCGGGTCTATTTTGACGACTTCGGCGGTCTCGAGATACGGCTTGATCCGGTTCCCGTTCACCCTGAAACTGGAGTTGTCTTTTGGATTTTCCAGCTCGAATGCCCCCCAGGCAAAAATCTGCTTGATGATGAACGGTCCCGACCAACGAGACCTCAGCTTCCCCGGAAAGAACCGCATCCGGGTATTGTAGAGAAGCACTTTGTCGCCTTCTTTAAACTGCTTTGGCGTGATACGGTGATCATGCCACTTCTTTGTCTTCTCTTTGTAAATTTTGGCGCTCTCGAAAGCCGTTCTGCGGAATTCTTCCAATTCCAGCAGTGCCATCTTCCTCTTATCCCCTGCTAGGTGCTGGTCCAAGTTCAGCAGTTTGATGGCCCAATACGCCTTATGCTCCAGTTCCACCGGTAAGTGGCACGCTTTCCCAAAAACGAGCTGGTACGGTGACATTCCCAGCGGTGTTTTGAAAGCTGTCCTGTAGGCCCAAAGCGCATCGTCTAGTCTGACTGACCAATCTTTTCTGCCGAGATTCACTGTTTTCTCGAGTATGCTCTTGATCTCTCGATTTGACACCTCGGCTTGCCCGTTCGTCTGCGGATGGTAAGGTAACGAGACTTTATGAACTGACACGCCGTACTGTTTCAGAACTTTCGCAAAAACTCGATTGATGAAGTGAGAGCCCTCGTCGCTGATCATTGCCCTGGGGGTTCCGAAACGAGTGAAAACGTTGCGTTTCAGAAAACGCTCAACGGTAGCTGCATCGTTTTTCTGACACGCGATCGCCTCGATCCACTTTGTCACATAATCCACTGCCAGCAGGATGTAAAGATTCCCCATCGAAGACGGGAACGGACCCATGAAGTCAATCCCCCATACATCAAATGGCTCTACCTCCTGCCACACGGTCATCGGCATCTCGTCCCGGTGTGACGTGTTTCCTGTCCTCTGGCACCTATCGCATCCCTGCACATAGTCGTGACAGTCCTTGAAGATTGTCGGCCAGAAAAAACCGGACTGCAGTATTTTATGCGCTGTTCGCGTTCCCCCAAAATGACCCCCACACTGTGATGAGTGGCAGTGTCGGATCACGTTCCAGGCCTCATGGGTCGGGATACACCTTCTCAGGATGTTGTCGGCCCCCTGTTTGAACAAGTACGGGTCGTCCCAGAAATACTGTCGACTTTCGGCAATGAACTTTTTCCGCTGCGACGGGGTGAGATCCTCGGGAAGCGTGCCAGTTACCAAGTAGTTGGCTATGGCATAGTACCATGGTCTCCCGATCTTGACTGCCATGATGTGTTCGTCCGGGAAGTTTTCCTTGATCGGTACCGGGTCCACCTTTACGTTCTCAAGTCTGGATAGGTGATCCGCTACCACGTTCTCAACACCCTTCTTGTCCCGGATTTCCACATCGAATTCCTGCATCAGTAGTACCCACCTCAACAGTCTCGGTTTTGCGTCCTTCTTGTCCAGCAGGTATTTCAGAGCACTATGGTCGGTAAAAACGATAACTTTTGACCCGACCAAATAGGGCCTGAATTTGTCCAGTGCATATACCACGGCCAGCAGTTCTTTTTCTGTCGTGCCATAGTTGAGCTGGGCGTCGTTTAGTACCCGGCTCGCATAATAAATGACGTGGCATACTTTATCCTTTCGCTGTCCCAAAACTGCCCCGACTGCATAGTCGCTGGCGTCACACATCAGCTCAAACGGGAGTGACCAATCTGGCGTGGTTATGACCGGGGCTGTAGTCAGCTTCTCTTTCAAGTGGTCAAAAGCTTGCCGACATGCTGCATCGAAATCAAAGGGTACGTCTTTTCCGAGCAATGCACAAAGTGGCTTTGTAATCTTGGAAAAGTCCTTGATGAATCTTCGGTAAAATCCTGCATGTCCCAAAAAACTTTTGATCGCCTTTACGTTCGTCGGGTATGGAAGCTGCTTTATCACCTCGATCTTAGCCCTGTCCACCTCGAGTCCCTTGCTGGAAATTCTGTGACCCAGCACGATCCCCTCGGTGACCATAAAGTGACACTTTTCCCAATTGAGCACCAAATTTGCTTTCTTGCATCGGATCAGCACCTGGCCCAAATGGAACAGGCAGTCATCGAAACTGTCCCCGAAGAGTGAAAAGTCGTCCATGAACACCTCCAGATTTTTCTCGATCATGTCGGAAAAAATTGCCATCATACATCTCTGAAACGTGGCAGGGGCGTTACACAGCCCGAACGGCATGCGCCGAAACGCGAACGTACCGTACGGGCAGGTAAACGTCGTCTTTTCCTGATCCTCCGGGGCTATGCAAATCTGGTTGTACCCGGAATACCCGTCCAGAAAACAGTAGTAGGCATGATGGGCGAGCCGGTCCAGCATCTGGTCCATGAATGGCAGCGGGAAGTGGTCCTTCAATGTTGCATCGTTTAGCCTCCGATAGTCCATGCAGATCCGCCAGCCCGTAACGGTGCGCTGCGCAATCTGCTCCTGATCGTTATTCTGCACCACCGTAATACCCCCCTTTTTGGGCACGCACTGGACCGGGCTGATCCACGTGCTGTCCGATATGGGGTAGATGATTCCCGCTTCCAGCCACTTCATGACCTCTTTCCGCACCACGTCCTTCATGTTCGGGTTCAGTCTCCGCTGGGGCTGAATCACCGGTTTCTTGCCTTCTTCAATTCGGATCTTGTGCATGCAGTAGGCGGGGCTGATCCCCTTGATATCTGCAATCGTCCAGGCGATTGCTTCCTTATGCTCTCGCAATACCTCCAGCAGTTTCTGCTCCTGTTCCTGAGATAAACGAGACGAAACAATTACGGGCAGAGTACTATTTTCACCAATATACGCATACCTGAGATGGCTCGGGAGCGGTTTCAGCTCCAGTGCGGGTGGCTCCTTGAGTGACGGGACCAGAATCATCTTTTGCCCGCCGTCTTCGTCCCGGTGCAAAGTGGTCCAGTCCTCGGCTCTCATGGCGTGCTCGCACCGAGTCTTCTCCTTTTCTTCCCCGTACATGCTGTCAATCTCTTCCCACAATTGGTCCATCTCCTCGTTTTCCCAGCCTTCGTCCACCACATCGATAGCAAAGATGTCCTCGTGGTCGTAGTAGTTTGGCAGTTGCAGATTTTTGAAAACGTTGAATTTGACTTTTTCCTCGTTAATCTGCATGGTCAGCTCCCCGCTCTTACAGTTTATCATTGCTTCGCCTGTGGCCAAAAACGGTCTGCCAAGTATGAGCGGTACCTCCCCTGCCTCCATGTCCAGGATGACGAAATCTGCTGGAAAAATAAGCTCGCCGACCTTGACCAGAATGTCCTCGATAACCCCGTAGGCCTGTTTTACGGACCTGTCTGCCATCTGCAGCATGATTCTGGTGGGTCGGGGTTCACCGACTTTCAAACTTTTGAAAATCGTTAATGGCATTAGGTTGATGCTGGCCCCTAGGTCACACAGAGCCTTTCCTGTGTAAGCGTTACCTAGGGTGACCGGTATGACGAAACTGCCAGGATCCTTTCTCTTCCTCGGTAGCCCATTCTTCACACAATTGCTCACTTCTGCCGTCAGGTTTATGGTCTCGAAATCGCTCATTCGCCTCCTCCCATACAAGATGTCCTTGAGGAATTTGGCGTAAGTGGGCATCTTAGCCAAAGCCTCAGCAAAAGGTATGTTAATCTGCAGCTGCTTGAACATCTCGAGAAACCTGGCGTAGTCCTTGCTGTCATCCCTCTTTCGTGTTCGCAAGGGGTACGGGACCTCCTTGGAGACGGGAACAGTTTCTGCACCTGTCTCGTTTGGCACTGCATCCTGATCAACCGAGCCCTTCGGCTGGGGGCGATCGATTGTGCTGTTATCCTGGCCCGACAAGTTGCGTTCTACTTCTTTCGAATTTTCTGCATGTGCGTGGCTGGGATACGGTGGATCCTGCAGTGCCAATCCACTCCGAGTGGAGATAGCATTGATTTGAGCCCGTGGATAGTTCACTGTGTTCGAGGGTAGGTTTCCTGGCTGTCTCTCCGTTAGCTGCTGTGCTAACTGCCCCACCTGTACTTCCAAAGCGCGCAGTGACGTTTTGGTTGTCTGCATATCTGCCGTCAAGGTGTCCATGTGCTTGAACCGGGACTCCATAGTTTGGAACATGGACTTGATTTCTTTCATCTGAGCGTCGTACTGCTGTGCTGACGGGACTGTCTGAGCCTGCTGGGCCGGGGCAGCCTGCTGAGCTGGTGGCCTGTGCTGGAATCCCGGTGCATAAACTGCTGCGTTCGGGTTTCCGTACCGAAACCCGGGATGGTCTCTCGTGCCCGGTCGGTACCGGCTCGGGTCCCATTGCTGCTGTACGTAGTTGGTATCTTCAGTCCTTAGCTCCTCAATGGCTGTGTCTAGATCCGGTTCCTCGACTGCTGCTACAGTCTTCTTGTCCGAGTAGACTTTCTTGACCAAGTCGTGAACGATTTTGGCCAGGTTGTCTATCCGGTCATCTTCTGCAGGTTCGGCTCTGGCCGCCATCCTGCGATCGTCAAACAGTCGGGTGTCCTGCTTGGCCAACTGCTTCATCAGGTCATACGCACCTTCTTTGTCCACGTGATACAAGAAGTTACCCCCGGCCTCTCTGTCAATCCTGTCGGCGTTCTCCCTGTCTAGGGCATGGTAGAAAACCTGCAGAATTTTTGCGTCCCCGAAACCGTGGTTCGGGCACCGTTTGACCAATCTCATAAGCCTGTCCCATGCGTCCACCACCGTCTCCCCCATCTTCTGTCTGAATGACAGTATTTCACTCTGTAACTGTATGACTCGGGAGGCGGGATAGAACTTCGCCAGAAAATCTGCGACACACTCCTCCCATGTGGTGATGGATCGGGGTGGTCGGGATTCGAGCCAGTCCTTGGCTACTCCATAAAGACAGTACGGAAATAAGATCAACATGAGTGCCTCTGCTTCTACCCCCTTGTATCTGACCTTGTTGCAGTAATCTTCGAATTTCCCGATGAAATCGTTCGGGTCTTCGTCGGCCCTGCCATGAAACGGGCAGAGAGTTTGTACCGTCTGGATGGTGGATGGTTTGATGTCAAAGTGCTCTGCGGTGATCTCGGGCACCACAATGGCTCGCTCATGCCCCCCGGTGGGGACCTCGAAATTTTCCACCAACGCCTTCCCAGATCGGTTATATGTTCTCTGGTTGCTTCGGGCAGCAAGTCCCGCTGTGACAAGCTCCTCAATGTACCTCGCCATCTGGGCTGGGGTACGTGTCTCTCGTTCCTGACCACCGGCTGCGGTGTTTTCGGGTGGATCTCTCTCGTTGGTTGCCATCCTGCTTTCTCGGTTTCTGCGGTTCTGTTCGGTGTACAGCTTTTCCGGGTTGTCGAGTGGTGTCACCAAATCGCGAGGCAATCTGGGCATCAACTAAACAGTCCTGAAAACGCAGATTCGAAAACGCAGTGAGATAAAAAGAAAAATAACAAAACTGAAAATAAATAAAAACTCAGAAAACTAATCCTGACTACTAAATAGACCCTAAAAGTCCCCGGCAACGGCGCCAAAAACTTGATGCGCAAACTAACGTGCTATCGCAAGTGTACGAATCTCGTAGTACCGGGTGCAATTAGACTCGGATTATCGTTCCCACGAGGACTGTTTCGGGTTTACTCAAGTTGTCAGTTTCGGTTTCCCAAGAGTAGTAACCAGGAGGAGTAGATTGTGATTATAGTGACTAAACTAAAAAACAGGAATTAAAACTGTAAATATTTTTGTGACGTTTTCTGAAATAAGCTGATTTTGTTGTAACGATGATAGATGAAGACTAGGCTCCAGGATCCCCTAGGGTTTCTACAGATTTCAGTTTTACGTTCGTTTATGAAAACACTCAGCAGTTTCGGTATCCGTGCAACGTACCAGTTGTGCAGTGACTTTTCAGCTTCCACACTTAATCCCGATCCTGCAGACTTTCGGATTCTTGTTAAGCTGCCTAAATCTGCAGTCTCGGTCTAATCCTGTTAGGGTTTCTAACCTGTCCGAATGGCCCGGGTCAAATTCTCTAACAGTTGGTCTCACGTTTTTCAATGCTAGCCCTATCTCCCTTTCTCTGGTCGGTCTATCAGGGTAAGGTACTAAATCCCGGTTTTTCTTCCTAACCCTAACTTGACGTTTTCACCTACAAGCTCGGGTCTATAGCAATCCTGGGTGATCAATCCTATCATGCATATACGATAATAATCAAACCAGAATAACAGATACAACTTACTGAATTAAGACAATCATCATGAATCCATAAACGTAGTAATCATAAAATCTGAGTACGAAACCCTAGGTTCACCGAGAACCTAGGTGAAAAGTTTAGCTACGACTAGACATAATACAAAACGCAGTTTCTGAATATAAAGAGAGAGAACGAAATCAAACTAAGTCTTCGAATCTCGAATCGCGCTTTCGTGCTCTCCGTGAATACTCCGACTTGGCCTTCGGGTGTGCTGTGAATTGTGCTGTGTCTTCGTGTCTTCTCAAAACGAGTCTGGACGAGTCTTTAAATAGTGCAGTTTCCTGAAAACGCTCGTGCTCGAAATTACGGAATATGCCATCGGTCCACCGTCTTTGTCAAAAAGTCAAAACTGGCTGCGTATATACGCAGGGGCTGCGTATATACGCAACCAGGGCCCACCAAGCTCCCCCCACATCCCCTCTGCCTGCGTATATACGCAAGTGCTGCGTATATACGCAGGGCCTGCGTATATACGCAGGCCGTGGGGTATGTGGGGCCCACTTGGTCTTCTGGTGGGCCAGGACTGGTCCCCTGGGTCCCACTCTTCTTCCTGATGCTCCCGGCTTGCCTCTTCGGTGCTCTTCTGCTCTTCCGTGTTTCCGTCGTGTCCCGGTCTTGTGCACGTTTCCCGAGACGGTCCCGGCTGGGTCCCGGCACGCTTCCCGATGCACCTCCCGAACCTGTTCCTGAAAAGGCAACACGAACGAATACCCGCGATCATATCCAAATATAGCAAGAAATGAGCAGAAATAAGTAGAAATCCAGCAAGTATGAATAAACGTCTCGTTCTAGATTCCTGGGGCATTCTAAGGCATTTTCCGGCAAAAACCGCTAATTTCGGCACAAATACTCGCAAAATCAGGCTATAAGATAACCCCTAATTGGGCGTTATCAATGACTATTCTATTAGTTGGCTAGAATGGATGTTTTGCTAGAAACCGCTCCATATTAGCAAAGAGTTGCTACCAACTAGATAGAACCTATGGGGTCACACGCTATATAGAGTTGTACTAGATTGTGGAATTAATTAATTGGATTAATTAATTAGAAGGATCACTTTGCAAACCCTTGCAAACTTAGTAGGGACTAATTTGCAAGGAAGGGACTAAATTGAATTCTAGTAGGACTAGAATAAGTCCTTTAGGTAGTTAACAAGGAGTTGTTGGACTATATAAAGGACCCTCCTCCTTCCTTCCCTACACACTTTTATGCTCTAGAGAGATCATAACAAGAGTAGGAGAGAACAAAGGAGAGAGAGAGAGCAAGCAAAGAGGGACGCCGCCCCCTATTGCCGCCGCCCCTTGTCCCCGACGCCACAAAGGGCCGAGCCCCTTTTGGTGCCTCGTTTTGCGTGATTCCTTCACCCTCCTTTCAATCCGGGCTAGCACCAAGGTGATTGGAGATCTAGGAACAACTCTAGGCGTGGATCAACTATAGAGAACGTGACACTATTCGCGTTTGAAGTCATCAAGGAGAACCCAAAGGTGTGTTTATGATTTCTTGCCTTTACTATCGTTATGCATCTAGACTTGTGATCCTTGGAGGGTTTTGCATGGTTGTTTGTTTGATTATGCTTCCGTCTGCGCGATCCATGAATCAAAACCCTACAGTGGTATCAGAGCCACAGGTCATAGAGCATAAACGTAGTTTATGTGTTACATTCTTGTTGTTTTACACCTTATTTTGTTGTTTATCGCGTAAAACAAGACAAATCAAGCATTGGATGCAATTTGTCAAAGAATTAATCATAACAAGACCCAATTATTGCATTGGATGCATGAATTGGTGAGTTTGAGAAATTTTAGGATCTTAGATCTAGGGTTTGGGCATCCTTGGGGAAGAAGGAGTTCTCCCACAACAAGGAAACAACCAAACTTGGGCTCCAAGCAAGGAGGTTGTTTTGGAAACAACCTCCACAAGGAAGGATCGGCCCCTAGGGAGCCGCCCCCCTTGCTTGCCGCCCAAGCTTGGCGCCCTAAGGGGGCGGGCGGCCCTAACCCGCGGGCCTAGCTTGCGGGTTTTTGGGCCGGGCCGGCCCTAGGGCTTTATGGTTCACTTATTTGGGCCCGGGCAATTGGATTGTTGGGCCCATGGACCGTTTTAACCCTAGAAATCCTAAAATCAATTAAAATTGACCAAGCGCGTTAAAATTGGATTTTAACTGTTTATGTGCAAATCGCATGGTGATTGGATATGGCCTTAGGATGTGGTTTGATGTGGATGTTTAATTTTGTGGTTTGGTTTTACGGCCTGCGAGCTGATCAATTAATTGTAATAATTAATTAGGGTTTTATGGCCTGCGTGCCATTTTTTTTCTCAACTTGTGAGATTTATTTTATTTAGTATAGATATTAGCTAGTGCTAGATAAAGAAGATTGTTAGCCAAGATTGGAGAAAAGAAGCCCAAAGCCAAAGGAGCCACAAGAGATGGAGCATGAAGCATGGAGCACACCACATGACTATAAAGGATGGACCAAAAGATCAAGACGCATGGAGAGGTGTTTGTTTAGGGTTCATAGATAATTCCATTGGCTTGGAATTATCTTAGTCTAGAAAAGGCCATATCCACATCACGTTTAATTTCTGTTTTGTGGTTGTTTATTTATTGTCTTATTATTTGTGTGGTTGGTGTATGGATGATGCATGCAATTAGGATAATAAGATAATTAGACAATCCGGATCTATTATTTGGAGTTGTGCCCAAACTCAAATAGATAGATTAGTTGATATTGATCAACAAAATAATTAAAATTGAATTGAAAATCCCTCAAATTTTAAAATATTGTGTTCTTGCCTTCTCGTTATTTAAACACTCATTATCATCATTATTTATCAAGTTCGTGCGTGCCAAAGCATGGCAACTTGGTTCATAATGATGGAATGCGATGGCACGTAACAATGTGCAATTGTTTAGATAAGAGGTTGAGCACAACTAGGCTATTAATTTGATTAAGAAACCTAGAGGCAATCAATTGGGATTATCCATATGGATGGATAAATAAGGAGTTATTTGCCCGGTTGAACCAAGAGTTGCATATGGGATGCAATTGGAATTGTTCCTACCTAAGAAGTAATCGAATTATGGGTGACTTGCCAAAGCAAGCTCATAAGGAGATGAAAAAGATGGATCTTGGCCCACTAGAAAATATAAGGATATTTTCCGCATTAATATCTTGAGGGTTATTAATCCGTAGTAAAATAGTGGGAGCTATATTTAATAAACTAGCCATTATTAAATATAGTCAAAAATTCACAAATACTAAAACTTGCGTATTTTCCCTTTTGTAGAATTCCAAATGGCAAACAACTCATCGAGTTCACAACATTCCCTACGATCTGTCCTTGAGAAGGACAAGCTCTCAGGAACCAACTTTCTCGATTGGTACAGAAACTTGAGAATTGTTCTCAAGCAAGAAAAGAAGCTGTACGCAATAGAGGAGCAAGTTCCAGAAAGTCCAGAGAATCAGACACCTGCTGCCTTAAAGGCGTATCAAAAGCGTGTTGATGACGCTAATGATGCGGCCTGCCTAATGCTTTGCACCATGACCTCTGAGCTTCAGAAGCAACATGAGAACATGAATGCTGTCGATATGATCGAACATCTAAAGCAGCTCTTCCAAGAGCAGGCGAGGGTAGAGAGGTATGAGGTCTCAAAGGCACTGTTCAAATGTCATCTGGCAGAAGGGAACCCGGTGGGACCCCATGTACTCCGAATGATCGGGTACTTGGAGAATCTCGCCCGGCTTGGGTTCCCGGTCGGCCAAGAGTTGGCAACCGATCTCGTGTTGCAATCGTTGCCTGAGAGTTATGGACAGTTCATTATGAACTATAACATGAACGAGATCGTTAAACCACTGCCAGATTTGCTCAACATGTTGAGGACGGCTGAACAGAGCATCAACAAGGGTAAGGGCAAGGCTATTATGATAGTGCATAAAGGAAAGGGTAAAAAGTTTGCCTCTTCCTCCAAGGGCAAAGGCAAATCAGTTGCTAAGTCCAAGGAACAAGCCCTTAAGCCTGTTGGTGGGATTGCCAAGGTCGTGACTAAGGGTGAATGTCACTACTGTAGTCAACCTGGACACTGGAGGAGGAACTGCCCAAAATATCTGGAGGACAAGCGGCTTGGAATAGTGATTCCACCACCACCAGGTATTTTCGTTGTAGATGTCAATTTAACTGTCTCTACATCATGGGTATTAGATACTGGATGTGGATCTCATATTTGTCGAAATATGCAGGATCTAAAGAGAAGTAAAAGATTGGCTAAAGGGGAGGTAGATCTGCGCGTTGGGAATGGAGCAAAGGTTGCTGCGTTGGCCATAGGCGTTTGCGAGCTATCTCTGCCTTCAGGATTAGTTTTAGAATTAAATAATTGCTATTTTGTGCCTGCTATGAGCAGAAACATTATTTCTATTTCTTGTTTGGACAAGGAAGGTTTTATTATTTCAATAAAGAACAATTGTTGTTCCTTTTATTTGAATAATATTCACTATTTTAGTGCGCAATTATTTAATGGACTTTATGTCCTTGATCTAAGTAATCCTGTCTACAACATTAATACCAAGCGGATTAAAATAAATGATTTAAATCCTGCTTATTTATGGCATTGTCGTTTAGGCCACATAAATGAGAAACGTGTATCTAGACTCCATAAGGATGGATTGCTAGACTCATTTGATTTTGAATCATATGAGACATGTGAGGCTTGTTTATTGGGAAAAATGACAAAGTCCCCTTTCAATAAGAAAGGTGAGAGGACTAGTGAGCAATTGGCGCTCATACATACCGATGTGTGTGGGCCATTTGCCACGCCTGCCAGGGGTGGTTATGTCTACTTCATTACGTTTACTGATGATTACAGTAGATATGGATTTGTGTACCTTATGAGGGCAAAATCCGAATCCTTTGAAGTGTTCAAAGAATTCAAGAATGAAGTAGAGAAGCAACTTGGCAAAAGTATCAAGGCTCTACGATCGGATCGTGGAGGAGAATACTTAAGCCAAGAGTTTGACGACTATCTTAGAGAGTGTGGGATCGTGTCCCAACTCACTCCACCCGGAACGCCACAATGGAATGGCGTGTCCGAGAGGAGGAATCGAACCCTATTGGATATGGTTCGGTCTATGATGTGTCAAACCGATCTTCCATTATCATTTTGGGGCTACACTCTACTAAGTGCAGCTTTTACCATTAACCGTGTTCCATCTAAATCAGACATGAAGACACCATATGAGATGTGGAGTGGGAGGCGTCCCACACTGTCATTCATGAGGATTTGGGGCTGCGATGTCTATGTAAAACGTTTACAATCAGACAAGCTAGGGCCCAAATCGGATAAGTGTAAATTTGTGGGGTACCCTAAGGAAACTAAGGGATACTACTTCTACAATCCAACCGAGAACAAAGTGTTTGTTGCTCGGACCGGCGTGTTTCTAGAAAGAGAGTTTGTCTCTAAAGAAGCAAGTGGGAGGAATGTAGAACTTGAAGAGGTTCAAGAACCACAAATTACTGAACCGATTATGGAACATGAACAGGAATCACAAGCAGTTGTGGATCCACCTGTTCAGGTAACACAAGAGCTTCGTAGATCTAGTAGAGTGCGCCAGGAACCCGAGAGGTACGGACTTCTCGTAACTGATTCCGGTGACACGATGCTCATAGATGATGAGCCTACTAGCTATGAGGAGGCCATGAATGGCCCAGACTCGCAGAAGTGGCTTGAGGCCATGAGATCCGAGATGGAATCCATGTATACCAACAAAGTATGGACTTTGGTGGAACCACCTCATGGGGCGCGGCCCATAGGGTGCAAGTGGGTCTTCAAGAAGAAGATCGACATGGATGGTAATGTGATTACCTATAAGGGCCGATTGGTGGCTAAAGGATTCAGACAGATTCATGGTATTGACTATGATGAAACCTTTTTCACCAGTCGCTATGACCAAATCCATCCGAATCCTACTTGCGATTGCAGCATACTACGACTATGAGATTTGGCAGATGGATGTCAAAACAACATTCCTTTATGGGAATCTCCTCGAGGACGTGTATATGATACAGCCGGAGGGTTTTGAGGATCCAAAGCAAGCCAACAAAGTCTGTAAGCTGCAACGATCCATTTATGGATTGAAGCAAGCTTCTAGGAGTTGGAATCGACGTTTTGATGAAGTGGTCAAAGAGTTTGGCTTCATCAGAAACGAAGATGAGTCTTGTGTCTACAAGAAGGTTAGTGGGAGCTCTGTAGCTTTTCTGGTCTTGTATGTGGATGACATACTGCTCATTGGAAACGACATTCCCATGCTGCAATCTGTGAAAGATTGGCTAGGAAAGTGTTTCTCAATGAAGGACTTAGGGGAAGCAGCCTATATACTCGGTATAAAGATCTATAGAGATAGATCTAAGAGGTTGCTAGGCCTAAGTCAAAGTACATATATTGACAAGGTGTTGAAACGGTTCAACATGCAGGATTCCAAGAAGGGATTCTTGCCCATGTCACATGGAATCACTCTTTCGAAGAGTGGTTGTCCTTCCAATGAGATTGAGAAGGAACGCACGAGTAGGATTCCCTATGCCTCGGCCATAGGATCCATCATGTACGCCATGTTATGTACTAGACCAGATGTGTCATATGCCTTGAGTATGACAAGCAGATACCAATCTAATCCGGGTGAGAGTCACTGGATTGCTGTCAAGAACATCCTAAAGTACTTGAGAAGAACTAAGGATGCTTTCTTGATGTTTGGCGGTGAGGAAGAGTTGCGTGTAAGGGGTTACACTGATGCAAGCTTCCAAACCGATAGAGATGACTTTAGATCACAGTCGGGATATGTGTTTTGCCTGAATGGAGCAGCGGTGAGCTGGAAGAGTTCCAAGCAAGAGACGGTAGCTGATTCTACAACAGAGGCTGAGTACATTGCTGCAAATGGCGCAGCAAAGGAGGCTGTTTGGATCAGAAAGTTTGTTTCTGAACTTGGTGTGGTCCCTAGCATTGCGGATCCAGTGGAGTTGTTCTGTGACAACACTGGGGCGATCGCGCAATCAAAGGAACCAAGATCGCACCAGAAGTCCAAGCACGTGCTCAGGAAGTTTCATCTGATTCGAGATATTATCGATAGAAGAGACGTTCGGATATGCAAGATTCCTACAGATGATAATCTGTCAGACCCGCTTACAAAGCCTCTCACGCAGTGGAAGCATGAAGGGCACACTAGGAGTATGGGCATACGAGATGCGCCAGATTGGCTCTAGTGCAAGTGGGAGACTGTTGGAATAGATGCCCTAGAGGCAATCTAGTTTAGTATGAATTTGTAATTGGCTAGAAATTCATTTATTATTTATTGGATATTTAATATAATGAAGTCCTTAGATTTACAATCGTGTTGTTTATCTTAAATATCCCTAGTCAAGTATAATGATTAAATGGGACAATCATCTATAGACTAGTATGGGGTTGGATTGATATGGAGATATCACGATCCAACACATAGGTGTGCATTACGGAATGTTGCACTGGATTGACCCATTACCGAGAAGGCTACATACACGTTATGTTAAGTCACAAGCGCTTCTCGGGTACAATGGTATTGTCATCCTTAGACTTGAAGTCACTAGATATTCTAGTTGTGGATCATTGTGATCTTGGTAGCGTTAAACGCTACACCGTAACTGGGTAGTTATAAAGGCGTGTACTGGATACAATGAGAAGCAAGCTTAGAGATCGTAGTGGACGTAGAGAGGATTTGTCCCTCCCACATAACGGGAGCAAATATCCAAGGCCACTCGAGGATAGTGCTTATAGAATGTCTGGCCAGACTCAAATAAATCAATATATGGGATATTGATGTTATTTGCACGAATAAGGCTATTCCATGGATCGAGAAACTAGGGATTGGATATACGAGTGTGACTTGTATGTCTCGTGTCCAATCCGGATATGGAGGCAAAGGGATGAGACAATTACTTGTACAAGGTTGTCTAGATGACTATTCTATTAGTTGGCTAGAATGGATGTTTTGCTAGAAACCGCTCCATATTAGCAAAGAGTTGCTACCAACTAGATAGAACCTATGGGGTCACACGCTATATAGAGTTGTACTAGATTGTGGAATTAATTAATTGGATTAATTAATTAGAAGGATCACTTTGCAAACCCTTGCAAACTTAGTAGGGACTAATTTGCAAGGAAGGGACTAAATTGAATTCTAGTAGGACTAGAATAAGTCCTTTAGGTAGTTAACAAGGAGTTGTTGGACTATATAAAGGACCCTCCTCCTTCCTTCCCTACACACTTTTATGCTCTAGAGAGATCATAACAAGAGTAGGAGAGAACAAAGGAGAGAGAGAGAGCAAGCAAAGAGGGACGCCGCCCCCTATTGCCGCCGCCCCTTGTCCCCGACGCCACAAAGGGCCGAGCCCCTTTTGGTGCCTCGTTTTGCGTGATTCCTTCACCCTCCTTTCAATCCGGGCTAGCACCAAGGTGATTGGAGATCTAGGAACAACTCTAGGCGTGGATCAACTATAGAGAACGTGACACTATTCGCGTTTGAAGTCATCAAGGAGAACCCAAAGGTGTGTTTATGATTTCTTGCCTTTACTATCGTTATGCATCTAGACTTGTGATCCTTGGAGGGTTTTGCATGGTTGTTTGTTTGATTATGCTTCCGTCTGCGCGATCCATGAATCAAAACCCTACAGTATGACTCATGTGCCCAGGGATGGAAATTTCCATCTAGATTTATAGGAAAAAATTATGCAATGAATAGTTTTTTTTTTTTTTTTTTTGAGAAACGCAATGAGTAGTTATGTTATGGCGTGCCCAATATAGGGAAATCAGTTTTTTGAGTAATTTTTATGAGCGGGTTTGGCATTTCTTTTCAGTTACTTTTTCTTCGTCTATTTCTTCAGTTGTGACAACATGCATTGGTGGATAAACATAGCGCGCTTGCATTGTTTCATTTATAGTATTCAATTTGTCCTCTCCATTCTTGGTTCAAATCCCCCCAATCTTTTTTTATGCTTTATTTGTATTTATTTTTGAGCACTTTCTATATTTTGTTTTATTATTTGTATAGCAAGTATAGTTATAGACATTGTATTACTCCCTCCGTCCCATTTTAATTGTTCTATTTGACTTTTCAAGCCACTTTGACTAGCTAAATTGACTAGGAAAATGATACAGGAACTTCTTAACTTTTTCACAATATTATAGAGTTTTCTTAAGTCTACAACAATATGAAGAGTTTGATAATTTTTTACATCGTTTTGCTATTCAATTTCATTAGTCAAAGTAGTCATAAAGTCAAATAGGACAATTAAAATGGGACGGAGGAAGTAGTTGGCATGTATAGGGGTCATATTCCCGTGCATCGCACGGGTTCAAAGCTAGTTATTTTTCTAATAAAAGATTAATTAATTACACTTGTTAACCTCAAACCTGGTCAATGAGTGATTTTTAAGTCCATGCCGGGTAGATTGCAAAGACCAAGTTCGTAGCCGGTTTAAACACCAGTTTATTCGTCCCACTGTCGTAGCTGAGAACGGAAGAGAGCTCCTATGGCGGTGACGACGGTGAATTACGGAATCATAGGAGTTGGGATGATGGGAAGAGAGCACCTCATCAATCTTCACCATCTCCGCAGCGAGGGAGTCGCCGTCGTGTCTATTGCGGACCCTCACCTCCCTTCTCAGAAACTTGCCCTCGATTTGGCTCACTCATTTCACTGGCCTCTCAAGGTACACCTCTCCCTTTTAAACTGAAACCCCAGCCGAACACAATCTATTATGGATCACCAGCCCTTTCTGTTGCCTTTAACAGATTCATTGCATACATATGCATACTAATGGATAAGATGTTCAAATCTGTCAGTTACCCAATTGCACAAAGATAATACAAGCCTTGCAGTTAATTCAGATTATCTACTTACGTGCTGTGCTTAAAAGGTGTCATATGCATAATTTGTTACTGAATACACCATCACTGACCCTAAACTTATGAAAGTTTATACTGTATCATGAACGTAACCAAAACTGTCCTAAAATTTCTACAAATTCCTAATTACATTGAAGTATATGAGATCGAGATAGCTACTCCGCTAGCTGCTCAAACGGGTCAGTGTGCTAGCTGGTTGAGTGATCAATTGTTGAGGCGCTGGTATTTACTCGTCTCAGTTCCTCCTCAGACCCATTTGTAAACAGTTTCATGCCTAATTGAAGATTGCCATATGAAATTTACCACTACATCAACCCCCTCCCTTCCTTTCTAATAAAAGCCTCTTCACCGTTGTTCATATCTTTTGGCTTATTATTTGACCTTTTGCTCGTTATCCACTTCACTAAATCCATGGTGGCGAGACAGTTACCTTCTTTTGAAGGAAAATAATTTATTTTGCCGATTCTTAAGCTATATAGATGCAAAAAGGTGTCAGAATTGCGAATTTGTGTGTGAAGTAGAAGTGAGCTTGCTGACAGTCTTTCAGAGAAGAAGAATATTGTCCGCTACTGGACAATATGTATAGCAAGGGACTATAGGATACCGATCGAATAAAATGTAACATGAAGCTATTAGCCTTGGACTTGAGAACAATGTATCAGCAAACAAACATATTTGCTCAACACAGAAAAACCTAGGCAAGTATTGTTTTCGGAACTGTTACTAACTCAAGAAGACGCTCGAGCTGAATTGATGATGAATTGTATGAATCGGTTTGGATAGTAAGATTCGGTCTCTTAAATCGGGAGTCAGAAATTTTTTGGTCCATTTAAGGTTCACCCTCTGATTTGCATCGTTTCATGTGTTAATCGAATCAAATCATAGAATACGAATCGTGAATAGTAAGATTCTGACAACTGCCCGTTACATGATATATTGAGCGCTATATCACTATCTTGATTTTGATAAACTTGAACTATTAGCCTTGGTAAATACTATTGATTGCTGTACAACCTTGCGCCGCAGCCTGCAGCATCTCCACCAAGCAAACTCACAGCAATTGAAGCGAACTGTATTGCTTTGAGCTCCAAGTATTCTATCAAGTTCGCCGAATATTTATGCGGGTTTATAAGACTTGCTTGTGATGGCCAGTACTCTGAACCTAGGGAAACAGTGGGGTTCTAGAGTTTCATTTATACCATTAAACATCTCTTAACATTTCATGTTAGAAAGACTTCCACCTGTGTCAATGCCCATTGGTGCCCCCAGCTATTTCCCAAAGCTAATTCTGAGAGTCTTCGTACAACACCAAGTACACAAGCTTATCTTTTTAGTTGCTTCTGCTATGAATGAATAATGTTATTTGGTTAAGTCAACATAACATGCAGTCAGAAAAGAGATCACTCGGGTCTGATCTGCTCAAGTGTTCACCCAAGTTATGTTGCGAACATATGTCATGTGATATACAGGGTGTTGCTGTACTTTGTGGTCTATATTTCAACATTTTCTACCATGTTGACCCGTCACATTTTACATTAAGTGGTTAAACATTATCTAGGCTCTGATGAACCTGAACTATTAGCCTTAGTAATTGCTTCAAGTTGCTGTACAACCTTGGGCTGGAGCATCTTCACCAGGCCAGTTCACATCAATTGATTAATGTTCTGAGCTCCAAATATTCACTCAGGTTTGCCAAAATGTTGCGGGCTGATAAGACTCATCTTTGGTTGCCCAAAGTCAGAACCTAGGGAGACGGCACGGTTCTGGAGTCTCATTTATACCAACTGGTATCTTTAACATTTCGTGTTAGGAAGGCTTTGACCTGTGTCATTGCACCAAGGGTGCCTCCAGCTATTTCTATAAGCTAATTTCGAGAGTCTTCATACTACACCAAGCACACGAGTTAATTATTTTAGTTGCTTCCACTGCAACTGAATATTGTTATTTGGTTATGTCAAGACACAGGTATACAGTCCAAAAGGTGATCAGTTATGTTGAACCTGCTTAAGTGCTTACAAAAATTATGTTGGGGAACAAGTATCCTATAGCGTACAGGGGTGCCCATCTCATTTGGCAAGTAGATAGATAATTTCTCGCATTGTGGTACACAACTTATCCCTAATCTTGCCCCTGGAAAACATGGTCGTAAGAAATTTAATATTGTACATGGTTAATAGGTCCACATACCTGTCATTTTCTTACAATCAACTGGTAAAAGTTCGTGCCAATATTGTAATACATGTGAGTTATTTCTTGATTTGATTGGTGTATCAAGTTGTGTTACCACGGAAATGCAAGCCCGTTTTTGACTAGTTTGAGATGCATATATATCCCAATGTTCATAAAAGGATTCAGGGGAAGCAAGAGCTCGCTATCAATCCACTTCAGGAAGTTGAATGCCATTATTGTGCACGATAGTTAAGGATAAGAGCACCAGATACTCATAAAATGTACGTGGGGTATACCTACCATTGATTGCATTGACTGATCGACGCTGTACTTGTCTTAGCACCGAAAAGTAAAATTCAAACTGTAAGGTGGGAATTGTACTGGCTTATCTCTGATGAGAATCAGTATTGTCATTTAGGAATCATCTAGTTCTAGGCGTTGCCATTATCTATGAAGTTGGGCTTTTACTTGTACTTGTATATGTCGGTTATAAATGTAGTTGAATGTTTATATCATAGTTGTCGAAATCTTACGATTCACGATTCGTATCCTACGATTCGACTCGATTCACCCATGAAACGATGCGAATCCCTTATAGAATCTTTAATGGACAAAAAATTATTTGAATCGCGATTCAAGAGTCCGAATCTTACGATTCAGTTGCGATTCAGACCGATTCGACGATTCACCTTCGATTCATCTGAAGGTCTAACTGAGTTGCAGCAACAGTCTAAGAAATAATACTTCCTACATTGCTTCCGACATTTATGTATGTTTTGCAAAATGCATATGTTTTAAGTTACTAGTGCATTTTTCTCAAGTCCAAGGCTAATAGTTTCTATTATTTTCAATTTCCTTGGCGTCTTGTAGTTCCTTGCTCCACACGCCTATCTACATCTAGATTATTCTTTATCTTTTAGATGTGTGAAACTCCTAACCACTAGTTATGGATGAAAGTTTTCAATAATTTGAGCTTTCTTATTGTAAAAATATGAATATTTTCTTCAATAATGTTATAGCTTTATTAAATATTTTATTACATTTACATAAAAATATTGCAAGCTGAATCTTTACGATTCACTATTCGATTCGATTTACGATTCAGTGAAGGTAAATTTCGATTCACTATCGGAATCCCGATTTGACAACTATGGTTTCAATGTGAGTGTGATAGTGTTTGATGAATGGTATGTTTATCCAGGTATTTTCAGGACACCAGGAGCTTCTGGACAGTGGACTTTGTGACGTAGTGGTTGTTTCAACTCCAAATATGACTCATTTTCAAATCTTAATGGACATCATTAACCATCCGAAACCTCATCATGTACTCGTGGAGAAACCTCTTTGCACCAAAGTCGAAGATTGCACTAAGGTAAGTCTCATGGCACATTCAATATCTTTATTTACCTTCTGAGGTTCTAATATTGTAATTGTGTAACACTGGTCTTAATCTGCTTGCTTGTTTTTGAGAAGTTTCGAGGGATAACCAAAGAGTGGCATCGTCAGATAGCTTTTCTACAGTTTCAAACGTAATTTTTAAATATATATGAGAGAGTTGCTCATCCATTGTAATGCAAACTATCCAACACGTTCAAAGTATCACATGATATTTTGAGAAACTAATGCTAAACTCTACGTTGAAATTCTGAAAATGTTCCACTTTGAAGTAGATTAGTGTCTGCAATTATCATTGCCATTTTTTTTTGTCTTTTCTTAAGGTATAAGCCGGTAAACTCAGATTATATTCTCTGAACTCCGTTGCCATTTCTCTGAGAGTATAAACAGTAGATTCATACATCATACGCGACCAAAAGAGCCAATTATTGGGTTCTTTTCGCAGGTTCACACTGTGATGCCTAGGGTGAATATAGTCTGAAGCCCCCAGATTTGTCTTGGAACATCTAATACGAATGCCAGATGTTTTGATACACATCACGTCATTTCATGGTAACAGGCCATTTGATTGGGTGTGATCTTCACCATTACTTCAAAAAAGTTGTCAATGGGTTTAAGGGTCACAGTTTTTGGAACAAAATTCTGACCACTTCAAGTTTTAAGATAAATTTTGATAGACTACTATCTGGGCTTAGGTAATAGAGGCTGCTAAAAGGAGACCAGAGATGCTGGTCCAAGTTGGGTTGGAGTATAGATACATGCCACCTGTTGCTAAATTGATAGAGATTGTAAATGGCGGAGCTCTAGGAAATATCAAAATGGTGGCCATCCGTGAACATCGGTTCCCTTTCTTGGTTAAGGTAACTTATGGTTTTTACTTCAATTTTCTGTAACTTGATATTCCCTCCGTTCCTCCAGATTCTTCATAGTTGACTTTCCAGGGTCATTTTGACCTGTTGATTTGGTTAGCAAAACAAGACAAGAATTTGGTATTTTTTCAGGGTGTTGTAGAGTATAACTTTACACTACAATACCATAAATATTTTAAAATTCTTGTGTTGTTTTGCTAACCAAATGAACGGGTTAAAATGAAACTGAAAAGTCAACAATGAAGAATCTGGAAGAACGGAGGGAGTAACTTTTATGTTACTGATTTTCTGTTGTTACAGGTGAACAATTGGAATCGGTTCAATTGTAACTCAGGGGGAACCCTGGTGGAGAAATGCTGCCACTTTTTTGATCTGATGCGACTGTTTGTTGGTGCAAACCCTGTCCGTGTGATGGCCTCAGGAGGTGTTGATGTTAATCACAAAGATGAGGTTTATGATGGTAAAGTAAGTCTGCTCCTTATAAGAGAAGTGGCAATTTTGATGCCCGTCTAAATCTGTCTTTGCTCTTTCCCCTCTCATTTTTCCAACGATTAAAGAAGTCAATGGCTGCCGGAACTCTTAACCGGTCCACTGCCATCACATCGCTCCTGATAGGAACCCATGAAGAGAAAGGGAAATAAGATGAGAACAGGGAAAAAGTTCACTAGCAGCGAATTGCACAAGAATCTTAAACTCAAATCACAGCCCATAACCTGTCTGTATGGAGAGGACATAACAAAAACTGGAAAGAATTGCAGAGAAAAGGAATTCCAAGCTTATATTTCACTGAATTAGTACATAGTACTTGTAGTTAGTTTATCAGCTAACTTGACTAAGAACCCTAACAAACTCATTAACTAACTAACAGTAGTAGTATTTACAGTAAGGCCCTTCTAGTTGTGCTACTCTTTGTTGTCAGCCCTTTAATTCTTAATAGTACCCCTCAACTAAAAAGCTCTCTTCTTGTCTGAGTTTCTGTCAAAGACTGAATTGAAAGCTTGTGTTTCAAATAGTGAAACTGCTGAGTTGGAAGTGCCTTGGTAAGAGTGTCAGCAACTTGTTCTGTAAAAGGAACATGTGCTAAAGCTACAGCCTTGCTTTGTATCTGTTCTCTCACAAAATGATCTATGTCAATGCACTTAGCTCTTGCGTGTTGCACAAGATTTGCAGCTAAAGAAAAAGTGGATAGATTTCACACCAGATCTGAGGAATGTCTTGCTAAATTAGATGAAGAGAATGTAGCATGGCCATTTGATTTCTGCTCTAGTGTTTGCCAGTGCTATGTAGTCTGCATCTGTGGAGGATCTGTATACTGTAGGTTGTTTCTTGGAAGACCAAGAAACTAGAGTTTGACCCCGAAAAAGGCAAATTCAGTAATGGATCTCCTTGTAAAGGTTGTAAGATTGAGTTCACTCCTGTGATCTAATATTGAGATCACTGCTATGAACAAAGCTCGATCCTCGATTAATGTGCCTTTGACATATCGAGCAACCTCTTCATGTCTTGAAAGTATACACTGGTGGGAGAGTGGAGATGTTGACATAGTGAATTAACAACAAATTGGATGTCTGGTCTTGTGATAGTGAGATACCACAATCCTTCCCGTAATGCTTCTAAACCTTGTGGGGTTTGTGAAAGAGTTCATGATCATTAACTAATGCAAGTTTGTACAAAGTTTGAGAAGTAATACAAGGTTTGCAGTTTAACATGCGCAAGTATGCCACATACTTTTGCTGATTTAACAGAAAACCTTGTGTGGTAGAGTGAATTTCAACACCCAGAAAGTAGGAGAGAGCACTATATTCCTTCGTAGCAAATCTTGTCTTCATTTTATTAATCAGGCTTGATATGAGATGAGATCAGGACTAGATCCGATAACTAGTATATCATGAACATACACCTAGATTATGACATTTTGGCTTCTGGTTTCTTGACAACTAAGTGTGAACCTACAGTTGATGAGAAAGGTGGAGAGCCTGCCAGACTCTAAGAGCTCGTTTAAGATTATAAAAAGATTTTTGCATCTTGCAGACATAATGTGGGAGAGTTGGATCTTGAAACCCTATAGGTTAAATCATATACACTTCTTCATCAAGATAGCCATGCAAAAAGGCGTTAAGACACATCTAGTTACTGAATTGGCATGTGACAATGAAGAGCTATGCTCAGAACCACTATAATGGTTTGTTGTTTGATCACTAGATTGAATGTCTTATAAAAATCAGTGACATACTTCTGGTGATACCCTTCTGATACAAGCTAGCTTTATATCTTGGAAAGGATCCATATGCATTTTTCTTGATTCCGAAAATCCATTTGTGTCCGATTGACTTTCTGTGTGGCGGCAATGGTACAAGAACAGTCTTTCGATCAAAGTGAAACTTGATATTCATCTTCCATTGTTAACCTCCATTCTGGAACATGATTGGCTTCTTTAAAGGACGTTGGTTCAGATAAAAGATGAGAGGAAGAGCGAGCAAGATTGACTGTGTATTTGGGGTAATTGATGATTCAACTTCTTAGTTTTGTAGTCATGGGATGTTAGACTGAAGCTGGTGTTAGGTGATGAAAAGAAACATGGTTAGTGGAAGGAGAAGAATTTGAAGGTCGTTCTGGGAGGGGATTGTTAGCAGAAGAAGAAAAAGGAGACACAGATGTAGCTTAATTGGGATGTACAGTACTAGAGTGAGGTGATGCAAGATAGGATTGACGATGGTGAGGGTTAAACAACGAGGGTAGAGAGATTTTGCAGCATGAGATGGATTTGGCAAGGTTGGTGTGTGAGACACATAGGATTGATAGGGAAAAACATGTTCAAAGAACTTCACATGTCTAGAGACATACAATTTCTCGATGTCTATGTCCATACAATACCCACAGTAATCCAAAAGAATGCATTTAGTGGATCTGTTCTGTAACTTGTGGCTATGTAGGATCTTGGAAACATTGGCAACCAAAAGTTTTAAGAAAAGTGTAGTCAGGTATCTTGGAGTACGCACTCGAGGAAGATTTACTGTGAAGAAGAGGTTTATGTTGCTTATTTATCAAATAATAGGCAGTGACTAATGCTTCAAGCCAGAATGAAGAAGGAAGATGAGCTGATGGAGTACTACAAATGTATGTTTAACTAATTGTTGATGTCTTCTTTTAGATCTCCCATTTTGTTCTGGGGTGTGAGGACTGGAGGTTTCATGCATAACACCAAGTAATTGCAGATCAGTGCTTGTTCTAAAAGCTTTAATTGAATCACTGAATTGAGTTTTAACAAAATTATTGAAATGCACATAAGCAGTCTAGCGTAGGACTTGTGTTTCAATGAATAAAGCCAACAAATAGTCATCGATGAAGAGAATGAAGTATTTGTATTGTTTAAAAGAAGGTATAGGGGATGGTCCATGACATCAGAGTAACCAATTGAAAAAAGTGGAGTTGCTACCGTTGTTGACAAAGAAAATGATAATTTGTGCATTTTAGCTATTGCCATGGATTCACAAATACAAGATGATGACAAAGGAGAGTAATGATACTGCGCAACTACTATTGGCCTGATATCCTTTTGACTGGTTATTGGCTCAGCGAGATCAAGAAAATGACTTGGACTATTTCGGGATTACCTACCTCCGACTTTTATTCTTAATTGTGAGTAGGATTCATAATTTCTTTATCCCCTCTAGTATTGTCTGTATAATACACGTAGCTCTTGTTGATTAGGCATGATTGCTTCTCTTCTTTCGTGAACTCATATATCATCATGTTGTTGGGTTGAAGAAACACATTGTTGTGGACAATATTAGGAACATTTGGAATTTCTCCTTGGGGAATGGAAATTGGAGTACTAGGCATGGTGGGTAACGGATGGATGACTGGAATAGTGACACATCAGGTTTGTCCAGTATCAATGACCTTCGTTTGCATGCTCCCCCTAATCGAAGTTGGAGTGTAGTATAGTTGTATCTTCATGATCATTTATGTAAAGGTAAGGATAATGTGGGTGAGGGTTGGATTTGATAAACAATTTATAAGATAGTTGTTAGGATTGCACACCCCATAGGTATATTGGGACATTCATTGTAAACATAAGAGTACGTGCAACCTCCAGCAAGTGTCGATTCTACCTATCCGTACTCTTTTTTTTTTTTTTTTTTTTTTTTTTTTTTTTTTTTTTGTGTAGTGTGAACACACGAACTTTCATGAACAATACAATTCTCCAATAGATAATTGGAAATATTGGTTGGCATTGTCAGTTTAAAGCACCCGGATGTTGGCTTGGAATTGAGTTTGGATCATCTTGCTTAAATTTTTAAAACTTGTCAAGTTCCTGATTTTCCTGTGAAAAAAATACAGCCAAGTAGTACGTGTGTAATCATCGATGAATGTAAGAAACCACCGTATGCCACTAGAAGTTATTATTTTGGCTGGCTTCCAAATGTCACTATGAATAAGGAGTGGAAGGTTTATATGGTCTAGGATAGAAAGAGCTGCAAGTATGGTTGGCAGGCAAACTGACATATCTCACACTAGGGGATTGCCCGTGCCCGAGGGCACTACCCCAAAGATGAAGAAATTAGTAGAAACCGGAAATTTTTTCGAGCCACCATGTGAGAAGTTCGGGTGAAAGAGAGTGAAAATGGGGGAAGTTAACGAGGTGTGGAGAAAGTGGGGAGAAGTTACAAAAGTGGTGGTTTGCCCCCATCCCAAATTTTTAGGAAATTTTAACTATAAGGGGTGGTAAGTGAGATCTAAGGGCTGGGGTTGCTTTAATTTAATGGCTGAAAAAATCAACCGTGCTATTTTATAGAATAGATTGGAAGGAATCCAATGTATAAAGAAGGTAACAATCACCTCAAATAGGCAAAGCTGGGATGGCCAAGTCTACAATACCATAACATGAATTCCCCGTAACTAGAAGCAAGGACAGAAGCACGCCAATCACCAGAGTTTGTTTAGTCTCTTTATCCTACAATACCATAACATGAATTCCCCGTAACTAGAAGCAAGGACAGAAGCACGCCAATCACCAGAGTTTGTTTAGTCTCTTTATCCTTTTCGTCGACGAAATAAAGTCCATTATGAACCCTAGCACTGCCAGTTATCCTCCCTGATGGTAGTTCGCGAAAGAGACGTGATAATGGCGTAAAGGAAAAGGAATCCAAGTAAAAGCCAACCAATTAACTCCTAAACTTCAGGCTATTTATATGTCAATCCAATCCAATCACAAAAGTTATGACTGGAGAAATATTTCCAAACATAATTTGATTGGAGCAAATCATGGATGATTTTATAGTGATTTTATCTGTCATCATCTAGGTTCCGAGATTTTTTTCTTCTTCTCCAGTCTTTGAGAATTCAGATGGGCAGAAATATGGGATAACCTTGTGAAAGAAGCAATAAATGCAAATTACTTTATGCATGTTCTTGTTACTTTCTTGAAGACATCAAATCTCTTTTTATGCATCAGACTTCTGTCATTTGGGTTGCTTGCATCACAAAGAATGGTGTTTCACTAAGCTGGATTTTTTGATCCAGTGAGTCTGTGATGAGGAATTGGTCGTCTCAAACAGTCACCAATATGGGTTTCCAAGTTAAGCTAATGCGGCATCTCACTTTTGCGATTTTGTCTAATTCTTTTGGTCAACTTCTTTGAGCTAGCTGCAAGCTATCTGCATCTTGAAATTTAATGCTAGAGTGAGGAATCTGGATGAGTGAGGCTTGCCTTATACTAAGATTTGTTCGCACCCAAAGCACAAATAATCACATTTCTTACACTTCCAACCTTCTGTCAGGTAAGTCACTAGTATCTTTAAATTGACAAAATGTAATAGCTCTCACTTTGATCCTAAGGTTCAAATTTGTTCTGAACCTAAGAAGACAAAAACTGTGCCGAAACCGAAAGGTTAGAAGAGGTCCAATGAATGTTACTCCAATTAGTGAGTAATGTACTTGGTACATGTTTGGTATCGCCGATTTTAATCCAACTCTTTTCAACAATTTCGTTTGTTATGTTTGTAAATTTTAATCTGATAATCTGCAGATTAAAATAACGGGTAAAAAAAAACCACCCCTCGAGTATGGGTTATATACAAAAACAACCCTCGTGTTTGGGGATATACAAAAACCACCCCTGTCGAGACAAAAACCACCCCTGTGTCACTGGATGGACGTTAGACAAAAAACACCCTTCTGTTACAATCAATTAGTATGGGGTGCAATATGTTTTCTTTTATGACCATTTTCCCCTATTTGTATTTTTTATTTTGTTGTGTTCATGTCCTTGGTATTTTTGGTGTTCAACACCATCACCACCACCGCCACCATCACCACCGCCACCACCACCACCGCCGCCACAGGCCACGTCTTAACCTGCTCCTACAAATTACACCCACCATTCAAACCCAACAACAATCAATCCAACAACCTGCTAGCCTAATACAACAACCACCGAGCAAATACCGAACAACCAACCTACCTCCAACTCAACAGCAGCCATCAAACCTGCAAATCCAATCACCTCAATGCCTTCCATCCACCTCCATTACTCTGACTTCCCATACCACCATTACACCACCTAAAACCACCTGCTACTACCTCTACTCTAGGCCTGTCAATTTCAGCCCAGCCCGCCATCCCGCCCGCGCCCATAGTGAGTAAATGGGTTTCAACCCGCCCGTATAACTAAATGGGCTAAATGGGTTCGCCCATCTTAACCCATGCCTGAAATGGGCGGACATGGGCTGATAAACGAGCCCCACCTAACCCGACCTATGAAGTTGGTCTGCGACTATGCGTATATCCTTTCACAATTTCAGATTTTTTTGCTTTGTCAATCTTCTTCCTACGTTGATTATCACCGGCGAGAACCCGCATCACCGGCGAGAACCCCGATATCCAGCCACCATCACCACCTATATCAGATCAGCTTGCTCTATTGAGCTTCTTCGTCTCTCGTCGGTCGCTGCTCCAGCCGAGCAAAATAACCCGGATCTGAGCCCCTGTTTCAGACCTCGCCTCCTCGCCGTCGCCGCCCCTTCGTCTTTGTCGTTGATCCAAAACGCCGCTCCTCCGTTCGGCGAGTTCTTCTTCGACGAATTTCCCCTCAAGTCGATCAAATAGCGCTGGTCATTTCTCTCAAACAAGTCTTCAGGTCACTTCTTCTTCTTCTTTACTGTGTCTTCTTCCTTAATTTATCTCCTTCTCTTTCTCAAACAAGTTGGTCTGCGACTCTGTCTTCTTCTTCTTCTGATCAATTTCTCTCAAGTAATTGTGATTCAGGCACTGCAAATAAAGCTCTGTACACGAACTTTTAGTTGTGAACTTGTGATGACAGTTTTGCCGCTTTAGTTGTGAACTTTTAGTTCTGCTGTACATTTACTTGTTTGTTTTTGTTCGTAACTTGTTGTTGGTGTTGTTGGTGGTGTGGCGGCGGCGGTGGTGTTGGTGATGTGGTGGCGAGGATGCTGTTAGTGTGGTGGTATGGTGGTAGTAATGAAATAGTTGGTATGTTAGTGATAGTAGCAATGTTACAGAGTGTTTGACTAAACGGGCTAAATAGGCGGGCAGAGGTTTGTATAGACCTCATAGCCCGCCCATTTGACAGATTCATGTTAAACGGGCAGGGTGGGCTGGGCTAATTTATGCTTGAACCCGTTTATAAATGGCCTTAAACCCGCCCAACATGTCCATTTGACAGACCTACTCTACTCTAACAACCTGCTACCCAGTCCACCATTACACCAACATCTCCTTCTCCCAAAGAACAACCAAACCCCTGCCTACAACCCAATTCAACCACTAATCTGACCATAACCCAGACCTTCCTAACCACCATCAACACTTCCTTTCCCCCTTTTGTTAAACCATTAACCCAATAGTTGTGCTCTGCCAAAACTCGATTAATTCCCAGACGAATCCACCAGTACCCATCTCTCCTACAACTCACCAATTGACCGCTTGATTCTCTGATTTAATCCACTTTCAACCTTCCTCTTCTTCGCCGAACTCAAACTCCGGCCTGAACAGACCCAGCCAACCACCAAACTCCGTCCTGAACCTCGTCTCCGCCGCCTGAAGAGACCGACAAGGTCGCAGTGTTGTACCGGTTCTTCCTCTCTGCTTCCGATTGAGGGTGGGCCAGTGCTTTATGAACAGAGATTACCCAAAACCAAAGAAGATTGATGTGTTCCGATGGTCCTGGATTCAGAGAGAGAGGAGGCGGGAGCAGCGACGGTGGGGACATGTTTATCTTCTTCTTCCACTGCCTTCACTACCACTAGGAGGTCTTCGAGGGTTTGATTGAGAAACTGAGTTGAGTGGTTGTTGTTGTTGTTGTGGGGACGGATTTGGGGTTGGGTGCCATGGATCTGTGTAGAGAGAGAAGTGGTTTGTGGGTGCGATGAAGAAAAGAGATGGAGGCGAGGAAGACAAGAGAAGCAGCCGTGAGGATGAAGAAGAAAAGAAGAGTGGGAGAGAGAGATTAGGCTTTAGGATAATATATAGTGGGTAATTTTCTTACATTCTAGGCGTATTTTTGTCTTTTTTCTCCTCTGTTATGTCACCGTTACCTCCATTATCTGACAAGTGTGGTTTTTGTAACACGAGGGTTGTGTTTGTATATAACCCATACTTGAGGGGTGGTTTTTTCCTTTTACCCTAAAATAATCTGTACAGCTGAAAATCTTTGATTTGATTTTTTTTTTTTTTTTTTTTTTTTTTTTTTTTTTTAGCATGATCACATTTCAGTTATAAATAGGTGTATTCAATTACTTGACTTTAGAGCTCTTTAAAATTCGTTAAATGGATCAAGTTAGTGATCGATAATTTCAGCTCATACCAAACAGCTTGTGATTTTCAGTTAAGTTGGATTTTCTTTCCAGATTATTTTCAGCTAATAATTGAGATTTTCAGCTGGTACCAAACAGGCTCTTAGTATAGAATCCAATAAAAATATTGAGTGTTAGTTGAAACAAGGTGTAAACTATCTATATTCAGTGGGGGAAGAATCTGGTCGTCGTGGCCTTCTTTTCTCCTTGTTTTGCTCAAGGATTAGGTTGCCAAACTTGCAATTATATAGGTCCAGATTTCAAGAATTGCAAACATCAGCTCATGTAATGGCATGTAAGACCATCTTCTTAAATTTTGGGTTGGCCTGGAACTCTGGGACAAAAAGGTCTTGTACCAGATAGGTTTAAAGCTCCCCAGCTAACGTTGTTCGTGTTACCTAGTAAATCAAGAGAACAGAAAATCCTAGTTCTTTCTGTGTATTAAGTATGATGCTGTAAGAGTTCTGAAATCATGTATCAATATATTCAGTTAATATCCTAAATCTCTTGGATCGTTTATACTTCCCTATTTGGTTTTAACAAGCTAGTCAATATGTTACGTAACTCTTCTTTCTGTGGTCCTTTGTGTCACAGCTTTTGTACATGGTATCTGCGTTATCTATGGGGAGTCTTCATCTCGAGAAACTCTGTTTGCTCTAAGAGTAAATTTGACGTGATACTCTAATTCATACATCACGGGACACACAGACAAGAAAGAGAATGAGTTGGAGACAAAAGATAGTGAATTTCCTACATGTACTGACATGTTTAGTGTTGTATGGATTAGAGTACCACGTCAAATTTACTCTTGGAGCAAGCAATAATTACTCCTTCATCTCACACCAATTTTGTATTGCTTTAGTGACATTGCTCTTATCTGACTCACTGACTGACCTCAGATTCAACTATTGATTGTTCAAAGCTGCATTGACTTCCTTTTTTCTTAATTATTTTTATATGAAAATATCTTATTAAGAATTCAGTTAGTATAAACGATCGCTATGGCATTTGATGCAAATTCTTATATGCTGATCCACTTGTTCACATCTGACAGTTCAAACATTTATCCACAGTAGTAACGAGATCTGTATCTGATAGACTGATATACATTGCAGGTGCCTGATATAATTGATAATGCATATGTTATTGTTGAATTCGAAAATGGCTCTCGGGGAATGCTTGATCTTTGCATGTTTGCTGAAGGGAGTAAAAATGAACAAGAGATATCTGTTGTTGGTGATATTGGAAAGGCATCTCTCTCTGTCTCTCTCTCTCTCTCTCTCTCTCTCGTGTGTGTGCGTGCGCTTGAATATCCCAAATCCCAATTCTGTCCCTATCACGGTGTTCCTGTCCTCATTAAGCCTACTGTTTAATAGAAATTAAATTCATCTTAGGTTGATTAAAAAACCAAGCTGATAAACCTTGTCATTTTCATCTATGTTACCTCGAATCTCCATTCTCCATCATGTATCTGCATCTGCATCTGCATGACATGAAACTGATGTTGGCATGGGGATCTTGAAGTTGCAACTTCGTCATGTCTCTTTCAATCGCAATGAGAATTGCTAGTTAGATAATGCGTCATAGGCTCAAATAATTTTTTTAAAATTACCTGTTTCATAATTTCAAGTTCTGTGCATGTTGGTTTATTATTTGGTTTCAGTGACAGAAAGACTTACATATTCATGGTTTGGCAAAATAATAGGATCTGGTTACAGGACATACATAATCCAATAGGCTAACTGAAATAATGAAAAAAAAAAAGCATCCACTCAATTGTGTAACTACAGTCGGTTGGTCTAAGGCAACTTTTTGCAGCGGACTCTAAGGGTCCGTTTGGAGTTTGGAGAAGTTACGGAAAATGAAAATGGAAGGAATATAAAATCAGAGAAAATCTTTCTCATGTTTAGATTTAGATGAAAATAAAAAGAAAAGAAAGTAAGGCTCCGTTTGGTTGGTGTTGAAATATTTTCCTGTAAAATGTTTTCCCTTGTTTTGGTGTTTAGATTCCGTTTGGTCGGTGGTAAAATGTTTTCCTGTAAAATGTTCACTCAAATGATGTAAAATGATTTACACGTTTCAAATCCGTAAGCCATTTTCTGGAGAGTGAAGGAGCATGACAACAACTCATACTAACACCTCCCCCACCAAGAACCACTACTACCACCCACCTCCACCGCAACCCACCTCCACTGCCACCCATCACTGCCACTGCCGTCACCGCCCACTGTTTTGGCAAGTGTCGAACAAACGCGAGAAAACGATTGCAGAGAAAACATTTTTTACAAACGCTAGAAAACGATTCTCAGAAAATTCCGTTGATTACCATAGAAAAGTAGAGGATAGTTGATGGAAAATCTTTCATTTTCTCTCAATCAACTTTCTTTTCGGCCTCATTTTCCAAGTCCCAAACATAGCCTAAGGAAAACATTCAAACAAGAGGATAATATTATCTTCTTAATTGACAATTATAGTTGGGCGTTCTAATTTTTGAAATCAAAGTTTAATATGACCTGAAGCTGATATTTGCGGGTGCTACTAGCAAAAAAAGGGTACATAAAAGACAGAACTGTTGGGTCCTTTACGTTAAGGGCTAAAGCAAGGTACCTAAAGTTCCATGAATGTGCTGGCAGTGTTTGTTCTGCTCATTGATGTTGCACAATGCTCTCTATCTTCATTTGTTGGGTCTTGATCTGGATTTGAGTTGCTTGATAGGGGGAGGCCTTTGTTCCTGAGAGCATCGTGCGCTTGGGCACTCGACTGGAGGGAAGAGACGGTGTCCAATCTCTCAAAGCAGCTGACGACCGAATCAAGTGGGTTTGATCAGTTAAACCAAATATCAAATCCCTTCCTCTATTTCTTTTGATCATCCTATGTATATTTATTTGGATAATATTCTTTTTTGTTGTGGTTGACTGAAACCTTCTAACAAGCTATTGGACTATGTTGCTGATCAGATATGATGGTCTGCATCATGGCTCTAGCTATCTCGAGCATCTTAACTTTTTGTTGGCAATAAGAGCTGAAGGTGTAAAAGCTCCGGCTGTGGATTTGCACGATGGCTTGGTCTCGGTTGCTATTGGGGTTGCTGCGCAGCTTTCAATAGAGCAGGGCAGATTTGTTACAATAGAGGAAGTAATGAAGGGAGAAAATTGAAGTACAAGCATATATTTGATTATCCCTTTCCATTTGTACAAAATAAATTGAACAGGGTAAAGGATTTGTCTGGCACCAAGAATGCAAAGCATTGTGCTGTAATAATAATAATAATAATAATAATAATAATAATAATAATAATAATAATAATAATAATAATAATAATAATAATGATGATGATGATGATGATGATGATGATGATGATGATGATGATGATGATGATGTATTTTGTAATCGGCGTGAAATGCTAACCACATTCTGTGTTTCCGTGTGCTTATTTTCTGCGGATAATTGATATGGGAGAGAGGAGGCATGCTTCTCAAGATACTAATTAGAGTGGGGGAGATTGTGTAAATCCGGCAGTGAAGGTGTAAAATTGTAAATGGGAAGGGATGGCTGCTATTCAGGCTCAAGAGGCGGGCCAATCCGCTTCGTGTACCGGGTACTAACTATTATATTTTTTTTTTGGGTCAAAAAGGAAATTTTATAGAGAGCGAAACAAAAGAAAGAACAGAAATAACAGTTTTGGAGGACAAAACAGAGCAGCCAACCGGGAAAGACAAAAAACAGAGACAATAGAGTTATCCTACTCCTTTTGACTCTTCATTCTTCAGCACCATGGCTAATTCTGAGAGAGCTTCATCAAGCAGGTTTCCTTTGAGCTTGTTTTTTGCAGCAAGCCTAATCATGAGATCAGTGGTTTTGTTGCAGCTTCTGTTCACCCATCTTAATTGGCTTGAAGTATCTATGAGGAGCTCCTTTATATCTTGGTAGACACATCTGTTATCCCAGCCACCCTTAGCCCCAGAATCGACATCTTCCACTAACTGTTTACAGTCAGATTCAAAAATCAGGTTTTGAAGTTCTATTGCTTTAGCATCTAGCAAGGTTCTTCTAACTGTCAAAGCCTCTGCTTGTAAAGCTGAGTTGCTTTTTTGTTTAAACCAAGCAGGGCCTACAAAATGCCCATTGCCATCCCTTGCCAGCCATCCCCCAGTACTCCTCCCATCATTTTGATCCCACATAGCATCAGCGTTGAATTTGATTTGACCATCTTCTGGAGGATTCCAGTTTCTATCAGGGGTTTTGACCTTTAACTTCTTCTCCTCACTTTTCATCTTCTTTCTCACTTGGCTAAACTCAAAATTCGGCTTTTTTTTTTTTTTTCTGCAATACACACCATCCTTGGGTGAGTGGGTCAATGTTGCTTTCTTAAAAGAGGCTTCTATTTCTGTGTGTCCATATAGACCATAACACTCCCATAGCCTCTTCAATCCAGCCTTTTGGGAATAACTTCTACTACCGCCTACTACAACCACCACCAGTACTAATGTTATAACTTCTGCTCGTATTAGAGATGTTTCTCTCTCTAGAAACTGGGTCGCTGGACCTTCACCACCACCATCTCCACTAGCCCTCCACCGTGTCCTGTGACTCTCCTCTTCCCAATCTACTCTCTTTCCACCGTGTCTGTTTTCTCTCCACTTCCACTGTCTCTGTTTTTTCTCCATTTCCTAACCTCCTCCCCACTTCCCACCAAGTTTCAAATTTCTCCTCTTCCCAACCTTCTCCCCATTTCTCCTTTGCATCTTTCTACAGTTTCCAAGTTTTTCTCTTTCTTTTCATCTCCTATGGCCCAACAAAACCAACCATCCGACTACCTCCCGGTCCAATCTTCCTACCAACCATCTTCTTTCCACCCCAACTTCATCCACCACAGAGAAATAATCGAGTTCCCAACCCCAAATCTGCACTCTTTTGTACCGAAGAGAATGAAGCTCGAAAAATGCGTAGTGGCTTTTTTTGTCGACTACATTGTTTGGGACAGCAACTCAATCGCGGTTGCTGTTCAAAATTTTTGGAAACTCGCCGGCCGGGTTAGGGTGAAGCTTATGAATGATCACATGTTCCTGATGGAACCGGAATGCGAGGAAGACCTAGAGGACCTTGTCCGGGGAAGCCCTTGGAACATCCTTGGCTCGCTTGTTGTGATGAAAAGATGGACTCCAAACACCGTCTTCGACGAAGACCACTTCGCGATGAACGATCTCTGGGTGGACATCAAGGGCATTCCAATGGAATATATCAATAATACACTCATCCAGGGCCTCGGCAAAGTGATTGGCGAAGTTGCTGACTACGAGATGGCCGACGAAGAAGTGGTCTGGCCAACGGTAGACATCAACGAAGAGGACGAGGGTGCCATGCAGGCGAACCGTGGTTATCTGGATGAAAAGCACTTGGACAAAATGAGAGTGAAGGTCAGGTTGAACGTCTTCGATCCTCTCATCCCGGGAGTAAGCTTTCAGCTGGACAACGGGGAAAAGCTCACGACTTTGTTTAGTTACTCAAAAATCTTTCGTGTCTGCTTCAGGTGTGGCAGTATTGGCCACTCAGAAGCTAAATGCCGCCACACCCTCACCAGTGCCTTCAACCGCTATAAGGAGCGCCTCGATCGTGCAAGACAGGAAGATGGTTATAGCACGGTGTCTCACATCGATCAACCTCTGTTCACTAGGGCTTTACGTGGCATGACCAACTCCAACATCAACCGTACCACTAGAATCCGCGTTGCATGGAATCGACCAGCCCGTCGAATCACATAAAAGAAAGGCGATCATGGTGCTTGGTTTACATATTTTGAAAGGACTAACGTGAGGCATGGCCGCTCCTCTCAAGCTCGTATGATGGTTGTCCAACAACGTTCAAATCTCCAAAGAATCTTCGAAGCTGCGGATCACGAAGCTGGAGGTAATAATGAACAACAAGAAAACAACAACAACAATGTGCCTCAAATCCCAGAAGGCAGTCCTTCAAGGTCCCATGCGGCTCCTGCAGCAAACCTCTTTCCAAGTGAAGCTAGGGTTCGTGAGGAAGGCGAGGAAGATAGGGATGTCAAAAGAAAGAAGGTCATGTCAAATCTGTTCGGGGAATCTTCCTCCCCAGTTAATGAATCCAAACATGTCTTCAAAGGCGAGAATGTCATAGAGTTGAAATATGGGTTTGCAAAAATGAAATATGGATGGGTCAGTGAAAACGTCGAGAAAGGAGATGAAGCCATAAGAAAACCCAATTTCATCACCATCTCGGATTCACACTCATCCGAACCTACTGAAGTAAATGATAAGGAAGGAAACCTCTGGCTTCGCGTTACCAGTGACGCTGAAAAGGATGAAGAGGATGAGGGAAACCAATCTTTCTCGCCTCCAGCTGCTGATAATAGCGAGCAGAAGGCCATGTTTGATGCTTGCGAGTTTATCAGGAGTAAGATGAGGAAAATCAACGAGGAAGGTAGCAAGGTTGTTACGGCGGCAATGGTGGAAACCGCCGGAGCAGGGGCTGTTTCCGGCAACTTGATAGGAAAAGGCACCGGCGCGTGGACGCGTGCAACATCATCGGAACCTGGAGCGCATCCAAGGCGTGTTGCAGAGGACTGCACGCAGGTGCAGAAGCGCCGCCGCACGGTGAACGGTACTTTTGAGACACTTTTTCCATTTTTTATGCAATTGATGTTAACCCTATATTTTTTAATCCTTATCACACTGAAAAGGCTAGGGTTAAAAAGAAATTAGGATCTCTTAAACAAGATTTTGCTTATCTTCTTTTTACCTTATCCCATCACTTTTTAGCTTATTGGTTCTTTAAAAAAAGGAAACTGCCTTTTAGGGATAAATCTTTTAAACTAACCGTGCACGAATGGATTTCCCAAATTTCCTTATCAGCTTTTTTTGGGTACTCTCCTAAGCTAACGCTAACTGTAGTTAACCCCTCTTTTTTAAACTTTATTTTTTCTTCTTTCCCCCTGACATAGTGTGCAGTCCAAATCACTTTTGGGCCTGTACTCCTTTCAATTTTCTGCCCTCTTTAACCCACCCATTAATTTATGGATCTTCTCTTTCTTTGGGCTATAAACATAGTTTTCTTAATGGGCTGTTCTATCAAATAGTTTTCCCTTATTTTCTCAACCGACCAAAAGCCCATCTTCCCTCTAACTGGACTACTAGAATGGGCCTTTGGAAATCTGTTCTTAAACCAAAGCCCACCTCTTGCCCGTCTTCTCCGGACATCTCCGGCGCCTCCTCGTCCGTCACTCTCATCGGACAGAAACGGAAAACCCCCGACCCCTAACCTCGACTCCCTACCTCCCAAAAAGATAAGTTTCTCCTGCTCGGTGCTTGGCTGCTTCCCAGCTGCGGCCAAAGCTCTGATCCCTTTCAAGGGAAGGGGCCCAGGCAACCGATACGGTTTTGACGAAGACTTCCGTGCTCTACTTGCTGCGGAAGATCTTGACTCCCCCCCGCTTTCTCCCACGACGGACCTGAAGACTTCCGGAGTCAAGAGACCAAGGAGTGTCTCTACTGAGGAATTGGAGACCTTTCCATCGTCCTCAAAGAAGCCTAAGGCTCAAGCCATCAGGCTTCCTCCGATGACAAACCATCTCCCCGAAGGTACTTCCCTTTCTCTCTCAAAGGTTTCCGTGGTTGTCCTAGAACAACCACGGCAGTCGCCATGATTGTCGGCTGCTGGAACTGCAGATGTTTGGGTCACCCTCTGTCAGTTCATTCAGCGCATAAATTGACCCACGATCATAAACTGTCAATACTTTTCCTTTCGGAAACTAAATGTTCTCTTATTGAAAGTAGTGTCCTTTTTAGATCTTGGGGATTTCCCTCTACCTGTGGGGTTAACTCCATTGGCTTGGCTGGTGGGCTCTGCCTTGGGTGGAAAAGCCACGTTAATGTCACCCCCCTGTTTGCCTCTAATAACCTCATCCTCTGCTCTATCTCTTGTAACCTCGGTTCTTTCTTTCTGGCCTGCATCTATGGTTCCCCATACCAAGATCGCAGAAAAGAAACTTGGGTCACTATTGAGGCTCACCTTTCTTGCCTTGATGGTCCGCTCATTTGTATTGGGGATTTTAACCAAGTGCTTCATCCCTCTGACAAATGGAGCCTGAAAAATCGCTGGATTCCAGGGATTAAAGACTTTCGGACTTTTCTTGGTAACCTTAATCTCTCTGAAACCCGCTTCAGAGGTCCTCACTTTACCTGGACAAACAACAGACCTCATCCTTTTACCACCTACGAAAGATTGGATAGGGGTTTCCACAATCCTGAATGGGGTACCAAATTCCAAGGTTCCTTCATCCAAAATCTCCCCATAGCGTGCTCTGACCATGGCCCCTGTATTCTCCACATTTGCAACTCTTCCAGGCCGAAAGCCAAACGCTTCCACTTTGAAGCCTTTTGGCTTCGTTATCCTGATTGTAGAAACATCATCCAATCCACCTGGCAACAAACCTACTTTGGCTCCACGACATTCTGTCTTGCTGCCAAATGTAAAGCCCTCAAGCACAATTTGAATGTTTGGAGGAAAAAAGGAGTGGGATCCCTTAACCAACGGATTATCCTAGCTCGGAATAAACTTGAGGAGCTTCAATCTTCGGTTATTTCTCCTAACTCTATCTCTCTGGAGAAAAACCTTAGACATGAGTTGGAAAACCTGCTAGCTCAAGAAGAAACTTTGTGGGCCCAACGAGCTAAGATTAAATGGCTTAATGAAGGGGACAAAAACACTCGATTCTTCCATAAGACGTGCAAAAAGAGAATTGTTAGAAATAGGATCGAGAGTCTCCGGGATCACTCGGGAAACTGGACCAAAGATCAGAATAGCCTCTCAGATCTGATTTCTGACCACTTTGAAGCCATCTACCGTAATGCTAATGTCAGAAAAGAGGATATTGATAATTGGGATGGCTGGAACCTCAACTTCCCCGCCCTTGATGACCACTGCATCAATATTCTCAACAGGCCTTTTACCTCGGAAGAGATAAAAGAGGCTGTTTTTTCCATTGGACCCTACAAATCTCCTGGTCCAGACGGCCTCCCGGGGATCTTCTTCCACAAAAATTGGGATATCATCGGTCAATCGATTGAGGATGTTGTGCAAAACTTCCTCCGCAACGGTTTCCTCCTGAAAGAATTTAACTTCTCGTACCTTGCTCTTATTCCTAAAACCCAAAACCCAAAACCCCGAGACGCCTAGTGACCTCCGTCCTATTAGCCTTTTTTCCTCCATGTACAAAATCATCGCTAAGATTCTGGCTAACAGATTACGTCTTAGCCTCCCTGCCTTCATCTCTGATCAGCAAAACGCCTTCGTTCCAGGGCGCCTGATCTCCAATAGCACTCTGCTAGCTAATGAATTCTTTGCCAAAATTGGTAACACCAAAAGTGGTAAAACTCATCTTGGAGCCCTTAAAATCGACATGAGTAAGGCGTTCGACAAAGTCAACTGGTACTTTCTTGAAAAAGTTCTCTTGAGAATTGGTTTCCCGGCCTATTGGGTTAACCTTATCCTCCAGTGTGTCACCACTGTCTCCCTTTCCGTCCTCGTCAATGGACAACCTGGGAAACGCTTCTACCCGAAAGCAGGATTGAGACAAGGTGACCCTCTGTCCCCTTACCTATTCATCATCTATCTTGAGGCTCTCTCCTCCTACCTTAATGAGCTTAACAAGAAGGGAGAATGCCCTGGGATCTGTCTTAGTAGAGGCGGCCCTAGGCTCTCCCACCTATTCTTCGCTGACGATTGCATTATTTTCTTCCAGCCCTCCCTTGCCTCCTGTGCCTCCCTTAGCAAATCTCTTGACTCCTTTTGCAGGGTCTCAGGGCAAGACATTAATAAAAACAAATCTTCCCTTTTCCTGAGCCCAAATGTTCCCGAGGACCTGGGACTTATCTATGGGAACTTCCTGGAAGTTAACATAGATAATTCTAGATCTTCCTATCTCGGCCTCCCCCTTGGTCCAGGAGGAAAGAGGAAAGACATCTTTGGCTTCACTAGAAACGCTGTCTATTCTAGACTTGAAGGGTGGAAAGGTAAGTATCTTAATGATGCTGGGAGACTTATTCTCGCTAAATCTGTCCTCTCGGCTCTTCCAACATACGTCTGCTCATCCTTCAAACTCCCTATTTCTCTCAGCAATGAAGTCTCCACACTCATTGAAAATTTCTGGAGAAACCCTGACAAAAAATCCCCCTTAAAGTTGTTTCCCTCTGACACACTCAACCTTCCCAAATCGAAAGGAGGGCTAGGTCTCAGGAATATCAACTGGATGAATCAAGCCTTATTAGCCAACAAAGCATGGAGAATCTTAAATTGTCCTGACCTACTTGTTTCCAAGATTCTGCTTCACAGATATTGCAGGAAAAAAGCTTTCATGGAGGTTTCCATCCCAAGTAACGCATCTTGGAAGGAGGAAACGAAAACTTTTATTTGGCCGTGACCTCATCCCAAGTAACGCAGCTTTCACAGATATTCCCAAGTAACGCATCTTTCCCCAGGTTTCCATCCCAAGGTTTCCAGGGAAGAGTGTTTTATTTGGCCGTGACCTCATCAAAAAGGGATCTAGATGGAGCGTTGGAAATGGTGCCAGTATCAACATTTTCCACGATAAATGGATCCCTGGGCTGAAGGAACCCCTGTCAAAGATGCTTGGCCCTTCTTGCATGAACACTGAAGCCAGAGTCGCCGACTGGATTGATAGAAGAGATAATAGACAATTTTGGAAGGAAAGCGTTATTAGAGCCACGATTCCTGATTTCATTGCTTTCCACATCCTGGCCATCCAACTCCCGGACACTCCTGAACAAGACAAAGTCATTTGGCCCTTCACCAAAACGGGCAACTTTACAACAAAGTCGCGATACAACTACCTAATTAGTGAAAAGGAAACCCACCTCCTCCCTGCGGGTCACTTCATCTTAGACCAGTGGCCCCTCTTTTCTCACGAAAACTGGGGAAAGATCTGGGGCTTAAAGATACCGGAAAAATGGAAATCCTTTCTTTGGAAACGTGCCCACCAAAAACTACCCACTTTATCCCTCCTTAGCCACTGACTCAGAATCAACACAAGTCTTTGTCCCATCTGCAATAGACACGAGGAAACGTTGGATCACCTCTTCTTTGACTGCGAAGAAGTCAAACCCCTCTGGATTGACACGGGCATCCCTTCCCCTGACCGCCCTATTTTTGAAGATACCCTGTGGAAACTTATCCTCTCAAACAACCTCCAAGCTATTCACACACTCTGGAGCATTTGGAGAGGAAGATGTGGCTTAATCTTTAGCAACAAACCCTTCTCTGCAGAGCTATTAAGGCGATAATGGCACAGAAAAATCCTCTCCTTCTCACTACCTCTCCTGTCGAACCACCCTCTCCCCCTCAAAATACCTCACAACCCCCAAACACTGTCACTGTTGTGAACAACCTCAATGGAGACACTCAACAACGCACTATTGACATCTTTGTGGATGGGGCGTGGAAAGAAAATCAGTTTACCTCGGGTATTGGTATCCACACGGTCGGAGCAGATAACCGTCCATGGACTATTGGAAAAAAATGCTTCGCTTCTAGTGCTCAACAGGCTGAATTACTTGCTGTTGCAGTTAACTTTGCGAATCATCATAATATCATGAATGTTAATATCAACACTGACTGTGCTGCCATCTTAACTTTCTTTCAGGGCTCCACCAGCCCCCCTTTTCAGGATGATGCAGTTGTTCGCCGAATCATGAAGGTTATGATGAATCTGTCTTATTGTAGTATCACCAAGGTGCAGAGACGTTTTGTGGAGCCAGCTCACAAGGCTGCCAAAAGTTCCATGCTCGACAATCACCCGATGTAGTTTGTTCTTTTATGCGGTAGCGTTAGTTTGTAGTTATGTTTGTTAGTGTGTCGTTGTCCTTGCTTTGTTCTGTCTTTCCTTAGTATTTTAGTTTGTAGTAGTTTGGTAGTGTGGTTGTGTTCGTTCGTGCATCGCTTTGTTGCCCTTGAGGCAGTTGTATTCCTTTGCTTTGTACCCTTTTTCCGTGTACTTGGTTTCCTGGCTTTCTATGAATCGTTGACATTTCAACAAAAAAATCCAGCCTTTTGGGATTAACCCTTCAACAACCATTTTCTTTCTATCACACCACCAGATCTTGATATTATCTACCAGCCATTACTATGATAGGGATTTAAACCTGATCCGAACCACACTTTCTTTACCCAGTCACAATTGAAGAGCATGTGTTCCTCAGTCTCATCTTCTTTGTTGCAAAATGAGCAAATAGCAGAAGTGGCACACTTTCTTCTCCTCAGGTTGACCTTGGTGGCTATGGCTCTGTGGCATAATTTCCAGCACAAGTTCTTTATTTTTGGAAGTTGTGGAATTTTCCAGAAGAAAGTCCAGAACTCATCCTCCCATTGGAAAGAGGACTCAGCTTTGGTTTTGCTAGGCTTTGAGTTGATCATTGCATAGTACTCACTTTTCACCATATAATCCCCATTTTTTGTGAGGGTCCAAATAGGTTCATCATCCTTATTGGTGAGGGAGATTGGAGTTTGGAGAATTTTTCAGCCACTTCTTTGTTGAAAGTGTTCCGAATCACTCCAAGTTTCTAACATTAGAGGTTTTCACTAATAAGGTCACTTACTCTCCCTGCAATGTCCAGGTTCAGCTCAGTGTTGAGGGTCTTCCCTTGTAGATCTTTGATCCATCCAACTATTCATTACACATTAATTTTTTGATGTGGGCTGGGCTGCAGATCATTAGTTATTCAGTCTAGTATGTGTCCGTTTACCTTCCACAAGGAAACTGGATTGTTTAATTTGGAAAGAAATGGACAATGGCATGTACACGGTTAAGTCGGGGATATTGGATCACCACTCAGCTCAACGCCAAAGTTAGAAATGAGCACCTCACCTCCTCGGCAGTTTCAAAAGCATTCAAAAGGATATGGGAGATAAAGGTGGCAACGTACACAAGAAAAGGAAATAACGAGGCCGCATCACAGTGCATTTGTCTTTAATCCGGCTAAATGGCCACTAGCCCAGATGGAAGAAAACTTTCTGAAACTGTCAAAGATGTTTAATGCGCTTAAATCTAACATTCTGGTTAGAGTATTCAAATTTCAGTTTTAGCTTCAAAGCAGGTAGTATGCTCAATGTATTAAGTACTAATTTATTTATCAAAAAAAAAGTATTAAGTACTAATTTAGTTTGCATGACATGATACAGAAACAAGATAAAAAATGCAAAATGTCGAAGAAAGACACCATATGGTCCCTGACAATGAATGTATTGCGTGGCTGGCAGGACGGGAGATTGCCATTTGATATAACATGCTTAATAAAGTGATGATCCAATACTGCTACCGGTGCGCCAGTATTCTGGTTTCACATGCATATCTTGACAATGAATGTATGAATCTCGCTAGCAGCAATCATGTCAGAGCACCAAATACTCATGTGGGCAGGGGCGGAACTAGGTATTCGAAACACCTGCGGTACTTTTGCAAGGTATTCAAAGTACTTGGGGCACTGTTGCAGTTTTGGGTCGGGCACGTGCCTACCCGGGCCATGCTTGTCGGTTTCTTGAAAGGCATGGAATCCCACTATTTGCAGACAATGCAAGAGAGTAATAGGAAAGCAAAGATCTTACAATTTGGTTCAGGATACCGGTTTTCTAGGTACATGCAGATTCAGGTATATCAGAGCCCTTATTCAGTTTACTCCATCTTAGTTAATCCGTTCCTGCTTTTGTGTTCTTCTATTTTATTGGTTTCGGTAGCACTAACAATAAGAAAACGAATGGTACTTTTAAAACCTTTCCATTGCCTGTTCTGAAGCCATTATTTTTTCTTATATTACCTTTAGAAAATCAAATCCATATTTCTATCCCGGTCTATCGCATCAAGATGTAAGAGATGCCAAAGCTTACTCAATAGAAGTCTCAGAAGCAGAGCCTTCCTATCCTATCCTAGTTGATTGCATAAAAGTCACCATGTTATCTAATGATTATTGTATTGACACATAAAGTTTAATACTTGCAGCTACTATCTGGAGAGTTTTCGAAAAATTAAGGGAAGTACATAATCAACACACACCATGGTCTTTTGTAGTCGTTCAACGGGGCTCACGAGACGGCACATCTGATCACTCAAAATTGCCTGCGAGTCTCTCGACGCCTCTGCCTCTCCTGTCCCCGTCTTCAGAATCTACGTATTCCATTGCCATGTAATCCTCTTCTCTCTCTCTCTCTCACACACACACACGCACACCCATTTGTTCCTTCTGTTCTCTGGTTTCAAACTTGTATTCACAGACCCATTTCTAATTTGCATGAACTTCGAATTCTGATCTGCAAATTTATTTTTGGGTCTATTGTTTTGTAAAGGATTCTGGTGGGTAATGTAGCAAAATATTCAAACTCTGGTGGCAATATACTCGATGCTGACATCTTTGTGCCCCAAAACAAGCAAGTCTTCTGCTCTTAGGTACTGTTTCAATTCATATTTGGTGGATTTGGAGTTGCAATGTCAATTAAGAAAAAATGACTGTCAGTTTAAATAACAAGGGCATTTGAAATGATAGTTTTTGTTTTTGAAATGCACTCATCATTTTCATTCATCATAAAAATTCACAATTACAATGGATGAAACATGCTTGAAATACAATTTAATACTACACAGTTCATAATCTTGCCTACACAATCTGTAAATTTATAAGAAGAACAAATAAGAAACTGTCGCTTCAAACGGCTTCTGAACATTTGTACGCTTCAACATCACCACCAATTGGCTTACACGCCTTTTTTGCTCCATCATTGGGAGCAACGAGAGATGTGAAGAGAATAACCCGTCTATCACGATAGCAGAATTCGGCCTCCACAAGAAATTCACATCGAAACTACATGACCATGTGATACATAACGTCACGCTTATGTTGTAGATTATCACCTTATTGTAGACAATAACTGCACTAAGGCGGTAGTTGGCCGCCCTTTGGCGGAAGAGAACCGCTCCTAGGCGGTAGTTGGCCTCTCCTTGGCGGAAGTGAACCGCTCCTAGGCGGTAGTTGGCCGCCCCTTGACGGAAGAGAACCGCTCCCAAGTGGTAGTTGGCCGCTCTAATGCGGTAGTTGGCCGTCATTTGACGGAACAAAACCGCTCTTAAGTGGTAGAAACTAAATTACATAAAGAAATCAACAAAAATCGACAACAGGAAGAGCATGGGACTCGCCGGCGGCGAGCCCCTACGATTGACGAAACAAAAATGGAGAGCAAGTTTTGTTCACAGAGAGAGATTTTGGAGAGGAAGGGTCTGTTAGAAGAGAAGAGTTTTTCCGCATTTGAAATGATACACATACCTCATAATTGGGATGGGGATCTGTGTACTAATCTTGCAGTTTCTTTTAGAAAAAAAGCATTGCAATTAATAAATAACGGAAACCTTACAACACACACTTAAACATAAACAAGATTCTTTCTAAAAAAATTTAAACATAAACAAGATTGGATGCTAAAGTAACAACAATACAAGATAGATACTGCGTAAAGCTGGATAAGAGAGCGTCCGATTCTAAATATTTCCCACAAGAGTTGGTGTTGGAGATATCCGAGCTGAAACCTTGATGCTGGTGCTGTAGTAGCTCAATGTGATGTGGTTGGGACTTGGATATGGATTGAAGGAAACAGATCTCAGGTGCAAAGTGATCCGAGAGGTGGCTTGTTGTGATCATTCAACTGGTTGGGTGCGCGAGACACCATGTTTTGTTGAATTCGACCTAAGCCACAATTGCCAAAAGGCAAGATAGAAGCAACAAGTTCTCCTTCCAAGGGCACCTGCCGTTTCCTTAGTAAATTAATCCAATCCGACGTAGAGTCTTCACTACCACATAATTTAACCAATTTTGTTCGACAAAATTGTGAGAGGGTTGAACAATGTTGTTTCGATCCGTGGAGTTGTGACCGCCAGAACCAATTGCAGGGTCGTGTAACAAGTAAGAAGGAGGAGTGGGACGATGAAGAGATGGTGTGGTTCGGGTGGATTTAAAACTTTGAGAGGGATATGGTAATGCTTCATTTTAGGGATGGCAATGCAGTTCGATCCGATCCGAAATCCGAGTAATTCGATTCGAATGGATCAAGTCCGAATCCGGTCCATATTAAAATGGATCGGATATGGATATTAAAAATCAAAATCCGATCCGTATCCGGATTCGATCCGAATATATTAGGATATTCGATGGATATCCGACCCGAAAGGATCCGAACACACATAGTTTTACGAAAATACCCATAGAGTTATAAAAAATTATGTTTTACCTACATATATATAAACACATTACACAAATCACTACAAATTATGTTTCCAGGCATGAAGAAAATATTCTACTATGGTTATGGACAATTTTAGTGTTGTTTTAATTGTATTTGTAGACAATTTTAGACATTATTGGTGCATTAAACCTTTGAATGGCTTGCTTATATTTCTTGGTAGATTTACGTTTGTCATATTGGTAAAATATTTTTAATATATTTTTACTTTTTTTAGGCATATTTTTTTTGTGGTGACTAGTTTTTACGTATTTTTCTGAATTTGTTGTGTATTTTTTTTGAGAAGTAAAAAAAAAAATGCTCAGGATCCGAATCTGGATCCGAATCAGATCCGTATCTTGAGATTTGGATTGTCGGATCGAATATGGATATTGAAAATTAAAATACGGTCCGAATCCGATCCGAATCCGTTTAGGATCCAGCCGGATTTGGATCGAATATGGATCCACTTATTTTGATCGGATCCGGATATGGATATAGGTGAATCCGTACCGAATCCGATCCATTGCCATCCCTACTTCATTTGTTTGGATTGGACGAATGTGGTGGAGATCTGAACGCGAAGGAGGTAGGTGATGGTGTTCCTCCTGCGTTTTCTCAGAAAAAAATTGAGGAATTATTCATCCCATCCAAACTCCGTCGATTTCGCGGGTGTACGCAAAAGATCTTTGTTGCTCTTGTTAACAATTGCACCGAAGGTGTTCCTCTCAAGGAATACCCTACTCAGATGAAGGATGTTAGTAAATTACGTGTAGCACCCAGTGGGTGCACATGTAATTAGTCACAACCTCCTACTAAATAATGGACAAATGTGTAAAGATCATGTGCTGATAAAAAACAGTTCTAAGTGTACACACAAATTTATGCGAATGGAAATAAAAACGATAAATCCGGTGTCAAATATATTTTATTGATGAAATATAGTGGATTACAATCTCTGTTATGTAATTTTCTAAACAAAAATTACTATCCCCTGATTCTCCTCCTTGAACGTCCAACGAGGGCTTTGTAGCTTGATCTCGGATCGAACGGGTAGGAGTTCTTCAATTTCGGAGAAGAACGCGTTGAATGTCTTGAAGAATGCGAATATTTTTCTAAGATCTTCAAATGTCTTGAAGAACGCGGGTAGGATCTTTGAAGGTCTCAAAGATCGTTGATAAATATCTTTGAAGCTCGCGAAGAACGTGGGTAGGATCTTCGAAGGTCTCAAAGATCGTTGATGAAGATCTTCGAAGCTTGCGAAGAACGTGGGTAGGATCTTTCAAGGTCTCGAAGATCGTTAATGATCTTGTGGATGGACGAACTCTTCAGGGCATTAGCAACTTGATCTTTAGAGCTCTCTCCTTGCAAGATGTAACTGGGTGTCCCATATGCCTAGGGATGGTCCCTTTATATATGTATGGGCCGACTTGTTGGCCAAGGTAGAAAATAATAATATTTATTTTTTATTTATTTATTTTCTGCATCAATTTGGCAAGTGGCGCAATACGATTGGCCGAACTTGTTAGTCTTGATAGCTGCATCATTTTCACAGGACACAGTCCTTGATTGGCCTTACTTGTTGAATTGTAGTCATGTCATGTATTGAAGTGGCGTCTCCATAAGCAGTCCTTACTTGTATATAAGTTTTGTCTTATTTACACTTTACTCCTCCATTAATTAATGCTTAGGGGAATAATTTGACAGCAATGGCAATCTGATCCCGTCTTGTAATTAGGTGATAATTGACACGTGGCACACTTTTTATTGGCCGCAAATTTTGCGTGTCTACAAATGCCCCCTCGAGACTGGTACGCTAACTCTTGAATTTGTTGGCGGGCGAGTCTCGATTTTCTTTTTATCTATTTCTGCGAACTTCTTAGACTAAGCAACGACTTTCGCTATTTAACCTTACAATTTCTTCTGAATGCAACTTAAATACCCATCACATTCTCGGATCTCGATTCTTATGTGTGGAATTTACTTCCTTGGATGGTCCAGTTAGGTCTTTAGATCTCATAGATGATGTTACCAAAATGTAGTAGCCCCTTTGGTAGTCAGAGGCTCACAGCCCACAAAGTCAGAACTTCTATACTTGGAATGTATTAGTAAAGGAAAGATTTCCTTACACAAGTCAGGTTGGGGCGGCAAAAGAATCTCTCCTTTAAGTTTTTTTGTTTTTTTAAAGAAACCTTCCTTGCCAATTATGAGGAGGCACTCCAGAACATTCCCTCAACCGCCCCACACCTCTATAAAAGCTAACATTTTGCTCCCTTGTTTCTCTATTCATCTCCCATGTTATGCATACAGATTTATTCACGCATTGACACCTCTTTTTTATGCTTTTCAAGCCTTGTATTTTCCCCTTGTGCATATACTAATAGTCCTCATATCCTTTTACGGAAGCTGTGCATCCAATTTAATCTTCACTTGCAGTTTCACTATGGTGATATTCTCTGATTCTTCTTCCCACGGCCTCAACATCTTCGCGGAGTAAGCTCCATTCTCAACTTTGTGAGCTTCAATGGTGGCTAACTCTGCTGTTGCTTCAGCCACTGTGTTGTGGCGTTCATGGCCAGCTTTCGTGGCTGTTTGGTACTAATACTAGCCGCTCCATCGCTGCTTTGGCTTCGACAATTATTCTGCCATGATTATTTTCTCATGCGTTCTTCTAGCCAGTGGTTGATGCCGCTGCTATTAATTTGCCGCCATGTTTTTAGCTCTTTGAACCTATTATGCCGCTTTATTTGTGGCGTAGCTCACTGGGTATAGCCGTATAGGCTTCCTGAGAGGAGACTTGACGACATCGCGACTACCGCGTTGATACGTTGCACTTCTATTTCAGCTGGACTATTGTTCTTATGGGGCTCTGTTACTGACAGCTTATACAACGCCTTTGTCGCTTTATTTGCGGCAATAACCTTATGCCCTTTGGGGAAACATTAGGGCATCTCCAATAGTAGTAGGTATTTTTTTGCATGTTTTAAAGTTTGCATGTTATGCATTTGTAGTTTTTCTCCAGCGGTAAAATGCAATTTATACATTTTGTAGTTATGAGAAGTTAAAATAAACATATAAAGGATGCATGAGAGGAGAGAGATAGACACAAAATTTTGCATGCCTACTTTCTTGCTAGCTATTAATGGAGAGGAGGATGCATGTTCTTTAAAATGCGTGAGCATATGCATTGTCTATTGGAGGTCAACTTTTCATCATATTCTTTATATTTTGCATTTTGCATAGACTATTGGAGATGCCCTTATTGCTTCTATCATTGCTTTAGCTATTTCACCACCACTTTTCTTTGTGAATCACTTAATTTGCTGCGGAGTTCTGATGGCTGCGTTACCGGCCCCAGAAAGTTGAGGAGGTACTCAAAACCAACGGGTGAAACATGTTTGATTCTTTTCAACTTCTTCATTATTCCTCTATCTCTCTCTCTCTCTTTTAATGAGCACATCACTATTTTTCTCATGCTCTTTGTTCAAGTGCTGTATCATTCTTTTTAGTTTTGGTTTAGATTAATGTGATATTGTCTTTGAATAAAACACTTGCTTCTCCTTAACCAGCTTCTAACTTCTGCTTTTTTCCTTTTCCCCATACTTTCCAAGTCCCTGCCAAAGCCTTGATTTCATTTAGCGATTTGTCCATATTTTCCCGTGGAGGTTTGCGCACAGTGTTCAACGAATCAGTCCGGCACTTGCTTCTTCGCAAGGGTGTTTGTAGTGTTCAATGACTCAGTCTGGCACCTGCATCTTCGCAAGGGTGTTCGTAGTGTTCTCCATTTTTCGGTCCGACACCTGCATCTTCGTGAGGGTGTTCATAGTGTTCAAAGACTTGGTCCGACGCCTGTATCTTCTCAAGGCTTTTCGTAGTGTTCAACGGGTCGGTCCGGGACTTTTTCTTTACAAGAGCCGTGTTAACACCGGAATTAACCGACTCCACACTAGCTCTAAACTTTTGTTAGAACCGTGTTAATACCGGGACAAACTGATTTCACACTTGATCAACTCGCGGCAGAGTCGTGTTAACACCGGAATAAACCGATTCCACACTCGTTCAACTTGCGCTAGAGCCGTGTCAACACCGGAATAAACCGACTCCACACTTGTTCAACTTGCGCTAGAGCCGTGTAATACCGGAATAAACCGACTCGACACTCTGTTTCCTTGACCTGGTGGACTACAAAGATTTTTCACTTCATCGCCTTGACATCTACTTAAGTAACAGAGTTGTCATGATGTCCATCCAAGGAAAAGAGCCACCATGACGTCATTCTAGCGACAAAACCACCATGATGTCCATCCAAGCAAAGAGCCGCCAAGATGAAGGAGCTACCATGACGCTCGTCTAAATGAAGAAGCAGCCACAATGCCCGTCCAAGAAATGGAAAATACATGAAGCTCGTTCAAGTGAAGGAACCGCGTCCAAGCGAAGGAACCTCCATGAAGCTCGTCCAAGCGAAGGAACCGCCATGTAGCCCTTTCTAGCGAAGGTACCGCTATGAAGCCTGTTCAAGCGAAGGAAACTCCATGAAGCCTGTCACATCGAAGTACCTTCCATGAAGTTCGTCCAAGCAAAGAAGATCTTATCAAATCCAACACTCCTGCTTCATTAGAGAATGGGTTGTTTTTGGCGGTTACGACTGCACTCAAGGCGATGCCTCAAGTTGCCTACGTACCCTTTTGAGGATCAAGTCGAACGTAGTTCAATTTAGGTGTGTTCACAGTTTATACTCTTGTGTGCAAGAAGTAGTGAAGCGGTTTATGCTCATGCCTTAGGAGCTGTAACGCAGTTTATGCTCGTACTAAAGGAGCGGTGGTGCGGTTTATGCTCGTGCCAGAGCTGTGAAGCAGTTTATGCTCGTGCTAAAGGAGCGGTAGAAAATCTTCGCTTGCGAATATTGATAAAATTTAGGTTCTCATCCAGGAGATTTAACCAATCTTCATATCAGAAGACGAAGAAAGTTTAGGCTCTTTTGCAGGAGCTTTGACCAATCTTCATATGAGAAGACGGAGAAAGTTTAGGCTCTTTTCCATGAGAGTTCTGGTATCAATTTGTTGATTTGGAGAAGTCAAATCCATGCCGTTCACACCACCTCGTTCCATATTCGATTGCCGTGAATCTTTCGTGGCCATTGAACTAAATAAAGAATTAGTGTCTTCACACTTGAGTTCTTTCTTTTATGTGATTGGGTCGCTTTAACTTCACTTGGAGAAGCCATATTTAGCTTCATTCCTTTGAGGACTCATTCATCTTGAGTTTGTTCATGCTTTAAGGAGATAGAAGACTTGTCTGGAGAGCTGCATTGGCTGGGGTTTCGTCCTTTTCCATACCTTCTCCACCTCACGCATCTTTGAGTCATTACATGAACATGTATGACGATCATTATACAGTGTTGGCTTACTTTGACGTTGGACCCACCTCTTCTTCTGTGTAACTTGTATCCTTCGTTCGTCGTTGGGTTTTTTACCTTCGTCTTTACGCAACGACTTCCCCCATTTTTAAAAGAGGTTCGTTGTGCATAACTTTGCTGCTTTTCTTCCTTCTTGGCGCTGATAGGTGATTCCCCTTGCATCATTTTCCAAGAGTTCTTTGCTACTCGCCCTTCGAAGGGTTCAACCGAGATGCAAGTCACATTTGTTGTAGCAGATCCAATTTCTTCTTCCAACAAGTAATTCCCTTCCTTGAAAAGTTGCATGATCTTATCCTTGAGTACGAAGAACTTTCATGGTAGGATGACCAAGAAGGTGATGGTACTTGCAGTACGTAGGATCGTTGAATTATTCGGCTTCCTCAAGTCACTTTGACTCCAAAGGTTCAAGGATCTTTTGTTCCACCAGTTGTTCGAGAATTGAAGGAACTTCATCGTCGACAAACGGATACACTTTTGCTTGCAATTCTTTTAGAGTTGGTCTTGATAGTGGGTTTTCTCCGGTTGAATTGACTTGGTCAATATTGCTCTTCTTTTCTTTGTCCGAGAGCTTCACCGAATTAGTCGTGACAACCATGGAATCTTGATTGCTAGTTTTAATTGTGAACTTTGGCCCTTTATAAGAGTTTTGTTTGCTTTCCCCCTTCCAAGCTTCAAAAGGAGGTGGTCCCTGGCTTTCGCTTGACGCAATACTAAGCTCCATGTCATGAGCACGAGTAGCAAGTTCCTCGAAGGAACTTGGCCTTATTCCTTGAAGTATGTATTGCAAAACCCAATTCATGCCTTGAGTACACATCTCAATTGCCGAACCTTCAGATAGTCCCTCCTTGCAGTTAAGGCTGAGGTTCCTCCAACGATTTATGAAGTCAATTGCTTTCTCGCCTTTATTTTGGCGAGTGTTAGTCAACTTGACCATGTTGACGGTTCGCCGTGTGCTGTAGAAACGGTTGAGAAAATCCTGCTTCATCTGCCCCCAGCTATCAATGGACCTCGGATCAAGCTGGCCATACCACTCAAAGGCGTCATCGTTAAGGGTCCTCAAAAACTGCTTCACCAGGTGGTCTCCATCATTTCCAACGTTTTTACATGTATCGACGAAGTGGGCAACATGCCGCCTAGGGTTTCCTTCCTGAGAATTGATGGAACTTAGGAGGATTGTAACCATCCGGCATGCTTAACTTCTCGATTCTCTCCATTGAAGGCTTGATGTAGGACTCAGACGAAGTCAACGGTGCTCTAGGCCTCCCATTCATGGTGTGCATGATGATCTTTTGTAGCTGATCGAGAGGAATGGTGCCATTGGCTGACAATTGAACACTTGGCCGCACTTCTTGCCCACAACTCGTCATTCTAGCTTCTGGTGCGACCTTGGGAGCGTGTTCATACACTTGACTTGCTTCTTCACGGGTGTCGAGTTTTTCTATCAGCTTTGCGAGCTGAACGTCACGAATTTCCAAAATCTTCTTTAAGTCTTCAACCCTTGGTGAGGTTCGCTACTTGCTCTTCGAGAGTGACCGCACTAGTAGTCATGACGTGCACACTGATATCATCATCCAGATCAAACATTGGTTTATGCTGACTACCCTTAGTGCCAGATTTAGAGTTGCTTTTGCAACTTTCTTCCCAAGACTTGTTGGAAACAGAAGACTCCTTTGTTGTGGGAACGTTAACAATCTTTTCTAGAGTACCATCTTCATTTCCCCCGATAGTTGACATGGCCTTCGACATACTATGGGTTACTGGACGAGTGATTTGAGTTCCAGAGTTGGTTTCTAAAGTTGAAGACTTGGCGTCTCCATCCTTGAGTGGTGGAAGTTCGTTATCCTTCATAGGAGAAATCACAAACACTTGTACTTGAGGAGAAGAGATGAGGGGCAGAGAGGTCCCACTAGGCGTGCCAAAATTTTTACACACAAATTTATGCTAATGGAAATAAAAGCGAGAAATTCGGTGTCAAATATATTTTATTGATGAAATATAGTGGATTACAATCTCTGTTATGTAATTTTCTAAACATAAATTGCTATATACTGATTCTCCTCCTTGAACGTCCAACGAGGGCTTTGCAGCTTGATGTGGGATCGAACGGGTAGGCGTTCTTCAATTTTCGCGAAGAACGCGTTGAATGTCTTGAAGTATGCGGAGAACTTGCTAAGATCTTCAAATGTCTTGAAGAAAACGGGTAGGATCTTCGAAGGTCTCGAAGATCGTTGATGAAGATCTTCGAAGCTCGCAAATAACGTGGGTAGGATCTTCGAAGGTCTCGAAGATCTTTGATGAAGATTCTAGAAGATCGTTAATGATCTTGAGGATGGGCGAACTCTTCAGGGCTTTAGAAACTTGATCTTCAGAGCTCTCTCCTTGCAATATGTAATTGTGTGTCCCATATGCCTAGGGATTGTCCCTTTATATAGGCATGGGCCGACTTGTTCGCCAAGGTAGAAAATAATAATATTTATTTATTTATTTATTTATTTATTTATTTACTTATTTATATATTTATTTATTTATTTATTTATTTATTTATTTATTTATTTATTTATTTATTTATTTATTTATTTATTTTCTGCATCAATTTGACAAGTGGCGCAATACGATTGGCCGAACTTGTTAGTCTTGATAGCTGCATCATTTTCAGAAGTCGCACTCCTTGATTGGCCTTACTTGCTGACTTGTAGCCATGTCATGTATTGAAGTGGCGTCTCCATAAGCAGTCCTTGATTGTAAATAAGTTTTGTCTTATTTACACTTTACTCCTCCATTAATTATTGCTTAGGGGAATTTATTTGACAGCAACTGCAATATGATCCCGTCTTGTAATTAGGTGATAATAGACACGTGGTGCACTTTTATTGGCCGCAAATTTTCCGTGTCTACACTAAGAAGCCTAGCCTCTCTATTTAACTTGCATCCACAGGTGGAACGTGGTGTGAACAAGAGCGTTCGTCCAAGTGTTTTGCGCCGGAATGTTGGACAAAGGCATGTGAGATCAAGCAACAACAATCTTCATCATCCGCTGCGTAGGAGCTTAGGAGAAGAGGTAAACGCGTGAATCTTCCGTTTTAATTAGGTTTTCCCCTAGCTCTCACTCAACTCCAAACTTGGAATGATCTAATGTGTTTAGATCTCAGATTCTTAGGCTTGTTCTTCGTGCCTCGTTATGCGTACCCGAATGAGGACTGCAATAGAAAATTGAGTTTTTGAATTTTCATAATCTGTAGGCGAATCTTTTACGGATGCGTAGATCTTTTCACGAAGATTTCAGAAATATTAGATTTTAATTTTTTGGACAAACATAGAGAAACATATAACTGTTTTCATGTTCGGAACAATATTAATCTGGACGGTTTTGATCTTATTAGAAGAACACATTTTTCGAAGTTGTGAAAATTTGAATTTGAACACATAATCGGGATCCGGACGAAAAGACGATTCCAACAATGTATAGATCATCGGAACAGAGCACAAGAAGCCGGCGAGTGGGCCCGACGCGCCACCGACTACGTCGTCACACGCGCCCACGCGCCAAAGGGCTGCAGTGGCTGCTCACGTGGCGCAAGGGCTGGCGTGGCATGATGACATGTCAGTGATACGCTAGTAAGAGGCTGCATGGCGCTGCCATGGCAAATGACGTGGCAGCCCATTGGACCTTGACACTGACGGGGCGTGCCACGTGTCGCCTACTGGACTGCCACACGGCATCCGAGTCAGCACGTGCTGATGTAGCAAACGGTCGATGGACGGCGTGTGACGTAGGCACACGCACCGAGGCGCAGTGTCGTCTGAGGGCGCGTGCGGCCTCCTCCCGCCGCCATTTTCGTCCAATTTATTCCAGGGTACTCCAAATTGAATTCCTATTTTTGGGATATTTTTCGAAAATACAAATTTTTTTATTATTTTCCTGATTAATTAATTAATGTTTAGCACACTTCCTGAGGCAATTAGGCAACCTTAAACACACTGTTTCCAGCCCAAACTTTTTCTAGAGACTAAGGTCATTTTCCCCTACTGTTTACCATAGGTGGTGAGACTTGAGGAGTTTTGGAGCATGATTTGATTATTTAAAGTAATTAGATTACTGCTTATTAATTTCCAGTAATTAAAGTCTAATTCTGAAAATTCCCAAAAAATTTCAGAATGTTTATTATTTTGTTCGACATATTGTTGTGGGTTGAATGGATGTGTTTGGTGCATGGATGTGGAACAGATGTGGTTGTTTAATTTATGGTTTGGTTTTGGTTTGGTTTTATTATGTAATCAAAATACGGCTGCGTCTCGTGCCTCTCTACATACCTTATTGTCTTCTCTTCTCAACCAATCGCCTCTTGAGAGATTTTTCTTATTATAAATAAGAATAGTTAGTGAATATTGAAGATAGAAGATTCAAGAGAGATGGCCAAACCAAAAAGGACGTGGAGTAAGGTGCATGGAGCAAATTGACGAATAAAGGAGCTTCAAGATTGGCACTCTCAAGTTAGGCGAGAATGCATGAAGCGAGATTCGATGCTCAAGAAGTGTTCTCATTGATGAGAATGCACCTTAGGGGCCACATCCATGCATATTTATTTATGCTTGTGTTGGACATATTTGTATATCATCGTATAACCCAGCATGTTAACGAATTAAAACAAAAGAGCTCACATTGGTAGCATGGTTAAAACTAATGGGGAATCATAAGTGACGAGATTTGATTCCTAGAATTGCTACTAGGTTTTGGTGGAAGCCTTATGAGACACTATTAAGTTTTAATCGATGTCTCATGTTTTAGGAGCTAACTAAATGCTAGTTTTAATTTCCTGCTAATGTCTCAAATAAATCGTATCTAAATCGAAACTGTGAGGGCTAAATGGTGATAACTACATGACGTATCATCGTACTATGTAACCATCCGTTGGACATAGGTTGTCAAGCCACCCACAAGTATGGTCGAACCTGTGATGAATAGTTGTCATAGTAGCACATACACATCTTCTTGAGGCTCACAATAGTGGGAGGCAATAGTCAAGATAATGTCGTCGACGTGCTATGTCAGGGTGGAGAAATGACCTCATCAGCAAGTTCTAGACCACCTTGAAATTCAAGAATTGTAGGATTAAGCCAAAGAAGAATGTTGGATCCATCTTAGCCATTGGCGTACATAAAATGTGAGTAGTGACTCATATGCGTGCACTGATTCTAAGTAGTGAGTCATAAATCCCGCCTTAACTATCAGTAGTGAGTCATGTCATAATATTGAGAACTCAACGATATCGTCTGAGATCCATGCCGTTTATGACCAAAGAGTTAAAGGCTGCCAAGTACAAGCTATCCGATTAGCAACTAAAATAATTTTTGCGATCTCTGCCGCGTTTCATGCAAGTGCCGTGAAGACGTATACAATAAACCTTATAAGTGTCAAGATGTTTTGATTAGATCGAAAATCGCTCCTCTCTAGGATCTAAGCAACCAAGAGTTTGCTAAAGAATACTAGTCCATCATACTTCTAAAGCCTAAGCGATAAGTCATTGCTAAAGTCTGTTAATAAAGTATGATCGGCAAATGCAGTCCCTAGCCCGATATTGAAACCGTGAGGCAATGGGACATGCAAGGATAAGGGAGTGTAGGGGCAATGTTGGTATAAAACCAATAGCCCAATACTGGCAAACGCAAAGGGGGCAAAAGAGATTTTACTAAGACTAGAGAAAAGGCAAGACCTGACACTAACTTCTCTTCTAAGGATCCAAAGGGATTATCTTTGAGGGGGTAGCCACCAAAGTTGTATTTGGTCACAGTTCTTGTTTGGATCTAGTTATCTCCCAAATGAATGATGCGTTCCTATATTCTAGCAACATGATGCCTCTGAATCCCCGGATGTCTCCTCTAGAGTAGTGACTTAAGATTCTGATACATTCCGCTCTAGATTAAGAAACGCATTGTCGGGACTGGAGGTTCATGCTAGCTAGAGCATGCCTGCTTGGAATGTTTTCCAAAGTGCCCTTACTTGTGTGTGATTTTTGCCTTATAAGAGCGGCAAAATGAAAACCATTCAGTAAAGCAATAAGAACTATTGAGTCTTTACGTCTTATTCATTCTGTTATTGTTTTCCATTAAATGTTAGAGCTAAGACACGATGCTTACTGTTCCATCACATTCATAAATTATTGTCCGCATCTCAACTATGTGTGCTAGATGCCACATAAGTCTGAGTGCCTCAAACATGTATCTAAGAAAGGTAGAAAACCATCTGGACAAGAGATTATCTCTTTGTAAAGAACGAGACTATGGGTATCTATCTGAGCAAGAACTATGTCATGGAAATGAATAATGCGGCAGTTGACCATTCCCCACACTTCGCAGCAGAGTGCTAGCGAATAGGAGGAATAGGATACTGTAAGAGATGATTTAATGTATGATAGAGCATGCAAAATATATGTTCCATGTTAGAGAAGACGCTTTGCTAAACGGCTGCGGGCATACTCAACCAAGTTTCCACCAAGTTTGTAGCCACTACGCCCCACAAGATGTGGACCAAAAGGCAACCTGAGTGATGTCACCTTAGGCCATGGGGATCGACAGCTTATGTGATAACCAAATTTCCATAAGTATTGGAAGTTGGACCCTAGACTGAAGAAACGTATCTTCATATGCCATTCAGATAACTCTAGGGGGTGCATATTCGAAACGCAATAGCCGAATAGTAGTATAACGTAAATGGGTTCACGAGATATAGGAGATGTTCATAATTACGGGAAACGTTTGTAGAGATGATCTCCACAAGTATGGACCGCTGGAAGAAACCCATTCCTTAGTCGATTGTGAGGAAATAGTTCCTAAAGGATCCTTTGGACTGTGGGAATGACTTTCCAAGCGAGATGCCCATCCATAGAGATGATAGAAAATGATGATCTTCCTATGCAAAGAAACCCCATCGAATGCTTGAGATCGAAGGGATGATCTTTAGGGTCTCATTGCATAATCAATAGGATATAATACTAGGCCTTATCGTTCCCTAATTATGAAGAGTGAATATTAAGCTTTACGAAAGGAGTTAAAGTCTATAAGGGGTCAACCAAGTTTGAGACCAGGTTGACTTTCAGAATGAATGCAAGACCATTGGAGATCAGTGGATTTCCAAGGTCAATCAGAGACCCAGGCGAAAGCGTAGTAAGACATATGACTTGCATAGAAGCGACAACGACGAAATTCTCCCAAGACAGGTAGTGAGAGTTTGCCTCGATCCGACAGGGTGTTCTCCAAAACGGGGTAACGAAAATTACGTTGGTTCAACGGGTATCCTCCCCAATGCGTTGGGTGATGAGGATTAAGTTGATTCTATTTACATCAACTATAGTTGTGATGATGGACCTAAAGCTCCATTCTAGATAAATGTGACGACTGAATTTCTCGATGGAGAAATCAGAGTGGTGATCAGCATGACTCAGCCACAGGGTTCCGAGACGTAAGGTCAAATGCACACATGTGTACAAGCCAATAAGTCCATGTGTGGTCTTAACTAGTCCTCTAAATAAATAGTATTTCATCAGAGGATCGGTACTATTTGTTTATGATATCGGATGAAAACCGCTGCATGCCACTCTCATTAGTAAAGAGCTTATGATCACCTTACTCAACATCGATAACACATTATTTGCCAGTAGAGCTTGAGGACTGTTCGTTTTCACTAAGGGGTAGTTATCCTCTCGATTTGCGATAGGGGGATATTTGTAGGGCGAGAAGTATTCTCGTTCGTTCATATATACTTCTTGCATCATCACTAGAGGCGTACATCAAGAAGATGCTTGAACAGTTCCATATTCTCGACCTAAAGCCATGATGTACTCCTGTATTCACGCAAGACTTTACGAGCCTAAATATGTGCTCTAGAGACACCATACAAGATATACCATATAACCAGAGTGCCTGATGCAGAAATAATGGTAATCTAATGTACTTTTTGATGCGTAGCCAGACCCTACAAACGCTATGTAATCGAAGGAGTGGAATTCACGAAATCCAAATTTGGGACACTAGATTGGAGTCATGAGGATACTCAGTAACTCTATGCGAGGGATCACCTTCTATGACCATCAGAGATAGATGCTTCGACTAGTTTGGCTATACATGCTGACTAGGGTGGGGACCTAGAAACACATGGATCCGCCTCAGGCTATCAACCATGCTTGATGATAGACTCATCGCATGGAACAACAATATAAAGTATTACACGATCGTATTAGACCGCTCCATCGATCATGGAAGCGAAGCACGATTGCATGTTTTGCCACTGGGCTGAAATGTGTTTGACTAAAAAGGTTTCCGGTCAGCTTAGAAGCGGTTGACGAACCTAGACCGATTACCAGGATTTGTAATGGCATATTACAATAGCATTGCGGTAAAGTCAAACACATAGGAAAGGGTACTTCACCAGGGATGAAATAGCTACCTGAAGCGTAATATTGGAGTACATCGACTATGGGGCACAGTGGTGGCGTACCCCATTCCTAAACTACTTATGAGAGTCCTCTTTGTGGATCGTTTTGGAGAAATGGGAGTCGGTCGTCGATGAATGGAAATATGATTGATGAGCATACAAGACTTTAACGATTGTAAATTTTAAATGGATTTGATTATGCTGCATGTTAATTGATACATGCTTAATATGTTGTACTTCCTATACTAGCATTAGGGAATGTCGCGCAGACATGAGGTCGATTTCCTCACACGAACGATCACCTTTGTGATACCCTGGATGGTGAGCGAAAGATGAGACAAATTCCCGACAAGAGCTAGACGCCCATGATAAGAGCTAGACGCCTATCATGAGAGCTAGACGCCTATGATAAGAGCTGGACGCCTATCACAAGATAAATATGCCCATGATAAGAGCTAGACGCCTATCATGAGTGCAGAATGCCTATCAGGTGGAGTCAAATTGTTGCATTGGATATATTCCAAGGTGAGATGTGCTGTGTGCTTATCGAACATGGTGAAAACCCTAATTCCATGTATAGTCTGCGTAATGGAGAGCCAGCTGCGAGAACTGATTTCTGTGCGCAAGTAGTGTGACATCTTAGTACCCAGGTTAGTAGCCTAGATGGATACCAGACTAAGATCTCCATGATGGTCCTTACGGATAAGACATGCGCTCCGATCGGAGTTCAAACACTATGGCGTGTACTTCCCCAAAGTAACACGTGCTAATGAGTGACATGGGGTGATGTGTAGAATTAGTCCATACCTCGTCAGTCATAGAAATATGATTTCGACTGTATACCCTCAGTACTTTTATCTGTGTCGTGAGGATACAGGTTGGTGGGGCTACTTTAGCGTGACACCTTACGATAATGGATGATTCGGCCTTCTGGACACTGCTAGGAAAGTAGTTGAGACGGATCTAAGCGGCACATGGATAGAAGGAAGATTCCCATTGCATCTATCTTTGTTGTTTTCATTGGGCCCACCTACAAGATCCATCGGGGTCGTGCAGGATATGAATATAATAAAGGAGATGTGAACGCATTGGAGCACGGCCTATGGGAGTAGGCAGGTGTTCATGGTCCACGAGATGACAATTGGATCGAATCTGGGGGATACGAGAGTTATAATTTGCATTATTTTTCCTAAAGGGTTGAGAACGCCTGATGCTAGCTCATCTCGTATGAGTTTAGAGTATGGATCTCCTGAAATGCAGGTACTCTCAGCAGTCACATGCCACGCCCACAAAATACTCTATATATGATATAGTTGGAGATTGAGAGAGACTAAAGGAGCTATGCGCAGCCCCACTGTACGAGTGGGATATGCTAATAAATTACGTGTAGCGCCCAGTGGGGTGCACATGTAATTAGTCACAAACCCTAAGAGGTTAGTTCCAAGCTGGCTAGAAGTTCTGTCTATATACGGAGACAACCTCCTACTAAATAATGAACAACTGTGTAGAGATCATGTGCAGATCAAAAACAGTTCTAAGAACCCTAGCCTATCTCTCTAACTTGCATCCAAATGTGGAACGTGGTGTGAACAATAGCGTTCGTCCAAGTGATTCGCGCCGGACTGTGGGGAGCAAGACGAATGCACGTGAGATCAAGCAACAACAACGATCTTCGTCATCCGATGCGTAGGAGCTTAGGAGAAGAGGTAAATGCATGAATTTTCCGCTTTAATTACGCGTTATGATCTATATTTGTTTAGATAAGTTCTCCCTTCGAAGGAAGATCACATCCTCAAACCAGAGTTGATCCAATTGGACTCTGATCTTGATAAGAATCTTGCTGTCGATGTGGTGGCCTGGTAGCAATTTAGAGGAAATTCCAAACAGCAATAAGTACAAACCATAGTTGTAAATTCTGTCCCGTTCTGGTCCGGTCCGGAACATTCCGTTTTGAAGGCTAAGCGGAACGGATATGCTATCAATTCGTACCAGTGAAAATTCCGGATCGTTCCGGACAGTTTCAGGGCGTTCCGTTCAGCAAAATTCGGGATGTTCCGCTCCGGATCCGGATCCCATCGTGCATTTTTTAAAAATCCACAAAGTGTGTTGTTGCCATGAATTGAACCCGTGAGACAAACCATTGGTTATTAATTTAGCTATCCACGGGAGCAAAAGACTATTTGTTTGTCAAATCATGTTTTAAGATGATTAAAGTATTTCAACAACATTATATGATTTATTGATATATTGGCATTTTGAACTCAATTGCTATTTATTGAACACAATTAATTTTTTTAGTGTTCAAAATTTAATTATTATGAATTTCATGAATTTCATGAGTATAATTGTGGAAGTGGAACAAGACTTTGCACACAAAACCCTGCATGAGATATATTTTGGAGACCACGGATGTAAACTTTATGAAATACCCTATGTTTAACATCACACCAAATAAGGGATGTCCAATCTTGAAGCAAAAGAACTTTAGTGCCATCTTCGATAAGGACACATGAGTCAGTCACATAGTTAAAAATGAATTAATATCTCCTGATAGATCAACTGAAAATACTTTACGACTCCTTGAGTCCGTTCTCCTTCATCACCCACACATCACAAGGGTCTCCGAAAGAGATACACGAGACGCATAGACATTCTTCCAACGATGCTAACTCCATACAAAAATCAAGGGACTTCTTACCATCATAGACACTAGGCATGGACACTATCCGGTATTTCATTGTAGCAAGATCGAGTGCAACGATAAAACGATCATACGCAGTCCAATGCATGGCACCACTGACTAACATACCACGAGATCCATCCAAACTAAGGCAATTAAGGTAATGAGGTAAACCGGTAACAATCTTTGTCCAAGACTTGGTCTTTAGAGTGTAAACCTTAACTTAAGAGTAAAATTTGGTGAGACAAGGGCATGGACACGGATAGGGGTGTAAGCTCTAACCGGAAAAACCGCAAACTGAATTGAAAACATAATAGATATGATATAGTCGAGTCGCCCCAGTAGGCCAAACCTGGAGTGGTTGATGATATTGGTGGATCTAAACCGAGAACTCTGCAAGCAGTTGCCACTGTATGTAACGACCAGCAAGCATGATATCAAAAGACAAAGGTGCTTTTGATTGATATATGCAACAAGATAATAACCGATTCCAAGAGTCACAAATCACAACAAGTTGCATATATGCAGAGGATCAGAGAGATTACAACTGGTACATGCTGCCGTTTACATGCTCATGATGAATATGTGATTGCGTGCACATTCGTAACTCCCAGACATATACTGGAAAATTTTCTCATTCAATCAACAAAACCAAAGTTAAAATCAGTTGACGGTATTCAGCTAACCTTAAGAAATATCAAATACAAGAAAGCATGCAGTTCATTAAAATGCAGCTAAAACTTAAATAATTCGCTGAAACAATTTGAAAACAAAAACAAAATACCATTCTCCCAAGTTATCATTTCTCCACCCCCCCCCCCCCCCCCCACCTTTTTTTCATATTCTCATCTTCTGTGGTGTATCCATCCTCTGAACAGTAGTTCTGCTTCCACTACCAAGTGGAACAAGGCTTTGCAAAACAGGCTTTGAGTCGAAAGAACCATGAACGCCAATTCTCTTTTCTATGTTACCTTCAATATCAACCCATATAAGGTCCGTCAAATGATGCATCAAAAGAACTTGTGTACCATCCTTTGACAAAGCCAAAGGAGTTACAAACTTATTATATACGATATAGTTTTGTAGACCAACCGAAAACAGTTTAGTCCACGACTCTTTGACTCCGTAATGCTTCATTACCCACACATCTATTCTTCCTTCTCTCTGACGGTTGCATGTGCAAAGACAGCCTTCCAACACCGCTACTGTCTCACCCCACTTGCTGAGCTTGTCAGTCTTGGGAGGCATGGACACCAAACTATATTCCTCTGAAGAAAGATCAAATGCAGCAATGAACTGATCGAACCGCTGGTTATCCCCACAGACAAACCAATGTAAAGCCCCTCCACACAACACTCCGTGACTCCAGTAGGTGTGGAAGCGATAAGGGCAATCCTGAATATTTCTCCACTTGTTGGATCTTAGGCTGTAAACCTTTACTTCCGAGCCTCGGAAATGTAATTGAATCATCCTAACAACTTTGTAATCATCATGGACTGAATCATAACCCATACCATACATAACATATCGGATTTGATTATGATAATTGGAATCTGATTCAACGAAAGGTAGCATGCGGTAGTCTCTGGTGAATAAGTTCCAAATCAAAATTGTATCTTCATAATGATCGTTTACATTATTATAAACTAAAAGGACTAAACCATTACAGGAACCAATAACCCTAGGGTGGGAATTCTTCAATGGGTGATGGATTTCTACAGGTTCATCCAGTGAGTCCATGTTAACCACGTAGGTACGCAACTTTTCATTAACTAAGAGGTCTCGGTTGTTTCTGGATTCTATGGAACGGTCGAGATGCAATTTGATGAAACCGGGACTGTCGATGAGATCAAGCCATCGTTTAGACACGCACCTGAAACGGAGAAGTGGTTTCACCGCCAACCGTAACAGTATGTCGTCCTCAAGGTCTACCGGTAAGCTGGCCATCAAGTCGTCCTCTCTCTCTCTCGCATTAGGGTTTGTACCGAATATGATTTTTGTCTGGAGAACAGCGAGAGAATATTTTACCATCCTGGGCTGGGCTGGGCTGTCCCTGGCAACTTGAACAACGTTTTTCTCTGTTATGTACAGAGGGCTACAAAGTTGAGCCCTAGCCGGGCTTGGACTACATACTCCATCCATCTCATTTATACTATCATGATTTTCTAAAGAGAAATGCTAAACCTCACTCCTTTTTCTTCACCTCTAAAGTCAACCTCTTACCTGGACGCTTAGTTGGATTATTAGTCAATCAAGTAAATATATTCTTTTTTATTTTATCGAAGACTTATCTCAATCCCTATTTATCGATATCATTACTACATTTCCGGTAGCAATCAAGAGATCGCGGGAAAAATATTACTGAAAGAAATAACTGGATTATACTCTACATAATTAGTGTAAATCAGAACATATCTTCATCATCTCTTCAACTTAACGCATACATTGTTATGCTGTTAAACGCTGGGGAGTTTAACCCAAGTTCAATTATTTTCTCGTTTCATCTACATGTTGAGCCAAGGTATGTTCGCTTCTTTATCAATTGCATAGCCACTATGTTGAAATCGCCTCAGAGTTCGTATACAGGGCCGGCCCATCCACTAGCCAGATTAGGTGTTCGCTTAGAGCCCCTAATTTCAAGGGGCCCCGTAGTATTTTTTCAGGAGTAGGGGTAATATTGTAAATTTATAATACAAAGTGAAAATAAAAAAATATTGTAGATACATTAGTAAGAAAATTAACCGATTTTGAAAATGAAATTACGTGAGAATGATAACTAACTTTGATCATGCTAATAATAAACAACTTATCCTAATTTTTAGCATTGAATTAGGGAAAATTATTATTTATTTTTTTGAGAAAAAATTAGGGAAGATTTTATCTCTTCACCTATCAACGTTCAATTACTTTGACGGTAACCATAAATTCATAATCAACAACTTACTACTAATCAACAAGTAATTTTTTTTATTCACAGTTATGTTTATGGTAAAAGGGGTATCACTTTCAACTATCGCCTAGGGCCCCTTAAAGTCTAAGGCCGGCCTTGTTCGTATATATATAGAGCTCTTCAACTATGTCACTACAAATTTACAAAACGAACCTAACTAAAGTTTTCTGTACCTATAACACAAAGTTGTAAAGCTATCAGAGAAGGTTTCAAAAGTTAATTCATATAGTAATCTATTTGAATTGGTTGTTGCAGGTGATGGAGAATTGTCTGAGTTGAAAAAGAAGCATGAAGAAGAGACTGTTGTATTAAGTGAAGGTGAAAATACTACACCTAAAAAGGGTATGTTATTCAGTCTTGTGCTGAGATTTCTGACTTTTATAACAGGCATGCTTATGAAACTGGTTTCGGTACGTTAATAAGAAGAACGAGTCCCGGTGAAGATGGGAAATTGAAGTCAGTAACATTTGCTTGTGCGAAGTCGGGTAAGCCAAGGCACAAGGCAGAGAATGAATTTAATATGAAATCATCTATCAAAACAGATTGCAAGGCTTGGATACGAGCTAAGCTAACTTCGGATGGGTTATACAAATTAACTGTTGGAGGATAACCATAAGACTAGTCCATCAAAGTCAAGATTACATCGTTGTTTTAAGAAATTGGACACCCCCACGAAAAGACGACTCGACCTCAATGATCGCGCTGGGATTAAGGTTAGCATAATATTTAATTCAATGGTTGTCGATAAAGGGAGGTTATGAAAGTGTCCCCTTTGGAGAAAAGGAATGCGGAAACCATTTGAATAAGGTAAGAAGGTTAGAATTGGGTGAAGGAGATGCAACATCCTTGCTTAATTACATCATGCGGATGCAAAAAATAAATTCTAACTTCTTTTCTGTGATTGATGTCGACGAAAAAACCCGGATGAGAAACATATTTTGGGCCGACGCAAGGTGTAGGGCTGCTTATAAATCCTTTTGTGATGTCATTACATTTGATAGGACTTATTTGACAAATAAGTATGAGATGACATTTGCTCCATTTGTGGGTGTGAATCATCATGGGCAATCAATATTGTTGGGATGTGGTTTGCTTCAAATGAGAATACTGAAACTTATGAGTGATTGTTCAAAGTGTGGCTCGAATCCATGTTAGAAGTTTCTCCTAAGGCAGGCAATTCAGGGAGCTGTTGAACAAGTTTTTCCCCATTCTCACCATCAACTTTGTGTGTGGCACGTAATGAAAAAGACCCCTGAGAAACTTAGAAGTTACAAAGAGTATCATTCCATTAGAGTTGTGTTGTCTAACTTAGTGTAGGATACTTTGCGAGTTCATGAATTTGAAGAGCGTTGGACCCAAATGATAGAAAAGTACAATGTACGTAAGAATGAATGGTTGAAAGCTTTGTTTGAAGCCCGCGGGTGTTGGGTTCCAGTTTTTGTCAAAGATAGTTTCTCGGCAGGTATGTCAAGCACTCAACGTAGTGAAAGCATGAATTCTTTCTTTGATGATTATGTTCATAGCAAAACTACGCTAAAGCAATTTGTTGATCAATATGATATGGCTATGATGAAAAATATCGAGCAAGAGTTTAAAGAGGATCATCACTTGAGTAATGCTTTTCCGGCTTTAATATCAGACTTCCTCATGGAGAACCAGATGAGTGGAATATATACCAGCGGAATATTTTAGAAATTCCAAAAAGAGCTTAAGGCTCTTATGTTTTGTAGTGGTTCTTCATGAATAATGTGGGTCTTTTCTTTTGCGGGAAGAAAAGAACTTCATTAGAGTAGCAATACAATCCCTCTACAAGCACGAGATACTTACATAATCATACTAGCCATAGCTAAACGACTAAATGACCAAATGATGGCAGACTTAAAAAAGAGAAAGCTGCCGGGAAGCAAAAGAAGGAAGTTAGTAGAGATCTAGCCTAACTCAGCCTAACCAAAACAGCCTCTAAGAGAGCAGGCAACAAAAGTGCAGCAACCCAAAACAAACATCCATCAAAAAGACAAAGAAAGACAGCAAGATCCATAAAAAGAAGCCATGAAATCAACCATCAATAAAAGGAATAATGGCAGACATAAGCCCATCCCCTGGGATTGGCGGGAAAGAGACAGCATCCGCAGCAACATCAGGAAGGGGAGCCAAGGGAGCGAAATAAGGGTCCTCAGATGAAGCTTCAATGGAGACAACAGCAGATGAACTTCCCACAGAGGCTGGAATAGCTGCCCGAGATGAAACCACAGATAAACCAACTGAGCATGGGCAAGAGAGAGGAGGCAGGACCGCCAATGGGGTAGCTCCATAGACTGGCACCACTGCTGAAGGAGTGAACTGAATGCGGTCTGGAACCCAGGAAGAGTAACCTGGAAGAACTGCAACTTCAACCCAATCCTCAATATCTGCTTAAATAGAGATGTCAGAAGCCCGAACAAAAGGAGATAAAATCAACAAGAGACAGCCTTAATATAATTCGACAAAGCTTCAGCTTGATGGTACAAGTGAGTTTCATTAGGATTAACATTCTCAAATAAACGTTTATTTCTGGTGATCCACACAATCCAAAAGATAGCAGGAATCTAATGCCAGTTGCTTAAGTGATGAAACTTTCTTTTTTTCCTAGACCAAAGCAGAACCCATAAATGCAAAGGTTTATTACTAGCTGGTTTTTGATGAGAAGAGAGAGGAGCCAATGCCCAAAGTCTCAGAGCCAAAGGACATTTCAAGAATATATGAGATTCAGTTTCTGGTTGGTTAGGGCACCAGGGGCAATGAGGAGAAATGGTTTTAATTCTAACATGCAGATTAGCTAAACAAGGTAAAGAAGAAGTAGCTATTCTCCAGAAAAGATGATGGATGTTGGCTGGAAGCCCAGAGGACTAAAAACTTCTCCATCTAGAGAAGAATTAAGTAGGGTTGAATTGAATTTTTTGAGAAGAGAGATTGGGGGAAGAATTATTGAAACTTTGAAGAGTATAAGATGATTTTACAGAGTAGATTCCATTAGAAGTTGCTTTCCAATAGGGGATGTCCACACCGCACTCACTAGGCAGCACATGCAGATTAATGTGATCACAAAGCCATTTAGGGAAGATTTGGCTTAAAAGGGAGTGTTCCACTGATTATTGTCATTAAGCTTAAGTTGGGAAACCCACTTTAGGTTAGCAGCTTCAGCTGATCCTTCAAGATATTCTACAACAGAAGATCGAGGGACAATCTGAATGCAGCCTCCTGATCTAATCCATATTTTGCTACCATCATCAACTTTCCAGGAGAGACCCAGCAGAAGAGTAGGTTTACCCTTACAAATATTCTTCCAAGCACATAGGAGTTGGGATTATTCTTAAGATCTAAGAAGGGTTTTCTTTTGAAATATTTTAGGGTGAAATAGGAACTAAAAAGAGAAGTTTGATTATGAACCAATCTCCAACAGTTTTTTAGCCAAAAGAGCATTATTAAAACATTGTATATTTTTAAAGCCCAATTTCCCTTTGTTAGTCTTATTACAAAGGAAATCCCAAGAGAGCCAGTGAATTCCTTTCTTAGTTGAGTTTCCAAACCAGAAGAACTTAGACAGAAGAGATTGTATATGATCAGAGTCAGTCTTTGGGAATTGACAGTTTGACATGGGATAGACAAGGTAGCTAAGCTTTAATAAGAGTGGCCCATCCAAAGGTGTTAAGTAGTAGCCCTTGTCAAGCAGAACGCTTATGTGTGATCTTAGAAATGGTGTTCTTAATGTTTTCTTTATCGGACCCATTATTATCAAGAATGATTCCTAGGTACTTTCCTATACTTTCTTGAGGAGACACACCTAATTCAGTAACAAAGCTGAGTTTCTCACTCTCAGTATAGTTAGGACCAAAACCCATGGAGGATTTCACAAGATTAATGGCTTGTCCATATTGCTTAGCAAATTCATCAAGGAGGACCTTAAAATGACGTGCAGTGGAATCATGGATTGTGAAAAACAGCAGAGTGTCATCTGCAAATTGAAGGTGAGTAATACCGTGATTTCTATAATAAGGGATACCAGTGATGAGGTTGTCTCTTTCTGCCATTCTGGGTGAGCTAGAAAGATCTTCTTCACATAGTGTGAAGAGGAATGGGGATAATGGATCCCCTTGCCTCAGCCCCCTATGTGGTTGGAAATAGGAAGATTGTGAACCATTGAGCAAAATGGAATAGGAGACTGGAGTCACCCACTGCATAATAAGTCTAATAGAGTGGGTAGGAAAATGATTTTGAATTAGGATGTGCTCTAGATAATCCCATCTAATTCTATCGAATGCTTTAGAGATATCTAATTTATGGGCTCCTAGCTTTGGTTGAGTGGGAGACTTAGCTTTGTGAATGACGTGGACAAGATATTGGCCAATTAAAATATTGTCTTGTATCAATATTTGAGGTACAAATCCATTTTGATTAACAGAAACAAGAGAAGGCAACACAATCTTTAGTCCATTGGCAAGGACTTTAGCAATGATTCTATATATTACATTACATAAGCTAATAGGTCTAAAATCAGTCACTCTTTGGGGGTTGTTTATTTTGGGTATGAGGACAATATGCGTTTTGTTGAGTTCTTTAAGCATAAAACATGAGTTTAAAAAGGAGAGAACAACTGAGATGACTGAGGTAGAAATGGTATTCAAGTTTTTTGGAAAAAAGCAGGCTGAAAGCCATCCGACCCAGGAGCTTTGAGAGGGGCCATCTCAAACACAACTTGAGACACTTCCTGGGCCGTAAAGGTCTTAGAGAGAGTAGCTTGTTGATCGGGTGTAAGGAATTTAGTGATGTTAAACAAAAGAGAGAAGGCAAAAAGGTTATCATTTTCTTCCATGAGAGAATTTTTACTAAGCGTTGGTTCAGGATAAATTGATTTGAAGTGATTAATAAAATATTGCATGATCAAATTGTGGTCAGTGACGGTAGAACCATCATCAAGACAGATGGACTAGACAGTGTTCATGCTTTTTCTGAATTTAGTATAAGCATGGAAAAACTTAGTATTTTTACTTCCATCTCTAAGGCAATTGAATCTAGCTCTATGAGCCCATAAAGTTTCCTCAGAGGAGAGGAGTCTTTGGAGTTGACATTGCAAGATATAGAATGTTGAGGTTGCTTCAGGATGAGGGAGGAGAGATTGAGTTTTGACAAGAAGTTGTTTAACATTTTTAATTTGATTAGCTAACGAAGGTCTTGAGGCATCCCATACTCTAAAGGCTCTCAACGTAGTTTGAAGAATCTTGGAGACTCTAAAGCATGGTGATCCATAAATAGGAAGTCTCCAAATGAAGTCTAACAAATTATGAGTCTCTGGAATTGAAAGCCACCATGTTTCAAACCGTCTAGGAGGGAAGGAGCCAGGGAGAGAATTATGAATAAATTTGAGGTACATTGGAGAGTGATCAGAGACCCCAAGCCCCAAGTTCTTGATTGTCGCTGAAGGGAAAAGATGATGGAAGTCTAAGTTACACCATGCTCTGTCAAGTCTCTCAAAGGTAGGTGATGAATCAAATCTTTTATTCGACCAGGTGAACCAGGGGCCAATATTTTTAATTTCAAACATGTTCCATTTATTCAGAAAATAAAGAAGTGAGTCAGCTCCTCTGATATTTGATGCACATGGTCCTGCCTTATCATGTGGGTAAATGACCTGGTTGAAGTCACCTACTAGGAAGAGGGGTCTATAGAGAGGCAGAGTGGAGTCAATCTGATTCCATACCATCGCTCTAAAATAAAAATAGGAAGATCCATAAACTAATCCTAAAAACCACGGAAGGTTGGAGCCAGTCGAAATTTCTAGAAGGATTAGATTTGGAGAGGATGACATTATCTTACATTGAAAAGATGAGGAGTGCCAAACACACCAAAGCCCGCCAGAAGAACCATTAGGCTCAGAAAAGCAGTTACTATCAAAGCCCAGCATCCTAAATTTTCTACGAATTAAAGATGAACACATTTTGGTTTCATAGAGAAAGAGGAAAGAAGGTTTAAGTTTGCGGGTCAAGGAAAAAACTTCACGAATTGCAGATTCATGACCCAATTCTCTGCAATTCCAACTAATAAGACTCATGGCTCTCTTGGGGGCTGTTGAGGGACAACCTCCCTTAACCCAGAAAACTGTTTTTTACAGGCATGCATCAAGAATGAAGTGGAGTCATTAAAAGGCAGCATACGCTTCTTAAATTTAAATATAAAAAAAACTTCCAGAAAATGGATTGAAGTTCGACATAGTATCAAAGTGATCATTAAAACTGGAATTTGTACCTTTAGGCGGTTTATGCATGGCCTTAGCCTTGAGTTTCTTGCCCTTCTTGTGCTCTTCCGAATATGAACTAGGGGTACCTCTCTTTTTTGGTGGGTTTTTTGAGTGCCGGAATCTGGAGAGCCCTAGATCGTGTTTGGGGCTTGTTTGGTTTCATCACTTCCTTTTGTTTGTCCCATTTCTTGGTTGTCTTCATCTTTTTACTCTCGCCCCTTTTCCCTCTATTCTTTTTCGGAACAGAAGGCCTAGTTTGTTGCAGAAATTTGTCAATACCCTCCACGTTTCGAGCTCTTTGCGCAGCTTCTTGATTTGCCTCAGAGGAAACTGAACCTGGAAAGTCTGGGGCCTTGATGGAGAAGCCAGAGTGACTATGTTTTCTTATAGGTGGTTGGTAATTGCCTCATTGAAGGAGGGGGGGGGGGGGGGGTTGAAACTGTGGCAATAAAGAAGGAGGGAGTGATTGGAGGGAGAGATGGTGCAGACCTTTTTCCTCAAAGTGGGTAGGCCTATTTATAGTGATAATGGGGGGTAGGTTTTTAAGATCTTGCATCAGAGAATCACCCGTTGGGTTCCCAACATGCATGAAATAATTCAAAACTGATTCAAAAGTCAAAACAGAAGCTGAGGCGATTGGTTGAAACGCTTGGTTTGCTTGAGCATTCATGACATTGGAAGTGCTACATGCATGTAACTGCTGTGAAAGATGTGAAGGCATATGTTGAATTGGAAATTATGTGTGAGAGAATAATGATCCAGGGGGATTAATGAGGGTTGGCTTATAAAAGAAGGCCCATTTCCATCATTGAGGGTTTTAGGAACTGTTACAAGGTAATCCGATGGGGGGGGGGGGTGAGAAACACATCAATGCTATTGGAATATGAGGAGTGATCTTCTTGGTGAGACTTGAAAATGAGTGGGGGACCTTGATTAGGATCCTGAAGGGTCGGGACATCATGAAAAGTGTAGTCTGGGGTGATACGAGATTTAAATTTCATTGTTCGACAAGGGCCGTGTTTTGAACGAAATTTTAGCATATGAGTGAAGAGCTTATGTTGGGGGTTGACATGGAATTGGTGGGAGGAGAGATCATGAGATTGCAAGTATCTGCTTCCAACTGCTCGAGAACTTCAACCAGGTTAGTATTACAGTGACGAGTGTCATGGCCAATAATCCCACACCTATAACAAACCTTGAAAATTCTCTCATAACTAAAGTAGACCCATTTTTTCTCGTCCTCTCCAGGAACAAACACATAGGCTCCAGGGACTAGGGAATGATCATGTCTCAATCTTGAATTAATTCTTAATCCCTGCATACTCCGAACTCATCAAAATTCCAATCAACCACTATCAAATCACCTGCCAAATTACTCAAATTTTCTGCAATTTCATGTTCAAAGCCTTCAAGGGAAATATTGGGGACTTGAAACCACAAATCTGCCGTTTAAAAATCAATTTCTACAAAAGCTTAATTGTTTTTCCTCTCTTTGAAAACCAGGGTGAGTCCATGGAAAGAGATCACCGACTCATTAAGAAAAAAAAGTTATCTTCAACTTTTTGAAAATAAAAGAGGTAAAAAGAGCCTTTTTTCTTAATCCACACAAACTCAAACGTTTTCCAGGCCTTACTGATTGCCTTTTGCATGGAAAAAAGTGATAAAGTGGATTTACCAAGGAACTTTGCAACTAAAGAGTCCTTGAGAAGCTCCGTAAACGCAAAAACCCTGGTACGATTGAGTGGCAAGACTGATCCCCTTTCATCAAGCCTCTCATCCATGGAATCATTGAAAGAGGGGCTGTAAGAATCAAGTTGATAGGGATTGGACATGGTGGAAGAGGAGAGAAACTATGGAAGAAACTATGGAAGATGAGGGAGGAGCAGAGAAGGGGTCTAAATAGATGAAAAAGGACTATATGATAGCTTAGATTGATGTTCATAGCCATATAGGGTAAATGGGAAAACCTGCAAAAGAGATCACAAAAGATTGCATCAGACAAACACTATTAAAATGCATGAGTATGAAAATTGAAATTAAGCCAATGCATGAAGAGGGAATGATGAAAAACGATAGAAAGTGTGTCGGAGTGGAAAAGATTGTGAGTCTCAAGACATGTAAATAATTGCTAAACAAGATTAATGGTGGGATGCATGGATTAAAAAAATGGGTTGGATGAGAAGCACATGAGGCTTCCGCCACTAAGCAAAAGACAATTGGGAAAGAGATTTTCAATGAAGAAGGTGGTGATGGGATTGAACGGGAAGAGCACGAAGAGGCGGCTCTGAGAGCAAATGGGAGGCTCCTCTGTTAGAGAGAGAGAGCAAAATTATGAACAATGTGGGTCTGTAGTGACATATCATGTCAAAGATTGTGTCAAGAAGAATGACGAAAATGGGGATGCTAGAAAACAGGTAATTCATGGCGTCCAACTCGATATTTCTACATATGACATAATATGTGTTTGTCGTTTATCTGAATCAGTGGGAATTTTGTGTAGACATGACTTGTACGTTTTGATCGATCAGAACATAACTATGATCCCACCTCAATATATTATGTGGCGATGGAGGAAGGAAGTGAAATATGCTCATATGTACATAAAGGATATTTATGAGAAAAAAAGGAGCAAATGATGAATTGCGGCGTCATCATGTGTTTCTCACACGCATGATTCGATCTATACAAATTGGGGCAACATCAGACTATATGTGTAATCGAGCACTGAAATACATAGAAGAGATGGAGGGTAAACTTCTTCTTGAGAATGAAGCAAACTGTACCATTGCTTCAGCTACTATTCCTGCAGTTGATGGGAAATTTGCAAGCTTGGATGGTGAAAACTGTAATATAGTAGGCATGCACTCTAATATGGGGCAGAAGTTATTGAGTCCAAAAAAAAGTATCAAGAAAAGGTCGTCCTTCAACAAAATGAAAGGATTCGAAAGTCAATAAAATAGTGAGGTCCACAAAGAGAAAGATATTCTTTCTTCAGAATCATAGTTATTTTTGTGATTGGTAGTATTTTATTAAGTGTAAAATGCAGATTTCCATGAAGGCCTCAAAGAAGATAGAAGATCAAGCAGATGATATCAAGTTAGATAATACAATTGCAAAGGTATAAGAGTTTTCTCAAAATATTGACTGTGATTAGATACTTATTTAATTCGTTAGTATACCAGACTTGGTCCATAAGAGTTTAGGGTTAGGGTTCGTTATATTTAAACAACTTGTAGTCTTCTGTTATTATCATGGAATAAGAATTGTTTTCTTGAGTTTATTCAGTTATTTTAGTTTATTTTTCTAAAGTCGTTTTAGTTTAATCCGTAGCAGGCTACGTGGGATATTGATTTGTATCAGCCCCTGTATGAAAATCCCTGGCTCATCCCCGAGGAAACAAAAATTTCTCTAAAAAATTACCCTGAAGTTGTCAGTATACCAAAAGTCAGTTACTACCCGCTTTTCGTTTTGGAGGGACTACTGCACCCCCTTTTAGTTTTTTCATAAAACATGCTCGGTTCTTTTTCTCAAGAAAAAAACATGCTCTGTTTTAAAAATAAGACCTTTGGAAATACACGTTGATTTAGCTGTTGTCACAAGCCCAAGCCGGCAGAATGCGGCCGGCTTTACTCATTCAATGGCGAAACTATCAGAGTGAGAAACAGAGCACTGACACCACACAAATGACAGGGATAGATGGAGAGGGGGAGAGTTATCCTTAGATTAATCTTACTTGCCCTCCCCCACATGTTACGCCGAGTATAATGGATGATGGAAGAAAACCGGACTTGAGGCACGATGAACGTTTTCTTTAAGGGATAAATCGCCCCCACTATGCTGCCGGGTTCTGGCGATTCCCCTCCAGGATACAACAAGTCGCGTCGGTTCTACAGCCAGCAATCTGCAGAAGTTCTCTAGAATTCTCTGTGAAACTGTGTTTGAAACTGATGTGGGAATCTGCTGGGTGTTTGGGTTATTTATAGTTCACGAAAGAACATGAATGAAGGGATGTGTTTGTTCATAACAGTTGTGACTGCTTATAACAACACATCCTTTCTCCAACCGAAAAATAGCCGCCATAACAACCAGAAAAATAAAACGAAAAACAGTTATTATTTAATTAACTCACGCCACAAGCGCATGTGCCACGTCGCCAAAGTGCCTAAGTGCGCCTACAAAAGCGCCACTAAAGCGCCACTTTGCGCCTTGCGCGCGCGTGTGCGAGTTGTAGAGGATAACCACTCTATATGGTAACTCAATTAAATGTCATTAATGGGTTTCCATATATAAAGTGCATAATAACTCTATTTTCTAAGATGTGGGACAAATTTCCCAAAGACTTTTACAAGCTATCTTCAACAATCCCCCACTTAGCTTGTAAATTCCAGTTCAAACGTGATAGATTTATGCATACAAGAAGGTGTCTCTCGACTTAAACCTCAATTAGCGTAAATACTTCAAACTTCTAATAAAGTATTTGGTGTCCGCAGATTAAACCAAAACTCTAGAATTAGAAGCGGAAGTATCACACGCATAAATCTATCCAGTTCCGGTGAGTAATTCACATTATGTTAGCACCTTAAGCCATGTGCTCGATCCTGGATTCATAAACATTTACAAAAGTAAACCTTTAAAACTTTTGTTAGAAGCGGCTAAACCTCTCATGTTTATATAGGTGAAGTTTCATCTTCTCGGTAACTATGTTACCTCGACGAGATGAACTTCATTAAGAGTCTTAACTCACCCTCGTAAATATTACACTGATTATCCTAGAATGGGTACGTAAATTATCAGTGTTTTCCCGATCATAATGTAACTTGTTTTTACCCATCAAACCTTGTTTAGCAATTAAGCATAAGGTTGGGTTCCCGCTACATCTGATTGTAAGGTTTTAATCCCACTCCACTAGATGTTTTCCTTACTAAGTCTCTGCAAAGACCCTTAGTAAACGGATCAGCCAAGTTTTCACTTGCCCGAACATAAACTATGGTAATAATACCATCACAGATTAACTGTCTTACATAATCATGTCGGAAGCTAATATGTCTAGATTTTCCATTATAAACTTTATTATATGCTCTAGACATTGTAGCTTGACTATCGCAAAACAAAGAAATAGATGGCATCGGTTGTGGCCACAACTTTATATCCAATAGCAGATTTCTCAGCCATTCTGCTTCTTTGCCTGCAGCCGCTAAGGCAATAAATTCTGAATCCATCGTTGAATGAGAGATACATGTCTGTTTCTTGGAACCCCAAGAGACTGCTTCTTCTCCAATCATAAAGATCCAGCCAGAAGTTGCCACCCGCGCCAGTTATCCAACTAGCGTCTGTGTAACCCTCTAATACCGCTGGGAACTTATTATAAAATAATCCCAAATTGGAAGTCCGTTTGAGATAACCGAGAATTCTACCAACAACTTTCCAATGCATGGCACTAGGATTACTTGTGTATCTTGCGAGTTTACAAAGTGCGAAGGAAATATCAGGTCGAGTACAATGCATTGCATACATCAAACTCCCAATGACACTAGCATACTCTAATTGAGCAACCGCTCTGCCATCATTTTCATTCAATTTTACCGAAGAATCATAAGGTGAGTTAGCTTCTTTAAACCCTAAATGTTTGAATTTAAGAAGCAACTTCTCTATGTAATGAGATAGACATAAAGCGTAACCCCCACTATGTTTCTTCACCTTGACACCTAAGATAGTATCAACCTCATTAAGATCCTTCATCTTAAATTGGGAGGTCAAATACTTCTTAGTTTCTGAAACCCCTTCCATGTTAGTCCCAAAAATAAGCATATCGTCCACATATGGACAAATAATAACACCATAACGATCCGTAAATTTTGAATATATGCATTTGTCCGCATGGTTATGCTTAAATCCATGGGATAAAATAACGGCATCGAACTTTTCATGCCATTGTTTCGGTGCCTGCTTTAACCCATACAAGGACTTAACAAGTTTGCAAACTTTCTTTTCGTTATTTGGCATCACGAATCCTTCTGGTTGTTCCATATACACTTCTTCATCTAATTCACCATTTAGGAAGGCGGTTTTAACATCCATTTGGTGTACATGAAAATTAAAAATGGAGGCAAGTGCCATCAACACTCTAATGGATGTTATTCTAGCCACGGGTGCATAGGTATCGAAATAATCAATATCCCCTTTCTGCTTGAAACCTTTTGCTACCAATCTAGCTTTAAAGGTTTGTAGTGACCCATCGGAATTATACTTACTTCTAAACACCCATTTGCACCCAATAGGTTTTGATCCCGGAGGTAAATCGACTAATGTCCAAGTATTATTCGACAATATCGAGTCCATTTCGTCGTTTATAGCCTCTTTCCAAAAACCTGAATCTCTAGAAGCCATAGTTTCAGAGAATGTTTTTGGATCATCTTCCGTATCGAGTGCAATAGGAATTTTATTCAGGACAGTTTCTCTATCTCCTTCCATAAGAAAGACAAGAGAATCCGGTGAGACAAAATCAGGGCCCAATCCTTTTTCCTTCCGTGCTCTTTGACTTCTCCGAGGAGGTTCAATATCATCGGAAGCCTTTCTCTTATTTCCAAGAGATAGGTCAGGATTCATTGTTGGAGTAGGTTTTGACAAGTTGGAATCATCGATAAATTTATTTTCAATAAATTCTACGTCCCTTGATTCCACTATCACATTGGATTCTAAATCCAATAACCTATATGCCTTTGAGTTTTCGGCATATCCAACAAACACGCTCTTGAGAGCTCTTGGCCCTAATTTTGTTCTCTTGGGGTCTGTGACGCGATAAAACGCCATGCATCCCCATACCCTAAGGTACTTCAAGTTTGGTTTTCTTCCTTTCCACACTTCGTAAGGTGAAACTTTTGATTTCCGTGAAGGAATTCTATTATGCAAATAACATGCGGTAAGTAACGCTTCACCCCACAAAGAGGATTTTAATTTTGCGTTCAAGAGCATAGAATTGGCCATATCCACTAGCGTCCTATTCTTCCTCTCAGCCAAACCATTTTGTTGTGGCGTGTATGGTGCACTAGTTTGATGTACAATACCATGCTCTTCACAAAACGCTGAAAATTAATGAGGAAAATATTCACCACCTCTATCACTACGAAGAGTTTTAATTTTCCTTTCCATGAGATTCTCAACTTCAGCCTTATAACACTTAAATTTGTCAAAGGCCTCATCCTTAGTTTTCATCAAAGAAACATAGGTATATCTAGAACAATCATCAATAAATGTTATGAAATACCTATTACCACCTCTAGTAACTATGCCATTTAATTCACAAATATCAGAATGCACAAGTTCTAAAAGTTGGGATTTTCTTTCTACACTTGGGAAAGATTTCTTAGTCATTTTCGCTTGTATGCAAATTTCACATTTAGAGTCGTGATTACTAGTGCAAGATATCAAACCATCTTTTCGCATGAATTTCAACGATCTAAAATTTAAATGCGCCAAACGAGAATGCCATAAAGAAATAGAGTCAATCATGTAGATAGAACTAGCATTTATTTCAATAATAGATAACTTAAACATCCTATTACAAGCATAGCCCTTTCCAACAAACATGCCAGCCTTAGATAAAATTACATTGTCAGCCTCAATCACAGCCTTAAAGCCGTTCTTACAAAGAAGATTAGCCGACACCAAATTCTTCTTGATTTCAGGAACATAGAGAACATTCTGTAGGGTCAAATTCTTCCCGGAAGTGAATTGGATTTGAATATTGCCCTTTCCGAGAACCTTGGCTGCATTGTGATTTCCCATAAGAACTTCACGTTCGTTGGGAGTCTCTTCATAATGCACAAAAAGAGACCCGTTGTTACAAACATGGACAGTAGCACCGGAGTCATACCACCAATCATAAGAAGCATCTTCAGACGCCATGTTCAGCTCCATAATCATGCCAATATGCATGTCGGAAACCATGGCGACTAATTCAGAAACTGCACTCTCAATGACATTAGCCTGTTTGGAATTTCCGTTAGACTTGTCTTTGGTAATCCCATTCTGAACCTTAGGCTTGTTGCATTCCTTTTTGATGTGTCCCTTCTTGCCGCAATTGTAACATTTCATATTCTTCTTGTTCTTCTTGGTAGCACCGTTTGGATTGGAACCGGTTTCATCGAACTTCCTTTTCATTCCCGCTCTACTTTGGTCATCCAGGAAGTTCACTTTAGAACTAGAAGGACCCGCCATGTTTCTTTTCCGGATTTGAGTCTCTTCTTCGATTCGGAGATGTTTCTGAAGTTGTTCAAGGTTGAAGTCTTCTGTTGTGTGAAGAAGTTCCTTCATGTATTTATGCCAAATTTCAGGAAGTTTGGCAATAATACCCCCCACTAACAATTCATCAGGAACAACAATCTTGAGATCTCGAAGTTTATTAGCGAGGATTTGGAATTCGTAAACCTGATCGAGAATGGGAGAACTATCATCCATAGTAAAATCAAAAAATTTCTTAATAAGAAACTTATCTGATCCTTGCTTTTCAGCATTGTATTTGTTCTCCAACGTCTTCCAGATTTTGCTTGGTGACTTCTCTGATGTGAATAGATCGTATAAACGATCCGACAGTGTGTTGAGAATGTGTCCTCTGCAAACCAGTTCGTCCTCCTCCCTCTTCGCTCGCTGCGCCTTTAATTCGTCAGTGTCGTCGTCCTTTGGTTCTGGTATTGGCTGCAAATTTTCGTCCAGAACGTATGCCAGCTTCAATGTAGTGAGTAGAAACATCAACTTGTCTTGCCAACGGGTGAAATTGGTGCCATCAAACCGGTCCAGTTTGACGAAGTCTTGATTCATCATCTTGAAAGTTGCAGTCTTTCCTCCACTCTCCATTGTTGTACGATTTATCCCTTAAAATTGTTACGCCGAGTATAATGGATGATGGAAGAAAACCGGACTTGAGGCACGATGAACGTTTTCTTTAAGGGATAAATCGCCCCCACTATGCTGCCGGGTTCTGGCGATTCCCCTCCAGGATACAACAAGTCGCATCGGTTCTACAACCAGCAATCTGCAGAAGTTCTCTAGAATTCTCTGTGAAACTGTGTTTGAAACTAATGTGGGAATCTGCTGGGTGTTTGGGTTATTTATAGTTCACGAAAGAACATGAATGAAGGGATGTGTTTGTTCATAACAGTTGTGACTGTTTATAACAACACATCCTTTCTCCAACCGAAAAATAACCGCCATAACAACAAGAAAAATAAAACGAAAAACAGTTATTATTTAATTAACTCACGCCACACGCGCACGTGCCACGTCGCCAAAGTGCCTAAGTGCGCCTACAAAAGCGCCACTAAAGCGCCACTTTGCGCCTTGCGCGCGCGTGTGCGAGTTGTAGAGGATAACCACTCTATATGGTAACTCAATTAAATGTCATTAATGGGTTTCCATATATAAAGTGCATAATAACTCTATTTTCTAAGATGTCGGACAAATTTCCCAAAGACTTTTACAAGCTATCTTCAACAATCCCCCACTTAGCTTGTAAATTCCAGTTCAAACGTGATAGATTTATGCATACAAGAAGGTGTCTCTCGACTTAAACCTCAATTAGCGTAAATACTTCAAACTTCTAATAAAGTATTTGGTGTCCGCAGATTAAACCAAAACTCTAGAATTAGAAGCGGAAGTATCACACACATAAATCTATCCAGTTCCGGTGAGTAATTCACATTATGTTAGCACCTTAAGCCATGTGCTCGATCCTGGATTCATAAACATTTACAAAAGTAAACCTTTAAAACTTTTTTTAGAAGCGGCTAAACCTCTCATGTTTATATAGGTGAAGTTTCATCTTCTCGGTAACTATGTTACCTCGACGAGATGAACTTCATTAAGAGTCTTAACTCACCCTCGTAAATATTACACTGATTATCCTAGAATGAGTACGTAAATTATCAGTGTTTTCCCGTCATAATGTAACTTGTTTTTACCCATTAAACCTTGTTTAGAAATTAAGCATAAGGTTGGGTTCCCGCTACATCTGATCGTAAGGTTTTAATCCCATTCCACTAGATGTTTTCCTTACTAAGTCTCTGCAAAGACCCTTAGTAAACGGATCAGCCAAGTTTTCACTTGACCGAACATAAACTATGGTAATAATACCATCACAGATTAACTGTCTTACATATTCATGTCGGAAGCTAATATGTCTAGATTTTCCATTATAAACTTTATTATATGCTCTAGACATTGTAGCTTGACTATCGCAAAACAAAGAAATAGATGGCATCGGTTGTGGCCACAACTTTATATCCAATAGCAGATTTCTCAGCCATTCTGCTTCTTTGCCTGCAGCCGCTAAGGCAATAAATTCTGACTCCATCGTTGAATGAGAGATACATGTCTGTTTCTTGGAACCCCAAGAGACTGCTCCTCCTCCAATCATAAAGATCCAGCCAGAAGTTGCCTTATTGTCACCCGCGCAAGTTATCCAACTAGCGTCTGTGTAACCCTCTTATACCGCTGGGAACTTATTATAAAATAATCCGAAGTTGGTAGTCCGTTTGAGATAACCGAGAATTCTACCAACAGCTTTCCAATGCATGGCACTAGGATTACTTGTGTATCTTGCGAGTTTACAAACTGCGAAGGAAATATCAGGTCGAGTACAATGCATTGCATACATCAAACTCCCAATGACACTAGCATACTCTAATTGAGCAACCGCTCTGCCATCATTTTCATTCAATTTTACCGAAGAATCATAAGGTGAGTTAGCTTCTTTAAACCCTAAATGTTTGAATTTAAGAAGCAACTTCTCTATGTAATGAGATAGACATATAGCGTAACCCCCACTATGTTTCTTCACCTTGACACCTAAGATAGTATCAACCTCATTAAGATCCTTCATCTTAAATTGGGAGGTCAAATACTTCTTAGTTTCTGAAACCCCTTCCATGTTAGTCCCAAAAATAAGCATATCGTCCACATATAGACAAATAATAACACCATAACGATCCGTAAATTTTGAATATATTCATTTTTCCGCATGGTTATGCTTAAATCCATGGGATAAAATAACGGCATCGAACTTTTCATGCCATTGTTTCGGTGCCTGCTTTAACCCATACAAGGACCTAACAAGTTTGCAAACTTTCTTTTCGTTATTTGGCATCACGAATCCTTCTGGTTGTTCCATATACACTTCTTCATCTAATTCACCATTTAGGAAGGCGGTTTTAACATCCATTTGGTGTACATGAAAATTAAAAATGGAGGCAAGTGCCATCAACACTCTAATGGATGTTATTCTAGCCACGGGTGCATAGGTATCGAAATAATCAATACCCCCTTTCTGCTTGAAACCTTTTGCTACCAATCTAGCTTTAAAGGTTTGTATTGACCCATCGGAATTATACTTCCTTCTAAACACCCATTTGCACCCAATAGGTTTTGATCCCGGAGGTAAATCGACTAATGTCCAAGTATTATTCGATAATATCCAGTCCATTTCGTCGTTTATAGCCTCTTTCCAAAAACCTGAATCTCTAGAAGCCATAGCTTCAGAGAATGTTTTTGGATCATCTTCCGTATCGAGTGCAATAGGAATTTTATTCAGGACAGTTTCTCTATCTCCTTCTATAAGAAAGACAAGAGAATCCGGTGAGACAAAATCAGGGCCCAATCCTTTTTCCTTCGGTGCTCTTTGACTTCTCCGAGGAGGTTCAATATCATCGGAAGCCTTTCTCTTATTTCCAAGAGATAGGTCAGGATTCATTGTTGGAGTAGGTTTTGACAAGTTGGAATCATCGATAAATTTATTTTCAATAAATTCTACGTCCCTTGATTCCACTGTCACATTGGATTCTAAATCCAATAACCTATATGCCTTTGAGTTTTCGGCATATCCAACAAACACGCTCTTGAGAGCTCTTGGCCCTAATTTTGTTCTCTTAGGGTCTGTAACGCGATAAAACGCCATGCATCCCCATACCCTAAGGTACTTCAAGTTTGGTTTTCTGCCTTTCCACACTTCGTAAGGTGAAACTTTTGATTTCCGTGAAGGAATTCTATCATGCAAATAACATGCGGTAAGTAACGCTTCACCCCACAAAGAGGATTTTAATTTTGCGTTCAAGAGCATAGAATTGGCCATATCCACTAGCGTCCTATTCTTCCTCTCAGCCAAACCATTTTGTTGTGGCGTGTATGGTGCACTAGTTTGATGTACAATACCATGCTCTTCACAAAACGCTGAAAATTCATGAGGAAAATATTCACCACCTCTATCACTACGAAGAGTTTTAATTTTCCTTTCCATGAGATTCTCAACTTCAGCCTTATAACGCTTAAATTTGTCAAAGGCCTCATCCTTAGTTTTCATCAAATAAACATAGGTATATCTAGAACAATCATCAATAAATGTTATGAAATACCTATCACCACCTCTAGTAACTATGCCATTTAATTCACAAATATCAGAATGCACAAGTTCTAGAAGTTGGGATTTTCTTTCTACACATGGGAAAGATTTCTTAGTCAATTTCGCTTGTATGCAAATTTCACATTTAGAGTCGTGATTACAAGTGCAAGATATCAAACCATCTTGTCGCATGAATTTCAACGATCTAAAATTTAAATGCGCCAAACGGGATGCCATAAAGAAATAGAGTCAATCATGTAGATAGAACTAGCATTTATTTCATAAATAGATAACTTAAACATCCCATTACAAGCATAGCCCTTTCCAACAAACATGCCAGTCTTAGATAAAATTACATTGTCAGCCTCAATCAAAGCCTTAAAGTCGTTCTTACAAAGAAGATTAGCCGACACCGAATTCTTCTTGATTTCAGGAACATAGAGAACATTCTGTAGGGTCAACTTCTTCCCGGAAGTGAATTGGATTTGAATATTGCCCTTTCCGAGAACCTTGGCTGCATTGTGATTTCCCATAAGAACTTCACGTTCGTTGGGAGTCTCTTCATAATGCACAAAAAGCGACCTGTTGTTACAAACATGGAAAGTAGCACCGGAGTCATACCACCAATCATAAGAAGCATCTTCAGACGCCATGTTCAACTCCATAATCATGCCAATATGCATGTCGGAAACCATGGCGACTAATTCAGAAACTGAACTCTCAATGACATTAGCCTGTTTGGAATTTCCGTTAGACTTGTCTTTGGTATTCCCATTCTGAACCTTAGGCTTGTTGCATTCCTTTTTGATGTGTCCCTTCTTGCCTCAATTGTAACATTTCATATTCTTCTTGTTCTTCTTGGTAGCACCGTTTGGATTGGAACCGGTTTCATCGAACTTCCTTTTCTTTCCCGCTCTACCTTGGTCATCCAGGAAGTTCACTTTAAAACTAGAAGGACCCGCCAGGTTTCTTTTCCGGATTTGAGTCTCTTCTTCGATTCGGAGATGTTTCTGAAGTTGTTCAAGGTTGAAGTCTTCTGTTGTGTGAAGAAGTTCCTTCATGTATTTATGCCAACTTTCAGGAAGTTTGGCAATAATACCCCCCACTAACAACTCATCAGGAACAACAATCTTGAGATCTCGAAGTTTATTAGCGAGGATTTGGAATTCGTAAACCTGATCGAGAATGGGAGAACTATCATCCATAGTAAAATCAAAAAATTTCTTAATAAGAAACTTATCTGATCCTTTCTTTTCAGCCTTGTATTTGTTCTCCAACGTCTTCCTGATTTTGCTTGGTGACTTCTCTGATGTGAATAGATCGTATAAACGATCCGACAGTGTGTTGAGAATGTGTCCTCTGCAAACCAGTTCGTCCTCCTCCCTCTTCGCTCGCTGCGCCCTTAATTCGTCAGTGTCGTCGTCCTTTGGTTCTGGTATTGGCTGCAAATTTTCGTCCAGAACGTATGCCACCTTCAATGCAGTGAGTAGAAACATCAACTTGTCTTGCCAACGGGTGAAATTGGTGCCATCAAACCGGTCCAGTTTGACGAAGTCTTGATTCATCATCTTGAAAGTTGCAGTCTTTCCTCCACTCTCCATTGTTGTACGATTTTTCCCTTAAAATTGTTACGCCGAGTATAATGGATGATGGAAGAAAACCGGACTTGAGGCACGATGAACGTTTTCTTTAAGGGATAAATCGCCCCCACTATGCTGCCGGGTTCTGGCGATTCCCCTCCAGGATACAAAAAATCGCGTCGGTTCTACAGCCAGCAATCTCTAGAAGTTCTCTAGAATTCTCTGTGAAACTGTGTTTGAAACTGATGTGGGAATCTGCTGGGTGTTTGGGTTATTTATAGTTCACGAAAGAACATGAATGAAGGGATGTGTTTGTTCATAACAGTTGTGACTGTTTATAACAACACATCCTTTCTCCAACCGAAAAATAACCGCCATAACAACCAGAAAAATAAAACGAAAAACAGTTATTATTTAATTAACTCACGCCACACGCGCACGTGCCACGTCGCCAAAGTGCCTAAGTGCGCCTACAAAAGCGCCACTAAAGCGCCACTTTGCGCCTTGCGCGCGCGTGTGCGAGTTGTAGAGGATAACCACTCTATATGGTAACTCAATTAAATGTCATTAATGGGTTTCCATATATAAAGTGCATAATAACTCTATTTTCTAAGATGTGGGACAAATTTCCCAAAGACTTTTACAAGCTATCTTCAACAATCCCCCACTTAGCTTGTAAATTCCAGTTCAAACGTGATAGATTTATGCATACAAGAAGGTGTCTCTCGACTTAAACCTCAATTTGCGTAAATACTTCAAACTTCTAATAAAGTATTTGGTGTCCGCAGATTAAACCAAAACTCTAGAATTAGAAGCAGAAGTATCACACGCATAAATCTATCTAGTTCCGGTGAGTAATTCACATTATGTTAGCACCTTAAGCCATGTGCTCGATCCTGGATTCATAAACATTTACAAAAGTAAACCTTTAAAACTTTTGTTAGAAGCGGCTAAACCTCTCATGTTTATATAGGTGAAGTTTCATATTCTCGGTAACTATGTTACCTCGACGAGATGAACTTCATTAAGAGTCTTAACTCACCCTCGTAAATATTACACTGATTATCCTAGAATGGGTACGTAAATTATCAGTGTTTTCCCGATCATAATGTAACTTGTTTTTACCCTTTAAACCTTGTTTAGCAATTAAGCATAAGGTTGGGTTCCCGCTACATCTGATCGTAAGGTTTTAATCCCATTCAACTAGATGTTTTCCTTACTAAGTGTCTGCAAAGACCCTTAGTAAACGGATCAGCCAAGTTTTCACTTGACCGAACATAAACTATGGTAATAATACCATCACAGATTAACTGTCTTACATATTCATGTCGGAAGCTAATATGTCTAGATTTTCCATTATAAACTTTATTATATGCTCTAGACATTGTAGCTTGACTATCGCAAAACAAAGAAATAGATGGCATCGGTTGTGGCCACAACTTTATATCCAATAGCAGATTTCTCAGCCATTCTGCTTCTTTGCCTACAGCCGCTAAGGCAATAAATTCTGACTCCATCGTTGAATGAGAGATACATGTCTGTTTCTTGGAACCCCAAGAGACTGCTCCGTCTCCAATCATAAAGATCCAGCCAGAAGTTGCCTTATTGTCACCCGCGCCAGTTATCCAACTAGCGTCTGTGTAACCCTCTTATACCGCTGGGAACTTATTATAAAATAATCCCAAGTTGGTAGTCCGTTTGAGATAACCGAGAATTCTACCAACAGCTTGGATTACTTGTGTATCTTGCGAGTTTACAAACTGCGAAGGAAATATCAGGTCGAGTACAATGCATTGCATACATCAAACTCCCAATGACACTAGCATACTCTAATTGAGCAACCGCTCTGCCATCATTTTCATTCAATTCAGAAACTGAACTCTCAATGACATTAGCCTGTTTGGAATTTCCGTTAGACTTGTCTTTGGTATTCCCATTCTGAACCTTAGGCTTGTTGCATTCCTTTTTGATGTGTCCCTTCTTGCCTCAATTGTAACATTTCATATTCTTCTTGTTCTTCTTGGTAGCACCGTTTGGATTGGAACCGGTTTCATCGAACTTCCTTTTCTTTCCCGCTCTACTTTGGTCATCCAGGAAGTTCACTTTAGAACTAGAAGGACCCGCCAGGTTTCTTTTCCGGATTTGAGTCTCATCTTCGATTCGGAGATGTTTCTGAAGTTGTTCAAGGTTGAAGTCTTCTGTTGTGTGAAGAAGTTCCTTCATGTATTTATGCCAACTTTCAGGAAGTTTGGCAATAATACCCCCACTAACAACTCATCAGGAACAACAATCTTGAGATCTCGAAGTTTATTAGCGAGGATTTGGAATTCGTAAACCTGATCGAGAATGGGAGAACTATCATCCATAGTAAAATCAAAAAATTTCTTAATAAGAAACTTATCTGATCCTTGCTTTTCAGCCTTGTATTTTTTCTCCAACGTCTTCCAGATTTTGCTTGGTGACTTCTCTGATGTGAATAGATCGTATAAACGATCCGACAGTGTTGAGAATGTGTCCTCTGCAAACCAGTTCGTCCTCCTCCCTCTTCGCTCGCTGCGCCTTTAATTCGTCAGTGTCGTCGTCCTATGGTTCTGGTATTGGCTGCAAATTTTCGTCCAGAACGTATGCCAGCTTCAATGCAGTGAGTAGAAACATCAACTTATCTTGCCAACGGGTGAAATTGGTGCCATCAAACCGGTCCAGTTTGACGAAGTCTTGATTCATCATCTTGAAAGTTGCAGTCTTTCCTCCACTCTCCATTGTTGTACGATTTATCCCTTAAAATTGTTACGCCGAGTATAATGGATGATGGAAGAAAACCGGACTTGAGGCACGATGAACGTTTTCTTTAAGGGATAAATCGCCCCCACTATGCTGCCGGGTTCTGGCGATTCCCCTCCAGGATACAAAAAGTCGCGTCGGTTCTACAGCCAGCAATCTGCAGAAGTTCTCTAGAATTCTCTGTGAAACTGTATTTGAAACTGATGTGGGAATCTGCTGGGTGTTTGGGTTATTTATAATTCACGAAAGAACATGAATGAAGGGATGTGTTTGTTCATAACAGTTGTGACTGTTTATAACAACACATCCTTTCTCCAACCGAAAAATAACCGCCATAACAACCAGAAAAATAAAACAAAAAACAGTTATTATTTAATTAACTCACGCCACACGCGCACGTGCCACGTCGCCTAAGTGCCTAAGTGCGCCTACAAAAGCGCCACTAAAGCGCCACTTTGCGCCTTGCGCGCGCGTGCGAGTTGTAGAGGATAACCACTCTATATGGTAACTCAATTAAATGTCATTAATGGGTTTCCATATATAAAGTGCATAATAACTCTATTTTCTAAGATGTGGGACAAATTTCCCAAAGACTTTTACAAGCTATCTTCAACAATCCCCCACTTAGCTTGTAAGTTCCAGTTCAAACGTGATAGATTTATGCATACAAGAAGGTGTCTCTCGACTTAAACCTCAATTAGCGTAAATAATTCAAACTTCTAATAAAGTATTTGGTGTCCGCACATTAAACCCAAAATCTAGAATTAGAAGCGGAAGTATCACCCGCATAAATCTATCCAGTTCCGGTGAGTAATTCACATTATGTTAGCACCTTAAGCCATGTGCTCGATCCTGGATTCATAAACATTTACAAAAGTAAACCTTTAAAACTTTTGTTAGAAGCGTCTAAACCTCTCATGTTTATATAGGTGAAGTTTCATCTTCTCGGTAACTATGTTACCTCGACGAGATGAACTTCATTAAGAGTCTTAACTCACCCTCGTAAATATTACACTGATTATCCTAGAATGGGTACGTAAATTATCAGTGTTTTCCCGATCATAATGTAACTTGTTTTTACCCATTAAACCTTGTTTAGAAATTAAGCATAAGGTTGGGTTCCCGCTACATCTGATCGTAAGGTTTTAATCCCATTCCACTAGATGTTTTCCTTACTAAGTCTCTGCAAAGACCCTTATTCAACGGATCAGCCAAGTTTTCACTTGACCGAACATAAACTATGGTAATAATACCATCACAGATTAACTGTCTTACATATTCATGTCGGAAGCTAATATGTCTAGATTTTCCATTATAAACTTTATTATATGCTCTAGACATTGTAGCTTGACTATCGCAAAACAAAGAAATAGATGGCATCGGTTGTGGCCACAACTTTATATCCAATAGCAGATTTCTCAGCCATTCTGCTTCTTTGCCTGCAGCCGCTAAGGCAATAAATTCTGACTCCATCGTTGAATGAGAGATACATGTCTGTTTCTTGGAACCCCAAGAGACTGCTCCTCCTCCAATCATAAAGATCCAGCCAGAAGTTGCCTTATTGTCACCCGCGCCAGTTATCAACCTAGCGTCTGTGTAACCCTCTAATACCGCTGGGAACTTATTATAAAATAATCCCAAGTTGGAAGTCCGTTTGAGATAACCGAGAATTCTACCAACAGCTTTCCAATGCATGGCACTAGGATTACTTGTGTATCTTGCGAGTTTACAAACTGCGAAGGAAATATCAGGTCGAGTACAATGAATTGCATACATCAAACTCCCAATGACACTAGCATACTCTAATTGAGCAACCGCTCTGCCATCATTTTCAGTCAATTTTACCGAAGAATCATAAGGTGAGTTAGCTTCTTTAAACCCTAAATGTTTGAATTTAAGAAGCAACTTCTCTATGTAATGAGATAGACATAAAGCGTAACCCCCACTATGTTTCTTCACCTTGACAACTAAGATAGTATCAACCTCATTAAGATCCTTCATCTTAAATTGGGAGGTCAAATACTTCTTAGTTTCTAAAACCCCTTCCATGTTAGTCCCAAAAATAAGCATATCGTCCACATATAGACAAATAATAACACCATAACGATCCGTAAATTTTGAATATATGCATTTGTCCGCATGGTTATGCTTAAATCCATGGGATAAAATAACGGCATCGAACTTTTCATGCCATTGTTTCGGTGCCTGCTTTAACCCATACAAGGACTTAACTAGTTTGCAAACTTTCATTTCGTTATTTGGCATCACGAATCCTTCTGGTTGTTCCATATACACTTCTTCATCTAATTCACCATTTAGGAAGGCAGTTTTAACATCCATTTGGAGTACATGCAAATTAAAAATGGAGGCAAGTGCCATCAACACTCTAATGGATGTTATTCTAGCCACGGGTGCATAGGTATCGAAATAATCAATACCCCCTTTCTGCTTGAAACCTTTTGCTACCAATCTAGCTTTAAAGGTTTGTAGTGACCCATCGGAATTATACTTCCTTCTAAACACCCATTTGCACCCAATAGGTTTTGATCCCGGAGGTAAATCGACTAATGTCCAAGTATTATTCGATAATATCGAGTCCATTTCGTCGTTTATAGCCTCTTTCCAAAAACCTGAATCTCTAGAAGCCATAGCTTCAGAGAATGTTTTTGGATCATCTTCCGTATCGAGTGCAATAGGAATTTTATTCAGGACAGTTTCTCTATCTCCTTCCATAAGAAAGACAAGAGAATCCGGTGAGACAAAATCAGGGCCCAATCCTTTTTCCTTCCGTGCTCTTTGACTTCTCCGAGGAGGTTCAATATCATCGGAAGCCTTTCTCTTATTTCCAAGAGATAGGTCAGGATTCATTGTTGGAGTAGGTTTTGACAAGTTGGAATCATCGATAAATTTATTTTCAATAAATTCTACGTCCCTTGATTCCACTGTAACATTGGATTCTAAATCCAATAACCTATATGCCTTTGAGTTTTCGGCATATCCAACAAACACGCTCTTGAGAGCTCTTGGCCCTAATTTTGTTCTCTTAGGGTCTGTAACGCGATAAAACGCCATGCATCCCCATACCCTAAGGTACTTCAAGTTTGGTTTTCTGCCTTTCCACACTTCATAAGGTGAAACTTTTGATTTCCGTTAAGGAATTCTATTATGCAAATAACATGCGGTAAGTAACGCTTCACCCCACAAAGAGGATTTTAATTTTGCGTTCAAGAGCATAGAATTGGCCATATCCACTAGCGTCCTATTCTTCCTCTCAGCCAAACCATTTTGTTGTGCCGTGTATGGTGCACTAGTTTGATGTACAATACCATGCTCTTCACAAAAAGCTGAAAATTCTTGAGGAAAATATTCACCACCTCTATCACTACGAAGAGTTTTAATTTTCCTTTCCATGAGATTCTCAACTTCAGCCTTATAACACTTAAATTTGTCAAAGGCCTCATCCTTAGTTTTCATCAAATAAACATAGGTATATCTAGAACAATCATCAATAAATGTTATGAAATACCTATTACCACCTCTAGTAACTATGCCATTTAATTCACAAATATCAGAATGCACAAGTTCTAGAAGTTGGGATTTTCTTTCTACACTTGGGAAAGATTTCTTAGTCATTTTCGCTTGTATGCAAATTTCACATTTAGAGTCGTGATTACTAGTGCAAGATATCAAACCATCTTTTCGCATTAATTTCAACGATCTAAAATTTAAATGCGCCAAACGAGAATGCCATAAAGAAAAAGAGTCAATCATGTAGATAGAACTAGCATTTATTCATTAATAGATAACTTAAACATCCCATTACAAGCATAGCCCTTTCCAACAAACATGCCAGCCTTAGATAAAATTACATTGTCAGCCTCAATCACAGCCTTAAAGCCGTTCTTACAAAGAAGATTAGCCGACACCAAATTCTTCTTGATTTCAGGAACATAGAGAACATTCTGTAGGGTCAACTTCTTCCCGGAAGTGAATTGGATTTGAATATTGCCCTTTCCGAGAACCTTGGCTGCATTGTGATTTCCCATAAGAACTTCACGTTCGTTGGGAGTCTCTTCATAATGCACAAAAAGCGACATGTTGTTACAAACATGGACAGTAGCACCGGAGTCATACCACCAATCATAAGAAGCATCTTCAGACGCCATGTTCAACTCCATAATCATGCCAATATGCATGTCGGAAACCATGGGACTAATTCAGAAACTGAACTCTCAATGACATTAGCCTGTTTGAAATTTCCGTTAGACTTGTCTTTGGTATTCCTATTCTGAACCTTAGGCTTGTTGCATTCCTTTTTGATGTGTCCCTTCTTGCCGCAATTGTAACATTTCATATTCTTCTTGTTCTTCTTGGAAGCACCATTTGGATTGGAACCGGTTTCATCGAACTTCCTTTTCTTTCCCGCTCTACCTTGGTCATCCAGGAAGTTCACTTTAGAACTAGAAGGACCCGCCAGGTTTATTTTCCGGATTTGAGTCTCTTCTTCGATTCGGAGATGTTTCTGAAGTTGTTCAAGGTTGAAGTCTTCTGTTGTGTGAAGAAGTTCCTTCATGTATTTATGCCAACTTTCAGGAAGTTTGGCAATAATACCCCCCACTAACAACTCATCAGGAACAACAATCTTGAGATCTCGAAGTTTATTAGCGAGGATTTGGAATTCGTAAACCTGATCGAGAATGGGAGAACTATCATCCATAGTAAAATCAAAAAATTTCTTAATAAGAAACTTATCTGATCCTTTCTTTTCAGCCTTGTATTTGTTCTCCAACGTCTTCCTGATTTTGCTTGGTGACTTCTCTGATGTGAATAGATCGTATAAACGATCCGACAGTGTGTTGAGAATGTGTCCTCTGCAAACCATTTCGTCCTCCTCCCTCTTCGCTCGCTGCGCCTTTAATTCGTCAGTGTCGTCGTCCTTTGGTTCTGGTATTGGCTGCAAATTTTCGTCCAGAACGTATGCCACCTTCAATGCAGTGAGTAGAAACATCAACTTGTCTTGCCAACGGGTGAAATTGGTGCCATCAAACCGGTCCAGTTTGACGAAGTCTTGATTCATCATCTTGAAAGTTGCAGTCTTTCCTCCACTCTCCATTGTTGTACGATTTTTCCCTTAAAATTGTTACGCCGAGTATAATGGATGATGGAAGAAAACCGGACTTGAGGCACGATGAACGTTTTCTTTAAGGGATAAATCGCCCCCACTATGCTGCCGGGTTCTGGCGATTCCCCTCCAGGATACAAAAAATCGCGTCGGTTCTACAGCCAGCAATCTCCAGAAGTTCTCTAGAATTCTCTGTGAAACTGTGTTTGAAACTGATGTGGGAATCTGCTGGGTGTTTGGGTTATTTATAGTTCACGAAAGAACATGAATGAAGGGATGTGTTTGTTCATAACAGTTGTGACTGTTTATAACAACACATCCTTTCTCCAACCGAAAAATAACCGCCATAACAACCAGAAAAATAAAACGAAAAACAGTTATTATTTAATTAACTCACGCCACACGCGCACGTGCCACGTCGCCAAAGTGCCTAAGTGCGCCTACAAAAGCGCCACTAAAGCGCCACTTTGCGCCTTGCGCGCGCGTGTGCGAGTTGTAGAGGATAACCACTCTCTATGGTAACTCAATTAAATGTCATTAATGGGTTTCCATATATAAATTGCATAATAACTCTATTTTCTAAGATGTGGGACAAATTTCCCAATGACTTTTACAAGCTATCTTCAACAATCCCCCACTTAGCTTGTAAATTCCAGTTCAAACGTGATAGATTTATGCATACAAGAAGGTGTCTCTCGACTTAAACCTCAATTTGCGTAAATACTTCAAACTTCTAATAAAGTATTTGGTGTCCGCAGATTAAACCAAAACTCTAGAATTAGAAGCGGAAGTATCACACGCATAAATCTATCCAGTTCCGGTGAGTAATTCACATTATGTTAGCACCTTAAGCCATGTGCTCGATCCTGGATTCATAAACATTTACAAAAGTAAACCTTTAAAACTTTTGTTAGAAGCGGCTAAACCTCTCATGTTTATATAGGTGAAGTTTCATCTTCTCGGTAACTATGTTACCTCGACGAGATGAACTTCATTAAGAGTCTTAACTCACCCTCGTAAATATTACACTGATTATCCTAGAATGGGTACGTAAATTATCAGTGTTTTCCCGATCATAATGTAACTTGTTTTTACCCATTAAACCTTGTTTAGCAATTAAGCATAAGGTTGGGTTCCCGCTACATCTGATCGTAAGGTTTTAATCCCATTCCACTAGATGTTTTCCTTACTAAGTCTCTGCAAAGACCCTTATTCAACGGATCAGCCAAGTTTTCACTTGACCGAACATAAACTATGGTAATAATACCATCACAGATTAACTGTCTTACATATTCATGTCGGAAGCTAATATGTCTAGATTTTCCATTATAAACTTTATTATATGCTCTAGACATTGTAGCTTGACTATCGCAAAACAAAGAAATAGATGGCATCGGTTGTGGCCACAACTTTATATCCAATAGCAGATTTCTCAGCCATTCTGCTTCTTTGCCTGCAGCCGCTAAGGCAATAAATTCTGACTCCATCGTTGAATGAGAGATACATGTCTGTTTCTTGGAACCCCAAGAGACTGCTCCTCCTCCAATCATAAAGATCCAGCCAGAAGTTGCCTTATTGTCACCCGCGCCAGTTATCCAACTAGCGTCTGTGTAACCCTCTAATACCGCTGGGAACTTATTATAAAATAATCCCAAGTTGGAAGTCCGTTTGAGATAACCGAGAATTCTACCAATAGCTTTCCAATGCATGGCACTTGGATTACTTGTGTATCTTGCGAGTTTACAAACTGCGAAGGAAATATCAGGTCGAGTACAATGAATTGCATACATCAAACTCCCAATGACACTAGCATACTCTAATTGAGCAACCGCTCTGCCATCATTTTCAGTCAATTTTACCGAAGAATCATAAGGTGAGTTAGCTTCTTTAAACCCTAAATGTTTGAATTTAAGAAGCAACTTCTCTATGTAATGAGATAGACATAAAGCGTAACCCCCACTATGTTTCTTCACCTTGACAACTAAGATGGTATCAACCTCATTAAGATCCTTCATCTTAAATTGGGAGGTCAAATACTTCTTAGTTTCTGAAACCCCTTCCATGTTAGTCCCAAAAATAAGCATATCGTCCACATATAGACAAATAATAACACCATAACGATCCGTAAATTTTGAATATATGCATTTGTCCGCATGGTTATGCTTAAATCCATGGGATAAAATAACGGCATCGAACTTTTCATGCCATTGTTTCGGTGCCTGCTTTAACCCATACAAGGACTTAACAAGTTTGTAAACTTTCTTTTCGTTATTTGGCATCACGAATCCTTCTGGTTGTTCCATATACACTTCTTCATCTAATTCACCATTTAGGAAGGCAGTTTTAACATCCATTTGGTGAACATGCAAATTAAAAATGGAGGCAAGTGCCATCAACACTCTAATGGATGTTATTCTAGCCACGGGTGCATAGGTATCAAAATAATCAATACCCCCTTTCTGCTTGAAACCTTTTGCTACCAATCTAGCTTTAAAGGTTTGTAGTGACCCATCGGAATTATACTTCCTTCTAAACACCCATTTGCACCCAATAGGTTTTGATCCCGGAGGTAAATCAACTAATGTCCAAGTATTATTCGATAATATCGAGTCCATTTCGTCGTTTATAGCCTCTTTCCAAAAACCTGAATCTCTAGAAGCCATAGCTTCAGAGAATGTTTTTGGATCATCTTCCGTATCGAGTGCAATAGGAATTTTATTCAGGACAGTTTCTCTATCTCCTTCCATAAGAAAGACAAGAGAATCCAGTGAGACATAATCAGGGCCCAATCCTTTTTCCTTCCGTGCTCTTTGACTTCTCCGAGGAGGTTCAATATCATTGGAAGCTTTTCTCTTATTTCCAAGAGATAGGTCGGGATTCATTGTTGGAGTAGGTTTTGACAAGTTGGAATCATCGATAAATTTATTTTCAATAAATTCTACGTCCCTTGATTCCACTATCACATTGGATTCTAAATCCAATAACCTATATGCCTTTGAGTTTTCGGCATATCCAACAAACACGCTCTTGAGAGCTCTTGGCCCTAATATTGTTCTCTTAGGGTTTGTAACGCGATAAAACGCCATGCATCCCCATACCCTAAGGTACTTCAAGTTTGGTTTTCTGCCTTTCCACACTTCGTAAGGTGAAACTTTTGATTTCCGTGAAGGAATTCTATTATGCAAATAACATGCGGTAAGTAACGCTTCACCCCACAAAGAGGATTTTAATTTTGCGTCAAGAGCATAGAATTGGCCATATCCACTAGCGTCCTATTCTTCCTCTCAGCCAAACCATTTTGTTGTGGCGTGTATGGTGCACTAGTTTGATGTACAATACCATGCTCTTCACAAAACGCTGAAAATTCATGAGGAAAATATTCACCACCTCTATCACTACGAAGAGTTTTAATTTTCCTTTCCATGAGATTCTCAACTTCAGCCTTATAACACTTAAATTTGTCAAAGGCCTCATCCTTAGTTTTCATCAAATAAACATAGGTATATCTAGAACAATCATCAATAAATGTTATGAAATACCTATTACCACCTCTAGTAACTATGCCATTTAATTCACAAATATCAGAATGCACAAGTTCTAGAAGTTGGGATTTTCTTTCTACACTTGGGAAAGATTTCTTAGTCATTTTCGCTTGTATGCAAATTTCACATTTAGAGTCGTGATTACTAGTGCAAGATATCAAACCATCTTTTCGCATGAATTTCAACGATCTAAAATTTAAATGCGCCAAACGAGAATGCCATAAAGAAATAGAGTCAATCATGTAGATAGAACTAGCATTTATTTCATTAATAGATAACTTAAACATCCCATTAAAAGCATAGCCCTTTCCAACAAACATGCCAGCCTTAGATAAAATTACATTGTCAGCCTCAATCACAGCCTTAAAGCCGTTCTTACAAAGAAGATTAGCCGACACCAAATTCTTCTTGATTTCAGGAACATAGAAAACATTCTGTAGGGTCAACTTCTTCCCGGAAGTGAATTGGATTTGAATATTGCCCTTTTCGAGAACCTTGGCTGCATTGTGATTTCCCATAAGAACTTCACGTTCGTTGGGAGTCTCTTCATAATGCACAAAAAGCGACCTGTTGTTACAAACATGGACAGTAGCACCGGAGTCATACCACCAATCATAAGAAGCATCTTCAGACGCCATGTTCAACTCCATAATCATGCCAATATGCATGTCGGAAACCATGGCGACTAATTCAGAAACTGAACTCTCAATGACATTAGCCTGTTTGGAATTTCCGTTAGACTTGTCTTTGGTATTCCCATTCTGAACCTTAGGCTTGTTGCATTCCTTTTTGATGTGTCCCTTCTTGCCGCAATTGTAACATTTCATATTCTTCTTGTTCTTCTTGGTAGCACCGTTTGGATTGGAACCGGTTTCATCGAACTTCCTTTTCTTTCCCGCTCTACCTTGGTCATCCAGGAAGTTCACTTTAGAACTAGAAGGACCCGCCAGGTTTCTTTTCCGGATTTGAGTCTCTTCTTCGATTCGGAGATGTTTCTGAAGTTGTTCAAGGTTGAAGTCTTCTGTTGTGTGAAGAAGTTCCTTCATGTATTTATGCCAACTTTCAGGAAGTTTGGCAATAATACCCCCACTAACAACTCATCAGGAACAACAATCTTGAGATCTCGAAGTTTATTAGCGAGGATTTGGGATTCGTAAACCTGATCGGGAATGGGAGAACTATCATCCATAGTAAAATCAAAAAATTTCTTAATAAGAAACTTATCTGATCCTTGATTTTCAGCCTTGTATTTGTTCTCCAATGTCTTCCTGATTTTGCTTGGTGACTTCTCTGATGTGAATAGATCGTATTAACGATCCGACAGTGTGTTGAGAATGTGTCCTCTGCAAACCAGTTCGTCCTCCTCCCTCTTCGCTCGCTGCGCCTTTAATTCGTCTGTGTCTTCGTCCTTTGGTTCTGGTATTGGCTGCAAATTTTCGTCCAGAACGTATGCCACCTTCAATGCAGTGAGTAGAAACATCAACTTGTCTTGCCAACGGGTGAAATTGGTGCCATCAAACCGGTCCAGTTTGACGAAGTCTTGATTCATCATCTTGAAAGTTGCAGTCATTCCTCCACTCTCCATTGTTGTACGATTTATCCCTTAAAATTGTTACGCCGAGTATAATGGATGATGGAAGAAAACCGGACTTGAGGCACGATGAACGTTTTCTTTAAGGGATAAATTGCCCCCACTATGCTGCCGGGTTCTGGCGATTCCCCTCCAGGATACAACAAGTCGCGTCGGTTCTATAGCCAGCAATCTGCAGAAGTTCTCTAGAATTCTCTGTGAAACTGTGTTTGAAACTGATGTGGGAATCTGCTGGGTGTTTGGGTTATTTATAGTTCACGAAAGAACATGAATGAAGGGATGTGTTTGTTCATAACAGTTGTGACTGTTTATAACAACACATCCTTTCTCCAACCGAAAAATAACCGCCATAACAACCAGAAAAATAAAACGAAAAACAGTTATGTGCCTAAGTGCGCCTACAAAAGCGCCACTAAAGCGCCACTTTGCGCCTTGCGCGCGTGTGCGAGTTGTAGAGGATAACCACTCTATATGGTAACTCAATTAAATGTCATTAATGGGTTTCCATGTATAAAGTGCATAATAACTCTATTTTCTAAGATGTGGGACAAATTTCCCAAAGACTTTTACAAGCTATCTTCAACACCACACGTTCTGCGGAAGTTATTATAGAGAAATTGATGAAGAGTCGGCCGAAGAACCACCAATACACCATTTCGTTTTACAAGTTGACTTTTAAATCAAGAAACGGAGACTGAGAGGGAGAGAGAGATGACACCGACTCGGAAATCGGAATTATACCTTTCTTCGCTACCTAACAAACCTCTGGCTTTCACACATACCCTCTATATCTCTTTCTCTCAATGGGTCTTGCGGACAGCCCTTTTGTAATTTAGATTTTATTGAACGAAGAATAAGCCGATAAAGCCGTGTTCTTCCCATATCAAGACAACACCCATTTGTTCCTCAGGCGTTCTATGACATGTAAAACTAGGCACCAGCTCTTAAACACCCGCGGTCTCTCTCTCTCTCTCTCTCTCCTGAAACGATGGACGAAGTATGTTCTTCATCGTCAACTGCAAGCGAGAACTATATGGTGGAGCTCTCTGATCACATCAAACAGCTGGGTTTGATTCTTACTCAACTGAAGGATGACCACAAGCTCATGGAAGGTCTTCAGATTCGAAACTCGGTCAATTCACTAGAAACCCAGTTATTAAAAGCCAGTACCCTGGTCAGCAACACCACCAATTCAAAGGCACCGTTGAAGAATCAAATCCAAGAGTACTTGACCCACGATCTCGGAAGGTCAATTGGCCTCGTTCTCTTCGCTACCCATGATCTTCCCGTTTCCATGGAAACAATCAAACAAAATATGGAGTCTTTGCGCCGCCAACTGATGGGTACGAGGTACATGTCGAGCACTCGAGCTGCGAGACAGATTTTGCCGGCAGTGACGATGCTGGAACAGAGGAGGACGAAATTGCAGAGAATGTGACAACTATACGGGACATGGATGATGTTGTTTTGCAGTTGAAATATGGGAGTCATGATGAATTGAAGTCTGCGCTTTTGCTCCTGAAGACGTTCATTCAAGCAAAGAGTAGTAGAAATAACATCACTAGTGAGTGGCTTACTGATGAAGGATTGATAACAGTTCTGTTCAGTCGACTGGGTTCAAGCAAATCCAATAACCGGTTGATTATAATTCGGATACTGACAAGTCTTGCACTAATTGATGCTCAAAATAAGGTTATACTGTCTCTGAAGCTCCTTAGATTCCAATTCGTCGGCTGTTAGCTGAAGTTAAATAATTTCTACTATAGATGTCATAATATTGAGTTGTTTGAGACCTTGCTTCTGGTGTCTTACTTTGGTTAGTAGAGTGCCGCTGAAGATGGCAGACAATGGCTATTTATCATTGCTGGTGAAGTCCTTAGCGCGCGACATGGAAGAGCAAAGGGAGGCTGTAGGGCTGCTGTTGAGCCTCTCTGATGTTCCTTCAGTAAGAAGACGGATTGGAAGAATTAAAGGATCTGAATGGTGACAATGGTTATACTAATGTTGGTGGCCATTTTGAATGGTGACGATCCCGTTGCCATGACTAATGCCGGGGGGTTGCTGAATCTGTTGTCTAGCAACACTCAGAATGCTCTTCATATTGCAGAAGCCGGTTACTTCAAGCCCCTAGTACACTACCTTAAACAAGGTATCTTATGCCTCAACAATAATTCTCTCTTTTTCTTTAGAGCTGTCAAAGATGTTACACATATGTACTACTGCTTCACTTTGTAGTTTACCATTCATTTGTGTAACCCTACTAGTTGAGTTCATCATCGCATAATGTCCTAGTAAACTTCTAGGAAAAGAAAATTGACAGTTCTTACAGACTCAGGCAGAGGACTTCGCGACCTAGAGGTCACACAGGTTCGACTACGCCAAAGATATTCCTAGTGGCCTCTCAGCTGTGAACATGTCCTGTCAGTTATGGGCAACCTATGCTGGTTTAATGTTAAAGTTCCCTTAAATTAGTTCATAGTTTCTTTTTGAACGTACCATCGTGGTAGGGTGGCATAACCCCGCGTGCTCTTTTCTGAATACTCAGTTGGGGACCTGTAAAAAAATAAAATGTGGGGGAACATCAAGCCTGACCCACTACAGCTTCTTTTCTTGAAATGACTTCTCTTCTTTACCTTTGCAGGTTCAGACATGAGTAAAATCCTCATGGCCAGTGCCCTCTCTAGGATGGAGTTCACCGATCAGAGCAAAGCTTCTCTTGGATAAGCCGGAGCAATCGACCCCCTCGTGAAGATGTTCAAGGATGGGAAACTCGAAGCAAAACTATCCTCCCTCAGCGCGTTGCACAACTTAACTATCCTCGAGCAGAACATCCAACGTCTAATCAACACGGGCGTGGTGGAGTCACTTCTTCAGCTCCTCTTCTCAGTGACATCCGTACTCATGACTCTAAGAGAACCCGCGTCAGCCATCCTCGCTAGAGTCGTTCAATCTGAGTCCATTCTTGTCAACCAAGACATAGCTCATCAGATGCTTTCGCTTCTAAATCTTTCAAGCCCCGTGATCCAACTTCACCTCTTAAAGGCACTAAACAGCATTTCCAATCACCTTAGTGCGGCTAAAGTGCGCAAGAAAATGATGGAAAACTGTGCAGTTCAGCTGCTGCTGCCATTTCTATCACAGTGTAACACCAAAATAAGGACGGCTACTTTAGACCTGATTTCCTCGCTCTCTAGGGATTTGTCGGTCGGGCTGACTGAACAGTTGGGAGAGGCCAATATTAACTTAATTATAAACATTTTATCGTCCTCAACAGCAACCAAATGTGAAAAGGTTTCTGCTGTTGGAATTTTAAGTAATCTTCAACTTGGCCACAAGGAAGCTACTGACGTAATCAAGAAGGCCAATCTAGTGCCTATTTTTAATAGTCGTAGGACATTTTTGTATGTACCTCACTTAGTTGAGGACTATGTTTTTAATTAGTGTATGTAATCTCTACTTAAACATTGTGATTACAGGAATAAGACGACGGGAAAATTCTCACACTTTCATGGTATCAGAGCGAACCTGATTGTCGCCGCCGTCGCCGTCGCACGTCCTCTCTGTGCACAGCCGCAGCCGCCGCCTTAGGCTTCGATCCAACCCCTCTGCTTCCGCCCTCTTCTCTTCTTCTTCCTCTTGCAGTGGGCAACGGCAAGGAGGACAAGTGGGTCGCTAAGTGCTTCGAGTTGCAGAATCCCTCGTCAACCCTAGCTCCCTGCGTGATTGCTCGTCACCGGCCTCACGCCGTTTCCCCCATCAATTCGACGGAAAACACCATAATCGCCGGTCGATTTCTCTGTGCGCCGCCGGCGATTCTGTTGACGTCGCCTCCTTCCGATTCTTGCCCACGCATCACCGCCATCATCTCCGGTGGACTTTCAGCTCGTGCCCTAGCCCTCTGATCTTCCCGACCGCCGGCTCTCTCTCTCGGCTCACACGGCTTCCGAACAGGTTGCATCATCCCTAGAACAATTTCGCTCTCGATTGCTTCCAGAGAGGAAGAAATTCTTGGCCCTGGTTTCTTTTTGAGTTACTGTACTTCGTTGCCCCACTAGGTATTTAAGTATTCAATTGTTAATTGAAGCTCTTTGCCAAATTGTCACTAAAAAAAAAAAAAAAAAAAAAAAACATTATTCTTCAGTGCATAGTTTGCTCTTGTGTCGTGATAAAATTGGAAGTTTGCCAATATGGGTCGTCGTCCGTCTAGCTGCAAAGGATACAATCAGACTCAGCAATACTAATACTCCAAACAGTATCTTGCACCGCCTGCCTCTCCTCACGGCAACTGGGTGTGGTGTCCTGCCCCATCGTCCCCGACTGTTCAGTCGGGCCCATATCCCCCGACACCGGGTTGGACACAGTCAGGACCCTCTCAGCCTACAGTTACGTCAGGAATTCTTGGTCCAGGACCTTCTCAGCAGGGCCTCACAGTCGCTTCTGCCCACCCGACTGCTACTGATTTGGGATCTCAGTTCTCTGGCATGACACTTACCGCTCCGGATCAGACTTGGTATCTTGATTCCGACGCATCTGCTCATCTCACTCCGCAGTCAGGTATGCTCTCCTCTCTCTCGTCATCTTGTCATTTTCCTAACATACTTGTGGGAAACGGCTCTAGCATTCCAGTGAAAGGATCCGGCAATCACATTCTTACCACCAACTCCCGTTCCCTTCACCTTAGAAATGTGTTACTTACCCCAAACGTTATCAAAAACCTAGTTTCTGTTCGTCAATTCACTACTGACAACAATGTCTCCGTTGAGATTGAACCTTTTGGTTTTTCTGTAAAGGACCTACGATCGGGAGCTCTTTTATAGAGGAGCAACTGTTCGGGTGATCCATATCCATTCCTGCCTGTCCCACCACCGTCGTCTGATGTCTCTTTTGCTGCTCTTCCTGCTTTCGTTAGGCATAACCGCCTTGGTCATCCCGGGCGTCTAGTTTTAGATTCGCTTCGTAATAGTCATTTCATTTCTTGTAGTAGGCATAATTCAGAAGCTCTTTGTCATGCTTGTCAAATTAGTAAACACGTGCGTTTGCCTTTTTCACCATCTACTTCTTATACTTCTAGTCCATTTGACATTGTTCACAGTGATTTATGGACATCTCCGGTCTTAAGCAAATCGCACTACAAATACTACCTACTCCTATTAGATGACTATACCCATTTTCTCTGGGTTTTCCCACTTAAACAGAAAAGCGAAGCGATATCAAAATTTAAACAATTTACTACCTTCCTACAAACTCAATTTGAGCGACCCATCAAAACTTTTCAATGTGACCTTGGTGGAGAATTCGATAATGGCTCTTTTCACTCTCACGCCATTAATCGTCGGATCAATGACATCAGTCGTGCCCTCCTAGCTCAGGCCTCCCTTCCAGCCTCTTTCTGGGTTGAGTCTCTTCTGACTGCTGTCTACCTTCATAACATTCTTCCCACCAAATTCCTTGGCAACAATATTCCTACTGTTGCCCTCTACCATCGCTCACCATCCTATGAGCATCTCCGCACGTTCGGATGCTTGTGTTACCCGAACCTCTCTGCCACCTCACCTCACAAGCTTGCACCACGCTCTGTTCGGTGTGTTTTTCTGGGGTACCCTCTTAATCATCGTGGGTACAGGTGTCTAGACTTAAAAACTGACCGGGTTCACACTTCCCGTCATGTCACCTTTGATGAGACGGTGTTTCCGTTCTCCACTCCTGGGTCTGTGTCTCCCACTGTCCACAGGACGTCTGATCCCGATGACACTCTTCCGTCTCTCCTTTTTACTCATCGTGCTCATAACCCTGTGGCACACACACCCTTACCCACCCATCCTAGGGACTCCACATCACCACCCGCACCTACTAGGGCACCCACACAACTTTCCTCGTCCAGGACCCTTGTGGAACCTTTTCCTCAGCACTACGTCCGTCGATCTGTGTCCACCCGCCCTCCTCCTGTACCCTCTGTGCCTGTGTTACCTGACCCCCCTGAGTCACCCACACCGAGCCCAGTGGCCACTTCTCCTTCCCATCTCTCTCCTCAGATGACCACCAGCTCCATGAATGGCATAGTCAAACCAGTCACCCGTCTCACTTTAGCGACCCTGCCACCAGACCGCATCTCGCCCCTTCCCAAATCCCCCATCATAGCCTTGTCGGATCCTCACTGGAAAGCGGCCATGGATGATGAGTTTGGAGCTATGGTTACGAACCACACTTGGGATTTGGTTCCTCGCCCGGCAGGGGCTAATGTTATGCGCTCTATGTGGCTCTTTCGCCACAAGTTTCGCGCTGATGGTACTCTGCAGCGCTATAGGCGCGGTTGGTAGCTAATGGGAAGTCCCAGATGGTTGGGATTGATTGTGAGGAGACTTTCAGCTCGGTTGTCAAACCGACCACTATCCGTACAGTTGTCAGCATTGCCGTCACGCGCTCTTGGCCTATCCGTCAGCTGGATGTCAAGAACGCTTTTCTTCATGGTGATCTCTCTGAGACGGTATACATGCATCAGCCCCCTGGCAACCGCGACACACGTCATCCGGACTTTGTTTGCAGGTTACGCAAATCCTTATATGGTCTGAAGCAGGCACCCCGTGCTTGGTTTCAGCGATTTGCCACCGTCCTCACACAGACTATCGGTTTCTCTGGTTGCTCGTGTGATGAGTCTGTCTTCGTCTACAGTCGTGGCTCGGACATCGTCTACCTCCTGCTATATGTGGATGATATCGTCATCACTGGGTCGTCTCAGGTTCTCTTGGATCAGATTGTCTCCCAGCTCTCTGGAGAATTTGCTATGACTGATCTGGGACATCTGCATCACTTTCTGGGCATTGCCGTCACCTTTGATTCGTCCGGCTTGTTCCTGTCTCAGCATCAGTATGCGACCGACATTCTTCTTCGTGCCTCTATGTCGACCTGTAAGTCTACTGCCACCCCTGTTGAGGTAGGAAGTAAACTCACAGCTACATCTGGCCCAGCGGTTGCTGATCCTACATTATACCGCAGCCTTGCTGGGGCTTTGCAGTACCTCACTTTCACTCGACCAGACATCCAGTATGCAGTTCAGCAGGTTTGTCTCTTCATGCACGACCCTCGTGAGCCGCACTTTCATGCCCTAAAGCGTATCTTGCGCTACATCAGTGGGACACTTGACTATGGTCTTCGACTCTCTGCCTCCACTGCTGATTCCCTTACCGCCTACACTGACGCAGATTGGGCTGGTTGTCCGGACACGTGCCGCTCCACTTCTGGTTACTGTGTCTTCTATGGAGACAATCTTCTGAGTTGGTCGTCCAAGCGACAGGCCACGGTGTCTCGTTCTAGTGCTGAGGCTGAGTATCGCGGTGTTGCTAACGCCGTCTCCGAACTCTGCTGGGTCCGGAATTTGCTTCTTCAGCTTCGTGTCACCCCGCCTCGGGCCACTGTCGTGTATTGCGACAATGTGAGTGCTGTCTATCTCTCTGGTAATCCTGTTCAGCATCAGCGCACTAAGCATGTTGAGATTGATCTACACTTCGTTCGTGAGAAGGTTCGTTTGGGTCAGCTTCGCGTGTTGCACATTCCAGCAGATTATCAGTACGCCGACATCTTCACCAAGGGTCTACCTAGGCTCTTGTTCCAGCGTTTTCGTTCCAGTCTCAGTGTTGGCCTGCCTACAGTTTCGACTGCGGGGGAGTAATAGTCGTAGGACATTTTTGTATGTACCTCACTTAGTTGAGGACTAGGTTTGTAATTAGTGTATGTAATCTCTACTTAAACATTGTGATTATTGGAATAAGACGACGGGAAAATTCTCACACTTTCAATTTTCATTTCCATGATGAGTACTTGGAGCAATGCATCATCATCATTGCCCGTGCTGGCGGAGAGTATAGCAGTTGTAGTTATTCGTCTCACGCTTCCTTCTGACAAGAAATTACAATCTCTCTCCGTTGAACAAGGGGCGATTATTCTGCTCCTGAGGATACTAACATGTGGTTCACCATTGGCTGTATCGAGAGCAGCAACGTCACTGGCTCAGTTATCACAGAATTCGCTTTCCCTCAGAAAGCCGAAAAAGTCCCAATGGTTTTGTGCCTCCCAACCTACTGATGCATTCTGTGAGGTTCACAACGGTTACTGCTCTGTTAGGAGCACGTTTTGCCTTGTAAAGATGGCGGCATACCATTACTGGTCGAAATTCTGGGAGGGGACAAGAGGGAGGCTGATGAAACTGTCTTAACCGCTCTTGCAACCCTTTTGCAGGACGAGACTTGGGAGAAAGGTAGAGACGTCATTTCAAGTACAAATTTGGGGGTGGAGACTAATATAAAAGTATTGGAAGGAGGAAGCGTGAAGTCCCAAGAGAAGGCGATGTGGATCTTGGAAAGGATATTCAGATTGGCGGATCACAGGGATGAGTATGGAGAATCTGCTCAGGCAGTTCTTATTGATGTTGCTCAAAAGGGTGATTCCACATTTAGACCTGGGGCTGCAAAGTTACTAGCACAGCTTGACCTCCTACAGCTTCAATCTAGTTACTTTTGATGTCAAGATGGCGATTCCTCCCGAAAAGAAAATTGAATGATTTTCAATTTGGGGCTGCAAAGTTGGATTACAGTTTTGATTTGATTTTTTCTTTCTTCTTGTGATAAAAAAGTAAAGCAAAGAGAAGTGAGCATGTTGTATGTAATTATCCCCGGAGTCAACCAGGATTTACCAACAATAGTTGAGCTCTAGGTAGCACCGAAACAGGGATGAGACGAAACGGAGACGCGGATACTGCAATTTTCAAAAATTGCGAGGACAACATCCCTGGGGAACAATTTGTACAAAATTGTCAAACTTCAAATTCCATGAACTGTATAGATGAAGCTACAATATATAAGTGCTTCAGCACTGGTGTTAGAAAGGTGCATAGACCTTCTGTCATCGGTTGTAGTCGGTAGACTCTTCTTCTCAATGATCTGACAAATATGCAAAACATCCTACAGAAGCCGATAGTGCAATCTCCTACCCACAAGTGGTCCTTATCATGTTCCTCCTGGCATAAAAGGTCAAAGCAAAAAAGCATTATAGTCGTTACTCGTTACTCATCCATAATATTCCCATTGGCAGGAACAACAGTTTCAACTATATGGGACTCCACCTCAAGTGAAACATCTCCGTTATGATTTTAAGAGGTTCTGACATTATAATCTTTTGGGTATTGCCTCGGACACAATTTCCCCCTGCGAACAGTTCAAAGCTGGAATTCCTCCATCCAAAGTATGCATATCACCGTGCTCAGGACTACCTATTGATGGAGACGGGGTCAGTCCCACATTCAGGTTTTAGTCGAGGTACACATAGCACGACCAATCAATGACTTCATTTTCCCCAAATAATGAAATCATCTAGCTCTAAGGGAAGATGGCGATTTGAATAAACTGGGGGTGGGCAATACGGAAGCAATAAGGAATTAAGCCTAAAATGTAAGTGAAAACATGATGCATGGATTGAGAACAAATAACGTAATGCTCATACAACAGTCAATAACATATTTCTTCGCATACGTTTGGAACAATTAACAGGAAATAAGGTATTTTTGTATTGACAATCAGCCACATTGTTAAAGTTCTCGGAATCACAGCACAACGCTTTCAAATCATAAAGAACTCTGCTATTATTACACGCAAGAAAGAGACTCGATGAAGGGACAGTGACAAAACCAACCACCAGGCCGCAACCAATCTTCAAGTTGACCACGAACCTCCTCAACAGAACAGAAGTCACACAATTTGGTGAAGGTTCCATCGAGAATATCATACCTTACAACCTTCCCACATATGAGCAAAACCAAGAACGAGTCCTCCTCTTTCTCTCCTCTTACAACCGAAATCACTCCAAAATTATAGTAATCTGATTCCGATATATCTAGGAGGTTCAAATCAATGTCTTCAACGGTGGTAGTTACCGATCCCAAATCTACATGGTACTTGATAAACCATTCTGAATGGTCTGTTTTCAGCTCGTAAATATCGAATATCGATATGGGTTATTCATAGATCTCAATCAGATTCAGATACCCGGCTGATTCCCCCAAGTATCTAGTCCCCCGCCATTGCAGCCCAACTGGAAAACTAGGCATGGGTAGGGTTCGAAGACGCTCTTCTTCAACATTGAAATATGAAGAATCCCCACACATATTAACCCAATGAACCGATCCATTCCAAAATACACCACAGCTGAACTGGGTGGTGACACTTGCGGTGAAGGGCTCGCCCGAAACCCTCCAAGTACCAGTCTCAGAAGAGTAGATGTCGATTATGTATTTTTCAAAATCCGGTGGATTTGCGATCCGGACGGAAATCACTTTGTAGCAATGCGATTTTGAAGGATGAAATGCCAAAGTCAAACCGAAAATGGCAGTCCCGGTGCTACCAGAACACCAAAGTTCTGGAAGGAAAGTGACTCCTTTAGTGGCTGGGTTGAGTACCAAGTACTTTTGCTCACGTGGTCGGGATCTAGAAAGCCACAAAAGCAACAACCCATTGCAAGATTACAAAATTCTAACCCGTGACAGGTTGGAGACGAGGCGGAACACAATTGAGAGGGGATTTAGTGGGTTTCTATCCGACAATAGAGTGGAAGGTTGGGTACGTGGTGGGATGAAGACAAGTAGTGACCGACAGAGGAAGATCCCAGAGATAGTTGGGTTGGAAATTTTGCTGTGGCGGGCCGAGGTGTAGGGATCGGTAATAAGAGAGAGCCATCTCTTGGAGATGGATTTGAAACCGATGAGAGACTTGACGGTAGGCGCAGCAAGATTTCAGTCAAGAGGTCGGGGTTTGAGGCCACCACAGAGGCGGAGGAGGCCTTCCGCACGGTGGTTGTTCGCCTTCTTCTGGTGGTGAGCATCTTGGTTTGGTGGTCGTCTGAGAATAGAAGTAGCAGGAGAGATAAATATATAATGATGGATCTGATATTTTTCATTTCAAGCTTGCTGTGCACTCTGTTTAGTTGACCTTTCATAAGTTTAGCTGTGACCCACGCAGTTTGCGCGGGAAGCTTTCTCAGATTGAGACAATATAGTGGTAATGTTAGGGAGGAAACAAAGGATAAAAATCTTCAAGAAATTACAGTGGTTTCCCAAACAATTATCTTTATGTATAAATTGACCCCCTCTAGTTCCGCAACAGATGAGAATGTTGACCAAGAGATAGATTATAAAAAAAATAATCAAGCCCACCCGGAATTTGAAACCAGCTTTGTAGTTTTCCACATCTTCAACAAGGAAAGGAAATTCTTAAAACTGTAAGCTGATGTAGACAAGTGATATTGCCACTTCCGTGTGGTATATTTTTCATGTAATACTTTGCAAGGAACTCAACTGCATGACTGCTTAGTTTCACACTTGATTTTCAGGAACTCAACCCAGAATAAACAGCAGCCCGCGCACTGATGCCAGAATCCGAATGTGCCTGAGCCAGGACCTGTGCTTGGCACCGAGGCCAGGACCCGAGCCAACGTATCCGGAATCGGGTAGCAGACCTGAGCCACGACCTGAGCAGACCTGGGAACCGTCCGGAGCCACAACCAACAATCCGTCTAAGACAACAAGGCCAAGGCACCAAGCCAAGGCCTGATCATGGTACCGAGCCATGATCATTCACAGTGTCGTGCCCTTGGCTCAAGGATGCCACCATGGTAGGTGATTCCGGGTCAGATTTTGTGTCTCGAAAATCTACACGGAACGGCACCAAGGTTAGCAATCTCGAATTCTAACTTGGTTCAGCCTTCACTCCGTCAATTAGGACCGTTAGTAGCAATATTTGTAAGGGACAATTGAACACGAAGTTTGTATGAATCTGCACTAGTTTTATTCCCTTGAATGCCACTTAGTACATCACGAATCCATACAATTTTCTCTCGTGTTTCTCGCTCTGAAATATGAGACCTATCTCAATATCTCTGTGTCTAACAATGGCTGAAACATGCCATTTATTACAATGATTTCCAGCCAACATGGCGGTTACATTCGGTTATCTAACAAATAACTACTGAAAGTAACTGCTGGAAACCGCCTCCGGGCCCGACGGCACTGGGTCGTCACTGGGACGCGACCTGACGGCACTGGGTCGTCACTGGGACGCATCGGGTTGCTGCTGGGACGCACCGGGCTGGTGCTGGGACGTTACCGAGGGACGTACCAACATCGGGTTGGCATTGGGACATTATCGTGTTGGCGCCTAGGCATCATAAGGGATGTGTGCCGACATCGGGCAGGCACTGGGGCATCATCGGGTTCGCGCCGTGGCAGCATCGTGGACATACCTCCTACCCCCTATATATGTCTTAGGAACATTTTCCTTACTGGCAGGAAGGAACATGGATTTTCCTGAGGAGGAGTACAGGGCTTGGCACTGAGCCAGAGCCTGATGGAGCCTGAGCCACCGTAGCCGATATCGGGTAAAAGCCTTGCTGCGTCCTGATGTCACCGAGACCAAACCTGAGCCACATCCACCAGCATCCACCAACTTCCACAATACGTCTAAGGCCACCAAGGACCAAGGCACCAAACCAAGGTCACAACTCACCACAAAGCCAAGGCACCAAGCCAAGGCCAAGACTAAGACACGAAGCCAAAGCCAACTCCACCACGTTATCTCTCCGTCTTGCACGCCGTTACTCCTTGGTTCATTTTGCTAGACCGACGTGCCCGCCTAGCGAACCATCATCGAGGCAACAAGCTAAGGGTGTGACAAACCACCCACACCCGCTGAATTCGACGTCCTCGTCGAACCATCCTTCACTCGTCTCGCTGCCCAGATAACCTCGCGCTTCCTTTCGGAATTCCCACAAATCTGTTGCTTCATCTTCGCACCAGATTTCTCCGCTGCCACTGCGGCTAAGTATGCCACCGGGGCTGCCTTCTTTCGCTTCTCAACGGTCATGGCTGAGACCGTCGCCACACTCTCACTTGGAGCAGAATTTGCCCCAACACACGGCACAAACACATGGATTGTTTTGGTGCGTCACCATCAAACCATTCAGATGCGGCATTGGACAAGGCCGCGTCTTCCTTAAGAAGTCGATTCCAAGGATCATCTCAAAGTCATCCAACGGAACCGCCAACATGTTGATTTTCCCCGCAAGCGTGCCAATCCTCATCGGCACATCATAGCACATCCCTTGGACAGATTGTGCAGTGGTATTTGGCATCTTGAGAACATGAGAACACTTGCTTGTTCGCAAGCCAAGTTTCTGCACCACCTTGGAAGACACCACCGTGTGCGTGGCACCCGTGTCAACCATTGCAACCATCTAAGTTCCATTGACCGTTATAGCCACCTGCATAAGTTTCTGTCGCACAACATCCACATCCACGGTTAGAGTATTCAAAAACTCAACCGTATTCAGACTTACAAATGTGTTCAACAAAATAAGTTCTGAATTCTCCGTCTCCTTTTGCCCGTTACTCGTTTCTGCATCTCCCACCATGAGTGCATTGAGTTTCTCCTTCTTTGGGCAAAATCTCGCCAAGTGTGGACCCTCACAAATGTAACACTTCATGGGGCCACCGCCGCTGGATTTGGAAGAACCATCGGGCTTCTTCCCATTCCATCTCTGCACACCATCAGCCTTCTTGCCCGCGTCCTGGGATTGGTCGTCTCCCTTGTCGCCTTTCCCTTTCTTGGACTTGGACGTGGCTGCCTCCGATGCCGTCCTGTCAACGTAGTTGTCGACTATGGCCTCCGCTGCCTTGATTGCACTCTTCAAGTCAGCAACATTTTGCCGCCGCAATTCTTGTTGCGCCCACGGCTTCAACCCGGATTCGAAGTTAAACAACTTGTCATCCTCCGACATGTTCTGCACGTTCAACAAGAGCGCACAAAACTCCTTCACGTAGTCCTTAACAGACCCCGTCTGCTTGAGACTCTTCATCGCTTCTCTCGCTTGGCGCGACGCATTTCCGGGCAGAAATTGGGACTTCAATTCCACCTTGAACTGATCCCAACTTTCAATCCTTGACCGCCCCGCGATCGAGTCCTCGGAAACCCGCGTCCTCCACCAAAGTTTGGCATCACTTGCCAAATATCTCGCTGCCATAGCAACCTTGTCGTCATCCGAAACCTTGGCTGCCGAGAAGTACTCCTCCAAGTCCCACACAAAATGCTCCACGTCCTTGGCACTCCGTGCCCCATTGAACGGCTGCGGTTCAGGGATCTTCCGACTTGCCCTGACCCGTCCTGTCCCATCTTGCGTTCCCACGACTTGCCGAAGCAGACCCACGTCGGCCTTTACCACCTTGTGCCTCTCTCTGAGTTTTTGCACGGTCTGGACAGTACCGGCATACTCTGCATGAAGGTCCTCCAATTCCATGGCCAGGGTTGCATTCGCTTCACGTAGGGACTGAATTTCCAATCTCACTTCTGCATTCACTTGCATGAGATTGATACTCACTCCTTCCTCCATGGGACCAAACAGCGACTCAATGCGAGCCAACCGTTCAAGAATCTCCGCGTTTCTGGACGCCATCTCCTTGCTACTTCGGGCTCTGATACCAGTTGATTCCGGGTCAGATTTTGTGTCTCGAAAATCTACACGGAACGGCACCAAGGTTAGCAATATCGAATTCTAACTTGGTTCAGCCTTCACTCCGTCAATTAGGACCGTTAGTAGCAATATTTGTAAGGGACAATTGAACACGAAGTTTGTATGAATCTGCACTAGTATTATTCCCTTGAATGCCACTTAGTACATCACGAATCCATACAATTTTCTCTCGTGTTTCTCGCTCTGAAATATGAGACCTATCTCAATATCTCTGTGTCTAACAATGGCTGAAACATGCCATTTATTACAATGATTTCCAGCCAACATGGCGGTTACATTCGGTTATCTAACAAATAACTACTGAAAGTAACTGCTGGAAACCGCCTCCGGGCCCGACGGCACTGGGTCGTCACTGGGACGCGACCTGACGGCACTGGGTCGTCACTGGGACGCATCGGGTTGCTGCTGGGACGCACCGGGCTGGTGCTGGGACGTTACCGAGGGACGTACCAACATCGGGTTGGCATTGGGACATTATCGTGTTGGCGCCTAGGCATCATAAGGGACGTGTGCCGACATCGGGTAGGCACTGGGGAATCATCGGGTTCGCGCCGTGGCAGCATCGTGGACATACCTCCTACCCCCTATATATGTCTTAGGAACGTTTTCCTTACTGGCAGGAAGGAACATGGATTTTCCTGAGGAGGAGTACAGGGCTTGGCACTGAGCCAGAGCCTGATGGAGCCTGAGCCACCGTAGCCGATATCGGGTAAAAGCCTTGCTGCGTCCTGATGTCACCGAGACCAGACCTGAGCCACATCCTCCAGCATCCACCAACTTCCACAATACGTCTAAGGCCACCAAGGACCAAGGCACCAAACCAAGGTCACAACTCACCACAAAGCCAAGGCACCAAGCCAAGGCCAAGGCTAAGACACGAAGCCAAAGCCAACTCCACCACGTTATCTCTCCGTCTTGCACGCCGTTACTCCTTGGTTCATTTTGCTAGACCGACGTGCCCGCCTAGCGAACCATCATCGAGGCAACAAGCTAAGGGTGTGACAGTAGGCCTCTATGACGCCACCAGTATAATGCCAGCATTGGCTAGACGATGCCACCAATGTCGTTCTAAGTTAATCATACTAAGACATTTTTCTAAGTGAACCATACTTAGATATTTTTCCAAGTGTCTTGTCTCTCTTGTTTGATCAATGCCCCATCGGTACTCCGACTTGACCTCGCGGTCGATTCAAGAAAGAAATTAAATTTTGAAGGGATATGAGGGGGGAGGGACGAATCGGAGCGACATAGGGCTGAATCTCAGTGGATCGTGGCAGCAAGGCCACTCTGCCACTTACAATACCCCTTCGCGTATTTAAGTCGTCTGCAAAGGATTCTGCCCTCCGCTCGACAAGAATTGTACTTCAAGGCGGCCCGTACGGCTCATCCGCCGCACGAACTAGTTGATTCGGCAGGTGAGTTGTTACACACTCCTTAGCGGATTTCGACTTCCATGACCACTGTCCTGCTGTCTTAATCGACCAACACCCTTTGTGGGTTCTAGGTTAGCGCACAGTTAGGCACCGTAACCCGGCTTCCGGTTCATCCCGCATCGCCAGTTCTGCTTACCAAAACTGGCCCACTTGGAGCTCTCGATTCCGTGGCGCGGCTCAACAAAGCAGCCGCACCGTCCTACCTATTTAAAGTTTGAGAATAGGTCGAGAGCACATGGCCCCCGATGCCTCTAATCATTGGCTTTACCAGATAGAACTCGCACATGAGCTCCAGCTATCCTAAGGGAAACTTCGGAGGGAACCAGCTACTAGATGGTTCGATTAGTCTTTCGCCCCTATACCCAAGTCAGACGAACGATTTGCACGTCAGTATCGCTGCGGGCCTCCACCAGAGTTTCCTATGGCTTCGCCCCGCTCAGGCATAGTTCACCAAATTTTGGGTCCCGACAGGCATGCTCACACTCGAACCCTTCTCTATTGATCAAGGTCGGTCGACGGTGCAACCCACAAGGGGATCCCACCAATCAGCTTTCTTATGCCTTACGGACACGGTCTTCAATTACCAACTTGTTCCACGACAAAGAGTTCAATCAGAGTACATACAACATGTTGCACTAAAGAAGACCCGTTAGAATCTAAAATTTTGCAAGAAAGAAGTTACAAAGGAATTTTTGAGAAAAATTTATTGGATATTGATGTTGTTTGCACAAATAAGGCTATTCCCAGGATTGAGAAACTATGGATTTGATATACGAGTGTGACTTGTATGTCTCTGTCCAATCCGCATATTGAGACAAAGGGATGAGACAATACTTGCACAAGGTTTGTCATGATGACTATTTCTACTGGTTGGTTAGAATGGATTTCTTGCTAGAGGCCGCTCCATAATAGTAAATAAATACTACCAACTAAATAGAACCTATGGGGTCACACGCCATATAGGGGGGAATTAATTAATTAATATGATTAATTAATTAGAAGGATCAAATTGCAACAACTTGCTAACTTAGTAGGACTAATATGCAAGTTGGACTAATTCACGTAAAGACATGATTGGGATTTGCAAAGGTAACTGATCCATGTATGGACATGATTAGGACTAGTTTGCAAAAGGGACTAATCCTTATTTGAGGAGGATTAGGGGAGGGGTTCTTTATGTAGTAGGACAAGGAGTTGTTGGACTATATAAAGAACACTCATAGCTTATTTTCTCCAGACATCTACTTACTTAGAGTAGGAGAGAATGAAGCAAGGACAGAGAGAGAAACAAAGGAGGCCGAAGCCGTCCCATTGCCGCCCCTCTACCCGTCAGCCACCAAAAGGGTCCGAACCCTCTTCCTTGGTGAATCGTTGCATGATTTCTTCATCCTCTTCCATTCTTCCTAGCTAGCACAAGGCGTTTGGAAGATCTAGATCTCAACACTAGGCGTGGATCAACCGTAGAGACGTGACACCATTCACGTTACAAGTCATCACAGGAGACCTCTAAGGTGTGTTACTTGTTTTTTTTACCATCGTTATTATTCTCTTCCTGTGATCCTTGGAGGGTCATGAATAGATAAATTCTTTCTTCCGCTGCGTATCCATAATCAAAACCCTACAGAACAAACGCTCAGCCCAACACAGAAGGATAAATTCACCAGCTTTTTTCGGACCAACCCTAGCTAAAGAGTAAGTCCCCAACTATACAAATAACGATATCCCTAATCCAATTGCATACCAAATGGAGCCCCAAATAAAACAACACTAGTCCCAACAAATACATTCACATATAGACTTGCAGATCTAGACCACGAATCGACCTGATAAACCACGATTAAGAAAAGAACACAACAACAACTACTAATGTACGAGAGTTTGAGAGATGTTAGTCCAAACCAGCCGTCCTTGAGGCTAAGCCAATATCGACTCCGTGGGTTCTTGAATCAACACTATGATGACCTTAATGTGCAATATTTGTCGTTGTTCCGAAGACATTCAGTGGTTCCATCGACGGGGAGCTTAGTGAGTGGTCGCGGTAGAGCTTCAGAGAGCTCTTGGATAAGGGGTGGAGAATAAGTGGGGAGCAACGGGTCAATGTGTCATTTTGTTTAACTGATTCCCTTACAAATTATTTTTATTCAATGTATTTTTCTCCCATATATTTGATGTATTTGTATTCATCTCCCTTACAAATATTTTCGTTAATTATACTTTCCTACCAAAGTTTCATCGTAATGCAAGTTCCCTTCCCTGCAAATGTATTTTCTTTATAGCAGTTATTTCCCGGAGTTTCAAACAAATTTCATTTTGCTTTAGAAACTGACACGGACATTGTTTGTGGTATATACAGGTTATAAGACAATCGAAATGTCGGTTATAAATTAAGGTAAGAACCGATAATACTCTCACGGTCTACTGCATAATTGACCATGCGTTGACTGTGGAGTTTACTACAACTCACATTTGTCCAAACCTATATGTTTGACTAGGTGGAGAACTAATAGTTGACCGTTCACATCATAGTTTCCTTCTTACCTCAGTACGAGGGGTTTCTGGTCTACCACGTACATATATGTATATGGAACGTACATATACCATGCATAACCTATACAGTTGAATTAAAAAGCTCACATTTGTCTGTAAAGTTGACCTATTCTTTTACGTTGACTTTCTTTGTGCGAACCTAATAATCTGACAAAGTGAAAGAAAAAAGTTGTATGTTCACTGCATATAGTAGACTAATTAGTATAAACTCAAAAATCAAGTGTAGGGTTTAGGGTTGACCATCATGCATAACTGTGGAGTTGACTTATATGATGATCAACTGTGACTGTACAGTTGACCTTTCCTTTTACGTTGACTTTCTTTGTCCGAACCTACTAATCAGACAAAGTGGAGACAAAAAAGTCGTATGTTCATAATTAACTTAGTATAACCTCAAAAATCAAGTTTAGAGTTTACGCTTTAGAGTATACCATCAAGCATTGACTGTATAGTTGACTTATGAGCTCGATCACCTTTGACTATACCGTAGACCCTTTTCCTTTACGTTGACTTTCTTCGTGCGAACTTACTAATTTGAAAAAGTGTAGACCAAAAATTTGTGTGTTCACAACATATTTGACTTAGTATAACCTCAAAAAATCATGTTTAGGGTTTAGGGTTTAGGGTAGACGATCATTCATTGGCTGTGGAGTTGACTTATGAGCTCACATTTGACTGTAGTTAACCTTTCAATTACCGTTGACTTTATTCGTCCAAACCTATATATGTGTGTGTGTGTGTGTATATATATATATATATATATATATATATATATATATATATATATATATATATATATATATATATATATATATATATATATATGAAAGGGGAGTAAGCAGGTAGAAATGCAGCACATATACTCTAAAAGGGGGGGGGGGTGAATAGAGTATGCTAACTTTTTGTAAAACTTGTAGATGAGAGTTTCTGTGAAGAGTAATGAAGTTCACGGCGTTGAAAACAGTCTTAAGCCTTCGGAATGAAATAAAGTTTAAAGTGAAAACAGACAAGTCTTTTTCAAGGCCTTGAAAAGTGTTTCAAACCTTGAAAACATATTAGTTTGAATGCTGTGTAAATCTAAGTATGAGAATGAAATGATGAATGCAAGAGACACAGGATTTATAGGGTTCAGTCCACTTGGACCTACGTCTCTACGTTAGGGATATTCTCCCTGCAGGATTTCCAACACAATTCTTATTAATCAAAAGCTAAGCCCTAGAGCTCAAGCACAGAGATATGCCTTACTCTGTTACAGCTTTTGGTTCTCACTAACCTATCTAGTACCTGATCTTGCTAACTAATTAACTAAGAATTCTCTATTGTTCACTTTGAAAAATCCTTGATAGTGAGAGCTAGAAGTAGTATAAGAATGATATACAAATTAAGTACAGAACAGAAGAACACTAGAAGTGAAACTGCAGTGAGAATGCAGTGATCTTCTGTGAGTTGGATTGAGAGAATGATATGCTTCTTTGATGATTTAGAATCTTTGAAATGTGTCTCTCTTATTGTATGTTGAGTGTTGTATCAAATTCTTCAAATTGATCTCCATTTATATTGCTCAAATGGTCAGCAAATCTTCCTTTTTTTTTGGCAACAAACTTCCTGTTTATTGAAAAACAATATTTGACTTCTCTAACAGTATTCCCAACGGATAGTTGATCAGAATCTTCAAAGATAATGTGCTTGACACGTTCCAACTGCAAGTGCACAGCCGTCGTGTGTAGTAATAAACCGGAGATCCGGGTTGTCGAACCCAAGGGACTTTGTTTAAATTAATTACTATTCTAAACCTTATGTGGGCAAGTCGCAAGTTGTGTTTTTATCTAATTCTAAGAAAATAAATGCAATATTCTCAATTAACCAAGTGAAGTAATTCACGATTAATAAAGAATGATTAATTGGAGGTTTTTATCAATAAGGGAAAAGTACCGGGAATTCTCTAGGTTCACTAGGTTGTTCTAAATTTATGTTTTGATTTGTAAAACAACCACGTGTTATTCACTATTAATCAAGCAACGTTGAACTTACCGAGTTACCAAGCAAGTCCACTATACTTAGGTTAAACTAGACCGAGTTACCAAGCCTATTTTAGCTTTAAGCACGCATTAATAACATAATTCTACTTTAACGATCCTAGTTAACGATGCCGAGTTACCAAACATTGATACGACTAGGTGGATTATTCAATTTACCGACTAGTTATCACAGAGTTACCGCGTGGAAACTAATTGATTCTATCTCTACGTTAGCTACTCGCAAAGATAATAAGATTAAGAACGCAAATAATCCATAATAGTGAATAAACACGTGAGATTAAGCTAAAGCATGCATTACAATCATCAAAACATCAACTTTAGATCAAACCCTAGCTACACCAAACGAGAATTCCCAGCAAAAAGTGTTTAGCTACTCATATTCATAATCAAAACGACGATTATAATGAGTTTAAACATAAAAATCAAGAAAAACGAGAGTTTAGAATCCAAACGAATGATCCAAAAGCTCCTAAGCTCTCTCCAAGGCTTCTTGATCTCCAAAGATGTCTCTAATCTCCAAAAACTACTGAAAAAGTCGACCTAAAAGCCTTAAATATGTTCCCATAATAATATTACAAAGTTTGGATATAATACGAAAAAGCCCCAAAAAAACTGCTCTGTCCCACGATCTCTTCGCACGAAGACAGTTGTCTTCGCACGAAGAGTCTTCGTACGAAGACTTCTGCCTCTTCGTGCGAAGGTCTTATTATGTAGATACTGCAACTGTGTTTGAGAAGAGAATTTTGCAAGGCTGAATTTTGGCTAAGTATAATGTCTTCGCACGAAGACAAATGTCTTCGCACGAAGACTTCTGTGTCCAGTCCTCTATTTGCCTCCTTTGACTTTTCTCTTCCATTCTTTGACTTTCTACTTCCATTCTTTCTTCCCTTGACCTTCCTTTGACTTTCTTTGACTTTCCTCTTCTGTTTGACTTTCCTTTGACTTTCTCCTTCCTTTTGACTTGCCTTTGAGTTCCTTGTTTCCGAAGTTCGCTTCCAAATCCCGCACGATCCTCCAAGCCCTGTTTTCCTGCGAATCACAACACGAAAACACAACCCGCGATCATATCACAATAAAAGCTCAAAAATCTAAAGAAACGCCCGGATTTAACAAGTATTGCATATGAACTCACATAATCACATTTACGCTCAATTTACTCAAAAGACGACAAATTCTCCATTATAAGCACGCAAAACGTAGAAATAAAAGGCATAAAATAACTCCGAAAACGGAGTTATCAGTGCTGATCTTTTCTTCAAACGTATTGAGAAGCTGTCAAGAGTGCTTGATTGATCACGGAATCACAATATCTCATTATTTCCTTTCCTGCAAAACCCAGGTTAGGAAACCAATCGTGCAAAATAGGAAATAAATTTTCCCATCAAAACTAAGTCAAATAGGTTACTCAAATGATGTTTGAGTGAATCAAAAGCTTTTTATTTCCGTCACCAAGTAATAACAGATCAATTATAGGGATGAGAGAGTTATAATAAGATCAGAAAGACTTAGAAAAACTCCCCTTTAGAATATGCATATAGGACAAACAATTTCAAGGATTTGAACATTGTTTCAAGCCCTGCTATGTCAAGCCTTTCAAACCTGTTCAAAGCTTTGAAAACTGTTTCAAGGACTTGAAATAGCTCTGTATTTCAAGCCTTTGAAACCTGTGAACTTACAATCTCCTCCTTGATGAAAGACAAAACCACTTTCTGTTTGAACTGTAGTTTCTGCAAAAAATACTCATTAGCACATAGCACACATAAGTTCCAAAAAGAATCCAACTTATTCAACAATTAATTTAAGAAGAAAAAACACATAAGTCACAGATAATTCCCTACTGACCAAAAAGATAGGTCACTAAAAACATAAAAACAACCTAAGATTTCTTCCCGTTCTTAAATTTCATCAAGAAGAATGAGAAAATGTTGGATCAGAGTCTTTGGAAAATTTTGTAAATAAATAGAAAAAATAGAGTGGACAGGAAAGAGTAGGCAAGAGTTTATGGGGTTGGGTCCTCATTTCCTTCCTGTTCTCCTTCTTCTTCCTCACTGTCTTCCTCATTCTCCTGTGCTTTTGTAGCCTCTTCATTCATACCAGCATTTTCTTCTTCAACTTGGTCTTCATTGGTGACAACTTCTGGAATGATTGGCTTTTGAGATTTCTTTTTCTTCTTCTTGATGTTTATCAGCAATGCACCTGAATCAGGACTGTCTACTTCCTCTCCCTCTTGAGCAACTTGTTCTTCTATCACCTGCTTGCCTTTATCCTTGTCCTGGGAAACCTCTTCCTGGCTTGAGTATTCACTGGGCAACATCTTGTCAGAACCATCCTTCTTGGGACCTTCTCCAGTTTGAAAGACATCCTCTGGGATATCAGACAAAGTCATGCTTCTGAAGATGTTCTCAACCATGTACTTTATCTTCCTGAGATCAGTCCCAAACTCACGTTGATTTGATTTAACTTCATACACGTCAAACTCTAACCCATCAAGTCTCTGAAATACTAAAGATAAATATGGAGTCTGTGAGTTCTGGCTTCAAGTAGGAGTCAAGGTCTTGGGCTTGATGAACTTCTTTGAAGTGAATTCTTCTTCTGCCAGCTCTTAGTACAACTTCAAAGTTTTTGCTTTGGTTTTCACCACTCCAATCTTCTCATATGCTTTTTCATTAAACAGACCAAACCCAGAAGTGATAGTCTCTTCACCCGCAGTTGGAATCTAAAGGTGTTGGAAGAAAAGTGTGAGCAAATTTGCATAAGGTAAATGATGCTTTCTCTAATCTGTTTGGATAAATAGCATGTGTTCCATTACATGCTTTGGAAGATCAATGTCATACCCATGCATCACCAGATACACAATATATAGCCCTCTCTTAGTGATCAACTCCTTGGAATTTTCCCTTGGAAAAATACATCTCATCAAGATGGTGAATAAGACCTTGGCTTCAACATTTAACACAGAGTGTGTTAACTTTTTCGGTGAGGTAGGAGTTTTAGGTATAAAGAACACTTATTTTGCTAACTTCAAAGCTTCACTCTTGGGAGGGTGATTTGTTGTGTCATACCTCGTAGGAAATCCTAAAACAGATGCAAACTCAGTATGATCTTGCTCCATATTGACACCAGCAACTCTGTTTTGAACAACTAGATATGCAGTGTTCTTAAGTTGCTTCAGGTTAAGGTAGAAGAATCTGGTAAGTCTTGGATAGGCAAGCTCAGGAGGGTTTAACATGAACCAAAGAGAGCTATTCTTTAACATTGTGATGCAATTCAGATTCATTCAAGTTAACATTGGAAGACTGATCAAGCTACAGAAAGCAATAGGTCTAGAAGCAAAACCATCCAACCACTGACCTTTGAAAGTGTTTGTGATGAACCAAGTTTCATCAGGATCTAAGTTCTTTGAGTAGATCTGCAAGGATCTTTCAACATTTTCTTCAGGTTCTTTCACAGCCACCTTTCCTTTTCCCTTTTCAGCTTGAGAAGCCTTCTTTATTTTCTTCAGATTCTTGGGACTTGAGATTTGCGTTTCTTGTTGCTTTTATGTAGTAGTTTTCTCTTTCTTATTCTTCTTCTTGTCCGAAGAAGGTGTCACATCCTTCTTATCTTTATTCTTTGGTGGAGGAAGTTCTGCAACTGCTTCTGCACTGGGAGTCCTAGAACTTGAATCCCCACTGATTGTTTGAACTTCATCCTCAGCTGTCTTTCTTTTCTTCTCTGCACTAGGCTTTGAACCACCAGTCATCTTGATTCTGTCAGAGGCTCTTCTTGTGCTCATTAGGGTTTGGGAGATGAATAGAGAGAAGTAGGAATGATACGGAGAGAAGGAGAAGAGAGGAGGATAAATAATAAAAGAGTTTGAGTTTAAAAAAGAAACTGCAATTTCTCTCTGATCTCAAAAGATTCGTAATGATCAGAGAAGATTCAAATCTTTGAAGCCGTTGGAAACAAATATTTTAATACTATATTTGGCAGAAAAAGGATTTTGAAAAAGGGCAATACTGAGCAAATATCTACAAAGATAGCACCCAATATTGAATGATCCAAGAGTTATTGACTAAATAGTTATCAGACTTATTTTCAAGGCTTTGAAAATAATTTCAAAGTCTTGAAACAGTGTTATACTGAAACGAATAAAATCAAAGCTTTGAAAATATTTTCAAGGCTTTGAAAATCAATTCAAACCTTTGAACACATAAAAACTTATCTTCCTTACCTTATACTCCCCCTAAACCAATGCATCTTTATTTAGCATGCCCAATTCTAGTCTTAGAGTTGAAAATCTTTCATTTGGTAACGGTTTAGTGAAGATATCTGCAAGTTGCATGTTAGTAGAAACAAATTCAAAAACAATATCACCTTTCTCAGCATGATCTCTGATGAAATGGTGTCTAACATAAATATGCTTGGTTCTTGAATGTTGAACTGGATTCTTTGTAATTGATATTGCACTTGTGTTATCACACTTTATGGGTACACTTCTGAAATCAAATCCAAGATCTCTCAACTATTGATCAATCTATAAGATTTGTGAGCAACAGGCTTCGACAGCTATTTATTCAGCTTCAGGTGTAGATGATGCAACTGAGTTTTGTTTCTTGGAGTACCAACTGATCAAGGAGGATCCAATGAATTGAAAAGTTCCTGAAGTGCTTTTCCTATCAACTCTGTAACCTGCAAAGTCAGCATCTGAATATCCATACAAAGAAAAGTTAGAATGTCTTGGATACCAGAGCCCTAAGTCTTTGGTACCATTTATATATCCGAAGATTCTTCTCACAACAGTTAAGTGTGATTCCTTTGGATAAGCCTGAAATGTTGCACACATACATGCATTGAACATGATATCTTGTTTACTAGCAGTGAGGTATAGTAATGATCCAATCATACCTCTATACTCTTTCACATTGACACTCTTACCAGATTCATCCTTATCTAAGGACAGTGTAGAACTCATAGGGGTCTTGATTTCCTTGGATTGAGACATACTGTACTTGTTCAACAAGTCCCTAGTGTACTTGCTTTGATGTAGAAAGATTCCCTTCTTCATCTGATGTATTTTAAGTCCAACGAAGAAGTTCAACTCTCCCATCATGCTCATTTCAAATTCCCTGCACATAATACTTGAGAATTCTTTTCACTATAGATCATTAGTAGCTCCAAATAAAATATCATCAATATAAATCTGAACTACAAGTAAATCTCTCTCACGAGTCTTTATGAAAAGGGTCTTGTCTAGTAATCCTCTTTTGAAATAATTTTCAAGTAAAAACTTTGACAATCTTTCATACCAAGCTCTTGGAACTTGTTTCAAACCATAAAGAGCTTTGTCAAGTTTGTAAACATGATCTGAAACTTGTCATTTTCAAAACTTGGAGGTTGTGCAACATAAACTTCCTATTGCAAGTATCCATTCAAAAATTCACATTTCACATCCATTTAAAACAGTTTCATGTTCTTGTAAGATGCGAAGGCAAGTAAAATTATTATTGCTTCTAACCTGGCAACAGGAGCAAAAGTTTCCTCATAATCAATACCATCTTCTTGGTTGTAGCCTTGAGAAACTAACCTTTCTTTTTTTTCTTATCACTTTGCCACTTTCATCCAATTGTTTATGAACACCCATCTAGTACCAATGACAGAATGGTTTGTTGGTGGAGGAACTAGGTTCGACTCCTTATTTCTTTCAAACTCATTGAGTTCACTTTACATAACCATAATCCAGTATGCTTCTTGTAATGCTTCCTTCACAATTTTAGGTTCTACAAGTGAAATGAAAACATTAAAAGTACAAAGGTTCTTCAACTGTGATCTTGTTTGTGTACCAAAGGTTGGATCAGCAATGATGTTGTCAGCTGGATGAGATGAAAGATATTTGAATCTCTTTCTTGGAGACCAGGGTTCAGGCTCTCCATATTGCTTTTCTGGTCTTGAAGTAGTGGCCTGATCACTCATATCTTTCTGATCATCCTTTCCAAGGCTTTGATCTTTATTTTCAAGGCCTTGAGACCTATTTTCAAGGTATTGAAAATGGCTTCTGTTTCCTTCTGAACCTTTCTTGGAGCTAAGTGAGTTTTCAGCTTCTTCTTCAGATTCATGCTTGTTCAGATTCAAGTCTGCAAAATTTTATTCAAAGAACCATCATAGCTTTCAAACATGAATATTCTTCAACCAGCTTGGTTCTTTTATTATAAACTCTATAAGTTTAGCTAGTAAAAGAGTAACCAAGAAAGATACCTTCATCACTTCTTGCATCAAACTTACCCAAGTTGTCCTTTTCATTGTTGTGGGCAAAACATGTGCATCCAAAAGGTTTGAAATAAGAAATGTTTGGCTTTCTCCCTTTGAATAGCTCATAGGAGGTCTTCTTCAGGATAGGTCTGATCAAGCACCTGTTCATAATATAATTTTCTCTATTCATAGTTTCTGCCCAATAGTGTTTTGGAAGTTTGTTTTCTAAAAGCATTGTTCTTGACATATATTCAAGAGTCATATTCTTTCTTTCAACAACTCCATCCTGTTGAGGAGTTCTAGGAGCAGAGAAATTGTGAGAGATACCATGCTTAACACAGAATAAATCAAATTCTAATTGATCAAACTCTCTACCATGATCACTTCTGATTGAAGCAATATGTACGTTTTTCAAGGTTTGAAGTTCTCTGCAAAGCATTGAAAATTCAGAGAGGGCTTCATATTTTTCTTTAAGAATTATAACCCAAGTAAATCTAGAATAGTCATCTACAATAACTAGCATAAACTTCTTACCTTTTGGATTTGGAGTCTGTAGATAGTGCTTTCTGAGCTAGCAGATCTTGGCCACGTGGCAACCATCTAGCACACCATATTGTGCTCCACACACACTGGATCACCAGCCACGCTGATCCATGTGGGGGCTGCGAGACAGAGCCCTCGCATACCACTGCACGGGACTTGTAGGGACTTAGTGGTTTGGAGGCTAGAGTAAGCCCTGTCGCGTGCGCGCCATACCCGCACGCGACCTTTAGTAACTGCTTTGAGAGATTTATGGCACGAGCTCCATAAACCCGGTCAATCCGGTCAAACCCGGTCAACCTCGTAACAGTTCCGGTATTCGCGCATAACGTGCTGTAACGGTCCCTATATATAAGGACGAACGTGCCGTTGTGGTTAAGCTAATTAAGCCGCCATTAATGGGCGCATTAACCACACTACAACGGTCACGTTCCCTGCTATATATAGGACGTTAACCTTTCCATACAGAGGAGAACACACTAGCCATACGGGGAAGCTCTGCCAAACCTCTGTCTCTCTCTCAGACATTACTACTGCCTTACTCTCTCCCTACACACAACCCAACTCTTCCTGTGCCATCTCTGATCCTCTACATACGGTGTACACGGAGGTCTCCCCGCCGGAATCTCTTGTGCACATTTTGGTGAACCCGACGTGAACTTACCAACAAGAGCAACCATGTCTCAGGAGGATGATATCAGCAACAGATCGCCTTCCACCGAAGCTGCCTCGGGAGAGGAGACTCGCCGTACTCCTACAACCCCCGGCGAGGCACCGACGCTAGAATCCTTGGACGCCACAGTCCAAAGTCAGGCGAAAGCTCTCAAAGCTCAGTCTGCACAGCTAGAACGGATCCGGGTCGTTCTAAGCACCCTTGCGCCGAACCCTTCACCAGCCACACCCCCAACCCTAATCTGCAGAATCCACCGGCGACTACGCAGCTGCCTTCAATTCAGGGGTCAACGGCTCAGATGTTGCCTCTCACTGCTCATACTCCTCAGCCTCCGGCTTTGGTACCTAATTCGGCGTCGCAGTATCCCTTGCCTCCGCCAACGGCGATCTGGGGCAATGCGAGCAGCCAATATGTCCCCAATCCTCCGGCGGCGTATGTGTCGCCTCCGCCTGCGGCAACTCCTCCTCCTGCTACCGAGGGAAGCATTCCAGAATGTATGACGTCTCTGCAGAAGCGTATGGACACTATTCTGGCTCACCAATCATTCGCGGATACCATCATCCCGAAGCTAGACAACGATCGACCCATCCCGCGGGAGATCTATCTCATGCCTAACCCGGTGGGGTATAAGGCTCTTTAATGGGACAAGTTCAAGGATGTCAACGGGAACGCTCATGAGCATGTCATGCGTTTCATCGATGTCATGGGGCCATACGGAGCCGATCCCAAATTGCTGATGCGAGAGTTCCCAAAATCCTTGGGGAACGTAGCGTACAAGTGGTACAGAACGTTGGAGGCCGGATCCGTGAAGTCTTGGGACGACATGGTACAGAAGTTCTATACCAAGTTCTTCCAGATGGAAGAAAAGGTGACAATGATCCACCTCTCGCGGATGTATCAGAAGCGCGAGGAGGACGGGATAACTTTCATCAAGAAGTTCAGGGCGAAGTCCTTGGAATGAAAAGATCCAATGCTCGAAAGCCGGCTTGTAGAGATATGCCTGCAGTGCATGCGAGACGAATACAAAGGTGGCTGCGAAGTTAGCAGAGTACAATATCAGAAAGATATGTTCCACCCCTTACTACCCGAAAGGGAATGGGCAAGCCGAAGCGACCAACAAAATGCTGTTGAGAATCTTGAGCAAGATGGTCGCAGATGACCACAAGAAGTGGGCTGATTCTCTAAGCATAGCCCTGTAGGCTTACCGAACTTCTCCAAGGATACCCACGGGGGCCTCACCATTCCTACTATGCTATGGGGCCGAGGCCGTGGTACCTGCGGAGGTGAGAGTCAATTCGGCGAGATTGGCCTTCCACGCACTATACGACAATCAACGCGATCATGACTTAGTCTTGCTGGAGGAAAAGCGAGAACAAGCTAAAAGGACCAACAAGCGGTATCAAGAAAGGATCGCTCGTGCTTACAATAAGACGGTCCTGCGAAGAGATTTCGCAGTTGGAGACTTGGTCCTGCGCGCATCTGATCATTGCATGCGAGAAGCGGCTCACCCAAAGTTCGCAGCCAATTGGGAAGGACCCTTCGAAGTCACAGAAGTCTTTGACAGTGGCTACTGCAGCATACGAAGGTTGCACGGAACAACCTCAACCCCGAGTTCAGTCAACATGCGCTGGATTAAGAAGTACTATCCTTGACTTCTCTCATTTCATGCGTTTTATTATAACGTTGCTTCATGTCTTGTATGGCTATGATTTACACAATCTCCTCTCCCATATGAGAGAATTGTAATATCATCTCTCCCATATGAGAGCATTATAATAAGAGAATTCTCCCAAATGAGAACTTCATATTTCTAGCTGTTAATTTTGCTTCATTTAGTTTGTTATTACTGTTAACAATGGGCTATCCGCCACAATAGCGATCTAAGCGAACTACGATCTTAATTGATCTTCTAAGCCTATCTGCTACGATAGCAACCTATGCGAAATGCGATCTTAATTGATCTTCTAAGCCTATCTGTCACGATAGCAGCCTATGCAAATGCGATCTTAATTGATCTTCTAAGCCTATCTGTCACGATAGCAGCCTATGCAAATGCGATCTTAATTGATCTTCTAAGCCTATCTGTCACGATAGCAGCCTATGCAAATGCGATCTTAATTGATCTTCTAAGCCTATCTGTCACGATAGCAGCCTATGCAAATGCGATCTTAATTGATCTTCTAAGCCTATCTGTCACGATAGCAGCCTATGCAAATGCGATCTTAATTGATCTTCTAAGCCTATCTGTCACGATAGCAGCCTATGCAAATGCGATCTTAATTGATCTTTCTAAGCCTATCTGTCATGATAGCAGCCTATGAAAATGCGATCTTAATTGATCTTCTAAGCCTATCTGTCACGATAGCAGCCTATGCAAATGCGATCTTAATTGATCTTCTAAGCCTATCTGTCACGATAGCAGCCTATGCAAATGCGATCTTAATTGATCTTCTAAGCCTATCTGTCATGATAGCAGCCTATGCAAATGCGATCTTAATTGATCTTCTAAGCCTATCTGTCACGATAGCAGCCTATGCAAATGCGATCTTAACTGATCTTTTAAGCCTATCTGTTACGATAGCAACCTATGCGAAAAATGATCTTAATTGATCTTCTAAAGCCTATCCGCCACGATAGCAGCCTACGCAAAATGATCTTAATTGATCTTCTAAGCCTATCAGCCACGATAGCAGCTCAAGCGAAAAATGATCTTAATTGATCTTCCAAAGCCTATATGCCACGATAGCAACATATGCGAACGTAATCTTAAACGATCTTTCAAGCCTATCTGCCGTGATAGCAACGTTGTACAAATGCGATTTAAAATTCGTCCTTAAGACTATCTATTGCGATAGCAACATTATGCAAAATGATCTTAAATGATCTACAAAAGGTCTATCTGATGTGATAACACCTGCACTTGAATCTGAAAGCAAATCACAAGCCCATCTGCCAAGATGGCACAGCTGCGCAAACACGATCTTGAACGATCTAATAAGACATCTGCGAATTTATGCGGCAGATAGCAAATGCGAAGTATGTATATAGCATTACACAAGGAGAAATATGCCGGTATGCATGCGAAGTTGTATTTTGTTGTGACGAGACAGCATAATACAAAAGCTATTTATTATTATGAGTCAAAAAGACTTACAATTTATCTGTCTAGATAGCAACTTACAAGCGAAAAAGCTCAAATCTAACTACGCAGCCAACATGGCTTACAATGCATTCGAAAAGTAACTTACAAGCACGAAGTTACACATCGAGGGAATCCTAACTGAAAAAAGGATGAACCCAACGGTCCTAACACCGGCTGTGCAATACACAGATCTGCGGCCAAAGATCTGTAGCAAGTAGGATGCTTCTGCGAAGAGATCAACTCGCCATTCGCTACATCCCTAGCAACAAGATCTTGGTGAATCTACGTCCAAAGATCTCAGGATCTGACGAGACCCCTGTCTGATCAAGATATGTACCAGAGGAACCACCTGTCCCGGCGTATGCAGTCGTGCAAAACAGGGGAAGCAGTCATTCCTCTGGTACTGGGTTCCTTGTCCTGATAGACAAGGGCATTGACGAGCCTCCTGAGTTCAAGAACGAAGAGGCAAGAAATCCTCCTCCAGGGATGCTGGAGGAGAATTCCGCCGTTCATTACGAGTCGGTAGCACGGTCACTACGGCGCTGCACCTCACCGGGAGGCGGCCGGAAACATGACCTGCAAACATAATAGACGAAGAAAATTCTTCGAACACACATGAGATATCATCTCCATCTTCTTTATGATGGTTATAAAGATCAATAAGCCTCATAAAGCGGATCTTGGAAACTATTTCTATAGCACAAAGCGCAAACTCAGGTCTCATGATTTGGAGTTGCCATGAATCAACGAAAAACAAGCGTTGAAGCCAGCAGTCGTAAGGACTCACGGCAAAGCACATTTTTGGGATGAAGAACCCAAATGGCAAAGACAGGGTTTATATAGACCTTGTGGAGACTCTTCAGTTGCCAAGATGGGTCAGCAGAATTTGAAAAGAGGGTAAGGTCAATCACTTACGCCTTGAAAAGCGGTAACGATCAATTACCCTACCAAAGGCTACGACGATTCAGTTTCGTATCCTAATTAATGACGAATGGTCATGATTCGGATGGACTTCCCAAGGAAAGTGTGCTTATCTTACGAGAAATTAGCGCGAAAATCAAGCAGAAAATCAATTGCTGATGTCATAATTGGATATGCACAGAGATATCCCATCAAATCCCGGAAAAAGCAAAACGGGCATGTCGATTCTTTTGTTAAAAAAAAAGGAGTGAGAAACCCTAGCAACATTACATTAATGTTTCAGCATTACATTAAGGTTCCAGCTATTTGTTTGCTACTTTTCAAATTCAAAAAGTCAAAGCAAATTTTTGATCAAGGAGTCATGAGGGGCGAACTGATGGCTCAGATTCTCTACCTGCTCCACTTCCTGCTTCAATTGCTCGCATTTGGCATTCATCTCATGATAGAGCTTCAGAGCCTCTTCAGCCTTTTGCTTTTGCTGCTCCACCTTCTGCTTCTCAGCTGCGAGGTTTTGGTGGCCGAGTTTCAAAGTTACGGCTGCGCGAATCAGGGTAACTCTTTTCATAAGAAACCTGAAACCCAGTCTGCCTTGGACTTTGGCAAGAAGATTTTGGCACATGCCAAAAAGCAATTCGGCACTCTGGACAGAAATGGTCGTAGGCGTGGCCGCAAACAGCTGCTCTAAAATCCAAATGGCTTCGGTAAGAAACAGCCTCCTGTCAAAAGGCCCTATCTCCAGAGATCTTGCAAATGATTGGGGGTAGGTGAGGCGCATCCGGACTAGCCAGTCCACATCAGTTTGCTTCAAACCTAAAGCAATGTCAAAGCTAAGTTATGCTATCAAACTCGCAAATGAATGATGCGAGATGCAAACAGCAAACCTCTACTTACAAGTTCCTTCAAGGATCTCACGAAGAAAGGGAATGCGCATTGCCGGAGTGGTTGAAGACTGTCCTCGCTCCATACCTCTCCTGTCAGCTGCGAGCTCTAACCCCTCATAGTTAGGAGGAAGAGTATAAGCCGCACCAGTTGCGACTGCATTCCCGACCTGCGAGCCCCAAAAGCTCCACGCAGGAAGAGGTGCCGCCGACTCAGTTATCGCCGGAGGCGAAGTGACAGCCGAAGTTGCTTGGCGAGGGACACTTTCAGATGCGGAAGCATCGACAGTACTCGTTCTTACTTCCTCAGCGCCAGCATGGGCATCTTCCTCCATTAGCACAGCATCAGCTTCGGCATCATCAGAAAGTTCGATGATGTCCTCAAGAGGCTCTCCTGCATATTCAGCAGCTGCGACGGGCTTCTCGGTATGAGAACTCGGAACCGGGACATAGGATGCAGAAGGTTGACTTCTTTGCTCCAGCACAGGCTCATCATCATCGCCTGCAATATGAAACGCGATAGTATGAGGTAACTTGTATTGTACGTTATTTTACTATCTTTGCTAAAGCTAAGAGCAAGCACCTCCACGCGAAGGTGGGATTGAAGCATCTTCGTCACACACTAAAGACGTGGAACCATGCCCTATTAGTGTGTCCTCATTAAGCATGTCTTTAAAATGAGTGTGACCTGGGATGCGAAGAAACTAGTCATGAACATGATTCAAGTTGCTAAGTCTAGTCCATGCACGTCGATCAAGTGATTACCTGAGGGTTCACCGCACTTGCCTACTAGCCAACGGCGAATGTCAGCTTTTGACACACCATGCTTTAATGCACCCACTACAACATCTCTATAAGTTACTGCGAGATTGAAAATCTCACCTTTATTGCCGCCTGCGATTTCTTCAAAATCTGCTTGGGCTTGCTCCAGAGCTGCTGCATCCTCTTCTAGAGCCACATCCTCCTCCTCAGCCTGAGGAGCTACCTCTTCGGGAAGCACATCTTCCTCATCAGTGGGACGCACTAAGTTGTGAACATGTTGCTCTTCGAGGCTCCGCTGCCTCACACGCTCGAGCTCCTCCTCTTCTCGCTGCCTTCTTCTTTCAGCAGCTTCCGCGGCTGTCTTCCTGGACTCAGCAAGAACGTCCTCGCTTATGGGTTCCTCTGGAATGTCAGAATGAGCATCCCTCTTCTGTCTCTTGGACAAAAGGCCACCGATGGTCTCATCATCAGCATCATCTGCGAAGGAACGATTGGTTCAAGATCAAGTTGCAAAAGAATTACGACAATGAGAAGGGAAACGCGATGGAGGTACCTCCTGATTCTTCCTCATGTATCACATTTGTTCTTTCTTCTTCATCACCTTCTCTAGGCTCCTGCCTCTCCTCTTCTTCCTCCTGGTTGAAAGGAAACAAGGTCTCAACTGCGAGCTCCTTCCGCGCTCTACTGGGCATGCGACCTTTGCCTTTGTCCTTGGCAGAAAGGGACCTCGCTGGAGGGGAAGTTGAAGCACTTCTAGGGGAAGAAATTGTAATTCCCTTTTGCCTGGGTCTCTTCGCTCTCAGCGCGGCAGTCGCTGGAGCAGACGGATTATCTCTGGGTGGAGACGAGGCCGGAGCATTATCTATCAGCGAGTCAGCGAAAGCATTCATGACTGCGCGAATCCTGGTTTCGACCTCGGGGTCCATCCTCGATGCTAGCAGGAACGACTGTCCTTGTCTTCTGGTGGCAACAATGGTGTTAACCAGCGACTTGGAACGATCACCAGACGCGAATCTCCGCACATGACACTACAGCAAACCGTATAGAATAAAGACGTCAACATGTGGAAATCAAGAAGCTTAACACACGCGGAAAAAGTTGCTTACCTTAGCAAATGTCTCGCTATATCTGATGACATGCGAGTCGCCTTTCTTAACTGCGGCGATCTTTTTATTCAGAATGACGTCAGGGCACAAATGGTTCTCATGATCCAACAATGAGTAGCAACCATATTCAGACTCGCTCAGGCTGCAATTGGGACGAAACGGAAAAGAGTTTCTTTTGATCAAAGGAGCTCTACTTGGTTGGGGGGCCGACTGTGTCTCAATCCTCGTCTGCTGGGCGATCCAGTACGCGAGCAAGTTCTTGGAACAACCGCCCTCGCGGTTACGTGCAGGCTGCTCAAAGGGAAGATTGTTCATGAAGACTGTCTTGCACTACTTTGTTAGCAAGCGCTTATAGCAACCTCTGATAATGGACTGTGGCCAGAATGATGGTGCCACTGCATCAAAGCCGAACTGGGGAGAAACTCGAGTGGGGTCAACATCCACGGTAATTATCTCATACCTCGGCGCGAGCTCACGAATATGCTCTGCGAGAGCAGGTAGGGAACCTCGCAGGCACCATCAAAAGAATTCGCGGTAGCGTTCATGGAAACGCGATCCCTCTTCAAAGAGGAGCTCTTCTGAGAAGCCAATGCCCTTAGAAGGATACAACTTTGGAAACCATCGCACGTTCTCAATACGCGCGGCATAGGGCCTGGCAATGAACTCTTGCCGGTTGTCGCATGTGAGGCTCCAAACGCACTTGGTATTGTTCGCTCCGAACCACCTCGCAGCTCTGCCACTGTTACGCTCCTCCACCTCGCCTGGGGGACACCACTTGTTGGGCTTAGAAGCAGTCGGGGCATGGGACGGCCATCGCTCAAAGACCCACATCGTCAGGAAGGCAATGTTGACGAGAGTCAGTATGTCGAGACGGCCACGCGACTCCTTCATGGCCACAACCAGTTGATCCAATCTATAGTACAATGTGCCCAAGACCAAGGGTCCGAGTGCGACTCTCTGGCCAAGGGCCAGTTTCACAGCGAGCGGCAGAACATGGTAGAAGACCCCATCGTGCGGGTGACCATCGATTAAGTACCTCGACAGCCAGGCACAGAGGAAAGCACAAAGGGTCAAGTGATAGCCCTTACCCTCCACGTAATTCTTGGCCTCCGGGTCTTGACTCAGAAGCTTCTTGGTGATGCTGCTGTTCGCGTAGTCACGAAAGAAGTACTGCACCCATTTATTCCAAGTATTCTTCGCAGACGTATCTACCAACTGCCAGTTCGGAGGGACTTTGGTAGTGGTCCACCGGGTGGAGATTTTCTTTACCTCTGATAGGCATTCCTCCATCTGCGTATACAAGGCGATCTCCGCATTCGTCCTCAAGGGAATCAAAGGGTCCACCTCACCCATGGGAGATAGATCATACAGCATATGTACATCCTCGAGTGTGGGGGCAGCCTCGAACTCAGCAAAGTGGAATGTGTGAGTCGCAGGCGAGTAGCGAGAAAGAAGGTTTAGAAGCATGGACTGGTCCAGCTTCACGGCAGCACCCTTCATAGCACGAACGGCGAAGTATACGCCGGCCTCGTTGAGGGTCGCAGCATGATCGGTCAACACGTGGTCAATCGACTCATCCATGTAGTCCAATTTCTGGACAAAAGCTTGGGTGGAAATCGCAGCATAGGGGAAGTACCCATTTTCGATTCCCAATCGAACCACGTCCTCGGAGCCAATCAACTCGAGCAAGGCTGAGTTAACTGGGGGAGTCAGTGTTAGCAATCCCTCATTGGGGACAGAAGCAGGCAATTTCTTTGCCTTAACCCTCGCGTGGTAGAAATCTTTGCCACCCAGATAGGGGGCATTTCGCCACAAAGCTTGCGGAAGATCAGGTATCTCTTCGTCCTCCTTGGTGGGTTTGGTTCCTTTTGTCTTGGCCATTCCTGCGGAAGAGCAAGAAAAAAGGGGGGAGAAATATGCCACACTTCAGTTTGAATTTCGAGATTCAAGATCTACGGAAAGAAAGATGAACAGTTTCTGGTATCAATTTCAGAAATTAGAGGGTTCCATTATAAGGGATTTCAAAACCCTACATCCAAGATCCTTATCATCGAAGGATTAAGCCAAAATTGGGTCCAAAGCTTGAAGCTTCTTCACAAGTTTCAACAGATTATATGTCATGGGTTTACAGATTCAACGCAGTTTGAAGCATATACTAGTATTCTAAATTGAAATTGAACAAGGCCAACCTTGTTTTCGCGAAGCCTGCTTGGATACACAAAGTTGGAGAAGACGATTTGCAGTTCTGAACTGGTGATTGATTATCTGAATCTGCTCTCGAAGACTTCCGGGTATCATTCACTTTAAGAGAAAGAAGTGATGCTTTGCAACCATGGAGAGTACATCGTATTTATCCAAAAACAATGAAGGGTTGCGTCCTTTCAGTAGTCGAATCGCAACCGTCACCGTCGAATCGCGCAATCACAGGACAAGATGACGTCACGCCTAAAACCCTAAAGGCCAGACGGCACGACTCTAGGGGTTTTAGGTCATAATGGCACGCACGGGGGCTGAATTCACTCGTTTTTGAATTGGTGCGTAGCGGCGACGCGTATGTTGGTTTCCGCGCATTGAAGTCTATACAGCTATGAGCCTTCACGCGCAGAAAGGGGGCTAATCTAGATAGTGCTTTCTGAGCTAGCAGATCTTGGCCACGTGGCAACCATCTAGCACACCATATTGTGCTCCACACACACTGGATCACCAGCCGCGCTGATCCATGTGGGGGCTGCGAGACAGAGCCCTCGCATACCACTGCACAGGACTTGTAGGGACTTAGTGGTTTGGAGGCTAGAGTAAGCCCTGTCGCGTGCGAGCCATACCCGCACGCGACCTTTAGTAACTTTGAGAGATTTATGGCACGAGCTCCATAAACCCGGTCAATCCGGTCAAACCCGGTCAACCTCGTAACGGTTCCGGTATTCGCGCATAACGTGCTGTAACGGTCCCTATATATAAGGACGAACGTGCCGTTGTGTTTAAGCTAATTAAGCCGCCATTAATGGGCGCATTAACCACACTACAAAGGTCACGTTCCCTGCTATATATAGGACGTTAACCTTTCCATACAAAGGAGAACACACTAGCCATACGCGGAAGCTCTGCCAAACCTCTGTCTCTCTCTCAGACATTACTACTGCCTTACTCTCTCCCTACACACAACCCAACTCTTCCTGTGCCATCTCTGATCCTCTACATACGGTGTACACGGAGGTCTCTCCGTCGGAATCTCTTGTGCACAGAGTCCTCATAGGACCACAAAGATCCACGTGAAGTAGTGAGTTTGAGGAGTTCTGCACTGAGAAAAGCATCAAGAGACAAAAGACAATTCCAAACAAGCCTAGACAGAATGGATTTGTAGAGCGCATGAATATAACACTCACAGAGCGTGCAAGGTGCATGAGGATACACGCTGGATTGCCTAAGTCATTTTGGGCTGAGGCAGTGAATAGAACTGCATACTTAATCAATAGAGGACCATCGACAGCACTAGATTTTGGATTGCCTGAGGAGGCTTCGATAGGAAAACATGTATGTTTGTCGCATTTGAGAACATTTGGATGTACTGCTTATGTTCATGTTGATGCAGAATAGAGTTCCAAGCTATATCCTAAATTGAAGAAGTGTGCGTTTATCGGATATGGCGTTAACAGTTTTGGCTATCGATTTTGGGATTTCGATAAGCACAAAGTTGTTAGAAGTATGGATGTGGTATTTAACGAGTCAGTTATGTACAAGGATTGTAAACAAGGACAGGTCTTCGAGGAGAAGGAAACAATAGAGCTTGAGATTGGAGACGTCCAGCCACAAGTTGAAGCCCCTGCTCCAGTACAAAGTTCAGAAGTTGAAGCGGTTGCTCCAACACGAAGAGTTTCACGAAGGTCGAATAAAGTTCAGAATCCAGCTCGTTATTTATCATCAATGTCATATCTTTTGCTCACTGATAGTGGTGAACCCGAGAGCTTCGAGGAAGCAGTTCCGAGTGAAGCCAAAGTTAAGTGAGAGCATGAAATGAATGATGAGATGCAGTCTATCTACTCCAATAAGACATGGGATCTTGTGGAGTTGCCCCGAGGGAAGAAGGCTTTTCATAACAAGTGGGTTTACAGACTTAAGGAGGTGCATGATGGCTCAAAGAGGTACAAGGCTAGACTGGTGGTGAAAGGATTTCAGCAGAAAGCAGGTGTAGACTTCACTGAAATCTTCTCTCCAGTTGTGAAAATTTCCACCATCCGCACAATACTTAGCATTGTGGCAGTAGAAGATTTGCACCTTGAGCAGTTAGGTGTCAAGACAGCCTTTCTACACGGGGATTTAGAAGAAGACATCTACATGCTACAACCACAAGGGTATAAAGCAGCAGATAAAGAGAATATGGTGTGCAAACTAAGGAAGATTCTGTATGGCTTGAAGCAGGCACCGAGGAAGTGGTACAAGAAGTTTGATAACTTCATGTCTAGGCAAGGATACAAGAAGTGTCACGGGGATCACTGTTGCTACTTCAAGAGGTTTAAGAATTCTTAAATTATTCTCTTGTTATATGTGGATGATATGCTTGTTGCAGGATCAAGCATGGGGGAAATTCAGAAGTTGAAAGAGAGCTTGTCAAAGGAGTTCTCAATGAAGGATTTGGGACCTGCAAAGCAAATCCTCGGCGTGAGAATCAACAGGGATAGAATTGGAAAGAAGCTAGTTTTGTCACAAGCTGATTATGCTCGAAAAGTCTTGAAGAGGTTTAACATGCATGATTCTAAACCAGTGAGTACTCAATTGGCGAGTCACTTAAAACTTTCGAAAGACCAAAGTCCAGCTACAGATGAGGAGAAGGACTACATGGCTAAAGTTCCTTATGCATCTGCTGTGGGAAGCTTGATGTATGCTATGGTGTGTACACGTCCAGATATTTACCAAGCAGTGGGAGTTGATAGAAGATTCCTGAGAAATCCCGGTAAGGAGCATTGGAGAGCTGTGAAGTGGATTTTCAGGTATCTGAGAGGTACACAGGATGTAGCGTTGTGCTATGGAGGGTCAGAGATCAGTTTGAAAGGATATGTTGATTCAGACATGGCTGGTGATGTGGAAAAAAGAAAAAGCACTACAGGCTATGTGTTTACACCTGGCAGTGGAGCTGTGAAATGGGTTTCGAGGTTGCAGAAAATTGTTGCCCTATCTACTACTGAAGCCGAATATGTAGCAGCTACGGAAGCGTGCAAAGAAATGGTTTGGCTACAGAGTTTCTTGAGGGAACTTGGGAAGAAACAGAAAAGTTGCAAGCCGTATAGTTACAGTCAGAGTGCAATTCATCTGGCGAAGAATTCCACTTTTCATGCAAGGAAGAAACACATTGACAACAGGTTTCACTTCATTCGTTCATTATTGGAGAAAGACGTGATTAAGTTGGAGAAGATCCACACGAGCCAGAATCCTGCGGATATGTTCACCAGGGTTGTGACCTTGGAGAAGCTGAGAACCTGCTCGGCTTTTGTTGGCCTATTTACATGATGAGAGTGAAGTCCACACTCATAGAGGATGTTGAATTGAAGCTGGGAGAAGTACACTCACAGCTAATCAGTCTTCAAGTGGGAGATTGTTAAGTGTGAAGACTGTTTTGTAACCTAGTCTAAATTAGAGGGGCTTACAAGCAATTCATGTATTACTATATATATATATATATTAACCTAGCTCTAGCATTAGGGCATCACATCACAGAGAGAGGCTGAGAGATCTAATTGTACTTTTCATTCGTTCATCATAGTGAAGAGGTTGTGGACCGTAGCCAATTTGGTGAACCACGTAAATCGTCGTGTTCTTGTTCGTTTATTTTCGTTTTGCTTTTCATTGCGTTTTTGAATCGCTCCAGAGACGATCCTAATAGATCTCACAGAAAATGTCTCCTTGGTGCTTGTCAAAAAGTGGAGGAAGAAAATCACACCACAGTAGATGATGAATGATTTTATAAATCTGGATTCCAGTAACATCTGTTAAAATTCCCTGAAAAAATCAGAAATTTCAGAAGAAGAAAGAGATCGAGATAATCGAAAGAAGCGAGAGAACGGAGAATGAGAGAAACTACATCTTTTCTTATTACTCAAAAATGAAGTAGAAAAGCCTTTATAAAGGCTTATCATAAAATGAGTGTTTAACAGTAATTAAAAGACTTATTATTCTAGGTAATTAACACACCTAAGAAAAACGACATGGCCTGGTATCTCTAATACGCCCCCTCAAGTTGAAGGAGGGTAGCTTACCACCTTCAACTTGGTGAAGTCCTCATGGTTTCTAGCATCACCACCTTCAACATAGTGATTCCTCTTGTTCTTAACACCACCCAATGGTGCATTTAACAGAATAGCGTCACTAAGTTCTTAAATGAGGTCCAACAGTCAAGATCTTATGGATCGGGTATTCATTTAAGACAATGCTAAATTTTCCCATAAACTGCTCAATGATGGAGTTATGAGTCAAGGCAATAAGCTGCCTACTGCGTTTGACGTATCCGCTTCTGTAGATCAGCTCCTTCACAATATTCAAATTGCTTGTTACCTTGTTAAGTTTGAGTATGACACCGCTGGATACTTGTGTCAGAAATGGGAGCTGCAAGACCCACATCGTCTTTAGATCAATAGCATTTATGCACCTGATACGGATAATCAACTTGTTGGGAAATTACTCGTCGACCCGAATTCCCGCCGCAACGGAAGAAAAAACAACGCCGCACGTTCACAAACTCGACAGACGCCATATAGGAGAAGAAAAACAATACACAAGAATTTAACGTGGTTCGGCAAAACCGCCTACATCCACGGGAGGAGGAGAATTTAACTATATCAATGAGGGAATACATCTTAGGGGAGAGACTGCTCAATCCGCGGACCACGTCGACGCGGTACTCTCATCCTCAAAGACTACATCTATGAAACCCTAACCTCGCACATCCGCTCACTAATATTTCTCACCAATTCTCTCTCACCGCTCCTCTCTTCAATTAGAACTTCTTGTAGAGCCGCCTATAAATAGGCTACATTACTTGCTCTCCAAGTAATCCTTATTGTACAAATATTAGGAAATAACCCCGATTTGGAATAATAGTACATTCCATTTTTCTACTAGTTTCCAAAAACAATAATTTTCTCATATTTCCTAAACGCAGAATCAAGACAAAAACCCAACAAACTATAAGTTTGACTTCATAATTGACACAGAATCCTCCCTTCAACCTAGTCTCAAGCTTCAGTTGAGCAAGCTCCTTTTGCTTGCTCTCATATTCGTGTGAATACCTTTTAGCATTGTTGAAGATAATCTTCATGTTTTCAACGCTCTTCTTCTTTAGAGAAACGACATCTTATCTCTTCATCATAACCCACTCCTTAGCTCTCTTGTTCTTCTTCAAAACTAGCTCTTGGGAAACTTCATTGGCTTGTGTCTCACACATCTCTGCTATGAAAATTGCTATAACAGATAGACTCTTGTTTCCCCCCCCCCCAGCAAATGTGCAGAACATCGAAAAATAAACATCATGTTTGGTGTTGTTTTGGAACCTAGAGGAGGTGCTCCATTAAAGAGGATGACTCCAACTATTTTCCCTTTGTAAGAAGCTGCCAACGAGTCAATAAACTTGCAAATTGAAGCGAAGAATAATAGAATTCCTTGATGAGCAATGTTTTTAGATCCATACTCCTCTTGCAAAGACTTAATGCCATCAAAACTTCTAGTAATCAGCTCATCTAGTCTCAGGGTAGTTCCAGATAAATTCAGATGACAATCCATTGCCCTTCGAGTATCATGGATTATACATAAAAGGTTTCTGATGAATTCTCCACCTGCTTTCTTTGACATAAGCATAACTAGGGGTGCACCACTAGCCAAGGGGATATTTAGTTCTCCAGTAGATTTCTTTGAGGCATTAGCAGTGTATGTCCCTTCCCACCAGGATGCAAAATCACTCAAATCTTTATCAGTAAGCTTCACATGTGAATCAAGAATAGGTGGCTCGTTCAAGGAGAACACAAGGACATTATCTTTAGCAGAGAGATGAACCACAATCTTTTCTGATCTTATAAAAGCATTCTTGCTCCTCACACTGCTACCTAACAAATCATTAACTGACTGCAACAAGAATTCAGAATCTTCAGATACTTTGACATCTAGTACAGAGATACCAAGAGGCCTATCGAAGGGATGTGGCATGAGCAACTTATTCAAATTAGATGAACTAGCAGCAGGGAGGGTAGCAAGTGGAGCAAAACCAAGCGCGACTAACATTGCAACACCAAATTCAACAAGTGAGATTGAATTAGTCTCAGAGAGAGCATCAGACGGTCGAAAATAGCAATGAGCAGGACTATCCAGGAACAAAACTTAGCCAATTCCATCGGCCTCAGATCGTAGACAAAGAAGCAATAGGACGAAAAAACCGAAGATGTAATGGACATCCATATTAGAAGAGAGACAGAGGAGTTCTGGCTTACAATATGCAAAGTGCAGCTCTTCATGGAGAAGTCGAAGGACAATGTTTACATATTGAAAAAAATTTCCAACCTTCCAACTCCAACAAACCTCTTAGTGTAACCAATCTTGCTGCTAGAGAAAATACCTCGAAGTAGTATAATCCTTCAAATTGTGTATAACATTTGGCCACCAACACAACTTTGTTTCTCCTAATGCTTTCATTAGCCTTTTACCTAAACTTGTTGTTGTAACAGAACTCCTGTTTCGGAGCTCTATTACCAGTTTGTTATAACGTGTGGGTATTCAAGCAAGAACGACGTAAGCAAAACAAGAACGAGACAGATATTTAACGTGGTTCACTATCGAATTCGTAACTAACCCGCTAGCTAATCCACGGCCAGAACCATATATTTTATTGAGAAGAGAACCCGATTACAATGCACGCCGTGGCCACAACGGCCACAACGGTGACCCGAATAACCCACCAGACACACACACAACAAAAGCTCACAATATTCCTCTCAATCAAGCTACTGTATGTGTGTACTAATGTATGGCACTTAGTATAGCTATTTATGGCCATGTGCATGGCGGTGGATGCTAGTGATTTAGGAAATACTTTGCCTTCTAGGCAAAGTAATTGCCTAAACAGAATAGCTATCCACCGCCCCTGATTTCCTACCTTGACTTTTCAGTTAAAGACTTCCCAAATTTGATATCAAGTCAAAACCCAACAAATCTCCACTTTAACTTGAATCATCTCAGCAACCTGAAACCAGAACCTGATGTTTCTCTTCTCAAACCTGAACAAGATGCGTCTCCCTGAACCAGGTCGAGCACGCCTCCCCAGATTGATGTTCCGCAGCTTTATGCGAAAACCGATTCGCCAAATCGTTGCTCCAACTACCATGCGTTCTTGCAACGAATGCGCCCGATGTGGTTGCACTTCCGTAAATAGAAACAAGTGCTCCAACCAGAACCAGACTCGAATACATTCACTGAGAAAAAAGGACCGAATGTATTCCAGATGCGCCCGATTGCGCCAGACAGATGCACCATGACAGAATGCCCAGATGTCATCCAGACCAGATGCACCGATGACGAGTGCCCAAATTGTCATGCCCGATGCGCCCCGTATGCCTCATATGCGCCAGATGCTCGCCAGAAACAGATCGCGCCAGATGCGAGCTCAGTGCGTGTCATGGTACACGCTGCAAAACCTGATGCACACCAGAACAAACTCGTGCATAACGCGCGCCAGAACCAGAATCAGATGCGCATGCCAGAAATCTCACGCGCCAGATGCTCCATGCCGTTGCTCCAACTCCAACGAGTTCCTGCAACGCATGAGCCAGAACCAGATTCAATTCACACGCCACATGCTCCACTCCGGGAGCCGGATTGCGCCAGAACGTCAATCGCCAGAATGCCAGATGCGCGTGAATCGCCAGAGTCGCACCGAAACCGAATGCGTGCTTGATTTTCCAGATCCCTTGCACGCCTAATCAGATGCGTGCCAGATTGCTCTGAAGGAGCCCAGATAGCCCCCTCCGCGGGGCTTCAGATGGTGGGTGTACCTGCTTCCCTCTCACGAATAGATCGATCTTGATCGCCAAACAAGACATCGTTCTTGGCAGAATTTCGAACTTCAACCTCCCGATAGCCTGCTCCACCTGAATCGCGAAACCCTAGCTTTGAGTTCCACCAAAACGTTAAACCCTAACTCTTGTCTCCACGCAGATCTTGGAACCCCGACTCTAATACCAGTTTGTTGTAACATAAATCCTGTTTCAGAGCTCTGTTACCAGTTTGTTATAACGTGTGGGTATTCAAGCAAGAACGACGTAAGCAAAAAAAGAACGGGACAGATATTTAACGTGGTCACTAACGAATTCGTAACGAACCCGCTAGCTAATCCACGGCCAGAACCAGATATTTTATTCAGAAGAGAACCCGATTACAATGCACGCCGTGGCCACAACGGCCACAGCGGCGACCTGAATAACCCACCAGACACACACACAACCAAAGCTCACAATATTCCTCTCAATCAAGCTACTGTATGTGTGTACTAATGTATGGCACTAAGCATAGCCTTTTATGGCCATGTGCATGTCGGTGGATGCTAGTGATTTAGGAAATACTTTGCCTTCAAGGCAAAGTAATTGCCTAAACAGAATAGCTATCCGCCGCACCTGATTTCCTACCTTGACTTTTCAGTTAAAGACTTCCCAAATTTGATATCAAGTCAAAACCCAACACTCGGAGGCTGAGAGATCTGATTGTACTTTTCATTCGTTCATCATAGTGAAGAGGTTGTGGACCGTAGCCAATTTGGTGAACCACGTAAATCGTCGTGTTCTTGTTCGTTTATTTTCGTTTTGCTTTTCGTTGCGTTGTTGAATCACTCCAGAGACGATCCTAACAGATCTCACAGAAAATGTCTCCTTGGTGCTTGTCAAAAAGTGGAGGAAGAAAATCACACCACAGTAGATGATGAATGATTTTATAAATCTAGATTCCAGTAGCATCTGTTGAAATTCCCTGAAAAAATCGAAAATTGCAGAAGAAGAAAGAGATCGAGATAATCGAAAGAAGCGAGAGAACGGAGAATGAGAGAAACTACATCTTTTCTTATTACTGAAAAATGAAGTAGAAAAGCCTTTATAAAGGCTTATCATAAAATGAGTGTTTAACAGTAATTAAAAGACTTATTATTCTAGGTAATTAACACACCTAAGAAAAACGACATGGCATGGTATCTCTAATACGCCCCCTCAAGTTGAAGGAGGGTAGCTTACCACCTTCAACTTGGTGAAGTCCTCATGGTTTCTAGCATCACCGCCTTCAACATAGTGATTCCTCTTGTTCTTAACACCACCCAATGGTGCCTTTAACAAAATAGCGTCACCAAGTTCTTAAATGAGGTCCAACAGTCAAGATCTTATGGATCCGGTCTTCATTGAAGACAATGCTAAATTTTCCCAAAAACTGCTCAATGATGGAGTTATGAGTCAAGGCAATAAGCTGCGTACTGAGTTTGACGTATCCCCTTCTTTAGATCAGCTCCTTCACAATTTTCGAATTGCTTGTTACCTTGTTAAGTTTGAGTACGACACCGCTGGATACTTGTCTCAGAAATGGGAGCTTCAAGACCCACTTCGTATTTAGATCAATAGCATTTATGCACCTGATACGGATAATCAACTTGTTGGGAAATTACTTGTTGACCCGAATTCCCGCCGCAACGGAAGAAAAAACAACGCCGCACGTTCACAAACTCGACACACGCCATATAGGAGAAGAAAAACAATATACAAGAATTTAACGTGGTTCGGCAAAACCGCCTACATCCACGAGAGGAGGAGAATTTCACTATATCAATGAGGGAATACATCGTCGGGGAGAGACTGCTCAATCCGCAGAACACGTCGACGCGGTACTCTCATCCTCATAGACTACATCTATGAAACCCTAACCTCGCACATTCGCTCACTAATATTTCTCACCAATTCTCTCTCACCGCTCCTCTCCTCAATTAGAACTTCTTGTAGAGCCGCCTAAAAATAGGCTACATTACTTGCTCTTCAAGTAATCCTAATTGTACAAATATTAGGAAATAACCCCGATTAGGAATACTAGTAGATTCCATATTTCTACTCGTTTCCAAAAACAACAATTTCCTAATATTTCCTAAACGCAGAATCAAGACAAAAACCCAACAAACTATAAGTTTGACTTCATAATTGACACAGAATCCTCCCTTCAACCTAGTCTCATGCTTCAGTTGAACAAGCTCCTTTTGCTGGCTCTCATATTCGTGTGAATACCTTTTAGCACTGTTGAAGATAATCTTCATGTTTTCAACGCTCTTCTTCTTTAGAGAAACGACATCTTCACTCTTCATCAGAACCCACTCCTCAGCTCTCTTGTTCTTCTTCAAAACTAGCTCTTGGGAAACTTCATTGGCTTGTGTCTCACACATTTCTGCTATGCAATTTGCTATAACAGATAGACTCTTGTTTCCCCCCCCCCCCCAGCAAATGTGCAGAACATCGAAAAATAAACATCATGTTTGGTGTTGTTTTGGAACCTAGAGGAGGTGCTCCATTAAAGAGGATGACTCCAACTATTTTCCCTTTGTAAGAAGCTGCCAACGAGTCAAAAAACTTGCAAATTGAAGCGAAGAATAATAGAAGTCCTTGATGAGCAATATTTTCAGATCCATACTCCTCTTGCAAAGACTTAATGCCATCAAAACTTATAGTAATCAGCTCAGCTAGTCTCAGGGTAGTTCCAGATAAATTCAGATGACAATCCATTGCCCTTCGAGTATCATGGATTATACATAAAAGGTTTCTGATGAATTCTCCATCTGCTTTCTTTGACATAAGCATAACTAGGGGTGCACCACTAGCCAAGGGGATATTTAGTTCTCCAGTAGATTTCTTTGAGGCATTAGCAGTGTATGTCCCTTCACACCAGGATGCAAAATCACTCAAATCATTATCAGTAAGCTTCACATGTGAATCAAGACTACTCTGTATTGCCGCCCCAAAGATGAAGTACCAAGTTTGGCTATTTGACTTTTATTAATTATTTCATTCCTTTTTTTGTTTTGTCTTGGACCTAAATTGTTACCAAAAAAAAAGTATTCCAAGTCAAACTTTAACAAAGGGACGGGCAAGCCAAAAAAAATACCCTCTTTTGCATTTTACTTCACTTAAATGTATGAATAGATCTGCAAAATCAGGAGGACTATTCCGAAAAGTGGTTGTGATTGCAAAGCAAGTTACTTCTCCATAATAAAGAAGGGAGGAACTTGTGGTATCTAAAACATCCATAGAATAAGTTCCCAGATTCAATTGTTTCATGAGAGTTCGTAATTTAATAAATCGACAATCGAACAAGGGAAACAGAGAGAGAGCGAAATGGAACAAAATTGCAGAGAGCAGAAGCAAAATAAAAGTGTTCAAAGGAAACCAAAAATTATTCAATTACTTGATCGTGTACAGAATCATTACTTTTCTGTAACTGCAGGCCATTGAACCCTATTTAAGGACACAGTTTCCATTTCATAGAATAATCCGAGACCAAGAAAATACCAAAAACTCCAAAAAACATTCAAGTACTCTTTTACATTCACTTACCTCAATTCTTCACGCTGAGAGATTGTAGAGAAGCCGATCCGTCGCTTGAGCTTCTCTATCTTGTGGTCTGCTTCCGCAACCCTCGCTACTTCCTCAGGGGAAGAAGGAAACAAGAAGTTTTTGTCTTGACTTACGTGAATGAAACCATACACAAATGGTCGTGACTCTTGAGTTTGGACTATCACATGTATATATGGTGTCCTCTGTTTCTTTCTGAACGTTGCCCTTGTGACTTTTGAGCCCAAAACCGTTGGGTTTTAGTAATTGTTTAACTAAATATAAATATTTCTATTCTTCTAAGGAGAATTACCAATTTTATCAATTTTGTGGTCTTAAATGTGACTATCATCAGTTCATCTGTTCATGTTTTCATTGATTGAAGGACATGAAGGATCTAACACATTCATATCAACAACATGAATTATAGCGGAAGATTCATGTGTTTACCTTGTCTTCCTAAGCTCCTTAATGCAGCGGATGATCGTTGTGTTGCTTGCTTTCACGTGCCTCCTTCTTGATCTTGCTCCCACCAATCTAGTGTGAATCTCGAGGACGAACACTGATTTCCACACCACGTTCCACCTCCTTGGATGAAGTTGGAGAGAGACTAGGGTTCTCTACAACTAGTATGAATCTAGACAGAGTAACTTTATTCTCTGGAATAGCCAATATAATATGTAGGAGGCTACCTCCTTATATAGGCAAAACTTCTCCTAAGTTTACACATAAACCCCTAGGGTTTGAGCCTTAGCTACTAACCCCTCTAGTTTGTGCATTAGTGCAACTAACCTCATAAGGTTATGATAATTGCATTGGGCACCCCACATGGGCGCACCAATTGCTAACATCTCGCACTCGCACAGTGGGGTTGCACAATTCATCTAGTCTCCATCAATCTCCAACTTTCTATCATCTACAAAAGAGTATTGTGTGGCCGTGGCGTGTTACCGGTGAGAGTACCTGCATTTCGGGAGATCCGTACACCAAACTCGTATAGCCAGCATGGGAAGGCACCCTCTCGGGAGATCCACATACCAAACTCGTATAGCGAGCGCAGGAAAGCACCCTTAAAACATATATCAGTAATAATGCTCTCCGTAACTCTCGTATTCCCCAGATTCCTCCGATTGTCATCTCGTGGATCATGAGCACCTGCCTTGTCCCGAAGGCCATGCTCCAATGAGTCCACATCTCCTTTATATTTTCATATCCTACATGATCCCATAAGATCTTGCAGGTGGGCCCAATGAAAGATAATAAAGAGCGATGCAACGAGAATCTTTCCTTACATATATGTGTCATTCAGATTCGGCTCAGCTGCTTTCCCAGCACTGTCCGGAAGGCCGAATCATCCATAGCCGTAAGGTGTCACGCCAAAGTAGCACCACCGACCCATCTCCTCATGACACAGACGTAAGTACAAAGGGTATACCGTGTCAATCATCCTTATATGATCGATGAGGCTCACACGATGAGGAATCCCAGGGACTAATTCTACTCATCACCTCATGGTCACTCATAAGCGCGCGTTATTGAAGGGGGAATATGCGCCATAGTGTTTAGACTCTGATCAGAGCGCATGTCTTATCCTTGCAAAAGGACCACTATGCAGATGTCTATCCGGTAGCCCTTATGGCCACCAGCCCGAGTGCTGCCATGTCACACTATTGTGAACAATTATCAGCTCTCGCATCTGGCTTCTTCTACACAGACTATACATGGTTCGGGGTAATAACCATGTTCGATTGGCCATAACCAACCTCACCTTGGAACTTATTTCCAATGCGACAGTTGAATCCGTCTGACAGGCTCCTAGCTCTACTGATAGACCTCAAGCTCTCATCATAGGCCATATGCTCATATGAAGAAGGCATCTCATATCATATCGCAGGCTTTCAGCGCTTATCTGGATTCTGTCTCATCTTCCGCCACACCCAGACATATCCAGGATATTGCGAAGGCGGTTGCTCGTGTGAGTGAGCCAACTTAGTGTCTGCGTGACATGCTCTAAGCTAGTACAGGAAATGTAACATATCATACATGTATCAAACAACAACATGCTGCTTAAAACAAATCCAATTAAAATCCAGTCAATCAATGTCTCGTGTGCTCATCAATCATATTGCTAGTTATCGACTACCGAGTCCCAATTCTCTAAAGCAATCCACAAAGACAATTCTTAAGTGGTTTAGGAATGGGATGAGCCAACATCCTGGCCCATAGTCGATCCACTCCAGGATTACTCTCTAGGTAGTCATTTCACCTTTTGTGAAATGGTACCCTCGACTATGTGTTTGTCTTTACCGCAGTGTTGTAGCCGTATGCTAGCACTATTCATGGTAATCGGTTTTGTCGACAGCTCATAAGCTTACAAGAAACCTTCTCAGTTAAGCACATTTCTACCCTATGGCAGAACAGGCAATTTGCGCTTCGCTTCCATGGTCAATGGAGCGGTCCAATACGATCATGCAACACTTATATTGCATTCGTTCTATGCGAGTCTATCATCGAACATGGAAAATAGCCTGAGTCAGATCCAAGTGCATCTAGGTCCCCACCCTAGTTAGCATATGTGGCTAACTAGTCGAAGCATCATCTTCGATAGCACGTGATCCGTCATATAGAGTATCCTGGTTACAATCTTGTGTCTTAAATTGGAATATCCTGAAATCCAATTCTTCCGATTGCATAGCGTTCGCTAGGTCTGAGTACACACCATAGTGCATATGAGACTCATACTGCATCAGGCACTCTGGTCACTTGGTCATTCTTTTATGGTGTCTTTTAGGGCACATGCCTAGGCTCGTAAAGTCTTGCGCTGAGCTACAGGAGTGCAACTACTCCTTATGGGACTCGAACAGTCCTTAAGCTCCACTAGCCAATAGTGTGTCATCTATTTTAAGTGACGTGATCATTAACTCTCTACTAGTGAGAGTGATTCACAGCAGTTTCCATTTGTTATCGTAAACATATAGTAAACGATCCCTGATGAAATACTGCTGTCCAGAGGACTAGCTAAGATCCCATGTGGACTTAGTTAGCTTGCACACATTCTGCGCATTTGACCTTAGTCACCTCTAGGATTTCTCCATTGAGAAATTCAGTCGTCACGTCTATCGAAAATGGATCCACAACTATTGATGCTACCAAGCGAATCAACGTGATCCTTACCACCCAAAGCCTTGGGAAGGATACCTCGTTGAACCAACACAAATTCGTCGGATCGACTCAAATTCGTCGATGTCTACTCTCAGAATGAGTGTAGGCTTATTCGCTTCTACGCAAGTTGTATGCCTTACCACACTTCCATCTGGGTCTCTGATTGACCTTGGAAATCCATTAATCTCCAATAGTCTTCCATCCAGTTGGAAATCCAACCTAGCCTTAAACTCGGTTGGCCCTTTATAGACTCTAATTCATCCTGTAAAGCTTACTGTTCATTCTTCATAATTAGGGAACGATAAGGCCTAGGATTCTATCCTATCGTTTATGCAAGGTGATCCTTAAGATCATCCCTTCGATCTCAAGTAATCGATGGGGTATGCTCCTACGAGCAATTCCTTTGCATGGGAGGATCATCAGTTGCTCTCATCCCTTATGGATGGGGCACCCAGCTTGGAAAGTCACTCCCACTGTTCAAAGGATCCTTGAGGGACTAATTCCTCATAATCGATTTAATGAACGGGTATCTTCTAGCGGTATCCTCCATGCTCGTGGAGATCATCATCTCTACAAACATATCCCTTAATTATGGACATCTCCTATGAGAAACCATATATCTCGTGAATCCATTTATGTTACACTACTTATCGGCTATTGCGTTTCAAATACACAACCCCTAGGATGCTCCGAATAGCATGAGAAGATACGTTACTCCATGAAGATACGTTTCTTCCATCTAGGGTCTAACTTCCAATTCCTTCTTGTCAGGTGATGAAAGATCCTGGGGCAAACATCCTAGGTTCATCATTGTCTTGCGTGGTGACCCTTATGGTCTTCCTTTCGATGTCAATTCATCCACGGGATATGCTCCAAAGAGCGTTCCTACGCAAAGAGGGTTCATCCACATAGTCATAATCTATGATGGGCTGTTCACTAGGCATGTTACTCCCACTGTCCTGAAGATCCGTAAGAACTATTTCCTGTTGATCATTCAGGGATGGGGTGTCTTCCAGTGAAACTTCTGTTTCGTAGAGACTTACTTCTCAACGAACCTCTTCCTGGCTTGAAATTTAGTTAGTACATAAGTTGCCGATCCCTATGGCCTAAGGTGACCTCATTCAGGTTGCCTTTTGGTCCACATCTCGTAGGGTGTAGTGGCTACAGACTTGGTGGACTTATGGTTGCGTATGTTCATAGTCGTTTAGCAAAGTGTCTCCTCCAAATAGGGAACTTGTACTTTGCACGCTCTATCATACTTCAGACCATCTCTTACAGTAACCTATTCCTCTTATTCTCTACAGCACCCTGCTGAGGCGTGGGAATAGCCAACTGCCTTACTATTTCTCTCCATCACATAGCTCTTGCTAAGATAGATGCTTCCAGTCTCTTTCTGGCCAAGGACATATCCTTTTATCCAGACGGTTTTCTACCTTTTGTAGAGACCTGTCTGAAGCACCCTTGTGCCTCAGACTTATGTGGCCCAAGCACACATAGTTGAGACGTGGACAATGATCTACGAATGTGATGGAACAGTAAGCACCATGTCTTAGCTCTAACAAATAATGGAACACAATAACAGAATGAATAATATACAAAGACTCAGCAGTCCTTAATGCTCTACTGGATAGTTTGCGTTTCGCCTTTCTTGTCCGGCAAGAACCACACACAGGTAAGGGTACCTTGGGCAAAATCCAAGCAGGCCTGCCCTAGCTAGCCTGAACATCCTTTCCTGTCAACGTGTGTCTTAATCTAGCGCGCGACATATCAGAATCTTAAGTCATACCCTTAAGTTGACATCCAAGAATTCTGAGGCGTTACTCATGCTAGAATCTTAAGAACGCAAACACCATGATATAACAATATCCAAAGTTAAAACTGTGACCAAAACAAATTTTGGTGGCTACTCCCTCAAAGATAATCCTTTGGATCCTTAGACGAGAAGTTAGTGCCAGGTCTGGCCTTTTCTCTTGTCTTAGGAAAACTCCTTTGCTCCCTTTTGCGTTTGTCAGTCTTGGGTAATACTGGCCTTATACCAATATTGCCCCTAAATTCCCTTATCCTTGCCCCACCTGTTGTCTTGGTCCTAATACCGGGCTAGGGGGTTTATCTGTCTATCATACTTCTCTAAGTATGATCATACTTCACTAACAACCTTTAGCAATCATATATTGCTTAGGCATCCGAAGTATGCTGGACTAGTATTCTTGGCAAACTTCCTTTGCTTAGATCCTAGAACAGAGTGATGCTTGGTCTAATCCAAACATCCTGACACTTACAAATTGTGTCATTTAACGTTTCGTGAAACGTGGCCGAGATTGCTCATTTAACACTTACAAATTGTGTCATTTAACGTTTCGTGAAACGTGGCAGAGATTGCAACAAAAATGCAAATCGGATAGCTTGTACCTGACAACCCTTAACTCTATTATCATACATGGCATCAATCTCAGACGGTAAAGTCGAGTGCTCAATATCATGACATGAGCCATAACTCACAGTAGAGGTAGGATTATTATGAGCCAATGCTCAGAATTTATGTACGCAAATGGCTAAGATGGATCCAAGATACTTCTTTGGCTTCCTACAAAGTGGTCTAGAACATGCTGATGAGGTCATTTCCCCACCTTTTCATAGCATGCTCTATGATATTATCTTGACTGCTACCTCCCACGATAGGGTGAGCCTAAAGATAATGTCCATGTGCTGCTGTGACAACTTATTCATCACAGGTTTGACCATGTTTGTATGTGGTTGACAACCTATGTCCAACGGATGGTTACATAGTACGACAGCTTATCATGTCGTTGTTGTCACCATTTAGCCTTTACAGTTTTTGACTTAGACACGATTGATAGAGACATTGTGGAAGTTAATCACTAGCATTTACTTAGCTCCAAAGTAACATGTGACATCGATTAAAACTTAATAGTTCCTCACAAGGACTCCACCAAAACCTAGCGTATATCCTAGGAATCAAATCTCATCACTTGTGATTTCCTATCAATTTTAATCATGTCATCATGTGAGCTCTTTTGTTTTAGTTCTTTAGCATGCGAGGTTAAACATATATATCCAATCACACGCAGTTATAACATAAAACAAGCACAAGCATAAATAAATATGCAATGGATGTGGCCCCTAAGGTGCACTCCCACTATTGAGAGTACTTCTTGAGCAAGTCTTGAACTCCATCTCACGCCATCTCGCCTACTTGAGGACTCCAAGCTTGAGGCTCCTTTAGACCGTCTAATTGCTCCATGCACCTTGCGCCATAGCTTTTGGTTTGGCCACCTCTCTTGAAGCTTCAATCTTCAATCTCTACTAACTATCTTATTTCTAATAAGAATTAACCTCATAGAGGCGAGTTGATGAGAAGAGAAGACACTAGAGTATAGAGAGGCACGACACGCAGGCCGTATTTTGATTACATATTCAAAAACCAAAACCAAAACCAAAATATAAAACATCTATGCCACATCCATGCACCAAACACATCCATTCAACCCACAACAGCATGTATAACAATATAATAAACATACTGGAATTTTCTGGAAATTTCCGGAATTAAACAATAATTACTGGAAATTAATAAGCAATAATCTAATCAACTAAAAAGTTCGAAAATTGCTCCCTACCACTTAGGGTCTCACCACCTATGGAAAAACGTAGGGAAAAATGACCTAAGTCTCCAGAAAAAATTTGGGCTTAAAACAGTGTGTTTAAGGTCGTCAAACTGCCTCGGGAAGTGTGCTAAACACTAACTAATTAATCTGGAAATTACTAAAATTTTCAGTCGCTCCAAAAATTACGAAAAAATATACACAAAATAGGAAATTTAATTTGGAGTCCCTGGGAAAAAAACCGGACGAAAAATGACGGCGGGAGGAGGCCGCACGCGCCCTCACGCGCCGACGTCGGCCCATGTGCCACGTCAGCATGCCACGTGGCATGCCACGTCAGCACCTATCCTGATGTCAGCTGCCACGTCAGCCCGCCACGTCATCGCCACGTCATCTGCCACGTCAGCCCTAGGGCCACGTCAGCAGCCTCCGCCAGCACTTAGGCGCGTGCGGCGCGTGGCCGCGCGTGGGGGCGGCGTCGGTGGCGCGTGAAGCCCACGCGCCGCCTTCCCGTGCTCCGTTTCCGACGAAATTAATTTTGCCGTGATCGTCTTTTCGTCCTGATCCCGATTATGTGGTTAAAATCCAATTTTAACAAGTTTTTGAAAAACGTGTTATATGATTGGATCTAGCAGTCCAGATTAATACAGTTCCGAAACTTTGAAAATTCATAACTAATTCATCGTAAATCCAAAAAATATAAAATTTATATATCTGGAATCCTCGTGAAAAACCCTACCTAACCATATAGGTTTCGTCTACTGGTTATGAAATTTCAGAAACGCGATTTTTAATACAGTTTCGGGAACGCTTATCGAGGCACGAAAAACAAACTAATGGCTTTGATACCAATGAAGGAAAGGAAGGATCTAACACATTCAGATCAACAACATGAATTAAAGCGGAAGGTTCATGTGTTTACCTTGTCTTCCTAAGCTCCTTAATGCAGCGGATGATCGTTGTGTTGCTTGCTTTCACGTGCCTCCTTCTTGATCTTGCTCCCACCAATCTAGTGTGAATCTCGAGGACGAACACTGATTTCCACACCACGTTCCACCTCCTTAGATGAAGTTGGAGAGAGACTAGGGTTCTCTACAACTAGTATGAATCTAGACAGAGTAACTTTATTCTCTGAAATAGCCAATATAATATGTAGGAGGCTGCCTCCTTATATAGGCAAAACTTCTCCTAAGTTTGCACATAAACCCCTAGGGTTTGAGCCTTAGCTACTAACCCCTCTAGTTTGTGCATTAGTGCAACTAACCCCATAAGGTTATGATAATTGCATTGGGCACCCCACATGGGCGCACCAATTGCTAACATTGATTCATACAAACTTATCGGGGATATGGTGAAAATATAATTTCTAAACTGGAAGATTCCACATCTCGTCAAAGTGACGTCACCATAGTTGTAATTTTACAATTCAGGATTATCAAATACATTCTGATCCCACAATGGGTATTTTCTTTAACTCCTGTTGGAATCTGTCCATCACTGTTTCTAGTAAGCACATTGGCACGAGAATCCCACCTTTGAAACTCGAGTAGCAGCTCAATACAGGATACCAACAGATACGGCCTCCAGATATCGGCTTTCCCCAATCCCCACCCAAAGTCCACCTTTGTCAATTCAAGTGCCTCTACTATCAGAAACTCCAAAGTTCCATGGCAACGGATAAAGGGCTCTTCCTTTGCTTGTCAAAAGATCCACCATTGATCTTAAAAATTCTCCACTCTATTTCACTTTTTCCTTATTAACCAACTCTGCGGCGTATTTCAATGGAGAGGTACACAGTGCGTGGGACACTGAAACCACTGATGAATAGGCCAACACATTTCCATAGTATCCAGGGGGTACCTACAATATCATCGAACCTTGCATCTGCATCAGCCTCTATAAACAGGACACCTTCACTTGTACAATCGACAAATAATTTTGCATTGGGCCCTTCGATTACCCTTCGTGCAAAAGGGTAGTAGGAACAAGTGCTTCAGCTAGTGCTTTTCTTTTGGTCTTCGCGGGGTCTTTTCCTGCCATGACGGAGTTGTGTTTGTACAACATCAAAACTGGAGCTTGAAATTTCAGGCCTGCCTGTTCATCTATGTCGGAGAGGGTCTTGACTTCTCTCGGCCTGGATTTGGCTGGCACAACGAATGTTGGCTTGTTCCTTATAACTTTTTGTTGGAAAAAACCCGGTTTTTGCACGACTTTGGAGGTGAGTTTTGAAGAATCGACTAAACGATTCACAAAACCAAAAATTTTTATGGATTCCTTCGAGCTGGGTGAACATCCGACAGCTTTACTTCATCCAAAATCGTTATCGGGTGAATGAAAAATTCATGGGTAAAGATGGCATCTCCAAGCGGGAGATTTATTCATCTCACATTGGAGGGTGGAACAATCTTGGCCAACATATATGTTCTAAGATTGCACTATAGGGTGCCCCCACAACGCGTGCTGCCGCCGGCTGGCTCGGTCTCGGGGCGGGGCTTGTTGTTAGGCTCAGGCTATTTAATTTTTTGGCCCAACATTAATTTCTTACAGCCGAAATTCTTTACCAGAATTTGAATTCGGTTTCCAACTGTTCTGGAACGGGTTCGTAACCGTTCGTGAACATTCCCAACCGCTCCAACAGGCGTCTCTGCTTCTTTAAAAGCATAGCACCCTTCCCAGTTTCATCATTCCGAAATTTTCCAATTCTAGACAGTTTCCAAACTTTCTATTCTGTCCTGAGTATTATTATTCCATTTGAGGGTTCGTAGGGTGTAATCCGGAAATGCTACCAGATTACACAGTGAGGGATAATTATCCTGAGAGTCCTTCGCTCTGGATCAAACGGCACCTAAAGAATTGTTACTAGAAAACATTTAGGGGTGTTAAACTTCACTAGTGCAATGATTTACAGTGTGTCACTGCTACTGGATGTTTAAAGAAGCACGCCAGGAGTAGATAGGCCCTTTGCTCTCATAGGGATCAATTGTCAGCTCATCTCGTGAGCCAATTTCCAGTTTTTTCTGTTAGGGTCACGCTTGTACGCTGGAAGTTAGTAAGTTTTGTCTTCTTATATAACGGAAATAATCCAGTGATGATACTATCCCAAAACACATTCTCTTGCTTCCATCATGACTAGTCAACTTGATGATACATGATACTAGGAAGAAAATGGCTTCAGGAAACAATCCAATCTTGATATTTTGAAAATTACAGTTCTGTCCATTCTGATCCAGTGGATTTTGCTATTATCCGAGTCTAATCTTCAGCTCTTTCTAAAATTCGTCCATCACCATTTATGGCAAGTACATTAGTGTTAGAACTACATTTTTGAGAATTGACGATTTTTCTTAGTACCACGCATTTTAATTGGGCTAACAAATTCATTTCTTTCCTCACTTTCACAAAAATGTATTGCAACTGCTTATTCAAAAACCAGGTACCAGTGATAAAATAAGATATGGCAATTTAGGAAAAAACAGTTCATCCAGAAATTGTAGATGCCTCGAGACTGATTTCATGGTTGTTCTTGTTCCAGTTTTCAGTGTTTAGATTGTGTATAGGAAGCTCTAAAGGGTCCACCAGTAAGTTCTTTAAGTACAAATAAATCCATTTAATTATTATTTTTATTTGAGGTTCTTGGAAAATCCATGTTGCTAAGGTGAAGATACTGAATAGGATAAGAAGCTCCCCTGATTAAAATTCTAAAAGGGGGAAAACGGGAATGGGTTGAAGTGAGATTAGCCCCTTATCCACCGGGAGTAACATCTCTTCTGACGTGAATCGAAATCCTGTAATGTTCACTTACACCGTTCAACACTCAGAGTAAGAATGAACCGAGACTTAAGCATCCATGTCAGTTAACTCATCCCACAAAGTCCGCCATCGCCTCTTACCTCAAAGTCATGATAAGATTTACTAGCCACTTTGACAATTTTAATGTAATACCAATGGTTTAATGTAATGAATCTACCATTTTTAAATGTTTTACTTTTGTTATAAACTACAGGACTTGGGAAAACATAAGCACATTCTAGGCATTAGATATCGACAAATCATGTGACACTGATACAAATATGGAAGACCTGTTGTATGCATCATTTATTTGTTCGATGTCAGCACACAGAAACAGTACCAGTACTCAAATTCTTCTAATGAAGGAAAATAACAAACATTTGGCCTTTTCTCTGGTGGAACTTTTACATACATTTTTGGGACCGATACCAAAGCTTTAACAGTTCACATGTTCCTCCATACAAGTATACTGACACAGCTTCATATGTGTTTGTGTTAGCAGTAAACATTAGAGAAATAGAGCTATTACGACCTAGGTATGTTCCTACCAGGCTTTAGTTGTCTGTGCGTGGATTTAGATTGGCACAATCATTATTACCTGCTCCTCGTTACTTTTAACCATGGAGCCTCCATGGTTCTTTCATGCACAATCATTATTGGCCTGCTTCTCGTTACTTTCTATATTCGATGATTGCCAATGACATTCTGAAATATGGATTTTTCAATGGAACATTTTATGAGGGGAACTCTATGTAGTTCAAAGTTGTACATATATGTCTTGACGTGGTATATAGAAACTGGTGATAGTATTTTGTCCGTTTGGAGTAGATAGGCATTTTAGGGATCAATGTGGGCTCATCACCTCGAGCCAATCTCAAACTTTGCAGTTAGGGCCGTGCTTGTATGCCGAACTCTAATTAAAGGTTTTATATTCTTATAGAATGGAACTAAATCAGTGATATCATGACTAGTCTACTATATGTTTAATACATGACACTAGGAAGAGATTGGGTTGAGGAAGCAACCCAATGGTGATATTCTGTAAACTGCCGTGTGATCTGTTCTGATCTGGTGGATTTTGCAGTTATTCGAGAATTATCTTTAGCTACTTCTGAAATTTACCAGAACATTGGTGTGATAACTCCATCTTCGAAAACTGAAGAAATTTGATTTGTTTCTTCACTTTCAAAAAGATGCATTGCAAAAACTTATTCAAACACTAGGAACCACTACTACAAAAGAGTGGCGAATTTAAGCACATACGCTTCATCAAGGAATTGTAGATGACTCGTGACTGATTCCATGGTTGCAGTTTTCGATGTTAAGATTGTGTGTAAGAAGCACAAGGGAGTCTAGCAGAATTTTTACTTTAACACCAATGGTTAATGAATCTACCATTTTATTACTGTTGTTATAGACTACAGGACTACGGAAAACATAAGCGCATTCTAGGCATCCATTAGATATCCAGAAATTCTGTGACACTGATACGAGTATGGAAAACCATTAACTTGTTCAATGTCAGTACACTGGAACACCTATACCCACATGCACAGACTGGAGGACACTTCTCTGGGACTTCCTTTTTCCTAATGGTATACAAGGTTCTAATTTTTAAAGGTTACCACATCATGTATCTTCCTAATCCCAGAACAATGGAGAATTTGTTTCAATATTTGGATTCTGGATACCTAATCTAATAACTTCGATGAACACAACAGATAAATTCAGCATATAACGCAGCCATTTTATGTGGATTTCATATAAGGATTTAGGAAAATAACATCATGTAATGGAGTCTCATTATGATTCAAATGCAGAAACATTTGTCCTTGGATCTGGTAAAACTTTTACAATACATGTTTGAGACAGATGCCACAGCTTCATCAGTTGATATTCCATACAGGTAAACTAACAAAGCTACTTATGTTTTATCAGTAAAGAGAAATAGCTAGGTATTATGACCTATGTATGTTCCTCTTTCTAATAGCACCTATTCTAAAATCTAAGGAAACTGCTACTCGGCCAAGTGACAGCCACAAGAAACACAGAAGCATTATTCCTTTGCACCTGCATAATCAACAAAATAGTAAACCAAATGTCAGCCTTAGTTGAAATCCACGAGACGATGAATAAAGTCTATATAGTAGAAATAGAAGATACAAAACAGGAAATATTTCTTAAATCTATAAAGATATAACCTTCTGGACCAGCTTGACTCACATAGATTCCCCATTTTCCTCAGCCAAGTGCTACTTTTCATGCTCAGCTTTTGCTTTCATCTTCTTTTGTTCTTCTTTGACCTCCAACATCCTCTGCCTATCCTCTTGCCACAATTGCTTCTGCAAAGCCTCAGCCATCATCCTATCCCTCATCTCAATCTCCGCTTTTCGCTTAATCTCTTCCTCCTCTACATTAGAGTATACATGTGAAAATATTAACTTTTATACATATCAGTTACTACTCTAACATAAGTAGTAGCTCAAATGAAATGATCAGACTTGCATTTAATTACCAAGTCCCCTTTCAACACTATAGCATCACATCTAAATATAGTACACTTCTGTTAAATGTGTCATCAAGCTTGTCAAATACTAGGAACTGTACTTTTATTAACTTCTTGAGAAATCATCTCCTGCATAGGCTCATTTTGGATACGTTTACTGTGAGCATATAAACTTACATTACCAGAAAAAGGTTTCGAAAGTATCTTATCATACTCTATCAAAACCCCAAGCAAAAGAAGACCTTAATCACGTTACAGCATATGAAACCAATGGATCTCTGCACATTTCTGGAATCACACATTTGGAAAAAAATCAACTATTGCTGATATGCATGTCGAATAACTTCTTCTATCATAATATATTAACATATAATCACATCTAAGGAAGTTCTGAACAACAATGTGCAGGTGCTCCAAATGCTTGAAATAATCTGCAGGTAAACGTGCAACGATGATACAGCAATGATGTATGAAAGCAGCTTCATAAGTTCGTATTTCTATAATTAACATCTAGGCATCGACGTGGGCAGTCTACGCGCAGAATGACAAAATCAGTAAACTAGAAAATTTATAGTCATTAAATACCAGTTGGTTAGTTATGCTTCTATGAACTTCCACTAGAATTAAACATAAACTAAATCTGCAGAAAATATCCATGAAAGATTTTGATACCTTCATGTCTGTACTGTGTGTTGGAGTAGTGACTCCTCCTCCTTCTGCGACTCCTATTTAAAGATGAAGCTGGTGACCAATCAGAAAAGTCTTCTTGTGGTGGCGTGTTTTCCTCAATTTGTACTATAATTTCCTCTCTTCGAGGTACCTCCAGCAGATCATCATTTTTACCCTGCAATGTAGTGGAGCCAAGTTAGACATTAGGTTCTCTGTTGAGTTTTCCTACAGATAAAAATACAATCAGTACAACCTTTTCATTCATTGTTTTCTTATTCTTGTTGTTTTTCTTGGCTTTTGAACTACGCTGCAGTAGCTTTTCACATTTTCCTTTTTCTGCATTCTTCTTAGCATCTTCTTCTTCTTCAGCTAACAAAGCTTCAGCTGCTGCTTTTGCCTTTTCATTGGCCTCATTCAGAATTAGGTCATGGATACGATCCTGCAAAACAACAGCACATAAGATAAGAATCTGAGTTTGATCACAAAAATAGTCTGCAATTATGATTCGGTACGAAAATAAGAACCTTTAAGAATGACTGAATATAGGGCAACAAAACAGCTCGATAGTCCAGAACAGCTGCCAGCTTAAACTTATCCACCATTCTCTTCATAAGAGCATTCAGCCTAAGAATCTTTGCATCCATTACGTTGCGCTAAAGAAAATAAATAAAAAAGCATGTGAGAATCAAAGAAACATTTTGGGGGCAATCTAGCTTCTCAAGAACTTCAAGAACACACACACCAAAAAAGTTCAAAATTATGAAGTTTACTATTAGAAAGTTGATATATTAACATGAAGTATGAGGTATGATTACCTCCAACAAGCACTTGTATATTTTCAATTTGAGAGCCATCATAATGGAAGCATCTTCTAGACGAGGATTTTCAGTACTTTTCATGTCAATCGCCCATGTCCCCATGCAAGTTGAAGATTCTTTCTCACAATCATCAATCTCGAGAGCTTTAGCATCCTTCAGTATCGCCTGTAAATTAACATCCCTTTCACTGGAAAATGTTTCAGTATCTACCTCATTTTCTGTTAGTCGCTTCATCAGAAGAGATTCATAGCTTTGGTGAACATATGTTTTGTCTTTGTCCCTCATTTCTTTTTCTGCCTCACAAATTGCCTCAAACTCTCGTATAGAATGTTCATCACGCCAACGCTTTCTACTTGTTTCAGACCACTGGTGTAAGTCTTCTGAAGTTTTCTGTAAGGCCAAGAAGAATTCATTTCCCAGCCGTTTCTTCTGAGCCCTTTGACTTGTCCATGATGATGTTTCTGTTTTAACCAACCCACCAGAAAGCATCCAGCCTATGAATGGATCAACTCCGCAATCCTGAGGCAAAATCTCCCCCATGAGCAGTCTTTCAGCAAGAAGCAGACATGACCTGTCTTCATCGAAAGTGATCCCTTCTTGAATGTGTTTATCCGTAAGAGCAGTATCAATAGAGTTCTCTAGCGAACCAAATTCATCCCCAAAGAAAACTGGTTGACAAGCTTTGGAAAGAAGTTCCAATAAGAAAAGGGGGTCATCCAACTGGGCTGCATTCAAGAAACAGATGCTGTAATGTGATTTGATCATCTTGGGAAGAAGGCTTTTATGAGATGTTGGAATGATATTCTTCAGTTCATCACAGACTAGAACCATGAAAGACTCAAGGTTGGTCTTTGTAAGAGACGCATTGTTTATAAGCACGTTGAGCATCCGTGGAACGCTTTCTAGTTTTTTAACTCTCTCAACATCATCAACACACAAAGGCCACACTTGCTTTTCCAGATCATCAGCGGGAGCTTCTTGGATGATTTTGAGTGCTGCAGGGACATCTATAGGCTTCCATATTCCATTGGCAACCATGTAAATCCAATCATCACTAGGAAGAGAAACTTGTAACACTGGAAGTGATGTAACATGGCTATCTAGAATATGTTGTACATGGCTTTCTGCTTCTGTGAAGATTTCATCGCACAGAGGACACACCCAGAACTCCCAGCTGACATGGTTCTGGTTATGATTCATCTTACCGAAAGCTATAGCTTCTTCAAAAGTGGTGATCACCATGTCTTTCTTGGATGAAATCCTGGCCAAATAGGCTCTCAGATCTTGAATTCTGATCACAAGAAATTCCTTCTTCTTTTCCATACTCAGAGAACTCCACCAGCACTGGAACTGTTCCATCTTCTCCATGGGTAACTTGCTTTTCTGTGAAATTCCAGCAGATTTCTTCATGGGTAGTGTTGAATGCACCTGGAATTGGTTGATTAAGAAGAAGAAGAAGAAACGGATTCTTGGTGGGTATTAAAAGAGACTCTTCTTCCTATTCTTGATCAGACTGAGCAAGAAATAAGAGAGAAGAAAGCAACCGCCAACATATATAAGCAATGGGTTGGCGCTTGATTTATCTGATGGCAGCAACTTGTGAAAACAAACTCAATCCGTTATGAATGATGACGTTATTATCAGTAGAAACTTCTGGAAGTTAGGTCGTTTTGAGTTTGTTATGCTGAAGATTCTCTTTGAGGCAATAAGTCGAATAGTGTTCCTGCGTCCAATAATGAGGAAATAGGTCGAACAGTATACCTGCGTTCCACTGTAATGCCTTTGTTCATGTCATCGCAAGAAGGGGTTTTTTCCATTTCTGCTGAAACCGCACTCCTGATCCCACTGATATCGTCCGTATCAGCTGTGGATGGTGAAGAATGTTTTGTAAGGAAGGCTCCCCTGGGTAAACAGCAGCAATTGACGAAAATAGGAGAAGAAGATGTCTTCTGACAACAGTCCGAACTTCATTCTTTTGCGACGATGAAATTAAGCTAATGTACGACCCATGTGATAAATGGTATCGGGGGATGGTGAATGGGTTCATGGTCCCAAGACTAATAGAATGGCAATGGTTCACAGCATTCTTAGTAACTAGTCTAACCATATTCTGAGCATCTCCAACAATAAAATCAACAATTACTTAAATTTTGATTAGTATGAATTTTAACTAACATAACTTTTTGGTGTATGCTCCAATGATGTTATGTATTTTATATAATTTTGTGGGTATTGAATTATAAAAATATATATTTATTAAATTAAATTAAGAGAGAGAGAGATGGACGCAAAAGTTTAACTACCTAATTTCTAATTAGTCACTAGTAGAGAGCGGGATACATAATATATAAAGTATTGAGTCATTTAACTAGTCCATTGAAGCTCGTTATTTCCTATAGTTATGTAAATTTTAACTAAACTAACTTTTTAACTTAACCATTGGAGATGCTTTTGTGCTCTCTGTGTACTGTCAAGTAGAGATGGGTCACCCTTGGGTGTAGTTGAGTTGGCCGGGTGAGCATTCTTCAGATTTTGGGCATTTGCCTTGGGGTCTTGAGTTCAAAACTTGGGGCAATCTTATCGCTGCCTATTGGCCTCCTCAATTACGAGGCTGTAAGCCTGGATTTTCTCAGACTGATTTGCCTCTCTAGTGTGGTTTGCAGGTTATTGCAGTAGTGTAGATTTAGAAAACACTTCTTTTAAGCAGATTTTAGAAAACACTTGGACAAAAGGACATCAATATTAAAGTCCAATTCTTTATTCGAAAATGATTAACTTAATCAATCTCACTAATGAAATTGATTAAATGGTCAGTTTCGTATGACTTATTTACAACTTAAGCTTACTTATAAATTTATGTCCAAATAATCAATGACAAAAGGATGAAGAAAAAAGATACGCGTATTTGAAGCAAAAGTTGTTTAGTCCAAAAGTTCTAAAAAAGCTTCAAAAACTTAACTTTTTCTTAATTGCATTTTTACACGATGAACTTATATGTCCAAATCCATAAGTGCAGTGCAGCTACGGTGGTAGCTCAAGTGGCAACTTTGTTAGGGGTTGTTTATGCTTTAGTATAACTATAAGGTGTTAGCTATAGTTTAGATATTCATATTAATATGATTATTTGCATAAAACTAATACAAGAAATAAAATAAAAGGATTATTAGATTTTTTTTTCATAAAAATAAGCTAAGTGCATAGATGTTTGAAAAATAGTGACGTTTAATAAATCGTTAATTTTCACGTTGTTTGTTTCAAATAAAACATAACTCTCAAATAGTTATCAATCTTTTTACTACAAAGAATATTTGTTTAAAATTGGATATTATTCAAAAATAATTTTCATGGTTAAAAGTGTTATTTTTAGGAATTTTAATAATACGTGTTACTTTGATAACTATTCCCTCAATTATTTCAATATCGAAATGGTATCTAAAAATAGTTCTTTATATTAATAAATTGTAATTGGAGTTGGGAATTCATTGGGGTCATTGAGATGGACTTAGTCCGATCTATACGAACACTCACGCATCTGTATATTTAGAAGTAGCATCGTTGTAACTAGAGATTTGTAAATTGTAGGCGACGGATTCGTGGACATAAGCTTCGTCGACTTTCCTTCGTTCTAACTGCTGAGTCGACTTCGGGTGAGTAGTCAAGCCTTGCGTGCCTAGATCATTTCATGTCACACGCGAATTTCATGAGATGTCTCAAAATTATATTTTCATGTGCTTTTACTTTGGCATTTGTTGGCTTTGTTGACTTGCTATTCTGAAAATCCACACAAAAATTAATAATATGTAATAACGTAAAGTGGAACGAATTGTGCAAGGAACGTCATTCGGATTTTTATCATTTGGTTTGGTCGTTGTTCGCAACGGCCACTCGACCCATAATTATTTAGCCGAGCCGCCATTTGTCGCGGGTTTGCTCCTTGTACTCACTCCTTCTGGGCGCAAGAACCCTGTTAGGGGTTGTCGTTACTTAAGGTGGTAACTTTGATGGGATATATTTGTGTTGCGATTGAATTTTCCCTTTTCAACTCAATTTTAAAATGAAATTGCTGGTTTGGAAGTTTATTGATGAGAAACTTGATCTCCGTGATTAAATGGGAATTTTAGACTTGGATTTTGCAATTGAATGGAAATTCTCAGAGAAGGATATTGGATATGGGTTAAGACTGGTTACTGGGAATTTCTGGAAATGTGAAAGAATATTTTACTCAACTGTCTTTTAGCTTTCAATGTTATTATTTACTTTACAGTATCTATGTTCTGTATTTGACATGCTTAGGTGTTGCTGACTTAGCATTTATTGCTGACATGCAAAACTGCGGTTCTTGTTTTCCTTCACACCAGAGGTCTAGGAGCTGGGGAAATATGAAATAGAAGGGGTGCGTGACTTAACTAGACCGTGAATGTCGCCGGTAGTCTATCTAATAATGTTAGATAAGTATTCTGTAATAGAAATCAGTTAATGTATGAGACACATATCTTATATAATTGTTTAATATTGTAAATAAGTGTTTGTGGATGGTATTGCTTTGGATTCCGCCGTTAATTTTAGCACCGCCCTCCCAGTCTCGTCCGAGCCGTATGAGGGGGTTGTTGCACTACACCCCACAACAAAATGGTGTAGCAGAACGCAAACACTGTCACATTATTGAAACAACTGTTTCCATACTACACACTTCTTCTCTTCCTAAGACTTGTTGGTATCATGTTGCTGCCACAACAATTTATTTTATTAACCGTATGCCTAGAAAAACAACTCCTAATGAGTCTCCTTATGAACTTCGTTTCAAATATAAACCAGATTATACGCACTTTAATTTTTTGGTTTCAGTTGTAAATGACATTCAACTCATTATAACTCATCTAAATTGGATCCAAAAATCAAAAGATGCACTTTCTTGGGATATGCTTCAGGTTATAAATGGTATTTATGCTTTTACTCTACCACCAAGAAATTTTATATTGGTTGTGATGTGATCTTTGATGAGTTCAATTTTTCCTTACGCTTCTTCTACAACTACTGCTTCACCACACTCACATGTTGATCTTTCTGTTTCAGGTCCTAACTTCTACACTAATCCTCTTTCACAAAACTATGTTCCCACTGGTTCACCTACTGGTTTTATACTAGACATTCCTCTATCTGAGGGTTATGACCCTCGGCAGCATACTGGGGTGAGAGTCACTGCTGCTCCAACTCCACATGGAAACACCGCAACAACTTTTACACTTGATACTACTGATACTACTCTCACTGTAATGCCACTGAAGTTTGTTCACAGTCTATCTCTCCCAGTCCAGGCATGGCAGGTTCAATCAACCCAGTGATGAGTTCCCCCCTCTCCCTCCTACCATTTCTACACATCCAATGCAAAATCGAAGTAAGTCTGGTATAAGCAAAAATAAGCTGGTTTATTATGCTTCTCCTTCTACTACTGTTGGTTTCTCTACTCTCTCAAAACACACACCACACATTATGATCCTACTTCTTACACACAGAGGCTGTCAAACATCCACAGTGATGTCAAGCAATGGCCGCTGAAGTTTACATTCTCTTACAACAAAGAACTTGGATTTTTCCTGCACCTCCTAATGCAAACATTCTAGGAAACAAGTGGGGTTTTTTTTAAACAAAATTCAATTAAAAAGGTTCTTTTTCTCGCTATGAAGCTCGTCTAGTTGCTAAAGGCTTCCACCAATTTCCAGGCTTAGAATATAATTAAACTTTTAGTCTGTAGTTAAACATGCCACTGTTTGCACCATTTTGGTGCTTGCATCAACGTTTTCTTGGCTCTTCAACAACGACACGTCAAAAATGCTTTTTATGCTTTTTAGACGAACTGTCCATTTGAAATAACCCACTGGTTTCACTAATTCGAAATACCCGAAACATATTTTCCTCCTTCATAAGTAAATATATGGCCTCAAACAAGCTCATCGAGCTTGGTTTGAGCATTTCACTTCATATTTAAGTTCTATTGGCTTCACTGCCTCTTTTGATGACTCTTCTTTATTTATTAGGCATTATAACAATCGTTTAACTCTTTTAATACTTTATGTTGATGACATCATTAGCATCGGAAATTATTTGTCTTATATTTCTCATACTTTACACGAATTAGGTACTGAATTTCAAATGACCAACCTTGGTCATTTGACTTATTTCTTGGGTCTTCAAATTTCAAGAAATTCTAATGGTATTCTTATCAATCAAGAAAAATATATAATTAATTTACTTTCTCGTTTTAATATGTCTAACTGCAAGCCAAGTCCCACACGCTTCGTTTGTGGAATCAAATACCATCTAAATTAGGGCACTCTTCTCTGATGCTTCCATTTATCGCCAGATCTTGGGAGCTATGCAATAGTTAACTTTCACTTGTCCGGACATTGCTTTTGCTGTGAATCACCTTTTTCAATTCATGCATGCTCCTACTACTGTGCATCTTAGTGGTGCAGAAAAGAGTGCTTCGCTATCTTCATGGCACCAAGGCTCATGACCTCTATTACACTAATGGTCACTTACTCTTACAAATTTTCACTGATGCAGATTTGGCCGACGAGCCGGAGTACTACTGAGCTTGTAATCTTTCTTGGCACAAATCCAGTCTAATGGTCTGCTAAAAAGCAGCTCATAGTTTCTCGTTCCTCAACGGAAGCTGAGTATCGGGGTCTAGCTACGGCTGCAGCTGATCTCTCCTGGTTTCGCCAACTGTGTCATGATCCTCATATTATATATCGACAATATTTATGCTTAAGCCTTAACTAATAACCCAATTTTCACGCACGTAGTAAACACATTGAAATTGATTATCATTACGTGCGTGAACAAGCTCTTTTAAAACATCTTATTTTTGCTTTTCTTCTTAGAGTAGATCAAATAGCAAATGTCTTCACCAAGTCCCTAGTTGTTGCTCGATTAGAAGGATTTCGAGATAAACTGATGGTGCATCACCCACCATAACTTTAAGGGGTCGTAATAACTAGATCACTATATTGGACAACTGAAGACAAATTATTGTCTGGCCCATGCTTTTCACAAGCCCAACCTCTCTGTTTTATTCTCATGTAATTACCCATTTACTAAAAGGGTAATTTTTCATTAACCTGTCATCAGAAACCCTAATATATATCTTCCGTTAGACTGTCGTACACATCCTACCGTTGGATGTGGTCTATATAAGCCTCATATTCTTTGTAATTGACTCATTATGTAAATAAAGTTTTGATATTTCATCTTCTCGCCATTTCTCTCACCTTATCTCTGCAAATCCTAAGGGTTCGTTCATTATAAGCTGAACTTATGAATTTTTTGAGATTTCTTTTTTGTTGTCAACTGGTTTCGAACCCAAGACCCCTTGCAGGGGCTTCCAATGCTCACATAAAAGACAACTATCACCCCCAATCTTACACCTAGCTTAGGTAAAAGACACTTTAACCCCGTTTAACATGAATTCTCAACTTATTCAATCTAAAAATGGATTCAATCCCTAAATACATGATTTAAATCAAATAAAACGATTCATAGGAAGATTTAGAGTATACCCGAACAAAGAAATGCGGAAAAGGACAAAGAAACAGAGCGGGTCGAGTCGTCGAAAAACGATGCCGAATTTAGAGTCGATCCGAGCTTCTGCGGTAGTTCTTGGCTTCTGCTGAAGCCTCCTAGATCTTAGTCCGACAGATGACAACGTGTCAGATCCGCTTACGAAACCTCTTGCGCAGCGAAAGCATGAAGGGCACGCCAGGTCTATAGGCATACGAGATGCGCCAGATTGGCTCTAGTGCAAGTGGGAGACTGTTGGAATAGATGCCCTAGAGGCAATCGTAGATTTAGTATGAATAATGTTTTGGCTAGAATATTCATTTATTATTTATGGCGATATTTAATATAATGAAGTCCTTAGATAAATTGTGTTATTTATCTTAAATGTCCCTAGTCCATTATATTGATTAATAGGGCAATCAAATATAGACTAGTATGTGGGTAGATTGATATGGAGATATCAAGTCTAACACATGGGCATGCATTAGGAGTAATGGCATACTGGATTGACCCACGACGAAAAGGATACATTAGATTATGTGAATTCACAATCGCTTTTCGTAGTGCTAATATTATTGCAATCCTTGGACTTGAAGTCACTAGATACTCTAGTTGTGAAATATTGCGCTTTGATGTTATCAAACGTTACACCGTAACTGGGTAATCATAAAGGTGGCTATCGGGCATGATAGGAAGCAAGCTTAGAGATCGTAGTGATGTAGATAGGATTTGTCCCTCCCACATAATGGGGGTAAATATCCACGGCCACTCGAGGGATGAGGCTTATTGAATGTCTGGCCAGACTCAGATAAATTAATATGGAGATATTAATGTTATCTGCAAGCGTAAGCATATTCCCAGGATCGAGGAACTATGGATTGGATATACGAGTGTGACTATTTATGTCTCGTGTCCAATCCGGATATGGAGACAAAGGGATAATGCAATATGACATATTGGGCACAAAGGTTTGTCGGGATCACTGACTATTTCTATTGGTTGGGTGGCATGGATGTGTTGCTAGACACCGCTCCATGTTAGTAATAGTTACTACCAACTATATAGGAACCTATGGGGTCACACGTCAAATAGAGTAGAGCTAGATTTGGGATTAATTAATATGGATTAATTAATAGAAGGATCATTGTGCAACACCTTGCAAACTTAGTAGGACTAATTTGCAAGGAAGGGAATAGTTCTAGTCCTACTAGAACAAGAAAACTCTTTTATGGAAACAACAAGGAGTTGTTGGAGTATATAAAGGAGGCTCTAGCTTCCTTCCCACTACATGAGTTATTAGTCATAACACACAAAGAGTGGGAGAGAGAAAAAGAGAGAGCAAGACAAGGTGCTAGGGCCGAAACCCTAGTCACCCGTCCGCCCCCTACCCGACGGCAAGAGAGGGCCGCCCCTCCCTTGTGCTTTGGTGATTTGTTGCTTTGATCTTCATCCCTCTTCCTCCAAGGTTCAAGCTAGCACTTGATTGAAGGAAGAATCTAGATCTCACCTCTAGACGTGGATCAACCGTAGAGACGAGGACATCATTCTTCGTGTGATCTCACAAATCAAAAGGTACACATCTTCCATGTCCTTAATCATGTTATGATGTCTCTTCCTGTGATCCTTGGTGGGCTTTGAGTAGGATTAATTTTTGTTATTCCGCTGCGTTACCTACGTCAAAACCCAAAAGTGGTATCAGAGCCACAGGTCGTAGAGCATAACATGATATTATGTGTTTACGATTTCAGTTCATACACCGTATTATCGTTTATTACGCGAAAACTGAAAAATTGGCATAGTAGATGCAATATTGAATTTGATTCAATCAAACAAGACCCAATTTAACATTGGATGTTAGAATTGGTGAGTTTAATCACATAGGATGTGAATAATTGGGTTCTTGAAAAATTAGGGTTCATGGGCACATGATTGAAAAGGGGTTTTCAATTATGGAAACAAAATTATGGAATTAGATCCATAAGGAAACAACCTTGCTTGGGCAACAAGGAAGGAGGAAGGGGACTAGGGCCGAAACCCTAGCCGCCCGCCCCTCCCTTGCGCGCCAAGCAAGGCCGCGGCCACCCTAGGCGTGCGGCGGTCCTAGGGTTCGGGCCTTGTTATTTATTTTGTGTGTATGGCGCTACAAACAAAACAATAACGAGATAATAATAAACAAAGTTGGTCTTTTATTGTGGATGGCCCAATCCAAATAAGTAGACCATGTTGATAAGATCAACCAAACATATTAAAAGAAATCCCTCAATTAAATATTGCGTTTTTCCTTCTCTTGCCAAAACACCCTTCATGATCATGGCCTATTAAAAATCGGGCTTGCCAAAGCAAGGCAATTTTAATTTTCATGATGTGTCGCGGACGACGCAAGCTAGTAATGCGTGTATGTTGAAAGCAAGAGGTTGGACGCAACTAGGCAAGAGTCAATTGGATTGATGAGCTTAGAGGCATGACAATTAGGAGTTATCCAATTGGATAAAGAATAAAAGGAATTTATTCACCTAATTGGACCAAGAGTTGCATGGGATGCAATTGGAATGGTTCCTACCTAAATAACCAATTCTTGGGTGACTTGCCAAAGCAAGCTCAAGAAGAAGTGAAATAAGGATCTTGGACCCACTAGAAAATATAAAGATATTTTCCGCTTTAATAGTGAGGGCTATTAATCCGAGAAAAATAGTGGGAGCTATATTTAATGATCTAGCCATTGTTAAATATAGTTAAATTGTTCAAAATACTAAATTGCATATTTCTCGTTTTGAGAATTCCAAATGGCAAACAACAACGCATCGAGTTCATCCCTACGATCTGTCCTTGAGAAGGATAAATTGTAACAAATTTCCTTGACTGGTACAGAAACTTGAGGATTGTCCTCAAGCAAGAAAAGAAGCTGTACGTCTTGGACACTCCAATTCCAGACCCACCACAAGATGAGTCTCTACTAGCGGCAGTAAGGGCACGTCAGAAACATGTTGATGATTCTAATGACGTGACTTGCCTCATGCTTTGTACCATGACTAGTGAGCTTCAGAAGCAACACGAGAACATGGAAGCCTATGATATGATCAGACACTTGAAACAATTGTTTCAGGAACATGCAAGGCATGAGCGCTATGAAGTGTCTAAAGCATTGTTCAAAAGTAGTCTTGCAGAGGGGAATCCAGTAGGCCCTCATGTACTCCGAATGATCGGGTACATAGAGAACCTTGAGAGACTGGGGTTCCCACTCGGCCAGGACTTGGCGACTGATCTCGTCTTGCAATCGTTGCCTGACAGTTATAATCAGTTCATTATGAACTATAATATGAATGAGATCAACAAGTCTTTGCCGGACCTATTGAACATGCTAAAGACAGCTGAGCAAAGCATCAATAAAGGCAAGGGCAAGGCCATAATGATGGTACACAAGAAGAAGGGCAAGTCAGTTGCATCTACTTCAAAAGGAAAACGCAAGAAAGTTGCGAAATCCAAGGAAGCCCTAAAACCTAGTGGAGGCGTGGCTAAAGGTGAGTGTCACTACTGCAGCCAGCCGGGTCACTGGAGGAGGAATTGCCCTAAATATCTGGAGGATAAGAAGCTTGGAATAGTGATTCCACCACCGCCAGGTATTTATGTTATAGACGTTAATCTTTCTATTTCATCATCCTGGGTATTAGATACCGGATGTGGATCTCACATTTTTCGTAATGTGCAGGATTTGAAAAGAAGTAGAAGATTGCGAAAAGGGGAGATAGACTTGCGCGTCGGGAATGGAGCAAAGGTTGATGCATTGGCTGTAGGCGTTTATGAGCTATCTTTGCCTTCTGGACTTATTTTAGAATTAGACAATTGCTTTTATGTGCCTGCTATGAGCAGAAACATTATTTCCGCTTCTTGTTTGGACGAGAAAGGTTTTTCTATTTCAATAAAGGACAAGTGTTGCTCCATTTATTTTGATAGTATGCACTATTGTTGTGCGCATTTGTCTAATGGATTGTATATCCTTGATCTAAATAATCCAATCTATAACATAAATACTAAAAGGATTAAAACTAATGATTTAAATCCTACATATCTATGGCACTGTCGTTTAGGCCATATAAATGAGAAACGCATATCTAGACTCCATAAGGATGGACTTCTAGACTCATTTGATTTGGAATCATATGAGACATGTGAATCTTGTTTATTAGAAAAAATGACAAAGTCCCCTTTCAATAAGAAAGGCGAGCGGACTAGTGAGTTATTGGCACTCATACATACTGATGTATGCGGGCCATTCCCCACGCCTGCCAGAGGTGGTTATACCTACTTCATCACATTTACTGATGATTTCAGTAGATATGGATTTGTATACCTTATGAAGGCCAAATCCGAATCCTTTGAATTGTTCAAAGAATTCAAGAGTGAAGTAGAGAAGCAACTTGGAAAAAGTATTAAAGCTCTACGATCGGATCGTGGAGGAGAATACTTAAGCCAAGAGTTTGATGAGTATCTTAGAGAGTGTGGGATAGTGTCCCAGCTCACTCCACCCGGAACACCACAATGGAATGGTGTATCTGAGAGGAGGAATCGCACTCTATTAGATATGGTGCGATCTATGATGTCTCAAACAGATCTTCCGATATCCTTTTGGGGACATGCTCTAATGACGGCAGCTTTTACCATTAACCGTGTTCCATCCAAATCAGTCATGAAGACGCCATATGAGATATGGACTGGGAGGCGTCCCATAGTGTCGTTTATGAAGATTTGGGGCTGCGACGTTTATGTAAAGTGTTTACAAACAGACAAGCTCGGGCCTAAAGCGGATAAGTGTAAGTTTGTGGGATATCCTAAGGAGACTAAAGGATATTACTTCTATAACCCTACCGAAAACAAAGTGTTTGTTGCTCGGACCGGCGTGTTTCTAGAAAGAGAACTAGTCTCTAAAGAAGCAAGTGGGAGGGTTGTAGAACTTGAAGAAATTCATGAACCACAAACCACTGAACCGATAATGGAACATGAACGGGAACCACAAGAAGTTGTGGAAGAACCTGTTCAAGTAACACAGGAACTCCGTAGATCAGGAAGAGTGCGTCATGAGCCAGAGAGGTATGGACTTCTCGTGACTGAGCCCGATGACGTACCACTCATGGATGATGAGCCTGCAAACTATGGAGAAGCCATGAGTGGCCCAGACTCTAAGAAGTGGCTAGAAGCCATGAGATCCGAAATGGATTCCATGTACACCAACAAAGTATGGACTTTGGTGGAACCACCCGAAGGGGCTCGACCCATAGGGTGCAAGTGGGTCTTCAAGAAGAAGACCGACATGGATGGCAAGGTAGTTGCCTATAAGGGACGATTGGTGGCCAAAGGTTATAGACAGATTCATGGTATTGACTATGATGAGACCTTTTCACCAGTCGCCATGACTAAATCCATTCGAATCTTACTTGCTATTGCAGCATACTACGACTATGAGATTTGGCAAATGGATGTCAAAACAGCGTTCCTTTATGGGAACCTCCTTGAGGATGTGTACATGACACAACCAGAGGGTTTTGAGGATCCAGAGAATGCCAATAAAGTCTGTAAGCTGCAAAGATCCATTTATGGATTAAAGCAAGCTTCTGGGAGCTGGAATCGACGTTTTGATGACGCGGTCAAAGAGTTTGGCTTCATCAAGAACGAAGATGAGCCTTGTGTTTACAAGAAGGTTAGTGGGAGCTCTATAGTATTTATGGTCTTGTATGTGGATGACATACTAATCATTGGCAATGATATTCCTACTCTGAAATCTGTTAAAGATTGGCTAGGAAAGTGCTTTGCAATGAAAGACTTAGGAGACGCAGCCTATATACTGGGTATAAAGATCTATAGAGATAGA